>JAVQMG010000122.1:19905833-21145000 GCA_032878915.1 Castanopsis chinensis
TGAAGAACTTTGCAGCCAACATCTCTCTCTCTAGTTAGTCACGTACTTGGGAGCCATGCATCAAAAGGAGAAACTGTTACTACAGAACAAATTTAATTGGGTATTGGGGTAAGGGTTCAACTGTAGGTTGGTAAGGTACTAGGATTCCTTGCTTGTAACCGCTTGTTATGATAATAGTGGAGTTTCGGGAGTGGTGACCTTAAATCACTCGGTGGGGTTTTTGCCGTCAGGTTTTCCCCATTCGTAAACAAATCACCATGTCATTTATTTTCTGCTGCATACTTTAGTTATTGGTGATTTGTTTTTGCTGCCACGTGAATTTACATGTTAACTTGATTAATTAATAACTCAGCTAATTAATCACAAGGGGTTAACGAATTTGTGGCCTTTCACTTACTTTTTATGCATAATTGCAGACTACAAAAATTCAAATTTAAATATTTGATTGATGACATAGTTATTGATTGATCTATGATCTTTTAAATATTTTGCAAGCGTGGAGAATATAAGAAAAAAAATATAATTCAATAGTGGATTTGTCAAAATATATATCTAAAAAATAAATATTGAGTGGAGTTGTCGCCATTAAATAGACTTTGTCCAAACAAAAATATCAAGTTAACAACATAAACACAAGTGCATACAAAGGAAACGTAACATACACACAACAACAAGCCTTATTCCCAATTTTATGAGATTGACTATGAATCATATTAGCCAGAGGAAGACAGAGAATGAGCAAATAAAAATTATGTTAAACCCTACACTCTAAGTTTAGTTTCAATTAAATTCCATAATTTTCAAAAGTTTTAAATTAAATCTTAAAATTTAAGACTATTATAAACTGAACTTTAAATAATTTAATAATTTTCATATTGAACACTGAACTTTTAAAAACGTATCTATATTAACAGTTTGATCAAATTTAAAGAGAATAGCAATTTGGCCTCTATTTCGTATATCATGTTGCAAACCCATTTTTTTGTTTTTTTGCTAGGAGATTACCCAAGGTGTTCGAAGCTCCACTAGAGTTGTTTGCTTAGCTGAAGAGAGGTTGCAGGTTGCACATGGCTCCAACAGGTTATCCATGTCTTCTGTAGCTTTTCATGGTTTAATTTGAGTTCATTGAATTGATTTGGAGCAATGAATTTTACCTCATCTTTACTTGATTAGCTTCGGTGTAGGAGGTAGCCAGCCCAAAAACCACGACAACAGTGCCAGTGTTGGCTAGAACTGCGACTGGCATAAGGGAGGGAATTGTGAAGGGTCGTTCAATCCTGCAAATATTTTTCACCCTTGTCCGATTTTCTAAGTGGACAAAGTTATGTTGTAGATTCTTTCTTGTCAATCAAGTTATCTTTAGCCTAACTAAATTTTTTTCTTCATTTTCTGTAGAATTACAGGAAGTTTAAGCCTATCAAATATAATTAAATTCCTTATTAGACTGGTCAGTGATCTACTGATCTTCAGCTTTAGGTAGTTGTGGCACTTAATGTGGCATAAATCTAGATTCACATTTTATAATGAAATCATGTATAAATCTATCTGAGGTTGAGAAAAACTGAAACTTGTAGTATTGCAGTCAGTAAGGTTACTATTACGTACATATGTGTAGATGTAACCTTGTAGTCATCATGGAGACTAGTCTAAGAGCATGTGATACGTAAATTAATTCTTGTTGTCATTGTCTGCAATGGCCAGTTTTTCGTGATTTGAGCTTAACAAGGCATTTTAGCTATTTTGGCAGTTGTGTTGGGAAATTGACTACAGAAATCTCATTTGTACTCTGCTTTGGAAAACTAGATTGACAAGTTTTGATACTGGGCGATTGTAGTTTTAAATTTCCACTTAAACAAGATGCTTGTGGGTTATTGATATGTCTTGTTGATGTTATGACTATTTGAAGCATTAGAAAGATGGAGAAAATGACGTGAAAAGAACCAAGGTGTAGTTGTAGAGATGGGGAAATAAATCAAATAATGGATGATTTCACTAAGAAATGAGGCACATTTGTTACTGAGGGCTCATGTGGGAACTAACATTCCTTTAGTGACCCTGCATTCCATGCTAATGTTTATAAACAGGAAACTGTAGGTAATTTCCTTTCATCACATTTTGTATTCCAATTGATAAAAGGGTTTTGTTAACGGTTCTCTTAAATAGGACCAGCTCAAGGTATTGTGGAGCTTAAGGCATACTTTAAGTAGGGCCTATTCTTATAATTTATTTAATTTTAGGTTTTTTTTTTACCCATTTAAAATCTATTTTTTTAGATGCAAAATTATAAAAATAAAACGAATCCATCTAATTCTCAATTATTATATAATTAATATAAACACTATATATTGAGTGAAGCAACCAAATCATAAAAATTATGATGCAAAATTTTAATAAAATTATATATTTGATATCTCTAAATAAAATTTGATTATAGATTTATTTACTAGTGAGAAATTAATGAGTTCTTTCAGTATTTGTGTGTGGAAGATTAACTGAGAAAAACAAATAGTCATTGCCACATTCAATAATAAGATTTTTCTTTAACTGTTTTTCTTTGATTAAAAAAACCATTTTTTATTTATTGGTGAATAGTTGGGCTTAATATTTCCATTGGTACAAGGATATCTCTATTGGGAAAAATTTGGATTTTTTAGGTGGATGCCTATTTACCTCACTCATTGAGCTGACAATTATGCTCTTAAAGTATTTGTTAATGAGCCATTTTAAGAAAGTTTTAATATCATTTTAATAAAAAATATAAAAAATTGTCAAAAAATTAATTTTTTTTTTTTTGTAAATATTTTTTTAAAATAGTTTCTAAATTAATGCTATTATAGTATCTGTTAACTTTTTGATAAAATACCAGAGGAAGGAAAGTGAGATGAACCAAATAGCTGAGTTTCCAACTAAATCCTACAATGTGAGGTGATCTATTTTTGATAAACGTGTAAGGCGATCTTTTGTATAGAGTCCACCTAAGCATATCATCATATCATAAAAAGGGTTTTTTTTTTTTTTTTTTTTTTTGGAGAAACATATAATGACATAGGTAAATAACATAAAGGGTAAATTCCATAAACCACCCATGAGGTTTGGGATAATACCAACTAGATCCAAGACATTCCAAAATTGACCAATTTGGTCCGTAAAGACTATTTTGTCCCTGAACAACACTAAAAAACGTTAACCTCCGTTAGTTTCTCTCTGTCCCTCTCTATTACTCTTCCCTCTTCCTTCCTTCCTCACTCTCTCTCCTCAGATCAGCCATAACCACTCCTCAGATTAGCCACAACCACTCAGATTAACTACAACAAGAGTCACAAGGCCCATAGCACAATTTTACTACCCATACCAAAACCCAGTCAAATCTACTCCAACAGCATCCAAATCCTCCCAACACATAGAAAACTCACCACCACATCAAAACCCAAAACTACCCCCATTGCAAATTCATTCCATATTGGAACCGACCACCACCATCATCGGCCACTAAACACAGCAACTATCTCTAGTCACAAAACCCAGTGACCACCGCCCGCAACAAAACCCAACCAAACCCACATCAATAAAATCCAAATCCAAAAATTCCAATCATTACTTCATAACCCACAACCGCCTCACTGCAAATCCACCCTAAAACAAAACCCATAACCACCTCCATTTCAAATCCACCCCAAATCAAACCCACCACCTTAAACATCCATCGACCACAAAACCCAAATAAAAAAACTCAAACCCACAACAAACCCACTACAGATCGGAATCCACCACCACCAAAATACCCACAACAAGCCACATCCCATCACCGGCAACCAACAACCACCATAACCATGATCCACAAACAATGCCATATCAGGCGAGAAGTGAAAGCGAGAGGAAAAGTTATTGCCGGTGTGGAAGACGAGCCTCTGCTCCTACTTCAAGCATGACACAGGGTCTTGCAGCCATGACAATGCGTGTAAGTAAGCGCACGGCAAGGAGGAGCTCCGTCCGCGACCCCATAACACGTGGGACCCGACCTCTGACCGTGCAAAGAAGGCCATGAGGTCTGATTCGAGTGCAGAGAGGTTAGGATTAGCAAAAAAAAAAAAAAAAGGCAAATAGATTAGAGGGAAGAAGAACGAAGGAGGTAGAGAGAGAGAGCAGACCTGTTGCGTTTGAGAAAGGAGAAAAAAATAAAAGAAAGAAGTAAAATGACTAACGGATGCTAACGGGATTAGGGATTAAAATATCTTCAGGGACAAAATTGCCTTTTTAGGATGAAATTGATAAATTTTAAAATGTTTTGAATTTAGTTGGATGTTATCACAAACCTTAGGGGTGGTTTGTGAAATTTACCCTAATATATATTATTGTAAAATTGATAAACCGCCACTAAAAACATGCAAAGCTCACCCCACATGGAAGAGAAGATATCGAGGGCTCTCCTCCAATTGAGATATGAGGGCTAATTTAATGTGGACTGATACAAATTGTTGGTCCTTGCCAGGGCTCATTTAAAGATGCAATAAATAGATCTGGCATTGTTTTAGTGGAGAATTGAATGCGAAGAACTAGTCCCTATAAGTTATAACAAGTGAATCACGACAAATTTCCTAGTCTTTAATTTTTGTTTTTTACCTTACCACCGCCCCACTAAGCAAGACTTGGTTTCTATCACTTGGAACTTTCTGTGTTTTAGTTATTCTTTTCTTCCACTTCTCTCAAAACTATAAAGCTTCAAACTTTCAATTCAAATGTCCACTTGATTTCCTTTTTTTTTTTGAGATTAATTTAATTTTTTAAGCCTACTGAGTTTCGTATAATCCTGGGAACAGTAAAAACATAGGATCTCATCTCTTCATTATTCATAGCTCTTATACCCTCCATTTTGGATGGTTGCACACTGGTCCACTACTGATAATTAGGCTTGTAATTTTCACTGATGTGATCAGCAAAATCAATTTACATGAACCCATCTTTCATACTTTAAATAATTTCCTCTCTCACAGCCAGCAACTTGATCTTTACCTACCCATCAGTATTGCAATGCTGCTAGCAAAAATTCTCCGGCACTCTAGACTTGGCCACAAATCTGATCTCAAAACATTGGATGCCTTTACACCGCACAAAAATTGAATGAGTTGATAGAAATAGCTATTATTCTCACACTTCTAACTGTACATTTGCCAATGATTTTTTTCTTTTACCTTTTTACCCTATTTGCTTTATACTTTAAGAATGGCTAAACAAATCAATTTTCAATTAAATCCGCATCCAAATGGTAATTCACAGTTTTGTGCGAGGGCGTGAAACTTAGTCTTATACATTGGTTGAATATGATCTTAAAAAAGGAGGATTGGAACAGATATAATTAGTTTTTTGAAGCGAAATGTTTCACATAAACCGTATGTCAACATTTTACATGTGAGAGAGAACGAACGTGAAACAATTGAACCATAAAACAATTGCGTCATTTGGAATTGTAGAGCAGCCGTCATCAATTAGACGGTTCAATGTCCAAAGACACGGTCAGAAAAACACATCTACGAGAATACAATACAAATAAAACAAAATCAACGAAATTTTGGAATGCATGAACTGAAGATATAGGGAATGGGATCCACAAGAATTTCTAATGTCATTGAGTAGATTTCTTTTAAAGGACATTTCCTTTTGAATTGCAAGCATCTATAGATTGTAGTTGAACTAGGCCATATAAACCCCAAATCTGCAACAAGCCAACAGCTATAAATAGAATGAACCTATTCATTTAGTTTGATACTTCAAATCAACAGGCACTTACTAGAATAGCACTATGCTATGGCATCGAGTAGTGAAGATGAATGCTAAATCACAGATACAAGACCATATATACAAACAAAATCCATTGATGAAGACAGAAAATTAAACATCCCATACAAGACCATGAGGCCCATTTGGGAATCCTTAACAACTCTTTAGTGTTTTAGACCAGTAATTAAGCAAGATAATTTAAGATGAAGCTTTGTTGATTTGAGGACCTCCTCCACTGCTTATTGGTGGTCTTGGTGGCGGTTTTAAAGCTCTTGATGACCTTGTGGCCTTGTCTGCTAACTCTTCCTGCATTACGAAAACACATTAAACCAACA
The DNA here is from genome assembly GCA_032878915.1 of Castanopsis chinensis. Classification (NCBI taxonomy): domain Eukaryota; kingdom Viridiplantae; phylum Streptophyta; class Magnoliopsida; order Fagales; family Fagaceae; genus Castanopsis; species Castanopsis chinensis. The sequence continues at coordinate 19,911,944 of JAVQMG010000122.1, forward strand.
AACCTCTTAGTGTGTATGTATGTATTTGTGTTTGTGTGCGTGTGTGTGTGTAGAGAGAGAGAGAGAGAGAGAGAGAGAGAGTTACATTGATTTTCATTTCACTCTCTGCATGTGAAGGAGGGTCTTGAGCTTGTTGTTCAGTTGTGGAGGGACTGGAATCATGACCAAGGCACTTAAGGAAAGCCTGGATGACTTGTTCGAAGAAATAGCAAGGGCTGTACAAATGATATGCTTCTTCTCTATTTCTTTGTTCCTCTGTCGAAGTCCCCATATCTTGTTGTTCTTCTTCCATTTCTTTTCCTGTCTTGCTCAATCCACTTCTTCTTCTGTCACAGAGGTGTGGTGAAGTTATTAATGCACCTGCCACTTTGTATATATAAGGTGTCTTTAAAGAGACACCTGGCAGTTTCTACATAAATTGTAGGTAATAGAGGTCCCTTTAACTTTGATTTCCAATTTTTGCTGTGATTTTCTATTTAATTTTTAGAAAGAGATTTATGTTGGGAAATGAGAATAGCAAAGTTTTACTCCAAATCATGTGAGAAGAAATTATTTCAATCCATAATGTGACAGTTCAAAAAATCATTCATGTATATTATATCACATTATTCATTAAATCAGGCTCCTACTAATGGTTGAGCAGTTTGTTGAATGATAATTCCCTCCATTTAAAATAAGCCAAGCTTATTTCCTAATTCCTAGTCACTTTTTTGTTGCTAGCTAAACAAAGAGCAAGAAATTTTACACTTTTTTTACTTGTAAACAAAGTCAGTTTTTTGGGCGAAAATTCTGTCAATGGGAGGGGGTGGAGAGTTTGTTGGGTGGGATTTTATTCCTTTGGAGCAGCATAATCGTTCTCTTCCTTAGGTCAAACATACTATGTCAAATAATTTGTTAAATAAATAATTTTGTTTACTTAAAATAAATCGACTTATTTGTTAGTCACTTTTTGTCTAATGAATTAGCAAATAAGCCAGCTAACTAAACACTTATGAATTAGCAAATAAGCCAGCTAACTAAACAAAATATAAATATTTTTATTCTTTCTTTTTTACTTGTAAAAAAAAAAAAATTATTTTTCAAAAGGTGAAAATTTATGTTTATGGTATGATTTGAACCGTGTATATTTTCATTGAAAACTTAAAGAAGTACTAATTAAATTAGAAAACTCTTTGAAAATGTTTTTACTCATTTAGTGCAGCATAAATTACATAATTGAGACTCTTTGCCGGTAGAATATGCTATATCAAAAAATTGTTACTACCTTCGTCCCAATTTATTTATCCTGTTTGAAAAATCAAACTTTTTAAAAGAACACCATTTATTATCTTGTCTGCTTTATAAAAATGTATAAGTTTACAAAACTATCCTTAAATAAATTTATCAATTTTTTTTAAAAAGAGTTATTCTTAATGAGGCAACTAAAAAGATTCCCCAATTACATTGATATTTTAAAAATATTAGTTAGTTTTCTTTTTAAATAGTTTTGAAAATAAAGTATGGGTATAATAGGAAACATTAATAAACTAATAACTTTTTTTTTTAGAAATAGAGCAGTATTTGAAACATTCCAAAATAAAATAAAGGACAAACAAAATAGGACGGAGGGAGTATAAGTCAACTTAATTGCATGTCACTTGTTGTCTCAAAAAAGGCAAATAAGCTTACTACATGCACAACAAACATTTATTACTCTCTTTTTATTATTATTATTATTATTATTATTATTATTATTATTATTATTACTATTATTTAATATAAAAAAAACTTATAAAAAAGTCGTTTTTGGGGGTAAAATAAGGACATTCATTTTAGTGGAGTGAAAAATACATGATGCTACTTGAACTAGACTTGTGGGGATGTCTTTTTTCCAAAAAAAAAAAAGACTTGCCAACCCATTCATTAATTGAGATAATGCCGACATTAATAAAAGAGATAATAGAACAAATTAATTATGGACATTTGAACATTTCCTTTTTTTTTTTTTTTTTTTGAGTGACTATTGATGCAACCAATCTTTTAAGTCGTGCTAATAAATCGCAAGACTATTATGTGTACGTAAGAGTCTCTCCTATGAATAACCAAACACTTGGATCTTATATCATATTGAGACTGCAGGACCATGCTATCAGATGGACGATATTGGTGAGGTGAATGAATTAGTAATTTCTTGTTGTATCAACCAACATTCAATGTGGAATTTTGTATGCACAGTTGCAGACTTTTTACGCCAAGTTCTTTTGGCAAAATAAGACTCTAGCTAGGATACGAATATGCAATATCCATATCATATGATGTTTGAGATTTATGCTAAATTTATAATTTGATAACTATCCATCTCCTAAAATATATCATAGATATCAAAGAGAGTGTTAGTTTGATATACAAAGGATATACGAAACACTTTTTATGCTAGAATCGTCCCCTTGGTATACGAAGGATGGCGACTTTGTTTATCTGAACGTTACAAACTTTTTGTGCTACTAGAGATTGATATACGAAGGATAATGATATCAATTATTTATCTATACATACACTTATAAAAAACATATATATCTTCACGAAACAAATTTTTATGCTGTAATTATCCTTCTTGTTGTCACCTCCATCATAGTCACAATCACCATTATATAAACTTTTGATAATATCATAAATTTTCTTATTTGGTTATCATATATATCCAATCCAAATGGGAAGTGGCCATATGCAAAATTTAAAAATAAAATCTGATTTTGATCCCAAAATACCTAAGCTAAAGATTAATCATAATTGAATTTGTTTATGTATCTCAGAGATGTAATAGAACAACACATGCCTTTGTCTCAGAAGCTTTTCACCATGGGAATACTATGGTTTGGATATAACACATCATCCTTAGAGCATTCTTATTAAGAATGCTAAATGCTATAAATGCTAAATTTTAACATCAAGTTTGTAAAAAACACCAAAAAGCAAGTTACAACAAACATGATAAATCTTAAAAAAAAATAAAACCTGAGCTATAGTGAGCTTTCATCTTTGAAAGCTCACTGTAGGTCCAATCTTTAAAATATATATATATATATATATATATATTATTTTAATGCTTGTGATGGAAAATGTGGTTTGTGTAGTTGTTTTTTATTATTTTAATGAGTAATTTATATTATTTTAAACGAAATGGTAAAAAATAGAACCTTTGATGTTGGGTGTATTATAAAATGAGTTGTTAAAATTGATAAAGTGACTTTTTGAGATGCTAAATACTAAAATTTTTAAAAATTTTGATGAGAATGCTCTTACTAAGGTAAATATTTCTATTTTTTTGAAAGCATTAAGTGATGGCCTTTATCAAGGTTTCTATTTTGCAATTTGGCTTTATTTAAAAAAGGAATGAATTCGTTTTGCCTCAAGGAGATGGACTTATATCCCATCGATGTTATTGCTAACAACACTATATAGATAAAAGAGTAATAATGATAACTAACGAATTTGTAAATCCTTAACTAGGAATAAGAGTGAGTTCTAGTTAACTCAATTGGTAAAGTCTTTGATGATTGAATAAGAGATTTGAGGTTCCATCCTTGTCTACACCAAAAATTGATTGGTGTTTTGGTTTGATGATAAAAAGCTATCATCAGAAGCGGACGCTATAGGTTAAAACTCTCTCTCCAAAAAACAAAAACTAGGAATAAGATGATTTGATAGCAAGTGAAAGATGTCATGGATATGTGTCATGAGAAGCCCTCCATTTATACGTAGTTATTTCTAGAGCTATTAAGAGGTTGTTTGGAAAGGGGCAAACTCATTACTCATATCTCAAAACTCTATCTCACCAAGAATCCAAAACTCAAAATTCTTTGTTTGGTTCATAACTCAGAATTATGTTCCTCTTCACTTTATCCCTTTTTTAGTGGAGCCTACACTCTGCCAAATATTCAAAATGGTAACCCATGTATCCTCTCAGTCAATATTAAAAAAAAAAAAATTTATATATATATATATATATATATATATATTTGTTTCCTTCTCTCCCACACACTCCGACTCTGGCATTTCATGATATACCCATTTCCCTAAATCTCCCACACACTCCGAATCCATCTCCAGCACCTCCTACACACTCCAATTTCCATCTCTAGCACATTCCATCAAATACCCATCTCCCTAATCTCCCACACACTGTGAATTCCATCCCTCTCTCTCTCTCTCTCTTGAGAAAAAGAAAAGTTTCGCTAAAAGAAATCCTCTATGGATGATTCCACCTGTTCAAATGTCACCCATCCAATTAACTTTGACAAACCTAACCCCACTATCTTCCTCTTCCTCTTCGTCTTCATCTTTGCAGCTGAAGCGGCAGCACAACACATAGAGCGTCTCTTAAACTTGAACTAACACACTGAGCAATTAAGAACAACCTATTCAGATCGATTCATACCCAGTCTGAGCCAAATCTTGCACTTTTAGACTTGGTTTTGCTGAATGCCAGGTTGATTTGGATTTGGAATTTGTGAATTGGGTTTGTGGGATTATAAATAAGAAAGCAGTATACAATGGGGCCTTGGACTTAGGAACAACATCCAACCCAAAAAAGATGAAACCACAAAACAATGGTCTTACAAGAACAGAATAAACAAAATGTAGACTAAAAATTTTGGGTTTTTTTTTTTTTTTTTGGGATATATAGGTTTTGGATGCTCTAGCATTGTAGGATGATTTATATCTCATTCCTATAGATTGGGTTTGAGAAGTTGGGGTTTGGAGTTTTTTGGAATTCTGAATGATTTTCATAGGAGAACAAAAAGAAAAAGAAAAAAAAGATACGGTTGGTTCACGCCGTTTAACCTAAGGAAGAGTACCTAAAGTACTATATCTAAGTTTTGCCTTTGTGTTAAAATTTGAATGGAATCTGCAGTCCTATATTCTTGCATAATCTATTTTCTTCCATCTTTCACTTTCACTTTTACCATATGAAAATTTTGATCTGCAATAAGGAGCAAATTGGTTTACTTTTACAATATTCCTTGCAAGCATATGGCAATGGGAAATTAAAATACTGCTCATTGTGTGCTATGTGCAGAGGCAGGGGTGTTTGAACTAATGTAATGGCCATCTATGCGACATGGATCGCTGTGTGATTAAGACATCATTGTTGCTCCATAACTTTGGTAGGAGGTTTTACGGTTGTAAGGAATGGACGTCAGTGAGTTTACATTTGCATTTAGTTACACTGTTCATTCTATGTCATAAATTCCTTCATTTGGCCTGTATTGATATTGTCATGTATGCTGCAGGATGATGACCGACATTGTAAATTTTTTTAGATGGTTGGACAGCAACACCTACAAGCGTGGTGATAAAACAGTACCTAGGCAATAGGCATGAAAGTGTGGTGTATGCACTAGGCAATATGTAACCCTTTGAATTTGGACACATGACTCCAATAATCTGCTGTAACACTTGATATTTTAATTTAATATAATGACTCCTTTATGAATATCTTTATCCCCTTTAATTTGAGCTTGGTTAAAAAAGGTATCCTAGCTATCAAATGGACATTATTGAACCACAAAAACGAGGTTATACTTGTAGGCAGTTTGTCCTAATCAAAGAGAATATACCAACTTCCAATATCTCTCATATGAAGGTTGCAAGATACTCTTATATAGCAGAGTTCAAACCCCAAAACAGAAGCCTAAAACTGCGTACAACCTCACAGCAACAAAAACAAACTAGATAATAGGAAATTATAATTAGAATATCAAGATGTGCAGCCAAATATACAAAACATTAGCAGTTTCATAAGTTTATTGTCAAACTACAAGATTAGTTCATAAGTTACAAAAGACATTGTCAACAAGGCTTTGACAATGAATATATAATAATACAACCTGCCTAATGAGTTCCAGTCTAACATAATACAACCTCTATATATATATATCCCGTGCCAATAACATATATTGATAGCAAGACACATAGTCCCAACAGCCCAACAAAATACTCCACTATACAAAAGATATTGTCAACAAGGATTTGACAATGAAGATGCAATAACAACCTGCCTAATGAGTTCTCATCTATCATAATATAATCTATACACAAACACACACACACACACACACACACACACACACACACACACACATATATATATAGAAAAGGTGGCAAGAACATATACTGCTAGGTGGCTACATAGTCCCAACAGCCCAACAAAATACTCCACCATGCAAAATAGCTACCCATAACATATTTCTTGATTCAATGTCGATGACACACATAATCATCCCACATATGGTCGATGATATCATCTCTAAACTGATTCAAAGCTCGTTTGGCCTGGTCAGATATCTCCCTAACGTGCCTTCGGGTCGTTGTACAGCTTGATGCTTCTGCAGATCCACCATCACTGTTTCAGCTAGCACCTCCACCAAGATCGACAGTTTCCCATGTATGAAACAGCTCATCAGACCGGAAGTTGATGCAGATGAAATTGTCCACAGCACAACAAGAAAAAATGATATACCGCTAGCGCAAATGCTTCAAGTTCAGCATCGAGCTCAATATGGGAAAATGGACCTTCAAGATGCCAAAGCATCGCTCAATGACCATGCACAATGAGGAGTGCCTATAGTTATATAACTCTTTCTTCATCGTTGGTTGCCTATTTCTGAACTCTTGAGCATGGTAGCAGGTGGATTTGTGTGGGGGAAGGAATGACGTACCAATAGGGTAACCCGAATCAACCAAGTAGTATGAGCCTACATGTTAAATAAAATATTAGTCTATCATTTATTATATCCACAGACATTTAAATGTGTTTTACTTATTATTTAAATTTAAAACGTGCATACCTTCTGGTGGTCATGGAAATCCATGCTTTGGGTTCTTAATGGCTTCCTCCAATACCGTTGAGTCATTCACACTACCTTCCCAACCAGAATGGAGATACATAAACCGCATGACATGATCACATGCAAACATCACATTAGTGGTGATAGTGCTTTTTCTACTCCTATAAGCACTGGTTCTGCCAGTTGGAACCCGAGCACTGACATGAGTTCCATCAATTGCTCCACTGCATCTCTACAACATAATAGAAATTAAGGTGAGAAACCTATTTTCGTCCCTATATTTTCACGTGATTCCCACTTTAGTCTCTATCTTTTTATTTTCACCACTTTTAATCCCCAAAATCAAAAAAGCAATCTTGTTTTTGTCCTAACCGTTAGTGCCCAACGGCGAAGTCCTAGGTGGTAGACGGAACACCCTAGTAGCTGATGTGGCGCTGATGTGACACTGATGTGGCGATTAAAATATTATTAAAAAATATTATTTGGCATTTTTATTTGCCATGTCAGCATTTTAATTTTTTATAAAAAGCCATGTCAGAAAATTTAAACCAAAAAAGAAAATAAATTAAAAAACAAAACTTAAAATTTTTTTTCTTTCATTATTTTTTCCATAAGAACTAAAGGTGTTCTTCATGTTCTTCCTAAATCCATGAAATAAACCAATCTCCAGCAAACCCCAAATCCAAATCCAGCAACCAAATCTACTCCATCAAATCCAGAAAAACAAGAAATAAATCCAAGAAACCAAACCAAACCATAAATAAATTGAAGAATTACCCATCAATTCAACCTCTTGCAAACCCATAAACCCATAATTTTTCTTCAGAAATAAACACACAAAAAAACCCATAAAAACAAACAACTCCACATTCTCTCCAAAAACACAAACAAACCCAGAACAAGAGCAAGGATACCCAAATCTGAACAAACTTAGTCACACAAGTCTTAAACAAACCCAGATACCCACTCATGAAAGTTTCAAACAAATCCAGATACCCACTCATGGGCAATGGATTCTCTTCTTGATGCATGCCATGACCACCACCGACAATGTTCCCATTTTTCATCCAAACACCATCCTCCACTGAAACCTCCAACAAATCAAACCCATAAACCCAGAAAAAACATCAAACACACATAAAAAAATTAAAAAAAAAAAAAACCCAAAAATTTAAAACAAACTAACACCCACATAGAAAAACAAACCCAGGTCAGAGAGATCGTGACCAACACCAACCGATCTGCGACCTACATGCTCCAATCCGATGACAAAGCTCTGTGTGCAGTGACGCTGCAACCCATAACACAAAACACCAAGGAGGAGATACGGTTGCATTGGCACTTCAGTTGACAACGTTTTCTACGTGATCAGCGGACTCAAAATTGGCAGCACCGCGGTCAGGACTGAACCTCCACAAGCCGTGGCGAATACGGAGGCTCAAGTGTACGTGAGCTCGATGGATTTATACGACTTGGAGGCATGCGCGTGGCTCCTAAGCCGAGTCGTCCTGGGCGAAGGCTGTGTTGTCGCGACATGTTCCACCGCCATACACATCTACGTCCTCGCGAGCCATGCCGTAGAGCTCTCGTTTAGAGAACAAAGTGGTTTTTGTTCAAGTATCGTGTTGTATCGACGACTTGTTGCGACGGAGTGGGAGGAGTTTGCGAGGTTTGAGAGAAAGGCTTGTGTTGGTGTACGATTCCGTTGGTGGAGAGTGGAGTAGAGGACCAAATTTGCCTGAGCTTGGATCTGAGATTTGGGAAGCTCCATTTGTGTTTGTTTTTTAATTAGATTTATTTTTTGAAACCATTTTTAAATTAGATTTAAGTTTGTTTTTTAATTTATTTTCTTTTTTGGTTTAAATTTTTTGACATGGCTTTTTATAAAAAATTAAAATGCTGATGTGGCATATAAAAATGCCAAATAATATTTTTTTTAATAATATTTTAATCGCCACATCAGCGCCACGTCAGCTAATAGGGTGTTTCGTCTGCCACCTAGGACTTTGCCATTAGGGCACCGACGGTAGGGACAAAAACGAGATCGCTTTTTTTGATTTTATGGACTAAAAGCGGTGAAAATAAAAGATAGGGACCAAAGTGAGAATCGCGTGAAAATGTAGGGACGAAAATGAATTTTTCGCCAGAAATTAATTATAAACAATATCACATTACTCCAAATCACAAAACTCAAACATTTTATACAATCTGTTTTCATAGTGCTAATTGGCCTAGTGAGTACTCTTACTATATTACTACTACATTTAGTGTATGTATGACAAAAAATTATGAACTGAACCATTATGACAGCGAAAAGAAAATTTAAAACCTTACAAAATAAGTAGCATTGGGTGATACCTCAAATCATGGGTGATACTTGTTCACTTGGAGATGTCTTGAGAGGCCTACGACATTAGGATCAAGCTTAATTAAGTGTTGACCATAGGAGTGGACATCCTGTACAACCCTTTGAAACTCACGACTCACCGTCTCTATGGAATGTTGGAACCTGTCTACAATGCACCGCATATGGGTGTTATGTTCGATAATGTACAAGAACATGGCAACTGATTCTTGCACATCAACACGACCCTTTCCGTCTTTCAGATACCCTGTGCTGTTTCAGCTCATCAACCAAATGATAGAACAATAGCAAAACATACGGAACATCTCAAAGCACTGTTATGGATTTCCATTTCTAACCTCATCCATGTAACCACTACTAGTCAAAATGCTTGTACACATGGGACGTCTCTCGTAGTGTCGTTGTACATAAGATGCCATCTCCCCCCCCCCCCCCCCCCCCCCAACCATTTACATAGTCAAACTCCTCCTCACTATCACAATCTGAATCTTTATCTATATCTGACCAATCATAATCTATATCATCCCCACAGTGGAGGGTGTCATGGTCAGGTTTGAGGCAACCATGCCTAGGATCATTGCAAAACCCATGCATCTAAGCTTCATGGTTGAAGAATGGATCATCATAATCATAGCTCCCATTGAATTGCTCCTCATCTAAGTTCGAGTACTCCTCATCAAATTCATTGTCCCCATAATGCATCTCATCATCATTGTTGAAGTAGGCATTGTCAAAGTCATAAGTCTAGAATGAGTTAGTATCATTGGGGCTGGATATTATCACCTATGCATTGCAATGAAAGAGGATTAATACAAATGAGGCAAAAAATATATAGTTGTATGAAATAGACAAAGCGTATAAGACAAAAATTATGAATGCTCAAATATTTAAGATAACACAATATAAATAGAATTTAATAAATGTGACAACAAACCAAGCCAAGTCTACAACAAACATTACAGATCAACAAAAATATAATAAAGTTTTCAGCCATCTAGGATAACATCTAGAAAGAAACCAAAAGATGGCTCAACCAACAACACGTCTTAAACATGTTTTAATAAATACAATCACCTCCATGAAACCACCATACAACAAAACCCACATTACATAAACAAAATAATAGCACAAAAATCAATTGTGATTCTACTTAGCAAATATTTCCATCCAATTCTTCCTCCTATGCTATGGCATCCCATGAACACCACCTTATTCTCTTTGAGGTGTAGAGCCTTAGAAACAGCGAAATATGCATCATCATCAAGGTCCACATGCTGATTCAGAACTTTAATAGCCTTTCCTAGTGAGAATTGATCACCTATGGCAGCTAATTGGCCAAAATGTTCAGAGCTACCAACTGCTTGCCCCCTTCTTTGGGAATACCTCTCTCTTGTCATTACAGTATACTCTTGTAAAGCCACATTCATCTCACTCGCCCTATTTGCTTTCTTGGCAACCTCCTTCCCCTTGCCACTAGAATCTTGAAGTGGACATTTGTTAGCATGTTGCATTTGATTAGGACAAGTACTGTCATTCCTAGGTATTCCCTCAAGGGTCAGTAGCAGTCATCATGACTAAGTTCGGTACGACAAACATCTTTGGCAACTTCCTCCTCTAGTGCATGCTTTTCATCACTATTTGGGGCTAGGGTGTTATAAGAGATCTGAAGGGCCTCAGTGGCAATATTTGGGGCAAATAGTTGCCTCAGTTTGTCATAGAAAGGGCAGCTTGTCTTCCGTAGTAATGGTGCTTTTGGATTTCCCTGAGAAGAAGTAAAATTGCCATCAAACAACAGGCCACACGAAATAGAACTGGGACATACATATAGATATGCAAACACAAATAGGGTAAAAAACGTACTGCAACCAAATTTTCCCACACCTCTTCAGAACTAGTCGCAGTTTGTGTTATCTCATCCCACCCTAAGCCCGTATGATTCAAAAGCTATCCCCATTTTTGTTGTTTTTGCCTTAACCTATTATGCTTTTGAATCACCTTCTTAGTGATGAAAATATTCCCAACTTGGGTATTGAGCTACCTAGTAATAGATTCCCAAACAAGCATCTTGAACACACTATTTTCCATATTCCCTTTGACTTGTTCATCCAACATAATCTCAATAAAAAAATTTTCAATGGGGGGAGGCCACATTTTGTCATCTGCATCCTATGATTCATGAGCCATCTAATACAAATATCTCAGCACATAAACAAGTTAATTTATAGAACATAGGTTGTAATAATGTGGTAATGTGGGTCCTTTTAGCCTCTTGAAAGATCAAAAAAAAAATAATTCTTCCAAAATTATTTACAACAAACAGCCCACAACACCTTCACTGGTTGCTGGTTCAAACTATTAGCACAAGATCCACATCAAGCAAATTTGAGTTTATACAATATACCATAACATGTATGAAATAAATAGTTTTGGGTTTTCCACATCAGCTGTTGCCGAAGTAGAAATATATCACAAAACCAATAGATGTTTGACAAAGTACATAGGAGAGACACAATCGATCAAGTTGATGAAATTTTTCCACAAAATTTATATCAAATGAAACAGAGCATAGTGGGTTTGTAGAGGGAGAGAGAGAAAACGCTTTTACGTGAGCAGTACAAGGATTGGATGAACAAACCGCTGTCAACGCTAGTATCGGATGGTTGTCTTAGGGTGTGCTTGTTTCTGGTTAGGATGATTTCTTCTTTCTCTTGATTTGCGTTGGGTTAAGAGTTGCTTATGAACATATGGAACCAGTGAGAGGTGTGAGCAATAAAAGAAAAAGGCAAAAATTCTGAAATAATGGTATGTTGGTAGAGGTGGGTGAAAGGCGTAAATGGAGAAGGAGTAAATGGAGAATGTGTAAATGGAGTAAATGGAGAAGTCAGAGGATTATAGAAAATGAGGAAAACAGAGGCCATAACTAAAGCTGGAGCATTTGGAGCAGCAAAAGCTTTCAATGGCTCTGAGGATGATGTGACAATACATTGAAGGGGGTTCCACACATTTGCAATTATTTACGAAAAATGCTATAAACCTCATTTGTTCGAAAGTGAAAACAGCCTTTCAAGAGTTCTCATTTCTCATTCTCATAACTCAAAATTTTGAGATATGAGTTATGGAAACAAAAACTAGTTTCTCATTCTCAACCAAACAATATTTCAACTAGTGGGTCTCACGAATTTTAAGTTTTGAGTTATATAACTGAAAACAGGCCAATCCAAATAGCCGCTAACCATCCCTTAAAGCGATGGGAGTATTTTACTCACTCAATAGCGACCACCTTCCTTTTACCTTCAAATCCTCTATTTGATTGACAAGTAGTTTCAAGTCATCTATGTTACTGAATAACACATAGCATAATGCCAACTTACATGTATAATAATTTCTATAGCATGTGGTGAAGCCAAATTCGTTAGTTGATAGGTTCGCCCAAATGGAGTATGACAGAAGGACTTTAAGTGCCTGCACAAGATCAAAAAATTGTGTTTCTCTCAAGAAGATCACTAGCGTGGTACTAGCCAATGAGCCTCAGATAGTAAAGTCAAATACTGAGAGAGAAAATGTTAAAGGATTGATAAAGCTAAGATGTTTGTAAGTACCTTTGCTTGAGGTCTGATGTAGTTTATGTAGGATTTCGCCTTTCTAGCCGTCGGAGGCTTTCAAGGGTGGCTTAAATGCCTTCTTGTAACGCCGTGGTAATTTAATGAGGTGATATGAAGATCCCTCCAATGGTCATGTTTTTGTATTATTTTGTGTAATGGCTCATGCATTAAATGCTCTTTTATGGCGCTTTTGTCATCCAATAGCCTCTTTGGGTGACGAGAGTTTTTTGGTTCGTCAGCATATTTTTAGGTATATATGTGTGAGTAAAGCTCCACATTGAAAAATAATGAGAAGAATGAGTGATTATATAACATAATTAAGCACATACCTATTGGGCTTGAGCCTTTTGGGCTAAAGTGTATCTCTATATAATTTATTAATTACTCAATGAAGCCTCTCAATGTGTTTACCTCCCCAACAAGTGGTATCAGAGCTTATGGTAGTGTGGGACAAAGGAAACAAAGTAAACGAGGTTCCTTTCGTAGTTGGAGTGGGACAAAGGAGGCAAGGTTAACGAAATTCCTTTCACAATTGGAGCAGCCCACATAAACAATCTTGGAAAATACCCAACAAAAAGGTGTTATTGCCAATGGTGCTAGACAACGATGAGGTGCAAGGTTCCCATGGAGGATAAAAGACGTTCGGGATTAACATGTGGAGACCTATAGATAATGCACTAGCGAAGGTAAAGGCCCATTATGCAAAGGAAAGTGAGTAGGACTTGTTCAGGACCCACAAAGGGGACATGAGGTTCCCATGGAGGATAAAAGGCGTGCGTGATTGACACGTGGAGACCCACAGATAATGCACTAGTGAAGGGAAAGGCTCGTTAGGCAAGGGAGAGTGAGTAAGACTTGTTCATGGCCTACAGAGAGGTCCTGAAGCCCACAGAAAGACAAAGACTCACACGTGAAGGGGAGATTTTTGGATATACACGTGTGAGTGAAGTCCTAAATTGAAAAATAATGAGAAAAATAAGTGGTTAATATAACATTATTGAGCACATATCCATTAGGTCTAGGCCTTTTAGGTTAAAGTGTGTCACTATATATTATATTAACTACTCAAAGAAACTCTCAAGGAGTTTATCTCTCCAACACATATGTCAATCCTAATTATAATTATTAATACTCTTATTAAGACCACAGTTTGGTCTTGCCTCTTGAATTTGAGACCACAGTTTGGTCTCAACGTTAAGACCAATATGTTATTATTTTATGATACACACAAAATCCTTTTCATTGACCAAAAAACTATCATCTATATGTGTGTGTGTGTATATATATATAAACCGAAATCTCTGAAAGTTTTACAATTTTTCATGTCAGCACAATATTTAAATAAAATTATAATTTTATTTAAATAATTTTTTTTTTTTTGTTTAATCCAAACTTAGGAGTGAAACTCTATCTTTCACTTAAACTTAAACACATCATTTTCTAAATAAAATTATTTTTGTTTAATCCAAATTTAACAAAGAGTGAAACTATATTTCTCTAACAAGTGCAACTTAAGCTCAAACTCATTATTATCATTTTTTTTTTTAAATTATTTTTGTTTAGTCTAAACTTAACAAGGAGTGAAACTCTATCTCTCTAACAAGTCTAACTTAAACTTAACCTCAAACATTGATAAAAATAAATAAAAAATTTTAAAAAAAATTGAATAAATCCTATATTAAGATTATCCTAGATGTGACTTTATTTGGATAAATATAAAAATCATCAACTATTGAAAAAATTCAACCTCTTTAAATAATAGAAGAATTCTACTTAACTGCTTTAAAAAGTAATTTTGGTACATAAACCACCAGACTCTTTTTAGCTGTTTTTGACAAGATAAACAAAACTCACAATAATTGAAATTATTCTTTTGAATATAACTCATCTTTCTTTATATTTTTATATTGTTTAGTGATATATATATATATATATTGTAAGGACACAAATCTAACTAACCCAAGGTTTGTCCAATGGATCGGCCTAATGAGTCCTGAACAATGAATTTATAGAGAGTGGATGCCTAATCTAGGTCTTCGAGACGATAGATAACACAAAAGTTGGATTGAATCATGTAATTCATGCACTGATTTTATGTAAAGATGTGATATTAAGTTGAATATGCTAGTGCCGAGGACAATTCTTCATGCCTCTTTTACAAATTCTCTCTCTCTCTCTCTCTCTCTCTCTCTCTCTCTCTCTCTCTCTCTCTCTCTCTCTTTCTCTTTCTCTGATTTTTTTTTCTATCCCCCTTTCCCTGTCTCCTTCCTTCACCCTTTATAGGCCTCTCTCCTTTTTCCTTTCTTCCACGTGTAGTTTGGACCTTCTTCTCTCTTGGATATTTGTCCCATCATCCCTTTTTACTAAGGTCTCTGGTGGTGAAGATAAGGTTCAAACCCAACGCTCAGGCGTCACTTCTTCATTAATGTGGCCAGAGAAGAAGGTGTAGAGCTTTAAATGCGGTGATAGCAGCTTTTTCCTGGATATTCGCTTACCCCTCCCCTTTATTCTTTATCCTCGTTTCCTTAATTCCAGCATCAAAGGCCTCCATCATGGGCGCTGTTGAACTGCTAGATCATTCACATCGTCCTCGGCAACGCCTGCCAAGGACTATGTTGTCCTCGGACGTCATATTTCTTGGTATTTTGGTCATGCATGACACCCCTCTTTACCACGTGACTTTGTAGGTTGGACTGATTATGTCTTCGGACCATTTCAAGATGTGGGGTTGGGCTTCTTTCATTGTGAGAGCTTTTGGGCCGGCCCACTGTGTGTACTTCGGGCCCATTGGTACTACATTAGCCCCTCGAAGCCCTTAGTTCTATCTCAATAGGAGAAGTGAGGGCTTCGATATACGTGCGCGGAATGATCCCTTTCTGGCGTTTCAGTCTGTAAGCGGCGCTTCAATTAAATATTGGCGGCTCTCTGTTCCCCACGTCCAACCGTGCGATGCTCATCCAACGGGTGGGCGTACTTCAAGGGGAAATAAGCGGGAGATTTTCTGCTTTACGCCTTCCCACGAAATAAATATTTCCATTTCAAAGGTTTTCTGTTCATTTCAGACTTTGCACACCGAACTTAACCTTTCCTACAATCTGCACGCGTCTTCACACCCTTCATTTCTGAGCTGAGGTGACGTAGTTGTTTAAAAGTAAGTTCTCCAACCTTCTGTTTTCATTATCGCTGTTTACTCTTTTGATTATCCCCTTTCTTTTGTCCTCGGCTGTTTAGATCTTCCGATTCTGTTATAGTGTTTACTCCCTAGTTTTAGGAAATGAGTAGGTTCGCATCGTTAGTGGATACCCCTGAGAAAATAGAAGCCTTTAAAGCTAAATATAAGATCCCACCCGGAGTGTCTGTTAGGTACTGCAAGACGGGAGAGTGGCTCACCAAGAGAAAGACCGGTGAGGTAGCGATTCCCATGATAGCGTTTATAGAGGGAGGGATGAGAATCCCTATGATGCCCATTACCATGAACTATCTTAGAACCGCTAGGTTGTCCCCCACACAGTGCGCTCCAAATATGTTTAGGATCCTGGGTGCTATAGACGTCCTGAACGAGAGACTAGGGTTAGGTCTTACTCACCACGAGGTGAATTGGGTATATACCCTTCACCATTTGAGAGGGCATACCTACTACCTGAAGTCTAGACACCCTGAAGTCAGATTGATCCAATGCCTTCCCCATTTCAACAAGGGTTTGGACAAGGACTTCCTTATATTGTCCGGGGAGTGGCATGACGGTCTCCACTGTCCGACGACGGAGGGGGAGCCTGGTGAGTGCTCACGTAGTGTTAGCCTCAATCAATGATAGATATACTGTTTCTTTCGTTGGTTATGTTTTTCCTTAATTTGCTTGCACTAATCTGTTTTTTGAAACATACGTGCAGATCGTCATGCGCTTGCGCCTCGTGCCAATCTCGTCAACTTCGATCGTTTGAACAAGATCTTAAAGGCCGAGGTGTTTGTACATTCAGACGATCAGCTTCGCGTCGCCTACCGCATTCTCGGATACACACCCATCTCCACCGCCTTTCAAGAAACCAAGTGCGTCATCAAGGAGAAAGATCCGCGACTTCCGAGGATTAGTGTAGCGGTCGAAGGCTTTTTGTTGCCTCCTGGCGCTCTAATCCCTCAAGGCGTTCTAGTTACTGAGCCTGTCAGGGTTGTTCCAAGAGCCTCTCACCTTGCTACTTCCTCGGCCCGACCCAAGTTGGGTGAAGGCTCATCTTCCCAGCCACCCATAGAGGAAGAGGAAAAAGAAGAAGAAGAAGAAGAAGAAGAAGAAGAAGAAGAAGAAGAAGAAGAAGAAGAAGAGGAAATCGTTGAGCTTTCGGATTCAGACGAGGAATCCGAAGCTTTTGATCAGCTCTTTCCTCCCAGGCATCCATCACCGCTCGTCGGCTCCCCCTCTTTTACATCTTCAAACGACGACAACCAACCCTTAATAAGAATGGGAATCCAGCGCCGACCCAAGCCTAGTCTGAAGGATGTTTTAGAAAGGCAAGTTGGAGCGCAGGATCCTTCGAAGGTGCCTCCGGAGAAAGCCAAGGATAAGGGTACCAACAAGCTTCCCCCGGTGAGGGTTATTCTTCCTCCTTCCCCTCGAACTCAACATCCAGACCCGGCTGACCACAAAAGAAAAAGGGATCAGCCAAAGGGAAAAGAGATAGTAGAAGGTGGTAAGGATCTCCCTGCTAAGGAGATAGACCAAGAGAGGGGAGGCAAGCATGCTCGCCATGCCCATCCGAGGCCGGAGAGACGAAGTGACCCTCCAGTAGCCCTCCATGCGCCTATTTGGGCTCCTCAGATGCACGTAGACGATCAAGCGGTCACCGCCGATGCATCTATCAGGGGATCCGATGAGGGCACAGCTGCCTGCATCACCGACGCGTTGGAGCAGGCGCTACTACTGCCTGAGGATATGGGAGAGCTGCGTAGGATGAGGGATCATAATGTCTTCATGACCCTCAAAAAAGAGTTAGCTATGGTAAGGATTTAAATTGGTCGATCCTCGGCACTTATGCTTTTCCTTACCCTTTTTTATTTTTTTTATTTTTTATTATTTTTTTTTTATGTAGTGTGCCATTTACTAACAATGCTTGTACGTAGGCTGTCCAATCTGCCCATAGGGCAGAGGAGATCGCTGCTAACTCCTACAGAGCGCTAAGGGATGAGGTGGTAAGGCTGGATCACACTAGGAAGATACTGGAGCTTAAGGAGAAGAAGCTCCAAGAGGTGACCACCAGCCTGGGCAAGGCGACGAGTGAGAGGTCAGGTCTGGAGGCTGAACTGAAGAATTCCACCAGGCAGGCCGAGGATCAAAGGTTGCAGCTCAAGCGTGCCAATGAAGATCTCGCCTCGGCCAGGTCGTTGGCAGAAGGCCTTGCGAAAGATCTTACGGCGTTCGAGGAGGCTAAAGAGGAAGCTCTTAAGGCCAAGGAAGAGGCACTTGCTAAGGCACAAGCAGCCGAGGCACAAGCAGTCGAGGCAATGGTTGACGAGGCTGAGCAGAGCGGCTATGATATGGGCGTGGCCGAAACCACAGAAACATTCAAAGCCCAAGTGCTGAGGGTTTGTAGGGACTACTGCCTCCAGGTGTGGAAGGAAGCTCTCTCCCAAGCCGGGGTTGATGCTTCCTCTCCCCTATGGAAGGTGGAGAACGCCTACATCCCCCCTGCAATCCGCGTGGCTGCCTCTAGCTCAGCCAAGGATGATTCCCCTCTCCCCTCAGCTGGGGTGCAAATAGAGGAGAGTGTTGCCGACGACGCTGCCCCTACTGCCCAAGTTAAAGATGCACCGCCTCCTCTTGCCCCCAAGGAGTTGCCCATCAACCCCGAGGTTAGCGGGACTATGGAGCTAGTCCCAGCGACTTTGCCCATAAAGCCTAAGGAAAAGGTTGGGGGATCCTCGGCCTCAATGGTGCCTCCTACTGATTCAGAAGATCAAACCCAGCCCAAGCCATAATTACTTGTGCATTAGCAGCTCCCCGTTCCTTTTCTTTTTCTCGTATTTGCCTTTGTATTTTTACTTCTTAGTTTCGGTTTTTTACCTTCTTTTCTTTGTGACTTAACAAATTTGGTTATGAGTGTATTGACAAACCTTTCGTTCAATGAAAAGAGTTCCCAATTTAAACTGATATTCTGTGTTTTGTTTGGTGTTGATATCTTATTTCGTTGTTACACATGTAATATGGCAATACAATAGCTTGGATCCACAGCTAGTATTTATAATTTTCTACCATTAGTCAAGGAAATTTGTGCAACTCATATACGTGTAAATGCTTTAAGTGATGACTACCAACTCTTGTTCAAATTTGAGGACAAACAAGACGCTAAAAAAGTAATACATTAAGGTGTAATCCGTTTGCTTAGGACTTACTTAACTGCTATTTTCATAACAACACATTAAAAAGGAACGTAATGACATATTTCACATTTGAACTAACAGTACCTCAAGCTTCACGCTTAGTACTTAGCAACAATTAAAGATCCGTTCACTTAGTAACTTCAACGTTGTTTTTATATCAAGGAAAAGGATCCGAGACAACCTTATTTCTTTGCTTTAAATTAAGATAGAGGATCTGATGATCCGACGTAACCTTAATTAAATTTGGAGTAAAGTAGAGGATTCGAGGACCCGGCGTAACCTTACTTTCTTGCTTTAAATTAAGATAGAGGATCTAACGATCCGGCGTAACCTTAATTAAATTTGGACTAAGGTAGAGGATCCGAGGACCCGGCGTAACCTTACTTTTTTGTTTCAAATTAAGATAAAGGATCTGATGATCCGACGTAACCTTAACTAAATTTGGACTAAGGTAGAGGATCCGAGGACCCGGCGTAACCTTACTTTTTTGTTTCAAATTAAGATAGAGGATCTGATGATCCGGCGTAACCTTAATTAAATTTGAACTAAGGTAGAGGATCCGAGGACCCGGCGTAACCTTACTTTTTTGTTTTGAATTAAGATAGAGAATCTGATGATCCGACGTAACCTTAATTAAATTTGAACTAAGGTAGAGGATCCGAGGACCCGGCGTAACCTTACTTTTTTGTTTTGAATTAAGATAGAGGATCTGATGATCCGGCGTAACCTTAATTAAATTTGAACTAAGGTAGAGGATCCGAGGACCCGGCGTAACCTTACTTTCTTGCTTTAAATTAAGATAGAGGATCTAACGATCCGGCGTAACCTTAATTAAATTTGGACTAAGGTAGAGGATCCGAGGACCCGGCGTAACCTTAGGCACAACAGAATTAATGGTACAAAAATGATAGGAATAAAATGACAACAGCGCTTTTCATTAATAATAATATCGTTTCAAATTACTTACATTCCAAGGATGGGGTACAACTTTTTCATCTAAGTCTGCTAGGTAGTAAGCTCCTATTCCAACTATTGTCGTGATGCGATACGGTCCTTCCCAATTCGGTCCAAGCTTTCCCCATGCTGGATTTTTGGTGTTGCCCACTACTTTCCTCAGCACTAAGTCCCCGAGAACAAGCGGTCTTGAGTTTACATTCGAATCATATCCCTGCTTCAGTTTTTGTTGGTAGTAGGCCAAATGAATCATGGCAACCTCTCTCCTTTCCTCAATCAAGTCTAGACCCCTTTCTAGCAGTCTATCATTGCTTTCCGGAGTAAAGGAGTTTGTCCTCATTGTTGGAAAACCAGTCTCCAAAGGGATAACAACCTCGGCGCCATAAGTCATCGAGAATAGCGTCTCTCCCGTTGATCGGCGGGGTGTGGTCCGGTACGTCTATAGGACATGGGGTAACTCCTCCACCCATCTCCCTTTGGCGTTCTCCAGCCTTTTCTTCAGCCCGTTCACTATAACTTTGTTAATAGCCTCGGCCTGCCCATTTCCTTGCGAATAAGCCGGAGTGGAGTACCTATTGGTTATGCCAAGGCCACAACAATATCGTCTGAACGCCTTGCTATCGAAGTGCAAACCGTTATCGGAGATGAGGGTACGAGGGACACCAAATCGAGTGACGATATTCTTCCATACGAATTTCTTCACATCGACATCCCTGATGTTTGCCAAGGGCTCGGCCTCTACCCACTTAGTAAAATAGTCAGTGCCGACAACCAAATATCTTCAGTTTCCAGGCGCCTTTGGGAAAGGACCCACAATGTCTAAACCCCACTATGCAAAAGGCCAGGGACTCGTCAGAGGATTGAGCACACCTCCAGGCTGATGGATGTTTGGTGCAAACCTTTGACATTGATCGCACTTCTGCACATAACTCTGAGCTTCTCGCTGCATGTTCGGCCACCAATACCCCTGTGTTAGAGCTCTGTGAGCCAAAGACCTTCCTCCTATATGACTTCCACAGATTCCTTCATGTAACTCTTCCAAAAGTAGCTCTGTCGCCTCAGGATGCATGCATAACAGGTATGGGCCAGAGAAAGATCGTTTATAGAGTTTATGATCCTCGGCCAACCAGAATCGGGAGGCTTTTCTACGTATCTTGTCCGCCTCGATTTTTTCCTCGGGTAGAACATCATCTTTCAAGAAGGATATAATGGGGTCCATCCAGCTAGGCCCCACTCTAATCTGGTGTATAAGGGTAACACTTCCAATCATTTTTGAGGGTTTAGGTAAGTCCTCAACTATGATAATCCGAGGTAGTCCCTGTGCTGACGACGTGGCAAGAGTTGTTAGGGAATCAGCATGCGTATTGCCACTTCTGGGGACATGAGACAAAGTAAGGGATTCGAATTTGCGTTGTACAGCTTTGACTTGATTCAAATAGTCCTGCATCCTCGGATCTCTGGCCTCCACCTTTCCGTCTACTTGGCCCACAACTAGTTGTGAGTCTGAGAACACTTGCACGATCTTTCCCCCCAACTTATGGACCATATCCATCTCTTTCAGCAAGGCTTCATACTCGGCCTCATTATTAGTAGCCGAGAATCCCAGTTTTAAGGACTTTTCCAGTGTGAGGCCTTCTGGGGTCGTAATTACCACACCCACCCCGGATCCTCTTTGATTAGCAGCCCCATCAACGTAAACAATCCATACCATGTGACCTTTACATGCGACCATACCAACTGATTTTTCATCAATGTCCCTGTTGATCACACTACTTTCCATTGTGGGTTCAGTAAATTCTGCGACAAGATCAGCCAACACCTGACCCTTTATTGCTGCGCGGGGCATGTACTTAATATCAAAAGAGCCTAAGATGGTTCCCCATTTTGCAATCCTGCTTGTATAATCCGCACTCTGGAGTATAGCTTTGAGGGGAAGATGAGTCATAATAACCACCGTATGGGACTGAAAATAATGGGGGAGCTTACGTGTACCATGCACCACGGCAAGGATTGCTTTCTCTAATGGTGGATAACGTACCTCGGCTTCATGCAAGGACTTGCTCACATAGTAAACTGGCTTTTGTACGTCCCCATCGACCCTTATTAGCACCAGACTAACGGCGTGGGCTGCCACTGCAATATATGCGAATAGGACCTCGTCGACTTCGGGCCGAGACATAACAGGAGGATGAGCAAGGTATTCTTTAAGTTGCTGAAAAGCCACGGCACACTCTTCTGTCCATTCAAACCCCTTCCATTTGTTTAGCAATTGGAAGAATGGCCTGCACCGATCAGCAGATCTTGAGATAAATCGGTTGAGGGCGGCCGTCATCCCAGTCAACCTCTGCACTTCCTTCGGATTCCGAGGTGGTTGTAAGTTATTGATGGCCTTGACCTGAGCGGGGTTGACCTCAATTCCTCTATGCGTCACCATGTAACCCAAAAATTTGCCAAATCCAACGCCAAAGGAACATTTGGATGCGTTGAGGCGTAATTTATGCTTCCTCAGCGTTTGGAAGGTGTCGTCGAGGCCTGGTATGTGAGCCGAGATAATTTTACTTTTAACCACCATGTCATCTACGTACACCTCAATCGTCTTCCCCAGTTACAGTTCAAACATCCGCGTCATCATTCTTTGATAGGTAGCCCCGGCATTCTTCAGGCCGAAGGGCATCACCTTATAGTGGTAGTTCCCTGTGGGTGTGACAAAAGCTGTCTTTTCCTGGTCTTCTGGAGCTAAGGGTATTTGATGGTAACCTTGGAAAGTATCTAAAAAACTCATCCGAGGATGCCCTACAGTAGCATCTACCAACTGATCTATGCGGGGCATTGGAAATGAATCTTTTGGGCAAGCCTTATTCAAGTCTGTAAAGTCTACACATACTCTCAATTTTCCATTCTTCTTTTTCACTACCACAGTGTGGGCCAACCACTCTGGATAAAACACTTCCTTAATAGCCCCTGCTTTCTTGAGTTTCAGCACCTCTTCTTTAACGGCGTCGGTGTGCTCTTTAGATGAACGCCGAGATGGTTGCCTTTGTGGTACTGCGGCCAGACTAACATTGAGGTGATGACAAATAAACCCCGAATCGACCCCTGGTGCTTCGTAAGCATCCCATGCAAACACATCGATGTTTTGTTTCAAAAATGCAACCAGATCTTCCTTCTCCTGTTGGGGCAACTGACTTCCTACCTGGAAGAATTTCTTCGTATCATCTGCAATAACCATCTTCTCCAAATCCTCACAGCCTGGCCCTTCAGCCTCGGCCTCATTTGGTTCGGCCGAGGATACTAACTGCTACAAATTCTTCTCGGCCAGGGTTTGAGACTCCTGTCTCGTCTGATGTGTAATGGCTGCTGTTATACACTGCCTCGCCATGGACTGGCTGCCTAGTATTTCTTCAACTCCATCCTCGTACGGGAACTTCATTTTAACATGTAGAGTTGACGATACGGCACCTAAGGCGTGTAGCCATGGTCTTGCCATTATGGCTGTGTAAGGGGAGTAGGCGTCTACTACGATGAAATCCACGTCCACTACCACTGGTCCTGACTGTACATGTAGTCTGATTAACCCCTTTGGAAATACAGCCTTCCCTTCAAAACTTATCAATGGAGAGTCATAAGCCGTGAGATCTTCGGACCTCAAATTGAGGCCCTTGAACAAATCCGGGTACATAATGTCAGCCCCACTCCCTTGGTCAACCATTACTCTTTTCACATCGTAACCCCCTATCCTTAATGTAATGACCAACGTATCGTCGTGTGGCTGGATAGTGCCAACCTTGTCTTCCTCAGAAAATCCCAGCACAGGCAGAGGATTCTTCTTGATCCTCTTCGGCTCAGAGTTGAGGTCCTCGGCAGTGGGACGTAGTACTAACATTATTCTAGTAGGGCAAGACCCAGTCCGACCTGGCGCCGCAAAGATGACATTGATCGTGCCCAATTGAGGTCTTACATTGTTACTGCCTTGGTTCACGGAGCCAGATTGGGTGCCTTGTTCATCAGGTCGATTCACGAATTGTCTTAATTTCCCCTCTTTAACCAGCTGATCTAGGTAATTCCACAAGTTCCTGCAGTTCTCTGTGGTGTGGCCTTTATCCTGGTGATAATTGCAATAGAGGTTCTGATTACATTTTGTAGGGTCTCCTATCATCCTACTGGGCCATCTAAAATACGGTTCTCGGCAAATCTTTTTCAACACTTGATGTACCGGCTCATGAAATACGGCGTTCACTGTCTGGGGCGGGGCCGACCTAGTCTGGCTAGTGAAATCTCTTCGCGGCCATTTGCTATTATATCTCTCCGCCTTGTAATCCCTACTCTCCTGGGGGACACTTTTCATTTTCCCTTTACTCTGCTGCTGATCCTCCTTAACCCTCTTATACTCGTCGATACGATCCATGAGCCGACGGACCGTTTTTACCGGCTTCTTGGTCAAGGATTTTCTTAGATCGTGCTCAACTGGAAGGCCGACCTTAAAGGTATTGACCGCTACCTCATCAAAATCACCATCAATCTCGTTAAACGCTTCCCAGTATCTATCCGAGTAGATTTTCAACGTCTCGCCCTCTCTCATGGCCATGGATAGTAACGAGTCTAGAGGCCGAAGTACTCTACTGCACGTAACAAAACGGGACCCAAATGCCATTGTAAGTTCCATGTATGAATCAATGGAGTTCGCCTTTAAGCCGTTAAACCATCTCATCGCAACGGGTCCTAAACTTGAGGGAAAAACTTTACACATCAGGGTTTCATTCTGTGAGTAAACCGTCATGCGTTGATTAAAATGGCTTACGTGCTCCACTAGGTCTGTTTTGCCATTATAAATGGTGAAGTTTGGCTGCGTGAACCGACGGGGTAGTTTCCCCTTTTCAATACGATGTGTGAAGGGTGATTTGGAGAGCTGGAGCAATGCCTTCCCCATGGCGTCGCTGCCCGAGCCCCTGTGAGTCGTCCCTCTACTTCTTCTGTCACGAATACCTTCCTCTTGATACGAGAAAGTTTCTGTGGGGGGGGGGGGGGGGTTCTTGACCTCGGCCTATAGCCACTGTTCTGAGAGTCATCTGATGAAGGGTCGGATATGGAAGGCGTCCGTTTCTGCTCGGCTCGACGAAGCTTCCTTTTCAACTGGTCAATCTCTCTCTGCATGGCCCTAGTGTTATCTTCTCTAGAGCCCCTGCTTCTGCCCTGCGGGCGGTTACCAGCTGTTCGCCCCGAGTGCACACTGCCCTCTCGATCTCCCATTTGCTCTAACTATTGTAATGGATCCTCGTGCTGAGATCCTAAAGACTCTGCATGGTCTGGATTCAAATCCGCCATCACGTTATCTACGCCAAAAACTCAAGAATTCCCACAGACGGCGCCAATTGTAAGGACACAAATCTAACTAACCCAAGGTTCGTCCAATGGACCGGCCTAATGAGTCCTGAACAATGAATTTATAGAGAGTGGATGCCTAATCTAGGTCTTCGAGACGATAGATAACACAAAGGTTGGATTGAATCATGTAATTCATGCACTGATCTTATGTAAAGATGTGATATTAAGTTGAATGTGCTAGTGCCGAGGACAATTCTTCATGCCTCTTTTACAAATTCTCTCTCTCTCTCTCTCTTTCTCTTTCTCTGATTTTTTTTTCTATCCCCCTTTCCCTGTCTCCTCCTTCACCCTTTATAGGCCTCTCTCCTTTTTCCTTTCTTCCACGTGTAGTCTGGACCTTCTTCTCTCTTGGATGCTTGTCTCATCATCCCTTTTTACTAAGGTCTCTGGTGGTGAAGATAAGGTTTAAACCCAACGTTCAGGCGTCACTTCTTCATTAATGCGGCCAGAGAAGCAGGTGTAGAGCTTTAAATGCGGTGATAGCAGCTTTTTCCTGGATATTCGCTTACCCCTCCCCTTTATTCTTTATCCTCGTTTCTTTAATTCCAGCATCAAAGGCCTTCATCATGGGCGCTGTTGAACTGCTAGATCATTCGCATCGTCCTCGGCAACGCCTGCCGAGGACTATGTTGTCCTCGGACGTCATATTTCTTGGTATTTTGGTCATGCATGACACTCCTCTTTACCACGCTACTTTGTAGGTTAGACTGATTATGTCCTCAGACCATTTCAAGATGTGAAGTTGGGTTTTTTTCATTGTGAGAGCTTTTGGACCGACCCACTGTGTGTACTTCAGGCCCATTGGTACTACATATATATTTATTTATTTCAATAATTTATAAGCAGTAAATCATCTGATTCTTTAATATTTTTTGGTCTTTTAAAAGTTTTACTATTTGAATTTTTGAGTTTTTTTTTTTTTTTTTTTCCGTAGTATTTGAAATTATCTGACAAATTTTTTGTAAGTCATTGCATGTTCAAGCAATGACTTCTTCATCAAATTATAACACAAATTGAAGTTATACAAGAGCAAATCATACAATAGTGTAGTTTCTTAATCAATTTAAAATTTTATAAAACTATTTTAATTTACCTCACAGATATGTAAGTTTCCGTACATAACACAAGTTAGCAACTAGTTCTATATATAAACTATGCTACCGTTTCTTTAACAAGTAAAATAAAAATAAATTGATGCCCATAACTCACCCGGGGGGAAAAAGGATAGAGACCCATTAACCACTTTCGATCTCAGGGGAATCGCAATGTGTATTATCTACAAATGCAAATAATTTTAAGGAGCTAAAATTGAGTATTTTTCAACAAGTATTTAATGGATTGGATAGTGAATTTCATACATTAGCTTTCTTTCCTAAATCTCTGTTCCTTTCTTTTTCTTTGCTCTGGTGTGGAAGAATTTTCAGAGCTGGAGTCTAGTCCTAAACACTTTAAAAATGCTACCCTAGCAAGCCTGAAATAATGGCAAGGATGTAATAAATGGGTTGCAGATGACCCTGCCCTCTCTGTAATGTCTTCTCCTCCTCTCACTAATCTTCTACTTGTGCTTGTTGCTATTTCTCCTTTTATAACATTCTCTCCAACCTGTGAATATTTTTACAAACTATTAGCCATCCTCCACAAAAGATATGCATAATTAAACACCCAAATATGAAATTTAAGATAGTTAAAAAAAGGCTTGGTCTAAGTTTTCTTTTGTGTCTCAATTTTGTTTGTTTATATTTAATGGTCATTCTTCTTTGTATCAATTTTGTGTCTTTATTTTTAGTGGCCATTTTACTTGCTTTTATGGTACCTAACCAGTAACCACAAACACAAAGTTGATCCTCCCTGTTTTTTCAAATATAAAAATTATAGACCCAGTAATGAGATTAGCTCAGAGACTGGGCACAAAAAGAAGTAAGGTCAAATATTTTCAAGTTATCATGGCTAAGAAAAATTCATGTTGAAGTTATGACATTTTTTAGTTTGGCTGAGAGAGAGGGATTTAGTTCAAATTCTCAGATAATGTCAACAATACCACCAAACAATGTGGCTCTTGACTTTTTTTACATTGAATAAGGAAAAAAACACATCTTTAATTAGTTTCAATTACGGAGTATTTATTAAAAAAATTATTAGAGACATTTGACAGCCGTACACATCACATATACAATACATTAATTTCAGGAATGAGAAATGCTGAAGCAACAAGAGATTGTACTACAAAATGCCTATAAATTAAAATAGCAAGAATATGAGTGGCATCGTTTAAACAACATAATAAATAAATCTTTTTCTAGAAGATAATAAATAAATGTTTAAATTACTTTTTTATGACTAATGGTATACCAATTTATTAGGTTTATATAATAAAATTTATAATATCTTTAACATTAATCTTTCAGGAAAATTACGAATTTGACTTGACCCATCTAAACCAAAGTCATGCTCCTTTCTTTCGTTTTTTTTTTCCTCCTATATGTTCTTCTCCTATTTCCTTTGTTCAATTAAAAAAAAAATTAAGGAGACATTTGGCTCCATAAAACGACAAAAGTTCTAAAAGACCAGGATTAGCTGACTTGGTGCTTTTTGCTTGGCTTTTTTTCGTTTTTGTTTTTTCCATCTAGTTTATTTGTTTATGTCAATTTTCTAAAATCTCTCTTTTTTTAGACATTATTACGACAAATGCTGGTATGAATGGTATGATCATTTAATAATTAATATATAAAAAAATGTATAAAAATATATATATATATAAAATAATAAATAAATAAAAAAACTCTCGAGCGATTTGGCATATCTTTATTGCATTTTTTTCAAATGAATGGTAATTCCTATAGGTTAAGGTGGGTAGCCCCGGAAGGGTAGTTTTCCGTGTTGGCAACGAGACCAACTAGAAATGGGTCATTAGATGCACACTAAATGTTCAATATTTTAGATACTAAAATAAGAGTAAACATAATAGCAAAAAAAAAAAAATCATCTGCAAATTTGGACAAATCCAACAAAATTTTGAGAATTGAGGAGGATAAAAACAGGTAGAAAGCGAATAGTGATGGCATTGAGGGATAAATTAATTAAAGTATGTCTCCATGAATAAATGAATGAATTAACAAATAAAGCCTAAGCATCGTCTTCATTTTTTGAAATAAAAGGAAATGCTTTCATCACTTAAAAAAAAAAAAAAGAAGCTTTACAAATTGAACACACTTACATGGCTCTATCATAATAAATAAAGACATTATCTTATATTTGTTACTCAATTTTGAACAAAATGAGTCGTACCACTAATCTCTCTCTGTCTTATATATTGAATAAGAATCCATTAGCAAATTCCTCACCCCAAGCTGTAACAATGAATTAAAAATTAAATTAAAAACAACACCATGCTTTCAATTCAAGGACTCCAACAAAGTCAATTACTTTGGACGCTGAACTCACCAAAAAAAAAGTAAATTACACCCAGTTCCTTAACTTCTTGTTTTGCTTTATAATATGAAACTTCCTATGAGATTTTCTTGTTGAGGCAACAAGATTACGAGAAGTTGCTAGTTTTGCATCTGAACAGATATTAACAAAGAATTAGCATATGTTGTCATATCCTAAATTTTGGGGTTTTCGACTTCTAATTTTGTGGGTCAGCTATCCCTTTTACTCACCTTTTTCCTAAGAGAAAATCGAAACTAAAATAGAAACCGAGCCCAATTTCTATCTTTTTGAATCCTAAGGCCCAAGAGCATGAGCAAATAATTGGGTACGAAGGCACTGTGATGTGTAAATGAGATACTTGAAATATAGTGGATAAAACTTTTATATATTAGATTAAGAAAGAGGGGTATAGAAATCGGTCCACAAATCGTACCAAATTCATTCAGTATTTGCAACAAAAGTATTCTCAGGAATCTAAATCTTAAAAGATTAGCTGGTACCATACCTAAAGGTCCTAAACTATAAACAGCACAAAATTTTGAGTTTAAACTTTGAAGGAGTGAGCACTAGAATCTAGAATCAAATTTTTAGTGAAGCTGATTTGAACATGTTCTAAGTTGTTTGGTCTTCCAAAATAAGAAAATCCAACTGAACTTGATCAAACAGATATATGATATATCCCAATCCAATGATCGAAATCTATAATGGGGTCTCCCATAAATAGAAAAAATCTAAGGTCGAAGACAATAAATAAAAATCTTATCTTTTCCAACGGTTTCATACCCACCAAAAGCCAAAACGTGTGTGTATACTGTATACAAATAAGGTAGTCAGTATTTTGGAGTTGGTATGGTACAACATGGAACAAGAACATGTTCAAGAGACGCACATCACATAGAGAAGAATGGTAAGGAAATTCATACCTGGGTGGTCTCTAAGCAATTTGTAGCAATTGATGCGTTATTGTGCTTTGGAATTGACTTTTCTATCTGGGTTTCATTGGAAACCAATTGGCTGGTAGATGGTGAAGCAGTGGAACTGTAATTACCTGAGCGATCTGAAGCTAAGAGGCTGAAGCCATAGAGGAGAAATATGAGGAGGAAGAGGACTAAGAGTTGGATCCATATAAGCCAAGGAATTTTGTAGCTTTCTAGTGTAAGTTCATCCCCAAAATCAAACATGTTTTGGGATATATTTCTACGACTTTGGTGAAAGATAATTTCTCAGAAAGAGAGAGAGAGAGAGAGAGAGAGAGAGATGGGGTTGAGGAAGAATGGTAGGTATGAAATATGGTTGGTTTGCTTTATTCAGCCCAAAAAGAACATAAAATAAAATAACAAGAAGTAAAAATGGTTGCTTTGCTTAGAGGGAAGAGGGAGAGAAGGGTGGATAAAGCAAAGCGACGGTGAAGGAACTTGGAACGGTGAGTTGGAATATTTGTATAGAAGAAGTGATGACTTAAAAAAATATGAACTCTAAAGTACACACGTTGGAGCAAAGTCCACGCGCCAATCTTTGTGCGTGAAACGACAAGAATCACAGGACCCAAGGAATTTAACTCACTTTACAATCTATATATATATATATATATATATGCAAAAATAAAAAATAAATCAGTAACTCAAAAATATATATATATATATTTATATATGTAAAAAAAAAAAATCTAATACCACCAAAATATGCACAATTTTTTTATCATAATTATTTTTATGGCAAACTAAACGATGGATCTATATAAAAATAGCATATAGTCAACACTGTCTATCACATAGAATAATTATAACAGAAATTATAATTTTTATGTAGTAAAATTACTCATTTATGAAAAACTAGTAATTCGTTGGAACTAATCAAAAAATAAAAAATAGTAGTTCATTAGAATATTCTTTACAAATATTATAAAATTTATCATAATAATTAATAAGTTATTTTTGTTCACTTTAAACCCTAAATTTATTTTCACAATGCCTACATATTGGCCCACTTAAGCATGTAGTGTACAAGTTTTGTTAATATAAAAAAACTAAATTATGATAAATGATAAATAAATATAAATATTTTGGTAAAAAATATATATACTTGGAGTAGATAATAGAATTTTTTTTTTTCTAAATTAAATCATACTAACACCTAATCAGATAAATAGATTTTAAATTGGAGTATAAATTTTAATTTCTTGAAATTTAAGTATATAATTTCAACTAAAATAAACTATCATAACAATTAGAAAGATAAACTAAATTTATATTTATAGCCACTTGTTGCATAGAGAAACCCATCATTAGGCCCAATTAAGATTTCTAAGAGCAAACTTTTATTATATAATAAGTATATGATATGATATGGACTTTCACAACCGCTATACATGGTTTTTCTTTTATGTTATGATTGAAGTGGTATCACTATTATCCGAGTTTATTTCTTATATCATTTTTATTTTAAATCAATTAAATTTTATCATTTCAACAATTATAAATATTATTATATGCCTAGACTTTTTTTTTCTTTCTTTCTTTAGATATTCTAAGCTCATGAGTGATTTTAGAAATACTACAAATTGACTATATATATTTTACAACTAATGTCTTATTAATCATAAAAAAAAAAATTAATTTAACATTAATTTATTATATTGTTAAAGTAATATAATCACATTCTTTAACACATCATTCTATTAGTTTTTTGTCATAAATTTTATACTAGCATTAGAATTTTTTCAGTTTTGTACGTGCAAGTTAAATTTGAACTTATATGGGAAGGTAAATGTACGGGCGTCGTCCCCCGTTGAAACCATTCATCCACAAAAGCCCATTGCTGCAATGCCACGTGTGGAATCTTACTCAGCCCGGACTCTTTGGCCCATTCCGTGTAACCTTCACCATTCAATATGCCTGGCAATAGGAGTGTGCACGGTTCAGTAAGAGTGGTTTTTTTCCAAATTTATTACCGAACCGATAGAGATCGGTTTTTTCATAATTTGTACCGATGCATACCGCCTAAGGTCGGTTTTTCGACCCATAGCAGTGCAGTTTTTGCGGTGCGGTTTAGTTGGTTTGGTCGGCTTGAAATATATAAAAAAAAAAAACTATTTTTTTTAATAATAAAAAAATTGGGCTTTCAAGCCCAATATCAATATATCAACCTGTTCTAGAAAAGCATATTCCAAATCTATGCAAAAAATCTGTTCACATAATGATCCAAATTTTTTCATTTAATTCACCATGTAAAAATATTTTGAAATTGCCTCAATAAGAGTTCAACTCCCAGAATACTATCATGTAGCATATAATATCATTAGTGTCACTGTGTGTGTCAGTGTCAATAACAATAAGCGTTAATGTATCTACTTAATAACGTATTACAGAACCATTTGTCACTGTCCACAAATGTCAAAAGAAAGATATACAAATTAAATTAGCATTTAGGCAAAAGAATGCTAATTGCTTGTATCTCCAATAATAATCCCACCCATGAATACCTAAATAACTACCATTAGTGAAAAGTTCATTACCAATAACATGTACAGATATAATTAGCATATAGGCAAAAGAATGCTAATTCTTGTAAGTCCTTTGTCCAGTAAGTCTGTGCACTACGCATCATTCTAGAACTCCTACAAAATACTAAACAAAACAAAATGAACACGTGTTAATAATTAATAACAATAAAACGTTTATGAACAATAGAATATTTATAATTAACACAAACGAATGTATACTTACATAATACTAAATACTAACTAACCCTAAGGAAAGAGTAGTACGTCACTCATCATCATCCAACACAACGGTGCTTGGATCCTCCTCCATAGGCATTGGGCAAACCGATGCAATTTCTATAATCCCATTCAAAATAAAATGATTTGTAAGCATTGAGCAAATAAATAAACAATTGATATACACAACAAACAAAATGAACATATATTTACCAGTGTCAATCTTAAAACCATCCATATCCTCCACATTATCCATGCATTCTCGAAGCTTTATTGGTCTTTTTTTCTTTGCATCCTTCAACCAATTTTTGGTACAAATAAGGGCTTCAACTGTATTAGGAGATAGTGAACTACGAAACGAATCCAAAACACGCCCCCCCGTACTAAAAGTAGACTCGGATGCAACTGTAGAGACAAGAATAGCCAACACATCATGGGCAATTGGGAAAGGACTCGATATCTAGAAGAATTCATTTTTCACCACATCAAGATGTCAAAATCTTACACATCAAGGTCCTCAGAAGATTCCAACAAATACCTATCCAACTCAGATTTGTTTTCCACACTGTCCTCGTCTGCCAAGTGTTGCTTAAACCTATTATTATAACTTTTAATGCGATCAGACAATGAAGCATTACCAAGACTTGGGTTGAAGTCCCTAGACAATGAAGCACCACTACCACTAGAACTCAAAGCTCCATTTTGACCCACTCTCTCTACATA
Organism: Castanopsis chinensis; assembly: GCA_032878915.1. Classification (NCBI taxonomy): domain Eukaryota; kingdom Viridiplantae; phylum Streptophyta; class Magnoliopsida; order Fagales; family Fagaceae; genus Castanopsis; species Castanopsis chinensis. The sequence continues at coordinate 19,945,316 of JAVQMG010000122.1, forward strand.
CAACCTCTTCAATGCATCCCGAACCTTAGAGCTCATCTCATCCCCCTTGTCCTTTCCATACCACTCCTTAAACCAAAACTTTACATACTTCAATCTATACCTTGGGTCAAGATCAACAACAACAAAAAGTATCAAATTAATATTATCTATACTTCCCCAATACTTATCATATTTTCTTTTCATTTCTACCACCATACTCTTCAAGAGTGGATCCCCATCAACACTACACAACTGTTGCAATTGATCTTCAATGCTAATTAGCTCATGGAAGTATGTATTAGAAGTGACAAACAAGGACCTCGAAAATCTAAGTGTCGTCTCATAAAATATGCCAAGAAATTTCACAAAGGTCTTGACATTTTCCCAATCAAGATAGTTAGGAGGACCAATGGGCTTTTTTCCATTCCCATCCGATTCACAAAAAAAAAAGTTTGTAATGCCCATTTTCCTCTTTCAACCTATCAAATGCTCTCACAAATTTCAAAGCACATTCTAACATGAGATAAGTGGAATTCCACCTTGTTGGCATATCAAGGGACAACAAACATTTGGCTTTGATTTTCTCATTTTCAACACATTTTTGAAACTTCTCAAACATTGCAGGAGAGGCTCTCACATATCGCACCGCATTCCTAACTTTGGCAATTGATTCATGAATGGACTTCAACCCACTTTGCACTATCAAATTCAAGATATGCGCACAACAACGCATATGCATGAACTCACCACCCGATATGCTACTATCTCTTTCTTTTGTTTTCTTCTTCACATATTCAATTGCCACATCATTAGAACTAGCATTGTCCGCGGTGATTGTAAACAACCGGTTTATACCCGACTTCAACAAACATGACTCAACCGCTCTACCTATGGTGTCCCCTTTGTGATTAGCTATAGGGCAAAAGTTCAACATTTTCTTTTGGTAAGTCCAATCCCCATCAATGAAGTGTGCGGTGACTACCATGTAGTTCAAGTTTTGTATGGATGTCCAAGTATCCGTTGTCACACAAACCTGTTACCCAACAAAAGCCCCTCTCAAAATATGCACCTCACTAGAATAAATCTTCATACAAGCTCTTGCAATGGTAGTGTGATGGGGAATAGGAAACCTAGGCTCAACTATTTCCATAAATTCTTGAAAGCCTTAATGCTCCACAAATTTAAAAGGCAATTCATCAATGATGATCATCCTTGCCAACGCCAACCTTATCTTCTCTTCACTATAGTTTGCAACCACTAACACATTTGAACCACTTTTCCCTTCTCTCTTCGCTTGGAAAGACAAAGTTTTTTGCTTATCATCACGAGGAAAAGGCCATTTCTTACACACCTTCATGTGTTGCAACATGCCCGAAGTACCATTTTTCTTACCATGACATTTATATTGATTTTTACAATACTTGCATTGAGACCTAAGATTATCGGGATCAAAACCAGCTAACTTAATGAAGCGCTGCCATACTATAGACGGGTCTTTACCACCTTGTTTAGGTGATAGTAGGGGAAGTGATGCACCAAGTCCAATTGGTGCTGCAGGTTCAGGTGGGTTAGGATTAGCACCAGGAATAGGAGGAGGTGGGTTAAGGTCCCCAGGTGCACCAAATCCAGGTGGAGCATCGACATCCATCTAATAAAAAAATTTACAATCAACAAAAAAACAAAGTTTTCACAACAATATCAAATTATAATTAATCAGTTTTAGTTACAACAATAACAAATTATCAATCATTAGTCATTACTCAACAATCCATGTCACTAATATTAATAAGGAATTTATTATATTATTCTCAATATAAATATAAACAAAGCTAATTTTATATATATAAACTTAAAGCAATAGTTATTAAGTACTAAAAATTTAAAATCAAAATGCTGAATATAGTGAGTGATTAGTGATTACCTCTCCGTGAAGGATTGAAAGAGTGAACTCTCTCAATCTCTGTCTCCCTCAAAAATTAAAATACTGAAGAAAAAAAAAGTTAGTATTAATATTAATATTATTATAGTTACATGTAAGCAGCTACAAATCTACAATGAAACAGCCAAGCCAACCTTAATAGTTAATATTAATATATTATAATATTATATATTTAAGCATTACTGCATTAACTATTAAGCATTCGTGTATCATACAAAACTTGGTCAACTATTAATATTATATTTATTATATTATATTATAAACAACCTTGTATATATAATATTATATTTATTAAGCAGCTACTTTACTTGGTCAGCTATTTATTAGGGGTGAGCAAAACGTAAGCAGCTACTTATTAAAATTGAAAGACACTTAGACAGACACTTAGACAGTAGACACACTCACTGAGTCACACCATGTGACTCACACCGACTCACACAAGCTTTGAATGATTCAACGATTCAAGTACAATATTGGATACTGCTATGCTATAACTATTGGCTTAGCTGCTAAAGACAAAATTTCAAACATTCAAACTTCATAGTTGCATACGACAGACGAAGAAGCTTAAAACAGTAAAGGGTAGGGAGAGACGAATGTCAAAACAGTAAAACAGTAAAGGGTAGGGAGAGACAAAGAAGCTTCAAATAGTAAAAAACAAACACAAACAAAACTGAAAGTCAAAACACAAAGAACTGAAAGAAGCTTACCGTTGTTAAAAGAAACACAGAGGAGCTGCGTTAGGCGAGACTCGAGAGAGAGCGAGAGAGAGAGTTAAAATATTTTGAGAGAAAAATATGAATTTATATGCCCTGAGAATCTATAAACCTATCACAAAACGCACAACTTTGCTTCTTTTTCTTTTTTTAATAATACTTAATACCCATATTATACGACGTCGTTACTTTTATCAATTTCAAGAAAAAAAAAAAAGAACAACAGAATAGAGTAACGGTTCGGTTCGGTGCTGTGTTGGTTTTAGATTTCTCAATTCGATGGCAGCACCGCACCAACGTCGGAGCGGAGGGTGAAGTCCGAACGACGCCCTCAGCTCATTCGGTTAGCGCTGGAGTCGGGACGGTGTTGTCGGTGCCGGTCGGTGACGTCGGCGCTGGTGACGTTTTGCTCACCCCTACCTGGCAACATTCACGGGAACACCTCTGCTGAGCAATAAGCCTAGCGGTGGACCTTGTCCTAATTCCATTATAACCACTTATCCATCACCTAACACCCACTACGGAGCAACGGTATTAGACCTCCCCTCTATTGCCTAGGGAACGCCTCTGCTGAGCAACAGGCCTGGCGGTGGACCTTGTCCTAATGCCACTATCACCACTTATCCATCACCTAACATCCACTCCGAAGCAACGGTATTGGAACTCCCCTCCATTGCCTAAGGAACGCACTTGCCAAGCAATAGGCCTCACGGTCGAATTAGTTCCAAGGCCACTGCCGCTCTCCCCCACTCACATTAAAAGCACCCACTTAGGAGAGGGAACATTGGACCCCTCCCTCCATTGACCAAGAAAATTATCGTGCAGTCACACCGACCTGGTCTATAAATAGGCAGGGGATATTCAAGGGAAAAGGTGGTTCGAAATTCTAGGGAAAAAAGGCCAAGAGGGAAAAGACAGTCTCCTTCAAGAAAAAAGGGGAAAAGGTGTTAAATAGAGAGAGTTAATCAAGGAAACTTGGGAATTGAGCTCGCTAAGTATAGTACCGCCCATTGTAGGAAACACAAAAACCCATCATACAAATAGATTGTGAGCCCAGATACACCTTAGGCCCAACAGGCGTAATTAGGTGCACATAATTGGCACCGTCTATGGGAATCTCCTACCAAGCTACGGTTCTATCTAGGAACACACGGGAGAATGTCTGGGAGCATACAGGGAAGCCATGCAGAGAGCGGTTTTGGGGGTCGTCGCGAGGGTCCACATGGCGAGAAAGAAGGCAAAATAGGCTGGAGGATAGAAGAAACGAGGGGGCAGTGGAGTCTGGGCCTGGAGAAGAATCGTACCAAACCCTCTGGACAATATCTGACGCCTCGAGGCGCGACCGTCATGACAGAAGAAACTGGGAGCTTAAACAGAGGAATCAGGAACTGGAGCACCTGCGTAGGACAGTGAGGGATTTGGAGTTGCAGGCATGAGGAAGACGAAGGAGAAGATATCAAGAGGACCGGAGAGAAAGGTCTGCCAGTGTGGGGAATCACCATGCAACAGGATCCCATCAGTCTGGGTCTCGTTGACACCGTGAGCATTCACGTGAGTACGCGAACCATGGATCGGTTTCCCCGGATGAAGGGTGACCACGAAACATGGCCATGGATGCAATGAGCCGGGTACTACGCCAAGCTACCCGGTCCCCCATTCACAAGAGACAGTGAGGAGGTGCCTAAGCTGAATAGGTTCACCCACTGATCGGTGGGGGCAACGAAAAGATCGCGGTAAGCACCTTTCGAATAGGGCTACTAGAAGAATCCGAGCTGAAAGAATCGTTGACCCTGAGACCTCCTGAGGATATGAGGTAGTTGATGAGGCGTATCGAGGAGTATCAGCGATTGGAAGATGATCGGCTACAAACCAAGGGGAAGGCCTCGGTCGTCAGTTATCCTCAGAATACTAGCTTCGTCCCCAAACACAAGAAAGATTTGAGAATTCAGGAGCACGACCTAGCTATTGTGGGAGTCAACGCGGTGTTTAAGGAGCCCGTGCACAGGATCATTGACAGGATAAAGAACGAGCCGTATTTTAAGGTGCCGAATAAGATGGCGGGTGACCCATCAAGGAGAAACCAAAACTTGTATTGCACCTACCACAGAGATAAAGGGCACACCATGGAGCAGTGCAGAGTATTGAAAAATCACTTGGAGCAGTTAGTGAGGGTAGGCCATCTGAAAGAATTTCTTACGAAGACCGAGAATCAAGAAACGGGACAAGCAGATCGGGTGCGTCAAGACCCCCTCCCACCCCCTCTAGGAGTAATAGAGGTTATCCACACGGCACCGAGGGAAGCTACGACGCTGACCATAGGAGAGGTATTGGTCGTGGTATCACTAGAAGGTTGTGCAGGAGAGCAACCCTCGGGGAAGAGACCGAGGTATTCTAGACAATCTATAGCATCTGACGATGACGACCTGGAAGGAATCGGCCAGCCACACCACGATGCTTTAGTAGTCACGGCCCATGTAAGGGGATTCATAGTGAAAAGAATTATGATAGACCAAGGGAATGGAGCAGATGTAATGTACCCGGACTTGTACAGGGGGCTTGGCCTGAATAAGGAGGACTTGTCCAGGTATGATACGCCGTTGATGGGATTCGATGCGCACATGGTGACACCGAAAGGGTAGATTTTACTCCTAGTCAACATGGGAGGTAAGGAGGTAATTGTGACATTCGTGGTGGTCGCCTCTTACTCACTATACACAGCAATCCTTAAAAGGCCTTAAATACATGACATGGGAGCCGTACCATCCACGTTGCAGGTCAAAGTCAAATTTCATACCAAAGACGGGGTTATAGTGATACAGGGCGATCAGCAAGTAGCCAGGCAGTGCGTGGTAGCCACAGCCCACAAACAAGCCGAGCAATGGACTTCAACCGAGGGGCTGGTGAGAGTGAAGATCCTGTCGGGGGGCGAGAGGAGTTTCCAAATAGGGGACAACCTGGATGACCAGGCAAGGGCGGAGTTGCTGCTTTTTCTTATACAAAACATGGATGTGTTCGCTTGGAACCCGTACGAAGTGCTCGGGGTAGACCCAGAATTTGTAGTTCACAAGCTGAAGGTAGATCCCCTATGCCCCCCTAAGAAGCAGAGACCGAGAAGGTCCGTAAAGGAGCACGTGAAAGCCGTCAAACAGGAGGTTGGGAAGCTAAGAGAGGCGGGGGCCATAAAAGAATTGTTTTTTCCAGAATGTCTCGCAAACACGGTGGTCATGAAGAAGAAGAACGGCAAATGGAGGGTTTGTGTATACTTCACCGACCTGAACTGAGCATGCCTAAAAGATTCGTTCCCAATGCCAAAAATTGGCCAATTTGTAGACGCTACATACGGGCACCCACGGATGAGCTTTCTTAACGCTTTCCAGGGTTATCACCAAATTTCTCTAGCCGCCGAGGACCAGGTTGATGACATTTATAGCACCCAACGCCAACTACCACTATAACGTAATGTCGTTCAGATTGAAGAACGTGGGAGCCACTTATCAACGAATGATGACGAGGATGTTCAGGGATAAGATTGGGTGTACGATTGAGGTGTACATTGATGACATGGTGGTAAAAAGCAGGCAAGAAGGGCAGCACATCATTGACCTTAAGGAGGTGTTTGAGATACTACGGCAATGCAGGCTACACCTCAATGCCGATAAGTGTGCTTTCGGAGTAGGGTCCAGCAGGTTCTTGGGTTACCTAATTACAAAAAGGGGAATTGAAGTCAACCCCGATCAGATTGAGGTCGTGAGATGCCTCAAAACACCGAGCAATCCAAAAGAGGTTCAGAAGTTGATCGGCATGCTAGCCACTCTTAACCGATTTATTTCCAAGTTTGCTGATCAGTGCTAGCAATTTTACCGGCTTTTGAAGAAGTGGAGGGGGTTTTATTGGGATGAGGAGTATGATAGGGCCTTCCAAGATCTTAAGGACTACCTTGGGCAAGCACCGACGTTGACAGCCCCAGAACCAAGAGAAGACCTATATATGTACCTCTCAGTATCCGAACATGTGACCAGCGCCGTGCTATTAAGAGATAGTGGTGTGCAACTCCCAGTTTATTACATCAGCAAAATGTTGGTTGACGCCGAGACCAGGTACCTACTGTTGGAGAAACTGGTGTTGGCACTCGTGCATTCCACCAGAAAACTGCCTCATTACTTTCAGGCCCACACTGTCTATGTCCTTACGGAATACCCACTCTAGTCATTGCTGAGAAGATCTGACTTCACGAGCAGGATAGCTAAGTGGGGGACTCAGCTAGGTTCTTTCGACATTAGATTCAGGCCGAGGAATTTGATGAAGGGACAAGTACTTACAGACTTTATTGCCTAGTTTACGCCAAAAAGTACTGATATAATCTGCCTTACGGAAGTCAGGCTATGGAAAGTATTTGTGGATGGCACATCCAACGCGGCAGGAGCGAGTGTTGGAATTGTGATCATCACCCCGGAAGGGCTAAAACTGGAATACTCGTTTAGGCTAGGCTTAAGGGCTTCCAACAATGAGGCCGAGTATGAGGCCCTGCTTGCCGGACTTAGGGTCGTCACGGATCTGGGAGCCATAAAAGTAGAAGTTTACTCGGATTCTCTCCTGGTAGTTAATCAGGTGCTAGGGAACTTCGAGGCCAAGGATGCCCGAATGATTGAATATCTACGGTTAGTAAAGCAAACCTTAGGTAATTTTTCAAAAGTCAAGGTTGAACGGGTAGCTTGGGGACAAAATAGACACGCCGATTCCTTAGCGGCGCTGGCATCGTCAATAGTCGACATGGTACCTCGGCTGATCAGGGTAGAGTTAGTAGCCGAACCAAGTATCGTTACCAGAGTGCCAGTTTCCCAGGTGACAGTCGTCGAGGAGTGCTGGATGGACCCCATCATCGACTTCCTTACAGAGGACCGAGCTCTGGAAGACGAGAAAGAGGCGGTTAGGGTACAGCGTAACGCTGCTCGGGTTTGGTTGTCTCCCGACCGAAAGCTATGTAGGAGGTCATTCGAAGGACCGTACCTACAGTGCCTTCGTCCTAGTCAAGTCGAAGAACTGTTAGCTGAGCTGCATGAGGGGGTGTGCGAAAGCCATGTGGGGGGTAATCGTTGGCGCACCGGGCAATGACTCAAGGGTTTTGGTGGCCGCAAATGAGGAAAGACGCAACTGAATATTCTCGAAAATTTAAGCAATGCCAGATACACGCGCCAATGATTTACCAACCTACCGGGAACTTGAACCCGGTAAGCATCCCTTGGCCGTTCACTCGCTGAGGGCTAGACATAGTCGGGCTATTTCCCCGGGCTACGGGCAACCGGAGGTTTGTACTAGTGGCGGTAGACTACTTCACCAAGTGGGCAGAGGCGAAGGTGCTGGCGCTGGCAAACATCAGAAATGTTGTCGTCAAGAAATTCGTGTGGAGAAACATTGTAACGAGATTTGGGGTTCCGGAATCTCTTGTATCAGACAATGGTCTGCAATTCGACAGCAAGGCCTTCCGAGAGTTCTGCCACAACCTTGAAATTCGGAACCGATACTCAACTCCAGCATACCTACAGAGCAACGGCCAAGCATAGGGGACCAATAAGGCCATCGTTAGTGGATTGAAGAAAAGGTTGGAAGGCGCCAAAGGCAGATGGGCCGAGGAGTTGCCAACCGTCCTGTGGGCATACCGAACAACTCCCAAGAGATCCACGGGAGAAAAACCTACGGGGCAAAGGTTGCCATCCCCGCTGAAGTGAACTTGTGCAGTGCTCCAATCGCAGGATTCACGCCAGACGAGAACAAAAAGCAGATGGCAAGGGAGATGAACTTGCTAGAGGAACACCGAAGAACGGCCACCATTCGACTGGCGGAGTATTAGCAAAAACTTACTCGGAGATACAATAGGACAGCGAGGAAAAGGGAGTTCGTGGCTAGGGATCTGATACTTCGCAAGGTCATAGGGAATACGCGAGACACTTATGCAAGAAAGCTAGCTCCGTCCTGGGAGGGGCCCTACCGAGTAACGGCCATCGTCGGAGTAGGGGTGTATTACTTTGAAGATTTAAAGGAATAGCCGCTTCAACGGCCGTGGAATGTTCGTAACTTAAAAAAGTTTTACTATTAACTGGCTATCCTCTAAAGATGTGAACTTGATGTAATCCCGCATTATCACACGCTTAACATGAAGGCCTTTATTCATTGAGATGCATGTAACCCTAGTAATCTCAAGCTATTGTCGATGAGCAGGTAGAAACCTTAAAACTTAATTCTTTAAGGATGGAAACCTGTCCTTAGGTGGGTACTATCACCGAGCAGGTAGAAACCTTCCCTCAGTTTGATCCCTATCACCGAGGTAGAAACCTTCCTTCGGTTCTTTAAGGATAGACACCTTCCCTCGCTTCGATCCTTAGCACCGAGCAGGTAGAAACCTTAAAACTTAATTCTCTAAAGACAGACACCTTCTCTTGGTTCGATCCCTACCACCGAGCAGGTAGAAACCTTATAACTTAATTCTTTAAGGATGGAAACATATCCTCGGGTGGGTACTATCACCGAGCAGGTAGAAACCTTCCCTCGGTTCGATCCCTATCACCAAGGTAGAAACCTTCCCTCGGTTCTTTAAGGACAGACACCTTCCCTCGGTTCAATCCCTATCACCGAGCAGGTAGAAACCTTAAAACTTAATTCTCTAAGGACAGACACCTTCCCTCGGTTCAATCCCTATCACTAAGTAGGTAGAAACCTTAAAACTTAATTCTCTAAGGACAGACACCTTTCCTCGGTTCGATCCCTATCACTGAGCAGGTAGAAATCTTAAAACTTAATTCTTTAAGGATAGACACCTTTCCTTAGTTCGATCCCTATCACTGAGCAGGTAGAAACCTTAAAACTTAATTCTCTAAGGACAGACACCTTTCCTCGGTTCGATCCCTATCACCGAGTAGGTAGAAACCTTAAAACTTAATTCTTTAAGGACAGAAACCTATCCTCAGCTGGGTCCCTATCACCAAACAAGTAGAAACCTTAAGACTAAGCCTGGCCTAAGCCAAAAATCCTAAAGGCAGGATAGTTACGCCCTACCACCGTGACTAAGAAAACAGACACAACGTTCATATAAAACCCTGATCATACAAATGGTTAGCAATCGCTAAGCAAACATAAATAAATACGTAAATAAAGAACAAAACACACACATTTGTATTCCAACAAAAAAAATTGTTCTGTCACCACATCCCAGGGAGTTAGGCTAACCAAATGTACAAAAAAAAAAAAAAGAAAAAAAAAAAAAAGATCTTTCAATCACACGGCGGGAACGGTGTGATTTGGAGAAGGGGCAGGGCTCTTAGATACATCTCCGATCATATGAGCCATTACATCTTTGGTCTGGGTGTTACTCGTAACCTCCGGGTCAGCTATCTCTGCATAAGCATCAATCTCCCGCACAAGATCAATCATGCTTGGAGTTTCTTCACCCATGCTTTCGGCTTGTCCCGAGACAGAAGGAGAAGTGGCTGGATAAGGGATCTGCGTTGGATTCCACAGCGGGGAATCCTCAGCCAGCCCCACGGCCTGAAGAGCAGCTAGCCATCCCTCTCCGAACCCATGGCATTGCGCTTGATAGATGATCGATTCCACGGAGTTCTCGACGTCTGAGAAGCCCTTGTCATACCACTCGTTCTCGCAGGCCTCGAAAGACCTTTTCAGTTCGCCGATTTGGTTAGCTTGGGCTAGACTCATGCTGTCTGCCGTTGCCAATTTAAGCTCTGTCTTGCCCAGTTTCGTCTCCATAGTGGCCAGCTTATTCTCAGCGGACTGTCGGGCTCTCTCGGCGTCTGCCGCTTTCCTCTTGGATGCCATGGCAGCCTCCTCTTTCTTCTTGGCAGTAATTTCGACAACTGCCTTCAGGGCCTTCTCCTGCTCAACAGCCTCGGCGGCTTCCTTCAGCCTCCCGTCCATGACGCATGTCTACTGCGTGGCCTGTGATTAATACAACAATGAGGTGGTGAAGTTTGGAAGAAAATCACCTAGCTATAAACACGCGCAATAGAGGGAATGGGAACTTACCGCAATAGTGTGCCATTGAAGCCACCTAGCGAGCGTCTTGTCGTCACTGCTCGAATAGTACTGGGCATCCTCAGGCTACATGAGGCCTTGCACCAGACTTTGAGCCACCTGCCCCACTTCACCCTTGTCCCATAGCCGAAGGCTGGCAGTTTCTGGTAAAGGCATGTCGCCCAAGAAGAAAGTGTGCTGCCAGCCTAACTCGGGGCGAGAAGAAGATGCCACGTCAGCCCCAATCTGAGCGGTAGGAGAAGTGACGACCAGCATCTCCTGGATTTGTGGCCCGCCCATAGGACGAGGCGGAGTCTTTGGTAGAGCATCGCCAGGAACAGGGGTGTTCTTCTCAGTGGCTCATTTCCTCTTCTTGGTGTCAGCAGCAGGAGGAACCCGACCCAGCCCTTGTGGAAATCAAGGTTGGGTCTCATGCCCGACACTAGGAATGAACCGAGCAAGTGTCATCTCCCTACGCTGCACCATTTTTCTTGCATGATCTAACTTGGTGCCCGAAGTACCTGCTGGTTCAGATGCTCCTCCCTCGGCTGTTAGGGCTGCGTCGCCCAGCTGTTCGATTGCCTCATGTCTCTGTCGCTCTCGAGATACACGCTTGGCAGACTTGTCTCTCACCGGTACTATGTTGTCTGTGGTCGTATAACGAGGGCCGAGCTCTCGTGCTTCGTTGGTGGTGAGTGAGGGGAGAAGGAATCTTTGGTGCCAGACGTCTATGTACGACAAAAGCGGGTTGTCCACCAAAAGTGCCTGGCTGAAATTTTGCCAGGTGTTATATACCGGGGTGACGCCGAGGATCAAATGAGATGCCCTGAGCTACCCGTCGCCGTTCAGGAAGATCCCGGATCGGAGGATGAAATTAAGATTGCACGCCTGTATGACCCAGGCGTCTGGCAAAAATCGTTTTGAATCTGCAAACAAACACAAACTTATCAATTGAAATAGAAAACGAAGGGAACGTGTAAGCAAAAAAAAGAGAAGAGAAAGAAGGGATGGATATTCTCGGTACTGACCATCTTCACGGGGTGAAAGCGGGCAAAGTAGCTCACTGTCGAGTCAGTTGCCGCGTACTCGGACGAACTCTCCAGCCGAGTTTTTATTAGAGTCGGGGAGACAAGAGATAAGGCGAACTCACATATCTCTAGTCTTTAGGTAATACCCACTATCAAAATTATCGCACAGTTTGTACATGAAATTGATGTCATGGTGGTTCAATTGAAGGCCGAACATCTGATTTAGTCAGCTGATACAGCTAACCACTGTATAAAAGTTGGGGGGAAATTGGTCGGGGCAAAGACCATAAAAACCTAAGGTACCTATGATAAGAGGATCTACGGGGAACCTAACCCCACCCTCGAGTATAGACATTAAAGGGAAAAACCCAGTATTCGAATCAATAGCCCTTTCAAACGCAATATCGCCCATGTTGCAATACGCAATGTCGAAGTCCCTTGGGACGCCAAAGGTCTCTCTAAAGCTGACCAAGGCAACCCTAGGGGCAAAAAGGTGAGAATACCCCATCCCTAAGGTATGACACAGGGAAGAATTGGAAAAGGAAAGAAGGTGAAGAAGACTTATTTTGGGTTCTAGAGAGTGAGAGGCAGGTGGGATGTTATGGCGCAGAGGAGGGATGCTCGACGGAGAAGGATTTGTTAGTGAAGAAGACACAAAAAGTGAAACAGGACCCAACGGGAGCTATATATATATATATATATATATATATATATATATAGAGAGAGAGAGAGAAAGAGAGAGAGAGAGAGATCTAAGCATTCAATGAAGCAACGGGTGGGAAGAAACCTGCCCAATCCCCTTTTTTTGGTAAACTCCCCACACGTGTGGGCACAGTTTACGAACCGTCAGACGATTCGCGAACCGTCAAATGGTTTGCCAACCGTCAGATGGTTCGCCAACCGTCAGACGTCTTCACCCACGAGCTCATCTTTATTGCGGATGTGACAGCCTGACACGACACTGCTCCAAAGGAAACCTCGATAATTACCCCGGTCGCACGTGAAGGGCGCTCAGTAACTTCAGAAAATCACTATAAGCTCTCCAAGATCCTTGATTCATTACTGAGAGCTAAACATGAATCAAGGGGGGGCTAATGTACGGGCGTCACCCCCCATTGAAACCATTCATCCACAAAAAGCCTATTGCTACAACGCCACGTGTGGAATCTTACTCAGCCCGGACTCTTTAGCCCATTCCGTGTAACCTTCACCACTCGGTATGCCCGGCAACACTCATGGGAACAACTCTGCCGAGCAACAGGCCTAGCGATGGACCTTGTCCCAATTCCATTATCACCACTTATCCATCACCTAACACCCACTTCAGAGCAACGATATTGGATCTCCTATCCATTGCTTAGGGAATGCCTCTGCCGAGCAACAGGCCTGACGGTGGACCTTATCCCAATGCCACTATTACCACTTATCCATCAACTAACACCCACTCTGGAGCAACAGTATTGGACCTCCCCTCTATTGCCTAAGGAACGCCCCTGCTGAGCAACAGGTCTCACGGTGGAATTAGTTCTAAGGCCACTGTCGCTCTCCCCCACTCACATTAAAAACACCCATTTAGGAGAGGGAACATTGGACCACTCCCTCCACTAACCAAGAAAATTATCATGCAGTTACACCGACCTGGTCTATAAATAGGCAGGGGATATTCAAGGTAAGAGGTGGTTGGCAATTCTGGGGAAAAAAGGCCAAGAGGGAAAAGACAAACTCCTTCAAGAAAAAAGGGGAAAAGGTGTTAAACAGAGAGAGTTAATCAGGGAAACTTGGGAATTGGGCTCACTAAGTACAGTATCGCCCATTGTAGGAAACACAAAAGTCCACCATACATATAGATTGTGAGCCCAGATACACCTTAGGCCCAACAGGCGTAATTGGGTGCACACAGTAAATAAGTTATCTAACAATACATCTTGATGAAAAAGCTCATAAGTAACAAAAATGCAAGCTTCGATATCCAAATATTTAGAGAAAAAGAAATTATTTACGAGAATGTAAAGTAGACAATGGATGTACATGGAAAACCCTAGGAAGGGATGAAAAACCACGGTTTAAGCAAGAGAATATCAATCTTGCTCTGTTCAGCTTTGTATTACGTGGGAAATAAGGGTATCTCTTTTACAATAAAGATGTTCTTCCTCAAAAGAGAGACCTTGTTTTCTACCTTACTTCATTATCAACTTTCTACTCTTTTCTCCAAAGATCTATCTAGGTTCTTACTCTAATAGTCTAGCAGCATGTTCATCTTATAATCTAAGGAATATGGTGGAGTACAAAGACAGGTGTCAAGTCATCATTACCTTATTTTGTACCTTACTACAACTAAGGTACTATTTGGTGGTTGCAGGAGAGAGAACGCCACTATCAGGACTGTAGTATAGGTAGGTGACCTTGCCGCTGCATGGGGAACAATTCTTGAGCAAGGAGAAGGATATCAAAGGTGTTGAGGATGATACACGTGTTTCCATAGTAGTCTAACTTACACTCAGCCAATAAAGGATGTTTCCATAGTACTTGACCTTAGGAGATCACTATCTCTGTTTTGTGAGTGCTTGAGTACCCATGTCAGATGCATATCTTACTTCTTTCCCGAGGTGGTCACGCCATTGGCACGGGCCAAGGATAATATCTTGCAGCCAACATTTCCTCTCCCTTGCTCACAACCACTCCACATGTAAGGTCCAAATCCAGCCACATCGACACTCTCCCATGCCTTGATTGGTGTACTGTACAAGTTCTAACTCATATTTTTAGATGAGAAATGTGAGGACACTACTATTATCATAATCTTTATCATTATTTGTAGAGAAATGTTATATTCACAACATTTTCACAATAAATTAAAGATATTAAGTTGTTATTTGCTGTTATGTGTTGGCAAAAAAGTAATTTAAGTTGTGAATTCAAATTAGAACCAATAAGTGGATTTCAGTTAGTTTAACTAATAAAGCATCTTGTCATCAAATAAGAGATCTGAAGTTCTATTCTCGCTTACACCAAAAATCAATTGGTGTCTTGGTCTAATGATAAATGACAATCATTGAAAGCAAACATCATAAGTTAAAACTCTACCTCTGAAAAAAAAAAGAAAACAAAAAACAAAAACAAAACAAAAAAAAACAAAAACAAAAAACAACCAATAACAACTTAACACCTAAGAAATGTTGTGAAAATAAAGTGAACGTAGCACTTCTCTTATTTCTAAAGGGAAATATAGCCCACAAGATACAAATCCACACTATCTCCCTAGAGCAACTGCATTAGCTTGTGTAAAATTTACATTTATTTTGCAAGAAAAAACTTACTTTTTCTATTTTACACACCCACTTTTACAAAACACCCATATCAGTTTATCTGTTCTACACATTTATTCAATAAAATATTCATCTCTTTATCGCTATCATCACTCTCACAGACCCAACACAACCCACGCTGCCACCATCATCAAGTAACCACCATCATCAAGATCAACGCCTCCGGCCTCCCATTATGCAACAAGATCTACAACAGCATCCAACCAAAAAAAAACCCAGTAAAAAAACCCCAAAGAACAAGCCGATCAAACCAAAATCCACACAACCCACCAACCCACACCCATAATCAGTATCACGGCAGCCTCAAGCTCAGCCAAAAAACCAGGAAAAAAAAAACTAGGAACCAACAAGCCACACTGCTAATACCAACCTCTCCACTGGCCATAACACAAAAACAAACCCAACATATACACACAAAACTCATCGAGTCAACTGGCTCTACCTCCTCTTCTCCTCGATCTCCATCCATCGTGCGACCCGGCCGTCATCTCCACCGTCCTCCAACACCGCCACTCAACAATCTCTGGTCAACGCCTTCTCCGACGATATCCCTGCTTCTCTGGCAGGATCTACGGCCTGCGTTGTCCCCAGAGGAAGAAGCTCATGGCGGCTAAGTTTGTGCTTTTTCTCAACTCGATGGTCCCAATCCCTAACTCAATCCAAAATTTTCCAATTCTAGATCTATAATCGTAGATCCATTGATTATTTGAGAGTTGAAAGAGGGAGCTGTGAGAGTTGATCTAATGAAATGAGAGAGAGAGAGAGAGAGAGAGAGAGAGAGAGAGAGAGAGAGAGGTGAGAGTCAGAGGTACAAAGAGGAGAGAGAAACAAATACTAAAATATTAAATAGAAGAGCTATAGTAATCGTGGATATATGCACTATTGTACATAAATGCACAATTTTACACCTATTGATGTGGGTATTTTTTTTTTTTTTTGTTCAAAATGTGAAAAATGGGTACCTTTCTCTATTTCAGAAGACTATACACATACTGATGGGGTTGTTCTTATGAGAGAAGCAAATGTGCTGAATAAAAGTACTTTGGCAGTTAGAAGTACTGATCTTAATGTATTATTTGCATTTATATGATAGTGTTGTAATTTGGATCGTACTCAATGCTTGTATATAGAGAGCTAAAATTATAAAAATATAAAGAATGTCACGTTAGTCAATTTTTAAAAATCTTTTAAATTAGTGGGTTCTACTTAGCTCAATCAATAAAAGATTTTGTGATCGAATAAGGGATTTAAGGTTTGATTTTTATCTATACCAAAAATCAATTGATGTCTTGATCTGAAAATAAAGAATAATAATCAGGAGCCTTATAGGTTGAAACTATCTCTAAATAATAATAATAATAATAATTTTTAGATTTGTAACACTTGGAATCCGTTTGGAACCAGCTTATTTAATTGAAATTGAAATTTTTTTGCTGAAAGTACTATAGATAAAAGTAAAAGTTAGCTGAAATAATGCAATCAATTTCATAAATAGTACCAAAAAATGTAGTGAGACCCATGAATAGTAGCAAAAATATGTTGAATAGTCAAATAAGTTGGCAAAAATCATTTTTACCAAACACACACTTGATATAACAATTTCAAATTATTGAAATGATTTCTCTCAAAAAATATGATTGAAATGATTCTTTTCTAATTATGAATGTATTTAGTGGGATCTTTAAATAACTTTCTTTTAACTCCGGATGTTGTATATTAGCTTTGTTATTTATTTTATGGAAATATGGCATTTACTTTGTTCCATGTATGCTTTTTTTTTTTTTTTTTTTTTACTGAACTAACATCTTATATGCTTTCATTTTATTTATTTATTTTTAAGTAAATGTAAATCATATCAATGTAAATGTTATACAGAAGGGAAAAAAATCATGTTTTAGAAAAAGAATAATGGAGTTGGTTTTGTTGTAATATGGTCTCTACACGAGCTCAACAACAATAGGTTAAGAAATGAAATGAATATAGCTCTTTGGAAAATGTTTTTCTATGATAAAATGTATTTTAGTCCAAGTTTATTTTATTTATAATTTTTTTGAAAAATAGTTTTTAACCTATAACGTTCGCTCCTGATTATTGCTCTTTATCATCGTATCAAAACACCAATTAGATTTTGGTGTAAGTTAGAATCAAACCCTAGATTTCTTATTATTAAAATGTTACAATGTTGTCAATTTTGTCCTTTCATTTATCTGCTATATATTAAAAACTCTATGCATGTGATATGTTACAAATTTGATGTAATATGCAATAAAATGAAAGACAACTGAAAAAGTGAAATTGATGCATTTTTAATTTTAAACATTTTTATTTAACTCAATTGGTAAAGTTTTCTTATAGTCGAATAAGAGATATGAGGTTCAATCATCATCTACACCAAAAATAAATTAGTGTCTTATTCTAATGAGCGATTATTAAGAGTGAACGCCTTAAATTGAAACTATCTCTAAATTTTTTCTAAACATTTAAAGATTGAAGCTGCAACTTTTTAAATTAGATTAAATTAGATAAATGATAATCAAACTTGGATCAAATTTTAGAGATGAAAAGCATAATTTAGCTTATTTTTCTATAAAGAGCATTAATTTTTGTGAAACCTATAAAGATCATTAATATACAGTCAACCAAAAAATTCATCCCTTAAAACATGCATTCTTTTTTCTGTTCTTTTCTTTTTTTTGTTTTTTTGGCTGACTTAAAACATGCATTCTTGTACCTTGACAAGATTGCTTACCTGAGTTTTTTATTATTAATTAATTTTCATTAATTGTGACAACATAGTTCCTTAATTATGATAGTTTGGTCACCTAAATAAAGTATGAAACTTTGTGTTGTGGCATTAGTTTTTGAGTTTAATGTAATTAAATATTATAAACTATCGCTAGGCAGTTGTGTTAATTTGACAACCATCAAGAAGAATTTAAATTGCATATGAAGAAACATCATAAAGCGTGTAATTGCTGTCTAGCTTCTCTCGTACCAAATAGTGGTAGAAATTCTTGACAAATTGAATTATTTTAATTATATGCAAGTACAATCCCCTACTCATACATGATCTTGGTTCCAAGGTTGTGAATTCGCAGATTTTGCAAAAGATTATTTCAAAAATGATAATTTAATATATGTACCCATACAGCCATACTGAATTGAATCTTCATCCTCCGCTATTTATACAATAAATATATATATATATATATATATATATATATCAATCAACTAAACGTTAATGCGAAAAGAATAACATCTAGGTTTCAACTTTCAATAGTTTAATATAATTTGTCTTTGTCAATACATTGTCGAACTTCAAATAAAGTTATCTGTTTTCATACATGCAATATTAAATTTGGATGTCTATTTACATTCATATTTTTTTAGTTGAATTACTCCAACTTTGAAGAATACAATAAATGGTGTTTCATAAACCCTTTTCGATGATCCTTAAAGAATTTTGGGGTGGTCGATTCAATAGACTTAAAAGACATGTCGCAAATGATAAATATGAAGGTATTAAGTTCAATCTATTCCATTATTGTATTATGAAATATTTGGGCTGTATTAAAATAGTTTGGTTTAAAATTGACATATCATTTTCCTTATATTAAAATTTTTTTAAAAAATAATTTGAAGCTAGATCGTGCTCATCACGCGTCATGGAGAAAAAGTGGGTTGTGTTGAAAGTAATTCCACGTGGAAATGGAAAAGACAAGGCTGCACCAGCAGGTCTAAGTCAGGGTAGGCTGACTGGCCAGAAGAAGTAGTGGTCACCATTGAATATGCGGTGGGTTTGCATCATACATGGTACGTTTACAAATCACATGGCCTAATCTTCTGGAAAAAAAGTATTAAAGGCTATCCAAACAAATTATTTAAGGGAATATGGTTTTCCCATCCCACGTGGGCGTCAATAGCCTTAGCCACGAGCCACGAGCCACTCATCTCATCAAATGGACAGCCAATGTAAATAGTACCCAAACAAATTATTTAAGGGACAATTTAACAAACGCTTTGTCACCATTTGTTTGTCTGATGAAAATAGCTAGGGATAGATACTGCCTTCCTAGAAAATCTAATTTATAGAATGTTTTTAGTATATGATATATCAAGTAAAAGTACTGTTTAAAGTGACATCAGTAAGGATGTGAAAAATATTACTGTCATATGTAACTTTATTTCTTCTAATAAAAAAAAGGTGAGTTTATAATTTATTGCTCTGTTTGTTTCAATGAAAAATTTTATGTGAAGATAATTTTTTTTGTTTTATGGTTTTTGTTAGAATAAAAAAAATTAGCTAAAAAAAAACTATTTTTGATCAACATAAAAAACAGAACTTATTTTTTAGAGATTATTTACTACTAATTTTTTTTTAAAAAAAGTTTCTCAAAAAGAAATTAAAAAAAAAAAAACTATATCTCATAACAAGTTAAATTAGAAAAATTATGAGATCTTTTCTAACACATTTAAGGTCATTACCAAATATAGCAAAATGAGATAGTTTTATAGATTTTTTTTTTTGGTGGAAAAATGACTTACTTTCTAGAAAACTTTAGTGTCAAAACAAACGAAGTGTATATATTGTTATCTAATTTATGATTTCATGTTTTCTCTTCTATGTTAATTGCACTTTTCTTCTTTAACTATTGGGTGCACTTACAAAAAAAGGTTTTAAATTAATTGAGTTGTTTATGAACATCAAGAGTTCAACTTGGAAAAAGGTTGGTTTATGTTCATTTGTTTAGCAAATAAGTGGAACTCAAGCTTGCGTTTAATTAGCTCAGTTTTTAAATAAATTAATCTTAAACATAATAATGTATTAGTGGACAATTTAGTGAACAAGAGGCTCAATTTAAAAATATATGAGGCTCAATTTATATGCATACGTGTTTAAAAATATATATATTTTTATAGGCTTAAGATTAAATATGTAAGTTTAAAAATAAGTTCATATGATGTTGTGGTGGGCCTTTTTGTACTTCTAGCCTGGACTACTTCCTACCGCATTGTGACTCAATAATTCTGGGATAGGAGAGTCGAGATTGGCTTGACTGAAACTCACCTCAAGCTAGCTTGTGCGCAAGCAAGAACCCTTTTTGCTGAGATCTTGGTCACGTGCCCATACCAGAAGATGCTATCACAAAAAAAGTTATAGTGAGTAATCAATTGGTGTATACCCCTGTCACACTCTTGTTTCCTCCCTTTATTCCTTATCCCCTCTATTTTTCTATACTTTCCATTTTTTTTTTATTCCTATAATCCCTCTTTTCTTCCTTATTTTCCGTTGTTTTCTTTTTTACTATTTTTTCTTCTCATTTTTCCTTATTCTCTACTTGCCTTTTATTGTTCTTCCTACTCTTCTTGTTACATTCATTGTGCACAGCTAAGGCTTTTATATTGCCTATTGTGATGAGTTTTATTGTTTTATTCCTCAACTACTTTTGGCCTAGTGTGGGTGTCCTTTCCAGACAACCGACTGGTTTGTCGGTTACCAGCCATCACCACTAACTTGTGCTAGCCGTGTTAAGTTTTATTCTCAGACAAAAGAGTTTTGTTTTGTTTTCCTACTCTCTATGGCATTCCCATCCGGATAAAGGTTGGTTATTCTCTCTTACTAACTCCTATGGCATACACCTAGTGATTCCAGCTCATCTCTCCCTCTTTTGAGTGTTATGTCATTCCAGCAAGATATTTCCCTCAAAAGAGCTTGAGCGGGGATCCCATAATAGACTTCTCTCTTCTCCCTTCTCCCTATCGCTAGACCATACTCTCTCTTACTTTTGACCCATGACCCACAACTCCTGTATTGGCTGGGTACAAGTTGGTAATGCCTAAGCCTTATGCATGTTTCACTTTCATGTGAATCCATGACCTATCTGTTATTCATGCGTTTGTCATTATCTAGAGGCTTGTATGGTATTTGATGCACACTCTTAATCTCTTGTGGCGTGGATGAGTCACTAGATCTTCATCCTTTGCACTTCGTTTCTTCTTTGGGCTTGGTCTTTCTTGGGTATGGGCCTTTCTTCTTTCAGTTCAGCTCCTAAATCTTTTTACTTCTAGTTTGTTGGTCGACTAGCGTTCCTGTCACGTCATTTCGTTACTTCTGCCATGTTACCACTTGACTTATGCTTGCTAGAGCTTTTTTGGGCCAGCCATGAGCTTTTTTCTATTATTCAATTCATGTTGCCTAGTGTTTCTGTTGGGTTAATTCTCATACCATCTTGGGCTTTCTTAGCCCATTTCATTCCCTTGGACATCCTCGACTCGCTTTATTCCTTTGGGCATCCTTGGCCAATTCATTCTTACATTGTCATGGGCTTTTGCTACATCTTTTAGACTTCCTCAGTCTAATTACCATATCCTTTACTTTCGGAGTTTATTGGCTTTTGTACCAACCTCATTTACTTATTCCTTTCTTTGGGCTCTTTCAGCCCATTTTTACTTGCTTTTCATTTCTTATAATTCTCATGGGCTTACTACTTTCTCCTTTGGGCTCCTTTGAGTCCATTTGCTTTCTCTTGAGCCTTTTTACTATTTTATAGGCTCGTGGATTACTGTTTTTGTCATTCGGGCTTAATGGTCTTCTTCTCACTTTGCTAATTCTTCTTCCTTATTCCCTTTTATATTGTTGGGTATCTTTTTGCTATTGGGCTTTCTTGCCAAAGTAGGCATTAACAGATGTCAAATTATTAGTTATAGTTTAATGATAATATAAGTAGTTCATTTTTAGTAATTATTTATAGTTTTTAACGAAACAAGGATGGTGAATCTAATTTTTATAAACTCATAAATAAAAATTATTCTATCTAATTAACTCAAATAATGAATTTCAATTATAATTAGTTATTAATTATTAGCATGGAATTGTGAAGGGATAAAAGATTTTAGTCATAATTCTATTATAGTTAAGAAAAAAAATAAGTTAATAAAGTAACTCATAGACAAGGTTGAGCTTGTTAGATAAAAATATAAACCAAGTTTGAGCATTTCATGTTGTGTGGTGATGAACTCTAGTCTCTAGCTCAGTTCATGTTCAAAACAAAATTAAATTTACAATCCCGAGCTTTCAATACCAGTCTTGACGCGAATCATTTACAACTGTAACTTCAATGCTTTGATTGTCATGTTAACTAAAGTCATATGCTTTAACAATTGATCTTCAGTTTTTAATTAGCTTTAAAAGTTGATCTTCATTCTTTAATTAGCTTTTTATTTTTATTGTTTTATTAGTTTCTTATCTTTGGATGCTCTCTTTGGAACGAGGGTGAGTTCATAATTTATTGTTTAGAGAATTGGAGTAGGATCCGAAACAATCATGTGTACGAAACCTAAATAGAAGTTCAAATTCTGTTGTCCCTTATTGTACTCCAAAAGTAATGTCTCATCCTCTCATGGGTTATTATGCTAACTTACAAGTACAACTATCTTACGGAATATTACCCTATTTGGCTATTTGCTCATCTTTGACAATGATTTAGTAATTGTTAGATATGGCAAGTGTAATTGTAGTGAAAATTGGGATGTGACTGCAAATTAAATTAGAAGTTTGATTTAAAGTAATGGGTCAGCGAGGGACAGAGGAAGCATTATTTCAAAGGCAAAGCTCCAATATGGATGGTAAACATTTTGTCCCTTTGTGGAGGGCATCCTCCAAGTTCAAGGAACTCCAAATGCAAACTTCATTTTTCTTTTGGTAAGAAATTTGCATGAAATGGATATGTGTTGGAGCCGGTTTATGGGGATTGGAGCATTAGAATCTTATGGAGCGCGACTAGACCGTGCAGGTGTATCACATATTCTGCAAAGCTAATGGCTGAGCGAATGCTCTAGCAAAAAGGGGCACTAACAACAGTGTCTTTTAGAAGTTTATGATATTTGTCCATTCTTTGTATATGCATTTTTTGTATGGAATATGGAAAACCTCGGGACTAGTGGACTGTCCCTTAAAGGTTTTAGGACCTACTGTTGTATAAACTTTTATATATTTAAATAAAGGGTTGTATAAACTTTTACTTTTATGGAAAATGAAAAAACTTCAAAACATTTATTACTTTATTTCACACCCCAAATGGATTTTTTATTTTATTTTTTTAA
This sequence comes from Castanopsis chinensis, assembly GCA_032878915.1. NCBI lineage: Eukaryota > Viridiplantae > Streptophyta > Magnoliopsida > Fagales > Fagaceae > Castanopsis > Castanopsis chinensis. The sequence continues at coordinate 19,968,429 of JAVQMG010000122.1, forward strand.
AATTTTTAAGTAAACTTAGTGAGGCAATATTGAAAATACCATAGTTACCCAATGTTGCTCACTTGCTCCCAAACTTCTAACGTGGGATCACTTCTAAAGCACAGCTTTGACCTAGTATTTTTACTTGTAAAAATGATAGTTTTTTTTTTTTAATTTCATTAAAAAAAATTAAGCAAAAATGAAATACTAAACATGATTTCAGATAATTTATTATCACAATAATATGCTTCAGAGAATATCAAAATGGCAATTTTTAATACTAAGTTTTTTCTATTTCCAGTCTGGTAAAAACAATTTCAGCAAAAAAAAAAAAAAAAAAAGATTGGTAAAAACGAAATTCTAAAAAACGTGTACTTTTTTTTCCCCCCAATAAAAAACACAACAAACAAGTTGTCCATTTGCCTTTCTTATTTTTTGGACTCTACGGTCTACGCCCATCTTATTCAATAGGGAGGTCATTTCTCCATTTTTTTCCATCCCCTAGTTTTAGATATCGTCAATAGTTATGGCCATCTTTTTCTGATACAAAATATCATAGTCGATATATTGTATCATAATCGTTAGTACGTCACAATACTTGTGATGGGTCGAGCATAGATCTACGTATGTGAATTCTAACACTTTGTTTGATTGCAACTGGGAAAATAAATGACACAGAGGGGGAAAAAAAAGAAAGGAAAACACTTCTCTAATGAATGTTTAGAAACAAGAAAAGAGAAGAGAAGAATTGCTACGCTTTCCTTTGTTTGGTTTGCAGAGGGAAAAGAAATGAGAAGAAAAATATATAATTTTTTACTTCTATACTGACATGAGATTTAGAGTAATAAATCCACTGTTTTCTTTTCTCTTAGAATCTAAACAGGAGAAATGACATGACTTCCCTTCATTTTTCTATTTTTCCCTCTCTTTCACCCTTTTCCAAACATAGTGTAAGACTGATTAGAAATGCTTGATTCAATGTATTAAAAAAAGTCTGCCATAACGAGAGGCTTTTAGGACGTTGCAATAAATGTTGGTCTTCCAAGAGTATTTGGTAGTGTGCTCAAAAGTTTCGCTAGTATGAACCAACGAGGAAACAAATTGGAATGTGGAAGGAAAAACTCCTTTCCCAAGCGGGGAGGGAGGTTCTCATTAAAGCAGTTATCCAAGCTCTCCCATCTTTTGCAATGAGCTGCTTTAAGTTACCTGCTTCTCTTTGTCACGAAATTGAGGTAATGATTAGAAAATTCTGGTGGGGCCAAAGAGGTAGTCGTAGGAAAGTCCATTGGGTGAAGTGGAACACTCTGTGTCGATCTAAAGCTGATGGTGGTATGGGTTTTCGGGAGTTACAAAAGTTCAACGAGGCATTGTTGGCAAAGCAAGTGTGGAGGCTGGCTTCCAATCAGGACTCCTTATTCTGCCGCTTTTTCAAAGCCAAATTCTTCCCGCACGGCTCTATTTTTGATGCAAAAGATGGCTTAGGGTCTTTTGCGTGGAAAAGCATCCTTAAAAGTAGGAACATCATCCGTAGGGGTACGAAGTGGCGGGTTGGTGATGGGCGTTCCATTGGCATCTTCAGGGACCAATGGCTGCCTGGCGTGGGTTCGGGTATGGTCTCTTCTCCTTCCTTGGACCTAGATCCGAATACGTTGGTTGCTAACTTAATTGACCATGACACTCATTGTTGGAAGGCAGACCTTATAGACGATATTTTCATCCCTCCTGAGGCGAGGTTGATTAAAGCGATTCCCTTAAGCTTAGTCGACACCCCGGACTGGCTGTATTGGCCAAAGAATAGGAGTGGTGTCTACTCGGTCAAATCTGGGTACAAGCTGTTGAGGGAGGCTGAGGGAGTCGAAAGTCATATTGATCCCAATTCAGCTATTAATAATGTAGTTTGGAAAAAAATTTGGAGCCTCCATGTCCCAAACCGAATCCGAACCCTCCTCTGGCGTGCATGCAATGACTCACTCCCCACTCGAGTGAACCTTTATCGTCGAAAGCTTCTCCAAGATGACACCTGCCCGAATTGCAACCTGACTCCAGAAACTACTTCCCATGCTTTGTGGTCCTGTCCGAAACTTCTAGAGGTTTGGTTCCCTCATTTTGCGAAGCTTGTGACGGCATCCAACTCCCTCTCGTCCTTTATAGAGATCGTGCAACTAGCTTCCCAAGTCCCCAGTGATTTTGAGCTGTTCGCCAACTCCGTCTCCCTTATTTGGCTGTGCAGAAACAGGGTGGCCTTTGGTGCGGACTGCTTGAATCTTGGAAAGATCCCAGATCAGGCCCGGTCCTTAATTCAAGAGTTCCACCACTTGCGGCCTGTCCACACAAAAATTCCAAGAACAGCCAGGGCGGTTCGTTGGAAGCCCCCTCCTCCGGGGGTGGTGAAAGTTAACTTTGATGGCGCTATTTTCTCAACCCAATCTTCAGCAGGTCTCGGCATGATCATCCGGGACTAGGCTGGTTTGGTTTGGGCTGCTCTGTCACAAAAGATTCCCCTGCCTACCTCGGTAGAGACAGTGGAAGTGATAGCAGCGCGGAGGGCACTCTTGTTTGCTCATGAGCTGGGCTTTGACCGAGTGCAGCTGGAAGGTGACTCTGAAATGGTTATCAAAGCCATCAAGGATAAGGCTCTCCTCTCCTCGGACCTGGGGCACATCCTGCGCGACATCCATGCTCTGTCCAGCTCCTTTAATTGTATTTCTTTTCTTCATATTAAGCGTATGGGCAATGGTGTTGCACACCGCTTAGCCCGAAGATCAATCTGTAATCCTCTGTTGGTTTGGATGGAGGAAGTTCCTCCGGACATTGTGGACGCTTACACCTTTGATCTTGGCCATATCCATGAATAAATTGGGCCCTTCTTTGTGGGCTGGACTCTAAAAAAATATATATATATATATATATATATATATGTATATACATATTTGGGTTTAAGGGAAAATTTTATTCAACAAACAAAAGCTAACCGGCCTCTAAAACAGAGGAGAAAAACCGGTCATACAAAGTTCCAGCCGCATCAAGGCTGAGCAGAAAAGCTACATCAGAAGGGGGGTGAAGAAAAATGGAAAAATTTTGACTAAGCAGTGCACCCCTTGTAGCGAGGGCATCCGCAAACTTATTCCCCTCTCTATAACAGTGTTGAATACTTACCAAGGGAATGTTCCTAAGGTTGTTCCTACAGTCAGCCACCAAAACATCAATATCATTTGAATTGTTCAACTCTTTCTTCAACAGGTCAACAACTATCTTGGAATCCAGTTCAATCACCACAGCTTGGAGCTTGAGAGCAATACATAATTTGATGCCATCTCTAAGGGTCCATAGTTCAGCTGCTACACTGGTTGTAGTTCCAATTGCAGGAGCAAAACCCTTCACCCATTCACCCTTCTCGTTCCTAATAAGGCCACCACCACCAGCCAAACCGGGGTTGCCCAAAGAGGAGCCGTCTGTATTCAGCTTGAACCAATTTTGAGGACACTGCCATCGAACCTGAATTTTCTGCCTGGTACGGATTTGTTTCCCATTGATACCCAGATAAAAGAATTCAGATGCTCTAGCCAAAGCCTCGGTTTTTAGGTCCTGAGAGTTGTGAGCTCTTTCAAAAGCAATATTATTCCGGGGAAGCCAAAGGCTCCAGAGAGCAAAAGGAAACAGGATGCTCCATTCGATGCTCGAAATGATGCTGGTTTTAGAGATATTGCAATTAAGATTCAACCAGCTCACAAGACTAGCACCATAAAACAAGTTTCTTTGGATCAGGGGGTATAATGAATTCCAAAACAATTGAGCCGTGGGACAATCCCTTAATGTGTGGATGATTGTCTCAAGAGCATCATTGCACATAGGACAAAGAAAAGGAATATCCCTACCTCTTTTGGCCAAAATGGCTCTAGCTGGAATGCTATAGTGGCAGCATTGCTAGAGAAAGCACTTAATCTTTGGCAAGGATTGCACTTTCCAAACCCAATCCCCTATGAAGGTATGGTTAGCCTCATAGTTGTCTACCTCATTAGCTAGCCGGTAAGCCTCTTTTAGATTGAATTCACCATTAGGGGAAGAAAACCAAGAAAAACGATCACCACCTTGGTTGGAAAGGGGAAGAGGGGTGGCCTTGATTTCCAATTGAATAGAAGTGGGAAAAACAGACGATAAACCCTCCTAATTCCACCCAAAAAATCCAAAAAAATCTTTCAACAAAAGATTTTCCTCACCTTTATTTAGGGGCCCGAAAATCAGACTTTGAAGAGTACCAATGCTCAGCCACTTGTCAAACCAAAGAGACAAGAGGCTGTCTTTTCCCGCTAACCACTTGGAGCCCTTAGAAAAAGTGTCCTCTCCTTTCTTTAGGCCAGCCCAGGTAGGGGAGCAGGAGGAAAAACTTGATGAACTCCTTAAAATTCTTCCATGTCTTCGGTATTTATTTGTCAATACTCTCACCCACAAAGAGGAATTTTTCGCATGGAACCTCCAATTAAGCTTGGCTAATAGGGCAGTGTTCTTTGGTTTAGCTGCCTGAATACCAAGGCCGCCCTCCTCTTTTGCTTTTGCTATTTTTTTCCAGCCAATGAGGTGCATCTTCTTTCTGTTGTCAGTTGAGCCCCAGAGGAAGTTTCTATTTAGCCTATATATTCCTTGAAGAATTTTTGGGGGCAAGGCAACACTTTGCATCACATAATTGGAGATCATGGACGTTACTGACTGAGAAAGGATGACTCTCCCCGTAAGAGACAAAAGATTTTCTTTCCAACTAGTTAGCTTGCTCTAAATATGCTCCAAAATAAAACCGAAATCTTGCTGCACTCCTCTATGCATTATGGGGAAACCTAAGTATTTTTCTATGGAAGGAGTGGATCTGAATCCCAGCACCTCACAATGGTCATCCCTCATACTCTGGCCTACATTAGGAGCGAAAAATACACGGGTTTTCTCACCACTAATTTTTTGCCCAGAAAGATCTCAAAAATAATCCAACACCTCCTTGATGGCAACACAATTTTTTCGATCAGCTTTGGCGAATAGCATTAAATCATCAGCAAAAAACAAATGCGAGAAGGCTGGCCCACCTTGAGAAGTTTTCACTGGATTCCAAATATTCTCTTGGCACTTACCCTCAATTAAAGCTCCAAGCACTTCCATGCATAAAATAAACAGATAAGGCACCAAAGGATCCCCTTGATAGATTCCTTTTGATGGTTGGAAAGCATCAAAGGTCCCTCCATTAAAAAGAATGGCAGTAGAAGTCGTGGACACGCAACTCATAATTAGAGAAACCAAATCATGGGGAAAACGGAACAACTGCAATGTATCTTTTATGAAACTCCACTCAAGGCGATCGTAAGCTTTTTCCAAGTCGAGCTTGATTGCCAAATACCCTGATCTGCCTTTCATCTTTGACATCATATGAATAAGTTCTTGGACTATTATGGCATTATCTAAACCCTTTCTTCCAGGAACAAATGCTGATTGGAGCGGAGAGATTAGATCCGGGAGAAAAGGGAGAATCCTGCCAACAATAATTTTAGAAGCAATCTTGTAAATGGTATTACACAAACTAATTGGCCGGAAGTTAGAGAGCGATTCAGGACTCTTGCACTTGGGAATAAAGGTGATGAAGGTTTGATTTAGATACTCTAAAATTACCCCTGAAGTAAAAATGTTTTTGACCTCCTTCCTCACAGACTCTCCAACAACCAGCCAGAAGCGGTGAAAGAAACCTACATGGAGACCATCCGGGTTGGAGGCTTTAAAGGGTTTAAGAGTCCAAAGACCCTCGGATATCTCTTTGTCCAATAACGGGGAGTTTAACCTACTCAAAGCTTCTTCATTAAGATGATTATTCCAAGCAGGAAGGTCCTAGGCATGGTTTTAAAAACCGGTACGGTGAAAGAACCGGTAAATGAACTAATTACCGGTTTTAAGGTCGGACCGAGGTCCGACCGATGGTCGAACCGGTGACGTCATAAATAATTTAATTATTATTTATTTAAATTATATAAATAAATAATAATTTTTTTAAAGAAGTATATAATATCTTTTTAAAGATTAAAGATAATAACGTTACAAAACATTAACATAATAAAGAATTTAACATAATAACGTTACAAAACCTTAACATAATAAAGAATTTAACATAATAACATTACAAAACCTTAACATAATAAACTTTTAACAAAACCAAATAAATAAGTTCATTAGTCATTACATTTACATCCAAATAGTAAATAACAAACAAGTTCATTATATCTAAATAGCAAATAAGTTTTAAAGTTTTAAACAAATAACTAATAAGTTTTAAGGCCTAAGCCTTATTTGTTATGAAGAAAATTGCAACATTTGTCTCCTGCAAACGAGAATTGAAGCATGGAAATGAGAAATTTAAGTGAAAAAAGAAAAGAAAAATGAAATCAAAGAAAGGAAAATAAGAAACTGAAATGAAAAAAGAAAAGGGAAATATGAAATTAAACCATCAGTGAGGGCTTGAGGCTTGAGGCTTGAGGCGTGAGGCAGTGAGGCTTGAGGCGTGAGGCAGTGAGCTGCGCGCGAGGAGGTGCGCGAGGAGGTGCGTGAGGTGATGCGCGATTCGTGAGGTGGGCTCGGGGTGGGTGCGAGGCGGGCTCGCGAGGTGATGCGCGAGGTGGGCTCGGGGTGGGTGCGAGGCGAGCTCGCGAGGTGAAGCGCGAGGTGGGCTCGGGGGGTGCGAGGCGAGCTCGCGAGGTGATGCACGAGGTGGGCTCGGGGGGTGCGAGGCGAGCTCGCGAGGTGAGGTGCGAGGCGAGCTCGCGAGGTGATGCGCGAGGTGGGCTCAGGGTGGGTGCGAGGCGGGCTCGCGATGTGATGCGCGAGGTGGGCTGACTGCTGAGGCGTGATTCGTGAAGCAGTGAGGAGGGAGAGACTGAACTGAACTGAGATGAGAATGAGAGCTTGAGGAGGGAGGCGTGAGGAGTCTGAGGACCGAACTGAAGAGATAAGATCATCAGAGTTGATTTTGGTTAGGGTTATTTTTCAGGGGCAAAATCGTCAATTTACGCAGATGAAAGGCAGGGAACCGGGAACCGGTTGGACCGGCCGGTTATACGTTTTTTAAGGTTAAACCGGCCGGTCAGCACTGTTTGACGTTTTTTAGATGATTTCCGGTTTTATGTCATAACCGGACCGGTTTTGATACCGGTTCCCGGTCGGACCGGCCGGTCCGGTCCGTTTTTTAAAACTATGGTCCTAGGCAGCCAAGGGAGCACTAGTGTGACCCGAGGTGAAAAGGTCCAAAAATCCTTGCCTGATAAAATCTGCAATCTCCCATTCCCCATTCAGCCAATTACCCATTCTGTCCTTCATACAAAGAATGCGGCTCCGTTTACGGCGTATAAGAGCTGATGATAAAACCTTCTAACTCTTCAACTCACAATCTCACAATTTGGGTAGTTCTTAGAGGGAATTTGGCCTCCAATGATTCTTTCGAGGGAATCAGCCTCCTAACCAGAATCTCCACGACAAACTAATCAATGGTATTATTATTCTCATGCCTCATATTACAATCAAATTAGCCCTTTATACTTGGTTGATACTAGTCTAAAGAATTGCAGCTGGACTGGGCTTGACAGTTAAGATAAAGGTACTACCCAACTAAGCCAAGCCAAGCCTCACTAACTAACAATGTACAATTAACTAATGCAGCCAACTAAACCAAGTCTAACTAACTAACAATGTACAAGTAACTAATGCAGCTAATTGTACACTTGCATATATCCAGTAGCCTAACATTGCACTCCTCTTTTAAAGCACCTTGCCCACAAGGTGTGGGTACTACTGTTGCAGCTGAGCTAACAGCTCCCAAGTAGCATCCTCTGCTGTTGAACCTTCCCAATGAACTAGAACTTCAATAATTAGTCTCCTCCTCAACTGTACTATCCTTTGCTGCAAAATTCCTTTGGGTGCCGGGGAAAGGTGTCCGTGATCATCCACTGGTGGTGGAGAGGGTATTGGAGTGATGTGTTGCCCAAGTTTAGCCTTCAAACGTGACACATGGAAGACCGGATGTATGCCATATTCAGGTGAAAACTCTAGCTTATATGCAACAGTTCCAACCTTCTATAACACCTTAAAAGGGCCAAAGAACTTAGGTGCTAGCTTGCCAACTTGCTTTAGACGAAGTGAATTCTGCTTGAAAGGTTGTTAACTTAAAAAAACCCAATCACCCTCTTCAAAACACCTCTCCTGTCTGTGCTTATCAGCTTGCAATTTCATGCAGTCTTGGGTAGCAATCAGATTACTCCTAAGAAGGCTCAAGACATGTTGTCTATTCAACAAATACTCATCCACAGCTGCTGCCTTAGTGATGCCAGGGATATAATCCAGTAATTTGGGTGGTTGAAAACCATAGAGGGCTTCAAATGGAGACATTTTGGCTGATGTCTGGAAATTTGTGTTGAACCAAAACTCAGCAAGAGGTAACCACTCAACCCACAACTTAGGTTTATCACCTGCAAATGCTCTCAAGTACTGCTCAAGACTTCTATTAACCACCTCTGTCTGCCCATCAGATTGTGGATGATAGGATGAGGACATAGCAAACTCCACACCTTGTTTTTTGAACAACTCCCCCCAAAATGTAGAAGTAAAGACTGGATCTCGATCACTCACAATAGAAACAGGCATGCCATGTAGTTTGAACACATGCTGTATAAACAGAGCAGCCACTTTGGCTGCAGAATAAGGATGGGAGAGAGGAATGAAATGGACATACTTGGTTAGCTTATCCACTACTACCATCACAACATCTTGTCTTTGAGATTTGGGTAAACCTTCCACAAAATCCCTGCTAATGTCAGTCCAAGGTTTATGAGGAATAGCCAAAGGCTGCAACAATCCAGCTGGTTTAGTTGTCTTATGCTTGATACGTTGACACACCTCACAACACTTAATGTAGTCCTTCAAGTCTTTCTTCATACACCACCAAAACCAATCCTTCTTGGCTCTATGTAATGTTTTTAGAAAACCAGAGTGACCTTCTAAAGGACTCTCATGGACCAATCCAAGTACCTTACCCTTCAACTTGCATCTGTCACCTAAGTAAATCCTTCCTTTGTACAATAATAAGCCATTTGCCACACTAAACTTACCTGGACTGGCAGTCCCATCTTCAATAGATTGAAAAATCTTTTGCACTCCTGGGTCATCTATATAACTGGTCTTAAGCTCCTCAATCTAGGTGGGGCTGGGAAAAGAGATCAAAAACATGTTTCCTACATCTTGTTCAAGTGCTGAGTTGCAATGAGAAATGCAAAACAAGCAGCCATCTGGCTGTTGAATCAAAGAAATACCCAACTGACCCTCCTGTTCTGCCTTTTCACCTTTCCTAGACAAAGCATCAGCCACTACATTTTCCTTGCCCTTCTTGTATTCAATAATAAATGAGTAGCCCAACAATTTAGTGACCCATTTCTGCTACATAGGAGTGCCAATCCGCTGCTCCAACAGGTGTTTAAGGCTTTGATGATCTGTTTTGATTACAAAAGGCATGCCTAACAAATAAGGTCGCCATCTTTGAACTGCTTGGACCAAGGCTAACAACTCATTTTCATAAGTGGACAAGTGAACACTCTTCCCTTTAAGAGCTTGACTGTGAAAAGCCAAAGGTCTATTGTCCTGCATCAGTAAAGCCCCAAGTCTAGAACCAGGGGCATCACATTCTATCAAAAATGGTGTTGAGAAATTAGGTAGTGCTAACACAGGAGGTTAAGAAACAACTCGTTTAAGATCCTCAAAAGCCTTAGCTGCCCTGTCAGTCCACTCAAAGGCATCCTTTTTTAGTAGGTCAGTAAGTGGGGAAGCAATTTGACCATAATGCCTAATGAATTTTCTGTAATAACCAGTCAAGCCAAGAAAACCCCTTAAAGTTTTCACAGTTTTAGGAACAGGCCAATCTAACATAGCTGCTGTCTTCTTAGGGTCTGCTTTAACTTCCTCTCCATAAATAATATGTCCCAAATACTCTACTTCAGAACAAGCAAAAGCACATTTGCTTCTTTTGGCAAACAATTTATTATCAAGTAAGATCTGTAGAACTTGCTTCAAATGTGCCACATGATCATGCAAATTGTTGCTATATACAAGAATGTCATAAAAAAAACCAAGCACAAACTTCCTAAGAAATGGTCTAAACACTTCATTCATTAGAGATTGAAAAGTAGAAGGGGCATTCGTTAAGCCAAATGGCATGACTAGGAACTCATAATGGCCTTCATAAGTCCTAAAAGCTGTTTTTTCAATATCTGCCTCCTTCATTCGAATTTGATGATAACCAGACCTAAGGTCCAATTTGGAAAACATCCAAGCTCCATTCAACTCATCCAATAACTCATCAACAATTGGAATGAGAAATTTATCCTTCACAGTATCTTTATTAAGAGCCCTATAATCCACACACATCCTCCAACTCCCATCAGCATTTCTAACCAGTAGTACAGGAGATGCAAATGGACTTTGGCTATATCTAATTGAACCTAATTTAAGCAAATCTCTAACAATAGCTTCGATTTCAGACTTTTGGTAATAGGGATACCTGTAAGGTCATTGACATATGGGCTGAGTACCAGGCTTAAGCACAATCTGATGTTTATGATCTCTGAAGGGAGGCAGTCCTTTTGGTTCTTCAAAAACTATAGCAAACTCCTCCAACAAAGTCTGTACCTCTGGTACAAGTGGTTGTGTTTGAGCTGCACCAGGTTGCTGTATAATCTGTAACAAAAGACCCTTCCTGGCTAGTTTCTTGAAAAATACCTCTTTATCTTGCATAAGGGACCCTGTTGGCTTTACACCTTGTAATGTAACCTGCCTGTCTTGATGGAAGAAAGGCATCTCCATGATCTTGAAATCCCATTTAATGAGGCCAAGAGTACTAAGCCATTGTGTACCTATCACCACATCACACCCCCCCAAGGTCAACACATGTAAATTCAACCCAAATTCATTTCCTTGTATGCTGATTGATACATCTCTGCATTCTCCCTTGGTTTTGATTAAGGCACCATTTACTACTCTAACTTCAAGAATTCTTGTGGTATCTAAGGGTAAACTCAGTGTTTTAACTAAGGTAAAATCCAGGAAATTGTGGGAGCTTCCTGTATCAAGGAGAATAACAACCCAATGTCCTTTAATCTGCCCCAAGACCCTCATAGTACCAGGGGAAGGACTACTTAGCAAAGCATACAGTGTAATGTCAGATTGCTCAGGCTCAAAATCTGATTGTTCTTCCACTGCTATCACTTCTTCTTCACCATTAACCTCTATGCCTTCCATGAGAAACAACTTTAATTCCTTGCACTGATGTCCTCGATGCCACTTGGTATCACAATAGTAACAAAGCCCCTTCTTTCTTCTTTCCTCCATCTAAGCTGAAGATACCGTTTGTATAGGCACCCTTGATCTATTATCACCCTTGTTATCAGCTTTAACTACCATTGAAGATGATGGTGATTGCCAATTGTTCTTATTAAACTCATTCATAGGTTTATAAGCTTTTCTACAAGACTGCAGATATTCTTCTTGAATCTTGGCCAACCCAAAAGCTGCATTTAGAGATCTTGGATTCTGCATCTTCACAGCTAATCTCAGTTCATCCTTAACACCACTCATGAAACAACTCAGTTTATGGGCTTCAGGCAGATTTCTTATCCGATTGCTCAACATCTCAAATTGGCTTTTGTAAATTGCAACCGTGGTACTTTGCTTCAATTTTGTTAAGGCTTCCATGGGATCATCATATTGGGAAAGGCCAAATCTGGTTTGAATAGCTCGAACAAAAGTTTCCCAAGAATCTAAAGACCTTTCACAATCTTGGAACCAAATTAGAGCCTCATAATCTAAATGGTAATAAGCATTCAAGATTCTCTCTTTTTCAGGGATATTATAATAGCTAAAGAATTGCACAGCCCTAAATATCCAAGCAGACGGATCCCCCCCACTAAACCTTGGAAACTCAAGCTTAATAGGTATAGAGATCAGTGCACATACCTCAGGTCTTTGACGATGCGCCTGGGTATTTAATGGCGGCGGTCCTAATTGTTCTTCTAGTTGTTGCTCAGTTTGTTGATGGGTTGGTAACCTTCCTTCCATTGCAATATGCATCGCCTTCATACTAGAATCCAATTGCTCCAATCTTCTGGAGATCATTTCCATGGTTGTTGCATGATCGTCCAGCCTCTGTTGAACCAGAGAAATAGAGTCGCTTAAAAGGGAATAACGAGTCTCCTAGACCATGGCTCAACCGGCTCTGATACCAAATGATAAAACCTTCTAACTCTTCAACTCATAATCTCATAATTTGGGTAGTTCTTAGAGGGAACTAGGCCTCCAATGATTCTTTCGAGGGAATCAGCCTCCTAACCAAAATCTCCAAGAGAAACTAATCAATGGTATTATTATTCTCATGCCTCATATTACAATCAAATCAGCCCTTTATACTTGGCTGATACTAGTCTAAAGAATTATAGCTGGACTGGGCTTGACAGTTAAGATAAAGGTACTACCCAACTAAGCCAAGCCTCACTAACTAACAATGTACAATTAACTAATGCAGCCAACTAAACCGAGTCTAACTAACTAACAATGTACAAGTAACTAATGCAGCTAGTTGTACACTTGCATATATCCAGTAGCCTAACAGCTAAGGTATAGTAAAAGGAAGTATTTTTATCTCCCTCAACCAACCAAAGAATTCGAGCTTTCATGGCCCAAAACTCCTCCTCGAGCGTTGTCACCTTCGCATGTTCCAACCTTAATCTACCTTCAAGCTCAATAAGGAAAGAGTTGGGTCTAAGGGACAAGCACTTTTGAATTCCCTTAAGTCTGGCCAGAACCCTTCTTTTCCGATGAAATAGGTTGCCAAAAACGTTTTTATTCCAACTGCTCTCCCTGGAAGTAAAATTAGACACTGCTTGATGGAGGGAGACAGTTTGAGACTAGGCCTCACGGACAACATCAGGAAAAGTTGGGTGCAATAGCCACATAGGCTAGAAGCGAAAAGGCCTGGATAGCTGGACCCCACCAAGCCTCTCAAAACATAATTTAACTAGGCAATGATCAGAGTGGTATTTCTCCAAATGATGCACAGCTGCTTCGGGAAAAGAAGAAATCCAACTAGCATTCACAAAAAACCTGTCAATTCTCTCTTGGACCAAATGAGAGAGAGGACGATGATTGGACTAGGTATAACGAGGACCGAAAAAACCAATATCAATCATGTTGCAAGTGTTTAAACATTCTTGAAAATGAAAGGCTCTGCGAATATTGACTGAATTTCCTCCAAACTTATCCTCCCCCCTGAGCACCTCATTGAAGTCACCTGCTATAATCCAGGGCATTGAATGAAGACTTGCCACAGATTCTAGATTCTCCCACAGCAACCGTGTTTCGGCAAAACGAGGACCGGCATAAATTGCTGAAAGAAGCCAGGGAGGTTTTGAAGAGGAAGTGACGATCACGTGAATTTCTTGCTTAGTGGAAGCTAATTTAGTAATTTCAAGCTAATTGGAGTCCCAAAGAATCCACAACCCCCCAGATAGACCAATGGAATTTGCAAAAATAGCTCCATCAAGATTAATTCTTTCTGAAATCCTATGAGCTCTATCGCCACATACCTTTGTCTCACCAACAACCATGATAGCAGGGGAATGCATTTGAATCAAATCATTAACAACATCACAAAAATTGGGGTTTAGGGCCCCTTTACAATTACATATCAGCATATTCATTGAAAATAATTGAGGAAAAGACTACGAACAAAACCCAATTAACAAGAGTGGGAAGGAAAATCCCCTCCTTGTTCAAGTTGCATGGCGACCTCTGTAATTTCAATTTCCTCTGGTTGGGTATGCCCATTGACCTCCATCAACTGGCTCTGATCCTCCAAGTCATGAAAATCCCCCTCATCGTCTTCCTTACCTAATTTCTTAGGCCGGAGAGATGGGTCAATTCTTTTCAGAAGACCCTTCGGAATCGCCAAAAATCTTTGCCCTCCTGTAACCTATGGAATTTACTTCTCGGGAATCGCTACCATCATCTCGTCGCGGTTCAATACCTTCCGGGTCATCCATAACAGTCTCAGATACCAGACCCTCCAACTTGTGATTCTCCATTTTTGACCCTCTAGCTTTGAAGCAAAGTGATCTCCGAGCTAAGCCCAAGAAGGTGATCTCTGAGCTTCTTCTCGTTTATTAGCGGCGGGATTTCTTGTGAAGGTTTGGTATTCACTCTCTTCCGTTCTGATGAAGAATTTAGGCGAGAAGATCTCTGCCCGATCTGCGCATCCTAATTCGGCCTGGATTTCTGCCTCCAACCAGCAGCAGAATTATTTCTGGTGAAACAGCCCTTAGGTTTGGTTAGGTTTAACTTTAGCGTTGAGCTGTCATTTTCTAAAGGCATCACTTCAGGCACACGGTCAGCAATAGGGAAAAGGGGATTTGTATTGATGTCCAAACCAGCGTTCACGGACCCTGAAACTGGGCTCGAGGTCAAAATGGGTTTTATTGGGCTTTGGTTAGACATGTTATTTTGGGCTAGGGGTTCGGCCACTTTAAAACCCTTTTTTCCAAGTTTCCTATTCCGTGTAACAAGAACCCAGGGTCCACAGTGGCTTTCGTCAAGGCCAGGTTGCTCTGTTATCGTGTTCTGAGCTTTTTGATTCTCTTCACCAGCTTCTTCGTGGACTTGCACCGGCCGTTGAACTCTGTAAGGACATCCTTCAACTTTGTGCCCCACTCTCCTACATGAAAAATAGAGGGAACTAATTCCCTCGTATTGCACTGGCTGCCTAATCCCATCGACTCTGATAGCCTTCACGATGGGTTCATCAAGATTTACTTGCACACAAAGACGCGCAAACCTCCCTCTAACGTCCAATGCCGTATGGGTGTCAACTCTAAGGAATGGCCCTATGGTTCTACCAATATCCCGGAGAACTGATTCTTCATAATATTCTATGGGCAGCTCTGGAAGGCGAACCCAAACTGCAACAGCTGAAAGATTTGCCGTCGAAGGTTGAAAATTGGGTTCCCATCGCCTAATGGAGAGGTAGTGCCCAGCTACAAACCACGGCCCATTCTTTAGCACTCTCAAGTGGTCTTCCTGCAATGAGAACCTGATGAGGAAGAACTCATTACCAAGAGCAATGCAGGACATCTTGCCTTCTGGTTTCCAAAGATTAGTAAGACTAGAAGAAACCAAATAGTGGTAACCTATTGTTTTGCCGAAAACCTTGACAATAAGCGCATTATTCCAAGCAGCCGTTATTTTTGCCTTCCTTGCTCCAGATAATTTGACGACCACCTCCCCTGGAGGCAGGTCCTCTTCCTCAGCATCAGACTCCACCTCCGTGTCCATGTCGTTCTCAAAAGCAAAGGTGTGCTCAAAAGCACCGGAGTTAAGCCCTAGTAATTTTTCCTTGTAAGACCCTCCTACCCCACCCCAACTCGGGAAGGGTGATTCTGGAGCGTCTAAATCTCAATAGCTTTCTTTAACTTTCTTCGTGCTCCGCTACAATGCATCATCTTTTTCTCTCGATCTTACTGCTGACTCACTTGACATTTTTTTGCCTCACCCACATTGAAGTTAGAAACTTTCCGTAGAGGTAGTGTAATCAATTATTGTTGCTGCTAGTCCACTGTAAAATAGCATGATGGGAGATGTATCCACTCTTGCATGACAAGCTCCAACTAGAGTTGGTCAGTCATTGTGTGTGTTCGCATGAGCGTGTACATAATCCAATAGTAGCCTTTGAAGTCACCAATTGCAACTATATAGACTATGGGTCTCTAATAGTGTGCAACACTATTGAAAAACTTTTCTTCTTATGGGGAAAACCTTATATTTTTAAATTAGGTACCAAAATAGCATTCTTTCCAGGTATGTAGCAAAATGTTCATGTTTTAGAACTTGATTTTAATATAGAACTCGATATTCTCAAAATCGAGTTTTGTATATAATTTTTAAGTAAAACTCGACATTAGCAATGTCGAGTTCCACTTAAATTTTCAAAAAACTTTAAGTGGCAAAATATGCATAGAACTTGATATTGTTAATGTTGAATTCTTCACGGAACTTGATTAAAATCGAGTTCCAAAAACATGGGCGTTTTGCTAAATAATATTTTAAAAAATGAGTATTTTGCTACATATTTTAAAAATAAAGGATATTTAGCCATTTTGCCCCTTTTTGTGCATTACACTAGCTGGAACAAAGGGAACATAGGACAATTATTTTAAAAGAGTTATACTAGAAATATTACAAATTATACTATATAAATCTTACAAAAAGACCTCTCACTAATCATATTAAAATAATTCAATCATTCATTTATTGCAATTTTTTTTTTTCAAACCCACCAATCAATCATCTTAATAATAAAATTTGTAATAACTTAAAAATTTTCCTTCTAAAAATGGAATCTTCTGCAATTACTCACAAATCGGTTGAAAAACCCAAATACCTCATAAAATTAACAAAAGTATAATTATCCTTGATAAAATTAATTAGCAAATTAAAGAAGCTACTGATGGCTTGTCCTCCTTTGAAACCAAAGCACCCTACAAGCCCAACTAAACGGGGCATATATGGGTTAGGCTCAAATATCTTTTACGTCCTTTTTCTTGTTATGGGTCAGATCAGTTTATTTATAAACCCACGGCCCACCCTAAAATTGTGTCGCTTTCACGTCACTTCGGTCCCTTCCTCTACCTTTATCATCCAAGCTTCATATAAAGAACATAGCATCAGAAAACTTCACTCCAAATCCTTTTAAAACCAAGAAGATATCAGAAATGTCTTGAGACTCCTCTCTTTTTTCTTTTCTTTTTTTTGGTCTAGTAGTTCTTTAAACCTGATGATATCAATGAATTATTGGGTTCAAAATTTCTTGCCAACATCTTGAGCCACTTTCATGTAATAATTTGGTGTATGTGAGACTGAAGGATTGCATACACTCGAATGAATAATAGTTAAATAATCTAAGAGATCTAGATACCCACATTTGTAAATAAAAATATTTACAAAAACAAAAACAAAAAAAGAACACTGATACCCTATGCCAACGCAATGATTGGGCTTTAACTTCGGCTAAGGTCTAATAATAGAATTCGATTTTATTTTCTTATTTATCAAAGCCCAATTTAATGGTGGATGGTGGATCCATCACCAACTCTACGCCCATCTCAATACTTTAAAAACGTGGATCTATGCTCCATATCAATCAAAGAGCTAGGCAGAGAAAAGGTTGAAGGAAGCAACCATTCCTCTCCTTAGCCGCTAAAACGATGACATTTTGGGCGAAGCTATGTTCATCCAAGCCTTTAATCTTTAACTTTTTGACGTGTGACGAATCCATGAGAAAAAAACAGAAGGTTTTTTTTTAAACAAAATATTATTTTTATATTACTAACTTATGACATCAGATTTATAATGAGTTTTTTTTTTTTCTCAAAAAAAAAAAATATATATATATATATATATATTTATATTTATAATGAATTTTGAACCTATAATGAGTTTCAATTTGTTAGATAATTAGGATAAGAGTTGAACCTATAACATAAGTTTCATGATATTATTTATTAACATCAGGCTTATAAGGTAGAAACACTATTAAGTAAATTTTACAATTTTTTCTATTATAAACTCACTAATGTGAGTGCTCTAATAAGGCTTACAAAAGATATATGAATACACCATTTTCCACACAATAGTGACAACACATTGTTGATGCCCACTTTTGACAAAGAGTCCAACAACATAAGAATCCCAACAATATAGAGAATGTGAGAAAGGGAAAATAGTGAAGGAATAAGGAAACAAGCTTGGCAAAATTGATGGCTAGAAAGCCCACAAGAAAAGGAGGTAAAGAATGAGTAAATGGGCTAAGGAAGCCCAAAGAATGAAGTAGTAAGCCCATGAGAATAATGAGAGGTAAAGAGGAAGTAAATGTGCTGGAGAAGCCCGAGAAATGAATCAATAAACTCACTGGGTTGGCTTAAAAACCAATAAGCCCGAAAAATAATAAGAAGTAAAGATGTGGTAATTGGGCCGAGGAAGCCCAAAGAATCTAGCAAAAAGCTCATGGGAGTAAAAGAGATAAAAAAAAACAAGTAAATGGGCCGAGAAAGCATGAGAAATGAAGCAGTGAAATGGGCTGGCATAACAAGAATGTTGACCAACAAAGCCTAAAAGAGCTAAAGATGTGGAAAGTGGGCCAAGGAAGCCTTGAACAAAAAATTGATGAAAAAATGAGCTGGCACGGCAAAAACATCAATCCACAAGTTCATAAGGTAACACAAAGTAAAAAGGAAGGTAAAGTTATAGCATGCATGATAAAGTGATATGGCAAGATCAATAACCAAGAGGCACACGGACACAAGAGAGGAAAACATGGGCCTGGCAGAAAGATGAGGGCCTTTGCCCAAATAATGCCAAGTATAAGAAGGGATAAAAGGTAGGGAACATAAGTCCAAAAGCCCACACATAGATAAACACCAACAAGTACGTACAACAGAATCAAACAAATACAGAGGTAGCAAAAATGGTGTGAAGTTCAGAAAGAAACAAATTCGGGCAGAGTGGAGCATGCAAAAAGGTCTAGGACACCACCTACTTGTACCTAGCCCATACATGGGAGGTGGGCCATGGGTCAAGGGTTTTAGAGGGTGTGGTCTAGCAGTGTAGAAAAAGAAAGGGGTCTATTTTGGGGTTCCCGCTTAAACTTCTTTGGGGAGAAATGTCCTGTGGGGATGACATCTCACCTAAAAGAAGTAAGTGTGGACTAGGACCACTTGATGCATGCCATAAAGGTAGGTGATGGAAATGCTTAATCCTTATCTAGATGAGGGTAGTGAAAAACAGAGAGGTAAGAAACGAGACAAGCAATTTTGTTCGAGAATGGGGAGTGATGTAACCAACACATTCAAAGCAATGGTAGTGACTGAGTAGTTGGCAAGCAGTAGGTAGTCTTGGAATGACACCCATGAGGAGCCAAAAGCAATAAAGGGGTAAAAATGACAAATCCCATCATGGCAGATAGTAGAAAAAGTGGTAGTTGTAAATGATAAAAAAGGGGGAAAGTGGTGAAAGGAAGAAGAGGTAGAGAAAAAAAGAAAAGAAAGAAGAGAAAAAGAACATACAAATATCGAAGAGACACAAGTGGTAAGATAAGGGCATGCATTATTAGATTACCTTTTTTCTCTCCCTCTTGACAGACCTACTCTTTGAAAAATTGAAGATTGAAGTTTAAACCATTTATGTCCTTTTTTCAAAGTGTGTAACTTTTATGGCAGAAGCCTTCCTTGAGGTTACTCACATTGGGGATTGATTCCTTTCTTGGACTCGCTTCTGCTAAGAAGCTAAGTCTACCTTTTCTGGTAGACAAGTTTTCCTTTTTGTTATTGGGTGATTAGTTTACCATCCAATCATTAAACTATTTGCTGTAGCGTTATTTCCATTTGCTGTATTATTTTGCCACAACCTTATTAAGCTACTTTCTTTTATTTCGATGTTAGTATCATTTGTTTAATATTATAGTTATTCTGTCGTATTGTATTCTTACTATAATATCTGTAACAGTTGTTCCTGTTATGAGCACGTTGTACACTCAATACCTCTGCCGGAACGCGTCTATGTTGGGATGGCTCAATTTGTGCACTGGCCTAAAGTGTATTTCATTTAGACCAACCCCAACTCTCTTATCTCAGACCCATGGGCCACAATGTAGCAGGAGAAACCAAAGCCCAACAACACAAAAAGGCCCACCACACACATTATGTTTTGTTTCCCCTCTAACCCTTTCTATTGACACCCCTGACAGTTAAGGGAGCATATTTTCTTTACACTTGGGCTTGCTGCACCTATATGAGAACTAACTTTGGGACATAACTTCTTGATGTCTTAGAGCCTCTTCGTATTGCCAACACACTTACAAGGCTAACAAACCTGGCAACCCAAGCACATGCCTAACAACTTAGTCTTGACCCATTGCATAGGGACTAAATCTACATACATAGCCCACATCAACATCACCACCCATACGCAATGCGTTGCCAAGCAAATCACAACTTAACGAGTCTTTTTTTTTTTTTTTTTTTTTGAGATTACGACTTAATGAGTCTTAAACCCGTCTAATAAGAGCCACAACATAACTTGATGCTATCCAAAACACCTTACTCAACCCATGACATGCCTTTGTCATGGTCATGGTCATGGTTTTGTGTGGTTAGTATGGGGTAAGGTGCCATCTCATTCTGTCAACCATCAATGATCAAGGGATTTGATCTTAGGTCCCATATTAATTTGACTATAAATTACTTAATCAATAAAACCACTAAAAATAAAGGGAGTTCATCTACTAAAAGACTTAACCCACCCTGACTTGAATTAGTTTGACCCTAAGTTTATACAGTTAATTTGTTCTCAAGTAGAAATTGCATAAAGGCTAACCAAACAGACCCATGAAAAAGAAAAGAATGTGTTTTGTGTATGTATATGTATATATATGCCGGCCAATACTTTCTCATTGACAAATGACAGAAAAACTGCTACCCTGAAATTTTTCAATGCCATAATTGTATATATCTTATATAGTTTGGTTAGATATTGCTACCGATCATATTAATCTATGAACAATTCTAGATAGATGTCCCTTGTTTCTTATCGTACCATAGTTCGGATGATAGAAGCCACAAGTTCTCTAGGTGATAATCTAAAAAGAGATATGCAGTCATATAGTTGCTTTAAATCCCATCATCATGAAAGAAAATAGAAAATAAATGGATGTACATGTCTTCTAGGAGAATTGATAGTGTCAAAAAATTATCATAACTTTTGAGTGAAGTTGTGGTGTGCCTTTGTATTAGAACTTCTTTCCATTTTCTTTATGTGTGTTTGTTTCTCAAAAAAAAAAAAAAAAAAAAAAAAAAAAAAAAAAAAAAAAACTTGAAAATTGAAGAGCTAGAAATAATATCTTCACAACAATTATGTAACGTTTCCATCACAATATCTCACAAAATGGATTCCACTATAAAAAAGAAGAGTACTGGTATAGAAGCAAGCATATTTAGTGTAAGAATAAGGTATTTTTGTTTTTTGAGAAGGGAATAAGGTACTTAATTATTGGATTTAATGAAACGTAATGTGACGTAATGAATTCATCATCATATAAATTGCTTATAATTCACCAAATAAATGAGTAGATGCTTATAATTTAGAAATGACCACCATGACCACCTACCAAAAAAAACAGTTCGAAATGACTTCCACTTAAAAACATAATAGAAATTCATGAAATGACATCTATTCAAATAATTTCCACAATAGCCTTATCTAAAACATATAAATTGTGCTTATAAATAAAATAAAACAAAACCTGAAACATTAAGTCATTATCTAATTAAGCAACATCAATACTTGTCATCCATATCTTCGTTTTGACTATGGATGCCATGAGTAGACTAATGGGATGTGTTATGTTTAGATGGTTATATTTTTATTTACTCATTTTATTTCAAAAAATGTTATATAAAAATACTACCGTGAGTATAAAACTAAGGTTTTAAAATACTTTACTGAAGAAGACTATGAAGATTATCAAGAAAGAAAAGAAGAAGCAGACCACGACTATAAATTTATATTTCAAACTAAAACAAATAGATATAAAATATTAGACTGCGTACTTATCGCATTATAATATATATAGAAGTTCAAACTCACTGCACGAACAAAAATATAATCACTAATTTAGTAATTTGTGAATTCATATTTTAATTCTATTTATTATATTCACTCCCAAAATTACAAAGGAAAGAGGGAGACACATAATAACCCATTGATTTTGTAGTTGTCAAACGTCGTTCTATTATTTTTTTTTTTAGATGGTTTTTAACGCTTTTCCCAACCGTAAGAAAGAAGAAAAGTAGTTTCTCAAAAAAAAAAAAAAAAATGAAGAAGAAGAAGAAAAGTAAATGGAAGTTTATAAAGCTTTGCATGCATGAAACGATACGGGATAAAAACTTTTTTTCCAAAACTTTCGATCATAACGGATTGTTTTATATGACCATCTATCTGTATGTAAATCACTTTATTAATTGAATTAGGATAAATTATACCTTTTTTACTAGAAACTATCATCCTCATTATACTTCTCTCCCTTAACTTTAAGGGCATTTTATATTGAAAAATTAATTTATCTCTCAGCCTTTTGTTTTGTAGAGATGAGTAAATTGGTATTTTATTGCTAAATTTCATTAAACTTGATACCAAACAAACAATAGGGAGATATTGAAACAGTGTTATAATTTTTGGTGTGAATCGTGTATTTAAATAGTGATTGAAATTGATTGTTATTTAAATGAATCACATAAATGTTAACTGTTAAGTATATTATGTAACTAAATATACACAAACTTATTTGAAGGAAATTTTTGGTTGGTTGGAAGAACTTTTCTTTCAACTGATTTGAAGGAAATTTTTATTTAAATTGTGATTATTTTTTTAAACTACTGATTTATCTACTTAAGTCCAGCTCAAGCCTACTTATAAGGCCAAAGAAATGGCATTATTGACCACAGTTTAAGGATCCATATCAATACCCATCTCACACCACAGAATCAAAACCAAACTTAACAGCTAATTAATCCTTCTTCCTCTCTCTCTCTCTCTCTCTCTTGGCACTCTTCCATAGTATTTTGATCATCACCCACCATTAATGGGGGAGTTACAACCACAATCTTCCACAACACCTCCACCACCACCACCACCTCGCCACTTATCTTCCCTTGTCCAACCTTCCCATCAAAGAAAGAACAAACACAAAGTCAGAGTCCTAAAAGTCTTTCACTCTGTCTTTCGTTCCCTCCCAATTATAACACCTGCATGCAAAATGGGGTCTATCTCCATGCCAATAGGTTTACCTGATAGTCATCGAAACAGTGCTGGCACACGTGTGACTGGCACTTTATTTGGTTACCGTAAAGGACGTGTAACTTTGTCCATACAAGAAAGCCCTAAGTATTTTCCTACATTGCTGGTTGAGTTAGCCATGCAAACAAATGTGTTACAAAAGGAAATGAGTTCTGGGATGGTCAGGATTGCACTTGAATGTGAGAAGAAAGGTGACAAGGATAAGACTAGGATTTTAGACGAGCCCTTGTGGACCATGTATTGTAATGGAAAAAAGAGTGGTTATGGGGTTAAGAAAGAGACTTCAGAGGAGGACTTGAATGTGATGGAATTACTAAAGGCTGTGTCAATGGGTGCTGGTGTTCTTCCTGGGAATTCTGAGATCGAAGGGCCTGATGCTGATTTGGCTTACATGAGAGCCCATTTTCAACGTGTTGTGGGTTCGAGGGATTCAGAGACATTTTACATGTTAAGCCCAGATGGGAATAATGGACCTGAGCTTAGTATTTTCTTCGTGCGAATTTGATTGCAAAGATCAACTGTTTCGTGACGGTAACAAATTAATGAGTGAATGTCATATGATATGATTCAATTTTATAATTTTTTTTTTACCGTATTCATTCACTCAACCATTGGGTTGGGTACATGGATGATTTGGTATATGTCTGTTAAGAGATATCTTTTTAGGTAGCTATATTTACAATGTTGACATCTTGTGGGGTTGGGGCCCCTTATACAACAAGAGAGAGAGAGAGAGAGAGAGAGGAATATGGGGTTAGGATAGGGAAAAAGAAATAATGGTTGATGAATTAGGACACCCAATATGGGGAACTAAAAGAGACATTATTGTTGTTCTTTTATTCACATATATAAATATAGTTTCTTAATGTATAAGAATAGTTTGCTCCTTGCTTCTTTTTCTTCTT
This sequence comes from Castanopsis chinensis, assembly GCA_032878915.1. Lineage (NCBI taxonomy): Eukaryota > Viridiplantae > Streptophyta > Magnoliopsida > Fagales > Fagaceae > Castanopsis > Castanopsis chinensis. Next base: position 19,992,266 of record JAVQMG010000122.1, read on the forward strand.
CTTCTTCTTTCTCCGGTTTTTTTTTTTTTTTTTTAATTACAATTGTAGGTTTTATGGATTTATTCCATATGGAAAAAAGTGAGCATCTCCCAAAAGACTGTTAACCTGTCATTATTATTATTATTATTATCCACGGCAAAGCCATTGCGCTTCACATCTAAAGGACCTAAATGTACAGTGTTAAGAAGTGATATTATATTTCTTGTATATAGTCTTTTAACACTTTATAAAATGTTAAATTAAGACTATATTGTTCTAGGCTCTACCCCTTCTATTTTTAGCAATGTATTAGCTCTTGAGCAAGGTAGAATTTTAGTTTCTTAGATGTTGTCTCATGTTCTTTTGTTAATAAAATTATTTGTTACCAAAAAATTATAATTAAAATAAAAACACTTGATAAAATGTACGTGAATGGCAAGTACACTTAAAAACACGTTGATTTCAAGTTTTTGTGAAAACACAAAGTAATGACTGCAAACTTTATTATATAAAACATACAAATTGATATAGTAATAAATGTGATTTGACGTGGTAATGGACGTGGTGATTTCAATTTTCAACCACCTAATAATGAATCTTTAAATATTTTTGTGATTGTTAACACAAATTTTTCTAATATTTCTAACATCATTTTATAATTTTAGACTTTTTAGTAATAAAATAAGGTCTCTATTAAGGATAAAATCTTTTATAATTAAATTGGGGCTTAGGCCTAGGCCTTTAGCCGCCCCCTTGGGACAATACCATTGCCTAGGTATAGAGGTATCAATTTGTTCTCTCTATCTTCTTTTATTTTTATTTTTTACAATTGCTTAGTGTTGTTGGTATGGGATTTTTTTTTTTTTTTTTGGTATATAAGAATTACGAAGTGATCGAAAGATGGAGGGAATGAAACCTAAATTCTCCTCCAAGCAAGAACTAGATAAATATTATTGAGTCCTAAAAGGGTGAAAACAATGTAAGATGTCTTGGGTCTGCGGGAAATTTATTGAAAATAAATTCTATCATTAGATGCTTTATGCGCCTATTTAAAAGCCTAGCTTATGAATTGTCAAATTTTAAAAAATGAAAAAATTAAAGGAAAAATTGGAATAAGTATTTTAAATATATTTCTAAAAATTTTCAAATTCTAAAGTGTAAACCATGGGTGTATCAGAGCTAAACATGTGGTTTTGCAGCATGATGCCGAGTGGTCGGAATCCTATCCTATCGATGAAAAAGCACCCTTTTTTTATGCACCCATAAGCAAGTTTCACAGTTTAAGATTTCTTTTCTCTTCTTACAATAAGTGGGATGAGAAGATTTAAATTCAGGTTTCCTTGCAGAGAGAATTAGACAATATCATTGCGATACAAGATTTTTAGCACAAATTAAATCAACGTTAAAGAGTTTTTGTGGTCTTGAAAAAAATAAAATATAAATTGATAATTTAGTCCATTCGATAACTAATCTCCTAAATTTAGAGAGTAAGAGAGAGACATTTTTGGGCTTAATTCTCCTTAATGTATTTAACTTACATAAATAGCCAAGATGAGATAACCTCATCAACAAATCCTAAAACATAGGAACTAATCTTATCCTAAAACATAGTAATTAATTTGAATATAAATTGATAACAATACTAATCTATCTAGGAAGCCTTATTCTAAAACTAAATTAAATTCAAATAATTTATCTAGCACCCATGCCATAAAATTCCATTCCCCTTCAAGATGAATCTTATCTTTAAGATTCAAAGACATAGAAATTGACACTTGAACACTTAGATTGGAGAATACTTGACCTTGGATTGTAAAGTGATGAATGATGAGAATTTTGACCATGGATGCTTGTGCCGTTATTTCTTTAACCAATCTTGTAAACAAAAAAGCTTTGATTCCTACATCCTTAAACTCATTGGGAATGACAAATTCAATCTGTGCAATTTGAGTAGGTTTATTCAGCATCATGAGTAGATCCCTTTGATCTTTTTTTTTTCCACTTCGTTGATTCTTTGATCTTCAAATGCAATTTTTGTGGCAAGTGCTCCCTTAACATATTACTTTCTTGAATTGTTGGTGGTTCTTTGATCACCGACACTTCAATTGTCAGTTCTTGAATATTTGAGTCTTGAATGGGTTGGACAAGAGTTTCGAATAGTTTTTCAGTAGGAGCCTCCATTGGTGCTTCATTGATTGGTATTTGAAACCGATCTTGAACGGTGCATATGAACTCCACCCAATTGGTGCATAATATCGTTGCCTCTAAGGTTCAAAACCAATCATGTGCCTCTCCTTCCATGCAATAAGAAGCAATGGAAATCATATCATGTGTGGGGTGTTGTTAAAAGTGAAGAATTCCAAGACATTAAAAGGTCACACAAAAAGGGAATCCACCTTTGAATATTGGTACCTCCATGGGTTCCTTTGAATAGCTTTAGTAAGCCATATCTTTTTTTTTCCCCCCCTATTGCGCATGGTGTTAAATTACTAATTGTCCCAAAATGTTAAGCTATTAAAAAATTGATGAATTTAATTACTTAACCATAATTTTAACACTCCCTCTCATGTGTGAGCCCAAACTTCTCCTTAATAAGTGGGGCCCAACAAATGGGGATTTAACATTATAAATGGGAGGTAAGGTGAAGACAGGAATCGAACTCAAGATCTCCTGCTCTCATACCATGTTAAATTATTGATTGTCCCAAAACTTAAGCTATTAAGAAATGGTAAATTTTATCCCTTAACCATAATTTTAACACATGAAAACTTGTGTGAATGGCTAGATGGGTACTATGAGTTGGACTTTGGATTATGGTAGGCTTGGGGAGGGGGGGGGGGCTTATGATATTTAGTGCATGGTTATGGGTCGGTGCATTGTGGGTTCGAAATAATTCTGATATGCTGATGATGGTGTTTGTATGGATGTGGGTTTCAATGCTAACAATTGCGGGTTTGGTTATTTTGTTGTGATGCGGTGATGCTTCAAATGGATCGAAATGCTCTAATATTAAATGTTATGGATAGGAAAAATTAAATATAAATTGATAGTTTTAATTCAAGATGTCTAATCTCCTGAACTTAGAGAAAAAGAGAGACTTTTTGGGTTTAATTTTGCTTAATTCTCATTAATATGCATTAAAGGTACATAAATAGCGAAGATGAGATAACCTCATCAACAAATCCTAAAACATAGAAATTAATTTGAATACAAATAAATAACAATACTAACTATCTTTTTTTTTTTTTAGAGAGTTTCAACCTATAATATCTGCTCCTGATGATAGCCCTTTATACAAGGTGTGCAAGAGCTGAGTAAAGATTTTCATGGGGTAGAGTTTTCCCACGTTAAGAGACAAGGTAATAGTCCAGCCCACCTATTAGCTAAACATGCCTTGGGCATTGTTGATTTTATGATTTGGATAGAGGAGAATCCTTGCTTTCTAGAGCAAGCCTTTGCCCATGATGTAATAAGTTTTTCTAGCTCTTAATAAAATTTTAGTATTTCGCATAAAAAAAAAGAAAGACACCAATCGGTTTTTTTGTGTAGGCGGGATTGAATCCCAAATCTCTTATTCAACCATCAAAAACTTTACGAGCTGAGCTAAGTAGTAAAGTCTATCTTGGAACCCTCATTCTATCATTAAATTAAATTCAAATAATCTATCTAGCACCCGAGTCATAACATTCAATTCACATTCAAGATGAATCTTGTCCTTAAGATTCAAAGACATAGAAATTGACGCTTGTACACATCAATTAGAGAATACTCGAACTTGGATTTTAAAGTGATTTCCTGATAATAATTTTGACCATGAATACTTGAATTTTAGCATAACGTGCAGCTTTTATGTGTGAATTTTAGCACTTGCATGGACCATGCCAAACCTTATATAACAATAACACGAAAATGGAAAAAACATTTGATCACAAGAAACATGGACAAAATTGGCAATTAACCATAATTCCAACAATATGGTTAGTAGGTACTATTACAAAAGTATATATTTTACTAACATCTCGACTCTAAGAGAGTCAATTTTGGCTTATAAATCGAGTCTCAAAAACTCGGTTTCTATAATCTAATCTGGTTTGGTCTAATGTGGCACTTTTCCACATGGCGGCCACTTGGAAATCGAGTCTTAGAGACTCGATTTATATATCAACCTTTATATACTCAATTTGTATGTGATGTGTACAACGCGTGAAAGTTAGCTGATTTGTGGGAGCCACCTAGAAACTGAGTCTTTGAGACTCGATTTCTAATAGGGTTTTTTTCAAAAATAAACCAAGTCTAACGCCTCTCTCACTCTTGCACAGACCTCTCACGCCTCTATCTACTCTCTGTCACTCACCCTCTCACTCTCCCTCTCACGCCTCTCTCACGCTCGCACCTCTCACACTCGCGCCTCTCCACCCTCACACACCCTCTCACACTCTCACGCTCGCGCCTCTCTCACTCGCCCTCTCCACTCTCACTCACTCAGTCTCCACTCTCAATCACCCTCTCCACTCTCACTCAATTCTCTCAAGTATGATTTTCTTAATTATGTGATTTTTTCATGTGGGTTTGTGGTTTTTGTTCCAAAATTATGATTGATTTGATTCTTTCGTGTGGTACTCTGTTTGGTTCCCAAGAAAATGAGAGAAATTTTTTTATTTGTTAATTTAACATGAGGAATTTTCTATTTGTTAATTGTCCATTTGGTACTCTAATTGATTTGATTGTGCTAAGATTGTCGTGTTTGAGAAAATTTAACATGAGAAAACTAAGAGGCCTGAGGAATGAGGAAACTTTGCCACTCATTGAATCCAAATCAATTTGAGGTATCCGAGTCTGTAATAAGTTAATAACAGTAACAAATAGAAAGAGAAATAAATTTGCTCGTTGATTGGATTAGATCTTACTTTAAAACAGGTTTGAACATGCAAATTGTATCACATATCAGTGTGAGATTTTAGCAGTCTCTACTCATATGGTTGGATTTGTAGACAGTTATGTGTGTGTTTGATTATTTAGGTTATGGACCTATCTGATTTAAGTATTGATGAATATTGAATGGAAAACAAATTCTATTTGCCTATGCACATGCTTAGTAAGAAATCAGAACACAGAAAAGTTTACACTTTTTTTTTTTTTGAGCTTATTCAAGATCAAATATTTGTTAGAGTAAATTGATGCATTTTAAAATGTGTTATAGGCACAAAAACTGCATGAAGTTCATTGTGTGTGCGTGTGTGGATTTGCAATGGAATGCATGAAGCAATTTGAAAAAAGGTAGTAATTACAAATGAATTCCACCAAAAACTAATTCCCAGAAAAAATAAAAGCAATTTCCTGAATAGTCTTAAACACTGAATTCCCATTGTATAGCCTCCCATTATAGTGCATCCATCACCTAGGGCTATAAATTGTAAAGATGTAGTTGTTTGTTACACTTCCATAGTATCAATTTCTGCAAGCGGCTCTGAACTTACATACAACTTAGCAGCATTTACTTTGGGCATTTTATGGATCCTATTAAATATGATCGTTACATATTTGTCTTCTTTGATTTCCATATACCCATAATTTATCCGTTCTTGAAGGACTTCTTGTGGGTAACAATAAATAATCTTTATGTCATAATAAGTAGGGTTCAAATTCAATTCTTCCATCATTTTCCTCTTCAAATCATTCAACGTCTTTAACTTACGACGTATCATCATGTAGTAGCATTCGATATCCGGCCCGCTAAATGGGAATTCGTCAATCTGTTCAGGATTGACAAGGGATCCATCGTAGTATACATTTATATCAATATTCTTTAAAAATTGTAAACCTATTAGATTCAAGTGTAATATGTTAGTGACATATTTTACTTCTTTCATTTAACATCAATTGCAAAACATTTTCTATCTACTCAAAGTACAAAAATTACAACTTGTCACCCCACATTTGCATATACTCATCCCACATCACATACAAACACACTCAATCATTATCATTATTTTATACTCAAGCAAAAAAAAAAAAAAAAAACTAAAGACAAATATCAAACCAAACAACAAAAGAAATTCATGATATATACCCATGATAAAAACCTAACAATACAATCAATGATTATAATTTCATACTCAAGCAAAAAAAAAAAAAAAAAAAAAAAAAAAAAAAAAAAAAAAAAAAAAAAACTAAAGGCAAATATCAAACCAAACAACAGAAGAAATTCATGATACATACCCATGATAAAAACCTGACAATACAATCAATGATTATAATTTCATACTCAAGCAAAAAAAAAAAAAAAACTAAAGACCCAAACAACAAAAGAAATTCATGATAAAAACCTAACAATACAATCAATGATTATGATTTCATAGCTATATGACTCTTTGAACCATGTATGTCTTAAAGATATTTATTATTCATGCTATATACATCTTAGAACTATGTATGTCTTAGCAACACATTTTGGCTATGTTATGAGAAGTCATGATATTAAAACCTAACAAATAATCAATGATTATAATTTCCATACTCAAGCAAAAAAAAAAAAAAAAAACTATAGACAAATATCAAAACCAAACAACAAAATTCCTGATACATACCCATGATACAAATATATCTTAACACTATATACACTAACACTAGCAAAATCCACTAACACTATATACATTAAACAACCAATAGACCCTTACCTAACATGAGGATGTGCAAATGTGCTGAGATTGTATGAGTGAGAGGGGGAGTGAGAGAGGGAAAGACTACAATGAGTGTTGGGATTTTATGAGAGAGAGAGGGAGTGAGAGAGGGGGAAGAAGACCTACTAAATGTGTGACCCGAGAGACCCAGACAAAAAACCAGATCTGATATAGAGACCCAGACATGATTGCCATGTGGAGTAATTTTTCACCACAATTTAAAAATCAAGTTTCTGAGACTCGGTTTTACTTTTAGCAAACCGAGTCTCTAAGGCTCGATTTCCATGTGGCATTTACGTGGCATCCTAGGCCACAGAAGTCGAGCTTTAAAAGGTCGGTATAAAAATCGAGTCTCTTAGACTTGATTTTCACGTGGAAAAATGGCCAGGTCAAATTCCCTCAGAACATGAAAACCGAGCCTCTAAGGCTCGGTTTATAAGCCCAAAATCGAGCCTCTTAGGCTCGATATGTTAGTGAGTAATATAGTTTGAAAAAGTGGCATACTAATTATATTGTTTGGAAAACGAAATTAGTTTCCAATTTTCGCCCTAGAAACATTCCTAACTTGCTCATAATTGATAGCAGGGTCTATCCACCAGTTTTCTAATAAGTAGCAATATAGTAAATTTAACTTTTAAGCCCTTTCACCCAAAGAGATTGAACTAAGATCAAGATGTAATATAAATATATAATAAGCTATTGTTGTATTCTGAAAAAAAAAATAAATAAATAAAGTAAAGCACATGGTGCTCTCGCTTTATTCATGTATGTTTTTTCAGTGTCTCTGGCTGGGCTTTACAGGTGTCCAGGAACTAGCTATAAGTTCATTTGACCCTCGCTAAAATCCTAAAATAAAATTCAATGGAGAAAGTTGCTCAAGATCTGAAGAAGGGTTTTCTCCGATTAGCTGAAACCATCAAAATCTGCAAACCTTGTAGAGGTAAAACTATCACATTAGCTTCTTTTTTTTCTTTTTTTCTTTTTTTTTTTTTTTTTCTTTTTTTTTTCTCTTCCTTCCTTTAATTTCCTCAAGTCAAGTCCAATTTTCCTATTTTTGACCAGGAAATGAAAATGGAGATGAACCCAAGTTGGAATCTGTTGAGGTATGTGTTAGTGTTGTGTGATTTAATGTGCAATTTTGATGTTATAAACTCATAACAACAAATTGAAGGGTGTTGAACTAATACATAGATCTTCCTTTACAGAAATTAAGTGTACAAGAGAGAGCCATCCACATCACAGCGGCAAGGGGTCCAAAGCGCCCAAAAGTCCCAAAAGGGGCCCCTCCTCAGACCAGTTGATGAACACTATTAGTTCATGGAAGTTATGGATGTTATCATCAATGGTTTTTCACTTCAAGATGTGTGACCCTTTGCTTTCCTTTTCTTTTTCATTTATTCCTTGTTCATATCCTTTCGGGTGTATTTGTAATTTTTTAAAGATTTTCGGGCTGTATTTTTAATCTATAATCTAGGACTAAAGATTGTTTTGAACTCTTACTATAGATCAAAATGTCTCTCATTCAGTTTTAAAACTAAGGGACCTCAGATTGGATTTAACAAAAAAGATTATGAATCTTTTTCTTTTTGAGAAGAAAAAGATTATTATGTATCTTAAAATCGAAGATAACAGCAGAAGTGGAGGCTCCAATGTGTTAGATATTCTTTTCACAGCTATCAATCATGATTCATGACCTGTAAATCAATTATTTGTGTTTCATAACCACCCCCAGAATAAATATTAAGCTAAAATTAATGTGTCATTGTGAAGTATACACGTTAAATGTGGACGTTTTTTAAGAATTTGAATACCTCACCTGATGTAAAAGTGTGTTTACATATAGTGGGAAATAATTAGAGAGTGATAATAATTTCAGTATAGCAATTTTACACTAGGAAACACCAAACTCAATATATTCCAACCGAGATAGTTAATTCTTTCACAAATGCACAACAGCACAAAAAAAAAAAAAAAAATCAAAGGCCACAATATTTAATTCGAGTTAATTTCCATTGCTCTTTGTACGCACTAAGTTGTGGATCTATGGGGTGGCAAGAAAACCAAAAACAGGTTATGGTATGTGCAATTCGGAGAGAGAGGTCCTGATGGGGGCTTTAAAGTCTAAACCCGACACACTTCGATTACTTTCATTCAGAGTCACAAGTAACAAGAGCAATAATATATTAGTATTGCGTGCCTGTTTTAGCTATCCAAATTCCAAAGGAATAAAGACAAATAGGGAAATGAGAACAAAGCTATTAAACCATTTTTTCCCTTTGGGTGTCCCCTGGCCAATGATTTACCCACTAGGGGTCACAAACAGTGATTAGTTTTTGATTGAAAACTTTGAGGATATACTGTGGAAAACCAAATATATATATATATATATATATATATATATATTATGAATTGATTCATTTTTTCTTTTCAAAATATATTTTATATGATAATTATAATTAATACACTATTATCTCACTTATATATATATTTTTTTTAGAGAGTTTTAACCTATAACGTCCGCTCCTGATAATAGCCCTTTATCATCAGATCAAAACACCAATTTGTTTTTGGTATAGGCGAGAATTAAATCCCAGATCTCTTATACAACCATCAAAGATTTTACCAGGTGAGATAATAGTGGGTTCCAAATACTACACACACACACACACACACTATCTATATAAGAGGATTCCTCTTTTTCAACTAGATTTTTATGTAATACAAAAATACTATTATTAATGAAGGGTAACTTCTTTTAGAAATAGGATCATAAATGTCAAATAACAAATTTCATCTTGAATTCAAAAAGAGAATTCCTAAAATTTAGGATTTTTTTTTCTCTTCACATTCAAAAAAAAAAATTACAGTTATTGTTTATCTCTAAAATCATATATAATTATGACTTTATGTACTTGGCAGGATTGAAAGTAAAACCTAGAAATCATTTGTTTGTTTTTGCAATAATACTTTGTACTTGAAGAATTAATTATATTTTAAATTCTTATTCTGTTTTATTATTCTCTATTTTCTTATGAAAATAACTTTTAAAAATATTTAATTTTTGAAGATTTATATTTTAGCTAAGGTTGTTAATTGGTATTCATTTATTCTATTAATTTTATTGTGAAATCATTATAGCCTAGCCTTCAATTCAACATCAAAAGTCAAAACTTTGAACCTTTTTAATTTTTGGTTTTTTAAATGATATATATATATATATATATATATATATATATATATAAAAAAGAGGATTCCTATGAGCACGCTTGTGCGCGTGCTCAAAGGCTAGTATATATGTGTGTGTGTGTGTGTGTGTGCATGCGCGCGCACGTGCCTACATATGTATAATTATATATACATGTTGCCCACTTAAAAAAAAATCATAGCTTTGCCACTGTTAAAGATGTTGGATATATTTCAACAATTTACTTTTGTGATAAAGCAAACTGAAAAATACACAAATCTAAGAATAAGCAATAACACAAATAGATTTGATAGGCAAAAGTAATGAACAAATATGAAATATATATAAGAAGAAATCTGCAAATAATTAAAAACTCACATACCAAATGCGTGAAGAATGAATGATTCAAATCAAGTCTTGTGTTTAACACAATCTTTTTAAAGCAGATTTCACCTCTCACACAATTATTGTGGTGCTTTGAGACTCAGAGACATCTACCTCCTAAGATAAAATAATCTATAGCATGAAAACGAAGCACACAAGGTCGTGCTCTGCAAACTACTCAATGTCTCTTTCTCTCTCTCTTTGACACAAAATGAAATGCACAAAATATTCTCAATGGGAGAATTTTCTTAAAAAATGGTTTTTATGAATGAGAGACTATAAAAAATTATACATTACTGAACAGACACTCTGTTTCAGTAATAACTGCTGTGCACAGACTAATTGACTCAAAAATTAAAATAATAAAATATTATTATCTGGATAAGTAGGCACAATCCATATATGCCAAAAGCCCAACCTTATGTCCAACTCATGAGCATATAAACTCATATATTATCTCTTTCCTTTCCTATATGGGACTTAGGATTTTTACCACTTTAATAACATATTCAAGTGAACATAGAAAACATCAATTCCTTATTCACTCCATGCTATTTTTTCAACAGTCCCCCACATGAATAGAAATTGATAAACACAATGCAAATGATAATGCAGACAAAGAAAGAGTAGAAGAAAAGTTACTGTATCGGGGAGAAGTAGCTTGTGGCTTTGAACTTTCCTTTGTGAAAGGTTATCAAATATACTAGCTAACCAATGAACATAATGTCTTGAATTATTCAACCGTTTGTGTATACCAGGATAATAGAATTCACACAACTCATTTTCAGACATATTTCATTCTTATAGTTGTGCTCATTTCGGCCATGAATATATCCTAGTAAATTCATGGAAGCAGCCCACTTCACACTCATATAAGTGACTCTTATTAAAAGTGTCCTGCTATATCCCACTTGGAATTCCAAGATATAAGAATCATTAAAAGCAAAGCTTACCCTGAATATCGCTTACAGGCATTACTATTTCATCATAGGAACGGGCGGGAGATGTAATTTCCATAGTGATAAAAACTGATGTTATGAATGCCGTTTCGGACCCCGTTTCGGTTTGCCCATTGGAACGGAATGTTTCGGTACCAGCTTATTTCGGCGTACCGTTTCAGGGTGTTTCGGAGTTACCGCTATTTTATAATAAAAAATATATATTATTAATAAAAAAAAACCCATATAAATTATTAAGAGTTTTAAAAAAGTTATAAATACATATTTCAACTAATATGTAATCTTTAAGCCCAAATAATAATAATAATAATAATAATAATAATAATAATAATAATAATAATAATAATAATAATAATAATAATAATTAGTTCAATCATTTATAAAATATAATAAGAGTAATAATATGAAAAAAAAAAAAAAAAAAACCCAAATGTTAATATTAGTAGGTGGAACAGTGGAAGAAGTTTAAGGCTGAACATTCTATTTTTATTGCTAGTCTTGTGGGGGCTCACAAAAACATAACAAAGAAAAAATTCAAGCTTTAAAACACAAGTGACAAGAGTATCACATGGGCTGGCAAAACAAACAAAAAATTTAAAACAAGGACATAGCATTTAAAGGAAGAGTAAAGGAGGCTGACAGTCAAAATCAAAATACATTATCATTTAGTCATTAACCTGTATAGCACAGTGGACACACAACTAAAAAACAAAAAGGAGATTGGCAGGACCGAAACCCACCAGAAGAAAAGAAGAAGAAGATGGGTTCAAAGCCCACCAAAAGAATAAGAAAAAAACAAGAAGAAGAAGAAGAAGAAGAAGAAGAAGAAAAAAGAAAACAAGAAAAAGAATGGTCTGAAACCCAGAAGAAGAAGGAGGTAAGATTTTTTTTTTTTTTTTTTTAAAGCCAAAATCTAGTACCGACCGAAATATGTATTTTGGCTGAAATTGGCCAGAATGGTCAAAACACCCCGAAATAGGTTGAAATTTGATCCGAGGTGGAATGAGGTTATTACGGTACCGGTTTTCATGCCGGTAAGAAATATTCCGGCCGTTCCGGCCAGAACGGAACGGAATCAATAACAATGATAAAAACTAGTCTCTATAATTTTGTTGTCCCTTTGAAAAGCTAGATCTTGGGATCTCCAGTCAATTAGGTGGGGTTACTGTCATGGAAACTTTAGGTCATAGGTTTTAACCCTATTCCTCTTGATGAGCAGTTTACTTGCTCTCTACTCAAATCTTTGGTTAACGGATCCACTATATTCTCTTTTAACTTTATGAAGTCAATAGAAATAATTCCATTCAAGAGCAACTATCTCACGAGATTATGTCTTCGATGTATATGTCGAGACTTACAGCTGTACATATGACTCTGCCCTACCAATAGTTGATTTGCTATCACAATGTATACAAATAGAGGGCACAAGTTTCATCCACATTGGCATATCCTCTAGGAAATGAGGAAGCCACTTTACTTCTTCTCATGCTTTGTCCAAAGCGATAAATTCTGATTCCATTGTGGATCTAGCAATGCATGTTTTTTTAGAAGACTTCCAAGATACTGCTGCACTACGAAGTGTAAAAACATATCCACTGGTGGATTTGGTGTCTTTTGTGATGGATATCCAATTATCATTACTATTCCCTTCTAGTACAACTGGATACCGAGTGTAGTGAAACCCATAGTTTAAGGTGTATTTCAAATACCTCAAAACCCTAACTAATGCCTTCCAGTGGTCTTCCCCTGGATTAATAGTGTATCTACTCAACTTGATGACATAATACGCTATGTCCAATCTAGTGCAGTTCATTATATACATAAGACTACCTATTATTTTCAAATACTCCAATTGAGATATGCCTTGCCTTTTATTCTTAGTTAGATGTAAATTTACATTTACAGGTGTTCTCACTGGTCTGTCATCATATTCCTTGAATTTCTTAAGACCTTTCTTAATATAATGTGATTGAGATAAGACAAATCCATCAGTTTTTCTAGAAATTTTCATTCCTAGTATCACATCTGCAACACCTAAATCTTTCGTGTCGAACTCACTAGTCTACATTCTCTTGGTAGCTTGAATGATATCATTATTGCTATCTATAATGAGCATATCATCAACATAGAGACACACAATGACATAGTCATTTGCAGTATTTTTAACATACACGCATTTGTCACACTCATTAATTCTAAACCCATTTGACATCATCTCATTGTCAAATTTCTCATGTCATTGGATTGAAACTTGCTTCAATATATACAAAGATTTAACAAGTTTAAGCACTTTATTTCCTTGTATAAGAGCCATAAACCCCTTTGGTTTATTGTGTATTAAGAAAACTCACATCTTCCTCTTATTTGTAGCCTTCTACAACTAGTCTTACCATGTAATAGTCATTAATTCTATCAACTCTCAAATTCTTAGGTGCTAGATCCACCAATTATTATGCATAGATTTCCAAAATGGATATATTGCACTATTGACAATCTTTTTTCCAATAAGGAATCTCTCAAGATATCGCTTCTTTGAGGCTTTAAGTTCATCTTCTAACATTTAAATTAGGAAATTTAGACCAAACGAATATGATGTTTGTCCTTTTACTACGCTTAGGCTCAACCTCTCTTCCATCAACTCTTGATCATGAGAGATACTAAACGTAGACTCAAACTTTCTTTTAAGAAAGTTTAACACTTGATATATATTTTAAATAATTTTCATGCATATAAGAATAATAGATTCATAAATTAGAAAGCATTATGTACTACTGTTATGACTATAACCAATGAAAACACAATCAATGGTTTTTTATCATTTAGGAATAAGAACCACCACCTTCATCAAACACCCCCACATTCAAAGAATTTATGCAAAGGTGATCACTCTTTCCATAATTCACAAGGTGTCTTAGTAATATCTTTTAAGGCATTTCAATGAACAAATAATTGGTGGAAATAATAGCTTCCCCCCACAAGTTCTATGGTAATCAAGAACTTACTGCATTCATTGAGTTATTTCTCAACTTCATTCTTATAATGAATGAAACTCTAATACCTCATCCTTGCTTACTGATAAGCACTCATAACAAACTCTTGTGCATACCACATTTTAGACTACCCAAATATGTCAAGTAATGCATGTAACATATATTTCATCCAAAGAAATATTACAAAACATATATTGAGATTAAACACATTAATATCCAATCAAGTTCACACATGCTCAAACACACACACACACACACACACACACACGTATGTAATTAAATGAGGTTGTATGTGCTCAAATACAACAATCATGTGTCCTTCATATCAATACAAACAATTGTGCCTTAAACTTTATAAATAAATAACACCTTTACCCAAGGGGTGAACTGTACACTCTCTAACTTAGAGTGAAACCCCATAATTACAGCCCCATAAGTGTGCAATTGGTCTCATTCTTGGGATTATATCCACAAATATGAAATTATTAATAATAGTTCTCATAATGCTATTTTAAATATCGAATAGAGGATCACATGATGAATTAGTAAAAGTTAACCAAAAACTAAAAGATGGCAGCCACGCCCAAAACGAGTGCAATTAAATGGATTTAAAAAATTTGTCTCCAGTGAAATTTTCGTTTTTTATTTATTCATCAATCCCATACACCATTGCACATAAAAGGCCGAGGACATGTTGAATTCCTATTTACGTACTATTGCCAATACTAAAGTTCACATTACAATGCAAACTTTATAACATATGCATTGTATACGATATACCCAAATACACAACTAATACATTAACAAATGATATCAACCATAGTGTCCATGTGACCATATATATATATATATATATATATGTATGTATGTATGTATGTATGTATTTTTCATAAATTACATGCCATGAACTAGTGCTATTACAAACTTGCATAGATATCAAAGATCAAACATTAACTTGGTTACAATCTTCCCATGATTTAATGCTTCCTCTTTTAGGCCATTGCAAACATAGCAAATAATTCTTACACAGTAGAACGAATCATGCTTGTGTAATATTACAGTTAACCAAAAAGCAACTATAATAGTTAAGTCATTATAGCTCAATTGGCTAAACTCCAAATATAACAGTTATATATATAAACATATATATAAGCCACCTTTGCAGAAAGTATTTGCACAGTATGTAACTGTACTTCTACAATATTGTTATTACGCTACACATATCTGGCAATCAAAAAATTTCACACAATAAAAAACTTTAATTGAATGCTTTGTTAGATTGAAACCCAATCACAACACTACAACAGTTATAGAAATCTTACCGACGCAATAGCCGTAACCATCATCAACATTAGCAGGACCAAATTAGCCTATTATAATATAATTTAATTAAACCCACCACTAGTTTCAAGCATGAAATCAACTTTATCAAATGCTTAGAAAATATCTAAGACACAGAGTAGACACTAGCAAATAAGACAAAAAGTCCTAATCTAAAATAATAATCAAGAAGAAAAAGATCAACAACAAAACAATATATACAAACCAAATTTTGTAGTCAAACAAGAAATTCAACGTTTTCAAAATATTAAAGTTCACAGTTTTAACATATAGATATACACGACAACCAATAAACACAAACCCAGTTTTGCTAAAATTTTGCATAGAGTAAAACCAATTGCCAATAAAGAGTTTTTAATAATCACAAAATTTTCACCGTAAATCACACAAATAAATTAAAATATATTTTAAAATCTGCTTTAAGACTGTTGGATATATTTCAACAATCTACTTTAGTAATAAAGCAAAAGGAAAAATAAACAGACCTAAGAATAAACAATAACACAAATAGATTTGATAGGCAAAAGCAATAAACAAATACTGAATATATATAAGATAAAATATACAAATAATTAAAAACTCACAAGCCAAATGCATGAAGGATGAATGATTCAGATCAAGTCTTGTGTATGACACAATTTTCTTAAAGCAGATTTTGCCCCTCACACAATCACTGTGGTGCTTTGAAACTCGCAGATGTCTACCTCCTAGGATAAAATGATCTACAGCACGAAAACGAAGCACACAAGGTTGCGCTATGCAAACTACTCAATGTCTCTTTCTCTCTCTTTGACACAAAATGAAATGCACAAAATATTCTTACTGGGAGAGTTTTATTGAAAAGTGATTTATATGAACAGGAGACTATGAAAAATTATACGTTACTGAATAAGTACTCTATTTTAGTAATAACTGCTATGTACAGACTAACTAACTCAAAAATTAAAATAATAAAATATTATTATTTGGACAAGTAGGCCCAATCCACATGTACCAAAAACCCAACCCAATGTCCAACTCATGAGCATATAAACTCATATATTATCTCTTTCCTTTCCTATGTAGGACTCAGGATTTTTACCACTTTAATAACATCTTCAAGTGAACATAGAAAACATCAATTTCTTATTCACTCTATGCTATTTTTTCAACAAAAGATAATTCAAATTTTACTACATATATAAGTTTTACAAATATGTGCATAATTTTTTTTTAATACAAGATAGAAATTCTACTCTAATATAATTTAAGTATATATATATATATATATATATATTGAAACTCTCTCCTAGAGACTTGAAGTCCAACCTTTATCCCCCACACCCACAAACACTTATACTTATGCATCAATTTTTAAACATAAAAAGAAAAGTAATTAATAAATTTATTTTTCATATTATAAATATGGTACTAATAGCCTTCATTACCATGTAAATTTGCAATTTATTTTGGTAGCAAACTTAGTAATAGCTTTAGCATTTCCTTAATCTAAAAGCTTAAAAGTAATGGGTTTAGCCGTTTAGGCACAATCATGTTAGAAGAAGTCTAGGGACAAGATATTTATGTAAAGTTTTCACAACTGTTGAGGATATTTTGTATTGGTGCTTGATAAAGTAGCTTAAATAGTATGTAAATATAAAAGTGAATTTTTTTTAATAAAAAATTATGGGGAAAATATTTGTATCCCTAACCTACTCTTGCTTATAATTTCATATCAATCATTGATTTTTGTTTTTTATTACCCTATAGAGTAATCTATTGACTATTGGTAGTTTGGCACTTGAGTAGTACATATTATCCCTTTGTAGATGCTCATTTTTTAGAAGCCCAGTAGGAAGAAAAAGCCTAACAACGTGAGCAGAAGAAAGTGGGATGGAAAAACCATTAAGCCCAAGCGGCAGGAATAATGGATCATGAGTCCATAAAAAAAACAAATGGACCTTGAAGAAGTAAATGGGCCTAAGAAAGCTCGAAAAGAAAGAAATAGCAAACCCATGGGCAGTATAGATGTAGAAAAGTAAGAATGGGTCACAGTTACCACAGCAAGCCCAAAGCCATGTAAATAAAGAAAGTAAGGGGTAATGAAGAATCCATAAGCCCCGAGAATAAAGTATAAAGTACTTGGGCCAAGAAATATCAAGGAGTTAGTAAAGGCCCATAGGAAGCACAAAATTGAAAAGGGCTAAGGATGCCCAAAAGGAAGAGAGCGAGACGCGGGAGCCCACAAGTAACTAAGTAAAAGGCCCAATGAGTCTATTAGGCCATCAGAAAAGGGATGAACAGCAAGCCTAAAGAGGCCTAGCAGTCCCGAGTCAAGTAAACATTACGGCGGGTATGGTAGAATAATGTGGCAGGAAATAATAGTAAGGCTAAATGATAGAACACGGAGAAGGGCACGAAGGAAAGGAAGCCCACAGTCAGGCAAAGCCTAAAAAGCCATGAAGAATGAAAAACCAATAAAGTAGCCCAAGCTGTAAGAAGTCAAGAACAAGCGGTAGAATAGGCAGACGGACCTTCAGACCACGGTAAGCACATAAGCCGCAGGCAGATTTTGGACGAGTATGGAAGTAAGGCACGCTCTAGGCCTAGACACTACCAACCTGTACCCAGCCAATACAAGAAGTGATGATCATGGGTCAGAGATAAAAGGGTATGATCTGGCGGTGGGAAGGGGAAAAATCTATTTTTGTGTTTTCTGTTTAGACTCTTTTGAAGGCAGTGTCTTGATAGGATGACATACCACCAAGAAAAACCAAAGCTGAGTTAGAACCACTAGGTACATGCCATGAGGGACAAAGAGAAAGAGAGTACTCACACCGTGGCAGGTAAGAATGTTACGATAAGTAAGCAAACAAACAAACAAACAAACAAACAAAATAGTCTTCTTTGTCTAGTGAGGTGGAGTGGCGCAGCCAGCACAGGTAAATGGCGCTGGTTGGGCAACTAACCAATAAGTAATGATCGGCAAAGATAAAATGGTAAAAGCCAGCCACAACTGGTATTATATAAAAAGCCTTTACTGTGCACGGAAAGGGCAGAGTGACCTCTGGGAATAGAATCACCATAAATAAGAAAAACACCGAAAGATAAAACAAAGAGAAAGGAAGGAAAGAATTAGAGAGAATATAAGGAAAAGTAAAAAAATAGAGAGAACAAAGTGGCAAGCATGCACCAAATAGGTTGATCCTCCTCTCCCTCTCAAACCCATGTTCTCTGTTAACGGTAAAGAACGTCCTTAAGTACAAGTCATTTAGGCCCACCCCCTCAAACCATTTAATTTCTTCCCTAGAAAGATTATTCGTGTTGAGGAAATGGTTCACTTCTTGACTTGGACCCAGCAACATAACTTGATATGGCAGACTAGCATTTCTTTTTTAATAAGCTTATTGCTACTCATTCTATACTTATCCTTTGTTGTTGTTTCATAAAACAAGTATTCATTATCAAAGCCCATTATTTACTTTTTTCTGAATAGTAAAATAATTTCCATTATTGTCTTTATTGTATCTGTCTGCCGTGACTATTATAATAGTTCTGCCTGCCATAGGCATATGATAAAAATCTTGGCAAACAAGGACATCGTTTGCACACAAGTCGGACCAAGGAGGGTTGCTATTAGACCAGTCTCAACTCCCTGATCTAGAAAACTTTAGGCCTAGTGCAGTAAGAGGCGATTCAGCCCAACATTTGCAAAAAAGGCCCCCACATTTAAATTGGCGACTTCACTAGGGAGTTGGGAAGCAGACAGGGACAGAGATCCTTGCAAACAAATACCACTAAAATCCATAACAACGTGAAACATGAGTGTTGTGCCCTCCCAGGCCTAGTTGAGGCTAACAACGCCTCATTAGCCCAACCAGGCAGAAGACATTAACGGATTGGGGCTAGACCCGAACCACAGGCAAGGAATCACGCTGACAATGCCAATGCTTTTGTCGAGGTTCTGCAAGCACTGCAACATTCACAACAGTAGATGATGAACGAAATCCGTTAGCTGAAGACAAAGACGAAGGAGAAAGGGAGCCAGCATGTCCCAGAGCATGCGGCAGACAAAAAGGATACGCCAGTATAAGGCGCTCCGCAGAATGAAGGACAATGCTACATCACCATGGCCGAGGTAGCAACTCTCTTAGAGCAGGAGAGTGCCAGAGCACCCAAAGAGAGATCCTACGCACAGAGACCTCCTTATCTATTAAGAGTGCTTAGCAAGCCATACCCCGAAAGGTATGAACCACATGCTTTTGCACCGTATGATGATAGGAAGGGAAGTGCTATTGAGCACGTGATCAAGTTCATTGATACTCTTGGCCCTTATGCGGCAGATGAGCACTTATGTCTCCAAGAATTTTCTAAATCACTATGTGATCGTGCCTACACCTGGTATATCAGTCTAAAATCAGGATCAATCCCAACCTGTGATGACATAGTGGATGTATTTTGCACTAAGTACTTCCACGGAGAAGAAACGGTGACACTTACTGCTTTGCAAGCTACCAAGCAAAGAAACAGAGAAGATTTAATGGAGTATATCAAGTGATTCAGAGACATAGCACTTGATTGCTATGACCATTATGAGGAAAAGACATCGGTGGAGATGTGTATGACGAATATGATTAGGGAATACAGAGCAATTCTAGAAAACTTGGAGATCTCGTAGTTTGTGCAGCTATTACAAAAGGCCAGAAAGACCGCTCAATCGGTGAGGCTAAGCTTTGACAAAAGAAACGCCCAGCAGGCTATGGCAGTATCCACTAGCGAAAGGAAGAGGAAAACCGATGGGAAGAAGTACGATACCCCTCCACCAATACCATGCACCCTAAAGGAGATAGATGTGCTCTTGGACAGGTAGACAGCAGACGGAGTCTTTAAGCCCAATCAAGTCTCTAGGGAGCCCACAGAAGAAGAGTAGAGGGATCCACGCTTCTGCTGCTTGCATAACTATGTGCAACATCCTACTGCAGAACGTTGGGCACTTTGTAAACTGGTGCACCGCAGGATCAAAGAAGGGACCCTAAAGCTGTCGCAGCAAGAAGTTCAAAGGAATCCACTCCCAAACCACAAAGGGAAAGGCGCAGCAGTGGTAGTAATTTGTGCAGATCCAAGGGAAGATGAGGAAGAGAATCCAGTGCTGCCTATTGCAGCAATCACCACCCTACAAAAGAGCTCCAAGTTCAAAAATCTGTTTAACCAACTAGGCCTTACAGCGAAAAAGAGAAAGATAGCTATAGAGCCCTAATAAGCATTGCTTCTAAGGCAGGAATAGAATGTTTGTCGGCAGAAGTTGCAGATGATAGAGCTCTCTTACAAGAACCAACTGAAATCATTTTTAGTAATGAGGATATGGAAGTGGGGTGCCCTGACCATAGGAGGCCCCCTTACTTAGCTGCATCCATAAATCAGATCCCCATCAAGAGAGCCTTGGTGGATACAGGTGCCTCGGTAAACCTTGTTCCATTAAGCACCTTACAAGCGACAGGAATTTTAGAAAGAAAGATCTAAGGGTGCCTAATGGAAGTAACTGGGTTCAGAGAAAGTGGTGAATATACCGCAGGCCATATTCAACTATGGTTAAAAGTGGGCCCTATAGCCTCTTTAGCTCAGTTCTATGTGGTAAAAATGTAAGCCTCATACCATGTGCTTTTAGGGAGGCCTTGGTTGCATAAACACCAACTGGTGCTGTCTACTTATCACCAGTACGTGAAAGGAAGGTTGAATGGCAAGATGATATGTATAGCGGTAAACCCATCGCCGTTTGAGCAAGCAGAGGCTCATCTAGTAGAAACTATGTTTTTATGACCAGTGGGTACCATTTGGGGAAAACTCAATATCAAAACCAAGAGGCACCTTTCTCCCTAGGTAGGAGGGCATTCGAGGTGATCTAGAGCCTGATCTGAGAGAATTACTCTCTCAGAAGAAGAAGAGAAAAGAAGCACCCACCCCGGAGCCAGATGACACGCCACAATGCGTCAAGGTCCAAGGACCTGACGGCAGGATTGTGTATAAACCATGAAGGTGAGTGGGGCCCATGAGTGAAACACAAGTGGGCCCTAGACAAGAGTGGCAGTACAAAAGTCTGGTATGTTGCGTAGCTCAAGAAGGCTCAGAAGAAGAAAATCATGAAGGAAAAGATAAGAAGGTTACGGTAGATAAGGATGTACAGGTTACGGTAGAAGAGAGGTTAGAGAAAGTCAACTTAGGATCCAACTCATAGGAACCAAGGCCCATCTCAATCAATTTAAAGTTGTCAGAAAAGGAAAAGTCAGAATTAATACAACTATTGAAGGAATACAAAATTGTCTTTGTGTGGGATTATAGTAAAATGCCAAGATTGGATCCTGAGCTAGTAATGCATATGCTGAATGTGGATTTACAGGCCAAGTCAGTTGTCCAGCCTGCCAGAATATTCCACATCAAAATAAAAGGGCAGATAGTCAAGGAGGTACAGAAGCTGTTGGCTGTAGGATTCATCAAACGCATTCAATATCCACGCTAGTTATCCAACATAGTGCCAGTGAAGAAGAAGAACAGGCAGACAAGGTGCTGAGTAGATTTCAGAAACCTCAACAGGGTCTGCCTGAAATACGAATTCTCACCGCCAAACATGGACTTACTAATAGATTATACGGTAGGAAGCACTATGTTTTCCTTCATGGACAGGTTCAGTGGGTATAATCAGATCAGAATGGCACCAAAGGATGCAGAAAAGGCTGCTTTCAGAACACCTATAGGCAACTCTTACTGTACAGTAATGCCATTTGGGTTAAAAAATGCAGGTGCAACTTATCAACGGACAATGACAGCTATATTCCATGACATGATGCATCAAGAATTAGAAGACTATGTAGATGATATAGTGGTAAAATCAAAGAAGCAGGAAGAACATGTCCAAGTGTTGAGGAGGGTATTTGAAAGGTGTAGAACTTTCAAGCTAAGAATGAACCTTCTCAAATGAGCATTCGAAGTATCTTTAGGGAAATTCTTGGGTTTTCTAGTTTACAGCAGAGGAATAAACGTAGACCCGGCCAAAGCTACAGCCATAGCAATTATGAAGCCTCTAGCCACAATAAAGGAGTTGAAAAGCTTTTTGGGAAAGGTCTCATATATCCGAAAATTCATCCCCGGACAAGCATCCATCACCTCTGCTATTTAAAAACTGCTTAAAAAAGGGCAAAACTTTGAATAGGGGGAGGCACAGCAAGCGGCCTTCAAAAGGCTGCAGCAGATTATGATGAATCTCCCTACTATGCACGCTCAAATCCGCAGGAAGCCACTATTGTTATACTTAGCCGTCAACCAGTATGTCGTAGGCACGTTGATCACTTAAAAGGATGGAGATGGTATGGAACAACCAGTTTATTACATCAACCGAGATCTAAAAGACGCAGAAACTCGTTACCCAAGGGTAGAGAGGGCATGTTTGGATATCATGTATGCCTCACAGAGGTTACGTCATTATTTCCTAGCCTACGAGGTATGGCTGATGACTAAGTCTTACGCCATCAAGGCCTTATTACAACAGCCAATTTTCTCTGGTAGAATATCCCAGTGGTTGTTACAATTGTCACAGTATAATCTAAAGGCGAGAATGCCCAAGGCTATAAAGAGCCAGGCTATAGCGGATTTGTTGGCCTAGTTCCCAAGAGAAGAAGAATTCCTGCTAGGTGATGAAGTCCCAGGAGAAGTAGCCGTGGCAGAAGAAGTCGAAGAACGGTGAGTAAAAAAACTTGATGGATCTTCTACTACCCAATCGGAGGGAGTGGGAGTAGTTCTATATTATGAAGAAGATGAGGCTATAGCACTATCATTCAAATTAGAATTCCCTTGTTTAAACAATCGGGTTAGCCACGACCCTTGAAATGGGGGTAAAGCACTTGAGAGTAATAGGGGACTCGAACCTAGTGATCTGCCAGACCAAAGAAAGCTTCTCTTTAAAGGAACCTAGTCTAGCCCCTTATAAGGCAATGGCCCAAAAAATGGAGGAAAAATTTTCGACCTTTGAATTAGAACATACTCTAAGGAGTGAAAACCGATTCGCAGGGCCGTATTAGGCTCACAAATAATCTTTGAAAGGGATAGCACCAAGATAGAAGTCAGAAAGAGGAAGAAGTCTATTATTGAAATATTAAAAGAAAGATTTCAGGAGGAGCAGTGTGAAGAGGATTGGCAGAATTCCATAAGGGAGATCTTGATGAAGGAAGGAGAGCTTGCAGAATTAAAGGTACTAAAAGATTATGCCCTGGTAAGAGGGAAGCTATATCACAGGATGCTAGGTGGGATCTTGTCTAGATGTGTGGGCAAGAGGAGGCTTAGAGAAAGTTGAAGGAAATGCACGACAAGACTTACGGATCCTGCAGAGAGATCAACCTTTACCACAGACTCCAAATGGCAGGCTTTTATTGGCCAAGTATGGGAAGAGACATGAACCAATTCAAGTCCAATGCGAGACCTGCCAGCTTGCAGCAGACAGAGAACAAAGCTACGCTGTGTTCGTCAGCGAAGACTAGAGAAAACCATTCACCCAGTACTTAGCAGAAGATATCCTGTCACAAAAGCACAGTGAACGATACAAGCTTAAAAAGCTGGCAACACGTTACTTTTTGCACAACGGGGTCTTCTTCAAAGGTATGATAAAGGAAGTGCACGCAGGAGAATGTGGGGAGCACCAAGGGAAGACGAAGTTATATAGATGCCTGCTACAGATGGGTTACTATTGGCCTGCTATGAAAAGGGACACGACAAATTTGTAAAAAGATGTCACAGTTGCCAAGTACAAGCCAACTTGATTCACACCCACCCGCAGCACTTGCACAATATGGTTATCCCATGGTCATTCCATACTTGGGAGCTTGATTTGGTGGGGTCAATTAACCCACCATCACGTGGATATATATGGATCTTGGTGGCTATAGAGTATTTCATTAAGTGGGTAGAGGCAGTGCCACTTTGCAAAGCCACGGAAGGAGCAGTGGCAAACTTCATTAAGGAAAATATAATTGGAATGTTTAGGGTACCTCATAGAATTATCAGTGACAATGGCACAATCGTTTATCAATAGTGACGTGAGAAGGATGCTAGAATTTTACCAGGTCAAACACCATCGATCATCACCTTACTACCCGCAAGAAAATGGGTAAGCGGAGGCGACAAACAAAACCCTCATAAAGATCATCAACAAAATGAGTCAAGAGTATACAGGAAGATGGGCAATGCATTTGTCAGACGCCCTTTGGGCCTACAGAAATTCGCCGAAGTCAGTCACAGGATTCTCGTCCTTCTCTTTGGTCTACGGAACAGAAGTGATGAGCCCAGTAGAAATAATGACGCTTTCCTTATGGGTGATGCAAATGAAGGAAAAGGAAAAGGAAAAGGAAAAGGAAAAGGAGAAGGAGGTCATTGTGGCAGAAAGATATGAGGACTTAGAAGGGCTCGACGAGAAGAGAGAAGAAGCTCAGGAGTGCAGCCACAAATATAGATGAAGGATGACAGAGGCCTACAACAAGGCGACTAAAGAAAGGGTATTCGCAGAAGGACAACCCATGTTAAAGGTGGCAGACTACGTCAGGCGAGGCATGGCATGACCATCTAAGTTTGCACCAAAATGAGAAGGACCCTTTGTGATAAGAGAGATGCATCCCACTAGGTATTACCACGTGACCCAGATGGATGGCAAAGACCTGATGGATCCCATCAACAGGAAGAGGCTTAAGTGTTATTATGCGTAGAATGAGGAAGAACGAGAGGTCACAAAATCACTCTTTTCTTTTTTTTGTTTAAAGAGTCTTATGTTTCCCTTTTGTTTTTTTCTTCAAGTGACTATGTCACAAAACAAAGAATTGTAACATGCTTTCATGAAATATACAATGAAAAGTTACGAAGTATTATAAAACATTCTATGTCATAGCAGTAGCAAGAAAAGAAATAGTAACCAAGTGTAGCATCTTATAGTTACAAAACTCAAATTGTGGCAAACTTGCCAAATGAATGCTAAAAAAAAAAAGAAGAAGAGGGGGAAATATAAGAGGTACTAGATAGAAAAGAAAAGGAACCACATCATCATCAATGAAGTCCAGAGATAACGGTCTGGTCTCCAAAACGGCTGGAACCACCAATGCTGGAAAGGAGGCGCTCATGATGACCCTCCAAGTTTGCCACCTCCTTCTTCAAAATCTTGAGGCGTGTGTCAATGACATCAATGGTAGGCTGAACATTCCTCATAAAAAAGACACGAGCGATCTCACGAAGATGGTCTAAGATGAACTTTACAGTGAACCCCACACTAACAAGCTCCTGA
Organism: Castanopsis chinensis; assembly: GCA_032878915.1. Classification (NCBI taxonomy): domain Eukaryota; kingdom Viridiplantae; phylum Streptophyta; class Magnoliopsida; order Fagales; family Fagaceae; genus Castanopsis; species Castanopsis chinensis. Next base: position 20,018,074 of record JAVQMG010000122.1, read on the forward strand.
ATCGTGGTCCTCCACTGCAGGATCCTCTTGGTAGAAATGGTGTCAACAAAATTATGCTTAATATCATTCATCACAGTCCCTAGCAGTTTCAAAAAGTGCTCCCTGGTAGAACGGCCATATTGGAATCCTTGCATAAAGTCGCCACGGCTGCTGTAAATTGCCATGAGATGAGAAGCACAATCCTCAGGTACCCTAAAGCCATGAAAGTCAACATAGGGAGGCCCAAAACCCCAAAAGTCTGCAGGATCGAGGTCATTGACATTGTGTTTATCAAAGCGGGTAAAGAAAGCTGCAACCTCACTCGCCGGATCTGGCACTATGGCAGAACTGCTACCCACCTCAAACTGAGAAGGAACTGTGAGAAGTGGACCTAGTAGAAGGTGTAAAGAGTGGAATAAGAAAAAGCGAGGCAAGCAAATTGAAATTCATAGTGAATGGATGATGAAAAGAAGAGGAAAAGAGGAACTCACCAGGGCTTGCAAGAATGGGGGCTGTAGGAACAGCAGAAACAGGGGCTACAGGTGCGGCAAAGGAAGTAGCTGTAGGCATATCTTTGTCTGTTGCAACCTCTGGCTCTTCAGAGGTCTCTGCATTCAAAAAAAATGGACATGCAAAATAAAGGGAGATAGCAAAAAAAAAGGGGGGGGGGAGAGAAGTTTGGTAATACAAAGAGAAACATACCCATGAATTTGGCCTCGTGCTCAGAGCCTTCTTCTTCTTCTCTTTCAGATTCAGAAATCCTTTTTTTCTTAGCAGGTTCATCATTAGGGTCCTCAAGAACATCCTCAGACTCTTCAAAAGACAAGTCCACATCAGGACCACGTGTGACAAAACTAGAAATGGAGGAAGGGGTAACCACTAAGGAGGAGCCATCCTTCACGGCTTGGGATAGAAATGTGAAAGGGTCACTGGTGGAGATAATAAGGGGCGTGACTAGAGAGACAGCTTCAGCCTGGACAGTAGTAGCAAGGATGGTCCCTTCTTGGGGAGTGAGTGTCGAGGCAGGAATGGGAATGGTTTTACTAACCCCCTTGGTAGGAACTCCTTGTGAGGTAGCAGGAGTGGCAGAAGTAGCAGCAAGGAACACCACATCCACCCTGTCAAAGAAACCCTTCATAGGTGTACCCATGGAGGCAGAAATCTCTTCAGTCGTAAGGCGATACACAAAGATGGGTTCAAGCTCGACTTGAGAAATAAGGACGAAGGTTAATGACATATGTAAAAAAAAAGGGGGGGCGGGGAGGGAAAGAAAAAGGGAAGAAAGAGGCATACTTCAAACTCTGGAATGGTCTTACTAACCCCCTCGACAAGAACTCCCTGTGAGGTAGCAAGAGTGGCAGAAGTTGCAGCAAGGAACACCACATCCGCCCTGTCAAAGAAACCCTCCATAGGTGTACCCATGGAGGCAGAAATCTCTTCAGTCGTAGGGCAATACACAAAGATGGGTTCAGGCTTGGCTTGAGAAATAAGGACAAAGGTTAATGACATATGTAAAAAAAGGGGGAGGGGGGAGGGGAAGAAAAAGGGAAGAAAGAGGCATACTTCAAACTCGGGCTCATCGAGCGAAATAGAATGGGTAGCAGACGAGTCTCCTTGTACTTAGACTATAAAAAAGAGAAGAAGGGGACGAGCCAATAGGAGCACAAGGTTAGCCGCAAGAAGAATCCTATACGAGAATAATAAAAAACAGGAAAAGTTAGAGATGACATACTCTCCGCTCAGTAGTGGAGGGTGCTTGAGCAGGAGAAATATTCCTTTTACTGCCCTGGGTCCTGCTGGAAGGAGGAGCATCAGTAGATGGTCGAGGAATCGTAGGCTTGGTCTTGCCTACGGCGGAACGCTTGCTGGAGTAGGTGCGACCAGAGAGAAGAGTAGTGCTCTTTAATACAATGCTACTCATAGAAGGAAGGTCATTTTCAAAAGGTACAATATCTGAGCAAGTCTTAGAGAAATCATCACTTGCCTTCTTCTTTGCAGACTTGGACTTGGTGGAACCCTTCTTCGCGGGCACGGGGACATTGGTCACTTTCACTCTCTTCTCCCACCCCGCGGGGTAATCATTGGTGTGCCAGTACCACCCTTTCTCCTCCTCGACCCACTTGAATATGGTAGAACAACTTTATTTCCTCTCATAAGCCAACATGAATGTAGAAGGCAGAAGTAATCGAGGGTTGGCAGAAACAACTGCGCCAAGCCCATCAAGAAGGGTGAGGGAAAATTTGCAACTACCTAACAGTTCCTTCTCTAATGAAATCATCACGGCCTGCTAATACTCATGCATGGCAACGATACAAAACCTTCCCTTTGCGAGCCTAGGATGGTAACTGCGGTAAAACACTGGCTCCAAAACTCAAAAGCGGTATGCCACAAGAATGGCCAGACGGAAGTGGGAGACTCCATGAGAAAAGAGATGTCATTAGGAATGTCCTAATCTAGCCCAAATTTCCTCCTCACCCGGTTAGCAGGATAATGTACAAATCGGACACCTTCATCAGCTAAATAAGGCAACCACCTAGCATTGGTGGCTACCAAATATGTTATACCCCTCTCCTCAAAGCTAGTTAACGGGGTAGTCATGCCAATAACATCAACAAATGTACCCATTATAGAATCCATGCATGTATAACCTGTACATAAATTCCTATATGCCCTCCATGAAAACCCAACCCCTTTATCAAAGAATTCAACAACAAGATGATCAATCGGTTTTAAACCAGTCCAGCGAAAAGCCAAAGGAAAATCGAAATCAAACCTACCACAGAAGTCCGTGATGACCTTTGGACACGAACTGTACTTCTCCTTGGCAAATCAAACAACTTATACTTTGCCAGATGCTTGGCGCAAAGCTCATACAACAAATGCTACAAGATGGTACTATGAACAGAAGTGGTGATTATATGACAGGAACCTGCCTGACTCTCATCGCTCTGCAGGATGTCTAATTAGACATACAAATGCCCTAAGAACATGGGTGCTAGCGACAAACTCACCCCAGCAGAAATCTTAATAGCCAACTGAAAGTACAGAGGCTTAACAGCATAGTGGGGATGAGAGCTAAAGAAAAACTTACAGAGCTAGAATGTGATAAAGGCCACACGGTTAGCAGCAACGAAGAGCTTTAAAGGAGAACCAATCCAAAATGATAACTTGGCATTACCACTCATTCTTTTCTTCAACTCGGCCTCCACGACCTCTTCCTCTAGAGAAACTTTTAGAGTGGCAGGATTGACATCACCAAGGATAGGCAGAAGCAACTGATTCGCCACATCCTCTAAAGTCACAGTGATCTCACCACAGGAGAGAAAGAAGGTGTGGGTAGTGCTGCACCATCAACGGACTAAATGGTGGAATTTGAATAAGTCTCTAAAGTTAGACAAATGACGAGATAGAATGATGACCTTCAATACACCAGCCCGCTGTAGCAATCTCATAAAGCCCATATCGAACAGCTCTCTATCTACCCACTCCTTCTAACCCAAGGCGGCGTCGGACCCAAATTCGAAGTGAATGGGGTATAGGGAGTGGAAGTGCCTTGGTAGATGGCAAGATCGAAAATCGAAGAGACCAATAAAGCCCAAGAAATGTCTAGGTTACGCCGGCGAAGGACGAGCCACACACGACTTGGCAGCGTCGGTGCATAATCACCGAGAACCTTGGGGAAGTGGCCGTGGACATCATACCAAGGATCTATAAGGGGGCGTATTCACTGTTACGATCGCGCTGTTCTACTTCCTCATCGGAATGGTCCGATTCAGAATAGGTAGCCTCTTCGCCCGCACATGAAGCAGGATCATCAACAACCTCTTTCCCCTTACGATGGGAAGAGGTTTGACCTTTCACTGGTGTCATAGAGTATCGGTTGATTGGGAAAGACGGTTTGTGGTGTTTGGGAAGATGGACACTGAGAAGAAAACGAAAGAGAAAGAGTGTTTGTATCTGAAATATGAAGGGACTCGTTAAATACCAATGCCATGGAGAATGGTACGAAGGGATGTGATGGGTCAATCAGCGGATAAGGGAAGAAGTTGATGAAGCGGAGGTTGTGTTTCAGAATAACTATTAAGTTGGGAAATTTGAAGAGACAACATTGTTCATGACAAGAAAAGAAAAAAAAATGTATGAGTTGGGGTCCATTTTTCGAAAAAGCCTGCGAAGGAAAAGAAGAAGAAGAAAACAGAAGGCATAGGAAAGTCTTTATTCACATATGAACTACGGGAGCATTTCATATGCTTGGGGGGCTAAATGTAGATGCTTAATTTTTAGAAGCCTAGCAGGAGGAAGAAACCCAACAACTTGGGTAGAAGAAAATGGGATGGAAAAACCATTAAGTCCAAGCGGCAAGAATAATGAACCATAGGTCCATAAAGCAAATAAATGGACCCTGAAGAAGTAAATGGGCCTAAGAAGATTCGAAAAGAAAGAAATAGCAAACTCATGGGCAGTATGAATGTAGAAAAGTGAGAATGGACCACAACAACCACAACAACCACAACAGGCCCAAAGCAGTGTAAGTAAAGAAAATAAGGGGCAATGGAGAATTCATAAGCCCCCAAGCATAAAGTATAAAATACTTAGGCCAAGGAAGCCCAAGGAGTTAGTAAAGGCCCATGGGAAGCACAAAATTGAAAAGGACCAAGGATACCCCAAGAAAGTAAACGGGTCAAGGATGTCCAAAAAGAAGAAAGCGAGACGCAAAAACCCGCAAGTAATGCAGTAAAAGGCCCAATGAGTCTATTGGGCCATAAGAAAAGGGATGAACAGCAAGCCTAAGGAGGCCCAGCGGTTCCGGGTCAAGTAAGTATCACGGTAAAATAATGTGGCAGGCAGTAATAGCAAGGCTTAATGATAGAACACGGAGAAGGGCATGAAGGAAGGGAAGCCCACAGTCAGGCAAAGCTCAACAAGCCATGAAGAATGAAAAATAAATAAAGCAACCCATGCCGTAAAAAGTTAAGAACAAACGGCAAAATAGGTAGACGGACCTTTAGACTACGACAAGCGCATGAGGCGCAGGCAAATTTTGGACAAGTATGGAAGTAAGGCACGCGCAAGGCTCAGACACCACCAGCCTGTATCCAGCCAATACAGGAAGTGGTGGGTTATGGGTCAGAGGTAAAAGGGCATGGTCTGGCGATGGGGAGGGGGAAAACCTATTTTTATGTTTCTTGCTCAAGCTTTTTTAAAGACAATGTCCTGTTGGGATGACATACCACCTATAAGAAGCAAAGCTGAGTTGGAACCATTAGGTGCATGCCATGAGGGACGGAGAGGAAGAGAGTACTCATACGGTGGCAGGTAAGAATATCACGGCAAGCAAACAAATAAAGTAGTCTTCTTTGTTTGGTGAGGTAGAGTGGCACGACCAGCATAGGTAAGTGGCGTTGGTTGGACGACTGACCAATCATTAATGGTCAGCAAAGATGCCTACACCAGATAAAGACGATTAAGGGGTAAAATGGTAAAAGCCAACTGCGGCTGGCAGTATATAAAAAGCCCTTACTGTGCATGGAAAGGGCAGAGCGACCTCTAGGGATAGAATCACCATAATTAAGAAAAACACTGGAGATAAAAACAAGAGAAAGGAATTAAAGAGAACAGAAAGAAAAGTAAAAAAAGGAGAGAACAGAGTGGCAGATATGCACTAAATAGGTTGATCCCCCTCTCCCTTTCCGACCCATGTTTTCTGCTAACAGCAAAGGACCTCCCTAAGAACAAGTCATTTAGGCCCGCCCCCTCAAAGCAGTTAATTTTTTCCCTAGAGAGATTATTCGCGTGGAGGAGATGGTTCTCTTTTTAACTTAGACCCAGTAACATAACTTAATACGACAGGCTGATATTTCTCTTTTAATAAGCTTATTGCTACTCGTTCTATACTTATCCTTTGTAGCTATTTCATAAAACGAGTATTCATTATCAAAGCCTATTATTTACTTTTGTCTGAATAGTAAAAGAATTTCTATTATTGTCTTTATTGTATTTATCAGACGTGACTATTATAACAGCTCTGCCAACCATGGGCATGTGATAAAAATCTTGGCAAACGAGGGCATCGTTTGCACACAAACAGGACCAAGGAGGGTTGTTATTGGACCAGTCTCAACTCCCTGATCCAGAAATCTTTGGGCCTAGTGCAACAGAAAGCGGCGCAACCCAACATTTACAAAAAAGGCCCCCACACCCTTCAAACTATGATTAAACGTTTAAACCCAAATTGATCGATAACCTTTTTAACACTCACAAGGTTGTCCACTTGCCCCAATGGCTCATTTATTAGTTCCTTGATTTCTTGAGTTGATAGATACCACTGCGTCGGCTAACAACCGCTTAATCCTCATCTGACCGAAATTCAAATTTTTTTTCCCCGTCCTAAAATTTCACGCCAACCATTCAGGATTGATGGCCGTTGTTGTTGTTGTTGTTTTTCCTTTTCTTTTTTTTTTTTTTTTTTTTTTTTTTTGTGGTGGGTGGGGGGTCTACTTAAGAATAAACTGGTAAAAAGAAAATCCAAAGATTCACTTGCCCTTTTTTTTTTCTTAATCATGCAATTAGCCAATACTGGATATAGAATATAGATTGGAAGTACATATTCTTTATAAATGGTGATGTTTAATCTAGACCATAATGCATGCGTTAAGCTACAATTAAGAAAAATGTGATCCAGGGTTTTCTCCTCATTCAAACACAGGGCTAGAGCCAATAAGTGTCAACAACTATATCTTGCTAATCCACCCTTATGGATAGGTAACTAGCTAGGCATTATACAATTGTTCTAGTTGAATACTTAAAATATTCATAATATTACTACTACTACAACTTGTTTTATCATGTAGAAAGCACTTGAAGAGTAGAAGTGGTTAAAGAGATTTCACGGAGTACTAATCCACTCTTCGAGATGGGCTCACTAGAATTTGACTTCATAAAATTAATTAGCAGGCCTAATGTGACTGCTTTTATGTATGGTAACTATGGTTGCATAGGGTGTGTAATTGATCGGCAAGCAAATTCGGCAAGTTAAAACAATCTTCTTTGGCATTTATTGCATGAAAGTCTACAACTTTGGAATTTGTAGGATAAAAGTCTTCTTCATACATCCATGATTTAAAAAATTTGTTATTTTAAACTTTAAAAAATTATTTTATTTATTTTACCATATCATTTTACAATTCACCCAACATCCTAGTTTTATTTTTCATATCAAAATTAACACTATTCACTTATTTATTTATTTTTTCTCTCTCTTCCTCTCTAACTTTTTCTCTCTCCTCCTCTCTGTCTCTCTCACTCTCTAGTCTCTTCTCTTTGTGAAGCAACCCAACAACTAGAGCACATGCACAGCCACAAACACAAAACACATCATAGCCAATTAGCCACATACCCAAACCCAAAAGAACCAAAATCCAAAAAAATTCAAAGAACCAAAATTTTGCAGAAACCCACCACCGTCAAACACCCAACACCACCGCCAATTATCCACCACCATCACCAAATTGCAATTATCCACCGTGAAATCATTACCACAAGACCCGCCACCACCAAACATCCACACACACAACAAATACCCACAAGACCAAATTGAGAGGGTGAAGATTTGAGAGAGAGAGAGAGAGAGAGAGAATAAAAAATTATTATTTAAAAAAATAAAACACTTGCTACAATAATTCGTATATTTATAAACTTACTGTTCATAGTACTAAAAATTTTTAGCAATAGCCACTTAGGTAAATCAAGTTTTGGGTGGATCTAAAATAGCAATTTAAGCAATGCTAAGTAGGAATTGTAAATTTTAAAAAATAAATAAATCTTGGTACTATGTTTAAAGATCATATTTAATCTTTTTCAATTTTATCATTATATAATCATCCATTCAATTTAATGTTTATGCTAATCAAATTTCTTTTTAGATAGTTACGATGTGTTACTAATTTTGTATCTCAAATCCTTTCTCCTTTAGACTTTAAGTACTTTGTGCATAAAAATGTGTCAATTCAGCTACAATGTTATTGGCTTACACTAATCTAATGGTTAATGTGTTTTTTAATTAGTAAATCTCCAATATTAAAAAAAAAAATTACAAATGGCTTAAAATTGTTTATGGGCCAATTTAGGTTGATTAGAAGTGCCACGAGCCCATTGCTACTTTGTTTCACTATTAATATTGCGTGGTAATATTGGGTTCCAGTTAGCTCAGCTGGTAAAGTCTTTGATGGTTGTATAAGAATTTTGGGATTTAATTCCCGCCTACACCAAAAATTGATTAGTGCCTTGGTTTGATAATAAAGAGCTATTATTAGGAGCAGACACCATAAGTTGAAACTCTCTTAAAAAAAAAAATTCATGGTAATAATAAGCTGTTATATTATTCCGCCAAAACAAAACAAAACAAAAAAAAAAATCTATTATCATCGTAATATTAACCACACGATTATTTTGATCCAACTAAAAAGTTTGTGTGTAATTTTCAAAACAATTAAACCTTTATATATTTATTTTAAACATATCCAATAGGTTAAAATATAAATGATTGCCCTTTGTAATTTTGGTGCTGGTGTTATTTCTTGTAAATATATAATAAATAAAATTTCAAAAAATATATAATAAATAAAATATGAAATACTTTTACCCAAAAAATAAAAATAAAATACAAATATGATCACTTAGGCCATGTTTGGATAAGAAAAGTTGCTCACTCAATTTTCATCACTCATCACTCATCACTTAAAAATATTATACCCATTTGGCACCATCACTCAATTTCCATCACTCATATTTTTCACACTATTTGTGAGTCCCATGGCTGTCAATCAATGCAGCTTTTTCCTTTTTTTTTTTTTTTTTTTTTTTTTTTTCTGGGTTCAGTCTAGCTTAACGTTTTTTTTTTCTGGGTTTAGGAAAATCCGGTACTGAAAAAAGAAAAAAAAAAAAAAAGTGAAGACCGAACCCAGAAGAAAAAAAAAAAAACTAACGTTAACGTCCCAAAAGTCAAAAGTTCGGCTGTGAGTCCCTCAATGTGTGTTAATAATGCCATTGAGTTATGAGTTATGGAAACTGAAAACAACTAAAATGTGTTTTCAGTTTCCATAACTCATAACTCAAAAATCAGAGAATTGAGTGATGGAAACAGAGTTATGGAAATTGAGTTATTTCCACCCAAACAAAGTTTCAGTCATGGGTCCCACCATTTTTGAGTTATGAGTTATGGAAACTGAGTTATGAGTTATGGAAATTGACAATCCAAACACCCCCTTATCCTGCTAAAGTGAAGTCGGTAAGAAAAAGCCCAACGCGGTCACAAAAGGTACCATTTATGTTATAATTTATTCCTATGATAAGTTGTGGTTGATAGAAGGATGATAATAAGTACATTGGAAGATATATCTGTACCAACTATAACTCAACACATAGACAAATTGTGACACAAATTATGTCTTTTATTGTGCCACTAGAAGTGCTCAGTCGGTAAATATTACATGTCTCACTCTCACCCCCAGCAGGCCCAGCACGAATTATTCCATGCTAGAAAACCACGTTACCGACCAAAGCAGCCGCCACGTAAATCCTAGGGCCCACACCAACGTCAGCCACCACCTTACAAACCTAGGACAGACGTGGATTCATAAAACACCACCAACAAGGTTCCAAAAGTAATCTGAAATTTTTTTTAAAAAAACCCCAAGATTCTCGGAATCACCAAACCCCATTTTTATTTTCTCTCTAATGGCCTTGACGGCGCGTGCAATTCACTCCGAGTTGAAGTCTCCAAAACCAGCTGTTTCGAGGAGAGAACCGGCTGATCCGGTTCAGGTTCAGATTCCGGTTCAGAAACCTAAGCCGGTTGTGAATACGGATGGGGGGAAGATGAATAATATTGTGTTGCAGCCTCGGCTCTGTACGTTGAGATCGTACGGCTCAGATCGAGGTGGGGTGATTAAGACTAGAAGGGACGGTGGAGATGGACCTGAGAGTGGTGCTGACGTGTCGCAGTTCTTTGCGATTCTTTCGGAGTACATAGAGAGCTCGCAGAAGAGCCAGGACTTTGAGATCATCTCTGGTCGCCTCGCCATGGTGAGTCAGTTATTGTTTATGATACAGATTAGACTTATTATTATTATTATTCATTAAACTCCATTATTTTAGCTTGACTTATAATTGACTTAAGTTTAGGTCTTATTATCACGCGCTTAGGACAATGGTTAAAACTTCAAGTATTTAGGAGAGAGTCCATATACTTTAAAAATTTTATCTTGTATTAAAAAAAAAAAAACAAAAAGTTTAGACCTTAGTAATAATTTGCTGTTGGATTAGGATAAACTTTTGTGGAAGATTTATTTGCTGAAAGTTCCTATATAAACGTATAGTAAAAATTGACAAGTAGTATATAAACGTGTAGTTATAGCTTAAAAATAGAGAGTAAAATTTAAGATTTGCACATAAATACTAATTAAGATTAAAAAAAAAACTAAACTCACACCAATTTTACAACTTGGCCATTCCACAACTAGTTATAGTGTTGAGTTTATTTTAGACTTAAGACGAGACTCGAGGACCAAATTGCTTACATAAATGACTACCAATCCATGGCCACGTTTTGGCTTTGTCCTACACAAATAAGTAATTATTAGATAAATTCTTTGGATTTGCCATGAAAGATGATAGGAAGATCATTGATAATTAGTACTTACTCAAAAACTTAATCCAATATTTGGATTGAGGGGAATGGGAAGAGAGGAGAGAATAGGAGAAAGGAATGTGAATTGAATGTACTATATTTTGGTATATTTGAGTCACCTTTCCTTCTACTCAACTCTCCTCTTCCTTTATCTTTATTCATTCCAAACATACTCTAAAGTGTTCATTATTCTAAGTAGTTAGAAAGTGGCTTGTTTTAACTTGGGATTGAATATCAATGTGAGTAAATCAGGCGATCTCACATGTAAATTAAACATGTTCAATTTATATTTAAACAAAACTTGAGATCAAATTTTCTCCAAAAATAGAAAGAGAGAAAAAACAACCCTATAAACACACTAAATTTTACAACTGGTTAAAGTAGTAAGAAAAAAATGATGAATCCAAATAAAAAGTGATTAGTAAAAAATGTTCACCGCTCATGGTCAACTTGAGTGGTCAACTATTTCAAGGGAAAACTTGTTATTTATATATTTATTGATAAGATATACACGAATGATCTTGGACGTACTCACCACCTCATCCTCAATATCAAATGGCCTCCCCTTTCACCCACTTGCAGTCCATGACACTCAGGAGACATCAACAGTCATATAGTACGCAGTAATATCCAAAAAAAAACAAGACTCAATAATGAGCCAGGACTTTTGGCTTACATATCCTTCATGACACTAACACGTAAGTTAAATTTGTCCATTGTGCTCTCAACTCTCTAGTCTTGGCTTATCCTCTAGTTTTATTGCCTCTTTATCTAGATGGGTACTGTGCGACTTGCTGCCCAATTTGTTTTTTTTTGGTATAATCATTCAACTTGAATTAGAGAAACTACATTGATACATGCAAACTAACCTAAGGACAACCAATGCATCACATTGTTTTATAGGCTCTATCATTTTTTTTTAAACCTGTAAATACAATTAATTAATTAATTTTTTTTTTAAATTTGCAGATTGTATTTGCAGCTACTGTGACAACGGAGTTGGTGACTGGAAACTCGTTATTCAGAAAAATGGATCTTCAAGGCATTGCTGAAGCAGGTGGGGTATGTCTGGGAGCCATTACTTGTGCTGCTATCTTTGCATGGTTCTCCAGTGCTAGAAGTAAAGTAGGTCGGATCTTCACCCTCAGTTGTAACACGTTCATTGATTCGGTAATCGATCAGATAGTTGATGGCTTATTCTATGATGAAAATGAGCCCAGTGATTGGTCTGATGAAATTTGAGATATCAAAGGGTTGAGATACTAGGCAGGCCAGTTCTGATTGTGGAAGAATTAAAGTATAGATGTTAATTTAAGGATCCGTTTACTATAGTTTTGGTTTATGGAAGAATTATGTAAAAGATCCCAGAAATCACATAATTGAAGAGTGTAATTGGTTATACAGCTAGCATGGATGCTATTATACTATGAGATGAGAAGTAGTTAAATCGACATCATATTAATTTGTTAGATACTGGTTTCTTTTCATCTTATATTGAGATTTTGCTAATCAAGATTGTATGTAGTATATAATATTTCATAGTAATAATTGATATTGTCTAAATTGCAATTATAGCTATTTGGTTCCATGAATTGGTACTGCTGTGTTACTTTATTTTGCACTCTAGATCACGTTAGCACAATTTGGAGTTCGTCATCTGTCCAGGAGGAACCTTCACCTCTGTTAATTTTGTATTGGCTTGCACAGTTGCATGCAAAAACCTGCCATCTTTAATATTTATTAGTTGAAGACTTTCTAGAATTTGCTTTACAGATATGTATGGATTTGCAATTTAGTGAATTACAAAAAAAGTGGGAAAAAAAAAATACCAAAGAAAGGAAGAGAAAATGGGAATTGTTTTGAGAGTTAAAATCAGTTTTACAAATGTAGTCAAGACAGTGTTAACACGAAACACCATGAGTCTTTCTTTTACTTTTTATTTTAGTTAGACAAATTTTACTCTAGCATGAATAATTGTTCAATATTTAAAAAGTAATGTCCATTCTTCTTACATGAGAAAATTCATTATGTCAATAGCCTTGAAGCTCAATGCATTATATATGTACTTTTTTATAAGAATAACATAATCCCTCTCTTGCATAACAATTTTTTTATTTTTCAGTTATGGTGAAACTATCATTCATCAATTATGTAAAAAGGAGAAATCGATGCTTCCAAAATATTGAATAATATCGCATTAACTAACTCTCTGATTGTCTCCCTTTTATAACAAGGAAGTACTTGAACTTGGACTTACTGAACGTTGGTATCTCCTCCTAATTAACGTACGTCTTATATAATCCATTCCAAACTCTGCAGTTGGTCTGCTTTTGTTTTCTTCCGAATTATTTTTGTTTTGGCCGCTACAGGCATCGAAACTGATGAGAATATTTCCGTCTTCTTTAATTTGGCCACAACCATGGATGGTGACTGGTGAGTAGAGTATTTCCATCTACTTCATTGATGATACAGATATCATTATGAACTTGCCTTGATCTCCATTTTGGAAGATCATCAGATTGCTTGGTACTGAGGGTTGGTTTGAACCTTTCACTTTGGTTCGTGCTAATATATATTGACATCCACCCGCTGATGATGTTGATATAATTACTGATGAACTTAATTTTGTCCACTCCTTCCTAGTTCCTTGTCTTGTGCTTTTCCATCGTTCGTGTGCACTGTTAGTCCCAGTTGTGGTTCTTCCTCCTAGCTATATATCCGCAATAATTGAACAATGTGCTAGGCAGTAGGTACTTGGTTGATTGCAGTAACATATAAAAAGTCCCACGGAAAGTAATTCCATTCAAGATCGTACTTAATATTTGGATTAAGGATTCCATATTTCCATTCATCAAAAGGATTCCATATTTCCATGTACCAAAATACACGCTTACCAAAATGTACCTCTGGAATTCCAATAGTTCCCAGTCCAAGTACGAAGAGCCATACACGACCTCCAATGCATGTGATCTTAAAAAAAAGAAAAAGAAAAAAAAAATAATAATGAACAATAATATATGAGATGCATGTGACATGCCACATTGTTAAGGCCACGTTGGACCCCGTTATAAGGCCACGTTGTCTGCAACCCCATCCCCATATGGTACGAAGCTCCACGTGATAACGATGTAGAGCCCATGGCACCGTTCATCAATAAGAAAAAGGATGTTCAACTTCAACAAAAAATTCAAACAAGATCTATAATTTAACTTTACAAACTCATAAAAGATAGAGATGGAACTGGTAAGCAAAATTTTTGAAAATTCTGAAATTACCATTATAGAGTATTTATTTATTTATAATTTGATTGTTGGAAGATGAGATTTTTTTTATTTTTTGAGGAGGGAAGATGAAAGATTTAAACCCTATATATATTTATTGGAAACAACAATAAATATCAATTGAGCTACAAGGCTCTTAATATCTTTTAAAACTTTACGTGTTTTGGATGCATTTGTAATTTAAGTTTTTCGACCTCCAAGCTTTTATTATATTGTTGTATGTTGACTCTTTTTTCCCATCAATATGTTACATAAACTTTGATACTGTAGAAAATAGATTATTTTCACCCATTCTCGGTCAATTTAATTTATTTTTGCACCAAATAAAAAAAAAAACTAAAAAATGAAAAGGAATTATTTATTTATTTTTTAGTGACAAGAATGAATAGTTTTAACACACAACATAAATGTTCAAGGAGTTTCAGTGCATTGACTGCATTCCAAAGTCATGGTAAGATAATCCAAAAGCAAGTGTTTTAGTCTATTTGTTAGCATTATCACCTCTCAGTTCTCACTGCTCCTCAATTGATGCCTCTTACCCTTGTAGTTCTCTCATTTGTGATTGTAGATCCCTCTTCCAATTTTCTAAGGAAAGTTCACATCAGCCACATCCACCACAAAGGCAACCATTGCATAAACATATTGGCCTAGGAATGACATTCTACTAGAGATTTTTTTGTTTTGTCCTTTGATCATCCTTCCTATGTTTTATTTGACCTTTTAGTAGACACTTGTAGCTTACCCTAAATTTTGTACTACTTAATTTGTTAAGCAATATTTGTTACACAAAGTGTATTTTTATAAAATGAAAACGAAAACGTGACTTTAACTCACGTTTTCCCTGTTCATCAAAAGACAAAAGCTCACGTCCTTTTCCTAATTTGTTTCATCTCTTATCCTTTTTACCGAAAAAAAAAAAAACGTAAAATTTGTGTGGTGGGGTGAATACATGTGGGCGAGTGTGAAAAAAGAAAATGTTATTTTTGTCACAATTTATTCGTATGACAAGTTGTGAGTAGTGAGTTCATATAACTCTATGCCACTTACAACTTACCAAGTAGACAAGGTATTGCACCTAATGGAATTGGTGTGGGTGGTTGAAATTTAAAGTTGCAAAAAACAACTTTAAATTTCAACCATTAAATATAATATAAAAAAAATGTAAAAGTAAATAAGTAAAAGAAAAAAAAAATTTGTAAAAGGATTGGGTGAATTGATCCCAATCCAGTTAGGATAATGGCAAAAGTGGTAGATGCAGCGTTTATGGTTTTTTTTTCTTTTTGCAAAATAGAATTTTTACTCTAACCTATTCTAAGTGTATATGTATATAAAACTCTCTTTTAAAGACTTGAACTCCGGCCCTTACTACTCCACAAGCATTTATACTTGTGGAGTGACCACTGCATCAAGGGTATGCACTGATATTTTTGGTTTAAATATTCAGCATGTATATTATACATAAGAGCACTCACAGCAGTGGTGCTATATTGGTATATTTGTATTTTTTAGATTCTCAAATACCAAAAACCATGTTCCAACAGTGGAGCTAAATCTATTTTTTTAGCTCCATTGCTACAGTGCACATCTATAGATGGATGTGCACTGCTCATGAGAGCTAAACAAAAAAAATATATTATTTTACTTCTGGTCTCAATTAAAATAATAAAAATGATTCTCTCTCTCTCAATCACTCCTTGCCTCTCTCTCTCTCTCAATCACTCCTTGCTTCTCTCTGTCTCAAAGTCTCTGACCCACGACTTTGTCGGCCTCAACGTCACCGACTTAAGCCGACCCAAGCCCCCAGCTGCCAGCCTCAACGTCACCAGCCCAAGCCAACCCAAGCCACAAGTCATCGATCCATTACTTTGGTTTTTTGCCAATCAGACCAATCTGCCGATTAGAGTCACGCCTCTGCCCAGTCTTCCATCTCAACACTTATCCAACGCCAATCAGACCATTGCTTTGGTTTTTCGCCGATTAGACCCATCCGTCTCAGACCCACTTCTCTTTCACTGATTAGACTCACATCGACACTGTCCTTCTCACTGAAGCCTAGCTCTGTGATTGGTGATTTTTTATTTTATTTGTGATTGGTGATTTTGTTTAGTCTGGGCTAAGGAAAAATATTAGAGATTTTGGTTGGTGGTTTTTTTTTTTTTTTTCCTTGCCGTGAACTAGTGGTGGTGGTAGTGGTTGTGGCTGTAGTTGTGGTTGTGGTTATCTTTGTGGCTGTAGCTAATAGTAGAAGTGGTTGTGGTTGGTGTTGTGAATGTTTTTTGAGTAGTGGGATATATTATTTTATTGTAGGAGATATATTATTTTATTGTATTAAAAAGTTAAAATAGATCCACTGACTATAATATATATGTAGATAAAATAAATAAAATAACTTTTAATGGAGCTAAAAATCTAAATTTTTTACTACAATCCATGCTCTAAATATCTGCATATTCACGAGAGCACTATATATGTCAACTGTCAAGTGTAGGAGTCGGTCAGTATACCTATTTTAATTCCAAAATGGGAAATCTGTGAAGCTCCGTACATACCAAAGCAAGCGAGCAAGCGAGTCTGACATTGGAGAAGCTAAGACCAGTCTCTCCGTGCCACGTGGAGCGTGATGGTCAACAAAATAACGTCTGTTTCTGATTCACTCTACTTCTCTCTCTCGTCCCTCGTCACTCGTCACATGTATGCTGTTCTCTGCTTGCATAGCACTCTGTTTCTTTACTGTTAATTCAACTCAATCTTCGAAAGCTAAATCCAAATTCCAAAACAGCATTTCCAAATTCGAATCTCTCTCTCACATGGCGATCTCTAGCTATCTCTCACTCTCGCACTCCCTTCCCTGTCCAAGTCCAAAGCTCTACAGTTACTCTTCACTACTATCCTCAATTCCCACCGCAACCGCTTTACTCTCCTTCAAACCCAAACCATTCTCTTGTCGCTTCCATAACGGCAGCGTTTCGTCTCTCTCCGCCGCAGTCGGCGAAGACTTACCAGACGATTACGGAGAGTGGTTCCCGAAGCCGGATCCGGAAAATCGAAGAAGAGCCGGAGTGTTGCTCCATCCGACGTCGTTTAGAGGACCTCACGGGATCGGCGATCTCGGCGACGAGGCGTTTCGGTTCATCGACTGGCTTCACCAAGCTGGCTGCTCCGTCTGGCAGGTCCCGCTCTTCCGTTTTGTTTTGAATTCACAGATAGTTGCATTTGCTTCTGCTTCTTTATGCTTTCACTCCGTGCCTGATCAAAACGAAAAGAGTGATGATAGTGCAATACAAACTAACTAACAAGTACACAGAATCACAGACACAGTCATTGCCACACTTATTTTTCTAATAAAACCTGTAATTATTCAAATCAAATACTTTCTGCTGGTTGTTTCTGTGTGTTAATTTTGCATCTAATTTAAGGTCCAATTGTTTATACGCATATGAAAATTAGAAAACATGAACAACTGCTTTTTTTAATTTATTTGTGCCTGTGTCTAATGTCATTGAATAAGGGGCCTGACACTGACACCAACACCACAAAGAAATCCATTGGTGTGGTGTGGTGTGGTGTGTTGGCCTTATGGTAATGACCAAACGTTATGCAGAAATGAATTTCTGTTGAATATAAATTTTATTTGTGCAGGTTCTTCCGCTTGTTCCTCCTGGGAGGAAGGCTAATGAAGAAGGGTCACCCTACTCGGGCCAGGTGACACTCTTCATTCCAACATCAACAAGTTATCTCTTTATTGTTTTGTTATTGTATTTTCATTTCTTTTTTTTTTATTTGGTGGGAGGAGGTGACTTTTGAATGTGTCGTGCAATATATCAAATTTTAATTGAGAATAAAAGCTTCTTGGAAATCATCCCTTAGGAATAGGATCGCTCGCTCTAGTGTGCTTAGCATTGGATTGGCTCATACTATCAATTATTTATTGTTATTAATATTGGTTTGTAATATACTGGTCCTTATTGCTTCTGGGAGCGGCTAAAACTGGATAAGCATTTTGCCACTCTATGTGCCTCCGTGTTGACCTTAATTTGTTGCATATTGTTTCTGGACCCATAATGGTCAAACTTCTGGATGCTTTGTCTTGAGTTTTTGGATGAATCACAAAGGAATGGAATGAGCCTGTACTTATTGATAATTAAAAAAGGAAAGGTAAATAAATAATAGTGATCAACTAGTTGGGTTTGTTGTGGCTTATTAAATTTCCAGCTTAGGTTCCACCATGCTGGGTGTTAGATCCTGTATCTAAGTATGACATGATTACATGCATATTGTATAGAAATTATATGATCCACCTTATTTGACTCTCAATTTATACGTGCTAGCTTATCTAGTTCCAATGTTATTTTGTAAGTGTCATTTTAATTGTAGGCAGTTATCCTTGACATGATTACTTTCAGGATGCAAATTGTGGTAACACTCTGCTAATATCTCTTGAAGAGCTTGTTAAGGACGGTCTGTTGATGAAGGAGGAGCTACCAAAACCAGTGTGAGGACTTTTAATTTATGACTGCACCAAGACATTAAGCTATGGTTCTTCATTTATGTCTCTCTGTTATTACTGCTTTGTTGTTCATGCAGTGACACTGACCGTGTGAACTACTCAGCTGTTGCTGACCTAAAGGATCCTTTGATAGCTAAGGTACACAATCTAAGCAGCATAGAGTGTTAATTTTTCCTTTTATTTTGTCATGTTGGTTAAAAATCTTGTTGATTCAGTGAGTTAAGCCTAGACCCTACACTAGTAAGAATCCCTTGATCATTGAGAACCAATTACGTGTCACGTGTTTCTAATTGCTTGTGTTACCTTACAAAGCTTTGCTAAAAATATTAGTCTAAGCAGAATTACCACTGCTGCACCATCACCATTACTGCCTAGCTGCTACTGCAACTACTTCCTGCCTTACCGCCACTACCATACTACCCTCATGCCTACCTTTATAATCCATCAAAACTGCACTGCACCATCACACTGCTATTTATATTTGAAGACTACATACAAAATAACAATTACCTTGTTTCTATCGTTCAAAATTTATGTGCAATGACATATCTGCCTGTCTGCTTGTTATGCTAAAAGAAATTGTGACATAAAAAGGGCAAGAAATTGGTGGTAGTGAGTACCTTGTCTGTCAAATTTACTTGTACATTTAATGATTTTCTGCTTCTTGGATTGGGTCTATATTTTTTGGTCTCTTCTTAGGCTGCAGAAAACTGTGCACAAAAAAAAAAAAAGAACAAGAAGGAAAGAAAATATAATAGAAGAAACAGAAAAGAAAAATATATCACTAAACGTGACCCTCTGTTTGTAAACTTGATGCTTACTTAAATACTGCATAACTATTCTATTCTTCAGTATCTTGTTTTCATTTTTACATTAAATTCTTCTTATTTTTGTCTCTTCTTAGGCTGCAGAGAGGCTCATTTTGAGTGAAGGGGAGCTTAAGAGTCAGCTTGAAGCTTTCCGTAGAGATCCTAATATCTCTAGTGAGATTCTTTTACTTTTTATTTTGTTAATTATCTCTTGCAACTATTTTCTAAAATGGTTAAAGCCCATCAGCTTCCATCTACATCGGTGGTTAGAGAAATTCTAGGTCTTGTGAATGGAAAGAGCTGGGCGGCAAATGATGTTCTTGAAATATTTTATCTCATATTTATAATAAATAATTGTGTTGAATTATATTTAGAACCATGGCTAACATTGTCATTGATGAAAAGTTGAAATGTATAGAAGGCCAATTGAAATGATGCATCCTTTTTTTTTTTTTTTTTCTTTTTGGGTGGGGGCAGGGGGATTATTTTTATGGTAGGTTGTATATTTTTGTTGCACTTTCTAGATCACAAGCAACGACTTCCTAATTTCTTTGTGTTAAATTTAAAAATACCATTTGTACATATTTTAAAATTTAGGTTTAACCTGAAAACTTAAGTAACAGGTGGAGATTTTCCAATAATAATGTAATTGAGTCTTAATCAGGTCAAGTTTGTTTTGAAATTCCGCTGATCCCAAGTACTCCATTTCCATCTCCATCGTTGCATTTGAAAATATAGAAAGTAAAGAGGCAAAGGCATAACCAAATGAATTTTGCGTGTCTGATGGAATTTAAATGTTGTTCTAAAAAATGAGCCTGAATGTCAGTCTACAAATATGTATCTTGTATGCCACATAAATGTACGATGCAGGAGCTAAATAACCTGTGGCCTGTTTGATTTTATTATTTAGCAAACAGTTAAAAGTGTTGTAGGGTTCAAAAAGATGCTGTCCTAATCTTGCCTTAGTTCTACCACCCAAACTGTCCTTGGTAAAAATAAATGGTATACACTAGAAGATGGTACTTTTTTCTTCTTATAAGTTGAATGAGCAATCCACCTACATTGGATAAATTTATAACAAACCCTATTTCTATTTTGAGGTTGGCTACACAGAATCTATTCCATGAATTTCCTATCTAGAATCATCTTAAAGGAACTTTTTCTTACATGTTGCATGATGTACCTGGGCCTTATTTAATACCATTGCATTGGCTTTATGATGTTGGTAACTGTCCAAAATAAACAGAAAGAATAATGAATTAATTATTTTGCTTGCTGGATAGTTTGTGAAAGATTTTATGATTTGTTAACTCATGCACTTGCACTTCTTTCATTTCTAATAAAAATTTCTCCCAATTCCCATCCAGATGTGCAGATAGTTTATAGTATCTGGTTGAATTAGCCTTTGCGTGCAGTTTTGTACTTTGTGGACCTGGATCACTAGATGCCTTATGTATTTCTCTTTTTTTCCATTTGGTAGGCTGGCTTGAAGATGCAGCCTATTTTGCAGCTATTGATGACAGTTTAAATACTTTCAGTTGGTATGATTGGCCTGAACCTTTAAAAAATCGCCATCTTGCAGCTTTGGAAGACATTTTTCAAAGCAAAAAGGATTTTGTAAGATCTGGATAAGCTTTTTAGTTGTATTATGGGCTTGTAGTTTCTCACATCATCTTCCATGATGTTAAAAACCACCAAGATTATGAACTCATGTTTTTTACTTGTTCAGATAGATAAATTCATAGCACAACAGTTCTTATTCCAAAGACAATGGCAGAAAGTTCGCAAGTATGCACAGATGAAAGGCATCAGCATAATGGGCGACATGCCCATTTATGTAGGTTACCACAGTGCAGATGTTTGGGCAAATAGGAAACATTTTTTGCTAGTGAGTTGTTCTGCAGTGAATCATGAGAATTGTTAATAATTGAAACATACTCTGGAAGCATTATATTATGGTGCAAAGTACTAATTATTTATTTTCTCTAGCAGAACAGGAATGGTTTTCCTCTTCTAGTTAGTGGTGTTCCCCCTGATGCATTCAGTGAAACTGGTCAGCTGTGGGGCAGGTTTGTACTACACTAGACCCTGCGAAGCAAATATAAACATTTTATTAGAATTTCAAAGACATCTATATTCATATATTGAAGGCCAGAATTTTGATTGTCCAGAGGAATAATGATGCTTTCTTGTCTTTTTTTTTTTTTTTTTTTTTTTTTGTGGCTTCTTTCCATTACTTTCCTTCTTTTTTCTTTTTTTGGGGGGTTTTTCCTTTTTTTTTTGGTTTTTTTTTGGGGGGGGAGGGGGTGGGGAGAGGAGGTGTGGCTGTTGGAGGACTTGGGCAGTGAAAATTTTCATTTTAACTACCTAGATCATGTTGTGTCTAATTGGTTGCTGATCTCTAGGAAATTTACTGGGTATTGTAACTGAAACATTCTATCCTTAGTCCAAGTGTACAGCAATGGCTGTGTGCTTGTTTTGGTTTGTCAATCATACAAGAGTGAGTTTGGCTACCTTCTGTCATATGAGCTGAAGTTTCAGTTTTTTTTTTTTTTTTGTGTGTGTGTGGGTCTCATGCAATGCTAGTTGTATGCAACCAATTTGTATTTAACTGTATGCTTAGTTTTATTTTGATACTTAGAACTTCAAACCTTTGTTCATAGCATAACTCATGTTTACTCTTACATTACTCAAAACTTTTTGTAATTGGTTTTCTATATTTTTCCAGCTCATTAATTTACTTCACTTTTGATTTAAAAGCCCTCTGTATGATTGGAAAGCCATGGAGAAAGATGGATTTTCATGGTGGATACACCGCTTACGGCGTGCACAAGATATATATGATGAATTCAGAATAGACCACTTCAGAGGATTTGCTGGCTTTTGGGCTGTCTCTTCCGGTGAGATAATTTAGATTTTGTATTATGCTGTTTTTTTGTTGCTTGTGCAAGCACTGATGTATTACATGATTTCGCAGAAGCAAAGGTTGCAATGATTGGAAAATGGAAGGTCGGGTTTCTGTAATTCAGATCTCACTATAATTTTTCTCCAGCTACCCCTTTATCCACTCCAGATGTTATTTTGTGACGGTAGGCAGGACCTGGAAAATCGTTATTCGATGCCATCTCTGGAGCAGTTGGGAAGATGAATATAATAGCAGAAGATTTGGTACGTTTTATCAGATATAATACAAAAATAACTTAATTTGTCACCATTTTCACCCTTTGTATAGACATATATGATCCAATTGCTCTTTTGGCATTGTATTACTTGCTAACAATTTACTATAGTTTGAAACACTAATAATGTGGATTCACAGATCTGTAGTAACTCATTGTCATTGATATGATAGCCTGTTGACTTCAGTAAAATGCTACTTACCAGATGTAATTTTATTCTTGTTATATTGTTGGGGTATTGCAAGCATGTTAGCTTTCTGGAGGGGTCCAAGATTGGTTTAATTCAACGTTTTTTCTACCATATTAAAACTTTGTGGCAATTTCTTGGCGTGCGGCAAAGCTGCATGTGCCTGGGGACTATCAAGTGCTCAAGGGCCTTGGAAATCATTTAGCTCGAAAAACCCAAAAGAAATGTTATGTTCATTGATGTCTATTGTATTCTAATGAATCTTTTGTTATATTGAGGGAAATGAATAGTGTTTTAGTAATTTTACAATTCTCATATTATGAAAATAGATGGTGGGAATCTGAAACATTATTGACAAGGATTGTTATACAAACTGTTGAGCACCGCCACTAGATTAATTAATCAATAACATAGCCAAGCAGCACATTGTTATGGTCCAGTCATCTGTGCACGCACAATATATTAAATGTCCATCATGGTTTATGCTTCTTTCTTGTCACATTCCTAGCTTCATATGGTTAGGCTGGGAAACTTTATTTATCATGATTACTTAAAGTATTAATTGGGGTTCAGACAAGATTGGATGTTTGTTATTTGGCCCTGTTAATGATTGTTGTGAAGATTTCGAGGTAGCTGTGTAAGGAAACATCCTGTTCGCATATTCTTTGTTTTTTGCTTGATATGTTCTTATCTCTTGTGCTGTCACTTGACAGGGAGTTATCACAGAGGATGTAGTCCAGCTTAGGAAATCCATTGGAGCACCTGGAATGGCTGTCCTTCAGTTTGGTAGCAATATATTACTGTCTTTTAAATGGTCATTTCTGAGGCATACCTTGAATTTGTACGATGTTATGTTGTCCTTTTTTCTTTTTTTCTTGTCCAGGTTTTGGAAGTGGTGCTGATAACCCTCATCTGCCTCATAATCATGAACACAATCAAGTTGTGTATACTGGAACTCATGATAATGACACAGTAAAATTCCTCCATGCCATGGACTTATTTCAATCTGTTGCTCAATTTATCTTCTTAGTTTGGGGAATGATGGGAAAATGTAACATGATCTGATATAACATTGATTTGCAATTACATAATTGTTGAGACCTTTGCTCTGATGCTTTAATCCTGACTTGGAAATTTAGACAGAGTGTACTAATAGACGTTTATTGTATTATAGATCCGAGGCTGGTGGGACATTCTGAAGCAAGAAGAGAAGTCCAATGTGTGTTGTCTCTAATTGTTTCAATCCCCATTAACATGATAAATTTGAAACAGTATATAAGCAAAGGTGTAGGTATGCTTGTATTTTTAATCTAATATAATTGTTTGCTCAGGTACTCAAGTATCTCTCAATTAATGAGGAAGATGATATTTCATGGACCTTCATACAGGCTGTGTTATCTTCAGTGGCCCGAACTGCAATCATACCTATACAAGATGTGCTGGGGCTAGGGAATTCTGCCCGGATGAACATCCCTGCAACTCAGGTAAGATATTGTGACGAAATTCAGTCCAGCCAAATTGGATAATGTGTTGTTAGTATGGAGCATGTCCAGTGCAGCAGTTTTTCTTTTTTCTTCCCTTTTTTGTTTATTGTCTATTTTTTTTTTTTGGGGGGGTGTGGGGGGTGTTCACTCAATCTCCCAAATCATGTCTATCTTACAATAGAAGATAATTCAAACTTGAACCAGAGGCCTTTGTGTCCAGCCTGGTCAGATTACACAGATAGTAATACCTTTGAGTTTTATATATATATATATATATATATATATATATATATACACAACTAGAATCTAGAAGCCATATCTTTGAAAACACCAAAAGAGGCTTTTCTATTTACAGAGGTACTGTTATGCGATATATTCAATCTTATCTTTCTCAAGTATAAGTGAACTTTTCTTCTGCAATTATTGACCATGTATAAACAATAAGCAAATTTGAAATGTTCTACCAGCAGTTTCATACTACACTTATTCCTCCCCTGCCCTTTTGGTCTCTCTATCTCTTGGGGAAAGAGAGGACATCAAAATGTTTTATTTATTTATTTATTTATTTTTATAATTCAATAGGGGGGGGGGGGGGGGTGGGATTTGAATCCTAGATGTCTCCATTATAAACACTAAGAGGTGCCAACCAGTTGAGCTATAAAATTCTTGGCCTTCAAACCGTTGATTATAATATTTGAAAATTATCAATTTTTTAAAGGAATTTATTATTTTCACCTTCTAACACATGCGATCAATATTTCATGCTTTGCTTGTGAATGACAAATTTCTACTGAATGCAGTTTGGAAATTGGGGTTGGAGGATGTCTGGTTCCATGAGCTTTGATAGCCTGGAGCCTGAAGCTACGAAACTGAGGAATATGCTTTGTATGTATGGCCGACTGTAATGGATGCTGAGATTTTTTTAACTGGTCTACAACTTTTTTTTTCTTTTTCTTTTTTTTTGAGAATAACTGGCTACCCCTTGAATGTAAGCCACCCATGCTTTTTTTAATAGAACCATTACACAGAGTTTACTCTTAATCAATAAACAACTTGTCCTGCTTGAAACAATATTTCCGGATATATTTTGTTTCAAATGAATAAATTGCTGTCTATATTTTTATGTCTTCATGTGCTGATTTCAGTTGGTTAGCTATTCATAATGTCACAGCATTTGCATTAAATTTTGACTGGTGAAACTGGGAATTTGTTGGTCAAAAGAAAAGGAAAGACACTAATAAACAAACAAGAGAGAGAGAGAGTAAACTAAGCTTGTAGTTCATAACTTCATAGCTATTATAAATAAATAAATAAAAGGTTCGTTTAGGTGTGGTTTCTTAATCTGGTACCATAGGCATTGGTTATCATGCAAACTATACCGTTGCAAATGTTTCATAACTTTTCACTCTCTTGATCGAGAATGATTATCCTATAGCGTAGCAGGCAAAGGTAATACTGTGAATCATCTTGATTACTGTCATTGCAAGAATTATGAGGGGACAAGAATGATCAAGCTACATATAGGAAGTTCAAGTCTGATGCAAAAGTGAATTTTCACAAGGATTCTGGTCTTAGAAACTATGCGGCTTTCTCGATTGCTTCAATGCACTCCAGTACAGTTGCCTTATTTGACATTGCCGTCATAAGGGCTTCATGAATCACCTTATTATTTTTTAAGAGGGATGCAGCTAACAAAACCTGCATTAATTTCTTAACATTAGCATTTTATTATTGATGCACTTCAAGATCAAGGTTGCTTATACAATAATTTTCTAATAATGACCTAAAAATTGATTGAAACTGGGTGAAACTCATTTGGAACTTACAGCCCATCTTGTAAGATTTTGTTGCTGTTCTTTGTTAATCTGTGGCTTGCTTCTGTTAATAAATCTCTACAGAAAACGCCCCAAAAAAAATAAAAAATTATTTTCAATCGAGACATTTTTGAAAAAAGAAAAATTCAAAGGAAGATTCAGTTATAACCTGAAGGGTGAAAAGATCAGCAGATTGACCAACCACTTTGTCATATTTCAAACCCTCTGCAGCTAGTCCTGCCATTGCTACAACTGCCAACCTGAGATTGGCTATTACAGTAAATTTATTCTGCACCAGTCATATTTATACAATTCAGCATGTGATGAATTTATAAGATGGTAATTTTGTACCGTTGCCTTTTTCTGCAATTTCTGTTGGTGGTAGTTAACGCAAACTTTCAACCTCTTTTTTTTAATATACAAATAGAGCTTATACACATTGTTTAATCCAAATAGATCTTAATTATAAAGCGATATAAAATTTAATTTTTTACTATCATATACCTTGCCTAAAAATCTAGGAAGCACAGACGTGGCATTTGGGCCGCTGCACCTGCGTCCGACACGACGTGACACGGGGACGCGCAGGCGTCCGTGCCGCGTCCCTTTTTTTTTTTTTTTTGGCGCAATACACACCGATTTACGCCAACATGGCGCCGATTCACGCTGACACGCGCGAAATCGGGGCGATTCACGCCAATTCAACCCGAATCAGTCTGTATCGAGCTCAACCACCAATACCGACGTGAACCGGCCAATGCAGCCAAAGTTCCAAAAAAAAAATAGAAGGTGCGAAACGCACCGTTTGGCTTGGCCAAAAAAAAAAAAAAGTGCAAAACACATCGTTTGGAAAAAAACAAAACCCTATTATACACTTTCTCATTTCTCTTCACTTTAGTCAGAGCCTTCAGCCCTCTTCATATTTTTCGCGCCTCTCTTTCATATTTCTCGTGCCTCTCTCCCACTCTCTGCCTTTAACTCGTGCTGTGCTAGGCTCTCTCCCACTCTCTGCCTTCAGCACTCCACTCCGTCTCCTCTGCTCTCCGTCTCAACTCACTCTCACTCTTCGTCTCCCCTGCTCTCTATCTCACTCTCACTCTCCGTCTCCCCTCAGGTGTTATAGCTCTCACACTCTTAGTTAATAGTTAATAGTTGATTTTTTATTTAGTTAATAGTTATTATTACTCATTGTGATTTGTGATTGTGTTGTGAATCTGTAGTGATGATGTTGGTGTTTGATTGTCTTGTTGATTATCTTTTATTTTGTTTTAGTTTCAAACTTATGAGGTGTATCCTAATTTCCAAGCATGGAATGTTTTAGTTTCAATCTTGTAGGCTGTATTTAATTTATGAACATCATGTTTTAGTTATTATCTACTATTGCTCTTAAATTTGGTATATGTTTATATAATGTGAAAAAGTATGCTTAACAATATATTAAAAATATAAATAAAAATATTTTTAATAATTTTGCCGCACCCCGCCGCACCCGCACCATACTTTTTCAAAAATTGCCAAGTCTCGCACCCGCAACCGCACCCGAATCCTGAAACGCACCCGTGCTTCATAGATAAAAATCTACAACCTTTACCTTGGAACTTTAAGACATTATCAAACAGTGTCTAGTTTTCAGGAGAATAGAAGGTAAGAATTAAAAAAAAAATGTTCAATTTTTGTAGCTACTGGTGTCATATGGATACCTGTCTAGTTCCTTGGCATCAATCTGTCCACTATATATGAGTTTTTCCAGCCTTTCATCAATGAGATTGACATGCTCTTTTCCAATATCCAGTGAATAGCCCAGAATAGGGATTCCAAGCAAATAAGCAACTAAGGTTTGTAAAGAACATTATCCCATTAGTCTTGATCAATTAGGCGTATCTCAAGTTTGTTATATGCATTTCAATAAAAAAGAGTACCTAAAAAATGAGCTGCTTCATGACTAGTAATTCTTTCTTGATAATCAGGAAAAAATGAAGAGAAGCCACCAATAGCAGCCTGAAGAAGCCTACAACAGATATAAGAACGTTATTAATGCAAACGAGTCATAAATTAGCTCTCAACTATGGGTGAAATTACTAAATGCACCCTACGTATAACACATTCTTTTAAGTGCACCTATATGTAACACATTCTTCTTATATAAAACTGGGTCTCACATGTAAATTCAATGCATGAAATTAGAATCCACTTATATGTAAAAGAGAAGTGTAATACATACGAAATAATTTTTCCAACTCAAAGTAGAAGGTAAATATAAGATGGCTTCAGCTGTATTAAAATTTCATTTAAAATAATTTTAATGGGATTCCATCTTAGAGACATTTCTTACCCAGGGGCAGTGCTTCCCACCGCCAAAACTATCAAAGATATGCTCCCAATCAAGTAAGGCACAAAGAAGCCCCAGTCCTATAGGGATGGTATGAACAAAAGACATCATCAAAATCGAAAATTGTTTTAAATTTTCTCCTAACAATTTACATTACCAAGGCATTGCATCAATGAATTTCATAGCTATAAATTAAAAATATAAATAAAGAAAAAATGTCTTCAATCCTCATGCGCATGAAAAGAGCAACATGTCACCCATAGGAAGGATTCATTTGAATGCAGAGCAATTTAGAAACATAATATGTGATGCAATTGATATAACCATGAATGATAAGACTGATATAAAGATGCACATGGAAAGAGAAACCATTACATTTTCAGTCCGGAAGTTTGCTTTTTAAGGTTTTAAGACAGTGAGAGAAAACCAAGATGAAGATATGCTCTTTTTCTAGTGATAATTAAAAACAAATTGAAACAGCTTAAAGTCAAGCAGTGAGAGCAAGGATACAGATTTCATTCTCTCAAACACGTCTTGGCCTATTTATATGAACTTTTTTAACATTGTTTTGCATGTCCACAATATATGTAGAAGACTTCACCAACTGAGAGTACTTTTAGAACTTTGTTATTCTCCTAAAACAAAAGCAGTATGAAGTGAAAGGGTTCGATACTAGCTGTGAAATTATGTGGCTTAAGCAGCAACGAAGTGAGAAATACGTACTTTCAAATTTCTATGAATGAGGAGAAAATACAGAAATAAATTTCCTTACATGTCAACTGGGGAGAAGAGGCTGCTTGAATCAAATATTGCATGATAATAGAACATGAGTATGCATGCCCTCCTAGTATATTGTTTAAGATGGTATAAAAACTGGTGCGCATCTATACAGAGGAAAAGGGACAGAATTAAAGTTACCCCAGGAAGCTGACCAGCAAGAACACCTAAAAAACCTGTTGTGCCCACCACTGTGAAAAGAAAAGCTGCCTGTATCACTGACAGATGTCAATTTTATGAACAGCGTCTTGACCCAATGCTTTTACAGTGCAAAGAATAAGAAATCAGATCGAATTTGCACTAAAATATTCATGAAATTCTAATTACTTTATAAAATTCACAAGCTCAAAGAAGCAGCAATGGGAAGGAAGAAAGGGATAACAAAAGAGGTTAAAATAGGACATTGACATCTTGAAATCTGTGCGTGTGTGTGTGTGTATATATATATATATAAAATAAATGAAAACCCTAAGTTAAAGGGTTTTTATATTGAAGTTTCGAAATGGTTGCAGTAGCGATGCATTGGATTTTAGTCTACAATTGAAACTTAGACCAAGACTTAGCTGTTGTTATACGCTTTACCCAATGCAACAAAGGCAATTAGAAAGCTTTATATATACTTACATCATTTCTGACACTTGGGATTGCAAGGTTCTCAGCATTTTTTATTCCAAGAGTTGTCAGCTCCCGAAGAGATGTCTGATGCATGAATTTTGAAGCAGTCAAACTATTTAATCTAACAAAGTAAGATAAAAGGATGAACTCAAAGCAGTGAACAGATACAATATTCAGACACAAGTATGCATGGGTTTGTAGATGTGGCTAATGTTTTTAGTACCACTTCCCAGAACTTCACACTTGTAATGGAGACTGACCATCCGACGTGAGACATATGGCTGAGAACTCCATCTCTTCGCCCAACCAACTTCATTCAGCTGATCAAGTGCCTCTTTAACAGCATTACTATCTTTCTGCAGAAAAAGTATATGCCTCAGTTAGGAACAGTTACAGGATCATGAATTGGTAAGCACATCAAAGTAACGTAGCATTCCAAGTGCTTATGTCCTACAAGTGTTAGAGATAAACACTTGGTTGTGCTTTTAAGAAGCAAATGGATACAAAACCAATTCAACGAGCAGGATTTTTCCTTAGAACCTACCCAATTGATGGCGCAGGTACCACGCAGCAGGAAGATCTTTTTTAATTGATACATCATTCATGTCGGTACCATACAGAACATGGATTGCAGTTGAAGGTAAGAAAAAAACTGAAAATTGCTGACAAATACAATACATTGTATCTTTCCAATTACCTCCAACTCTTTTGTCTTAGTCGATCTTGTAACAAATAAAACCCTTTAAAATTTTATTCCCCTGTTGGCAAATTGTACTGTCTGTTTTGCAACCTTCTGTCTTTTCAAAACTCAGAAGATGCAGATGGAAAACTGAATCACTATGGCTTAAAATGACTACCAATGCAGACGTCCATTTGATATAAACTAGTTCCATAATCCTTGAAATCAGTTCTTAATTCACTCACACTCCTTTTATTCCCCAGTATAGGATTTCTTTTTTCTTTTTTTTTTAGATGAATGAATGAACTAAGAGTTTGGATATTTGAGAACCCCAAGGGGTTAGGCTGATTAACTCGTTGGCCTGAAGTAAAAGCATCTCAGGAAGTGTCAGCCAAGTTCGAATCCTAACCCTTTAGCCCTGGTGATTTATACCAGTATTTGCCTTGTGTAGGATGGGGGATTGTAATGCCTGGGGTAAGTCACATGCTCAAAAATTCCGGGACACCAAAGAAAAAGATTTTTTAATCTTTCAGGTTTCTTGGGGATTGCAGGTCTTTGCAAACAAAAATTAATAAACCTAGGTGTTATATGTTGGAAGCACAAGAGAAACATAAAAGTTCCTGTGTTAAAATGAAGGGAAAAGATCAATGCAAGGATATCTGATCGAAGCAGCACACTATCTAATTATCCACAAGTGGAAACAAGACAGTCATTAAGTTATGCCAGAGCCATTTGTCTAATGGATAAAATTTGACTTGTCTGGTTTCTGCCGTACAATAATTTTCACACACTCAAAAGAAGGGATGGGATGGTGAAACCTCACATTTAAATGCTAGTGAAAGAACAGCAACTGAATGGAGTCACAGGCAAGGAAGGTTGCATTCACGGTTACGTGTTTGAAATCAGCACACTAAACCTGCCATTGCTTAGGCATTAGCAGCATCAAGTACAATAAATTATCAAAATAATGCTGACTGTAAATTTATGACTGCAATTTTAGGAGCACGCCTTCATGACAAAACTACATCTCTAGAAAACAGACTCTTGCATTTACTCTAAGAGCAGCACACCCTAACAACCCTCTACAAAGCTACCAGCAACAATTTCATCTAGCCCTATACAAACTGAACTACATCCTGTTCTCAACTCTGAGTAGGCTTTTTATTTAGAGCAGGCATTTGATGCCCCATTTCTCACACATGGCCTTGTTAATACCAGGGTTCTTGAGAGTTCCCCCTTTAGAGTAAAAATCTTTCTACACTCTACAGACACCTTCCCTGATCATCTAGAGCTACAAAGAAGACAATGAAGGAGTAAATCAACCATAGTCATAGACTCCAAATCTAAGAACCAAATTCCAAAGCTAATATCTTCTCTAAGACAAATTTTAGAATATTCTCAAGCTTTCCAACCATAATGGTGGAACTGTAAAGACGATGAATATAGCCTGATTTCACCAACACTCTACATAACTTCACTGGAAGAATGACAAAGAACCTACTTAGGCAAAATAATTGGTTTTAAAGATGGTTGAGGCTAGTGACTGTTTGGCCGTTACTCTCTCATGACTGCCCTTCACTACTACGAAAAGGATCTTCACTTAAAGAAATTCCAAAGGGGTATCTCATATTGCAGCTTCTCCCAACTGTACACTAACTATGAGTTTTTTAAACATGTCCTTCACACAGAATAGATATGAACAAATTCTGTTTCCATTAAACTTCTGCACAAGGCTTGATTCAATTAATTCTGTTTCCATTAAATTCTTAACATCTTGCAAAGCCCTAAGCCACACTGTGTTACTTGGTTTGCTCTAATACCATTTGTCATTTGTCATGACCCAAGATAGCGCTAACCATTTCTGGGTGCACGGTGCACCCAAAAGGACTTATCATAATTACTAGTAAACGCATGGCGCACACCACTCAACGCACACATACAATTTACTCCAATCCATACTATGCTTGAAATATTTACAATGAAATGGCTTTGTATCTAAAGAAATGTTCAAACTTTTTAAATATTCACCCAAAGTGCCTACAAGTTATTAGTGTTTGAGTCATTTGACCACTTGCTCAGATCACAAAAAAAAATTTACATGAAATTCTAAGTTCTCAAAAAAATCTTAGTAAGTTAAGTGGGAAGTGGAATTGAAAGGAAATTAAGTAACCTTATCAATGGCAGATTGGAGAGTGTTGAGGTCAACACCAGGAGCAGCAGAGGAAGCTCTGATGACACCCCATTTAATTTTGTGGGGGATGGTTTTGGAGCATTTTAGATGATAGTTGGCAGTGAAAGCACTAGCAGGCTTTAAGTTTGAAAGGGAAGCCATGGCTAACCACAACTCTGAGAATCTGAGCAACTAACAAAACTGAACTGAGACCGTAGGTAAAATGGTGAGGTTGGTTAGGACATAGTTGGATAAGGCACGGTGGTTTGGTTTGGCGCCACAACGTCGTGTGGATAACAAGAATGAATAACAAAGAATAGGTCCCTCCAACAAAATAAATAAATAAATAGAGAATATGATATCTGAAATCTAATTGGTTAAAATTAAGACAAATAAAAATAAAAAATGTTGAGAGTGGGATTTGAACCCACGCCCTTTCGGACCAGAACCTTAATCTGGCGCCTTAGACCAACTCGGCCATCTCAACTTTGGTGGTAGTGTTTGGCTGCTTTCTTTATTTTAATAAAGACAAAATTAAAAGAGAAATTAAAGAAAAAAAGAGTGAAATACCATTTTGGTCCCTAATGTGTGAATCTAGACCAAATTAACACAATTTAAACATTATGGACCAAAATGGTAATTTACGGAAGAAATAAATAATTAACTTTTGCAAACATGTATTTCCACATTTTAATTAATTGCTGGCATGTATGGCACTTAGGGCTTGTTTGGATTTTTTTTTTGTCATCACTTATCACTCTTCACTCAATTTTCGTCACTCCTCATTCGTCACTTAAAATACCCCAATTTCCTAAACCTCACCCATTTCGCACCATCACTCAGTTATGTTTTCAACCAAAAAAATTTAAAAAAAAAAATAAAATGGAACCCACACTGATCCAATGTCATAAAACTTTTCTCTCTCCTTTTTTTTTTTTTTTTCTTTTTCACCTGAGTCTCATCTTTCTCTACCTCTCCCCTTGCAATTACTTGCTCCCCTGCACCTAAAACCCTTATACAGTTAAACAAGGGGTACCACAAGCTCCAATATCTTCTTCATCCTTGTCTGTTTCAACCACAACACCACAAGCCCTTTCTTGAGCTTCCTTCAAAATCTCTTCCTCTCTCATTATCAAGCTATATATGGCTCCCATCTTTAAAATAGAATTCATCCATAGTCCAGGCTTGCCATCACCAAGCCACAAAATTGCATAGTTGTTCCTAGAAAACATGAGGCGACCTCAGTGTGTGGGTCCCAAATTTGCAGATTTGAGTTTGCTTTTGAGTTTGTTGGTGCGATGTCTTTGTTCTAGAAATCTAGGTTTGCAGATTTGAGTTTTTTTTTTTTTTTTTTTTTTATGATTGAGAAATCTAGGCTTTTTAATTTTGTTCTGGATTTCATTTTCACTTCTATGAATTTTGAATTTTGGATTTTGGATTTTGGATTTCCTTGAGGGGATTATGGATTTTGAAGTTAAATTGAAGGTTGATGTTGCATTTTCAAATGAAGGTATGATGTTGGTTTTGGATATGAAGCCGTGTGAAAAGGAAAGAAAAGAAGAAGGAAAAAAAGAAGGAAGATGAAGAAGACCAGACCAGACCAGTGTGAAAGGGAAAAGAAAAGAAGAAGAAGAAGGAAAAAAAAAAAAAAAAAACTAGTGTGAAGAAGAAGAAGAAGAAGAAGACCCAAACTCACCGAACCCAGTGACAAAAAAAAAATCAAAAGTTGCGGTTGACCTCTGACTAGTGGGTCCCTTAATATGTGTTTAATTACCAAAATGTCATTGGAAACTAAGTTTTGGAAACTGAAAACACCTCAAATGTGTTTTCAGTTTTCATAACTCATCACTCAAAAATCAGAGAATTGAATGATGGAAAAAAAAAAAAAAAAAAACAAACAAACAAACAAACTTCTAAGCCATGGGACCCACCATTTTTGAGTTATGAGTCATGGAACAGAGTTATGAGCGATAGAAACAACAAATCCAAACAGCCTTTTAACATCTAGGATACTACACGTATTCACGTTCGGTTTCTTCAAAAAATTCTATTTTTTAATCTCAAAACCTACTTTATCAATTATATCATACAATTTTATAACACACCCAACATCCCAACTTTTTATTTTCTTATACAACACATTAAAATAATATATCTATACAATAAAATATATTACCCAAAAAAATAATCTCCTTAATTTAATTTTTGTCTTTCTTCCTTCCTTCCCCCCCTCTCTCTCTCCACCGTGAACAAACCTAGATCAGTACCACAACCACCTCCTCTGCCCAGCAACAATCACTTACCCAGTCCTCTACCCAGCAACATTCACCCACAACACAGGCCCAAATCACTGCTACACCACCAGCCACCCCAGCAACTCACAACAACAATCCCAAAACAAAAATTTGAAGAAAAACCCACCATCAATCCATGCTTATCTTTCAAGTGATTGGACTTGCCACTGCCACTAAACCCCAACAAACCATCAATCACCACCACGACGCCACACAGCACACGCCCAGCGAAAAAAGCCATTAAATCATAAACCAACAAACCCATTAAATAAAAAAACCAACAAACCCATTATTTTCGGCACCCACGAGATCAAAATCCGATCTCCACAAAACCCACGCAATCAAAACTCCATTGGAACGAAGCCCATGCTGCTTAAAACCCGATCTCCACAGAACGTCGAAAACCACTAGATCAAAGCCCTATCGAAACGAAAGCCACGCAATCAAAACCCAACCTCCATATACGTCGATCAAAACTCTGATCTCCACAAAACCCACGCCGATCAAAACTCCATTGAAAGCCACCCGATCTCCTTCCACCAATCAAAACCCCATCGAAACCCATCTAAAATCAACACCCACCTCGCCACACCGATCTCCACACAAGACCTTGCCACAACCCACACGCCCTACAATGAACTCCATGCAAAACAGCCCAAGCAACAGCGGTGGCAAGTCTTGAACGAGAGAGGGAGTGAGGACAGAGTCACACAAAAAGCCAAAGTGAGAGAAGAAGAGAAAGTGAAAGAAGGAGAGAGAATAAAGTAATAAAAAACTTATACTAGCCTGCTACAGTGTCGTCCTATATATAAGTTCGTGTTGTAGCAATATTGTAGATTTTTTTACAATTAGGAGTCTGGATTATGCATGCTTTTTGTGCTTTCATGCTAAAATTTAGTATACTTTGAGTTATACAAGACCCAATACCAGTGGCAGCTCCAATATTTTTTTATAGAGGGGTCAATAATGGCAGAGCCAAGAATTTGTTGGTGAGGGATAGACGAGTAAAAAATAAGATAAATAATTTTTTTGTTTTTTTTGTTTTTGTTTTTCTATACGTACAACTTCCACATTATATACAATACAACTATGTTATACAATAGTCTAAAAAGTTATTAACAGTTTAAAGATCGTTAAGACAACAATCATTGGACACATAAACAAATAGAATTAAATAACTAATCATACATTTTTAACAAATTAATAATAAATTATGATATTTATAAGTTATATCAATTGAATAAAAAAATAGAAAATAAATAAGAATAGTAACACACTTAGGAGTATGGTTGAGAGTGTTCACTTACCAATTGTCTCAAAAATTTAAGCTATTAGGATATGATAAATTTAATCATTTAACCACATGCATACTTCTAACAAAGAGTAAGCATGAAACTAAGAAAAATAATACTCTAGTAATAAATTTTTGCTTTTGAAGTGTATGGTTAAAACTCGGTCACTCTCTTTGAATTGGAGTAAACAGTAAAATATTTCTTGAACTTGGAAATGTGTAAAGCACTTATCAAACTACTTGATTGGACATGGAGAAAAACTAAGAAAACATAAAAACTAAAGATCATATTCAAGTTTATTTCAATTGGGCTTAACAAAAAATTTATGGTAAGGGTGTTCAAAATTTTTATTATAGGGAAAAAAATTAAAAAATAATATATAATGTTTCTTTTGGGACCAAGTTAAGGGGTTCATTTGAACCCCCTTGGCTGGTCATGGAGCTGCCTATGCCCAGTACTAATGCTCTAAGAGCACTAGCAATGGGGATGTAAAAAAAATATCTATTTTACATTCTCAAATACTATTTTATCTATTTTACCAACCCATCCAACAATACACTTAACTTCCTGTTTTTGTTTTTACCTACAACCCAATAAAATAATATAAAATACCTAATAAAAAATAAAGGCAAAAACACCATTTTGGTCCCTAGATATTAGGGTCACAATCAATCTAGTCCCCATATTTTAGTAGCAATCAATTTTGTCCCTGTTATTTTTAATTTGGAGTCAAATTAATCCCTACCATTAACTCACTTATGGAAAATGTTTACATGGCAAACAATATGCATTGCTGGAACATTTAAAGCTTACATGGCTTATATAATAATATTAAAAATTGACAACTCATCATTTTAATTAATAAAAATGCCACGTCATGAACAAACACCAAAGATGAAAGAAAATAAAATAAAATCAGCCAAAGACCAAAACAAAAAATATAACTCCCTTTTGTTTTCTTTCATTTTCTTCTAATCCAAACACACATAATTAACGAAAAATCTTCTATTGGAATGTGAAAACTAAAAGTATGAAATGAAAGACCAGTGGATGGAGTCATAGTTTCAATCTAGTGGGTGGAATACAAAGCTTGGGAATTTTAGTTGATGGTGCAGCCATGGTGGAGGATTTGAATTTTGGAATCTGGGGATTTCAATTAAAGAAGAAGAACAGGAAAATAGACTAAATGGAGTTGATTTGTATTTTCATGTTTTGTGTGGGGTCATGGCTTGTGTGCTTTGAGTTTCATTTTGGGACTGAGGGAGATACCGTAATAACAAATAGATATGGTAATTGATTTTTTTTTTTTTTGGTAAAGAATTAACATTTGAAGAAATTCTATCTCAATTATCTTTGTAATGAAACAAGATTGTAAACTAAGAACATCAGTGAGAAATAGATAGAAAATGATAATCAAAGAGAAAATGTAAAAGCAAACAAGAGAGAGAGAGAGAGAGAGAGAGAGAGAGAGAGAGAGAGAGAGAGAGAGAGAGAGGAAATCTTTATCAATGAAAAAGCTGAATTGATTGCTTAATTACAACTGCGTAATTGTTCTCTATACATATAATACAAGTCTCTACTCTAACATAATAGATTAAGATCCAAATTATGCGAGTCTAGCTTAGTGATTTTAGCAAGAAATCCAGTAATGAGTAACTGTCATTCCCTCCAACTCTAATTGTCATTTAACCTTGTCTCTGCATTACGGCATCATTTGAGTTCTTGTAGAAACAACACTAAGTGAAATAGTATGCATTGCCTAATAACACTTAGTGAAAATGGTGCGTATTGCTTTAATGAAATGGTGTGTGGAATACAACAATCTCTTTTCTCTTCATATCTGTGAAACAAGCCTCAAATTTGTGGACTTAGCACCTGGATTAGCATCTCCTTCAACACCCACCCTTAAACAACAGGGGGAAGAATTCACCAGGAGTTTCACCAGGAGTTTGTTCCTAAAGAGAAGGAAAGGAGGAGCAGGCGATGGTTTATTAAACACATCAGCTAAATTGTCTCTACGTGATATAAAGCTAACATGAAGATCCTTGCGAAAACTTTCTCACGAACAGAGTGATAATCAACCTCCAAATGTTTAGTCCTAGAGTGAAAAACAGGATTGGTATAGAGAGCATGGCAGAAACATTATCACACCAAATAACAAGAACATAAGAAAGAAAAATTCTGAGTTCTTTGAACAAAATCCTAAGCCAAGAAAGCTCAGTAGCTGTTGTAGCCAAAGCGTGATATTCAACCTCTGTGGAGGACCTAGAGACAGTGCTTTGTTTCTTAGCAAACCATGAAATTGAACTACAATTAAGAATAACTAACAATCTAGTGGTGGAACGTTTGTCAGTAGGATCCCCTGCCCAATCTGCATCAGAGAAAGCAGTGAGGGTTAAGGGTCCAGGTGAGAAGTGAATGCCATAATGTAAGGTGCCCCTAAGATATCTAAGGACATGTTTAGCAGCTTTCAAATGGGCAGAGGTAGGCCTACTCATGAACTGGCAAAGCTGAGGAACACTAAATTCCAGATCAGGTCGTGTGAAAGTGAGATACTGAAGAGCACCCACCATACTTCTATACTTAGTGGGATTAGACAAGGCAACACCAAAATGAGGCACCAAATGAGTGGAAGGGCAATACGGAATCTTTGTAGGCTTAGTATTTTTCATATGAAACTCATGCAAGACATCTGAAGCATATTTGGCCTAAATGAGTGATAGACCATGCTTAGTGCAAGAAATTTGAATGCCCAAAAAATAACTCAATGGCCCCAAGTCCTTCAGCTCAAAAACATGACTTAGAGTAGCAATTAGAGTAGCAATTTGAGAGGAATTGTTCCCTATAACTATGATGTCATCCACAAATAATAGTAGACAAATGAGTGTACTTGAGGACTGAAAAATGAATAAAAATCTGTCAGCAAGGAAAGCAGTAAAGCCCAAGTGCAAAAGATGAAAAGTGAATCTTTCAAACCAGGCCTTAGAAGCTTGTTTGAGGCCATATAAGAACTTGTGAAGCTTGCACACAAATGAGAGATGAGCATGATCCACATAGTCAGAAGGCTGCTGCATATATACATCTTCCTTTAGAACACCATGCAAGAAAGCATTAGATACATCAAGTTGTCTCAAACTCCAATTGCAACTCACTGCAATAGCCAAAAAAAAGTCTCACAATGGCAGGCTTGACAACTAGACTGAAAGTTTCATGATAATCAATACCAGCTTGTTGATGAAAGCCTTTAGCCACCAATCTAGCCTTATATCTTGAGATTGAGCCATCACTTTTAAGCTTTAGTTTGAACACCCACTTGCAACCAACTAGATTGACATTAGGTGGAGCAGGTACTAAGGACCATGTCTGTTGCCTTTGTAAAGCTTGAAATTCTGCATCCATAGCCTCACACCATTTGGGGTATTGGGCAGCAATCTTATAAGATGGGGGTTCAATAAAGGTATAATCAAGAGTAGCTTTGTAAAAAAACCTAGAATTGGGCTTAGAAATACCACTCTTGGATCTAGTTTGCATAGGATGGTGGTTGGAAGGAATAATAGGAGCAACTAACTGGGAAGGCAATGACTCAGGTAAAGGATCAGATGGATGAGAAGTAAGGGAACCAAGTGTGGTGGACTCAAATGGACCTAAAGGTGCAAATGGAGGGTCTGGATGTGATAAGGGGGAATTAGAGGTGATGTTTAGATAATTAGATGAGACACTAGAAGGGTGAGGAGTGGATGTAGGATAGGAACCTAGTAGTGAAGGTTGGTTAGTGGAATGCATAAAAAGATGATTGGAAAACCAAGAGAGATCATAAGGTAGTGAAGATATAGGAGGAGGCTGTGATGGAAAATATGAAGAAAATGGAAATTTGGATTCATTAAAAACAACATGTCTGGAAGTTCATAGATGTTTGGTATCAAGATCTAGACATAGATATCCTTTTATGCCAACAGGATAACCAAAGAAAATGCATTCTTTGGTTCTAGGGGCAAGCTTACGAGGAACATAGGATCTGAGATGAGAATAGCAGGCACGCTCAAATACTTTTAACTGTGAAAGGTCAAGAGGGGTAGAATACAATTTGGTCCAGGGAGAGTGAAAGTTTAGCACAGGTGTAGGCAATAGGTTAATCAATGTTACAGTAGTTTGAACTACGTAAGACCAATAGGAAGATGGTATTGTGGCCTATGAAAGTAGGGTGATAGTGGTTGCAATGACGTGCCTATGTTTTCTTTCAACAAGGCCATTCTGTTGAGGGGTATATGGACAGGAAACATGGTGAGTAATACCATGCTGCAATATGCAAGATTTGAACTCAGAGGAAGTGTATTCACTCCCACCATCTGATCTAAAGATCTTAATTTTAGTTGAAAAATTGACCAAACTTAGCAAAAACCTCAAATTTAGACTTTAGCAAATAAAGCCAAGTAAACCTGGTAAAGTGGTCAATGAATAAAACATAGTATCTAAAGTCATTAATAGAATTAAGTGGAGCAAGACCCCACAGATTAAAATGTATGAGTTCAAATGGAGCTAAGGCAGTAAAATGAGATTTAGGAAAAGGCAAATTATGCATTTTACTATACAAACAGTGTGTACAAGAAGTATTAATAAAGGTACACTTATTGAAACTAACATTGGCATTAGGAAACAAATACTTGAGAACTTGATCAAATGGATGACCAAGGCTCATATGCCAAAGATTTTTATTGAAAATAGAAACACTAGCAACACTGTTACAAACTTTGGATGACAGAGAGAGTTGTGAAGCTTTTTGAGGATGAATGGGGTAAACTCCATCTTCACTCTTGACTTGGTAAAGGATTTTCCCCATGGCCAAAGCATGAATTGAAATAGTGTGTTCAACAAAATAACACCAACACTTATTGTCATGACAAATTTTATAAACAGATGCAAGATTTGATGCAATAGCAGGGACTCTAAGAACATTATTGAGATGAAGTATAGAGTAAGGAAGAGGAATAGACACATTACCTAAGTGAGTAATAGGAAGGTTTTGACCATTACCTACAGTAAGATGATCTTAACCATTGTAAGGTTTGGGAAAGCTGAGATGGTTAAGGCTGGAAGTAACATGGTCTATTGCAGCACTGTCAGCAAGTCTGGGTTGATCTTAAGTGAGGCAAGCATTGGATGCAGTGGTCATAGTTGCAAGCTTGGTAGAAGGGTG
Organism: Castanopsis chinensis; assembly: GCA_032878915.1. Classification (NCBI taxonomy): domain Eukaryota; kingdom Viridiplantae; phylum Streptophyta; class Magnoliopsida; order Fagales; family Fagaceae; genus Castanopsis; species Castanopsis chinensis. Next base: position 20,059,351 of record JAVQMG010000122.1, read on the forward strand.
CTTTCCATGATAAGCATAGTCCATCATGTGGTAACAATCAAGAGCTGAATGTCCAACCTTTGTACAAGTCTGACATATTGGTCTCTCTGATCTACCTCCACTAGAATTTTACTAAATTTGTTGAAATTGGTTGAAGGGAATAAATTGAGAGGAAGTATATTAAGAGGATTGACCACCATTAAATCCGCTACCACCTCTACCACCTCTGTTGTTATAGTTGTTGCCTCTGCCCCATCCTCTATTGAAAGATTGATTGAAGCCATTATTATTAGGCTTTTGATTTGCTAGTGCTGCCATAGCAAACATAGGGTCTTTAATCTCAGATCCCTCATTCAAAGATTCATCTTCAGCATTAAGCATAGTAGAAAGTTCATCGAAACTTAAGGAAGTACTTCTGGTTCGTATAGCTGACGTAAAAGCATTGTACTCCTTAGGGAGTCCCTTGAGGATAATGTGGAGTAGTTCTTCATCATCTACAACCACTCTAACAGCAAGCAACTTATCTCTGACTATTTTGATTTTCTACAGATATAGATCTATAGAATCAACTCCCTTCTTGAGAATATGAAGCTCACCTTTAAGATTCATTACATGAGACCTTGAAATGGATGAAAATTTGTTCTCCAAGACCTTCCAAACTTCCAAGGCTGATGAGCACCCTACAATGAGTGCTAGAATAGATGGAGACAAGATAGAGCTCATGAAGGTAGGTAAAGCCTTCTCTTTTGATTTCCAGATTAAGAAATCAAGATTCACTATTGTAGTGTATACACCAAAAAAAATCTTTGAGATATTTCTTAGGAATCAACTGAGAGTCTTCAATCAATTCATACAAAGAGTATGCTTCTAACACCATTGTAATTTGATGCTTCCAGACTATGTAGTTAGGATTATCCAACTTGATAGTCATCATATTGGCCATATTTGAGAGAAGAAGAAGTGGTTGATTAATCACATTCATTGGAGAACTTGAAGAAGACAAAGATGTTGATGAAGAGGAAGCCATTGTTGTGCTTGTGGCTGCCATTGTTGTACTCTGATCAGCAGCAGATGGCTCTGATACCATGAAGAAATTCTATCTCAATTATCTTTGAAAGAGTTGAATTGATTGTTTAATTACAACTGTGTGATTATTCTCTATATATATAATACAAGTCTCTACTCTAACAGAATATATTAAGATCCAAATTATGCGGATCTAGCTCCATGATTTTAGTAAGAAACCCAATAATGAGGAACTGCCATTCCCTCCAACTCTAACTGTCATTTAACCTTGTCTCTGCAATATGACACCGTTTGAGTTCTTGTAGAAACAACACTAAGTGAAACGGTGCACATTGCTTAATAACACCTAGTGAAAACGATGCGTATTTCTTTAATGAAACGGTGCGTGGAATACAACAATCTCTCTTCTCTTCATATCTATGAAACAAGCCTTAGGTCTATGGACTTAGCACCTGGATCAGCATCTCTTTCAACAACATTCATTTTTAAAAAGGTAAATAGAAATCCTATCCTGGTCTTATGTTGCTTGTTTTGCATTGAGCCCATTGATGAAGCGAGTATTATGATGACATGGTGTAGGAGAAGGCCGAATGAGCTAAAACCTTACTTAACGCTCTCAGTTGTTTTGCATATTTGGATTTTCTGAATTTTCACAAATCCAAATACACATAGACGGTCTTTCGTAGATCTTCGATGTTTGTGTAAGTTTGGATTGCAAGAAAATAAAAGTGAATTAAATATTTTATTTTGATCTTTGGTAGACTTTCATTTTCTTTCATCTTTGGTGTTTGTTTATGACTTGACATTTTTATTAATTAAAATGATGAGTTGTCAATTTTTAATATTATTATATAAGTCATGTAAGTTTTAAATGTACTAGTAGTGTACATTGTTTGCCACGTAAGCATTTTCTGTTAGTGAGTTAAATGTAAGGACTAATTTGACTTCAAATTAAAAATAAAAATTGACTGTTACCAAAATATAGGGACCAAATTGATTGTGACCTCAAAATATGGAAAATTCTTAGGTACTCTTGGAGCACGGAGAAATGACACTCCTTCCCCTCACATTTATGGTGGACCCTATAATGAATTTAATGAGTAGATCCCACTATGAATGTGAGAGAAGGGAGCACCATTCTCTGTGGCCCAAGAGTACCTAAGAATTACTCCCAAAATATAGGAACTAAAATGGTGATTTAGCCAAAAATAAAAAGTAAGAAGAGAGAGTGTGTGAGAGGAAGAAAGAGTGTGTGAGAGATTAAAAAAGTAGTTTTTTCTTTACTACCTCATGAATAGTAAGGTTGCAAATATGCAACCTTAGAGCACTAGCATCACATCAAAAATCTCAAAAAGTTTAGCATTTAACATCTCAAAAACATACTTTATTTATTTTAATACCTTACTTTACAATACACCATACATAAAAAGTTCTCTTTTTTTACCGTTTCATTTAAAATAATATACACAACACATTAAAATTAAAATTAAAATTAAAAAAAAAAAAAAATCTCCACAGAATCCAATAGCAACGGTCATAACCACCTCCACAGCACTACAAGCCTTGACCTCTACTGTTACAACCAAAATCCACCACATGAAAAAAATTAAAAAAACACAACCTAACCACTACCTTCCTCTTCCAAATTATAAAACAACCACCATCACAATCACAAAACCCAGATCAATGAGAAGAAAGAAGAAAGAGAGAGAGGCAAAAACCATGGACTTGCAAGTGAGCTTTAAAGGTAGGAAGAGATGGTGGACCAATCAATCCCAAAAGCAAAAAGTCCAAGGCCATTAAGACCAAATCCAAGTTGTTGGACCAAGACACATTTAGGGGTTGCCCAGCATATCCAAGAAAGGGAAGTTAACATTTGAAAGAGATAGCCTGGGAAGATATAATAAGCAAAGCTACGGATGATGGAAATAAAAAAGAATCGGCTAGTGAGAAGAAATAAGAAAGAGGAAGAGGCTGGTGAAAGAAAAAAGAAAAGAGAGAAGAAAACTAGACCGGTGAAAGAAAAAGAATGAAGAAAAGTGAGAGAGAGAGAGAGAGAGAGAGAGAGAGAGAAATGCTATTTTAATTGAGGGCTATAAAAAAAAAAAAAATTAAGTGTTGAGGTACAGTAGACTTTCTCTCTCTCCCGCTGTCCCTCTCTAGAAAAAAAAACATTTAAAAAATTATAACATCTTGCTATAGTGCACTCTAAAAAATGAGAATGCATTGTAGCAAGATGCCAAATTTTTTAGCATGTGGCATCTTCGATGGAATGGGTTAGGGCTGTCCAGATTCATTCGCACACCCAACCTACTCGAAGAACCGACTGGAAACCGGCCAACCTAACTACTCCGGCGGGTCGGCTACGGCTCTTCACTAGCAAAAACCGATTCTGGTAGGTCGGGTTTCGGTTTTCCTCCCCTAAAACCCGAAAAATCCAAAATGAGGTATTTGCTGCTGAAATGAGCAATAAATTGTGAAGGATAACTCTGACTTTGTGGATTTAAGTTTGAAGTTATGGTGAATGTTTTGAGCTATAATTTAATGTGTTTATTTTTTGGTATGTTTAGATCATAGATGAATTTTTATGCCTTAGTTTCTCTATGTTTTGGTATGTAATGTGTTTGATGATAGTACCTTATTTTTTGGGAAACTCTATGTGATGGGAATTAAGATATTATTAAATTTGAGAATTAGGTTGTGTTCGAGGTATAAGTTTATATATTTAGGAAAAATTATTAGTAATAAGTTTTGGTTTTTTATTTAGGTGACGAGAATGAGAACATGGACACTTGAGCTTCTCTTGTACAAATCTATTGTGTATTCTGTTTTCAGGTAAGGGATATATGGCATGTGTGTTTAATAAGTCATGAGGTTATTTTAAAGTATATTATGCATTAAAAGTTTTTTTATTAGAGATATGACATATAATCATGTTTTAGACAAAGATATGTTCGTGAGCTTTCGAAAACTTATGTATATGATTTAAGCATATTGATGCTATTGTTAATTCTACGAACATGATGTTTAAAGAAAAGAATGAAAATGCTATTATTATGAAATGTCATGCAAACTATGAATTTTAGTATTATTGAGGATGGTGGTACGTCCTCGCTCAATCAAAGCATTATTGAGGATGGCAGTGCGTCCGCACTCAATCAAAGTATTATTGAGGATGGCGATGCGTCTGCGCTCAATCAAAACATGTACTAAGAATGGCGGTTCGACTAGGCTCGATCAAAGTATAAGTTTATGTTAAAAGTTTTAATATTATTCTGATAAGAAAAGGAAGGACAATTATTTTCCTACGAAGAGTGTATAAGTTATCATTATGAATAGTATAAAATACTATGCATTAAAATATGTTCTCCTACTTGAATGTCCATAAAATATTTGATTTACATACATTCTTAGTAAAGGCCCATGGAGTTTAAAACCTTATTGGGCTTCACAGCTCACCCTATTATATTTCAGTACACAGGTTCTTTCTAGAAGCAGTGAGAGTATTAGAGGTGGCAAAAATTCTATGATTCTATTTGTTAGATTGTATAGTTTTTTTTGTTGTATAGTAGTTTAGCTCTTTTGTTGTATAGGATGAATCGAGATGTACTTGATCCTTTGAGCACAGATGTAATTTGGAACCTTAGTTTGGTTTAAACCCTAGTTGTATGTCTTTAGGGTTGGGTTTGTAAATAAGAGTTTTTGCTAAATGTTTAGCTATGTAATATTTGCATGAATACCTGAAGTTTCAACCAAGTGGTAATCTCACAAAGTTCAAATGAAATGAATTTTCAAGGTTTTCACCATTTTTTGTATATTATGGCTTTTATGCAAGAAATGAGCAGATATACAGGAAACAATTCTTAATAATCATCTTCAGTTTAGGTTGGTTCGTGTTAGTATTGAGGTAAACTTGATATTAACATGTCAATCATGCTCTAAATTCTAAAGTACAGGTTTGGGTCGTGACAGTAATATCTACATACCTCAGAAACCTGTAGTCTAAGGTTTTTCTCAGTCTTAGCCACCCCAACCTCGTATCCATCTTACTCAGCTTGGTCCATTGCTTTCTCGGCTTCTTCTTTGGCTTTTATAGCTTCTTCCTTGGCTTTGTCAGCCTCCTCCTTCGCCTTCTCAAATTCCCTTAGATCCTTTTAAAGGTTCCTTATCAACTTCTTCGCCATAGCATAATCCTCATCGGCTTGGCGAAGTTGTAGTCATTGGGTCTCGGCCTGCCTCTCAGCTACATTTAAAGCCGCCTCGACGCCCTTTTTATTGCTTTCTGCTTTGTTCAATTGGAAAATGACTTCTTGTAGTTTTTTGTCTTTTATCTCAAGGGTCTTCTAGGCATTGTTGTGCCTTATTTCCTTATCCTTAAGGGCTTTGTAAGTGCTAATGACAATCTCTTCATCCTTGTGGGCAGACTGGACAGCCTATACACAATAATAAAGTGGAGCAAAGGGATGTGGTCAAAGCAAAAAACCTAAGTGCAACAGAAAATGAAATGAGTAACAATTAAATGGGATTTTTACCATAGCAAGCTCCTTTTTTAATGTCATAAAGACATTTTGATCCCTCATCTGCCTTAACTCGTTCATGTCCTCAGGTAGTAGAAGAGCTTGTTCTAACGCATTTGCCATATAGGCAGCTGCTCCTGCATCAGAATTCCTGATGGAAGCATTGGCGGTAACTGCATGTCATCCATGATCATTGATGGAGCCCAAATTGAGGTAGACACAGGCGCATGGATCTCGGTCCTTTTTTCTAACCTCGTCTGTGTTGTGTGAGCTTGTTTAACTACCTTTTTGGGCTCCATATCCTTGGGAAAGAGGTTTTTCCCTCCCTCAGTCATGTCATTCCCCTTATGTTGATCCCTCTTTCTCTTATGATCAGCTTGGTCAACACGTTGAGATTGGGTAGGTGAAGGAGAAGGAATTTTAGGCTGAGAAGACTTCTCTGGGCCTTTATCCTTGGTTTGGGGATGTTTGGTCTGAGCAGCCTTTTCAGGCTCTTGATTCCCCACCTGGGTTTCCATTAGGTCTCTAAGGTTCTACCTGGGCTTGCATTGAATTTTCATTGGGTCAAGGCTGTGAGTTTCTCCTTGTGGATGATTTGAAGATGATGTGCCAAGGTCACCAGTTAGATTCTCAAGAGAAAGAGGTTGGTTGAAGACTTCAAATTCATCTTCAGAATCTGAACTTCAACAATTTCTTCTTCTTCCTTTACGTTGGGTTGAGAAGAGGTCACCTCTCCGAATGTGTGTTGGGCTGGAAAAGGAATCAGGGGAATACCGTTAGGTATGGGTTATGTGACGAGGGCGCCTTGAGGAATAGGAGCGCCCACAGATAAAAGGAAGCCCTCGGCAACAACACTTTTATAGTGTAAGCGTGGGTCTTTTGCTTTAATCACGAACTTCGAAGCCTGGAAAGTTTTGGAGATAGGATCATAGCCGAGGATCAAATGAGCTACTCGGAGTTGGTTATCTGTGTGCACGAACATTTCATCCTTCAATATTTCATCCAATTTGTCATGATTGAGAAGATCGAAGTAGCGAATAGCTGTGTGTGGATCTGCAAAATTGTCAAGAAAAATACTATTAAATCGAGCAAATGTTTTTATATACATTCAAATAAAAAAGAAAAGAAAGTGTGGTTGTGAGTAATTCATTAAAACCTAGAGTCTCACCTAGTTCCCCTTCCCTCGTCGGACAGGGGATGCCATCATGCCAATCCCCTGATATGATCAGGAAGTCTTTTTTCACACCCTTATTAGATTCAGGGAGACATTGGATTAATCTAACCTTGGGGTACATAGATTTTAAGTAATACCCCTACCCCTTTAGGTGGTGGAGATTGTAAATTCAGTTCACGTCGTGATGGGTAAGCCCTAGACCCATCTTTTCATTTAGTGCATTTACAGAACCCAAAATCCTAAACATATTGGGGGCGCACTTGGTAGGAGCTAATCTAAAGGCCCTAAGGTAGTCCCTAGTAACCGTCCCCCATTGGGATTTTCATCCCTCCCTCTATGAAACCGATCATCGGGATTACTACCTCTCCCGTTCACCTTTTCTCAGGCCACTCCCATTCCTTACAATATGTAACGGATTCTCCTGGTGAAATTCTATACCGAGCCTTAAATTATTCTATATTTTCATCAAAATCTACTAAATAGGCAAATCTACCCATTTGTAGGAGAAGGTTAGAGGTATTGACGAATATAGAAAAGGACAGGTGAGCCAATGAGAAAGAAACACAAAAAAAGAAGAGTATGTAAAAAAATAATGAGTGAAGAAGTTAGGGAAAACTTACTTTAGGATGAAAAAATCACCTCGGCCTAATTCTTGGTAATTGTGAGGGCACGTGTAGTTCGAAAGAGTTGGCAGGTTCGTTGTACGAGTGTTGAAGTGAGAAAGATGGTTTAAATTGTCGATATTTATATTAGCAAGAGTTATGAAGCGGGAGAAGTCCCGCCTATGTTCCTATGCAATCCTCAGCCGTTAGATGTGCATCGCGTCATCAAACGTGGGGACAAAAAGCCATTAGAATTTAGTTAGGGGACGCTCCGTATTCCGAAACGTCAAGAACGTGCAGTGGGCAGTTCAAGGAACATTATCACTATCAGGGAAGAGGTGTGGCGAACACAAATTAACGGTGGCAAATGTCGAGATCCTTTTTTCCTCCCGAAGTGGCAAAAATGAGAATCTCGAGGGGCTATTGTAGGGTCAATGGGCCTAGGAATACGTGTTGGGCTAGAGGCCCAATCTGAGGACACTGAATGGTCTGAGGATGTGGGAAATCAACCCAAAAGGCAGTACTGATGGATAAAGAAGCGAGGTCTGATCAAGGTTATCCAAGAAAGTGGTTCGAAGAAGAGTATGTCCTCAGTTATGTAAAGTTGAGGTAGGAAAGGGCTGTCTAGCATCCAAATGCGATATTCTAAGAAATCCTATAAGTAAGGGTAGGCATGGTGGATGTACAAAATAAGAAAAAGGACAACGAAATATTTAAGATAAAGCTATTACCACCACATTAAATGTTCTGTAGCTAACTCTCTGCCTCATTAATGGGGAAGTGATGCTTAAGCATCAAGGTTCAGCCTTACAGCTGCCTCCAAAGACTTCAGGAATAGGTTGATCGGACAAGTATCTAAATCAGTAATTTGATCCATACGTAGAAGATGGGGAGAAGAAGGGGAAGGATATAAAAATAGAAGGGGGACATTTAAGGGGGGCATCGGATAAAAAAGGGAGAAAAGACTATACACATTAGCATCCATAATTGTAATCTGTCTTTGAAAGAGTGAAAGATAATATTCATCATCCTCGACTTGAGTCCGAGAACAATATCTGTTACATAAACACTTTAATATGCATGATGTTACAATCTAGCCTATCATTTTTGTTATTTAACATCTCTAGAACCTAGATTTCAAGTCCACTCTTTACAAATTTCATTGTATTAGGTTTTTTGGGGCCCATCCCATTCATACTTTTGGGTTTGGGTACAAATTGTGTCCTTACATAAGTGTATAGATAAGCTCATAAGATATCAAATTATTATTTATAATTTATTGACGGTATAAATAGTCCATTTATATAATTTTTAAAAATGAATATAATTTTTTTAAATTTATTAACATAAATAATTCTATCTAATTAACTCAAATGATATAATTTTAATTTTAAACTATAATTTTATTACTAATTATTAATATATTTGTAAATTGGTAAAAAAAAATTAGTTCTAGTATTTGTTTTATATAGAAAAAGAATAGATTAATCAATTAATAGCTTGTAAATAAGTTCAAGTTTCCCCGACCAAAAAAAAAAAATGAAAAAAAATTCCACATATTATTTAATTTGATAACAAACTGGAACTCTGCTCGTATTCCAAAAAAAAAAACAAAAACAAAATTACATAGGCACGAATTTTTAATACTTAACTCGATTGATCTCATTTGCAAAGGGAAAGGAATAAGCAGTTGAGCATATTCATCCCACCCTCACCCGCGGGCTGCCCAAGCCCAAAAACACAACTACTAAATACGGCGGGTTCAGCCATTTGAAAATCCGGCCCGACATAAGGAGCAACAAAGTTCACTAGTTAATAATGGGCTAAGCCCAATGGGAAAAGCATCTGATCCAGACATGCCCTAAAAATTCTAGTTGATTTTAGGCCTAAGATAGGATTTTTCATGACCAAAAAAGTTAAAAAGTTTTATCTCAAAAAAAAAAAAAAAAAAAAAAAGAAAGGTTAAAAAGGATCTCATCCCCAAAAAAATAAGGTGAATTTCGCAAAACTAAAATTTCATATAAAGAACATTTCATAAAAAAAAGATTTCATATAAAGAAATTTATATATATATATATATATATATTATTACCTCTTTTAAAATCTCAAATTTCCTAATTACTTTGCTTGTATTTTAGCTACAATATTACCATATTACTTCATTTGGTAAAATTTTGTGTGAATGGTGGCGACTAAACATGACCACAAAGTGTCAAAAGATTTTCCTTAGGACAAATTTAGTTACAAAATTAGTTATAACCTAAGGCTACAACTTTACTTAATATCGTTTTATTTGAGGTAAATTTTGACAAATCTACCATTAAATTACATCTTTTTCTTATATCTTTCATACTTGCAAAATTTCTAAAAAAATTAAAAATCAATAGTAATGTCATCAATAAATTGTTTAAATTGCTTGTTTTTGTGATTTAAAATTATAAATAAAATATAAGCTTATAAATTATATAGTAAATAATATTTGATTAATACAAAATTTGACATGTGTATTAGGAGTGTATAAAATATGCAATTCGACGGTTAGATTTTCAAAATATGAAGTAATGTTTATTTTATTTCAAAATATGTCTAAGGCTACAACTAATTTTGTAACTAAAATTTTTTTCTTTTCCTTATTCTTGAGCACATTTTCATTAAGTTTGTGAAACATAATAAATGTTTTTTTTTTTCAAACATAATTCAATAATTGAAGATGATGGATTTGAAATATAAAAAAATATAAGTTGAACTACAAAGTACAGTACTTGAATTTACCAAATATATCTGGCTTGCCATGTCCTAATATAATGTCCCATAATCTTTGTGCAATAAATCCTTAATGCTATGCCTGGAAGTTTTGAGAGAGAAGAGAGTAGAGGAAAGTAAAGGCAAGGAGAGTAGTGGAGAAAAGAGTAGAAGGGAATGGTTATTCTCCGTCTTATTTGAATGTTTTTAAAATCAAGTAAGGAGAAAGGAAATAATTAATCTTTTTATTTTTAATTTTGTCAATATAGTGAGGCAAATTTGGTAATCCATTTGGTCAAGTTTTTTTATACTTCACTCTCCTTCAAAATTTCTCCAATTTGGAAAAATTAAAAATGAAGTGTTAGAAGTAGTTTAAAATTCAAACCTCTCCAAAATCTTCCAAATCTCTCCCCTTCCTTCTTTAAAAAACATTCAAATAAGTTAATTTAATTACTCTCCCTTCTTCTACTCTACTCTCCCCCCCTTCTCCCAACATCCAAACATAGCATAAAAGATTATCTTGCACAATCTATTCATCCATGTTTTTCAATGAAAGATAGAATAAATAAATTCAACTTTCAATAATGCCTCAAAGGACAGAATCCATTAGTCTATTACTAGTTTTTTTTTTTTTTTTTGGTCTTAAAAATATCAATGGCTTCCTTATCTTAAAAATATCCGTGGTTCAATGAACTCTGGGTACGTACGTAGCACACAAACGAGATCACTCACATCAATGTGAGAGGCAAATGCATGTACTTTAGAGCTAAGGTAAATCTCATTTTGCCACTGGGCACTGGCCAATTGGCCATGGCTTTATATTTGACCCTACAACATTTACTAATCTGTCCAGAAAAGAAGCGACTTGATTTATAGGACACAGTTTTTGCAATACTGCCATGTGGTTTGAGATTGAGTGATCAAATGCATGAACAAAGAAATTTCTCACCGACATATATATATATATATATATATGGAGTAATTCTCTTTGTAGTTTTGTACATGTTCCTCGACACCATCAATGCCTTTACTATTCTATCGGTATGGAATAATAATGCTTAGGACCTTTCTATTTGGCTTAAACTATGTCTTATAACTCGGACTAACATTAATGTACAACTGAACTTCCAACTCTTTATCAATTTATCTTCTTGTGCACGTGGATTAAACTTATTTTTACTGCACCAAACACACACACACATATATATATATATATATATATATATATAATAGGTGAAGCAGAGAGAATCTCCAATTGCAATTCTAAATTAGAATCCTAATTTTGTGCCATGTGTCAAGATTCATGTGGTTCTATTTGTCTAAATTTAAGTGGATCAATTGTAATTTCGATGTGTTCTTTTTTTTTTTCCACACCTGCGTATTTCAAGGTTCATCACACCTGCGTGTTTCAAGGTTCATCTCCCCACATCTGCATATTTCAAGATTCATCACACCTGCGTGTTTCAAGGTTCATCTCCCCACATTTGCATATTTCAAGGTTTATCTCTTCATCTCCAATACAACTCTCCTATATAAGAAGAGGTTTTCCATAGATTCCTATTGTAATTTTTTGATTTCATGTATTTTTTCTCAAAAAAAAAAAAACATGCCTCCACTACTCATATTCATCCGAACCTCCTCTCTCTTTCTCTTTCTCCCTCTGCAAAATTCAATTTCTACTTCTCTACTAAATCTATTTTATCAAGATTTTTTTTTTTTTTTTTGGTTTCGTTCCATCTCTGCAAAATTCAATATAATCTCTCTTTCTCTCCCTCTGTTTTGTAGATCAATTATATATATCCTTTACAAAGGCAGGCTTTATATGCAAGGTAATTGTTAATTAGATATGATTTTCTTTTATTATTATTATTTTTTTTGTTCGCAAGTTTTATGGGGTTTATAATCTAACTCTCACTCTTTATTTTCATTAGATCTATTTATTTTCGTCCTATGTTCTCAATCTCTTTCTATCAAGAATTTTTTATTTATAGGATTGATGATGGGCTCTTTTTTTTTTTTTTTTTTTTTTTTTTCTTTGGAGTGTTAAAGAGATATATAGTGTTTACTGCAAATGTAGACTTTAGATATATAGTTTTTTTTTTCTTTTAATTATTAAATATGAGAATCTTCTCAAGATTGAACCACAATCTTCTTAGATCTTTACTTATCAAAACTCAGACTTATATACGATTGGTGAAGACATGAACTTAAGCTATATTGCAGATCATATATACAATTAGCACTTATCCTATTTATTTGTCTTTACGTTTTATGCTCATAATTTTAGTGACTTTTAATTGATTAAATTTTTTTAAATGAGATTCACGTTATTCTATTGTTATATATTGTTATGAGATGCATGTTATGAGATTCACATTTACTTGATTAAAATATTTTGTTAAAAATTGTTTATGATAAAACAACTTAATTATAACTATATGTATCGTCTATGAATCAACCTTGAATATATATGTGTCTATGTAGCATTCTTTCTTTAGAATTTTGTATGATAAAAATATTTGTTAAAAAATTACATAATGCTAAGATTTATTAACATGAATAACTAAGTCTTTTAAATATGACTAAACTCATGATTAATAATAATAAAAACAATAACAAAACAAAACCAATAGTATCACTTAAATAATAAAATGCAATATATTTTTTTCTATTATTTTATTAAATTATATCCATTCCCGTGCGGTAGCATGGGTTACATACTAGTATATATATAATTCAATAACTACTCCCTCTCTTTACTGAGATGGGAATATCATAACCCTAATTAGAGTGAGACGGAATGGAAGAGATTGTAACAGGCTAAGAGGACTTAGTACCCCCTCTCTTAAACATAAGTACACCTTGTTAAATCATGCAAGTTCTTATGTCTATATTAATTGTTTGTACATGTTGCTTATTTTGTTTTAGTACGTACTATATTTGTAGTTCGAATCCATGAATATCATCATGCACATAACATCATTGAAGATAAAGACACAATTTCTCTGCCAAAAAAAAAAAAAGAAAAAGAAAAAGTAAAAGAAGACACAGTTAATAATGTCATAACACACAAGGAAGATAAGAACGATGTTCACAGACACAGATCAAATTAGCCGAGACAAGACCCTAAAGGAAGGTGATCATCTTGCTCTAGCTTGTTTGCTTGTGGCCCTTCATGATTCAATATGTACCTTTCTGGTTACATTGAATGTAAAGATTAAAACCATAGTTCTTAAAATTGTACCTAGTATCGAATTGTCAATGACTGATACATACAATCGATTATTAGTTTAAACGGTTTAGTTGTTACTTGTTAGCCCACATGTGCTGCTTATTTTCTTGTTTGGATGTTCTTTCTTCTTTTTTGTTTTTGGACCTTAGTTGCTATTATTGGATTTTCCAATGGCTGCTTCAAAAAAAAAAAAGTTCGATATCTCGTATCTCTAGCTTTTACTATTTTTTTGGTTCAGTCACTTCAGTGGGACCTCCTTACTTAAATTAAGATTTCTTAGTTTGGTCTATGTATAAACTGAGGTTTTTTCATTATTTAAAAAAAATAAAAAAAATAAAAAGAAGAAGAGAAGAAGAAAGAAGAGGTTTCTTATGCTTTGAAGTTTGAAGTAATCAAAAATACTATATTCACAATATTTTTACATTAAATCATAAATAATAAGTTGTTATAGGTTATTTTTTGTTGTTTTTTATGGACAAAAAAATAATTTCAACAATAAGTTTAAATTAGAACTAATAATAACTTACTATTTATAATTTATTGTAAAATTGTTATGGACGTAACACTTTTTTAAAGCGAATAGGCTATTATAGATGAGTGAAAATTGCAAAATAAGAGAAGGAAAATTGTAACGGCGAAAAAGCAATTAATCAACTTGTGGAAATAAATGAAGATTTTACTGTTTGCTATCACAATAAATTTGTTTAGAGATAGGAAGTTAAATCTAATTATGATATCCAATACGCGAACTAAGAAGGTTTACGTCATAGAATTGAATAAGAAATTATGCGTCTTCTATTAATTCACAGTTTAAGAACTTCTTAAGAAAAACTACAAGTATTGGTTCTCGAGTCTAGTCTGAGGTTGGGGTTACATATAGATAGATTTTTTTTTTCTCTCCTGGCATCTGAATCTTCCTCCTGCTTTTATATCTGACTACAACTTATCTGAATCTTACACTTGGAGGGAACCAAATTAGTGTGGATCAGGTGAAAAACCCATCGTTATCTTTTTTCTTTTCTTTTCTACTTTTTTATCTCCAATCATACCATGGAAAATTAATCTCCTCTATTTGTTTTCCTTTCTTTTTTAGTCCTTTACCTTTTCATATCAATCAAATGCACCCTTCTGCTTTACCAATACGTTTGTTTTTGTTTTTTTGTTTTTATTATTATCGTTTGTACATTTAATGATGTAAAAACTAAATATTTAGTTTATTTGCCTTTTCCAACCTTCTTATTAAACACTTATATTTTGTTGTAAAAATGTTGTAGATGTAATATTTCTCTAAAACTAATAGACTATTATAGGTGAATGAAAATTGCAAAATAGGGGATGGAAAATATTGGCACTTCTCTAGAACTAATAAACTATTATAAATGAGTGAAAATTGCAAAATATGGGAGGGAATATATTGCGACAACAGAAACAAGGGAGAAAAAAAAAATAAAAATAAAAGAAATAATTTTTTCCCCTCAAGTGTGTGTTTAATAAGAAGGATGGAAAAGTGAAAAGTTATTATTGCTCCCTTATTGAAGGTGCTTTTGTAATTTTGTTACTTAAGGTCATTTTCTTCCTTATTTTCCCTCTCCCACTTGGAAGGAACCAATTAGTGTGGATTGGGTGAAAAACCAATCATTATCTTTTCTTTTTCTTTTTCTTTTTCTTTTGAAACTTTTTTTTCCATACAAAACTATGGAAAATTAATCTCCTCTCTTTTCTTTCCTATTTATTTTCGCCCTCTACCTTTTCTTATCAACCAAACACGCTCTTGTGCTCTTACTAATACATTTGTCTTCATTTTTTATTTCTTGTATCTTTAATGATGTAAACATAAACTAAATATTTAGTTTATCTGATTTTTGTCATCATATATGCATAGATTTAATGAATTTGAACTTAACTAAAATTTTTTTTGTTATATAACAATAAAGGAAAAAAAAATTCTTAAGGACACCACTTTTGTCCACAACTTATTAAAGTACTAGGTAGTTATGATTCTTAAGAATGATACAAAATAAAATAATATAAGTGGTGAGCCAATGTAAAAGTGATTATTCATCACTAGTAACATGTCATATAACAAGTTGTGGAAAAAAATATTAAGAAAAATAAGAAAGAAAATGGAAAAGTATGTAAAGAAAAGCAATTCTAGAGAGAACACTCATAGAATCCAATGTAATGGAATTATATTCAATAGTGATAAAATTATAATGAAAATATAAAATATTTATACAATTAATATTGGCTTTTATTTTGCAGATCTTCTCAACAAGAATATCAAAAAGTCTTGGATATCCTAAATGTTTATGGCAATTTTTTGGGACCAAAAAATAAATAAAAATGATAGAGAATATTTTCACCATCCTGAAAATTTGTTTAACACCCTAGAGTCTGTCACTAAAAACATCTTCAATCACTAAAAGAATCTTCAGTCACCAAAAGAGTCTTCAGTCACCAAAAGCATCATGAGCTCACCAATAGTCTTCAGTCACTAAAAGAGTCTTTGGTTATTGAAAGAGTCTTCGGTCACCAAAACTTCATGAGCTCACAGAAAGAATCTTCGGTCACTGAAAGTATCATGAGCTCACCAAAAGAGTCTTCAGTCACCAAAAGCATCATTGGTCACCAAATGGAGTGTGGCACCACACTGGCTCAGTCAGGCAACAAAGGATCATCAAGTTCCTCTTGTGTTGTCAGGCTTATTGACATTGTCGGGCCCCCAAGGAAGCTTCAAGCCCCCATGCCTCTAGTGAGGCCCAAGATGGCTATCAAACGCTTGATCATCTAGAATTTCGTATGGCCAATGAATGATCCCATACTGACAACACCTTATACTTAGCTCCACACTAAAATTTCATGCTCTCCACTCAAATATCTCCATATGGAGAAAATTTGCACTTCATGCCCAAAGATCATTCTATATATACGTATCCTTCAAATATAGGAAGTTAGGATCGAGGATCTTGGAACATCAACTCCATGCCCTCCCAAGGATCTATGTTATTATATAAGTACCCAGCCTCCTCTTCTCCAAGATATGTAGAATTTCCTAACTCTCATACTTGAGTTATTGGAAATCATTCAGTCACTGACTTAATCTTCGAGGGTTTTTGACCGGCGCCCCACCGGTGCTTTGTGTAGGTTCTTCAACTTTTATTCTTCAGGTGCCCCACAAGTGCCCTTTGCAGGTTCTTCACCTTTCATTCTTTAGTTACCCCCTATCAATTCTTGTCTGGACAATCAACTCACTAACGATTTTTGTGTATCATCAAAAAATGAGACGACTATCGTCTTTAACAAATCCACCTCCAAGTAGAAAAGACAAATTATCAAGGATGCCTTGGGTGTTTCAAAACTTAGGAATTATGAAAGGTACCTAGGATTTGCCTGCCCTAGTTGGAAGAACTACGAAGACAAGTTTTGGGTATATCAAAGAGAGAGTTTGGAAGAAGTTACAGGCTTGGAAGGAAAAGCTATTATTAGAAGCTATACATGCAAGTTAGATCTGAGCTTATTTATGAGAGTAAAATAATTTATCTAATAGTACGTTTACATGAGAAAACTCGATAAGATGCTAGTTTTCATATGATACTCGGACAAAAACAAAGAAAGTGATAATAGGACATAAAAAAGACACACATTTAGAGAAGAAGAAGAAGAAGCTAACTATTAAAACAACACAGTATGTACATGGAAAACTCTGGGGAAAGGATAAAAAAACCACGATTTGAGCAAGAACACGACATTCTTGCTCGGCTTAGCTTCTATTATGTATCAAAAAGATTAGTTTACAATAGAGTTGCCTTTTTCTTCCTACCAACTCTCCACTTTCATCTCAAAATATCTAGTTGGGTTCTTGCCCTAGAAATTCAGCTGCATGTTCCTTTTATACTTTAAGGAACATGGTTGAGTATATAGACAGGTGTCAAACTATTACAATCTCTCTCTCTCTCTCTCTCTCTCTCTCTCTCTCTCTCTCTCTCTCTCTCTCTCTCTCTCTCTCTCTCTCTCTCTCTCTCTCTCTCTCTCAAGATCTTTTTATAACTGTGAAGTTATCTCCTGACTAAGGGATAAGGATGGCATTAACGTGGCACTAGGACCCGCAGGTATGTAGCTTTGCCACTACTTAGGAGACAAGTCTTGGTCATCAAGAGGGACATCAGAAATACTGTGATTGGTACACGTGTCTCCAAGGTGACTCACCATGCATTCAATCAATAAGGGATGTCCTCATAGCATTTAGCTCTAAAAATTCACTATGTCCCTTTTTGGTAATGCTTAAGTACCGTGTCAGGTGTAAATCTCACTTCCTTCCCAAGGCAATCACGCCTTTGGCACTTATCAAGACAAAGCCTCTTAGTCGTCAACTGCTCTCCCTTATCTCATAGCTGCTTCATGTGTAAAGTCCATATTCAACCACTAATGCATTCTTCCATGCCTTAGTGATATTACGTACAGAAGTTGAAATGGAAATACTTAGTAAAGCTGTTGTTCAGCCCATACGTACATATACAATAAGCTGCTTTAAATTACCATTTGGGTCTTTGCATTGATCTTGAGAGTCTTGTTAGGAAATTTTGGCATAGACAAAGAGGTGATAGAAGGAAGATTCATTGGGTGAAGTGATCGGAGATGTGCAAACCAAAATCTGAGGAGGGGGGAGGGGGGTTATGGGGTGCAAGGACTTTTCTTTGTTCAATAATGCTCTGTTACCATTGGGTATTTGCATTAATCTTGAGAGTTTTATTAAGAAATTTTGGTGGGGACAAAGAGGTGATAGGAGGAAGATTCATTGGGTGAAGTGGTCAAAGATGTGCAAACAAAAATCTGAGGGGGGGGGGGGTATGGGGTTCAAGGACTAGTCTTTGTTCAATGATGCTTTATTAGCAAATCAAGCTTGGCAATTTCTTCACAATAAAATTTCCCTTCTCTACTGGATTTTTAAACAAAATTCTTTTCAAATTGCTCCATCATAGAGGCCTCTAATTTCAGCTCAGGATCCTATACATAGAAGAGTATCCTTAAAGACAGAGATGTTCTTAAGAGGGGGACTAGTTAGTTATTGGCTACCATCGAAAACCATCTAAGGATTTTATCTCCAGCTATGGATGACCTCTTACAGGATACGGTGAGTTCCTTGATCAACCACCAAACCTGAAGTTGGGATGAAAGTCTACTAGCTACACTCTTCTCACCGCAGGAATTTCAATTAATAAAAAGCATTCCACTAAGAGCATCCGCATTCATTTATCCTAATTCTATCCTATTTTACTATCCAAAAAGTTACTTTATTATTTATACCATTTTTCAACATACCATTTTTCAACATACCCAACATCCAAACTTTTATTCTCCTATTCTACTCTTTAAAATAATATATCTACCCATTAAATTAATATATCCCATTCTCTCCCATCTCTCTCCTCTCTCTAATTTTTAACTCCCTTCCTCTGTCTCTCTTCCACTGAAACCACCACCACCTCCACCGTCCAAAAAGGCTACAAAACTCAAACAAACTACCCCTACTTCACTGCCCATCACCCACCACCGCCAAAACAAAACCCACAAATGAGCAACAAAAACCCAGCAAAATCAGACCCATAATGAACAACTTGCACCATAAATGAGACCCATAAACCAAGCAAAATCAAACCCAAAATCAGACCCATAAACCGATCTCTGTGCCGATCTCCACACCCAACGCCCAACGGCAATCTCCACATCCCACGCCCAACGCCGATCTCCACACCACACCCAACGTCAATCTCCACACCACACCCAAACACCAATCTCTGGGCCAAATCCCAAAGGTCAATCTCCACACTACCACACTGATCTGCAACGAGAGAGAGAGAGGAGAAATAATGAGGGGGTGGTGGCTTGCCATGGCCGGTGACAGTGGGTCAGGCCATGGTGTGGTGGCTATGGGGTTGAGTCTGAAGAGGGGGAGCCGAATGAGAAAGAGAAGGAAGATAGAGAAAAGAAAAGAAATAGTGAGGGAGAGGAGAGAGACAATTAAAAACTAATTTTTAGAAATACAATTGAGCTACAGTAGCATCTTATTAATAAGATGCTACTGTAGCTCAATTTTAAATTTTTTTACAATTCTAATTGTTTACAAGTTTCAATGCTGAGTGTTTTTGGCTCTAATGACTAAATAATCCTTACATTTCCCATTTGTCATCTTCGTTGCTGATGCTCTAAGCAATGTTCTTACTAAAGATTTCCTATATTAGCCTCATAATTCATTAGGTACTTACACTGTTAAGTCTAGATATAATATTCTTTCTCGAGATTTGCCCACGCAAGATACAGCTAGAGGGACCTCAAATATAAGTTCTAGTGTTTGGAAAAATATTTAGAATCTTAAGGTTCTCAATAAGGTCAAAAACTAATTATGGAGAGCTTGCAAGAAAGCAATCCCTACCAAAGCTAACTTGGTCCGAGGGAGAGTACTGACTGAGGATGTATGCGAACAATGTCACCAATTCCTAGAGGATGTGAACCATGCATTGGGGTCATGTCCTTGTATCTTTGTGGTATGGGATTCATATGCCAAATGGAGCCTTCATGAGACTCAACATTTCTGTAGGTTCTTGGAGGTGGTACAAAAGGTGATAGGTATGGGGAACATCTTGATGAGTTTGCAATGCTGGCTTGGACCTTATGGTTTTGAAGAAACCAATTAAGAACAAATGACAGTGGCCGTTCAATTTCCCTAGTAAAATCGCAGGCAACCTCAACACTCAGTGAGTTTGTTCATGCTCTTCCAAGTCTCTCGATAGTTCCCCAGAGCCATTCTTTTAGATTTGTACGTTGGAACCCCCCTCCTGAACCCATAGTTAAGGCTAACTGTGATGGGGCTCTATTACTCGGGGTGAAGTGGGTGTTGGGGTTGTTATTCGAAACCATTTAGGTATAGTATTATCATCTGTGTCAAAAAAGATGGCACTTCCATCCTTGGTTGAAGTTGTGGAATGTTTAGCGGCTGTCCATGCTCTTCAACTTGCTAGTGATTGTGGGTTTTCCTTTGTTATACTTGAAGATGATTCTGAAGTTGTGGACAACATTCTTAGATGCGAAGAAGTTTCTTTCACCTCGGTTGGCCACCTGATAGTTGAACCCAAGACCCTTGCAGAGACTTTTTATGAGATTATTTTCTCACGTACCCAAAGACAATGCAACTCTATAGTTCATAACCTATTTAAACTTGTAATATATGTTAGCAGTTTTATAGCGTGGATGGAGGGTGTTCATCTACACCTTAATTTTGTAACTTTAGCCAAAAACATTGGCTGAGTTTTCTTAATAATATATATTCCGCTTTCTTCAAAAAAAAGAATAAAGAAAAAAGAATTGGCTAATAAGCTCAAACTGACTCAACCACTAACAAACTGCACTATACTACACACAGTTTTAAGTCTTACTGCCAGACGACATGTTTTATTGGCCAAAGCTTTATTTACTTGTGGCACTTCTGTGTTAGCTATCTTTACAGAATAAACATATAATCTAATAAAAAACATGATATAACATTTGTTGAGCTTTAACGCACAAACTACAGAAAATACATAAAAATAGAATGGGTACAAGTTAGGTGTCTTGGGCTTCCCTTCCCTACATCAAACTCTTTTTTTTTCTTTTTTTTAGGAACATCCCTTCATCAAACTTTTATTAAATGATCAACTGTGAAATACCTCTGTTTTCTAAATAATAAGGGGTGCTACGTCCACAACAATTTTACAATATTTTTACAACAAATCATAGGTGGTTAGTTATTATTGTTCAAATTTAAATCTAACACTAAGATTAGATTTTTTTCAACAAAATAATAAATTTGGTCAAATGTTAATGGATTTCTCAAATAATAAAGGTCATGTTAATGGACATCATAAGATCAGCATTAAGAAATTACTTTATGTCAAATTTTTTACTTTATGTCAAATTTACGATTGCCTTTATAGAATGTGGAGTTAATAAAGTTAACTTTTTGAGTTCCATTTATCACTCTAATCGTATTTTAAGCTTCTCTCATTAATTCATGTCGATAGATTACTAGCTGGTTCCCACAATAATTTATCATAAAACAGTGCCCCAGTAACATTTTCCTAGATAATAACAATAATAACGAAGGGGTGGTATGAATTAGTGGCAGGGAGGCAGATCATATCCTATACAACCATCCTGAGTGACAAAGTTACCTGACGAAGGTTTGAGACATATCAGCAGGCATTGATGCTTAGGGTCCGTTTGGATAGAACTTATTGTTGAAAATTGAAAACTGAAAACACTATAGCAAAATAATTTGTAAATGTGTGAATAGTACTGTGAGACCCATTTTTAATAAAAAATTACTGAAAAAGTACATGCATAGTGCGCACACAGTGCGCGGATAGTACGCGCATAGTGTGCGCACTGCGCACTTTGTCCCCCAGTAGCAGAAACAAAAAAAAAAAAAAAAAAAAAAAAAAAAAAAAGAGAAAATGCAAGTTGGTGAAACGCAGCCACAGTTAAGCTGAATCCAAACGCATTTTTAGTATGTGTTTGGATAGCGATTATTCACGTTTGCGTTTTTAAGTTTGCATTTTCTCTGTTTTTCTTTTTTTCTTTTTTTTTGGGTTCTGCTGCAGGGACAAAAGGCACAGTGCGCACTGTGCGTGAACAGTGTGCGCACTATTCACATACTTTTTCAGTAATTTTTTATTAAAAATGAGTCCTGCAGTACTATTCACATATTTAAAAATTATTTTGTTACAGTGTTTTCAATTTTCAATAATAAACTCTATTCAAATAGACCCTTAAAGTTGTAGGCCAGATTAAAAAGCATGTGCCCCCACACGCTCCCTTCACTTCAATAAATAGTGCCACGTTATGTACACCACCGACCCATCCATATTCACTACTTTTAGAACTTTTTTTTTCTTTTAAGAAAAAATGCCTTTAGAACCTGATAAGATTAAAAGATGCAATCTTATAATAGTGACTGCGACGGTACTGCGGGTTGGGGGCATTGTAGCAGGGTCCGATTGTGAATTATGATGTCCTAACCAAGATAAGGACATTTCCACAAAAATGCGTTGATACTGATAGAATGACAAATGGTTTAGGATAAGTATTAAAATGACTCAGCACAAAAAAAAAATTGGATAAGTATTAACATGTGTGTAAAAATAAAAAATAACTCGAACATATAATTTAAATTCTATAAGTTTAGTCCTTTGTTCTTTTTTTCCCTTAAATATCATTTGTCATTTTTGTTTGCAAACAAAAAGCATATAGAATGGAGTTACGTCTAAACCGGTTTGGAGAAAACTTCCTTCAAACCATTACGTGGAGATTCAAATCATAAATCATGTGTATTTTTAGTTACTTAACTTATTTAATGAATTATATAATTTGTTTAAATAATTTAATGAGTCATATGATTTAATATAAATGAATAGTTGGAGAAAACTTCCTTCAAACCATTACGTGGAGATTCAAATCATAAATCATGTGTATTTTTAGTTACTTAACTTATTTAATGAATTATATAATTTGTTTAAATAATTTAATGAGTCATATGATTTAATATAAATGAATAGTTTTATGAATAGTTATATAATAACTTAAAAGGAAAATAGAAAATTTTGTTTAAGCATATATACCGTGGCACGACGAGACAAGACTGGAAAACTTGCTCAGCACAAAGCAGGTTAGGCGAGGAGGGAATTTTTGGCATTTTTGCATTCATTATGTAAGAAGTCTATTGATGTAACTTGTTTCAAGCATAATTCTTTCTACAATTACTAAGGTGGCAAGTGTCTATGATAAATAATAAAATGGTGCTTGTGGCAAGGAAGTAAATAC
The DNA here is from genome assembly GCA_032878915.1 of Castanopsis chinensis. NCBI lineage: Eukaryota > Viridiplantae > Streptophyta > Magnoliopsida > Fagales > Fagaceae > Castanopsis > Castanopsis chinensis. The sequence continues at coordinate 20,082,475 of JAVQMG010000122.1, forward strand.
CGTATCGGAGGCTATACCGGTTTGGCCACCGGTACGATATATTTCGGATACCGGTCAACACCGGTGTACCGTTTCGAGTTTACCGCTATTTTATATATTTAATATGTATACACACATACCAAATCCAAATTAAGTAAAAAAAAATTGGAGAGATCAAAGGTTAGGTGAAAAAATGAAATTATTTACAAAATAATTTCATTATTGATTATTTTAGAGACAAAAACTGCCACAATTACAAAAAAAAAAAAAACACACAACATTTTGTGTTTCGGTCCGGTACGGCCAGTACGTAGCCGATATAGCCGGAATTCGCCGGTATGGCCGGTACACGGCCGGTAAAGCCGGTATTTTTTCCGGTACAAAATAGGAGTATACCGGTACCGGTGCACTGGCTGGTACGATATATACTGGCCAGTATGACCGGTACCGGTACGGTATCGGCTACATTGGCTTGTGGTATATCAATGCGAAAATCAATAACAAACTGTCACATCATTAAGTTGTATAAAACAATGGTTTGTAATATCATTCCTTAAAAACAAACTTCTTTTATTTAAAGTAATTCCAAAGTATGCTTATCAAACCATAAGGAGAAAAAATAGATTAATAAGCTTGAAGTATGTGTTGGACTAACATTTCTAGTATTTATCCAGTTTTTACACATTTTTTTTAAAAGAGTTTCAACCTATAATATCCGTTTTTAATGATAACTCTTTTTCATCAGACCAAGATACTAATTAGTTTTTTGCGTAAATGAGGATTGAACCTCAGATTTCTTATTTAAGAATCAGAGACTTTATCAGTTGAGTTAATTGAAACTCACCTTTTATACACTTAATTAATTGTTGGATATTATACTAAAAAAAAAGTGTTTGCTTGATATTATAAGAAGTAGCGCTTTAGCGGTAAAGCTTTAGTGACAAAGAGTTCTAAATTTCAAGCTTTTTGGCGAAATGGCAAACCTATGGAAATTTAGGATGTGTTTAGATATTGCTTATTTTGTTAAAAATTAAGAACTGAAACATTGTAGTAAAATAATTTTTAAATATGTAAATAGTACCGTAAAATCTATTTTTAATGAAAATTTTGTTGAAAAAAGAGGTTTGTAGATTCTGTTAACAGTGCACGAGACCCATAGAAAAAGCTACCACATCCACAAAAAGGCGCTTCTCAAAAAAAAAAAAAAAAAAAAAAGTAAACACAGACTCAGACGCTGGCCTTTTCATCAGTACCCAAACGGGTACTTAAGCTAAAGATATCTAAAGAACCTTAAAGTAACATACTACATTACAAACTTGTAGGGTGATTTTAGATTATCTTTTTTCTTTTAGGAGGCATTTGATTCGCCATGATATTACATTACACTGTAATATTACATTATTATAATCTTACATTAATACAAAAACACAACATTATATTGTTTAAAAATGTGATGTGATATATTTTATAGTTTTAAATTATGGTAACATTAGAAAAAATAAAATAAGCCAAAAATTTTAATGTCACATTATCGTAGTGTACATCACATCAAAGGCACATTACTGCGAATTAAACGCCCCCTTAGTATTTAGTTTTTTTTTTTTATTAAAAAAGAATCTATGTATAATTGTACTTTTGTCAACTTTCAGCAAACAACAATTCTACAAACACTTACAATTTCACTCCTAATCTCATACTTAGTTTAGTCATCAACTTATAATGGGAGTAACCTTACTTTCATAAGAATTTTACCGCTACAACTATTTTTATTACGCAACAATCACAACTAAACAAATTAGTTATGCATGATCATGGCTTCGGTTACCTGGAATTTGCTCATTGCAGGCACGCATCATAGCAAACATTTGTTGCATCTCTTTAAAAAGTTGTTATCTTGAAGCCATAATGCTAACCTTGGCGTCTAATCACTCCATGTGAGTGTATTGGTTGCTCCGAATAAATCAAGAGCTCCAATTTTTAATGGATTGCTTCACGGAAGTCTAGACATCCATGTTAGACAGACTTAGACTAACTAACTTAATTTATACCTTAATAAATCATGACTATTTTTTATTCATTGTTAATCATAGTTGATCCTAATCTGAACTAATCAAATTATTTCTTATCCAAACTAATTTATTTGAATCAAAAAGCATATTGTTATCATTATTTACAAGGACTATATTAAAATAAATATTTCAATCTTAACTAATGCATTTTAAAACTCATTAACTGATCCAAAAAATAGAAGAATATTTAAAAAATATTTAAATAATATTACACATATTTTTATATACTTTATTACTCACATATATTTCTATAAAGCAACAACAATAATAAAGCAATGAAATCTAATAACTAAATATTTCTACAAAACAACCATATTTTCACGAAACAACAACCGTATGTAAGCAATGAAATCTAATACCTAAATATTTCTACAAAACAATCACCTATAAAAAATGCGTCAAAAATGTGGAACGCAAGGATTACTTATTGACTAAGAATCACGGGTGGACCATACATAAATGATGCAATCCAAAAGTCGTGGCAAAAGTAGTGCGAAAGAGAGAAATCGAAAAGCTGCATTGATAGTGACATAGCATTGATTCCATTGATTGAAAGAAACACACAGAATCTAGGTACGCAACATTTTGGCACGCACTTCATATCATCGGTGGGGGAAGCGCGCATGCAATTGGACCCTTTCTGCATTTGGATTCTGTACAGTAATCATCGGTCAACTCAACGTTGTTGCTTGCTGGAGAGTGGAGAGTGGAGAGTGGAGACTAATCTCACTGCACATCACACAGCATTATTGAACAGCGAACACACTTGAAGTTTTGTGCTTTTTATTTTTAGTCTCATAGCTACACCCAGAGCTACTCTGAATCTCATCAGCCTAACAAAACTCTCTTTCTTTCACTCTCTCTTGGTCGTAAATGAAATGAGAAAGACGTAACTTGTGACAAAATTTAAGAGCGGTACAGTAAATAATTGCTGTTTCACGTGCCTATGTTGCTTTTCGAATTCTGAGCTCTTCGAATTGGGTTGGTTGGTTATATGCATTTATTCTCTCCTTTATTGAACCCAGTGAATGTGAGTCTGATATCATTGGCACAAGGGTTAACCGAGAGACTACAAACCGACCGATTCTCAATATATAGCCCAGCTGGCCTAAATCCACAGGAAAAGATATAATAGATCCTCCAGACAGTGATCATTTGGAAATGTCAAAATTGATATTCATTCCATTACTAAATTTTTAATTTATTTTTTCTTCATTCTTTCTTATATCTACACGTAAAATATTTACCTTCACCTCCGTATCAGGGCGGCCCAATATAATTTGAGGCTTTAGGTAAAAAATTTATAGGGGGTCTTTAATATGTAAATATTAATTAAACAAAATTATTTAATATCAATCAAATTAAGGTTAATTTGATACATTAAATACAGAAATAATACCAACTAGACTAATGTTAAATTCATATAGAGAATTGAATATCATAGTTGAACTATAAATATTAATAAAAAGAAATAAAAATATATTATGATTGAAAAATACACTTTGTTTGGGATATAAAAAGATGTATAGTTAAATAAAGTTGTAATCTAATTTTTAATTTTATATTTTGATTTTAAGAAAGAGAAATAGATATTATTTAGTGTGTGGTTTTGTAGGATATTAGTTTACAAAAATCAAAATCTCAAACTATCCTGAGAGAGTAATCTATAATTGATGATTTAACACATTTGCAACATCTTTTTGAAATATTTTAGGGTTTTAATTGAGTTAAGGTTCTATTGGTCTCGTATTTTGAGAGTCTTAATAGAAATGAAAAAGATGCGCTAATTAAAAGTACTATAAAATGTTTAAAATATAATGTGACATTGTCTCTCATTGATAAACTTCATCAATTTAACTAATGAATGTTTATCATTTTTTTGTAATTAATAACATAGCAATTTGTAAGCCAATATTAAAATTTGTAGTATCTTTAATATTACTAATAAAAAAAATATACAACCTTTAAAAAATATATATAATTTTATAAAAATTTGGGCTTTTAAATATGAAAAGTGAGGCCTTTTTTCTTAAGCAAAATTTTATTTTTTGGTGGGGCCTTAGGCCTAGGCCTAACTTGCCTAGACCTTGGGCCCGGCCCTGCCCCGTATAGAAGAAAAAAAAACATTCAAATCCATTATATGATGATATATATATATATATATATATAACCTATTATGGTATTTTGAGCAGGAAAAACTCCAATATATTCATTTACAAATTAAAAAAAAAAATTATTTGACTTGCTAGCTAAAAATTAATCCCAAAATTTTAAGATTTTGCGCTTAGTTTTATTTTTAATATATTTCCTTTTTAACCATATAATGGATTTGAACGTTTTTTTTTCTTTTATACCGGGTTGAAAGTTAATATTGTACTTGTAGTCTTGTAGATTTAAGAAAGAATGAAGAAAAAATAAATTAAAAATTTAGTAATGGAATGAATATCAATTTTGACATTTCCAAATGATCACTGTGTGCAGGATCTATTGTATCTTTTCCTGTAGATTTAGGCCAGCTGGGCTATATCGTGAGAATCGGTCTGTTTGTAGCCTCTCGATTAACCCTTGTGCCAATGATATCAGATTCACATTCACTGGGTACAATAAAGGAGAGAATAAACGCATTTAACTATCCCCATATATATATATATATATATATATATATATATATGAATTTTACTAACAAGTATTCTTATAACACACAATAGTGTATTATTTTTAGAAAAAGTTTTGACAAATTTTTTAATTTCTGATAAAATTTTTTCAAAAATTATATATATATTATAGACACTAAACTCATCATACGGGTTTTATACATGTAATAATACTTTTTTTTTTGTTTAATGTTATAATATTTAAAAGTGATATATAAATAATTGTGTATTTATTTTTTAAAGAAAAATGTAAAGTCATGTGCAATAATGTTTAAAAATGAGAGTTTCTAAAAAATTGTTTTAAAATAAGATAAAAATAGGGTCCTAAGTTTTAGGCTGAATGGAGAAGATAAAAGAAAAAACCTAAAACTTAGAACAGTAAATTACTTTTTTAACTAATTTTTGTTTTTTAATTTAAAATTATTTAACTTAAAGATAGGAGTATTTTAGAATGTTTAAGAATTTGTGTGAAGGTATTTTAGTATGCAAAATATTGAAACCTAAATAAGGATCTTGTTATTAATAATGTATATGTGAGTGTATATATATACACACACACATACATATATGTGTGTGTGTATATATATATATAAAAGTTTTTTAATGAATCATATTACTTATTTAAATAATATACACGAATAATCTTATGAATTGTCAAGTTTGAGAAAATTTCTTAAAATTAATTCAATTAAAAAATTATGTGCTAAACGAATAATGCTATTTAAAATGTTTAAACAATTTAGGAGCACTTTTTATTAAAAAAAAAAAACTGATAAAATTATGGAACATAATCTACCGAGCTCAAGTGTGTGCCTTTAGCTGGCACCTCTAGGGTTATAAATTAACCAAGTTGTTTATGAACAATTAAAGCTTGGCTTGGGAAAAAAAAATCTTATTTTTGTTCATTTGTTTAGAAAACAAGTTATTAAGTCCTAAATAATATTATCACCAAAATTATCAATTTAAAATAGAAATCACACGCAAAAATACAAACGTTTACGTGAAAAAAGAAAACCCCTCTCCTTAAAGGAAAAACTATGGAACAAACCCTCTTTTTTTAGCACTTTGCAACATCAAACAAAACTTCACAAATTATTATTGGTTTGTGTGGTTTACAAAAAAGTTGTTGACAAAACTCAAACCTCGTTGTTTCTCTCCTTGCATTTCCTCCCAAGCAAAAATCCTTTTTTTTTTTCCTCTCTCTCTCTCTTGGTTTCAGGCTCTATTTTCCCTCTGCCAATTAAGATTGAGATCCATTGGACCAACGTGTCATCAAATTCTTTATAGTTTTATCTATCTATAAAACTCTTTTCCTATTCCCTCTTAGACAAAAACACATTACTTCTTTGACAAGGAAGAGACTTTCCTTCCACGCCAAAGAATTGTCTTTCATAATACAAATTAATTTTTCATTTTTCAACAATAAACCCAATTAAATTTCCAACAATTTGGAATTTGAGGTAATTTTTCCCAACACAAGCCAAGTTCAAGCCTTTAGTTTAAGATTGACTATTAAATAAGTTAAGCTCAAACATAATAATGTGTTCATGAACAAACTCATAAACATAAGAACTCGATTTAAATATATATAGTACTATATATTTATATGTATATTTGTCTAAAAAGATATTTATAAAGACTTGAAATTGAATTGTATAAATTTGTCAATAAGCTCATATGAAAAATAAATTGTATCATGGGCGTAAGTATACAGATAGTATCTTTTGGATGGTTTTACCAAAAAAACGTATCCTTTGAATGGTATTTAAATGATAGTCACAATTTATTTATCTAAAAATGTAGGAAAAACACTCCACAATGAAATACTCAAACAATTAATTAAATAAACACCGCTTGTATATCAAGTGAAACTAGCACATTACAATAGGAAAACTTTCTTTCCTGTGGTATTGCACTATAATAGATTAGAAGTTCAATCTATTTCTCTTTCTCTATTCATTTTTTCCATCAGGTAGTTTTTTTAAGTTCACATAAATTATTATTTATAACTTATTGATAATATAAATAATCTACGATCATGTTCACCACACTAATACTATAAAGATTTTACTAACGTGTACTCTAAGGACACACAATAGTATACTATTTTTAGAAAAAATTTTATTAAAAATTAAAAAAAATTTCGACAATTTTTTTTAATTTTTAATAAATTTTTTTTAAAATAAATTTATTAATATATACCCTAACAACGTACGCTAACTAGACGCATATTATAAACAAAATCTCAACCCTCTTGTAATCACTTGTCATCTTCATAACGATCTAGTGTACTCCACTGAATCTGGGAAGATGATTACATGTATCTATTTTATATCACTTGTCATTATCGCAACGATCTAGATTACTGCAGGCATCCCATACCAGCTCCATATAATCATATATCAGTCGACCACGTTTTGTGCACTGGGGTGCAATCGTACGTTCGTAGAAGATCAAGTTGACGAATAATGTATTCCACTTATAAATGAATGATGAACTTTGTGATATGTGAGTGGACCGTGTAGCTCAACCCTCATCTTTCCGTGCAGACAAGTTTGCGTGTAGGGGGGACTAAAGAGAGAGATGAGGAAGATATTTCTTGGATACAGAGCCAAACAGACACTTACTGGGGATGAAGTATATGATCAGAACACAAGTGTTGTTAGCTAGGCCTTTGCTCCCAACCGTTCAAATGAAAAGAAAAGAAACAAGGAGAGAGAAACAAAAATTCTGTCAGTCGTTCCCAACATCAATAATCTCCTACAGCTTTATGTCCATCTTATAATAGGATCCATTGCACCCCAGGTATGAAACCTAGGTTAAATAAAAGATATGCTTGTACCAGTCTCAAAAATTGGCAGTGATTTCCTAAGATTCATGAGATTCATGATATTTTACACGATGTCTTGGGTTCAAAAGTTTTTGAAAATATCTAACAATCACTTCAAGAAATATCCTAGGATCACCCAGATAAATAATGAAAGTGTTCGATTAAGTAGTCGAGCCAAAAATTTTCATTTCGAGCCTAGGTATTTTTTTGGTAAATTAATTAATAAAAATACAAAAGCTGTCTAGTGAATTGTAAACAAGTACTGAGAAACTATCCAAAGTATCTAGTTAAAAAATTAAAAAGAGAAACCATCCAAAGTAGTAATAACGTTTCTCTAGGTTTTGATAAATTAAAGTGCGCATATAGATAATATCAATAAGGAATAGTTAATAAAAGAAGTTACTGTTCACGTAACGCACTGTTTATGTACTTTTTTAGTTAAATTTTTTTAAAAAATTATGGCTCAGCAAAAATAAGCTCTATCCAAACGGACCCATAGATAATATCAATAAAGAATAGTTAATAAAAGAAGTTAAAAGATTTTTTTAGTTAAATTTTTTTAGATGGCTAACGACTAGTTAATTGGTTTTTCAAGGTCACTAGTTTTTTCTTTTTTTAGAGATAATTATAATATACTACTAATTCAGTGGTTCGAATTCTTTTTCTCTAGACCTCTAAGCACTTTTTTCATAAGGAGATGTCAATTCAACTACAAAACATTTGGCAAAGTCACTAATTGGGTTCTCCAATTAATATATTCTTTTGAGAGGACCATTAGAGTATTTGAAATATTTTAGGAGGGGGCCAATCAATACATTAAATGACCAAATTGTAAAAAACCCTCACATCCTTGTTTGGAATCCATTTCAAAGTCTCATTTCTTGTTAATAGAGTGTACCATGATCACTAATCACATCTAAAAAAAAATACTAAGAAAGCATACCTTAAGTACCTAAGGTTTAAAAATTTGTACAACATGTGATACTATATAATATATATATATATGTATATATTAATTTTCTGGAAAAATATGAAGAGTAAAAATATATATATATATATATATATATATAAATAAGAGAGAGAATGAAAATGTAGAGATTTTAATAGAGGCATAAGCGAGCTATACATCCTGTTTATATATTCTAAAAAAAATTTAGAGAATCAAAGCTTTTTTTTTTTTTTTTTTAAAGAAATTTTAGAGAATCAAAGCTTATATTTTTTAGAGAGATAATTTCAACATGATGCTAATTTCATAGTTCGAACTCTTTCCCTTTTAAACCCTTAAGCATTTTGTGCATAGCTTTAGAGAATCAAAGTTATATGTTAATAATTGAAAGTTATAACTTATAAGTGACTACATTTAAAGTTATATTCTTTATAGTAGTGTCCATTTGAATGACTTATTTTTAAGAGTTGTGTAAAAATGTAAGTTTTTTTTTTTTTTGGTAATAAAGGAGTTTCATAGAAAAAATAAGGGAAAAGTTAAATAATGCTCTAAGGGTATTTGTTAATAAATAATTTTAAGAAAGTTTTTATGGAAAAGAAAACAATTATGTTTTAACAATTTTTTTTATGCAAAATATAAATTCTACTCTAGTTTAATCTAAATGTATATGTACGTAAAACTCTCTTTTAGAAACTTGAATCTCGACCCTTGCCCTTTGTTCGGGGGCCTTTTTCGGTTGCTTGGCCACATGTAGTCCTTTGGAGGGGTGACCTTGTTAGGCCCGAGTTCTTTTTGGGGAGTTGTGTCCCCGAACTCAATATTGGGCCACGTGGTTCAACAGCTACCGGTGTACTTTTAAGCCTACAAAACTATCAAAGTCAAAGTCTAAGAATCACGATAATGATTGAATAAATATGTAATATGTGTTTGATATAAAAAGTTTGATTAGTAGTTGTAATAATAGTTGAGATAAAGTAGTATTTATTTAGAAGTAAAGTAATCATGTACTTAATGGTATAAATTTAAAGATATGGAAGTAAAGTCACTTATCTTCATATAGTTTGTAACTCAACTGTGTAGCATCAGTGAGCTGATAGGATTCCAGCAGAACGCCAGCGGTAGAGGCTAGTTAAGCTTGCCCTTCTTATCATGCATTTAAATGAGTTTAAGCCTTGGTTAATAGTTGTAATAGTAGTTGGAATAAAGTTATGTGTATTTAAATGTGAAGTAATCATATACTCAATGATTTATATTTAAAATATGAAAGCAAAATCACTTATCTTTGTATGGTTTGTAGCCTAGCTGTATAGCTTATGTGAGTTGATGATATCCCAGCAGAGTGACCCTAGTGGTAGAGAGGTAGTTTGCCATAATAACTTCAAGATTGAAGGGGAAAAATGGGTGCAACTGGAGGAAGAGAGAGTATGCATAACTGTATGTAGGGATTGGTTAAGCTTGTCCCTCTTATCATGCCCTTAAATGAGTTTTCCCCTCGACAATGCTCTTTTAGTTGCTGTGAAGTAATGAATAGTGTTGACTTCCATGAGAAGGGCTTTTGTATAGAGTATTTGCGTCTTTTAAGAGAAGGGATTTATGTAAGATGGATTTGTGCCTTCCATGAGAATGAGTTTGATATGAAATGTTGATGCCTTCTAGGAGAAGAGCTTTAGTTAGAGAGATAAAGAAGAGTATTGATATGTGTTTATGAGCAGCAAAACAGTAGAACGTTAGAGTGAGAGAGTATGAGAGTGGAGTTTAGATGAGTGTAGTGTGTTATATGTAATGGTGTAGTAAATGTATATGAGATTGTGTAAGAGAAGTGGAGAAAGACATGTTTAGAGATATGAGTGTTTTGTGGGATGTAGTATTTGTAATATGTATGGTCTATGGAAGTTTGAGAGATATGGTAGTTAAAGATAGTAAAAATATGAGATTATAACCGTTGAAGTTATAGAGATTGCTTTCCAAGAGGAAAGATTTTGAAAGAGAAAAGTATGAAGATGTGTTTAAGTATTTAGGGATAGGAGCAGTAAGATAGACGTATTTTCTGAATATGGAGAATGAGAGAATAAGTATAAGAGGGGTAATAGTGTTATAATATGTTTAGCAATGTTGTTGGGGTTTACTGCTGGGCTTTTCTGCTGGAAGGATGGATGAGGGCTTATGAAGACATTTATAAGCTAAGGGCTGAAGAGTTTTGTTCCTGATTTGGAAACTAAAATCTCAGAACATTCTTTAAGAGTTTAAGAAGATAATTAGAGGGAGGGAGAATAGAGAGGTCTGTGAAAGAGTTGTTCTTCTCCATTTTTGTGTCCCCCCTTGAGGTGTTGATGAGGGGTCTTATTTAGCTGAGTTTAAGGGGGTATTTTAGCAAAGAATATCAGCCAATATCTGTCTCAAATAGCAATGAATCTTCAGAAAATTAATCTTAAGATTTAGGCAAAAATGGTATGTTTAGCTTTAAGATGTTCTTGCTGTTTTGGGTAAAAGCTGCTGGGGAAAGAGCAACCGAAAATGAAGGTTTTTAGCAAGAAAAAGATAGTTACTTAGTTGGTTTTGATTTTAGCCAAATGTGGAAAAATCAATAATGCTAAGGCTGCTGGGTCAGCTGTTACATTTATTCTGAAAAAGTTGTCCCAGCTGTCAGGAAAAGCTATGACAGTTATCAGAAAAAGCTGTCTCAGTTGTCAAGAAAAACTGTCATAAAATAGCTGCCATAAGACAGCTGTTGCTTGGGGCAGATGCATATCAGGTCAGCTAGGTGATTTCAGACTGCTTGAGAGGACATTCAGTAGTTATTTTATGGATTTGGCTGAAAATAGTAAGGTTTCTTTCAATGGTATCTTGCTATTTTGGGTATAGCAGCTGGTAGCTAGGATTTCAGCATTATATGGCTGATGATATCACTTCCAGTCAGGTGTCAAGTGCTGAATACATTACTAGGGTTCAACTGAAAATGTTTACCCTTTGGGTGTTCTAGTTTTTGGTGCAAGGTTTTATTACAACACATTTTTAGTAAGTAATAGAAGGATTAGTTGAAAGTTAATGAAGTTTTAGAGATTTAGTCAAGGTCTCATTGTGTTGTGACATAATCTTGGTGAGAGAGTATTTAATGCTCTGCTCTGGCAGTTGGCGGAGAAATATATGGTCTGATTGTGGTAAATAGCAGCTGGGTATCAAAGATATCATGAATATTTTGTATATAGTTGGAAATAAAAGATAGCCAATCATATTAGACCATGTGTTTGAGTTGGATTTTAGTTAAAAGCAGTAATGAGATTTATGTAGAATAATATAATGAAGTTTCCAAACTTGTATAGCAACAGCTGGGGATTGAATGAATAGTTATTTTACCAATAGTTAGATGGCTGGGGATATTAAGTATAAGTTTTAGGAAGAGAGCAATGGGGAATCTTATCATTTGAAGTGCTATGTGATAAGAGATGCTTATCATATGTTACCAGCTACACACGGATTCGTCAGAGTTCAGGGAGTTGGAGAAGACACACCAAACAACATATTTCTTTTATCAACTTTAAATCACTGGAGCTTTACTGAACATTCCTCTTGGCCCTCCAAACCACGACTCCCAAAATTTTCCCAAAGAGACTTATAAGCTTATATCATAAGCCAAAGATGAGATGACGTACCTCGAGTTTTGTTGTCATTTTGTGTAAATATGAGCTCTTTTTGAAGAAGCCGCTTGCCATGAGTGTAAGAGAGGTAATATAGACCGTGAGTTTTGATTTATTGCTTAAGCTCGATCCATATGTTGATGTTGATGATGTCGTGGGGTCATGATCCCAATTGATGAAGAGAGAATGTGGACCATCCGTCTCTTGAAGTAAAGATCTCGCAGGCCATGTGAGCCCAATCCATGTAGTTGAATGAGATATGAGCTTATTTTGGATTTTAAAGAGATTTACCAAAAAAATCAATAATATGTTGATATGGCATAGGTTACCAATGAAGTAATGCCATGTGGGCCAAAAAAAGAGTCCTCAACATCCTTCATACCGCACAAACACTTATACTTGTGGAGTAATCATTGCGTAAAGAGTGTGCGGTAGTTTTGACAACTTTTTCAATTTCTCATAAAAATGATATAAAAACTTATCTTAAATGATTTATTAATTATTGTTCTAAGAGCACCTATTAACATGACTCATAAAAGAAATTTAGAAGAATACAAACTCTCAATTATATGCTGAAATTGTTATAAGCAGTAGAATAGAGATGTCCAAGTGCGGACTATCATAACCAACAAAGAGTAAATGAAAAATTGTAGCACATTGAAAGTTGTACCACAGGCAGACTCTGATAGTATTGTTGTACATTGTAATATTGTATATGTTTGAAAATTCGTACATTCTCAAAGAGATGAAAAAAAAAAAAAAAAAAAAAAAAAAAAAAAAAAAAAAAAAACCATCCTAAGCAAAGAGTAAATGCTAACACTACAGATTTATTACTTGAGATTTGTTACTCTGCTCATTTTAGTATTTTTTTTTTTATAAAAAAACCACATTAAACAACCATGAAATGAAATTATATCACTGAATTCATATAAATTTTTATAATAAAAAAACCCCAATAATTGCTTAAAATAACAAAAAGATAGGGATTTTTTTTAAATTTATTTATGAGATTATGTTTTTTTTTTATATATCAATTTTAATATATGGTATCTGTAAGGGCACAAAGTAGGACCTCGGCCCAGATGCGTGACCGGGCCAGCCCAAGTGGCATTTACAATAGAATTTGTAGAGAATGGGCTTGAAACCTAGACTTCTTGGGGCTCTAGAAGGCTATGGGCAAGGGTTAAGTCCGCTGCTGGCGTGCTAGGAGTTGAGGGTGCGTCTTTGCCTTTCCTCGGACGTGGGCCGAGAAGCTTATGTCTAGGCCTTACATACATTCTCTAGGAGGAGGGAGAGAGAGTGACTCTTCTTCTTCCCTTGGAAAAAATCCGGATCCCCTTCCTATGGTCCATCCTTCTCTATTTATACTCCCCATCCCTGATTCCCATCTGTCTTTTCCCTGAAAACACTCCCCAAGGCTCAGAAAGCTGTCCACCATCCCCTCAGGAGTCATTTCCCCATTAATGCGGCCAGACGGGTAGGTGTAAGGCCTTTAATGCGGTGGCAGCAGCTTTATGCAATGCACGTCTTCCCTGTCTCCCACCTCGGCATCTCACTAAGGCTTGGGATAACTCACCGAGCTCTAGGAGCTCTTCCCCGGGAGTCTAGCTACCCTGTTTTGTGCCTGACATTATGTCCGAGGGGGCCTTCTCCTCGGATTCTCATCCAACAGGCTGGCGGCCTGGTCGGCGGGCTTTTGGGCCTCAGTTCTAGGAGGCCCTATTCCCAACTCATGGTCCCTTCAGCGGAGCGCGCGTCCTCGGACCAGGCCCCAGGCCTATATGGTGTTTTGACACCTTTACCCCCCACAATAGCCCCACAAAAAGTGGTTTGACTTCGATCCGAGGAGGTAGATGAGTTTTTGATCTGTGAAACTTCCTTCCACGTGACATTTAAATTGTCACACGTGCGGAGCCCGCTCGCGCCTTCTGGGCAAGTCTTTGATGCTTCGTTGCACGCAACGCCTGCATTAATTACGCTGAGTAATTCCCTGTCGAGCACGTTCAATGGTGAGATGGTGATCCAACGGCTTGGGTTTACTCCCGAAACTTTGAGTGGGATTTTCTTCGCGAACTGCCGCTCCATAGTCATAAAAAACGCTTCGGTAATCGCGAGGTGCGTCATTTCTCCCCAAAGGCCAACTTATTGTGGAGCTACTCAATCTCTTTCTCTCTTTCACAGAAGTTCTCAAAGTACGCACATCTCCCTTCTGTAAGTTTCTTACTCCTACGAACCTCTTGCTGCGTGACCCTCAACCTTTCTTCCTCTTCACCACAATCCATGGGTAGATTTAAGTGTCTAGTTGATACGGCCTCCAGCATGGAGGGATTCCGGGCCAAGTATCACATCCCTTCGGATGTGGGCCTGGAATACTGCCCCCCTAGGGCCGTAGCGGCCTCTAGGAAGGCGGGGTAGGTCGTTATCCCTATAATCGCCTTCTTGGAGGGTGGGATGACTCTCCCCATAAGGGAAGTGACCCTGGAGTACCTTCGCAACCATAGGCTGTGTCCGGACTAGTGTACGCCTAATATGTTTAGAATCTTAGGTTGTGTCGATGCTCTGAACGAGCAAATGGGTCTGCACCTCACGTGGCACGGCGTCGTTTACATGTACGAGTGCCACCGGATGAAAGACGCCGGCTATTACCTCAAGTCGAGGTCGAGCACCGTCAGGCTCATCTCCTGTCTGCCCAAGTCCAACAAAGGCATGAAGGACGATTATCTCATCGTCACCGGGAGGTGGTATGACGGCCTCCATTGCCCAGTGAGGGAGGGACATCCAGGTGTGATTCCCTAGGATTTTAGGAGTCCCGGTTTACAATGTTTCGTCCCCTCTTACTCCCCTCCGTAGATCTATTGTCGTTTGTTGTCTTCTTTACTTGATTTGCCACGAGTATCTAATCATGTCCGTTCACCCTGTCCTTTTTCTTCCAGATAAGCAGCACATGTCTCCACGTTTGGGTGACGTCAACATCTCGGACCTCAACAAGGTTCTGAGATCCGAGGTCTTCGTGAACGACGACCTGCAGGTGAGGGTTGCCCACCTCATATTGGGGTACGACCCCATTTCAAAGGTTTTCGGTGAGGTTGACGACGCCATTCTCGCCGGCCACTAGAGGCGTTCGCGAATAGACGTCCGCTACCCCAAGTTCCTTGCCTCCCGAGCCCTGCCAGACGCGCCTTCCACCATCTTATACGGTCAGACCGTCCAGGTCGTACCTTTGGTAATGCAGCAAGAGGACCAGGTAGTCCGGGAAGAGTATGCGGCTTCCCCCTCATCCCTCGACGACGAGATTGATAGGTTCCGCCTAGAGGAGGCCGAGAGACCGTTGGCGAGTCACGTGGTCAACATCTCGGACAAGGAAGAGGGCACCTCGAACAGGAACTCCGGCATCGCGGGGTTGGTCATTGCACAACCAGAGGACTCCTCTGAAGAAGACGACGACATGACGTCTTTAAAAGATCTCTTTGCTAGGAAGAGGGGGTCCTAGTCTCCAAGGGCGACGCCTCTAGGTCCCAACCGAGGATGCTCCCACCTCCGCCTCATCCTCCCTCCGACCTGCTCCCTCCTGCCCCCGTCGTCCCAAAGAAGAGGAAGAATGAGGGCGAAGAAGCAGACCAGGAGAGGGAAAAGAAGCAGAAGCACCAGCGGCAGCTGCAGCAGCAACAGCAGCAAATGGCTAAGGGTGGGGGACGGGCCTCATCTGTTGAAAATGGGGAAATCTGCGGACAAGCCGAGGTCCGCCGAGGGGAGTCCAGCTGGTTTCCCCCTCTGGAAGTGGACGGGGCTGCGATATCCACCCAGGCGAGCATTCGAGACTTCCAAAGAGGTCACGCCCTCCACCTTGCCAACTCGCTGAAGCAGCCCCTCCTTCTGCCTAGGGACATGGAGGAGCTGGGGAGGATGGGCCATACGCGCCTCTTTCTCTCCCTTAAGAGAAACTTGGGTCTGGTAAGCACCGAATATTTAGTTTTCTGTTGTTGTCTCAGTCCCCATGTGTGCTAATTTGCATCTAACACGCTTCTGTTGGAACCTCTTCACAGGCCATCTAGGAGGCTTTCGCTGCTGATGCGATGGTGGAGCACTACCAGAACTAGGTCGGAGCCGAGCAGTCGGCCAAGGCTGAGGTTGGGAGGGAGCTAAGCCGTGTTGAGGCAGAAAAGACCGACCTAGCCATCAAGCTGGCCTCGGAGCAGAATGAGAGGAAGAGCCTGGATGCAAGGCTGAAGACAGCGACGGCGCAGGCGGAGGCCCAGCGCAAGCTCCTGCAGCAAAGGGACAAGGTCCTGGCCAAATCAGGACAGGAGGTCTCGAACTTGAGGAAAGAGCTTGCGCAGGCCCAAGAAGCGGTTCGCACCATCCAGGAGACAGTGGAGGCCGCTACAAAGGCTGCCTACAACGAGGGGGTCGAGGCGACAGAGGACCGCCTGACTGACGAGTTAGGCGAGCTGTGCAGGGAGTACTGCCAGCAAGTCTGGGCTGAGGCCCTAAATGCTGCGCGAGTCCCTGCCGGCTCCTAGTTGAGGGCAGCCGAGAAGGTCTGGTATCCCAAGGATATCAGGCCCGTCGAGGACGCTTCTATGACTCTGGTCGCCCCCGAGGTTACGGCCCCGACGCTGCCTCCCTCCTTCCCGCCACAAGTCCGACCCCCTGAAATGGTTGTTGCCTCCAAGGATGGGGCTGAAAAGGGGTCGGGCATGCCAGCCGGCCAGGCCTCGCCTCCGCCCAAGCCAAGGGACAAAGGAAGCAAGTCCAGGATTCGTCCGAGGTCGTGCCTGAGCAAACCAAGGCGGAGGGCCAGACTAAAGAGACCTTGTCCAGGCCAATGAAGGAGCCCCCGTTGAAGATCAAGGGATAGGCAGCCTCGGCCCCCCCCCCCTTTCGCCGTCTTGCGCAAACTTTTCCTTTCAATTGTTGTTTTTATGTAGACTTTAATCATTTTTCCTTGTAATTTCCTTTCTTTAATTCCATTCCGAACAGTATTTAACGAACCTCGTTAACTTGCTTTAATGGCATAACTAAATTTTTGGTGAATTGTGTTTACTATTTGTGTGATTCAATTTCTTGCACTTGATTGCTAACATAGATGGGCTAATGCACAAAAGCTTATTTACGCAGTTTCATAATTGCTCAAAAGACCGACTAGTACTTTACCGAAAACTGAACTGCATGTTAAATTTTCCTAAGGCAGAAAGTCCGAGGACCTGGCTTTGCTTAGGTTGACGTTAACATTCAATAAGAATGCGCATATTAAATTTTCCCAAGGCAGAAGGTCCAAGGATCTAGCTTAGCCTAGGTTGACATTAACATTCAATAAGAATGAATTGCATGTTAAATTTTTCCAAGGCAGAAGGTCCGAGGACCTGGCTTAGCCTAGGTTGACATTAACATTCAATAAGAATGAATTGCATGTTAAATTTTCCCAAGGAAGAAGGTCCGAGGACCTGGCTTAGCCTAGGTTGACATTAACATTTAAAATCAATAAATTGCATATTAAATTTTCCCAAGGCAGAAGGTCTGAGGACCTGGTTTAGCCCCAGTTGAAATTTACATTTAAGAAGGTTGAATTGTATGTTAAATTTTTCCAAGACAGAAGGTCCGAGGACCTGGCTTAGCCTCAGTTGACATTATCATCTAATTTAAACGTGAGCTGTGTTAAATTTTCCCGAGGCAGAAGGTCCGAGGACCTGGCTTAGCCCCGGTTGCTATTAGCACTTAAATAAAAATAATTGAACTGCGTTAAATTTTCCCAAGGCAAAAGGTCCGAGGACCTGGCTTAGCCAAGGTTGACATTAACACTTAGATTAAAAATAATTGAACCGCGCTAAATTTTCCCAAGGCAGAAGGTCCGAGGACCTGGCTTAGCCAAGGTTGACATTAACACTTAGATTAAAAAAATAATTTCCCAAGGCAGAAGGAACCTGGCTTAGCAAGGTTGACATTAACATTGAACCGCGTTAAATTTTCCCAAGGCAGAAGGTCCGAGGACCTGGCTTAGCCAAGGTTGACATTAACACTTAGATTAAAAATAATTGAACCGCGTTAAATTTTTCCAAGGCAGAAGGTCCGAGGACCTGGCTTAGCCAAGGTTGACATTAACACTTAGATTAAATAATTTGCGATGGAGACTAACATAGCGACAATCAGCATGATACAATAAAGTCCGAATACAGGGCGCTCGCGCTTTTCATTAGTAATAATACCTTCGGAGGTTATTTACATTCCAGGGTCGTTTCACAAGTTTGTTTTCCAAGTCGGCGAGATAATATGACCCTATGCCGGCTACTAAGGTAATACGGTAGGGCCCCTCCCAGTTTGGCCCTAGTTTTCCCCACGATGGGTCCCCAGCAGTTCCGACGACTTTTTTCAAAAGTAGGTCTCTCGGAGCGAGAAGCCTGGATCGTACGCGGGAGTCGTACCCCCGCTTGAGCTTCTGTTAGTAGCAAGCCAGCCTGACCATAGTGCTTTCTCGCCTTTCCTCCACCAAGTCCAGCCCCTTCAGCAGCAGGTCGTTATTGGCGCCTGTGGGGAAAGACTGCGCCCTCATCGTCGGGAACCCCATCTCCACTGGGATCACGGCTTCGGCGCCATAAGTCATTGCAAAAGGGGTCTCCCCCGTGGACCTTCGCGGTGTGGTTCGGTAAGTCCACAGCACGTGCGGTACCTCATCCACCTATCTACCCTTCGCATCATTTAGTCTTTTCTTGAGTCCATTGACTATCGACTTGTTGACCGCTTCAGCTTGCCCATTCCCCTGTGAGTAGGCTGGGGTAGAGTACCTGTTTGTGATGCCGAAGTCCCCACAATACTCGTTGAAGGCTTTGCTGTCTAACTATAGTCCATTGTTCGAGACTAGAGTATGTGGGATCCCAAATCTGGTGATGATGTTCTTCTAGACAAATCTTTTTGCGTCCACATCCCGGATATTCGAGAGCGGCTCGGCCTCCATCCACTTAGTGAAATAGTCTGTCCCGACGAGCAGCCACCGCTTTCGGAAACGGTCCCACTATGTCCAAGCCCCACTGCGCAAACGACCAAGGGCTGACCAACGGGTTGAGAACGCCTCCCGGTTGGTGAATGTTGGGCACGAACCTCTGACATTGGTCGCATTTTCTCGCGTACTCCTACGCCTCCCTTTGCATGTTCGGCCACCAGTATCCCTGCGTGAGAGCCCTGTGAGCTAGCGACCTTCCGCCCGTATGACTACCGCAAATGCCTTCGTGCAACTCCTCCAAGAGCTGCTCCGTCTCTTCTTGGTGTACGAACAGCAGGTAGGGTCCCGAGAACGAGCGCTTATAGAGTTTCCCGTCCTCAGATAACCAGAACCGAGGAGCCTTCCTACCGATCTTGTCGGTCTCGGACTTCTCCTCCGGCAGCGTGTCGTGTTTAAGGAAGGACGCTATGGGGTCCATCCAACTAGGCTCTGTCCTGACTTGTTGGACCCAGATGGCTTGATATCCCGGGCCGGTTGGACTAAGCAGGTCCTCAACTAGAATGACCCGCAGGAGGCCCTGTGCCGAGGAGGTCGCGAGGGTGGCCAGCGAATCTGCGTGGGTGTTTCTGCTTCTGGAGACATGCGATAGGGCAAAGGATTCGAACTTGGCCTGCATGTGCTTGGCGCGGGCTAAATACTGTCGCATTCTCGGTTCCCTGGCCTCTAACTTCCCTTCCACTTGGCCGACCACAAGCTGCGAGTCTGAGAACGCTCGCACTACCTTTCCCCCTATTTTCCGAACCATGTCCATTCCTACCAGTAAGGCCTCGTACTCGGCCTCATTATTGGTAGCTGGGAACGCTATCCTTAGGGACTTTTCAATGACGACCCTATCCGGAGATATCAAGACTATCCCAGCACCTGAACCTCTCTGGTTGGAGGCTCCGCCTATATACACTTCTCAGACCGGAGGTTTTTCGCACGACACTATGCCAACTTGCTTTCCCCCCAAGCTACCTCCTTCTAGGCCTTCTTCCGGGGAAGGCTCAGTGAACTCCGCCACCAGGTCAGCCAGGACTTGCCCCTTGACAGATGTACGAGGCAGGTACTTGATGTCGAAGGCCCCTAGAAAGGTTCCCCATTGGGCGATTCTGCTGGAATAGTCGACACTCCGCAACACGGACTTAAGCGGGAGTTGGGTCAACACTACGACCGTATGAGATTGGAAATAGTGTGGGAGCCGGCGCGTCGCGTGCACTATGGCCAGAACTGCCTTTCCAACGGTAAGTACCGAACTTCGGCCTCTTACAGGGACTTGCTCATGTAATAGACTGGCCTTTGTATACCGTCGTCGTCCCATATTAGAACCAGGCTAACGGCGTGGGCGGCCACGGCTAGGTATGCAAACAGCACTTCGTCTAGATCAGGGCGAGACATAACGGGTGGCCGAGAGAGGTATTCCTTCAGCTGCTTGAAGGCCGAGGAGCACTCCTCCGTCCATTCGAACCCCTTCCACTTGTTCAGCAGCTGGAAGAAGGGTCGACATCTATCCGCAGATCGGGAGATGAACCTACTGAGGGCAGCCGTCATTCCGGCCAACTTCTGGACCTCCTTCGGGTTCCGAGGCGGTTGCAGGTTACAGATTGCAGAGATCTGTTTGGGGTTGGCCTCAATAACCCTGTGAGTAAGCATGTAGCCCAGGAATTTACTAGACCCTACTCCGAAGGAGCATTTGGAGGCATTCAGTCGTAACTTATGTTTCCGCAAAGTCTGGAACGTGTTATCCAGGTCGGCCACATGGGCCGGTATGGCCTTGCTCTTTACAACCATGTTGTCCACATATACCTCGACATTTTTTCCCAATTGTTCCTCGAACATCCGGGTCATCATCCTCTGATAGGTAGCCCCCGCGTTTTTCAGACCGAAGGGCATCACCTTGTAATGGTAGTTGCCGGTGGAGATCACGAAATCAGTTTTCTCCTTGTCCTCTAAAGCCAAAGGTATCTGGTGGTACCCCTGAAAGGCGTCCAGGAAACTCATACGAGGGTGGCCGACCGTCGCATCTACCAGTTGATCTATGCAGGGCATCGGGAAAGGGTCCTTGGGACAGGCTTTGTTGAGGTCCGTGAAGTCTACGCACACTCTCCACTTCCCACTCTTCTTCTTCACCACGACTGTGTGCGCCAACCATTCGGGATAGAACACTTCTTTGATAGCCCCAGCCCTTTTGAGCTTGATGACCTCCTCCTTCACGGCCTCGGAGTGCTCCGCGGAAGAGCGCCGAGGAGGTTGCTTCTTCGGCACTGCCGCCGGGTTAACGTTCAGATGGTGGCATATGAAGTTTGGGTCGATTCCAGGCATCTCATGCTCGTCCCATGCAAACACGTCGAGGTTCCCTCTCAGGAACGCGACCAACTCTTCCCTTTCTTCGGTCGGCAGCTGAGCCCCGATCTGGAAGAACCTCTCTGGGTCGTTGTCTACGAGGACCCTGTCCAACCCCTCGCACATGAGCTCCTCTGCCACTATCCCTCCAGTGGTGGCAGAAGAGGTTAATTGCTATGAGGTCGGTGCAACTGGAGCCGAGGGTTCGGGGTTCGGCTTGCACAAAACTGCGGCGGTCAGGCATTGTCTCGCTGCGGTCTGACTCCCAATAATTTCCTCTACTTGGCCGCCGAAAGGGAACTTCACCTTGGCGTGGAGAATGGAGGAGACAGCCCTTAGGGCGTGCAGCCAAGGCCTCCCTACAATGGCCGTGTAAGGGGAGTAGGCGTCCACCACGATGAAGTCCACTTCCACCACTGCCGGACCTGACTGTACAGGCAACCTGATTTGCCCTTTGGGGATCACTACCTTTCCTTCGAAGCTTATGAGTGGCGAGTTGTACGCCGAGAGGTCCTCTTCCCTCAGGTTCAGCCCCTTGTATAGATCGAGGTACATGATGTCTGCGCCGCTTCCTTGGTCCACCATTACCCTCTTTGCATCGTAACCTCTGATCCTTAGCATTATGACTAGGGCGTCATCGTGGGGCTGGATGGTCCCTTCCTTGTTCGCGTTCGAAAAGGCCAGCGTGGGCGGCTCATTGCCCTTAATCCTTTTCGGCTCGGGGCCAGAGCCCTCAGCATAGGCTCGCGCCACAGTCATCACCCTGGAAGGGCGTGAGCCGGTCCTTCCAAGAGCGGCAAGAATGACGTTGATGGTTCCAAAGGAGGCCTCGGGGCATGGTGGCCCTGGCCTTGCCCCTCATGCTGGTGCACGAATTGTCTGAACTTTCCCCCCTTCGTCAATTGTTCTAGGTAGTACCGTAGGTTCTTGCAGTTCTCAGTCGTGTGGCCGTTCTCTTGATGGTACTGGCAGTGGAGGTTCTGGTTACGCTTCGCGAGATCACCTGTCATTTTGCTGGGCCACCTAAAGTAGGGCTCGTGGCGGATTTTCTCAAACACCCGCTGTATGGGCTCGCGGAATACAACGCCGACCATCTGCGTTGTCGCCTGACGAGGTTGCCCGATGAACTCCCTCCTCGGCCTACTGTTGCTATACCTGTCCGACCTGAATCCCTCCTCTCTTGAGGGATAACCTTCGCCCTAGCCTTCACTTGCAATTGATCCTCCTCCACCTGCGTGTACTCATCAATGCGGTCCATGAGGCGACGCACGCTCTTGACAGGCCTCCTGCTCAGCGACTTCCTCAAGTCGTGCTCGTTTGGAAGGCCAACCTTGAAGGTGCTTATGGCAACTTCGTCGAAGTCCCCATCAATCTCGTTGTACATCTCCCAGTATCTGTCGGTATATGCCCTGAGGGTCTCTCCCTCCCTCATGGCCATGGACAACAGCGAGTCTAGAGGCCGGGGGACCCTACTACATGTGATGAACCGCGAGCCGAAGGCCCTGGTGAGCTCCACGAAGGAATCGACAGAGCCCGCCTTCAGGCCGTTGAACCATCTCATCGCGACGGGTCCCAGGCTGGAAGGGAAGACCTTGCATATCAGGGTCTCATTCTTCGAGTGCACGGCCATCCTCTGGCTAAAATGGCTCACGTGTTCTACTGGGTCCGTCCTTCCGTTGTAAATCGTGAAGGCTAGCTGGGAAACCACCTTGGAAGTTTTCCCTTCTCAATCCTCTGAGTGAAGGGTGACTTGGAAATCTAGAGGAGTGCCCTGCTCAGTGCATTGTTGGCTAGGCCGCGGGAGGACGCCCTCTTGTCTTTAAGTTGGCGATGGCGTTCGTCCTCCTGGGACGAGGACTCGCAAAGGGGGGTCCTCGACCTGAAACTGTCGGAGCCGCTGCTAGCATCCTCTGAGGAATGGTCTGAAGGGGATGGCGTGCGCCTTCGTTTCTCCCGGCACAGCTTCCTTCTCAGATGGTCAATCTCCCTTTACAGGGTCTCAACGCTTTTTTCGTGGGAGGTTCTACTTCCATCGCGTGCATGGCTCATCCCGCGCGTATGTTCAATGCGCACGCTGGCTTCACGCTCTCTCTCCCGTTCTAACCGCACAAATTGGTCCTCGCACTGGGACCTCCTGGACTCTGCATAACGTGAACCTGAACCTTCCATGGTACTTCCAGTCCTTTTTGTCAAGGCCTTCCCACAGACGGCACCAATTGTAAGGACACAAAGTAGGACCTCGGCCCAAATGCGTGACCGGGCCGGCCCAAGTGGCCTTTACAATAAAATTTGTAGAGAATGGGCTTGAAGCCTAGACTTCTTGGGGTTCTAGAAGGCTATGGGTAAGGGTTAAGTCTGCTGCTGGCGTGCTAGGAGTTGAGGGTGCGTCTTTGCCTCTCCTCTGATGTGGGCCGAGAAGCTTATGTCCAGGCCTTACACCTGTTCTCTGGGAGGAGGGAGAGAGAGTGAGTCTTCTTCTTCCCTTGGAGAAAATCCGGATCCCCTTCCTATGGTCCATCCTTCTCTATTTATACTCCCCATCCCTGGTTCCCATCTGTCTTTTCCCTGAAAACGCTCCCCAAGGTTCAGAAAGCTGTCCACCGTCCCCTCAGGAGTCATTTCCCCATTAATGCGGCCAGGCGGGTAGGTGGAAGGCTTTTAATGCGGTCGCAGCAGCTTTATGTAATGCACGTCTTCCCTGTCTCCCACCTCGGCGTCTCACTAAGGCTTGGGATAACTCACCGAGCTCTAGGAGCTCTTCCTCGGGCGTCTAGCTACCCTGTTCTGTCCCTGACATTATGTCCGATGGGGCCTTCTCCTTGAATCCTCATCCAACAGGCTGGCGGCCTGGTTGACGGGCTTTTGGGCCCCAGTTCTAGGAGGCTCTATTCCCAACTCATGGTCCCTTCAGCGGAGTGCGCGTCCACGGACCAGGCCCCAGGCCCATATGGTGTTTTGACGCCTTTATCCCCCACAGTATCTACTTTTAATAATTGTATTCATTATCATCAGATTAAGACACTAATCAATTTTTGGTACAATTTAAATTTTGTAACTTATTCGAATTATTTTTTAAAAGTTGGGTCTATATAGAACCCGTATTAGTAGAAGTGATTTGTATAAGTTGTATTAAGTGACAACAAATATTTTAGAGAAAGATGAGATTTTAAAAAATTGTACTCACATCTAGTGCTTCAAAAGCACTAACAATGAAGTGAATATGTAAGTATACATGTTCATTGTAGCTCATTAAATCTTTTTATTAGTATTATTATTCGGTTCTCTCTGTCATCTACATTAAAAAACAGCAGCATGTTGAAGGCGGCAACAGATCATAGGTTTGGGTCCTCATGGATTGTTGCGTCTATGTTGTTAGATCTTTTTGTTGTTGTTGTGGATATCTAGACCTGGATCTTAATATCTTATACTTTTTATTTATTTATTCTATTTTTACAGCAATTGCACCTTGTGCATTTCGTTATGGATCTCAGATTTGTGCCTTGGAGGCGCCGCGTGACGTAATCTAGATCCCATATATTGATTTATTTGTTGGATAGATAAATTAAACAAATAATTAAGTAAATAAAGTGTGAGTGGTTGAGGTTTGTAAGTAAAATAAGTAAAGTGACTTTTCAATAATGCTTTTTTTTTTTAATATTTCTAGATTTTATGCCCTTGTATATCAATATAAGTCAATTGTAAATCAATATGAGTATTTGTAGAAACTTTAGGATTGAAAGCTGTAGTTGCATTAAGTGGTTACACCAAATTATAGAATTTTGTAATAATTTTTTTAAATATATATATATATATATATATATATGTTTTTATCTTTTTCTCCTATAATTTCTAAGTTGATAAAAGTCTCAATTTGATTACAATTCAATTTCTTCATCAAATCCTTTTATTATTAATTTCTGGGTAAAATATTATATTGGTTCTTAAACTTTACCAAAAGTTTGGTTTTCATCCCTAAACTTTAAGAAGTTCATTTTTTGTCCCTAAACTATAAAAAAGTTAATCTTTCATCCCTAAATTATTGAAAATATTTTATTTATATTCTTAAGTTTTACCAAAAGTTTATTTTTCATCCCTAAATTATTGAAAAAAAGTTTTTTTTTTCATCCCTATTTTTATCTCTAAACCATTGAAAATTTTTTTTTACAAAGTTTAGGGATAACAAAAATAATTTTTTAAAGTTTAGGGACGAAAAACAAATTCATGACAAATTTTAAGGACCAAAATAGCATTTTACCCTTAATTTTTAGACAAAACCACTCTTTTTATTCTTATCAACTTTTTAGGAGTACAAATAAAATATGATAGAATTAAATAAAAAAAAAAAAATTGATATCAACATACAAAGCAGAATTTGTTTTAGATTTTAAAAAAATGGATTTTTTTTTCTTATCTTCTTCTCCAATAATTTTTAAGTAAATAAAAATCTTAATTTAATTACAATTTGTTAGGTCCATATTTTTATGTAATTGACATATCCTATAACAAAACACATTTTATCTGTATTTGGGTAAATTTAAACAGGTTCAAGATGATCATTAGAAGTGGTTACATTGAAGACCCGAAGATTACTCAAGAACTGCTCAAGAAAAACTAAATCTGCAGGTCCCAATACCTCCTCGATACCTGTTGATTTATCGAGATTTACTAAAGCTTGATGCCTGTCTCGATTTATCAAGCTTACAGGATTTTTGATATAGCTTGCAACCTTTTAATTCTATAGGCTATTGTTTTAGGGTTTGTGTAAACCTAATAGAAATAGGAAAGCCCATTTAAAAAACTCATTAACCTTCTATTTAAATAAGGAGGCGGTGAAAGTAAATCCTAACCCTAAAAAGTTTCATAAGGTTTTTTTGAAACTCTAGCCTCCTCCGACAAAAGAAAGAAATATTGCTGTGTTTCTTGTACACCTTTCAGCTCTGAAACCAAGCAAAGCCTCTAGCACCAACAATGAAGATCTTATTGGTGTTTCTTTCTAAAGCTGCTTCAAATCAACTACAACAATCAAAGGGTTGCTATGGAGTTAGTCACGTACTGGAATTCATGCAAAGGAGTTAGTCACATATTGAGATTCGTGCGAAGGAAGAAGTCTTTCTACAAGATCAAGTTCAATTGGGGATTGAAGTAAAGGTTCAACCGTAAGTTTGTATTTTGGGATAATTCAAGATAGTGGTAAGATTCCTTATACTTGTAACCGCTTATTCTTGATTAGTTGATTCTTGGGAGTGGTGACC
The DNA here is from genome assembly GCA_032878915.1 of Castanopsis chinensis. Taxonomy (NCBI): domain Eukaryota; kingdom Viridiplantae; phylum Streptophyta; class Magnoliopsida; order Fagales; family Fagaceae; genus Castanopsis; species Castanopsis chinensis. Next base: position 20,109,156 of record JAVQMG010000122.1, read on the forward strand.
TAAAATTCACCCGATGGAGTTTTGCCTTATAAGAGGTTTTCCTTATTCGTCAACAAATCACCGTGTCATTTAATTTCCGCTGCATATTAGTTTATTTAGTAATTTGTTGGTGCCTCCATGATTTGCATATAATTTGACCTAATTAATCAACTTAGGTAATTGAATTAATTAACCAGGATCAATCTTTTTTAACCCAACACAATTCAAATTCTTCATCTAATCATTTTATTATTAATTTTTAGATAACACTACTCTTTTTATTCTTATCAACTTTTTAGGAGTGCAAATCAAAATAAGATTTAATTTTATATAAAAAAAATGATATCAACATACAAATCAAAAATTAAAAAAAAAAAATTGATATCAATTTGGAATTACATGGAGAACTTTGTATCACAAACAAAAACATCTTCATTTTTTTGCTTTGATAATCCGCATAAGAAAATTTAGATTAGATAAGTATGTAAATTTGAATCTAATAGAAATTAAGTGAACTAAAACTCAACTACAACTCTATTCTACTGTACTATTTAAGAATGCTAAAATCAATGAAGTGAAGAACCAAGGAAGAATTTGACTTTTTTGGTGAGAAAAATTACCTTTATGTGAGAAAAATTAGATTTTTTATGTTTACATTTTTCTATTAATATAGTTTAATTATTACTTAAATTCTAAGATTTAAAAAAAAAAAAAATTAGGTAATGCAATTCTTCATAAATCTTGATATTATTTATGGAAGTGTTCTTAATTGATTGTGCAGATTATTTCTTCATTTATGGAAACATAAAAAATGGCTATACTGGGTAATTGATATGTGAACTATAGGGGCGAGATTTGGATCCTGGGCCCAAAAAGCAACTGGACTAGAGCCCAAATAACCTGACACAATGAATTTGTAGAGGGTGAGCTTGAAAGCTAGGCTTTCATGAAAGGATCAATGCGAACAGTAGATCAATGATAACAAAAAAATAAAGAATAGATTGTATGCGAAGAAAATCGCTCCTTAGCAAAGTTCGAGGAGAATAGTTATTGAATACATTCCTTCTGACTTGGTTGCAACTTCTATTCTAAGTTGCTACATTACCATTTTCCACCATTTTTTTAGATCCCCCCTCCTCTAGAGGGTCTCCCATATTATATAGCTCCCTATGGATAATCTTGGCCCTCTAGTTTTTGGTCACCCGAGCTACTATTTGAGTGCTTATCTCATCAGACACCTTCCTAAACCTCTTGTAAGTTGCAGCAATCAAGGCAGCACTGTTCAGGAGTTTTCTCCACATAAATGTAGCCAGGATGTTTGGTGGGAAGCATTAAATGGGGTGGCAGCCTCCATCTCTTCAATCAAGGCTGGTCCTTTCCCCGAAGTTCCTTTCCCTCAGTGTGACCTCCTCTGATAACGTGCCATTGTAGTGGCCTCACTGTCCAAGGACGTGATCTCCTCAGAGCTACAGTGGCCTCCTCGCCTTAGGTATGACACGTGGAATGTTCTTTTTATTAAATTTTTGTACCTCACATAAACTTTCATATTTACATTGCTATACAATTTTTGCTTTATCTTTATGTGCCTTTATTTAATCATTTTTGAAATTTTCTTGATTATGGTGGCTTGGTAGATCTAAATACTTGTAAATTTATGGATTTTTTTTGGTTATATATGCTAGAAATTCTATCACCGTCAATTAAATTAGGAGATTTATGTGAGATGAGTTGTCTTCTTTTTTATTAATTTTCTATTTTTCCATTAACGTAGTTTAATTATTGCTTAAATTCTATGCTTTTTTAAAATTTGAGATAATGAAATTCATTTTAATTTTTCATATTATTTTTTTGATTTGGTGTTTTTAATTGATTGTGCAGATTATTTTTTCATTTATGGCAACATTAAAATGACTATAACTGGTAATTTATATGTAAACATTTACATTTACTGTAAGGGGCAAAACAGTCAGCCAGGCCCAACCCAGATGAAACTGGGCTAGGATGGAGGCCCAATACAACTAATTTGTAGAGGTGGGTGGTCAATGTCAACACTTTGATCTCTTGTAGCCACGGGTTGGTAATTAAAGAATGTAGACTAGCAAGGATGACAATACAGGTAAGGAGTTATATTAGGAAAAGAGAAATTCTTATTTAAGTCCTTTATCAGGCAGGCCTAGTAGCAACTGTTCTTACAATGATCGTTTTCATTCTCTATTTCCCCATTTCTCTCTCTAAACTTTTTCCGATCTCCCCTCAAGGAGGACCTTCCTTCGTATATGCAATTGCTTGGATTGCATCTCAGCCTTCTACTTTTAGGCTACACAAAATGGGAACATTGTTCTAGGGTCATTCTGCCATTAATACGACAAACTGAGTTGGTATAGTGCATTGAATGTGTAGGTGATAGATGCTTTTTCTGGAAGTTTCCTTATATTCTCACTCGTACGTTACTATGATCCTCCTTGGCCTCCACTTGTATAGCCTTTATGGCTTATTTCCCGTCTCCTGAGAAGTAGCCGCTCCTCGGGCTGGTTGTCCTCCTCATTTTCCTTGACCTAATTGCCCTGACTAGCCTGGGCTTGATATGATGGATAGTTGGACCCAATTACACCTTGGGTGAATCCCACTTGATGATTCCTTATCTTTGGGCTTACTCCTCCCACATTTACATTGCAATACAATTTTTGTTTTTTCTTTATGTACCTAGATTTACTTATTTTTTAAATTATCTTGATTGTTGTAACTTGGTAGGTCTAGGTACTTATATTTAGTGTTTCCCTTTAAGTAAAAAAAATGTCTCCCTATAATGTCATATTTTTTAAGTGTCATATATATATATATATATATATATAGAGAGAGAGAGAGAGAGAGAGAGAGAGAGAGAGAGAGAGAGAGAGAGAGAGAGATTGTTTTAACAATTTGCCATAGTTTTTAAAATATTTGTTTTTAAACAAAAAATATACATTTTCCATGTAACTTAATTTTTTTAAAATATTTTATATTTTATTAAAACGACAAAGTTTAGTTACAATATTGGTCGTAGCTAAGGCTAGAACCTTACTCAATAAAATAAACATTGCTACATGTTTTAAAAATCTAATTGTTGATTTGTATATTCATTACGCTTTTAATACACATGTCAAATTTTGTGTCAACCGGATATTATTTACCATATGATCTATAAGCTTATATTTTATGCATAATTTTAATTACAAAAACTTGTAATTTAAACAATTTATTGATAACATAACTATTGATCTTTAATTTTTTAAAAATTTTGCAAGCATGAGGGATATAAAAAGAATATATAATCCAATTGTGAGTTTGTCAAAATCCACCTTCAATAAAAAGATATTGAGTAAGATTGTAGTCTTAAATTACAACCAATTTTGTATCTAAAATTTATATTTATTAAAATTCAGTTTATTTTCAAGAGTAAATAGAATGTACAACTAATGAGGCGAGGCAGCACACAAAGCTTAAATTTCTAAGCAAAAATAAAAATAATATAAAAAAAGGTTTGGATTAAGAGTAATAGATTATTTAAAAAAAAAACTAATAATACTTTCATAAAAAGTATAATAATTTGTCAAAAAAATTAATTAAATTATTTTTATATAAATAATATCCAAAAATAATTGCTAAACCAATTCTCTTGTCTTATTTGTTAACTTTTTCATCTAAAAAAAAAAAGCTTATTTTATGACCATTAAATCGTAACCATTCTCTAAATATATTAGGAAATGTTTGTCATTTATCTTGTTTTGGTTAATTGCGGAGATTGAGGGCCCGTTTGTTTTCCTATCTCAAACTCACATTTTTACATTTTAAACAATATTACACACATTTTCACACATATTTTCACTCACACGTATTTCAAAAAACTACAAAAAAATTACAAAAATCTCATCTCAAACTACTCTATCAAATACCCCCTGAGCATTTACACGCACTTTCTTTGAACTATTCTATTTTACCATCTTAAAAAATACTTTATTAATTATACAATACCATTTTATAACACACCTAACATTCTAACTTTTACTGATCTCATCTATTTATTAAAATATTAATTTCACCACCTCTTTCTATCTCTTCCTCTTCATACAAAATAATTAAAAATATCCACCTACCACTCTAAAATACAATATAAACTTTGGGATAATTACAGTAAACTCACATTTGGTATGACCTGTTTTCACTTTGCCTACCTGTGGTTTAATTATTTACATTTTCCTCACTTGAGTTTCAATCCGTTACCCATCTCACCCTCAAACGTTAGAAAAACATCTTTTTATTCAAAATTAGAACATAACACGGATCAAAAACCTAAACCATCAGTTCTTTTCCTCACGAGCCCTAGAAACACCAAAATCCCTTGTATTGACCTGGGTTTTGATTTTTTTGATCTTGCTTTCGTGTGAAGGTGAGGTTCTGTCTGTGGGTTGTCTTGAGGCATTGAATATTCGAAGATAGATCATCACCAAGTACGACATTTCTACTTTATTTGGGTTAGGGTTTCAAGTTTTTATGGTAGCTTTGATTTACATGAAGTTGATAATCGATGTCTTCTTCAAGTGGAAATTACTCAGGTTCAAGTGGGCATTTGTGTACATATGAGACTTGTGTGCTGAGAACAAGTTTGACAGTGGATAATTTTGGGAGAAGGTTTCTAAGTTGTAGCCGATATAAGGTAAGTATACTTTTTACTTAATCTAGTTGATTCATGTGAGATTGGAATGTGATGTGTTCAATTCAATTTATGAACAGGTTGGTCCCAAGTACCCTTTCTTTATATGGATTGATGATCCCACTTGTATGCGTGAAAATGAAGCTGCCCATTTGGTGCAACAAAAGCTGGATTTACTACAGAGTGAGCTGTAACTTGCACACGAAAGGGAAAGAGCAGCTACCCAGACAGCAGCAGAAGCTACCTAAATGGTAGAAATTGCTCAAGACAGGGTAGCAAAAGCCACTGATAGGGAGAGAAAGTTTCAAGCTTCCTCTGTTCAAGCCAAGGAGATAACAGTGAAAGACTTAGAATAAGAGAGAAAGTGCAGAATTGCACTAATTCTGTCATGGGTTTTTTTATTTATTTATTTATTTATTTTGGTTATGTTGTTTTCATGTTTTGACTCAAGTGAGAATGTTGGAATGATGAGATTAAGTTTGCCTGATCCTCAATTGTATTGTGATAGAACTATGTAAGATTTTTTTGAGAATGAGAACTATGTAAGAAAGTAGATGTTATTGGCTTAAAGCCACTTAATAATATAAGTCTTTTTAAGATAAAGTGTTATTTATATTAGATGCTGTTGGTATTTTTGCTTAAAGTGAATTGGCTACTTGTGAGCTGTTGGTGTTGGTGTTTTGTTAGATGGTGTGAGCTGTGCCAAGATTGTGCATAAAATGCATTGTGTGAAGATAATTGTGTTTAAAGTGCATGACAACTGTCTGTCAACTTGCAAGAAAAGACAACAAATGTACACATACACTTGCTACAATTCAACACATACACCTGCTACTATTCAACACATATAGCTACCCACATAAACAAACTCATATATGGAACTCATATATGGGCAACTGTAATAATCTGAATAATAATTCTGAACACCTATCATTAAGTTGGGAAATTGTATACATAATTAGGGTGGCATTGAATAGTCTTTCATCAACCACTAGTAATTATAAAGCATTTGGTACAACAACAAAAACAGTTGCACTTACCCATTGTTTACAAAACTTACAAAAGAACAAAAAGTGTTTGAACAGGGCAATTTAAAAGTGTCTTGCCATTGTCTACAAATCCCAACAGTGTCTGCCCTACCATTGTCGACAAACTACATAAAACCCTAACACTACATAACCATAATAGATAGCAACAAAAGTGTCTTGTAGAATCAGTCTTTATTTACTGCCCCTACCTTTCCCACCACAACTGGTCTTTCGAGATCTTGTTTTACATTTCTGAGTCCTAGCTGCATCACCCCTTCCTCTCAAAGCAGCTCCTCTGGTAGCAGGTGGTCTTGTAGGTGCTCTGCTGTCCTATGTTTCTGCACGGGTGTGTGCTGCTGGCTGGCTTGAAGAGAATCAAGGATTTCCTCTAACTGTATACCTGAAGTATGAAGAGTACTACTGACTTGGGTTCTGTGACCATGGAGTTGGTGGCTGTGACCATGGAGCTTGTGGTTGTGGAGCTTGTGGCTGGGGCCGTGACCCTGCTGCCTGGTTGGATGAGGATGATGCCATAGTGTAAGGCTGAGCTGAGGATTGGGTCTGTGATGAAGATAGGGCCTGGGATCCTTGTCTGCGTGTAGAAGGCCTTCCAGTTCCCTACAACCAAATATGAGCATTTTTTTTATAGTGTCAGTTATTAGCATTTTGCATTTGAATAAAAAAAGTTTGTAAAAACTTACAGATTTCTGCAATCCCTGCCTCCTCTCCCATGGTGTCTCACCAGTGACATTAGCCCTACATCCCCTTGCATTGTGCCCTTCCTTTTGACACATTCCACACCTTACTGGCTTGTTTGATCTAGACACCTTATAAGGGATCTTTGGCTCATCAGCATCTCTCTTCCTCTTCATGGGTGGCCTGCCTAGTGGCTTATAGATAATAGGCGCAACAGGCTTGGGTTAGCCACTTGGCATCCACTCAGATTGGCCAGGCATTAGAGGTATGGGTGTCTTGTATGTCTCCACAAAAGCATCCTTGTAGTAGCATGGATGGGTGTAGTCTTCTAGTTTCTCATGATTCACAAAAATGGCTGCAACTCCATGCTTGCAAGGGATTCCTATCAAGTCCCATGCTCTACAACTGCATGTCCTCTCTACCAAGTCCACCACATGTCTTTCCCTCTCATTGTCAACCTCATAGACAAACCTCCCAAATGGCATTGCACATAAGTTCTTAGACTCTAATTTTAACTTATTCACCTTGTCCTGTATGCTTGGACAGAACTTGCTACCATACTTTTCTATACCAATCTTCTTTGTATACACCCTGGTCATAAGCCTAAGTCTAATCCATTCCAGCATTGATAAGATGGGCTTGTCTCTAGCCTTCACAATCATAGAGTTAAAACTCTCACTCAGATTGTTTACTAGACAATCTGTCAAAACTCTTGAAGAAAAGTGAGATCTGGTCTATTGTGCAGACTCTATATTAGCCTGGTACTTCCAAGCTTCTTCATCCAAACTCTTAAGATGATCCATCATCCTCTCAAATTCCCTGGCTAATGTTGTGCCAGCACACCTCCACAGTACACTCTTCAACTCCATGCCCTTGTGGTTAACCTTAAAGTTGTTGTATATGTGCTTCACACAATACCTGTGCTCCACAGTTGGGAATGGAGTCTCCATTACAAGTAGAAGGTCCTGCAATCAAGTAAGCATTCAATGTTAGCAAGTAAGCATGTAAAAGGGTTAGCATGTAATGATAATACCTTCTGCCTGTCACTGATGAATACCAGATTGAGCTCCTCTGGCCTGCCAATGTCATCTGCAAATTGTTCTAAGAACCAGATCCAGCTGTCCTTGTTCTCTTGCTCAAGCACAGCCATTGTCATTGGGAATATATTGTCATTTCCATCCTTGGCAGTGGTAGACAATAATTGTCCACCAAACCTCCTCTTCAAGTGGCATCCATCTAGCTCAACAAAGGGTCTACAACCACCTAGAAAGCCAACCTTCTGAGCATTGTACATAATGTACATCCTTTTAAACTGGGGTTCTGCATTCTCATTTTCCATCTCTGTTTTCAAAATCACCTAGCTTCCTACATCTGTCCTCCTTATCATTTCTGCATAATCTCTAAGTAGGCCATACTGAGTCTCTTCATTTCCAGTAATTAGTCCCCTAGCTGCCTTCCTTTATCAATACATCTAACTAATACTCAAATCAATAGAAATCTGCTACATCACATGGTGCTTAACACCTAAGACCTCCAAATTAAGATTCATACCAAAATCCTCCAAATACTTTTTTGCCACATAGGCTGATGTAACTTGCCCATTTTGAAATGTAAGGGGGCAGGTACACTTAGGATAAAGTATCTTGATCTCAAATGTGTACTCTCTAGTCACCATTGAGGCATAACACCTTCGTCCACAATTGTTCTTACAATGTACAAAAATCTTCTTCTTCTCATTCAACTTCTACTTGATATTAATGTGATGCTGAATCACATACTCCTTCAAAGCATTCCTAAACACCTTGGAGTTTGGGAACTTCATCCCTTTTACCAACCTAACATTTTCCATATTAGCCATCTCCTTAAACTCCAAATTGCCAGGTCTCTGCTCATCATTAGAACCATTCAAACTTGTTATATCATCCTCTAAAGCTGATTCAGCCCACTCTTCATCTAAATCTATGTTTGGAGGAGAAACATTGCTTAGGTTAAGTGCATCTGTGTTTGGCTGAGGTGTATTAGTGTTTGGATGAGATGTATTAGTGGTTGGTTGTGGTGTATCAATGGTTGGTTGTGGTATATCTGTGTGAGGTGGAGAAGACTCACTAAAAATGTCATCAGCAAAGTCTTCTCCTTCCAAACCTTCATTCAACCAATCAAACTCATCTTCTACCCCTACACTACCATCACCATGTCCTGTAGCAGCTTCTACACCACCCCCTGCACCCGCCCCTACACCCTCTGCAGCAGCCCCTACACCAGCCCCTGCAGCAGCTCCTGCACCAACCCTAGCAACATCAAGAACTTCAACTGCAAGTGGAGCATGACCACTCTCCACATACAGTATGATGGTGTCTCTAATCTTGCACATAGGCATCACATCTTGATCATCTTGTATGAGCCTTAAGTCTTGCTCCAAGTTGCCCCCAGAACCTAAATAATGAACCCTGCACAGTTCATCAATCCCCAAGTCCTCACATATACCTTGTATTTCAAAATAACTAATCCTATCATGATCACTGTGCATTATTTCAACTTTTCCCCCAAAATATTCTAAACTAGGATTCCACACAAAAGTACCCCCATAATGTACTTCAAATTTCACTTCCTCATCATCCATCTGCAATAACAAATTACCATTTGACACGTACACAATTAACAATTAAAGAATTGTAAACAATAGACACAAAAGAGTAAACACTTGCATATTTCTGTTTTGCTTTTAGGATGCAACACACACATTAGAGGGACCAAATTTCTACTTTGCTTTTGTTTCTGTTTTACTAAATAGCACGTGCAAACACTAAAATTTAAACCAACAAAAACACTAAAATTTCTCATTTGGTCCACTGTGAGACACAATGATTACGACAGACAAAATGCCCATAAACAAACACAAATCCAAACAACAAGTAACATTACGTCAACAAACACAATCAATATTCTCATTACATTACATGTAACATTGACCAGTGACTGATTACTCAAAAAACAATAAAACAACTACAAGCCCAAATAAAAAACCCAAACAGTGACTGATTTCTTACCAGGTTTTTAGTCCCTCGGACAACCTGTTACTCGTCTAGGTTTAAACTTGTAGCACTATTTCAATATCAGACGCAGAATGGGGTTTCTCTAGGGATTTTTGTGTTTCTAGGGCTCGTAAGGAAAAGAACTGATAGTTTGGGTTTTTGATCCGTTTTATGTTCTAATTTTGAATAAAAATGTGTTTTTTTAACGTCTGAGGGCGAGGTGGGTAACGGATTGAAGCTCAGATGGGTAAAGTGTAAATGATTAAACCACAGGTAGGCAAAGTGAAAACGGGTCATACTACATGTGGATTTGCTGTAATTATCCCATAAACTTTTTACAAGTTGCTACAGTGCCATCATAAAAATAGGATGGCAGTGTAGCATAATTGCAAATTTTTTTGTCATTATAAGTCTTTATAAGATCGGATAATAGAGGGTTTTAAAACTTTGATACTAAAGGGGTGTTTGGGAGATCGAGTAGTTTAAGTTACGTTGTTTGGGTATTTTTGATATACGTGTAGATGAAAAAGTGTATAAAAATATATGTAATATTGTTTAAAATGTATAAAAATATATTTAAACATGCTTGCCAAACACCCCCTAGATATTACTACCACGTGACATTTACAAGATCTCGTGTGAATGACTTAAAGCCTACGGAACAAAGAAAGAGTGCAAAGTGAGACATGTTCATAGTATATTTTTTGTAAGAACGTAGACGCGCCTATTTGCTACGTAATGTTCCACTGCAGCAAAAGGAGCTGTATTACTTCCCATAACAATTATTAAAAAACATTTTCACAAATTCTGCGGACATGTGCGTGCACTTTTTTGTCAGAATTTCTGCACGCCTTGCTTCATAATGTCCCCAATTCACCCCAAAAAAACACTATTCCAGTATTCCTTCAATAAAGTCTGCTTTACAACATTTTTCAATAATTTCTTTTACGTTGAGATGTTACGTTATTATTGATTAGAAGTGCAGAGTCAACCTGCTAATTTGTTAAAACTAACTTATTTCAATTGAGCTGATTTTTAGAGGTCGGTGAATTGGATTAGGTCGTCGATTTTTTTGTTTTTTTGAATAGTGGATTGAGTTGGATTCAGTATAGCATTCACACATATGTCTAATCTGACTCAACCTATCTATATTATATATATATATATATTTATTTATTTAAAATATAAATTATATATATTTAAAATAATAGTACAAAATTTTGTTATTTAATTTTTTTCCTCATCTTCTTAAATAAAATTCAAACTCTAAGTTCTCCTCGCGTAGTTTGTATTGGTTTGGTGTTATGCTCAAAATTATTTAATTATAAATTTGCTCTTATTTATTGTGGTATTGTTCTAATGCTCAATTAAATAATGATAATAGTAGTAATTTAAAATATTAAAAAAAATTGTCCAACCCTTGAGATAGGTTGAGTTGGTTGGATTTTTTTTAATCCACCATGGTGGATTGAGTTAAAAAATATCATTCAACTTGAGTCATGCATACTCCTAATATTATTGATTTTTTATTATCTATATCAAGGAAAAGTCTACATAAAAATAGTATTACATGCACCCATTACAACTTCTTTACTAAAAGAGTTGTTTTGACCCAAATTAAATTTAAAAAAAAAAAAACACTAAATTAAACTAATCAACTTATGAAAATAGCTAGAGTATTAATATCGGTGGAGGCAAATAGGTAAAATGCTAAATTTAGTAACTAAATATAAAAAAAAAAAAAAAAAGGTGGAACAAAAGGCTAATGCCTCAATAGAGCAAGAGTAATATCGTATGGCTATTGTTTATTGTAGTAGATATATTGTTACATGGCGAGTTGAGAATGGTGAAGGTTTAGATCATCCAACCTTCACTAGTCACAACTTGCCACGTGGCAAGTTGTGGCTATAACTTTGTGATTTTTTTTTGTGTCCCTAGCACTTTTCTTTGTCCTTGGCTTCTCTTTTTTGCATGTAGCATCACCTTGAGTTGCCATTGTGATTTCTTGAATGCATTGAACTACATTGTTGTATTACTTTTTTTTGCATGTAGCATCACCTTGAGTTGCCTTTTTGATTTCTTGAATGCATTGAACTACATTGCTGTATTACAAACAGTAGTTATGAGAGTATATGTAGTTAATGTATGCCATAAAATAAGATTACTTGTTGTTATAAGTTAATTAATTATTATTATTTTATTTTTGATAGATAATATTTAGTTTTAATTTATGTCTATTCTATGACAATTATTTTTTATTATCAAGCTAAGTCATCAATGGGTTCTTAGAGTTTGAACCAAACATCTCTTATTCAATTGCATTAGTTTTTTTTTTTTTTTGAGGAAATCAATTACACTAATTGAGAGAACTCATAGAAATTAATTAATTTCTTTTCAACTTTCACCAATAAGGATATTTTAAAATATATACTACTTCCAACAAAAAACTAAGCTTATATAGAGTCATCAACATTTCATAAAAAATAATGTTAGGGCCACAAAATTTTTCACAATTGTTCACATGGTTATTTGTAATTGGACCAACATCACGGTCATTTGGATTTTGGAAACATCACTGGCACCATTTTTATCATACACTAATCACAATAGATTATTTCACCATTTGTGAAAACATTTTGTTCTTAAACTCATTGTTATGGGAGGGTATTCCTCAAAGGAAAATGCTAACGAATGCCCTTAGGGCATTGGTTAACAATCCATTTAAAGCAAGTTTTTATAGGAAAATGAAATAAAACAATTAATGTTTTGATAGTTTTTTTCAATAAAATATAAAACTTTCCTAAAATGGATACCATCTAAAAGCATGACCCTTCCTCAAATAATATATAATTTTTATACCATCTAAAGAGAATAACATCTATGCTTAAAGTAACAAAGTGTACCATCTCTAATTGCACGCCCACCGCTTCACCATAAAGAAAAGAAGTCCACGAAATCAATGTAATAGTAAAGTAGCGTATAATAATCGTTATAACGACATAGTTAATATCTGCAACAGAAACATGAGTTGATTTAGGTTAACAGTAAGAACCACCATGACTCAACGAATTTTTGTTTTTGTTTTTGTTTTTTTTTTAAAACACACTAACGAGTCATGAGTCAACTACCCTGTGAGAGAACCGTGTAATAAACTAACATAACCATACACAATTCGATTAGGATTTTTACAACTGATCATACAATCAAATACCTTCTTTTTTCAGTTAGTCAAACAACAAAAAAAACTGAAAAATTATCTAATTTATAACTTATTCATCAAGCACGTATCAAACAGGTTTGATAGCTAAACCATAGTCTATTAATTAAGGAGTACTTGGCAAAAGTTTTAAACATCCATGAATAACAACATTTCTAATACTAGCTAATAAAACAGAGAGTCAGCAGTTAATAATAATATAACTAATATAATCATACATCATACCCTAAAAAGAAAAAAACTAGGTACTACTAGTCCTTGGCACAGCAATAGCATGTAGAGGGTACTTCATCTCACAAGACAGTTTGAGAACCTCACTGAGATCAACTGGGCTGGACCCATCTTGAACCCAAGTGAAACCTTGGACCAGCTTAGCCACCCAAAGGTTCACAGTGACTAACCCAAGGTTCTTGCCTGGGCAAACCCTACGGCCAGCTCCGAAGGGTGCAAGCCTCAGATCACAACCCCTCACGTCCACGTCAGCCTCCAAAAACCTCTCGGGCTTGAACTCAAGTGGGTCCTCCCACACTTTCGGGTCATGCGTGATGGCCCACATGTTCACCATCGCTGTTGTTTTGGCGGGAATCAGCATCCCGTTGCTGAGCTGGACATCCGACGTGGACAATCGAGCCCATGACAGTAATGGGCCGGGTGGGTGAACCCGGAGAGTCTCTTTTACCACGGATTGTAAATAAGGTAGTCCCGCCACGTCAGCATCTGTCACCGTTTTATTCCCCACCGCGCTGTCAATCTCCTGGTAAATCTTTTCTTGCACTTCTGGGTGTAAAATCAACTCGGCCATTACCCACTCAGTTAACAACGCCGTCGTATCAGTCCCTCTAAATATCATTTCCTGCACAATAACAAAGAACTCAATACTTGAGTTGACCAGTGAGTTGACTCAGAAAACCTAGCTATATTAAAAACAAAAAAAGGGTTATATTTTTTAGATACCCATAATACAGCAACCATGTCATCCTCTTGAAGCTTCTCTTTACCATCCAAGGAGAGCAAAACATCAACGAAATCAGCGTTATCGGAGAGACTGCTAGGCCCAGCGGCTCGGTGTTCCTCAATGATGTCTCGGACGAGTTTTCTGACTCGGGGAACGAGTCTAGAACAACGTTCCGTTATACGAAATGGGTCATAGAAATGACTCAGCCATGGAAGGTAATCAGACCAGTTGAAAGCACCCAAAAGCTCAAAACCTTCTTGAACCATGTCTTTGAGCTCGTCGAGTTCTTCGCTATCTTGCGCCGTGTCCGTGTCATATCTCTTGCCGAACACGCTTCCCATGATGTTGTTCAACGCGGCAGCTTGGAGGTGCTTACGCAGCAAGACGGTGCCCCTGAGTTTCTGCTCGGTTTCTATGTTGCCCAACATGGCGGCGCACTCTAGCTGGCGTTTAGGTTCGTGGGCTAAGATGCGCCGAGGTGCGAAGAGGTGTGAGGAAGCGATTTTTCTCAAGAGGCGCCAGTAGGTGCCGTTTGGAGCGAAGCCGATGGCTCGGCTAAACATAAGGCTCTTAGCCGACTGTTTGATGGGTCTGTCAGCGAAGTTGGGGGAGGTTAAGATTTCTTTGGCAGTGAAAGGGTCTGAAGCCACAACAACTGGAGTGGAGCCGAGGCTAAAAGCCATGAGCTGAGTGGTAGTGGCTCGGCTCCAAGCCATGGCGGCCAAGGAACGGTGGGCTAAGCCACGGCTTAGAGTGAATAGGCTACCAAATAAAGGTAAGCCTCTAGGCCCAGAGATTGGAACAGGACCTTTTTGGTTCCTACCATTTTTCCATGCAATTCCACCACTGGCAAAAGCCCAAGTGAGAAGAGAGAGAGACACAAAGGCCATAAAGATTGCAACCAAAACATAGCCATCGAGAAGGGTTTTGGATCCAAGGAAAGCTGGGAGAGTAAAAACCCACCAGGTTGTGTCCTTTGTGACTAAACCCAACTCCATTTTTGACGGAAAAATGTGATCTTTGAGAGAGATAGAGAGAGAGCTAAAGGCCGTTTGTTGAGACTTGAGAGTGTAATAATGTATGATTGGGGAATTGGTCCGTGGGGTGAGATCTCACTATATAGAGGAGGAGGGATTTTATAGAAGAATAAAATTTTTGTGACTGTTCACCCAAAAAAAATTGTGACAATTATTAAATTAAAAATAAAATAAAAAATGAGAGGAGGGGGAGAGTTTCAAGTGGGGTAGCGCAGAAATTGTATGAGGGAGAAGAGCGAGGTAGGGAATGTGTGTGTGGTGGGGGTTGATGAATAATGATTAATGAGTAATGACGTTATGGCAATTCTTCTTCTTCTTTTCTTTTTTTATTTATTTATTTATTATAATTTTGAGCCAGGCGATATTGCAATTCAGAGAGAGCATTTAATTAGACCATAGATTTTTTAGCTGAAAACGGCCAGCGCATTTTTTGATAGAGATGTGTCAGTGCGTCCACTAATATATTATTATTATTATTATTATTATTATATGGCGCAGAAGATTAATTAGGAGGAATTTTATTTTTGACGAAGTCAATTTTTCAAAGTCAATTTATGTTAAAAGATGGCTCGCATCTCAAAAAAATTTTTTATATATATATATATATATATATATATTTATATTTATATATAGAGGTGTGTGTAAACCAGGGGCGGAGCTAGGGAGTTGAGAGGGGGCATTTCCCCGACCCCCCGCGGGACCTCACCCAAACCCCACCCCCTCAATATATACATTTTTAGAGCATTCCCATCAGTGAAGGTATAAAAGTGTATAAATGTGTAAAATGATAAAAAATTATTAATTTTACACATTTTAATCCAAAAACCACCCACATCAGTGGGTGTATAAATATGCAAACATGTGAATATCAATACACAAGCTACAGTACCCGTGTATATTTACACGGGTACTGTAGCTGTAAAGATTATTTTATTATTTTTCAGTTCGCTCTTTTTTTTTTCTCTATCTCTGTGCTTCAACAAACCAATAACTGTTCATCTTCTTCTTTTTTTTTTCACTCGGAAGCACAAAAACACACCCACACACAAACAGATAAATCAACACAGAGAATCAACATAAAAAAAAAAAAAAAAAAAAAAAGCAGAGATACACAAACGCAGATCGGAGGTTGGATCGGAGCTACGGAAGTCGTGGCTCGTGGATAGTGGATCGGAGCTCGGATCAGAGATCGTGGTTCGTGGATCGTGGATCGGAGCTTGTGATTGGAGCGGATCGGAGCTTGAAATGCGTGGACCGGAGCGGATCGGAGCTTGTGATTGGAGCGGATCGGAGCCTGAAATGCGTGGATCGGAGCGGATCGGAGCTCAGAGCGAATCGGAGCTCGAAGCTCGGAGCGGATCGGAGCTCTTGCATCGGAGCGGATCGGAGCTCTTGCATCGGAGCAGATCGGAGCTCGAAGCTCGGAGCGGATCGGAGCTCTTGGATCGGAGCTCGAAGCTCGGAGCGGATCGGAGCTCTTGCATCGGAGCAGATCGGAGCTCGAAGCTCGGAGCGGATCGGAGCTCTTGGATCGGAGCTCGAAGCTCGGAGCGGATCGGAGCTCTTGGATCGGAGCTCGATTATCGGAGCGGATCGGAGCTTTTGATCGGAGCCGATCGGAGCCAGGGACGGTTGATCGGAGCTCGAGATTTTTTGAGGGGAGAGGGAGAGCTTTTCAGGGGAGAGATGGGTAGAGAGAGAGAGAACAAACGGAAATGGGTGGAGAGAGAGAGAGACGCGGGTAATATACAGAGGCAGGTAGGAAAATAATAAAAAAATGTGAGGAAATTTATTATTTAATTGAAAGATGTGTATAATAGACAAACTGATGTGAGGTTTGTGTAAAAATGAACGTGTAAAATTAAAAAGGTAGATTTTTTGTGTAAAATAGACAAAATTTTTACACAAACTGATAAGATTGCTCTTAGATTTATTATTTACATTGTATATATTTTTGTTTGCTTTAAGCTTATGGCCTTCAACTTTGCAATTGCATGTAATTGTGCTACGGGCTGTCTTTTTTGGCTCTACTTGCAATAAGCTTTTCTTGGCCAGTGATTAGTAAGAAGTTCTTTTAATTTTGTATAATAATGATTTTTTTTTATACAAGATAAGATTTATACTCTAGCTTAATTTAAGTGTATATGTGTGTGAAACTTTCTCCTGGAGACTTGAACTCTGACCTTTGACCCCGACATCCCATAAGCACTTATAATTGTAGAGTGACTATCGCACCAAAGGTGTGCGGTGGTGTATAATAATGACTATATATTGATTGTTTTTTTTAATCTTTTACTTGTTTGAAAAATATACTTGTAGTCACCTATAGAGTATCTTAAGTACAAAAACATTTATACTAAATTTAACGTTACGCACAAGGAAAAAAAAATTAACACTTACATTAAATTTTATATGTTAATCAATTTTTTTTGTTTAATTAGTTAAGTATTTTTTAAAATTATAATAATTAAAAAAAATTGAAATTGATTTTATTTTCAACTCTTTATTTTCATCTTACCCTTCCTAAATTAAAATCCTGACTTTACCATTGGTGTAATTAAAGGGATGTAACATGCACTTGTACAAGTCCTGAGGACATTTATTGTAAGGGAGCATGTTACGTCCCTTCCATAATACAGCAATTTTCCGATCGTGAGTAGTCTAAAATGGCTACATAGGTAGGATCAATCTATTCAAAATCTTTCTACCACTTCTATTATAATAATCATATCAAATACTTCTAGAGAAATCCAGAGAGTATTTTCATATTTGACACAACTTTAGCCCCCAACATATGTAATTCTGCAACTGAAGAAGTCCAGTATCCTATTCCATTGAAAAGCCCATTCTACATCAACGTTTCCTAAAAGTCAGACGCAAGATATACAAACTAAAGACAATATTGGGCCTCAATTTTCGGACTAAATCCACAAATTAGTAATTAAATATTGGGCCCAGATTAGCACAGCAAACAAAACAATTTTCTTTTCCTAATAGGCCCCCCCCAAAAAAAAAAGAAAAAAAAAAGGTCCCTCGTACCAAAACAGATACAGAGAATCACTGATAATTCCACTCCACCCCAAGAACCTTTTTCCCATCCAGACAGACAGACAGACTCTCCGACAAACCATGTCCACCGCGAGCGCCACCGAGTCCCAACAACAACAACAACAACAACAACAACCCTTAATTCCATCAGTCCCAGACGACGTGGGCTTGAACATCCTAGCTCGAATACCCCGGTGGCACCACCCAACACTGTCCTTAGTCTCAAAACCCATCCACTCCCTCCTCTCCTCTCCTCTCTTCTTCACCGCTCGATCTCTCCTCCACTCCTCTCAACCCCTCCTCTACCTCTCTCTCCGCTCCTCTCTCTCCTCTTCTCTCCTCTGGTTCACCCTCAGCTCCAATTCCAATTCCAATTCCAATTCCTCTCACTCCCTCTTCCCAATCCCACCTATCCCCTCTACTGCCACTGTTGGCTGCTCAATCGCCTCACTGGGTCCCTCTATCTATGTAATTGGAGGCTCCACCAACGACGTTCCGACATCCCATGTTTGGATCCTGGATTGTCGTTTCAACACGTGGCGACCCGGCCCCAACATGCGGGTCGCCCGCGAGTTTTCCGCTGCGGGTGTTGTGGAAGAAAACATCTACGTCATGGGTGGGTGCGTTACTGATTCCTGGGCCAAGTCGGCCCACTGGGCCGAGCGGTTTGACCCGAAGGTCCAGAAATGGGAGCGGGTCGAGAGTCCGGTTCTGATCCGGGACAAGTGGATGCACGCGAGTGCGGTGATGGATGGGAAGGTTTACGCCATGGCGGACAGAGGGGGGATTGTGTACGACGCGAGGGAAAGCGCGTGGGGGCGCGTGGAGGGGGAATTGGATTATGGATGGAGGGGTAGAGCATGTGTGGTGGGCGGGGTTTTGTATTGTTATGATTATTTGGGGAATATTCGTGGGTTTCACGCGCGGGAGGGCGCGTGGAGGGAGGTTAAGGGGTTGGAGGGCGGGCTTCCGATGTTTCTTTGCGGTGCCACGATGGCAAATTTGGGAGGGAAGTTGGTTGTACTTTGGGAGGAGAAGGGGAAGGGGAAGAAAGAGATGGAAATTTGGTGTGCAGAGATTGGTGTGGAGATGAGGGAGAGTGGAGAGTTGTGGGGGGAAATTGGGTGGGTTGAGAAGGTGAGAACCGTCCCCAGTGGATCCTCGATCGTTCATTGCGTGGCCGTTGAGGTGTGATGTTTAAGGTATCCACTGAGGACCGAAATGAATTTGATTGGTGTCACGTCAATAATATAATATGCTGTTATGTTTATAAGTTGACACAGCGTGTAAGGTTTATGTAATGTTATGTGTAGTAACTATAGTATGTATAAGATTGTGATTGATTAATGTTTATGTTGGTGGGGTGTGTGGAATGACATTGAGGTGTCTATAGGTTGAGGAAGTATTGCTTCACACATGTTCACGTATAAGCTTGGTTGTTACACTTGGTGAAAGTTTGTAATTGTTTACACAAACCTTCTTTTAGAATGTTGATGGTCTATTTATGGCGTATAATTTGGATTGTGGAATCATAAAAAATGGGTACTGTCAGTTATGGATTTTAGAGTTTTAGGATAATATAATGCATTCGAGCTATTTATTTATGAATGGTTTTGTGTATAATATATGCATTTGAGCTGTGCGCTCAATTGCGGTTGATTTACCAACGCTTTTGCAATGACTGCAATTGTGTATAATCGTAGAATTTTATCAATTGCTTGTCATGTTTAAGAGCATGAATATTTATCAAGTTCAAACTAGAAAATTTTTAAAGCAAAGATGATGGTATGTCGGGGGATGTGAGGGCCAAATTGATGGCAGTGAGGAAGGAGATATGTGTGTGTGAGGGACTTTGGTCTTGTATTCCAATGGCTTTAATGGAGGATTTTGATGGGTCAAAGTAACAAGACTATATAGTAAGGGTAGACACTGTCCCCAAAAGAATACGAAGTACGCCTCATGTAACTGTACCATTAACGGCTGCCCACCTTATTAGGTTGTATTGCATTAAGAAACTGAGTCCTGGATTTCTAAATTTATTGCTATTGAATGTATTTTAGGTTGCTTTCTTTAATTAGCCAAAGGCATTAGTTTATTAAAGTGGAATGTAATGCAAATTATATTGTTTTTCCTTTTCTCAGCCCAAGCTGGATGTGGGAACTGAATCCCTCTGCATGGAGCTAGGCAGGGAGCTCATGATTCTAGCATACTCAATTGGCTTCAGGAATCTGAGGGAAATCTTAGAAAAAGCTCCTTTGGATTAGTGTCAGGTGAATTGCTCAAAATCATGTCATGGTTGGAAATAACAAGAGTTTCTCTAAGAGTACTCTTTGTATGAGTGTTCTTCATGTGGTTCATGTCAAGTTTGTGCTTTGTTTATTTCATGATTTGAAATAGCAAGAGTTACTCAGAGTCCTCATGTTCTTGTTTGTTCTGCATATAATTAGCCTTTTCAACTGTAGTGGCAAGTTTATGCTTTGGTAGGTTCAATTTATGTAAGTTGTCATCTGTATGGAAGTATACCATACCTGTACCAAGTTTCAGTGTTTATAATGAAATGTTACAACCTTGAGATTAACTTTCTGAATCTTGTTTTCATGTCTTTTCATGCTTTCACTTAAATCGATCTCTAGTCAGAAATCTTATACCAACTTATCTGTGACAAGCCCAACAAAATGAAATTCTTGAACCAAGCTGGGCAAGTGATGTTGCCAGAATGACTGGGTTGCAATTGTACCTTCTAATCTGAAAGTTTTTGCTTCTAGTTACTCAGTGTTAGGCATACCTAAAACTATGAATTGTGTGCATGATATTGGAATGATGTGGGATTGGTGATGGTGGTTTGGGGAAGGGTGTTGCTGTGAAGGTGAGATTAGATCTGAGGTCTCTTCTACAAAGCCAAGAGACTTTTACCAACTAAGCTAGCACTCTTAAGTAACTAATTTTAATTGTACTAGATTAAATATTTAAATCAACTTTTCAGAATTAGTGAATAGGTCATTCTCGGGGTTATTCAATTTGTAGAATCATTTATATTTACATTGATGATCTACGGTCTTATTTCACCAGGTGTCCCGCCAAAGGACTGGGGTCTTTCTATACTTATTGTCTAAACTGCTCTTTATGAGGAAATCTTCTTGTGATGAATGTGTTTGGAGCAGAAATTTTGTGATCAGCATTTTGTCAACTGAAGATAAATTTACAGGATCTGCAGCAAAAGATTCCTGACGTTGAGTGCGAGTTTGTGCTGCATTCGAACTGGTATTATTCCTATCTGAATGAACTTCTGCATGCTCTGGATGGATTCTATCTTACTTGTGTTGGACTGAGCTTATCCATTACTAACTAGACATTTCAAATCATATCTGACTTAACTTCACTTCTGCAAATTGGTGGTTACAACACGATCCAATAGCACCAATTCAAAACAAAGGGGGAAGAACTAAACTATTGGCTAGCATGGTTCTTGGACACACCTAACTACATAGTGCATTCTGCATTTTAACTGCTTTTTTTTTTTTTTTTTTTTTTTTAATTATTCGGTTTTAAAGCAGTCAAGTTACTGTATATGTTACAAATTCATTAGAAATATTTTCTTTTTTCTATTATTAAATCTGCAGTATCCAACTATCCATTTTCTCTCAAATAATCAAGCATCTTGCAAGTTGCACTATGTTTCCAGTTTCCACTATGAGGATTATCCCTCAGTGCAACGGCAAATGCGCCTTCCACCAAAAGCAACTTGTTGTGGGTTCAAGTATGGAAATCAGCCTCTCCATAAATTGGAAAGTAGTGCTGCCTACGAATCACTTCTTCTAGACCCCGCAAAAGCAAAAGCTCTGTGAATTGGGTAGAACCCCCTTCTTATGTCTTTGGAACTTGAACATAATCATTTGCAATGTTAGTGGATGTTCAGGTTTATTTGCTGGATTATTATTTGTGTCCTTTTGTTTTGTTTAAGTGACTGTTTGGATCCAGCGTGCGTCCAAGTTTGTGCGTTTTCTCCTCTCTTTTTTTTCTTTTTTCCTTCAGTGCTTATGAACAGTAACTGGTACTGTTCATGAAAGTGAATATACTGTGCGGGAGACAGTTACTGTTATGTACTATATATATACACCGTTCATGAGACCCACATGCACTTTATTCAGAAAAAAATATTAAAAATAGGTCCTATGATATTATTCACACATTTAAAAATTATTTTGCTACAATGTTTTTAGTTTTTTGCAATAAGTTCTATTCAAACAAATCCTAAATGTCTTCTTATTTAATTTGAATGCGCAGTTCCCAAATATCTTAGAGTAGTCTTTAATAAGAATATTATTTCAGTAACAAGCATTTTTCATTCAAATCAAATATGAAAAATAGCATTTCTAACTGTAGATATACCCAACTAGAACCGTATGTGGTAAAGAATTTTTTAAGGACTGAGAGAAAAAGGTAAGAAGGAAATGTAAGAAAGAAAAAGAGAAGAAAACCACATTAGTCTCAGGACAGTGAAAATTTGAAATTGCTTGTTTTGATATACAGCTTAACAAGAGGTTTACAATAGCATTAATATTTGTGTTGGTATGTCCAGTCTCCGTGTATAAATATTAGAAGTTGGACAAGCGTTCGATCTAATTACCAGTAATCCTTGCAGGAACACTTCCCCTCTCTAAAGTGGTGGAAACGAATTCGATCTCTTACAATTATGTCTCGCTTATAGACACTAGAAATCAACTTTATGACTGAATGACAGTCAGTACACACTCTAAGATTTTTCACTAGCCTAATTGGTGAGTCCTTTGATAAGCGAAGTAATCCATAAGCAATAGCCAGCCTCTCACTATGAAAACCTAATGCATGCTCTTTTTCTTCTTCGTCTATATCATGCAAGACATCAATTGTTCTAGCTACATGTCCCTCTTGCTTCAACTTTTTAGCCATTTGATCCAGCATTTGATATATCTGTCTGATTTCAGGATGTAATTCGTCTCCCATCACAAACTGGTGCACAACGAAACCCATCTCTATAGAGCTCCAACCATGTCGTTTCTTAGCTTTCTTATGTTTCATTTGGCCCCTAACCTTGCTCACACTTGACCATCTACCTAGAGAAGCATAAACATTGGACACAAGCACATAATTCTCAGCACTATGAGGCTCTAGCTCAAGCACCTCTCTAGTTATACTCTCACTGAGTTCTTTATATTCATGAGTCTTGCATGCACCAAGTAATGTTCGCCAGAGAACTGCATTAGGCTTAATGGGCATCTTCTGAATAAACCTATGTGCTCGAAGCACAAGTCCTGCACGACAAAATAGATCAACCATGCATCCATAATGCTCAATTTGGGGAGTGATTCCATACTCCAAAGACATGCTATTAAAATATTGACAGCCTTCCTCGACTAAGCCAGAGTGGCTACATGCACACAACACACTAGTGAAAGCAACAGAATTGGGTCTTACATTGGCACTTTTCATGGCATGAAACACTTTCAAAGCTTTCTCACCAAACCCGTGTATGGCACAACCTCCAATCATGGTAGACCATGCCATGACATCCCTCTTAGACATGCCTTCAAAGACCCTAATTGCATTATCCAAACTCCCACATTTCGAGTACATGTCCACCAGTGAAGTTCCCAAAACAATATCAATATCAATGCCTTCTTTATCAATATAAGAATGCACCCATTTGCCCAAATCAAGAGCACCCATATCTCGACAAGCCCCAACAACACTAGCTAAGGTAAATTCATCAGCTTTCACATTTTGTGTTTGCATCTGTTTAAACAAAACCAAAGCTTCATTAGAACACCCATTTTGCACGTACCCAGAAACCATAGTGCTCCACGAAACTAAGTCTCGTTCAGGCATTTCGTCGAACAGGTTATGTGCTTCGTCAACGCGCCCGCACGTGGTATACAGTTTGATAAGACCGTTAACCACATGGGTTTCGTAGTCTAAACTCATTTTCAAAACCTGTGAATGGAGCATTTTGCCCTCTTCAAGTCTTGGTAAATTACAACACGCCTTGAGAACAAACCCGAAAGTGAAACTGTTTGGTGAAATGCCACTGAGGTGCATGTCTTTGTAAAGAGCGATGGCCTTGAGCGATGACGAGTCATTTATGGAGTAGCCTCTGATGATGGTGTTCCACATGAAGAGGTTGGGCTGGTGGGTCCATGAAAATAGTTTATAGGCGTGTGCAATCTCTCTAATAGGTAAAGTGATGGCATAAGACTCAATCAACTTGCTAAGCAGGAAGCTATCTTGTGTAAAATTGGTTCGGATCATGTAGGCTTGGATGGTCTCAAGGTCTCGAACCGTGGTGCATCGCTTGATTGCAGCGACAAGCGTGCCTTGGTCCATCATGGGCTTCATCCTAGTGCATGTCATTCTTCTCTAAGGTGACTTTTAGTTTAGTAGTTTACATTGCGCATTACATTAGATACGATTAGCTATTGTGGTGCATGTGGTTCATTTCCACCTTAAGCTGAAGGGTCCCTTTTCTAGAAATACAAAGTTTTCCTTCTACTATTATAATCATGCAACTCATTAAATTATTAAACAAGTCACGTGATTAACTGTATATTTGAGTTGGTCTTTCAAAATTTATGGTAACATCATTGCATGTATATTTGAGTAGGTCTTTCAAAACTTCTACATCATTACATCCCAATTCTTTCATGTGGCAGAATCTGATTGGGTCAACTGAAATCATTCTTTGTTGCTCTTGGATTAGATTCAAGGTGGTCTTGCAATCATGGCACTGGTTGACATGTAAAGGTTTATCTGATGCATAGCAAGCTCTCACAATTCTTTGAAAACTTAAAATTTTAAACCATGTCGAAGTTGATCTGTAATTGCTGGGGCACCTGTTTGATGTCCTTTGTAATTGGTTTATTCATAAAAGTTGGTATCTTGCAGCAAATGGCTACTTGTGCACATGAGGTAGGTCCATGGGCAACAGGCAAGCCTGACTCTGCACTCTGATATCTGATCTCCAAAGCAACGTGATCCAATTAGCACTTCATTCACCTGGGGCCATGTTTTGGCAAATTGTTCAGCTCTGAAGGTGTCTTCCAAACAGCTGTTGGTACCGGAAAGCATCTTCTCATACCTGTTCATAGTGTGGGGTTATACATGATTGTGAGGTCTACACACAATGAGAGCAAGAATACATATATTCTATGCACGAGATAATTACTGCACTGGGACAACCTCATTAACTCTCGCATCGATTATTACCCGGTCCGACGCTTTGTAAAATATCTGTTAGGCAAACGAGAAATGTAGCAGCTATTACCGACAATCCTGCTCAAACTTGAAATCTATGGTGTTTTGAGATGGGATACAACTACTTTAATTTTCTATGAAATGTGTGGGTACTATGAACTATGAAGAATGTAATCCTTGTATAATATGGCACGCAATGGTCTTATTGCCATCTCTTTGTTCGCTAAAATGTGCAATTACACACGACCACTTGCCTTGCAATTTGCTGTCATTTGATTTTTCATTTTTATATGCGAGGCCTTCATAAACAATCAAATTGGAACACTACTGATTTTGGAACAACGAAACATGTTTAGATTTGAACTTCTGTATGGACCTTTTTGCAATACAATAAAGGTTTACTAAAAAACAGTAGGAAGTTTTTAGCAAATTGAAGGGCAATTTCCCATTGGCTTTCAAAACTCAATTAAGCTTTAACCTCGAAGTACTGACTAAGCAGTTCCTAAGGTTTCATAAGGTCTTAGGTTGAAACCTCCAATCCCATCTTGGGACCACCCTCTTTTTTTTTTTTTTTTTAGAGAGAGAGAGAGAGAGAGAGTTTCAACATATGACGTCTGCTTCTAATGATAATTCTTTATCATCAAACCAATCAGACCAAGACATCAATCTGTTTATGGTATAGGCAGAGATGGAACTCAAGATCTCTTCTTCAACCATCAGGAATTTTACCAGTTGAGCTTACTAGAATCCACTGGGACTACCCTCTATGTAATAACTATGTGTGTGAGATGAAAAGTACATATATCTAAGGGAATATTTAGGTGCTAAAAGAGATATAGATACCCTAAAAAAAAAAAAAACTTGATTAAGCTCCCAAATTTATTACCTTCTATATAGGTCATCCTATAGTCCAAGAAAATCATTCCACACTAAGATATGCGCAGAATGTGTATGCCATATGTTACATAAAGTTTAGAGGGTCTGAAGAATTGAAGGCTGGCATATAACCAATTTAGTACCCATGTGGAGGTAGAATTTTGAAGAAGAAAAAAAAAATCCGATTAATAAGTGCCTTAGAGTATTTGTTAATTAACTATTTTAGTAAAGTTTTAATATACTTTTATGGTAAAAAACTATCAAAAAATTTTGTTATTTTTCTTTTCCATAAAAAAATTTCTAAAAATTGTCCATTAGCAAGTGCCCTTTGGGCAATTGTTCACTTTTCCCATATATATATGGGAACCACTCATAATTCCCTATTCCACCATTAATTCCCACCTAGAAGCTTAACATTTAGTATCAGAGCAGTTCATCGTGGGCACCAATGGCTGAAACCAGATCAACAATACTTATCAATGACACCATTGCCTCACTTAAGAAAACCTCAAATTACCATATATATGATATTCAAGAAATTCACCATGAGATCCATCAAATGAAGGAATTACATAGCAGCATTTCCAAGAAGTTCAACAACAACTTGGTGTGATTCTGCAGAAGTGTCTAATTCTGATTCAGATAAATCCTCAGTGCAAACACCATGATCTAATGAAATCCATCCCTCAAACAATACTTTGGCATTGATATTTCCAAAATCTATCAAGCTGGAATTTCCTAAGTTTAGAGGAGAGGAACTTGTAGCTTGGGTGAATAAAGCAAATCAGTACTTTAGGTACTACAAAACCCCTAATCTTGAAAAGCTTTTAATGGTTGCATTCTACATGGAAGGAGAAGCTTTGATATGGTGTCAAGATGGAGAAGAAGCAGGCCTGTTTAGGGATTGGTCAACTTTCATTCAAGCATTGCAAGTGAGGTTTGGAAGCACAACTTATGATGATCTGATGAAGGCATTACAAGATTGAGGCAGACAACTAGTGTGTTTGCTTACAAAAGTCAATTTGAAGCTCTCTCAAACAAAATTAAAGGTCCCTTTGAGTATCACAAACTCTGTTGTTTCTTGAGTGGGCTCAAGGATGAAGTGAGATTAGCAATAAAGATGTTTGCCCCTCAATCCTTGAATGCAGCTTTTGGCTTGGCTAAAATTCAGGAGGAATACTTACTCAGCTCCAAAAAAGGATCTAAATCCTTTCAAGAAGTTGTCAAACCTTCCATTCTTAGAGCACCTTATAAGCTATATTTGAAGGGAGAGCAGAAATGAGGTTGCCACTAAGGAGGTTGACGCTTACTCAGATCGATGAAAGAAGGAACAAGGTTTCTGCTTTAATTGTGATGAGAAGTACCAGGCTAGTCATCATTGCAAAGGTGGAGCAAAGGTGTTTTTGTTTGAGGGCTTTCCTCTTGTTGATGAGCTGTCATCTCAAGTCAAGTTGTTAGAATTGGATGACAATGAAGTGGAGGTTCAAGTGGTGCAAGAATTAGGAAACAATGTCTTAGAAGCTGAAATTACCCTCTATGCTTTATTGGGTAGTCCTTCACCAAATTCAATGAGGGTTAGAACCAAGATTAGGTAATTGGGGTTAGTTTCCCACATTGATTCAAGGAGTACACATAATTTTCTTGATCTTTCTGTGGTGTTGACTATGAAATTGCAAATAGATACTTCTCAAATAATGGAAGTGAAGGTGGCTAATGAAGCTATGATTAAAACTAAGGGTGTTTGTCCTAGTCTATCCTTATGGATTCAAGGTCATCAATTTTTTGTTGTCTTGAATTTTCTTTCCTCGGGAGTCTGTGATGTGGTGTTGGGGACTCAATGGTTGAGCACTTTGGGGGAAATCTCATGGGATTTCAAATTGATGACTATGAAGTTTGGTACTTGCAGAAATTGGTGTTGCTACAAGGGTTATTACCATCTGGGTCTTCCATTTTAGGAAGTGAGGAGATGTTTAAAAACCCTATTACAAAGGGTTTAATCTTGCAAATCCCCACACCTGACTTAGGGGTAGCAACAACTCTAGGTTAACTTTAGCAGCTTTGTAAGATTTGCTCAATGAGTTTGGTGCTTTTTTTGAAGTTCCAGTAGGTCTACCACCCCATCCGAGGTAGTTTGCGAATGTGCATAGTCTATAGGTCTCTCAATATGGCTACCGTGAAAGATAAGTTCACCTATCCCTGTTGTGGATGAATTGCTTGATGAACTCCATGGGGCTAGTATCTTTTCTAAACTAGATTTAAGGTCTAGTTATCACCAGATTAGAATGAAAGATGATGATGTGCATAAGACAACTTTTCATACTCATGAGGATCACTATGAGCTCTTGGTTATGCCATCTGGTTTAACCAATGCACCTTCTACATTTCAAGCCCTAATGAATGATGTATTCAAGCCATTCTTGAGACACTTCGTTTTAGTGTTTTTTGATGAAATTTTAGTCTTTAGCAAGACCTTACATGATCATTTAATTCATTTGATAGCTATTTTGGAAGTGCTTCTTAAACATTAGCTCTTTGCTAAGAAAACCAAACGTGTTTTTGGTTGTTATTAGGTGGAGTACCTGGGGCATGTCATTTCTAGTGAAGGTGTCAAGGCTGATCCAAATAAGACAGCTACTATGCAGTGTTGGCCAAGACCCCAGAATGTTTACACTTTGAGGGAATTTCTAGGCTTGATAGGATACTACAGAAAATTCATTAGAGGATATGGCTCCATTGCTCAACCTCTAACTAAGTTACTCAAGAAAGATTCATTTCACTAGAATGATGCAGCTTCAGTTGCCTTCAATCAATTGAAAGAGGCAGTCTCTCATCCTCCTGTCCTAGCTTTGCTAGATTTTAACAAGCCCTTTATTATTGAGTGTGGTGCATCAGGGGTTGGAGTTGGGGCTATCTTAATGCAAAACATGAGACCTATAGCTTTCCATAGCCAGGTATTGAGGGGTAAGAGTCTTTATTTTTTTCTTATGAAAAGGAGTTGTTAGCACTAGCTACAGCAGTGAAGAAATGGAGACCCTATGTGCTTGGAAGTCCTTTTATTGTTCAAACTGATCATCAAAGCCTAAAATTTTTACTCGAGTAGAAGGTGGGTATTCTAGCACAGCAGAAATGGATCACTAAATTGTTGGGTTATGTCTTTATTATGGAATATAAGAAGGGGACTGAGAATAGAGTTGCTGATACTCTTTCAAGATAGATGGAGTCAGAATTAAAGCCTTTTATAAATAATACAGACCTCACTCATGGCACAGTTAGCTGTTTTTTGTTGTTTTCATTTCCAGATCCTACTTGGTTGGATAAGCTAAAGGATAGCTATCATCAAGATGAAGAGATTATGCGTTTGATTCAGTCTTTGCATTTGGCCGTAGCCACTCCAAAAGGTTTTTCTCTGCGTAATGGTTTTCTCCTATACAAGGACAGATTCTATTTGGGTTCTCAATGCTCCTTAAAGCCCTTTGTTCTTGCTCATGTTCATAATAGCCCTGTTACAGGTCATTTTGGTTTTCTTAAGTCCTTTCATAGAGCTAAATAAGAATTTTATTGGAAGGGCATGAAGTCAAACCTCAAGAAGTTCATTAGGGAATGTGATATTTGTCAAAGAATTAAGGCTGAGGCTGTTGCTCCAGCAGGCTTGTTACAACCTTTAGCCATTCCTACTAAACCATGGACTAATGTGAGTCTTGATTTTGTTGAAGGGTTACCAAAGTCTCAAGGTTTGAAGTTATCTTGGTTGTGGTTGATAAACTGACCAAATATGTCCATTTTATTCCTTTGAGTCATCCTTAGACAACTGCTAAGGTTGCTGGGCTATATATGCTATATGTCTTCAAACTACATGGTCTTCCAACCTCTATTGTTAGTGACATGGATTTGACTTTTACTTCAAATTTATGGTATGAGTTGTTCAAGTTGCAAGGAGTTAATTTGGTCATGTCTACTGCTTATCACTCTCAGTCTAATGGCTAAACTAAGATAATGAACAAGAGTCTAGAACAATACTTGAGAGACTTTGTTGGATAGAGACCTCACAGGTGGGCTGATTGGCTTTCTTTGGTTAAGTATTGGTTTAATACCAATTTTCACACTTCCATTAAACTCACTCCATTTGAGGCATTATATGGCTATCCTCCTTCTAAACTTCAAGACTATATTTCAAGCATTTCAAGGGTGGTAGCACTAGATTCTCTTTTTACTTAGAGGCAGCAGATTTTAGCTATAATTAAGGCCAATCTAGTGGCTTCTTAAGAGAGAATGAAGCTTTTTACAGATAAAACATGGATCTGAAAGGTCTTTTCAGGTAGGAGATTGGGTTTTTTGAGGTTGCAACCTTACAAGCAGAAGTCTTTAGCCTCTAAGGGTAAATGGAAGTTATCTCCAAGGTTTTATGGCCCCTTCTAGGTGCTTCAAAGGGTAGGGAGGTAGCCTATAAACTGGATTTACCTAGTGACAGTAAGATACATTCAATTTTTCGTGTCTCTTATTTGAAGCTGAAGTTGGGACAGCAAATCTCTACATTGCCCACTTTACCACCCTTATATGCAACATGTCAAATTATTCCAGAACCTATAGCTGTTCTACAAACCCGAACTAAGAGTTTGAGGTCTAGGTCTATTACTGAAGTTCTAGTACAGTGGTTAGGCACTGCACTTGAGGATGCTACTTGGGAATCATTGCACCAGTTGAAGCTCAAGTTTCCTTACCTTGTGGGCAAGGTCTTTTAAATGGGGAGGGTTATGTCAAGACTCTATATATATGTTGTAATTGGGTTAGTAACAAGCTATTGGATTGATTGTAACTGATTAGGATATGTTGTATAGATAAGATGGTATAGTTAGGATGTGGTTAAGGGAAGTTAGTTAGGTTGGTTAGTTATAGAATTAGCTATTAAAGGACTTGTATCTTGTACATCAGATTCATAACAAAAATAACGGATGCTTCATTGTTCTTGATTCTCTAATTCTTCTCTCTATCTCTTCTCTATCTTAAGGAGGACTGGTTCCCTCGAAACAACCAATCATAATTCCATATTCCACCATTAATTGATTCCCACCTAGAAGCTTAACATATATATATATATATATATATATATATATATATATAAGAAAAATATTAGATACTAAGGGCTTGTTTGGTTTCGAGATACCTCAAAACTCAGTTCTAAATATTTTGTTTTCATCACTCAAAATTATATCTCATATCTTTATCTCTATTTTTCTCTCAACTCTATTCCATAAGTGTTTGGCTCAAAAACTCAAATTTAGATATCAATTAAAAGAAGTCTATTTTGTTGAACATAGTGGATCCACATGCTGGCATGTATTAAATGGTTCATGAGCTATTTTCTTTTCTCTTTCCCCTATTCTTCTTTGTTTTCTACGTCTTACTCTCTTCTTTCTCTGCAATTTTCTATCCTCCTCACGGATCAGATCAACTACCAACCCACTGGACCATTACCCTCCATCTTCCTCCTCATTGGCTGATATATGACTTCCACAGATCAGTACAACCCCTCACTGTGTGTGTGCGTGCATGTGTGTGTGTGTGTGTGTGTGTCTCTCTCTCTCTCTCTCTCTCTCTCATTGCTATTGGGTGTGCTTGCTGCTACTTTGGCACTCTAAATCTCAAAAATTTTCCTTTTACCCATAGTCACAAACAACAGCAAAGGAAGAGCAAGCTCACGTGAGACTTCTCCACCCAAACCCATTGGATTGGTTGACCACCGTCTCTCAAATCTTCACACAGACCACTACTCGAATCAATCTCTCTTTTGCCTCTCCCTTTTTCTCATTTGTGTTGCCATAGTGTGATCGTGGGTTTGTGTTTGTTGTGAGCGTGATTGTAGGTTTATGTTTATGGGTTTGATAAAAATTGTCTCAAATGTTTGTGGGTGTGATTGTGGGTTTGTGTTTATGAGTTTGATAAAAAATTGTCTCAAATGTTTGTGGGTTTGTGTTTGTTGTGGGTGTGATTGTGGGTTTGTGTTTGTGGGTTTGATAAAAATTGTGTCAAATTCAATTCTTAAAGAGTCTGCAAATTAGCTTCATATGCAAGAGGAAGGCAGTTTTAAAGCTAACATTTCCAAGGTTTTTTTTTTTTTTTTTTTTTGTGATTTTCGGTGGGGAAAGCAAAGGAAGAGAAAGAAAGAGAGAGAAGGAAACTCTGAACCATAAACACTAGCATCAGAGGATGCATAACAGTTACTATCTTGCAACTTAAAAAACTACTTTATCTACTATATCATCCCATTTTACAATACACCCTACATCTAAGTTTTTATTTCTCCATACACCACAATAAAATAATATAAATCAACACAATAAAATAATATTACTACATAAAATATTATAAATGTCTCTTCTCTACCTCTTTGTCCCCTTTCTCTATCCAACACCACGTCCATCGATTCAAATGCAAGCCCAGCCATCGGAATTGAAGCCCAGCACTGCCGAAACAACCCAACACCACTGAAATGACCTAACCCACATCGATTCAAACAAACTCCAGCCACTGAAACCGATTCAACAAAACCCACAACCACCATCAATTAAATAACCCATAGCCACCACCAATTCAACAAGCTAGCCACACCCAAACAACCACCACTAATTCAAACCCAGCCACCACAAAAAGGACCCATACTAATTCAATACCGAAGCTAAAACCCAACCAAAGCCGAACCCAACAACCACCAAACCTCCACAATCCATGATCGAAACAGCACAGGAATTGAAACCCAGCCACAACGATCCTTAACCCACGGCCGCTATCGCTTCAAGCCTCCACCACACCAACCCTAGCTGCAACCACAACCCTCACACAAAACCCATTTGTAGTCCATACCACCACCATCACCACAAAACCAGCCCACCACCACACAAACCCAATGCCGATTAGAAGAGAAAAGAGAAGGAAGAAGTGAAAATGAGAGAAAGGAAGAAGAGAGATAGTCTAAAAGTGAGAGAGAGAGAGAGAGAGAGAGAGAGAGAGGTTGGTAGCGTGATTGCAGAGAGAGAAGAAGAGATATTTTTAATAAAATAATGATTTTTTTTTTTTTTTGTTTACATTTGAAGCTATAGTTGGTACAAAATATTGCTACTCACACCCCAATGCTGCTCATTTTTGGTTGGTTAGTTGCTAAAATAGCAACTGGGGGGTTTTTACAACCCCCAGTACTAGTGCTCTAAGAAAAAGCCATTGGGGAGGGGAGAGTAAAGGCAACTCTAACTCAATAATTACAAAAATGCCGCTTAACTCAATTTTCTAATTTGAAAACAGCCAAAACTTGTTCTCAATTTTCATCACTCAAACTTAGTTTTTTAAGTTTTGAGTGATGGAAATCTATATATTACTAAAAGCTGAAGCGTAGCGTTTAATGTTCCTATGCTCACATTAAGCCATGTCATCAGCCACGTCATTATCAATTTTTTTTCCAATTTTTTATATATTTTAAGTGAATTAAAAACTCTAATATATTACAATCAAAATATCATATTTAATTTATCTTATGATTAACTATTCTTATTTATTATTAAATTTTTAATTCCATTTTAACTTTTCATATCCCCACTACTCTCAATATTATTATTTTTTTTTATCTTTTTATCTTCCTTTATTTTTGACTCTTCATATTCTTATTCTCATACTATAAAATTGCCATTTCCTCTCTTATTCCATACGTAATTTATATTTTTCCACACACAAAACTCTCTCTCTCTCTCTCTCTCACTCTCTCTTTATGTATATATATATATATATTTTTTTTTTCCTTCAATTTTTTATATATATTTTTTATTTTAGTGTAACAGGTTGACCATCAAAACATACTGATGCAATATTAAAAGCTCCATCAAATGCATCGCAGAAATCGGTTTTAGACTACTAGAAGTCAGTCAGTTTGCTAAAATTGAAATTGACTGGTAATCTAGCTTGATGCAATTTAGTTTTGTGTTCTATGTTGTTATTTTTTTTATTCTCATTGATTTTTAAATGTTATATTATTGCATTATAAAGATTATATATAAAAATATAATATTATTTTATTGCAGCCATGTCATAATCAATTTTTGTTCCAATTTTTTTTACATTTAAAGTGTATTAAAAACTCTATTATATTACAATCAAAATATCATATTTAATTTATCTTATTTTTAGTTATTCTTATTTATTATTAAATTTTTAATTCCATTTTAACTTTTCATATCCCCACTACTCTCTACCTTAACTTCCTTCAACCTTTCTCATTCCATTTTAACTTTTCATATCCCCACTACTCTCTACCTTAACTTCCTTCAACCTTTCTCATTCCATTTTAACTTTTCATATCCCCACTACTATCAATATTACTATTATTTTATCTTTTTATCTTCCTTTATTTTTGACTCTTCGTATTCTTATCCTTATACTATAAGGTTGTCATTTCCTTTCTTATTCCATGCGTAATTTATATTTTTCCACACACAAAAGCCTCTCTCTCTCTCTCTCTCTCTCTCTCTCTCTATATATATATATTTTTTTTTTCTTCAATTTTTTATATATATTTTTTATTTTAGTGTAATAAGTTGACCATCAAAACATACTGATACAATATTGAAAGCTCCACCAAATGCATCGCAGAAATCAGTTTTAGACTACTAGAAGTTAGTCAGTTTGCTAAAACTGGAATTGACTGGTAATCTAGCTTGATACAATTTAGTTTTGTGTTCAATGTTGTTTTTTTATTTATTTATTCTCAATGATTTTTAAATGTTATATTATTGCATTATAAAGATTGTATATAAAAATTTAATATTATTTTATTGCAGCTATGTCTTTATCAATTTTTTTTCCAATTTTTTATACATTTAAAGTGAACTAAAAACTCTATTATATTACAATCAAAATATCATATTTATTTTATCTTATTATTAACTATTCTTATTTATTATTAAATTTTTAGTTCTATTTTAACTTTTCATATCCCCACTGCTCTCTACCTTAACTTTCTTCAACCTTTCTCATTCCATTTTAACTTTTCATATCCCCACTAATCTCAATATTACTATTATTCTATCTTTTTATCTTCCTTTATTTTTGACACTTCATATTCTTATCCTCATACTATAAAATTTTCATTCCCTCTCTTATTCTATGCATAATTTATATTTTTCCACACACAAAAGCCTCTCTCTCTCTCCCTCTCTCTCTCTCTATATATATATATATATCTTCAATTTTTTATATATATATATATATATATATATTTTATTTTAGTGTAACAGGTTGATCATCAAAACATATTGATACAATATTGAAAGCTCCACCAAATGCATCGTAGAAATCAGTTTTAGACTACTAGAAGTCAGTCAGTTTGCTAAAATTGGAATTGAATGGTAATCTAGCTTGATACAATTTAGTTTTTTTTTTTTTTTTTTTTTTTTTTTTTTTTATTCTCATTGGTTTTTAAATGTTATATTATTGCATTATCAAGATAGTAAATAAAAATATAATATTATTTTATTACATAGCATAACTAAAATATTATGGTGTTTATTGCTATACATTTTATTCTTCCTATTTTTCTTCTCATCTTATTTTATTCAACATTTAAATTTAGCAACATCCTCCATATTATAATTATTTATATTTTTTGTCATGTTTTTTAAATTAAATGTATAATATTTTTTTTAATTCAATAAATAAAAATTATTCTTAGAAAGTTTTCCCATGAAATGGTACATGCATCAATGGAAAAATAATACAAAACAAATATCAATTTAGAAACACTCAATTAGAAAAATAGAATAAAATTTTTTCTTATAAAGTATTCCCATAAAACGTTACAATGCATCAATAGAAAAAGAAAATACAAAACACATGCTATTTTAGAAACACTAAATTTATAATAATAATAATAATAATAATAATATAAAACCAAACATATCATAAAATAAACTAATAGTTATGGATATACTAACTTCATGGCAATAAAATGAAATAAAATAAAAATAAAAATAAACATTACAATATGCATATTTAGTACATTAGAATTATTACCAAATTTGGGAAACAATAGGATGTTAAGGAAGAGAGAGAGAAATAGATTAGTAAAAGAAATCAAACGTCAGTTAAATAAATTAATTAGTAAGCGTTAATTGGAAAACAAAGAGGCTAATGGCTAAAGGAGTAAAAATTAATTAAAGATGAACTTACAAATGTTATTAAAACTTTACAATACAAATAAATAAATCGCTAAATTCACTTTATTAAATCATATAATCAACAATTAATTACAATCATATAAAATTTAAACTTGAAAGTAAACAAACTCTAATCTAGAAAATCATATTTATTATCAAAACTAAAATGAAGACGTTCTTCTGTAATAATAGAAATATATAAGAAATAAAGATGAAAATTTTCAAAATCATATTTTTTTGACATTTCATTTAACATTATTCATAAATAATAAAATATAAAAAATTCTTAAATGTTTATATTCTTCACACACCATGACTCTTAAAATCTAATGAAAGGTTCTAAGAATTTAACTCTAATTTTATTCCTCTATTATGAAAATTACTAGCCAGTAAATTATAATAATAGTAAGAAACGTTATAAATGAGATCATGAAAAAACTAATTAGCCACTATTATTATGGAATAGATGTCTTTTTTTTTTTTTTTTTTTTTTTTTTTTCTGCATCTAAGAAAATGAAATGTATAGAGCTTACTTATTAAGGTATATGCAAAGATTCACGTTAAAAAAATATGTAAAGGTTTTTTTGAAAAAAATGTAAGGTTTTTATTAACTTAAAAGACAATGAAAACCCAATTTTTAATTACTATAACTATAGCTACTCTATAAATCACACACTTTTGGATATATACCACCATATTCAACTTATAAATTACAACCCAAAACAATTATACAATCAATGCATGAACATGTAACATGAATTAATTATTGCTTGGAATTTTCACAATTATTGACAGAACATCGCCAAATTTAATTTTTAGAAAACATCAAGACAAGGTGAATTTTAATTTTTTTAACTTCCATAGAAAAAAATATTACCCACATTGTTTCAACCCTTATGGAAAAGAAGGTTTACATGTAGCATGGAAAACGTGTTTAATTGACTTAGAGATGTAAAAATTAGTCAATCGACTATTGTAGAATTTAGGTTCCAAATTTTAAATAAAACAATTCTACAATAATAAAAAACTATCTTGTGATAAATATGATCATGAAGTGCATTACTTTTCATTAAATTAGTTCAAATTACAAAATAATAATAATAATAATGAGACCACCTTAAAAAAATAATCACGCGCAACGCGCGAGTCCGTGACTAGTTGAGTTATGAAAACTGAACCAAATAACATGAATTCTAGAGGAGTCCACATTTTTTGAGTTTTATGTGATAAAAACTAGTTATATATAACTCATTTTTCCATCAATCCAAACACCCTCTAAGTGTTTGTTTGGCATTAACTTTTTCCTTTTAACTTTTAGGTATTCTCTTTTTTAAAGTATAAATATGTATTAGCGCAGTTTCAACAAACAAAAACCAAATAGGCTAATGTTAATCGCACACTTTAAATGAACAAATTTTATTACAGCTGAAGCTAAATTCAAGGTTAAAAGAAAATAACTTTTTTTTTTTTTAAAAACCAAATTGGCATTTTAAAACACAAAGCATCATTGATTATTTAAGAAACCGTCCATATAAAAGGTTAACATTGAATTCCTTATCTGAGATCAGCCACTATGTACACCTATGGCATCTTTAACATTACAATGAAAACCTTACAATAATTCATTTCAGATATCTTTGAATGCCAGATAGATAGCGACACACAACACACGCCATGTTCCATTACTAAAATTAGAAAAATGTCATGCATGCCCGAACATAATGAAAATCATATAGTACCTAATAGGCTAATACGTGTATAGAAGCTTGTTTAACCACAATCCAAAATCGCCATTTTCTTCCTTTAGAAAGCCCTCAATTTGTTCAAGCGCCTGCCAAAATGTCAAACTAGCTAAGCAATAGGAACATAATATGCGTAACCAAGTTTCAAAAATACTTTCTCTGGCTATTTTCCACAGGCTTAAAAAAAAAGGGGGGGTGGCTAACTGCAATGAAGAGAGAGAGAGAGAGAGCTACCTCAATTGCTATGGCAGTGGGCGTGAGATTTGACACATCTCTATGTCCTAGTTTAGCTGCAATATCTGCAAATGAGAACACTTGCCTTGAGCACTTTCTAAATAAGCATCCTGGCTAACCCCAACATAAAATAAAGGAGCATCTGAACTGTGATTTTTTTTTTTTCGGAGTCAGTATTACATGTACAGCCAGTGGATGTTGAAACTATGACACCCTCTACCTTACTATTACAAGAGAAGATGCGCCATTTGAGTTAGAGCCCCAATAAAGCACAATGACTGGAAACAAGAAATAATCCTCCAAAAGTAGACAACAATTTCTCTTCTTCCTTTTGCTTCTTTTTCTTGGCCACACATAAAAACAACCCAAACAAGAAGACAAGGCTACATACCTTCCAAGGAAACCCGCGCATTAGCATTGGCATATGCGTCACTCCTCTCCTCCATAAGAGTGGACAGCCGCGTGAGAGTCTGCTGGGAAGTAAAATGTCAAAAGGTATCCGCGATTACAAATTCAACTTGGATCACTCCCAATATAACCTACAAACGAGAATTTAAAGATTTATCTTATCTTACTGATAATATTTAGCATGGAAGACAAATGGCCTACCTTTGTGTATGCATCACCTGAATCATGATGCAAAAGGGGGCGAGAACCAGTTCCAACAGCTGCAATTCTACGAGCCAAATCTTCCAAGGGAACATCTAACCAAACACTTATCCCTTTCTGCATATATTTACTGATGATTCAAATAAAAGACATTCTCATTTACCCAAGTGACACAGACATTTGACCATATCACTAAAAAGCAAACCAAAAAAAAAAAACATTAGTACTCATTTGCATGTTAACTATCACCAGTTGATGGGCCGAACAACTGCATCTCCACCAGTAGAAACAACTAGTTGATGCATCAAAGATAGCTTTCGCAGTACCTCAGTCTAAAAGGAAAAAGTAAATCATAAACCTTGATTTTAATAATAAAAATTATAAAGAAGGAAAAAGGGACTTTATAATTAGCGGCACCTATTGAGGGCTAACAAACATGTCCTTCATTCTTTATCAAACTTGACCGCTCATATTAACACCAATTTTGACATTTACAAACCACCAACTTTTATTTGCTTTCAAATTCCTCACGTCACATTTCATGATACAGTTAATGTCCAAGCACTTATGCTATTTAATATTACTAAAACTAGTTTCTATATATATATATATATATATTACACACACACATATAAACCTAGTATATGTGGACTGTGGAACTTCTTTTATGGTTCTCTTTCTACAATTACCATATGCTGACATGTATCTTTCAAAAATATCCTAACAACAAATACAGAGAATACAGCTTCCTTATTTTATACAGTGTGAAGTGTTAACCTTTCCCATGTCAAAAGAACATTCGTTTCTGAAGCACATTGTCAGTTAAAGGTAAAGAAAGTCCTAGAGTAAAACCAAAACATTGACAAAACCCCAAACTGATGTTAAATTAGCTTCACATTAAAATATTATTAAGAAGAATGGATAGAAATGCTATGAAAAGAATGCGTAGTAGGTGGTTTTACTTCCACATTTATAAGTTCCCTTAAATGTGAAATCATCCAAAAATTTGGGGGAACCGAGGGAAGACAGAGAAACGGCAACAATATAATTCCAATTACAAAAACCTACATTCTTTGGGAAACCTTGCCCACTGTTGTTTTTCCAGAGCCCCTCATGCCTGCATTCACAATTACAGTATAGTTCAAGTACCAGAATTAATTCAATCTTTCACGAAATAAAAAGGGCTTAAATTTAAACAAAGAAACTGACCAACAGGTATATACAGCGTCCACTTAAATATGGCCCGATCTCTTGTGACTTATTCTGCAATTTTATTAACTTCTAGTAAGCAAAATACCCAAAAGCTGTGTCCTTAGATGAGCAACAACCCAACCTCAAACATTTTGAGGCCATAATTTATGTGAACATTTACATAAATAGATGCCAATTTCAATAAAGAAAAGAAAAACATATCATGTCACCATGCTTCATGGACCCAAATTAAACTACGAAAGGGATATTATGTCATCGAAAGGAGCTTGAAAACCTCCAGATTCCATAAGCGAAGCTACAAAAGTAAAATTAAAAATAAATTTCAATACTCAGAAATGAAAGAACTTAGGTCACTACACGAGTGCATGCGAAGAAGAGATAGAATCAAAATGCTATTCCATACTTTAAGGTACAAAAGCAACACACTCATGTCCTCAAAATCATCTAACTAATATACCCGTCTCAAAAATATCCTGTCATTGCATTAAACTATCATATAAATATGTGCTCCAATTCATTAAGGATTGCAATTGTTTTGTAACTTTCAAGCTATGACATCCAGATTTAATGGGTCATCTAATATGGTTAACATCAAAGAATGTGAAATAAAAGGTAACATTTCCTAGGCCAGTGTTCTCAATGACCTTCAGAAACCCAAACCACAAACAAACAAGTCCAGCCGGTAATGAAAAATCAGACGGTAATCCATCCAATAGTGAATTATGAATGCAATAACCCAAAAAGATTAAATCTTTGTTCAAAATTGTTAGGACATATGTGATTGGATGTTAAGAACATATGTCAACATTTTATGTATTGGCTAATCCTTTAACAAAATACATTTTACTTGTAATTGGGTAGATCTAGAATGTGTTTAATGCTTCAAGAAATAAGGTTTCAAGTTTAAGTGTATGCTCACTAAACTGTCTAAACCTGTTTTTGAAATATAATATTGATTAGACTTGTTTAGTGTGTGTGTGTGTATTTTTTGGATCTAAATGCATGACATTTTTCTTGTTGAGAGATGTTTTTGAGAGGTTAAAATGTTGTTTGGATCTTTGGTTAAGTTGCATGTTTGATTGCATTCATGTCTATGTTTTTCTTTTCTTGAAAAACCTTTTTTTAAGCAATCTTGACACCTTTCGACAGCTAGACTATCTATCGAGCTCTTCAACTTTTTCTTATCACAATTTCGATAGCTCCTGGATCCATCAAGAAAGTTTTTGTCTCTTCGATAGCTGCTCGATCCATCGAGCTTGTTTTTGCTGTGGACACCTTTGGACACCTGCTCAATAGCTGCATCTGTCGACCCTTTTAAAGCTCGACACCTCTCGATCTGTCGAGAATTACTGAGCTTCTATATATAGGGTCAACGTGATTCGAATCTCATTTCTCTCGATCTCTCTCGATTCCTTTTGCCTCTTCACCTCCCAACACCTCTCTTTCTCACTCCAAACTTCATCCTCAAGGATTTTTTGGCCTAGATCAATTTTTTCTTCACTTGGTAAGGGTCCTAATCCTTCTTTTTCGTGCATTTCATGCATTTGACACAACTTTTT
Source organism: Castanopsis chinensis (assembly GCA_032878915.1). NCBI lineage: Eukaryota > Viridiplantae > Streptophyta > Magnoliopsida > Fagales > Fagaceae > Castanopsis > Castanopsis chinensis. The sequence goes on from JAVQMG010000122.1 coordinate 20,150,490, forward strand.
GGGATTTTTTTTGAAACTTTTAGGGTTTTTCTAAATTGATGAAGTTATTATGAAAACTTTTGGGATGGGTTTTGTATTTTTGATCTTAAAACATCATGCATTGCATCACATGTGCATTATAACGATGTTTCATGCATTTTAGATATGTGTTTACATTGTGGAAATGATTGTGTGCTGATAGGTTTGGATTGGGTAGAGCCCATGATGTTCTTACTATTGCATTTCACATGCTCATGCATTTTCATGCATACATACCTTACCTTCTCTATATTCTTATATATTGATTGTTTTTGGTGTTTTTCTGCGTATTTCTCTTTCTCCCTCTCTCTCTCTCTCTCTCTCTCTCTTGTTTACATTAGTTGCGTCATGGCACCTAAATGTAAGTCTACTTCGTCCTAAAACCCTCTTCATTCCGAGGGCATCTACCTCTTTTGATCCTACCCCTTCTCATATTCAGTTCTGTAATGATAAAGCCCGTAAGGACTTTTCGGAGAATTTTTCTAGACGAGGCATTCATTTGGAACGCCAATTCATTTTGTCGGACTTCTCCGACACTGACCTACCCATTGTCATTCATAGTAGGGGTTAGGAGTCATTGTGTGACGTCCCGATCACTTGTCCATCTGTGCTTATCCAGGAGTTCTACTCCAACATGCATGGATTTGATTATTCAGTACCTCAGTTTTCCACTCGCGTTCGGGGTATGCATATTGTGGTCACTCTGGATATTGTATCTGACGTCCATGTCTCTAGGGTAGCGCATCTTAACTACCCTGTTTGTGATCGTCTCAAGACCATGTCTAAAGACGAGCTTATTTCCTCTTTTTGTGAGCATCCTTCAGATTGGGATGATCGCCACTTTACTTCTTGTTCGACCTTTGTTAAAGGTCCTAGGTTCATTAATATGGTTATGACCTTTATTTTGCATCCACTCTCTCATTATAACTCTATTTCAAAGCCCTATGCTCTGTTTTTGCTATCCTTCATTGAGCATCTTACTATAGACTTCCCCTTTCATTTCATTCTTTCACTCATAGATGTCTATAAGGATATAACGACCTGTGATAAGCTCATCTTCTCTTCTACTATCATGAGGCTTCTATGCCATTTTTCTATTCCCTTTCCCGTTTCCGATCTCTTCCATGTCATATGTGCCATAAAGGTGGTCCGGATCGACAGTTCCTCTAGCTTCTATAGCTCCATCCACATCCACATCTGCTCCCTCTTCTTCTATAGGCGGTGTGACACTCAAGGACATCATGGCACAGTTTGTGCGCATGGATGCTTGCCTCGACACTCTCATTGATGAGTTGTGTCAGGTGAACACTTGTGTTGGTCGTATTACATGATGACAGGCTGTCATGGGCGGCTTCATTGCTTCTCGTCCTCCTACTCCAGAGGCTTCTAAGGATAAGGACGATAATGGTGATGCTGAGGATAATAGTGCTAGTTCTTTGACGAGATGTCTACTTGAGACACTTACCCTTTGTCACTCGTGACAAAAAGAGGGAGTAGTTTTGGGATGAGAGTAGTCATACTCATAGGGAGAGGGTTAGTATAAGAGGTTTCTGTTAAGGGGAGTGTTCATACTTTTAAGGGATGTAGTGAGGATTTTGATATATCTTTTTCTTTTCTTTCTATTTTAGATACATTCTTCTTGTACCTTAATTCTTGTGACCATTTGACTTACATTGTACTTATATTTGCTTTATATATATATATATATATATATATATATATATGTTGATGAATGTTATTTCACCTATCTCTCCATGTGTTGTTTTTTTTCTCCTTTTATACACATATTTCTTATTTATTTGTATGCAATTTTTTATTTCTATTTCATACAAAGATGCCTTAGTGAGTTTTGTTTAAGTGTTTCAGAAATACAGGTTGTCAAAGTCTTCCCTGCCATGAACTCTCTTCTTGCAAAGTTTTTCAAGAGTTTGTGTTAGGATAGATTTTATTGTACTTAACAAGTGAGTATGAGTTGACTGATTTATGACTCCTCTCATATGTTCATTTGTTTATTGTGGTTTTTTCACGAATTGTTAAAAGGGGAGATTGTTAGGACATATGTGATTGGATGTTAGGAATATATGTCAACATTTTATGTATTGGTTAATCCTTTGACAAAACGCACTTTACTTGTAATTGGGTAGATCTATGATGTGTTTAATGCTTCAAGAAATAAGGTTTCAAGTTCAAGTGTTAAAGCCATGTAAGTATGTCCAAGAAACAAGTGAAGAAGTGTTGTTCATTAAAGCTTGACGGCTAGCATCTATAGAGGTTTAAAATAGAGCTATTTAAGCCCGAGGCTCGACAACTAGGGTATCTGTGGAGATTTATAAAATTCAAAATTTTAGTTCTGATTTTCATCCAATCTGTGAATGTATGTTTGGGTTTCTTTTCTCACAATCCTAAACATATATAAGGATTATTTTAAGGGCCGTATCAAGTTGCGCAGCTAAGAGCACAATTGCACAAGAACATAATTTCTCAAGTGTGACTAGAAACCTAGTTTGCCCTAGGTCCTGAAGAAGCTACTGTGTTTGTACACCGTAGGGTTTTGTGACTAAGCAACTTCATGATCTTCATGTGTTGAAGAATAGAAGAATTTTGCAGCAAACATCATTTTCAAGTTGGTGATCAAGTCGCGTACTAGGATTTGCGCATCTATTGGTTAGTCACGCACTAGGAGCCGTGCAATACAAGGAGAGATTGACACTACATAACAAGTTTAATTGGGTAGTGGGGTAAGAGTTCAACTGTAGGTTAGTATAGGGTACTGGTATTCCTTTACTTGTAACCGCTTGTTTTGATAATAGTGGATTCTCGAGAGTGGTGATCTTAAAATCACTCAGTGGGGTTTTTGCCGTGTAAGTTTTCCACATTTGTAAACAAATCACCGTGTCATTTAATTTCCGCTACATATTTAGTTTATTGGTGATTTGTTTGTGCTGTCACGCTTATTGCATGTAATTGAACCTAATTAATTCACTTGACTAATTAATTGGTTTGCTTATCACAAAGGGTCAATACATTTTTGGCATATCAAAAATCTAGTGTAAAAGTTTCATGAAAACTACAACTCGATCCCTCTATCCTAATGCATCACGGCTGCCTTCTACACTTGTTCACAAAGTGCCACACAATAAGCATTTTAAGCTACACCCATACATGTTTAAACAAGGGGCTTAGGGAGATTACATAATAAACCTCACTCTTTTTGTACTATTTCTCTACATTCTTTTTTACTTTGTTGTCTCTTTCTTTTAAGGAGAAATTTTTTATATATTCATTATGATGACTAACATATTATAAATAAATTGGCAATACCCCCAAATGTATTAGATTATATGAGTATATATTGTACGAACATGTGTAGAGTCACATATTATAAATATATTGGATTAAATGACATATCTATATATTATATCTAATAGCTGAAACAGCATCCATGTCGTTATCCTTTTTCTTTCTAATTTTCCTATAATTTTTTTTCACATTTACTTTTTTTTAATAATTACACTTTCTACAACATTTCTCCATCTTTGAAAACTTAAATTTTTAAACCATGTCCAAGTTGATCTGTAATTGTTGGGGGCACCTGTTTGATGTCCTTAGTAATTGGTTTATTCATAAAAGTTGGTATCTTGCAGCAAATGGCTACTTTGTGCACATGAGGTAGGTCCATGGGCAACAGCAAGCCTGACTCTGCACTCTGATATCTGATCTCCAAAGCAACGTGATCCAATTAGCACTTCATTCATGTAACACCCCGACCCAACGTAATAATTAAACTATGTGTTTGATGATTTATTACTATTTTAAGCCACTTTCTTTCTATAATTAATAGAAGAGTATTTAATAAATATATTACTTTATAATGTTTTGGAAAAGAATTGTAAAGATTATTGTAAGGGCACAAATCAAACTAACCCAAAGTTAGACCAATGGACCAGCCCAATGAGCCCTGAACAATAAATTTATAGAGAGTGGATGTCTCATCTAGGTTTTCAAGATGATAGATAACACAAAGGTTGGATTGAATCATGTAATTCATGCACTGATCTTATACAAAGATGTAATATTAAGTTGTATACATTGGTGCCGAGGACAATTCTTCATGCCTCTTTTACAAATTCTCTCTCTCTCCCTTTCTCTAATTTTTCTCTCCTTTTCCAAAGATCCCCCTCTCTTTCTTCCTCTTTCGCCTTTTATAGGCCTACATCCTCTTCTTCTTGCTTCCACGTATGGTCCAAATCCTCCTTTTGGATACTTGTCCCATCCATCCTTCTCACTAAAGTCTTTGGCGGTAAGAGTTAGGTTGAATTCCAGTGTTCAGGCGTCACTTCCTCATTAATGCAGCCAGAGAAGCAGGTGCAGAGCCTTAAATGCGGTGGTAGCAGCTTTTTCCTTGATATTCGCCTACCCCTCCCCTTTATTCTTTACCCTCGTTTTCTTAACTTCAGCATCAAAGGTCTTCAGCATGGGCGCCGTTGAACTGCTAGATCATTCACATCGTCCTTGGCAACCCGTTGCCGAGGACTAGGTTGTCCTCGGACGTCATATTTCTTGGTGTTTTGGTCATGCATGACACCCCTCTTTATCACGTGACTTTGTAGGTTGGACTGATTATGTCTTCGGACCATTTCAAGATGGAGGGTTGGGCTTCTTTCATTGTGAGAGCTTTTGGGCCGGCCCACTGTGTGTACTTCGGGCCCATTGGCACTACATTAGCCCCTCGAAGCCCTTAGTTCTATCTCATTAGGAGAAATGAGGGCTTCGATATATGCGCGCGGGATGACCCTTTTCTGGCGTTTCAGTCTGCAAGGGGCGCTTCAATTAAATATTGGCGGCACTCTGTTCCCCACATCCAACCGTGCGATGCTCATCCAACGGGTGGGCGTACTTCAAGGGGAAATAAGCGGGAGATTTTCTGCTTTACGCCTTCCCACGAAATAAGTATTGCCATTTCAAAGGTTTTCTATTCATTTCAGACTCTGTACACTGAACTTAACCTTTCCTGCAATCTGCACGCGTCTTCACACCCTTCAATTCTAAGCCGAGGTGGCGTAGTTGTTTAAAAGTAAGTTCTCCAACCTTCTGTTTTCATTATCGCTGTTTACTCTTTTTGATTATCCCCCTTTTTCTGTCCTCGGCCGTTTAGATCTTCCAATTCTGTCATAGTGTTTACTCCCTAGTCTTAGGAAATGGGTAGGTTCGCATCGTTAGTGGATACCCCTGAGAAGATAGAAGCCTTTAAAGCCAAGTATGAGATCCCACCCGGAGTGTCCGTTAAGTACTGCAAGACGGGAGAGTGGCTCACCAAGAGAAAGACCGGTGAGGTAGCGATTCCCATGATAGCGTTTATAGAGGGAGGGATGATAATCCCTATGATGCCCATTACTAGGAACTATCTTAGAACCGCTAGGTTGTCCCCTACACAGTGCGCTCCAAATATGTTTAGGATCTTGGGCGCTGTAGACGCCCTGAACAAGAGACTAGGGTTAGGTCTTACTCACCACGAGGTGAATTGGGTGTATACCCTTCACCGTTTGAGAGGGCATACCTACTACCTGAAGTCTAGACACCCTGAAGTCAGATTGATCCAATGCCTTCCCCATTCCAACAAGGGTTTGGACAAGGACTTCCTTATATTGTCCGGGGAGTGGCATGACGGTCTCCACTGTCCGACGACGGAGGGGGAACCTAGTAAGTCCTCACGTAGCGTCAGCCTCAATTAATGATAAATCTTCTGTTTCTTTTGTTGGTTGTGTTTTTCCTTAATTTGCTTGTGCTAATCTGTTTTTTGAAACATACGTGCAGATCGTCGTGCGCTTGCGCCTCGTGCCAATCTCGTCAACTTTGATCGTTTGAACAAGATTTTAAAGGCCGTGGTGTTTGTGCACTCAGACGGTCAGCTTCGCGCCGCCCACCTCATTCTCGGATACACACCCATCTCCACCGCCTTTCAAGAAACTAAGTGCGTCATCAAGGAGAAGGATCCGCGGCTGCCGAGGATCGGTGTAGCGGTCGAAGGCTTTTTGTTGCCCCCTGGCACTCTAATCCCTCAAGGCATTCTAGTTACTGAGCCTGTGAGGGTTGTTCCAAGAGCCTCTCACCTTGCTACTTCCTCGGCCCGATCCAAGTTGGGTGAAGGCTCATCTTCCCAGCCAACCATAAAGGAAGAAGAAGAAGAAAAAGAAGAAGAAGAAGAAGAAGAAGAGGAAAAGGAAGAAGAAGAAATCGTTGAGCTCTTGGATTCAGACGAGGAATTTGAAGCTTTTGATCAGCTCTTTCCTCCCAGGCATCCATCACCGGTCGTCGGCTCCGCCTCCTTCACATCTTCAGACGACGACGACCAACCCTTAATAAGAATGGGAATCCAGCGCCGACCCAAGCCCAGTCTTAAGGACGTTTTAGAAGGGCAAGTTGGAGCGCAGGAGCCTCTCAAGATGCCTCCAACAAAACCTAAGGACAAGGGCACCGAGAAGGTTCCTTCAATAAGGGTTAACCTTCCTCCTCATCCTCAAGTCCAACACCCCGATCCCGCTGACCATAAAAGGAAAAGGGATCAGCCTAAGGGGAAGGAAATACTTGAAGGGAACAAAGACCTCCCTGCTAAAGAAACTGATCTGGAGAGGGGAGGCAAACATGCTCGGCATGCCCACCCGAGGTCGGAGAGGTGCATTGACCCTCCAGTAGCATACCATGCGCCCATTTGGGCTCCCCAAATGCATGTAAATGATCAGGCCGTCACTGCTGATGCGTCCATTAGGGGATCCGACAAGGGCACAGCCGCATGCATCGCTGATGCACTAGAGCAGGCACTTCTTTTGCCCAAGGACATGGGCGAGCTGAGAAGGATGAGGGATCATAACGTCTTCATGATCCTCAAGAAAGAGTTAGCCATGGTAAGAACTTCAGTTGATTGTTTTTACATATCCATTCTTCTCTTTCATTGCACTTGTTGCTATTATTTCTTTGTTTGATACTAACTGTATTCATATGCTATATACTGACAATGTTTGCACGTAGGCTGTCCAATCTGCACATAGGGCGGAGGAGATCGCCCCCAACTCCTATAAGGCACTAAGGGATGAAGAGGTGAGGCTGGATCAGACCAGAAAAATATTGGAGCTCAAGGAGAAAAAGCTGCAGGAGGTGGCCACCAGCCTGGGCAAGGCGGAGAGTGAGAGGTTAGGTCTGGAGGCCCAACTAATACCACCAGGCAGGCCGAAGATCAAAGGTTGCAGCTCAGGCGCGCCAATGAAGATCTCGCCTTGGCCAAGAAGCTGGCAGAATGCCTTGCGAAAGATCTTACAGCGTCCGAGGAGGCTAAGGAGGAAGCACTTAAGGCCAAGGAAGAGGCACTTGCCAAGGCACAAGCAGCCGAGGCAATGGTTGACGAGGCTGAGCAGAGTGGCTATGATATGGGCGTGGCAGAAACCACGGATACATTCAAAGCCCAAGTGCCGGGGGTTTGTAGGGACTACTGCCTCCAGGTGTGGAAGGAAGCTCTCTCCCAAGCCAGAGTTGATCCTTCCTCTCCCCTATGGAAGGTGGAGAACGCCTACATCCCTCCTGCAATCCGCGTGGCTGCCTCTAGCTCAGCCAAGGATGATTCCCACCTTTCCTCAGCTGGGATGCAAATAGAGGAGGGTGCTGCCGACGACGCTGCCCCTACTGCCCAAGTTGAAGATGCACCACCTCCTCTTGCCCCCAAGGAGCTGCCCCCCAACCCCGAGGTTAGTGGGACTATGGAGCTAGTTCTGGCGACTTTGCCCATAAAGCCCAAGGAAAAGGTTGGCGGGTCCTCGGCCTCGGTGGTGCCTCCTGCTGATTCAGGAGACCAGACCCAGCATAAACCTTGATGGCCTTTGTAACCTTGTTGCAGCCCTTTCTTGCTTTCTTTAGCTTTCCTTTGTTTCCCTTTTTTTTTTTTTTTTTTGTAACTCCCTCTTTGGGTTGTAGGTGTACTTTAATTATATTTTGTTTAATGAGAAACGCCTTCAGCTTGAGTTATTGTTTTCTATTATACTAACTGCGAAAAGATCCTTCTGCTATTACTGACTTAGTCTAATTGAATGAGGATTTGAACTTGTTTTGCATATTAACAATATCATATCAACGACTGAATAAACATAAAGGAAGATTGGTTACATGACATACTTGTAAACGCTTTAAGCGACACTGAGAAGTAACGTACTAATATAGGATCCGTTTACTTAGGATTTGCTCAACAGCTACTTTCATAATAACATATTAAAAAGGAACGTAATGACATGTTTCACATTTGAACTAACAATACCTCAAGCCTTGCGCTTAGTACTTAGCAACAATTAAAGATCCGTTCACTTAGTAACTTCAACGTTGTTTTTATATCAAGGAAAAGGATCCGAGACAACCTTATTTAACTTTGGAATAAGGTAGAGGATCCGAGGACCCGGCGTAACCTTACTTTTACTTTTAAATTAAGATAGAGGATCTGATGATCCGGCGTAACCTTAATTAAATTTGGAATAAGGTAGAGGATCCGAGGACCCGACGTAACCTTACTTTTTACTTTTAAATTAAGGTAGAGGATCTGATGATCTGGCGTAACCTTAATTAAATTTGGAACAAGGTAGAAGATTCGAGGACCCGGCGTAATCTTACTTTTTACTTTTAAATTAGGGTAGAGGATCTGATGATCTGGCGTAACCTTATTTAAATTTGGAGTATGGTAGAGGATCCGAGGACCCGGCGTAACCTTACTTTTTACTTTTAACTGAAGATAGAGGATCTGATGATCCGGCGTAACCTTAATTAAATTTGGAATAAGGTAGAGGATCCGAGGACCCGGCGTAACCTTACTTTTTACTTTTAAATTAAGGTAGAGGATCTGATGATCCGGCGTAACCTTAATTAAATTTGAAATAAGGTAGAGGATCCGAGGACCCGGCGTAACCTTACTTTTTGCTTTAAATTAAGGTAGAGGATATGATGATCCGGCGTAACTTTATTTAAATTTGGAGTAAGGTAGAGGATCTGAGGACCCGGCGTAACCTTACTTTTTGCTTTAAATTAAGACAGAGGATCTGATGATCCGGCGTAACCTTAATTAAATTTGGAATAAGGTAGAGGATCCGAGGACCCGGCGTAACCTTACTTTTTATTTTTAAATTAAGGTAGAGGATCTGATGATCCGGCATAACCTTAATTAAATTTGGAATAAGGTAGAGGATCCGAGGACCCGGCGTAACCTTACTTTTTGCTTTAAATTAAGGTAGAGGATCTGATGATCCGGCGTAACCTTATTTAAATTTGGAGTAAGGTAGAGGATCCGAGGACCCGGCGTAACCTTACTTTTTACTTTCAAACTAAGGTAGAAGATCTGCTGATCCGACATAACCTTAGGCACAACAGAATTAGTAGTACAAAAAATGATAAAAATAAAATGACAAAAGCGCTTTTCATTAATAATAATATCGTCTCAAATTACTTATATTCCAGGGATGGGGTACCACTTTTTCATCTAAGTCTGCAAGGTAATAGGCTCCTATTCCAGCTATTGCCGTAATGCGGTATGGTCCTTCCCACTTAAGTCAAGCTTCCTTATGCTGGATTTTTGGTATTACCCACTACTTTCCTCAGCACTAAGTCCCCAAGAACAAGCGGTCTTGAGTTTACATTCGAATCATATCCCTGCTTCAGTTTTTGTTGATAGTGGGCCAAATGAATCATGGCAACTTCTCTCCTTTCCTCAATCAAATCTAGGCCCCTTTCTAGTAGCCTATCATTGCTTTCTGTAGTAAAGGAACTCGTTCTCATTGTTGGAAAACCAATTTCCACAGGGATAACAGCCTCGGCGCCATATGTCATTGAGAATGGCGTCTCTCCCGTTGATCGGCGAGGTGTGGTCCGATACGTCCATAGAACATGAGGCAACTCTTCCACCTATCTCCCTTTGGCGTCCTCCAGCCTCTTCTTCAGCCCGTTCACTATAAATTTGTTGACAGCCTCGGCCTGCCCATTCCCTTGCGGATAAGCTGGAGTGGAGTACCTATTGGTTATGCCGAGGCCACAACAATATCGCCTAAATGCCTTGCTATCAAACTGCAAACCATTATCGGAGATGAGGGTACAAGGGACGCCAAATCGGGTGACGATATTCTTCCACACGAATTTCTTCACATCGACATCCCTGATGTTTGCCAGGGGCTCGGCCTCTACCCACTTAGTAAAATAGTCAGTGCCGACAACCAAATATCTTCGGTTTCCAGGCGCCTTTGGGAAAGGACCCACAATGTCCAGACCCCACTGTGCAAAAGGCCAGGGGCTCGTCAGAGGATTGAGCACACCTCCAGGCTGATGGATATTTGGTGCGAACCTTTGACATTGATCGCACTTCTGCATATAACTTTGTGCTTCTCGCTGCATGTTCAGCCACCAATACCCTTGTGTTAGGGCTCTGTGAGCCAAAGACCTTCCTCCTGTATGACTTCCACAGATTCCTTCGTGTAACTCTTCCAAAAGTAGCTCTGTGGCCTCAGGATGCATGCATAACAAGTATGGGCCAGAGAAAGATCGTTTATAGAGTTTATGATCCTCGGCCAACCAGAATCAGGAGGCTTTTCTACGTATTTTGTCCGCCTCGACTTTTTCCTCGGGCAGAACATCATCTTTCAGGAAGGATATAATGGGGTCCATCCAGCTAGGCCCCACCCTAATCTGGTGAACATGGATAACACTTCCGATCATTTTCGAGGGTTTAGGTAAGTCCTCAACTAGGATAATCCGAGGTAGTCCTTGTGCCGACGACGTGGCAAGAGTTGCTAGGGAATCAGCATGCGTATTGCTACTTCTGGGGACATGAGACAAAGTAAGAGATTCGAATTTGCGTTGCACAGCTTTGACTTGATTCAAATAGTCCTGCATCCTCGGATCTCTGGCCTCCACTTTTCCATCTACTTGGCCCACAACTAGTTGTGAGTCCGAGAACATTTGCACGGTCTTTCCCCCCAACTTATGGACCATATCCATCCTTTTCAACAAGGCTTCATACTCGGCCTCATTATTAGTAGCCAAGAATCCCAGTCTTAAGGACTTTTCTAGTGTGAGGCCTTCTGGGGTCGTAATTACCACACCCACCCCGGATCTTCTTTGATTAGCAGCCCCATCAACGTAAACAATCCATACCGCGTGACCTTTGCATGCAACCATACCAACTGATTTTTCATCAATGTCCCTGTTGATCACACTACTTTCCATTGTGGGTTCAGCAAATTCTGCAACAAGATCAGCCAACACCTGACCTTTTATTGCTGTGCGGGGCATGTACTTGATATCAAAAGAGCCCAAGATGGTTCCCCATTTTGCAATCCTGCTTGTATAATCCGCACTCCGGAGTATAGCTTTGAGGGGAAGCTGAAGCTGAGTCAGAATAACCATCGTATGAGACTGGAAATAATGGGGGAGCTTACGTGTACCATGCACCACGGCCAGGATTGCCTTATCTAATGGTGGATAACGTACCTCGGCTTCATGCAAGGACTTACTCACATAGTAAACTGGCTTTTGTACGTCCCTGTCGACCCTTATTAGCACCAGACTAACGGCGTGGGCTGCCACTGCAATATATGCGAATAGGACCTCGTCGACTTCGGGCCAAGACATGATAGGAGGATGAGCAAGATATTCTTTAAGTTGTTGAAAAGCAACGGCACACTCTTCTGTCCATTCAAACCCCTTCCATTTGTTTAACAATTGGAAGAATGGCCTGCACCGATCAGCAGATCTTGAGATAAATCGGTTGAGGGCAGCCGTCATCCCAGTCAACTTCTGCACTTCCTTTGCATTCCGAGGTGGCTGTAAGTTATTGATGGCCTTGACCTGAGCGGGGTTGACCTCAATTCCTCTATGCGTCACCATGTAACCCAAAAATTTGCCAGATCCTACGCCGAAGGAACATTTGGATGCGTTGAGGCGTAACTTATGCTTCCTCAGCGTTTGGAAGGTGTCATCGAGGTCTGGTATGTGAGCCGAGATAATCTTACTTTTAACCACCATGTCATCTACGTACACCTCAATCGTCTTTCCCAATTGCGGTTCAAACATATGCGTCATCATTCTTTGATAGGTAGCCCCAGCATTCTTCAAGCCGAAGGGCATCACCTTATAGTGGTAGTTCCCTGTGGGTGTGACAAAAGCTGTCTTTTCCTGGTCTTCTGGAGCTAAGGGTATTTGATGGTAACCTTGGAAAGCATCTAAAAAACTCATCCGAGGATGCCCTATAGTAGCATCCACCAACTGATCTATGCGGGGCATTGGAAATGAATCTTTTGGGCAAGCCTTATTCAAGTCTGTAAAGTCTACACATACCCTCCATTTTCCATTCTTCTTTTTCACTACCACAGTGTGGGCCAACCACTCTGGGTAAAACACTTCCTTAATGGCCCCTGCTTTCTTGAGTTTCAGCACCTCTTCTTTAACGGCGTCGGCGTGCTCTTTAGATGAACGCCGAGGTGGTTGCCTTCGTGGTACTACGGCCGGACTAACATTGAGGTGATGACAAATAAACCCCGGATTAACCCCCGGTGCTTCGTAAGCATCCCATGCAAACACATCGATGTTTCGTTTCAAAAATGCAACCAGATCTTCCTTTTCTTGTAGGGGCAACTGACTTCCTACCTGGAAGAATTTCTCCGTATCATCTGCAATAACCATCTTCTCCAAATCCTCACAGCCTGGCCCTTCAACCTCGGCCTCATTTGGTTTGGCCGAGGATACTAACTGCTACAAATTCTTCTCGGCCAGGGTTTGAGACTCTTGTCTCGTCTGATGTGTAATGGTTGCTGTTATACATTGCCTCACCATGGACTGGCTGCCTAGTATTTCTTCAACTCCATCCTCGTACGGGAACTTCACTTTAACATGTAGAGTCGACGATACGGCACCTAAGGCGTGCAGCCATGGTCTTGCCACTATGGCTGTGTAAGGGGAGTAGGCGTCTACTACGATGAAATCCACATCCACTACCACTGGCCCTGACTGTACACGCAGTCGGATTAACCCCTTTGGAATAACAGCCTTCCCTTCAAAACTTATCAATGGGGAGTCATAAACCGTGAGATCGTCGGACCTCAAATTGAGGCCCTTGAACAAATCCGGGTACATAATGTCAGCCCCACTCCCTTGGTCAACCATTACTCTCTTCACATCGTAACCCCCTATCCTTAATGTGATGACCAACGCATCGTCGTGTGGCTGGATAGTGCCAACCTTGTCTTCCTCAGAAAATCCCAGCACAGACAGAGGATTCCTCTTAATCCTCTTCGGCTCAGAGTTGAGGTCCTCGGCATCGGGACGCAGTACTGACATCACTCTGGTAGCGCAAGACCCAGTCCGACCTGGCGCAGCAAAGATAACATTGATCGTGCCCAATGGAGGTCTTACAATGTTACTGTCTTGGTTGACTGAACTAGATTGTGTTCCTTGTTCGTTAGGCCGATCCATAAATTGCCTTAGTTTTCCCTCCTTCACTAGTTGATCCAAGTAAATCCATAAATTCCTACAATTTTCCGTGGTATGGCCTTTATCTTGATGATAATTGCAATATAGGTTCTGATTACGCTTCGTAGGGTCACCTATCATTCTGTTTGGCCACCGAAAGTACGGTTCTCGGCAAATCTTGTCCAACACTTGCTACACTAGCTCACGAAACACAGCGTTCACTGTCTGGGGTGGGGCCGATCTAGTCTGACTAGTGAAATCCCTCCGCGGCCATTTGCTATTGTATCTCTCTGCCTTGAAGTCCTTACTCTCCTGAGGGACAACCTTCATTTTCCCCTTGCTTTGCTGCTGATCTTCCTCAACCCTCTTATATTCGTCGATACGATCCATAAGCCGACGAACCGTTTTTACAGGCTTCTTGGTCAAGGATTTTCTTAGATCGTGTTCAATTGGAAGGCCGACCTTGAAGGTGTTGACCGCCACCTCATCAAAATCACCGTCAATCTCGTTAAATGCTTCCCAATATCTATCCGAGTAGGTTTTCAACGTCTCGCCCTCTCTCATGGCCATGGATAGTAACGAGTCCAAAGGCCGAGGTACTCTGCTGCATGTAACAAAACGGGACCCAAATGCCATTGTGAGTTCCATGTAGGAATCAATGGAGTCCGCCTTTAAACCGTTGAACCATCTCATCGCAACGGGCCCTAAGCTTGAGGGGAAGACTTTGCACATCAAGGTTTCATTCTGCGAGTAAACTGCCATGCGTTGATTAAAGTGGCTCACATGCTCCACTGGGTTTGTTTTGCCATTATAGATGGTGAAGTTCGGCTGCGTGAACTGACGGGGGAGTTTTCCTTTCTCAATACGACGTGTGAAAGGTGACTTGGAGAGCTGGTGCAGTGCTTTCCCCATGGCGTCACTGCCCAAGCCCCTGGGAAAGGATTTCTTGCTCGCCATATCATGGAGACTTCCTTCTTGGTACGAGAAGGTTTTGCTAGGAGGAGTTCCCGACCTCGGCTTATAGCCACTGCTCTGAGAGTCATCGGACGAATGGTCGGATATGGAAGGCGTCCGTTTTCGCTTAGCCCGACGTAACTTTCTCTTCAGCTGGTCAATCTCCCTCTGCATGGCCTTAGTATTTGCTTCACTGGAGCCTCTGCTTCTGCCCTGTGGATGATTACCGGCAGTTCACCCCGAGTGAACACTGCCTTCCCGGTCTTCCATATGCTCTAACTGTTGTAATGGATCCTTGTGCTGAGATCCTAGAGATTCTGCATGGTCTGGATTCAAATCCGCCATCACGTTATCTGCGCCAAGAACTCAAGGATTCCCCACAGACGGCGCCAATTGTAAGGGCACAAATCAAACTAACCCAAAGTTAGACCAATGGACCAGCCCAATGAGCCCTGAACAATAAATTTATAGAGAGTGGATGTCTCATCTAGGTTTTCAAGACGATAGATAACACAAAGGTTAGATTGAATCATGTAATTCATGCACTGATCTTATACAAAGATGTAATATTAAGTTGTATACATTGGTGCCGAGGACAATTCTTCATGCCTCTTTTACAAATTCTCTCTCTCTCCCTTTCTCTAATTTTTCTCTCACTTTCCAAAGATCCCCCTCTCTTTCTTCTTCTTTCGCCTTTTATAGGCCTGCATCCTCTTCTTCTTGCTTTCACGTATGGTCCAAATCCTCCTTTTGGATACTTGTCCCATCCATCCTTCTCACTAAAGTCTTTGGCGGTAAGAGTTAGGTTGAATTCCAGTGTTCAGGCGTCACTTCCTCATTAATGCGGCCAGAGAAGCAGGTGCAGAGCCTTAAATGCGGTGGTAGCAACTTTTTCCTTGATATTCGCCTACCCCTCCCCTTTATTCTTTACCCTCGTTTTCTTAACTTCAGCATCAAAGGTCTTCAGCATGGGCGCCGTTGAACTGCTAGATCATTCACATCGTCCTCGGCAACGTGTTGCCGAGGACTAGGTTGTCCTCGAACGTCATATTTCTTGGTGTTTTGGTCATGCATGACACCCCTCTTTATCACGTGACTTTGTAGGTTGGACTGATTATGTCCTTGGACCATTTCAAGATGTGGGGTTGGGCTTCTTTCATTGTGAGAGCTTTTGGGCCGGCCCACTGTGTGTACTTCGGGCCCATTGGCACTACAATTATAAATAATTGAAATGGATATTTGTATTATAAAATATACTAAGTATGTACAAAATTATATTAAGTGGTTAAGTTATTAGATATATGTTTTTTTTTATGATAGAAAGAAGCTTATAAAGGTAAGGGCTTGTATATAAAGGTGTATTGTTGTTTGGGTCTTTCTAGAATAAAAGCTTATAAAAAGGGGAAAAAGTAAATTTTAAAAAGTCTAAGGGTGACCCATGAACCCTCTTTCTCTTGGTCAACGTACGTGTCCCACAAAGTCCATTCCCTTATCTTCTTTTGGCTGCATCAGAAGTCCAGCCCTCATTCTTCTTTCCCTTTTCCTTTTTCTTTGTTCTCATCTCTTTCTTCTTCTCTTGTTCTCACACGGCAGCCCCTGCTTCTCACCAACAGCTCTCCCTCTCTCACCAAAACAATAAATCTCACTCTAAGGAAGAAATTAAAAGATTGGCCCTAAGATTTCAGCTTCAAAGTTTGTGGGTAAGTAAATAAAAACCTCATCTTTTTATGGGTATTTTCATGGTGGAATGGTTTGGCTTTAGTTTCACTTCTATGTTTCTAATATGATTGTTAGAAGCTAAAATTTGTGGTTTATAAGATTAGGAATCATGAATTTGTAAGTCCATATATATATATATATATATATATATATATATGTATATGTTGTTTTAAGAAGCTCTGATTCTGTGTTGGTGATTTGTTGAAGGTAGATTTGGGTTTTTACTAATTAATGATTGCATATGATTAAGGAAGTAAGAAAAAGTTGGGCTGAGTGCTTTTGAGGTTACTGCTGGGATTTTTGTTGTATTTGATTTTGCTCTAAATGGTTAAATGACTGTATATAAGTATTTTCTAACATGTCTAATGAGTGTATAAAAATCCCCATGTGATGATAAGACTATTTGCAATCATTTTATAATTTTACAAGAAAAACGTTTCAGAGCTGTCACTGTGACAGATTCTGTGTTTATGCATGATAAATTATGTATTAAATTTTATATAGTGAATTTGGATACTAGGGAAAATTCATATGAAATCTAAGACACATATAGTTGTAATGGAAGTGGTCTCACAGCATTTGGATCAATATAAAAATAATGGTGTAATTTCTAAATTGCATGAAATTCTGTCAGGACAGTTTTGAGTATGCTGTATTGTATGAATTTTATTAAATTGTGGTTTTATGGTTTGACTCTGAAATTTATATGGTAATTAATAGACATCCAGAGGAGTTTCTCTGTAAAATTTCATGAGAATTTGATGTGTTTAGATAGCCCATTTGTATTTTAAAAATGAGGCATATGCTGCTGGAATAAAACAGTAAACAGTAAAGGACATGCCTAACTTTGAGGATTTAATTCTAAAGTTAGGGTGGATGATTTGGGCTATAATTTATTATGCTCATCATTTAGTATGTCTAGATCATAGATAAATTTTGTGAAACTTGGTTCAGGGTTTGGTACTCAAAGGGGGTTCTAAACCATCCGATTGTTATTTTTATGAAGTTGTATTGTTCAATGGGTTGTATATTGCCATGTGAGTGTATATGATTACATGACTATGCTTAAAGGATTTTATGTTTATGCATACTTTATTGCCCTAATCTCAAAGAACATTTTGAAATGAAGTTAGCTCTTCTAGAGATATGAGTTTAATGTGAGAATGTTGGTTTCTCTATGATTTAGTACATCATGTTGTGTGATGTATGTATGTTGTGTTTGGGGAACCTCTTGGAGGTGGGATTAGGACTTTCTTAATTTTAAGAGATAGACTTTAAAATGAATGTGTAAGTTTATTTTAAGGTATAATGGATAGTAATAAGTTTTGATATTTAGTTTAGGGATTACCAGTACTCAAGTCTAAGCTCCTTCGACTGTTGGCTCTCGGTTCCTTTGCTTTTAGGTAAGGGATAAGTTATATGAGTATTTGGTAAGTCATGAGGTTATTTTAAAGTGTATTTTGCATTAAAAGGTTTTTTATTAGAAATATGGCATATAATCATGTTTCAGACAAAGATATGTTCGTGAGCTTTCGAAACTTTATGTATATGATTTAAGTATATTGATGCTATTACTAATTTTCACGAACATGATGTTTAAAGAAAATAATGGAAATGCTATTATTGTGAAATGTATGCAAACTATGAATTTCAGTATGATGTATAAGTACGAAATGTTTTCGAGTTATGTCCTCTGGTGCGTCCGTGCTCAATTAAAGTATGTATTGAGGATGGTGGTGCGTCCGCGCTCAATTAAAGTATGCATTGAGGATGGCGGTTCGTCCGCGCTCAATTAAAGTATGCATTGAGGATGGCGGTGCGTCCGCGCTCAATTAAAGTATGCATTGAGGATGGCGGTTCGTCCGCGCTCAATTAAAGCATGCATTGAGGATGGCTGTTCGTCCGCGCTCAATTAAAGTATGTATTGAGGATGGCGGTGCAACTGCGCTCATAAGCACAGATTTATCAGATATGGACTAACCAATATATTATAAACAACTATATTATTTTATTGATCATGAGAGAATGAATTATTTATATGCATTATGAAAAGTGAAAAGCTCTCATGAAAAGAAGTTTATGATGAAAAGAAAAGTTGTTCTTTAAAGATAAAAGTTTTCAAAGTTTTGTTATGCTTTAAAGATAAAGAATCTGATGAAAATGTTTTAGTGTTTTGTAAAGAAAAAGCTTTTGATGAAATTACAAGTTTACATTAAAAAGTTATCAAATACCTGTTGTTTATGAAATGTTAAGTTTTATGACTATGAAATTTATAATATTTTACGAGAAGAAGTTTATAAAGAAAATTTTTCTTATTTGTTAAAATGTTTCCAGTTTAAGACAAAGTTACCAATTATCTGATTTAAGTTAAAATGATTATTTTGTAATAAGAATATATATAAATATATATATGTATGTATGTATGTATGTATATGATTTTAAATAATCAATATTGTATTTGGTGACTTTGTAAGAAATAAAAGAAATTCAGCCTAAAAGGTTTTGGTAATATTATTCTGATAAGAAAAAGGAGAACAATGTTTTCCTATGAAAAACGTATAAGTTATCATTATGAATAGTATAAAATACTATGCATGAAAGGATGTTCTCCTATCTAAATAACCGTAAAATGAAATGATTTGATTTACATGCATTCTTATTAAATTCTTATGTATCTTACCCTTACTGAGCTGTGTAGCTTATCCCTTCCATCCTTTCAGTCAACAGGTTTTATTTTGGAGCAGAGGGAGCCTTAGTCGAGTTTTGGAAAAAGCTGGTTTTAGTTTTAAAAGTATAGCCCTGAATTAGTAGTTTGATGTTTGGTTCTGTAGTATTGCGTATTTTAGGATTTAATGAAAGTTGTGTACCTTAAAGTATTAAGAGATGTATTATGTGAAGTTCAGAATTTGAGTAACTGGTGGATTACGTTATTCTTTGAAGTACAATGTAGATGTTCTGAATGTCCAATGAAAGGTTATATCTTTTAAGTAAAGAAACAAGAATGAAAAGAAAGATGAAAGCTTTTGGAAAAGTTAAATTGGTTCTTGTTAATATCAGGTTTAAACTTGATATTAGCATGACGGTCATGGTCACAAATCCGAGTATCGGGTTTAGGTCGTGACAATTCACCTAGGGCCATGTTTTGGCAAATAGTTCAGCTCTGAAGGTGTTTTCCAAACAGCTGTTGGTACCGGAAAGCATCTTCTCATACCTAGTCATAGTGTGGGGTTATACATGATTGTGAGGTCTACACACGATGAGAACAAGAATACATATATTCTATGCACGAGATAAATATTGCACTGGTGCAACCTTATTAACTCTCGCATCGATTATTACCCGGTCCGACACTTTGTAAAATATCTGTTAAGCAAACGAGAAATGTAGCAGCTATTACCAAAAATCTTGCTCAAACCTAAAAACTATGGTGTTTTGAGATGGGATACAATTACTTTTATTTTCTATGAAATGTGTGGGTACTATGAACTATGAAGAATGTAATCCTTGTATAATATGGCACGCAATGGTCTTATTACCATCTCTTTGTTCGCTAAAATGTGCAATTACACACGACCACTTGTCTTGCAATTTGCTGTCATTTGATTTTTCATTTTTATATGCAAGGCCTTCATAAACAATCAAATTGGAACACTACTGATTTTGGAACAACGAAACATGTTTAGATTTGAACTTATGTATAGACCTTTTGCAATACAATAAAGGTTTACTAAAAAACAATTGGAAGTTTTTAGTAAATTGAAGGGAAATTTCCCATTGGCTTTAAAAACTCAATTAAGCTTTAACCTCAAAGTATTGACTAAGTAATTCCGAAGGTTTCATAAGGTCTTAGGTCGAAACCTTCAATCCCATCTTGGGACCACCCTCTTTTTTTTAAGAGAGAGAGAGAGAGTTTCAACCTATAGTTTTTTATCATCAGTCCAAGACATGAATCGGTTTATGGTATAGGCGGGGATTGAACTCCACATCTCTTATTTAACTATCGAAGATTTTACTAGTTAAGCTTACTAGAAGCCACTAGGACCAACCTCTATGTAATAACTATGTGTGTGAAACGAAAAATACATATATCTAAGGGAATATTTAGGTGCTAAAAGAGATATAGATACCCTTATTTATTTAGTAAAATAAAAAAACTTGATTAAGCTCCCAAATTTATTACCTTCTATATAGGTCATCCTATAGTCCAAGAAAATCATTCCACTAAGATATGCGTAGAATGTGTATGCCATATATTAAAGTTTAGAGGGTTTAAAGAATTGAAGGCTGGCATATAACCAATTTAGTACCCATGTGGAGGTAGAATTTTGAATTTTGAAGAAGAAAAAAAAATTCGATTAATGGGTGCCCTTAGAGTATTTGTTAATTAACTATTTTAGTAAAGTTTTAATATACCTTTATGGTAAATATAAAAAGCTGTCAAAAATTTTTGTTATTTTTCTTTTCCATAAAAAAATTTCTAAAAATTGTCCTTTAGCAAATGCCCTTTGGGCAACTATTCACTTTTCCTATTTATATATATATATAGTCAAGATTCTATATAGATGTTGTAATTGGGTTAGTAACAAGCTATTGGATTGATTGTAATTGATTAGGATCTGTTGTATAGATAAGCTGGTATAGTTAGGATGTGGTTGAGGGAAGTTAGTTAGGTTGGTTAGTTATAATAACTAACTAAAAGTAACTACCAGAGCTATAGAATTAGCTATTAAAGGACTTGTATCTTGTACATTAGATTCATAACAGAAGTTTCATTGTTCTTGATTCTCTAATTCTTCTCTCTATCTCTTCTCTATCTTAAGGAGGACTGGTTCTCTCGAAGCAACCACTCATAATTCCCTATTCCTCACTAATTCCCACCTAGAAGCTTTACATTTGGTATCAGAGCAGTTCATCGTGGGCACCAATGACTGAAACCAGATCAACAACACTTATCAATGACACCATTGCTTCACTCAAGAAAACCTTAAATTACCATACCAATTATATTCAATAAATTCACCATAAGATCCATCAAATGAAGGAATTACATAGCCAGCATTTCCAAGAAGTTCAACAACAACTTGGTGTGATTCTGCAGAAGTGTCTAATTCTGATTCAAAGAAATCCTCAGTGCAAACCCCACAATCTAATGAAATCCACCCCTCGAACAATACGTTGGCATTGACATTTCCAAAATCTATCAAGCTGGAATTTCCTAAGTTTCGAGGAGAGGAACTTGCAACTTGGGTGTATAAAGCAAATCAGTACTTCAGGTACAACAAAACCCATAATCCTAAAAAGCTTTTAATGGCTGCATTCCACATGGAAGGAGAAGCTTTGATATGGTTTCAAGATGGAGAGGAAGCTGGTCTGTTTGGGGATTGGTCAGCTTTCATTCAAGCATTGCAATTGAGGTTTGGAAGCACTACTTATGATGAACTGATGGAGGCATTAACAAGATTGAGGCAAACAACTAGTGTATTTGCTTACAAAGGTCAATTTGAAGCTCTCTCAAACATAATTAAAGGTCTCTCTGAGTCTCACTGATAGGCCAAAAATGTATTGGCCCATTATGATGAATTAACCAATTAATTAGCCAAGTGAATTAATTAGGTTCAATTACTTGTAATGAGCGTGGCAATACAAACAAATTACCAATTAACTAAATATGTAGCGGAAATTAAATGACACGGTGATTTGTTTACGAATGGGAAAAACCTACATGACAAAAACTCCACCGGGTGATTTTAAGGTCACCACTCCCTAGAATCCACATTATTAAAACAAGCGGTTACAAATAAAGGAATCCTAGTACCTTATATCAACCTACAGTTGAACCCTTACCCTAATACCTAATTGGATTTGTTCTGTAGTGACAATCTCTCCTTCTATTGCTCGACTCCCAATATGTGATTAACCAATAGATGCGCAGATCCCAATACGCAACTTGATCACCAACTTGAAAAGGATGTTGGCTGCAAAATTCTTCTATTCTTCAACACATGAAGATCATGAAATTGCTTAGTCACAAAACCCTACGGTGTACAAACACAGCAGTTTCTTCAAGAACTAGGGCAAACTAGGTTTCTGGTCACACTTAAGAAATTATGCTCTTGTGCAATTGTGCTATTGGTTGTGCAACTTGATACGACCCTTAAAATAATCCTTATATATGTTTAGGGTTGTGAGAAAAGAAAGCTCAAACATACATTCACAGATTGAATGGAAATTAGAACTGAAAATCTGAATTTCATAAACCTCGACAGATACCTTAGCTGTCAAGCAGCTGTCGAGCCTCGAACTTAAACAACTCTTTTTAAACTCTGATAGATGCTAGCTGTCAAGTTTTAATGAACAACACTTTTTCACTTATTTCTTGGACAAAATTGCATGGCTTTAACACTTGAACTTGAAACCTTGTTTCTTAAAGTACTAAACACATCCTAGATCTATCCAATTACAAGTAAAGTGCGTTTTGTCAAAGGATTGACCAATACATAAAATGTTGACATATGTTCCTAACATCCAATTACATATGTCCTAACAATCTCCCCCTTTGGTAATCTGTGACAAAACCACAACACAAATGAATATATGAGATGAGTCATAAATCACTCAACTCATACTCACTTGTTAAGTACAATAAAATCTATCCTAACACAACTCTTGAAAAACTTTGCAAGAAGAGAGTTTATGGCAAGGAAGACTTTGACAACCTGTATTTCTGAAACACTTAAACAAAACTCATCAAGGCATCTTTGTATGAAACAAAAATAAAAGATTACATACAAATAAATAAGAAACATGTGTATAAATGGAGAAAATAAACAACGCATGGAGAGACAGGTGAAATAACATACATCAACATATATATATATATATAAAGCAAATATAAGTACAATATATGTCAAATGGTCTCAAGACCTAAGCTACAAGAAGAATGTACCTAAAATAGAAAGAAAAGAAAAAGATACATCACAATCCTCACTACATCCCTCAAAAGTGTGAACACTCCCCCTAACAGAAGCCTCATATACTAACCCTTCCCCTATGAGTATGACTACTCTCATCCCAAAACTACTCCCCCTTTTTGTCACGAGTGACAAAGGGTAAGTGTATAAAGTAGACATCTCGTTAACACTGGAAGAGCTAGCATCATCATCCTCACCATCACCATCATCCTTAGCATCACCATCATCGTCCTCATTGTCCTCAATAAGGGATAACAAAAATCGATCACCAGGCTCTGTAATATAGTTATAATGAGAGAGAGGATGCAAAACAAAGGTCATAACCATGTTATTGAACCCAGGAATTTTAGCAAAGGTCGAACAAGAAGTAAACTAATGATTCGCGTATCTCAAACGCGAGTGACAAAAATAGGTACCGAATAATCAAATCTGTGCATGTTGGAGTAGAACTCCTGGATAAGCACAGATGGACAAGTAACCGGGACGTCACACAGTGACTTCTAACCCTACTGTGAATGACAATGGGTAGGTCAGTATCAGAGAAGTCTGATAAAATGACTTAGCATTCCAAATGAATGCCTCATTTAGAAAAGTTTTTCGAAAAATCCTTGCAGGCTTTATCATCACGGAATCGAATATGTGAAGGAGTTGGATCAGAAGAGGTAAATGCCCCATAATGAAAAGGGTTCCAAGATAGAGTAGACTTACGTTTAGGTATTATAACGCAACAAACGTAACCAAGAGAGAGAGAGAAGGATAAGGAGACCCAAATCGTGCTGACCCTATATATAGAAGCTCAGTAATTCTTGACAGATCGAGAGGTGTCGAAAGGTGTCTAGCTTTAAAAGGGTCGACAGATGCAGCTATCGAGGCAGGTTTCTAGAGGTGTCCACAAAAAAAACAAACTCGATGGATGGAGGAGCTATCGAGCAGACAGAAACTTTATCGATGGATCAAAGAGCTATGAGAAGCTATCGAGATTGCGATAAAAAGAAGCTGAAAAGCTCGATAGATATGCCAGGTGTCGAGGAGTTGTCGAGATTGCTTAAGAACAGTTTTTCAAGAAAAGAAAAACACAGACATGAATGCAATCAAACATGCAACTCAACTAAGGATCTAAACAACATTTTAACTTCTCAAAAACATCTCTCAACAAGAAAAATGTCATGCATTTAGATTCAAAACACACACACACACAAACACTAAACAAGTCTAACCAATTTTATATTTCAAAAACAAGGACAATTTAGTGAGCATACATCAGCACATGTAAACCTTGTGATGACCAAATCACATTATACTTGCACATATATAAAAAGTAGTGAAGAATATTGCGTGTTGTGTGTGAAAATGTCGCAAGATTGCATAAGTGTCTCTATATTATGACGATTTGAGATATGAGTAAATCACTTTAACTCACACACGATCATAAATACATGATGGGGACTTACCTTTGAGGTACATCCTATAACTCTCATATCTAATAGAATACATGCTTGCAATCATATTTTGAAGTATTTTGATTGTTTTTCTTTTATTTTTCTTTGCATATTTTTTCTTTTATTAAGCATATCATGCATGGGTACAAAAGAGACAGAAAAGAAATACCCAATGATGTTAAGCATTTTGATATTGCACTTTTGCTATGCCGAAGTATACAGATGTCATTTCATGATTAGCGGGCAACAGTAGTGAGATGGTAATTTATGCCTTTCTCTTAGGATTTTTTAGTCCTTCTCATCAAAAAGAGTAATACAAGTGTTAAGTACAAGAGATCACTTAACCTTACTCATCACAAACACGAGTCACAAAACTCACTTGCTTAATTGTGCATAGAGATGTTCATCTAAGCTACAAAAGATACAAAGTTTAGAAAACTTTGTTTCATTGGCCATTCAAAGTACACAAGTACCAATGTACACAAACACGCATTATTTTTGTATTTTTTTTATTTTTCAATTTTTTTATGAATGAAAAACAAAATAAAAACAAAACTGAAAAATAACCAAACAAAAACATGTCAAATAAAGCAATGCATAAAAACTAAACTGTCTCAAACAAATAGCAAAACACACAAGTAATGCAAACATTAAAAAAAAAAAAAAGGAGAGAGAGAAAAAGTGACTGAATCACTTGGAGCTATTTTCTTTCCACACCTTAGAAGAACCTTTCCTTTGAGCAAAACCTTGAACCGGTGATGAGAGGGAAGAATTGAAACCATTCAAGTTCGAAAGGAATATAAGGGCTTTGAAGAGATCTCCAAGAGGAGCAAGAGAGAATGGAAACTGACTCAAGTTTCCTGTTGAGACCATGCTGTTGCTCTGTTGAGTGGCTAATCACTTATAGCAGTTAGGTCGAGTATGTCCAGTTGCGCCACAGTGATGACAGAGATGCTGCTTCTTCTCTTTGAACTTTTGAGCATTACTCTTCTTAGCCCTAGGATTTTTGGTTTCTTTCTTAGCAAGCTTAGGAAGTGCTCCTAAGATAGATTTATTCTTATCTATGTTCTCACTAGCTATCACATTTTTAGCATCATTATTCTCAGAATGAATATTGTTAACAAGAGAAATGAAAATGGTAGTACTATAAGAAGCAATATTAGAAGAAGAAAAATCGTACCCTAAGCTGGTTCGATCAAAGGCATATTTTTGCATGCTGATTAGCTTATCAAGCTTTGCACTTGAGGTCCTCTCCAACTGAGCTCTCACTTGGAACAGTTCCGCCTTAAGCTTCTTGGTTCTCTCAGCCAAAAAATTGTTTTCAAACCTCAGTGCTTCAATAATCTGATTGACTTCATCAAACTTTGTGGAGAGTTGTTCTCGTTCAAGCTCCACATCACTGAGCTTCTTGGTGGCCAACCTATACAGTTTCTCATGTTTTTCAGAGACCTTGTATAGCTTTGCATAGGTTGTGTGGATGTCATCATGTTCATCCATTTTCTCAAATTTTGACTCCATTAAGTCTTTTTCTTCATCCACATCTTCTACAATCCCCTCAATAGGATTGACACTAGCGGTGAAGGCATTTAGGATTCCGTCATCCTCATTTTTGAAATCATCCTCAAGTTCGGTGTCACTCAACGTAGCAGCAAGTGCCTTGCTTTTCCCAATTGCCTTGAGATAAATGGGGCACTCTTGTTTCATATGATCGAATCCTTGACACCCAAAACATATGGGCCCTAAAGGAAAAGTGTACTGATCGCCATCCCTAGCATCCTTCTTCCCTTTGTCTTGGCTCTTATACTGTAAAGAACTTGATTGCCTACGGTCCTTGTCAAAACCCTTTGCATTGGCATTCTTCATAAACTTCTTGAACTGCCGGATGATGTAGGACTTCATTTTAGAATCTTTATCATCGAAAGACTCATTAGCGTCACTACTCTTGGTTTTTAGTGCCATGCTCTTGCACTTGTTTGACTTCATGAGCCTAAACAAACCCAACTCATAGCTCTATATATTTTCAACAAGCTCTGTCAAAGGAATTTTATCAATGTCCTTTGACTCCTCAATCGCAGTGATCTTAGCATGGAATCTCTCTAACAGAGATTTGAGCACTTTTCTCACAATCTTAGGTTTAGGAATGGTTTCCCCAAGATTAAATGTTGAGTTCAAAATTGTTCTTGAGCCTGGTATAGAACTCATCAAATGACTCATCCTCCTCCATCTTGATTTCTTCGAAGCTAGTAGTGATCCTCTGAAGTTTCGAATCCTTGACAGCCTTGGTTCCTTCATAAGTTGTTTGGAGAATGGTCCATGCCTCCTTTACAGTTTCAGTAGAGGGGATCTTATTGAACTCATCATTTGTGACCACACTGAATAAAGTATTCAATGCCCTACTGTTGAAGTCAGCCGCCTTGATCTTTGCATCATCCCAATCGGTCGGCGCTTCCTTCTGCTTAGTCCAACCTATTTCGCAGCTTACCACACCTTCTCATCTAAGGATTGCAAGAAAGCTCTCATGCGTACTTTCTAGTATGCATAGTTAGTTCCATCAAAAAAGGAGATACAATAAGTGACTATCATCTACCCATGACAAACAGGGGTCAATAGATCTCACAGCAAAGATTAAACCCTAATCAAAGTGTGTTTGCTTTGATACCACTTGATAGGTTAAAAATGTATTGACCCCTTATGATGAATTAATCAATTAATTAGCTAAGTAAATTAATTAAGTTCAATTATATGCAATGAGCATGGTAGCACAAACAAATCACCAATTAATTAAATATGCAGTGTAAATTAAAGGCACGATGATTTGTTTAAGAATAGGGAAAACCTACATGGCAAAAACCCCACCGGGTGATTTTAAGGTCACCACTCCCGAGAATCCACTATTATCAAAACAAGCAGTTACAAGTAAAGGAATCTCAGCACCTTATACCAATCTACAGTTGAACCTTTACCCCAATACCCAATTGAACTTGTTTTGTAGTGACAATTTCTTCTTGTATTGCACGGCTCTGAGTATGTGACTAAACAATAGATGTACAGATCCCAGTACGTGACTTGATCACCAACTTGAGAAGGATGTTGGCTGCAAAGTTTTTCTATTCTTCAACACATGAAGATCACAAATTTGCATGGTCACAAAACCCTATGGTGTACAAACACAGCAGCTTCTTCAAGAACGACAAACAAGGTTTCCAGTCACACTTGAGAAATTATGTTCTTGTGCAATTGTGCTCTTGGCTGTGCAACCTGATGCGGCCCTTAAAATAATCCTTATATATGTTTAGGATTGTGAGAAAAGAAAGTCCAAACATACATTCACGGATTGGATGAAAATCAAAACTGAAAATTTGAATTTCATAAACCTCAACAGATACCCTAGCTGTCAAGCAGCTGTCGAGTCTCGGGCTTAAACAGCTCTTTTTAAACCTTAATAGATGCCAGATGTTAAGATTTAATAAACAACACTTCTTTACTTGTTTCTTGGACAGACTTGCATGGCTTTAACACTTGAACTTGAAACCTTGTTTCTTGAAGTATTAAACACATCCTAGATCTACCCAATTACAAGTAAAGTACGTTTTGTCAAAGGATTAGCCAATACATAAAATGTTGATATATGTTCCTAACATCCAATCACATATGTCCTAACACTCACAAACTCTGTTGTTTCTTGAGTGGGCTCAAGGATGAAATGAGATTAGCAACAAGGATATTTGCCCCTCAATCCTTGAATGAGCTTTTGGCTTGGCCAAAATTCAAGAGGAATACTTACTTAGCTCCAAAAAAGGATCTAAAATCTTTCAAGGAGTTGTCAAACCTTCCATTCTTGGAGCACTTCGTAAGCTATATTTGAAGGGAGAGTATAAAAAGAGGTTTCCACTAAGGAGGTTGACACCTACTAAGATCGATGAAAGAAGGAAACAAGGTCTCTGTTTTAATTGTGATGAGAAGTACTAGGCTAGTCATCAATGCAAAGGTGGAGCAAAGGTGTTTTTGTTAGAAAGCTTTCCTCTTGCTGATGAGCCATCATCTCAGGTCAAGTTGTTAGAATTGGATGACAATGAAGTGAAGGTTCAAGTGGGGCAAGAATTGGGTAATAATGCCTTAGAAGCTAAAATTACCATATATGCTTTAATGGGTAGTCCTTCACCAAAAACAATGAGGGTTCGAAGCAAGATTAGGTAATTGGGGTTAGTTTCCCTCATTGATTCATGGAGTACACATAATTTTCTTGATCTTTCTGTGGTGTTGACTTTGAAATTGCAAATAGATACTTCTCAAATAATGAAAGTGAAGGTGGAAAATGGAGCTATGATTAAAACTAAGGGTGTTTGTCCTAGTGTGACCTTATGGATTCAAGGTCATCAATTTTTTGTTGACTTGAATGTTCTTTCCCTGGCGGCTGTGATGTGATGTCGCAGACTCAATGGTTAAGCACTTTGGGGGAAATCTCATGAGATTTCAAATTGATGACTTTGAAGTTTTGGTACTTACGCAGAAATCGGTGCTGCTACAAGGGTTATTACCATCTGGGTCTTCCATTTTGGGAAGTGAGGAGATGTTTAAAAACCTTGTTAAAAAGAATTTAATCTTGCAAATCTCCATACCTGATTTAGGGGCCGCAACAGCTCTAGGTCAGCTTTAACTGCTTTGCAAGATTTGCTCAATGAGTTTGGTGCTATTTTTGAAGTTCCAATGGGTCTACCACCCCATCTAAGGTCATGAACACAACATTACACTTAAGGAAGGAGCTCAACCAATTTGTGAAAGACCATACAGGTACTCTTATTATCAGAAATCTGAGATTGAAAAAATTGTGAAGGAACTATTAGAAGTAGGCTTAATTAGGCCTAGCCAAAGTCCTTTTTCATCACCTGTTTTATTAGTTAGAAAGGCAGATGGTAGTTGGTGAATGTGCATAGACTACAGGTCTCTCAATAAGGCTACTGTAAAAGATAAGTTCCCTATCCTTGTTGTGGATGAATTGCTTAATGAACTCCAATGGGGGGGGGGGGATACCCTTATTTTTTTAAATATTTGGCAATATGCCCTAGTTTTCAAACTATTTAGGTCCATGCTCCTGTTTTGAAACTCAATTTCCTCAAAATCGAGTTTCAAAGAAAAACTCGATTGGTTTAAAATCGAGTTATGCCCAATCAAACTCAAAAAAAAAAAAAAAAAATTGTATGGAACTCGAGTTCCATTGAAAACACCGATATAGGTGTTACTGAAAGCCGCTATAGGTTTTGAGCTAATCAAACTTAAAAAAAAAAAATTGCATGGAACTCGAGTTCCATTAAAAACGCCCTTATAGGTGTTACTGAACACCGCTATATGTTTTGGGCTGATCAAACTTAAAAAAAAAAAAAATTGTATGGAACTCGAGTTCTATTGAAAACGCTGCTATAGGTGTTAGCAAACACCGCTATAGGTGTTACCAAACGCCGCTATAGGTATGGAACTCGAGCTCCATGAACTCGAGTTCCATGCAATTTGTTGACACCTCATTTTGCAACCCGCATTTAACCTCACATGAAGGATGAAGGGGTAATTTCACCTTGGAAATATGTGTCTTGATTCTGTTCATAAGATCCTTAATCTCATTTCACCAAAATGATCTTGATGTTGTAACAATCAAATCAACTGGTCATAAGCCCTAATTGGACCATCAGATTGAAAGTTATCATCAAATCAAGTTTTAATGGTCGAGGTGCACTATCACAAATTGAGTCCGACTATATGTGATTATGAACAATTGATTCCAATTGGTTATAATTATAATCAATTTGAGATTAATGATGTGTCATAATTTGATTGGTTAGAACTACATTTTATGGAAAGATTACACACACCTAATTAATTAGATAGTTAAACATTAATTATTCAATGAGTAATTTGTGGAATTATCTTTTAATTAGAGTAAATTTGGAACCAATTAAGTCTGAAATGGGAGTGATTGGAGCCATTTAATGTTAATTGGGAGTTAATTTAGACCTATTAAAGTTAATTGTGCTGAAACCATTTTTTAACAAATGAACTCTACTCACTATTTCATCAATATCTCTCATAATATTTTGAATCTGTGAATGAGATTAATTTTTCCAGAAACTAGACATCCAGGGCTTCAATTTGAGAACAAGAATGGGATAATTCCGATAAGAATTGAGTCAGATATGATTTTTCAAAATTTGCTCTACAGCCTATTACAAAAGCTACGGGAAAACCGAATTTTGACTTCTTCCTCACTCCCGCCAATCTCTCCATTTAATGCACCAAATTTCCCCAAAGGCTAAAATGAGGTCTAGATTCATAATTCTTTGGCAACCCTTATTAATGGCCTTTCATTCATATTTCCTCCACCACTACTATATAAACCCCCCCTCTCTTTCATTCTAGGGAAAAAAAAAAAAACTCCTCTCTTCTCCTTTCTTGAATTTTAGGAAGTTGAGTAATCTTGTCATATCTTGGTCTTCTTGAGACTCAAGGTATTGAGTGAGACTCACTCTTCCTCTCATAACTCTTCTTTTTCTTCACCCTAAGACCTCCCTCAAGAGTCTCCTCATCTACTATATGGATCTTGCATGAAGATATAATCTCTTTCCCTAACTTGTTTTTTGTGTTGTCATGATAAGAATTTAGGATTAAAGCATGATAGTAACTATTTAAATTCTCTTTAATATATTTGAATGTTCTTATGTGTTCATCACATGTTCTTAGTTATTCATCACATGGCCATGCATAACACTAGTTTTAATCTTAAATTCACATAAAAAATATGAAAAACATGTTTGTTTCATAATTCTTTCAAATCTTTGAATCTAGGATATCACCATCCATACACATTCACTAGAATTCATTTTTCAATTCAAATGCAGTGCTTAATAAATTGAATTAGGATCTATCACATGCACACACCTTAAATTCAACATACAAATTGATTGACATATTGGATGATATGATATGCATGTTGGCCACTATAATCTAGAAGACCGGTTTCACCGGGCAAGGTGGGTGCCTAACACCTTCCTGCCTTGTAACATAGCCTCCGAACTTAGATTAAGGGTTAGTAGATCAAATACTTGTCTATGTAATTTTCAATTTTTAGATTTCAACTAGGAAACAAAGCTATGTGCTTTATCTAGGAATTGTATCTAGGACCAAAGCCATGTAATTTTCCTATGACCAATGTAAATTCAATTGAAAATTAATAAAATGAGGAATTTTTCAATTTTGGTTTTCTTATTTTTCCAATAATTAAATAAGTGGCGACTCCATTGTAAAACCCTTAATCTAAAGGAGAAAATATAACTAGTCGAACCTCCATTTTGAGAGGCAATAACACGATTTCACCCATTCATGTGGGTTTGGCCTGACACACACTAAAAAAACGGGTTGGAGGCGCGGTCTCTCACAATGGCGACTCCACCAGGGATATTGAAGGCTAAGCTTCAATTAAGTTATGGTGGCCAACCATGTCATTATTTGTTTATTGTTTTTTGTATATAATATGTCTAATATGTCATTATATTGCATGTCATGCATCATTTACTTGAATAAAATTTATTTTATTTGTGTGCTAGCCCGGAAGCTCGGTAGTATTAGCGGTGGATTTTGGTCTTCCTGAGAACCTACCACCCACCACGACAAGGATCATCATGGTTATGCCATGATGGTTCATAAGGACAAAATGTACCGTTCGGACCAACGCAGCGCTCCTGAATTCACAAGTTGGGAGGTACGACGTCTTAGCTTGTGGGAACCTTTAACCTACCTTCTACCCATGTTGTAATGACCCATAGAACCTACCTTTAGGTTGGTTCATGTAATTGCATTTCATTATGCATATGTTTGGCCGTTGTTTGGACCATGATGAGCCCAAGTCCAATGCTTGAGCCCATCATAATTGTTTGAATGTTGTATGCTATGAGTGAGCTCAAGCCTAAAAGCCTATGATTGAACTCTACTTGGCATGGAAGCCCAATTTGTTTCTTGAATGAGTCTAAGCCCAACACTTGAGCCTATCAAAGGTGTGTATACACATGATCCACATCAAAGGTCAAAAGCTCACAAGATGCATCCCTTCCAAGTGTAAGCCCAAGCCATTTCAAGCAAATACCAAAAGATCATAATCAAGGTTCAAGCCTTCTAAGTGCAAGCCCAAGCCATTTCATCATAACCAAGGTTCTAGCATACCAAGTCTCAAGCATCCTAAATGCCCCAAAAAGAAGCAAGTGGCTCAACTTTGCCTCACTCCAAATTCGGTTTGCAACATCATGGTTAAGCTTAAAGTTTGTTTTTTTATTCCATGTTTCTAAGTTTCTTTGCATTCTAAAAATCCATGTAGCATTTGATGTACTTTGTTCATGTATATATTTAAAAAAAAAATTCCAAAAAAAAATCAAGATTCCCAAATCTTTCCCAAAAAAAAAAAAAAAAGAGAAATTTTTCAAATGAAAAAAGTCTTTGGACTAGGGGCATTGAGCCCTTAAGTCATTTAAAAAAAAAAAATCTTTGAACTAGGGTCATTGAACTTCCTAGTGACTTTCTCAAAAAAGACCCAATTTTTTTTCTTTCAAGATTAAAAAAAAAAAAAAAGTCTTATTTTCAAAATGGTACATAAGGATCCCTTGGACAAAACATTTTCTAAATCTTGTTGTTTAAAGGCTTGAGCAATCAACTTGTACCAAGGAATGATTAATTTCATTTGATCCATGTAAAGACTTTTGTTACTTGACTTGGAATATAAGAAGAAATGGTCTTAATAGGCAATCAAAAAAATCCATCCATCAGAAAATCCCAAGAATCCATGTACTCGATCCAATTTTCAAAGGTCTTTTGTTTCACAACATTAGAGCATTCAAACTTTTTTCCTTTAAGATGAATTTATTAAAAGAGTTTGAGTCACTATGCCTACAAGAAAGCATTACTAGGGATAGGAGGCCATCTTTGGTTAGCCAAATTATTTCCTCTTACCTAGAATGTTCATTATCCATTGCTAGCCTATTTGAGCCTTCAAATATTTAGCCTTTTTCTTGCATGAACCTACTAAAATCTAAACCTAGGGTGGGAAAAATCAAGATATGCATACTTAAATCTCATGTTGAAGAGGACTCAAACTGCTAGCTTTGAAGCTAATTGGTAAATCTCTCCTAGAAGACATGAAAGACAAATGGAGAATTCATTAGGCTAAAGA
The DNA here is from genome assembly GCA_032878915.1 of Castanopsis chinensis. Classification (NCBI taxonomy): domain Eukaryota; kingdom Viridiplantae; phylum Streptophyta; class Magnoliopsida; order Fagales; family Fagaceae; genus Castanopsis; species Castanopsis chinensis. Next base: position 20,184,278 of record JAVQMG010000122.1, read on the forward strand.
CAAGAGATCATCAAAGGAAAATGAGGTTTCACACAATTAAGGAAGGAGAAATGAAATTCTAGTGTGCATCAAGTTTGAAGAGCCTAAAATTCATTGTGCCAAAAGGAATACAAGATTCATCTTAAAGAGAGTTCATCAAAAAAGGAATAGATTCATCAAGCATAGAAATGTGCAAGCGCATCAAGGTAAGAAAGATGTATAAAGTGTGCATCAAAATGACTTAAGCTGAGAAAAACAAGAAAGGCAAAAGACCCAAAAGAAAAGTTCATTCAAACAAGAGATAGAAGACAGCAAAAAAAAGAAAAAAGAAAAAAAAAAAAAAAAAAAAAGAAAGAAAGCCCGCTAGGCTGAAAACCCAAAAGGGCGGTCTAGGCAAAAGTTAGGGCCAAAGAAAAGAAGAAGAAGAAAAGAAAAAATTGGAAAATCCTACAAAGTTGGGAACCTGAGGATGCAACCTAAAAAGAGAAGAATTTTACAAGATGAAAGTCTAGAGGTATGATTTAAGATGAATGAGCATAATGTTGATATGAGTGACCAATGAAGACTAGTGAGAAGATGACAAAGAAGAAATGGAGAAACTCCTCCAATACTTGATTTTTGAGTAATGCATACTTGGGGGAAAACATTATAGGGAATTTGAAGCCTTTTTATATCATTCATTTCATAACCCAAACCTGGCCTACATTACAACCCATGAGTAAAGACCTCCTTGAAGTCTTGCTAGTTGTAGGCACATATTAAACTCTAATATTATTTTCTCTTGAATTAAAAAGGAAAAATGCTTAAAATTTTCAAACCCCATTGGATGATACATTGAAGGACAAAACTTCTCAAATTCTCAAATCTCCAAATAGCTCAAAAGAACTTTCAAACTTGGAGCAATCTCCTTATTTGCACCCAATAATGTGACTCCGAAATATTATCACATTTCATTTCTTGATTGTCTTTTGAGACTCAATCTAACAATGTTCAAAAGGAAGAAGCAAATTTGATTACATGAGTTTAATGATCTTGATACTTCCTAATCAAAGAGATTTGTTTGATTCTTAAACACTTTGATTTGCCAAAATGGTTGTTCAAGGGATCACCTCTTGTTCATTAAAAAAAAAAAAAAAAATCATTCGTTTTCAAAATCTAAATCTTGAACTACGTCTTGACTTGATCCTCTACAAGAGAGGTACGTAGGCAGCCTTTCAAAGGCCCGATCCCAATCACCGAAAAAAATCTTGGGGAACGAATTCAAAACAATGTGACAAAATTGTTTAGGTGCATGTTAGGCTAAGCTCATTTGTTTTGCATCAAGCATGCTCAAACTTGGGGCATTGGCCTATTTATATTGTGTGCAGATATGTCCTTTCGCATAAAAGCATGTTTTCATTTGAGGCATCAATCCATTTTTTTTGCAAGCATGTCCACACTAGGGGCATTGGCCAAAAATGTTTTCACAATAATTAGTTTCTAATAAGTTAGAGAAAGAAAGCCTTTTTGCAGGAATCAAAGATGGCGAACCATGATCTTCTTTCATGTTTCCCAATGGTCACAACATCAAATGAATTCAGCTTCAATCTAAGCATGGAATTTGCCTCAAACTAAGGGCATTGGGTAAGTACTTCCAATTCATTTTAATAAATAAACTCATTGCTAATTAAAATTATCCTTTTGCAAAAATTAAGCAAGGACTTATCTAGCAATCCACATCAACTTCCAGCCAAAGTTATTCTCATTATTCTTGCCTCATGAATAAGTCTTCATCATTTCTAGTCCATTTTCATCTTCTTCACTTTTTGATCATAAAGAATCTCCATTTTCAAAGGAAAAATCTCCATGAACAAATCATCAAAAGGAAAAATCTCCACGAACAAATCTTTAAAAGGAAAAATTTCCACAAACAAATCTTCAAAAGGAAAAATCTCCATTTTCAAAAGAAAAATCTCCATGAACAAATCTTCAAAAGGAAAAATCTCCATTTTCAAAGGAAAAATCTCCATAAACAAATCTTCAAAAAGGAAAATCTCCACAAACAAATCTTCAAAAGGAAAAATCTCCATGAACAAATCTTCAAAAGGAAAAATCTCCACTTTACAAAGGAAAAATCTCCAATGAACAAATCTTCATTAAAAATTTCCAATTTCAAATCCATCGGACCTCTGGGAAGCACGTCCAAAGTTCAATTCCATTGGACCTCTGGGAAGCATGTCCGAAATTCAAGATCACGACTGAAATCCTCATTTTGTCGTGACCACTAGTAAGCATCTCTTGTACTCATTTGTTGTTCCCAAAAAAAAAACACCAAAAAAAAAAGTTGCATTTTTTAACTACGTTTGGACCTAATCCTCTCACCAAGAGGTACGTAGGCAATCTCCCTGGAGATTCGGTCCACATTTTGATCCACTACATAATGGTCTGCATTCTTATCTAGATTCACCACAGTTAAATGCTTATTGCAAAGTTAGGTGTCTTTTTCATACATTGACATTCGCTCTTCAAGCTCTATCAATGAAGGGCATTCTGTTGACACCTCATTTTGCAACTCGCATTTAACCTCACATGAAGGATAAAGGGGTAATTTCATCTTGGAAATATGCGTCTTGATTCTGATCATAAGATCCTTAATCTCATTTCACCAAAATGATCTTAATGTTGTAACGATCAAATCAACTGGTCATAAGCCTTAATTAGACCATCAGATTGAAAGTTATCATCAAATTAAGTTTTAATGGTCGAGGTGCACTATCACAAATTGAGTCCGACTATATGTGATTATGAACAATTGATTTCAATTGGTTATAATTATAATCAATTTGAGATTAATGATGTGTCATAATTTGATTGATTAGGACTACATTTTATGGTAAGGTTGCACACACCTAATTAATTAGATAGTTAAACATTAATTATTCAATGAGTAATTTGTGAAATTATCTTTTAATTAGAGTAAATTTGGAACCAATTAAGTCTGAAATGAGAGTGATTGGAGTCATTTAATGTTAATTGGGAGTTAATTTAGACCTATTAAAGTTAATTGTGCTGAAACCATTTTTTAACAAATGACCTCTGCTCACTATTTCATCGATATCTCTCATAATATTTTGAATCTGTGAATAAGGTTAATTTTCCCAGAAACTAGACATCCGGGGCTTCAATTTGAGCATAAGAACGGGATAATTCCGATAAGAATTGAGTTAGATATGATTTTTCAAAATTTGCTCTACAGCCTGTTACAGAAGTTACGGGAAAACCGAATTTTGGCTTGCTCCTCACTCCTACCAATCTCTCCATTTAATGCACCAGATTTCTCCAAAGGCTAAAATGAGGTCTAGGTTCATGATTCTTTATCAACCCTCATTAATGGCCTTCCATTCATATTTCCTCCACCACTACTATATAAACCCCCCCTCTCTTTCATTCTAGGACAAAAAAAAAACCCCCTCTCTTCTCCTCTCTTGAGTTTTAGGAAGTTGAGTAGTCTTGTCATATCTTGGTCTTCTTGAGACTCAAGGTATTGAATGAGACTCACTCTTCCTCTCATAACTCTTCTTTTCCTCCACCCTAGGACCTCCCTCAAGAGTCTCCTCATCCACCATATGGATCTTGCATGAAGGTATAATCTCTTTCCCTAACTTGTTTTTTGTGTTGTCATGATAAGAATTTAGGATTAAAGTATGATAGTAACTATTTAAATTCCCTTGAATATGTTTGAATGTTCTTATATGTTCATCACATGTTCTTGGTTGTTCATCACATGGTCATGCATAACACTAGTTTTAATCTTAAATTCACATCAAAAATATGAAAAACATGTTTATTTCATAATTCTTTCAAATCTTTGAATCTAAGATATCACCATCCATACACATTCACTAGAATTCATTTTTCAATTCAAATGCAATTCTTAATAAATTGAATTAGGATCTATCACATGCACACACCTTAAATTCAACATGCAAATTGATTGACATATTGAATAATATGATATGAATATTAGCCACCATAATCTAGAAGACCGGTTTTACCGGGCAAGGTGAGTGCCTAACACCTTCCCGCCTTGTAACATAGCCTTCGAACTTAGATCAAGGGTTAGTAGATCAAATACTTGTCCATGAAATTTTCAATTTTTAAATTGTAACTAGGAAACTAAGCTATGTACTTTATCTTAGATTGTATCTAGGACCAAAGCCATATAATTTTCCTATGACCAATGTAAATTCAATTGAAAATTAATAAAATGAGGAATTTTTCAATTTTGGTTTATTTATTTTTTCCAATAATTAAATAAGTGGCGACTCCATTGTAAAACCCTTAATCTAAAAGGGAAAATATAACTAATCGAACCTCCATTTTGAGAGGCAATAACACGACTCTACCCATTCACGTTGGTTTGGCCTGACACACACTAAAAAAATGGGCTAGAGGCGCGGTCTCTCACACAATTTTTTTTTTTTTTTAAGTTTTATTGTCCCATATTCAATTTTCTACCAATCAAGTTTTTTGATTGAAACTCGATTTTGATAAAATCGAATTTTGAAACAGGAGCATAAACCTATATAGTTTAAAAATAGGGGCATATTGCCAAATATTTTAAAAAATAAGAGTAAAATGCCAGAATCCCTCTCCATGGGGCTAGCATCTTTTCTAAACTAGATCTAAGGTCTAGTTATCACCAGATTATAATGAAAGATGATGATGTGCATAAGACAGCTTTTCTGATAGCAATCCTTTTGGTCTAGTAGTTCTTTCAAGGGAACTAGGCCTCCCAGAAAAGATTAGACAGAGAGAGAGATACATAGAGAATTGGTGAGAGGGAATTGCATATGCTTCTTGCTTACCTTTATTATTTCCCACCCATTATGCTTTTATAGCAGACTGTTATACAATTTGTTAAACAAATCAGTTACCACTGGACATTCAGTTACACTAGACCAACTAACTATACAATTGGCATAACTAACCTCTAGGCAATGATAGGTATAATAGCCAAAACTCTTATCATTCCATCCCCTTTTTTAAGACCTTGTCCACAAGGTAAAGCAACAATACAACTCTTGGTACAGCAACAATACAACACTAGGTACAATACAACCACTGGACAAAGCCAAAAGAAAATCAACACAACTGCTGGACACAACAATGAACTAGTGCTGCAACACACATTGGACACAATAATGCACTAGTGCTGCAACACACATCATCACAATATCTTGGCAGAGTAGCTCCCTGTAGCCTTCAAAGTCAAGTCAACCCAACGATGCACCCAACTATACACCAGGAAATACAGCTACACCACCAATACACCCATTTTAGCTACAGCTACTCCACAGGTATACTCCTCCCTTGCCCATCACACAGCCTTGCCCACAAGGTGAGGAAATTGAAGTTCAAGCTTATAAAGAGATTCCCAAGTAGCATCTTCCTGTGACTGCCCTTACCATTGGACCAAAACCTCAGTAATGGTTCTACTCTTGAGTTGCTTTAACCTTTGCTGCAAGAATGCAGTAGGTTCTAGATTGAGAAAGCCATCTGAATCAACGAGAGGAATGGTGGGAAAAGGAGTAATGTGAGCCCTAACTTAGGCTCCAAGCAAGAGACATGAAAAGCTGGGTGAAGAGGACAACCAACAGGCAAAGCTGATTTATAGGCAACCTGGCCTACCCTCTGCAGGATTTGGAATGGACCAAAATACCTGGGAGATAGTTTGTTAAACCCTTTAACTCTTAGGAACAATTGCCTATAAGGTTGGAGCCTCAAGGAGACCCAATCACCCTCTTGAAAAGACTTGTCAGACCTATGCTGATCAGCCTGAGCCTTCATCCTAGCTTGAGCTGCAATTAAGTTCTGCTTAAGAAGATTGAGGAGAACAATTCTGTCATGAAGCAAAGCATCCACTGCTGCCACCTGAATGGTACCAGGATCATAGTCTAGGACTCTAGGGGGCGGGAAACCATAAAGGGCCTTAAATGGTGTCATTCTAGTAGAGGTATGGTAATTGCTATTAAACCAATACTCAGCTAGATATAACTAAGCAGCCCAAGTAAGAGGCCTATCCCCCACAAAGGCTCTCAAATATTGCTCCAAACTTCTATTCACAACCTCAGTTTGGCCATCAGACTGAGGGTGATATGCAGAAGACATGGCTAGCTCAATCCCTTGAAGTTTAAACAACTCCCTCCAAAAGGCAGAAGTAAAGGTAGCATCCCTATCATTGACAATGGTCCTAGATAAACCATGCAATTTAAACACTCCTTTCATGAATACCAAAGCCACCTTGGCAGCAGTAAAAGGGTGTGACAAGGGCATGAAATGCACAAATTTAGTGAGCCTATCAACCACCACAAAAATTACTTCAAAACCTTGAGATTTAGGAAGGCCAGTGATAAAATCCATACTAATGTCAAGCCAAGGTTTGTCTAGAATAAGGAGTGGCTGAATAAACCAACAGGTATAGAAGTGTCCACTTTTATACATTGGCATGTTTCATAAGTTTTTATACGATGCTTGATGTCATGTTTCATGCCAAACCAAAAGAAATCATGGTGAATTCATTGCATAGTTTTCACATAACCAGAATGACCCCAAGAGGACAATTATGAGCATGCTGAAGAACCAAAGGTTTCAGTGGAGAAGCAGAACTAAGGAACACCTTATTTCTGTAAAGTAGAAGGCCATTCTAAAGAGAGAAATGAGTAGGAGGAGCATCATTGGCCAAAGCAGAGAGTAAATGTTGAAACTCAGAATCAGTCTGATAGTTATCTTTCAAAATATCCAGCCAGGTCAGACAAAGAAATGAAATTAAGTAAAAATGAGCATCAACCTGAGGAGCAGCCAAAGACAAAGATGAAGATGAAGAAGAATGAGCATACTCTATGAATGATAAAGAGGAGGGAAGTTCAGACACTCTCCTAGAAAGAGCATCAACTGCCTTGTTCTCTTGGCCTTTCTTATATTCCACCAAAAAAGAGTACCCCAAAAGCTTTGTGATCCACTTCTGTTGAGCAGGTGTGTCTCTCCTCTACACTAACAAAAATTTCAAGCTTTGCTGATCTGTTTTGATGATAAATGGCTTGCCCACAAGGTAAGGTCTCCACCTTTTCACTGTAGTAACCAAGGCAAGGAACTCTTTTTCATAAGTGGACAAGTGCAAACTTCTGCCCTTAAGCGCTTCACTATGAAAAGCTAATGGTCGTTGGTCTTGCATCAACACAGGCCCAATGCCACTCCCAAAAGCATCACACTCCACCACAAATGTTTTAGAAAAGTCAGGAAGGGCAAGGACAGAGGGGTTAGACACAACTTGTTTAAGAGAGGCAAAGGCTGAATCAGCTTGGGTAGTCCAAGTAAAAGCATCCTTATTGAGTAGGGCAGTCAATGGAGCAGCAATAGTGCCATAGTTCTGAATATACTTCTTATAATAACTAGTCAAGCCCAAGAGCCCCTTAAAGCTTTCACTATCCTAGCCACAGGCCACTGTTGCATAGCTTCAGTTTTCTTAGGATCTGTTCCAACCCCTTGACCCGAAATCAAATGCCCAAATATTCAACCTCTCCACAGCCAAAGACATATTTACTTTACTTAGCATACAATTGATTGGAAAGTAAGATTGATAAGACAGTCCTTAAGTGAGTAATATGATGCTCCAAATTCTTACTAAACACTAGAATGTCATTAAAGAAAACCAACACAAACTTTCTCAAGTAGGGCTTAAAAATATGATTCATTAATGACTGAAAAGTAAAGGGAGCATTGGTTAGGCTAAATGGCATAACAAGAAGCTCATAATGCCCCTCATGAGTCCTAAAAGCAGTCTTGTCAATGTCACAATCCCTCATTCTAGTTTGATGGCACCCTGATTTGAGATCCAATTTAGAAAAAATGGATGCACCACATAACTCATCTAGTAATTCATCTACAACGGGAATGGGCTGCTCGTCTTTAATATTGGCTTTGTTAAGGGACCTATAGTCAATACACATCCTCCAACTACCATCTACTTTCCTCACAAACAAAACAGGATAAGCAAAAGGACTATGACTCACCCTAATGGAACGAGCTTCAAGTAACTCATGCACTATTTTTTTATCTCAGTTTTTCGGTAAAAGGGGTACCTGTAAGGTTTTTCACAGATTGGAGAAGTGCCTTCCTTTAAAACGATCTGATGCTCATGACCCCTTAAAGGAGGTAGACCACTTGGCATGTCAAAGACCTACTTGAACTAAAGTAACAAGTTGGTAATGGCTGAAGATTGTTGCACTAGAGGAAGTGGAGGAGAGCAAGACACAATCTGCAATGCCAACCCTTTCTTGATTGGGGGTTTAAAGAATTGGTCACCATCCTGAAGAATAAGAGCAAAGGATTTCAAGCCTTGTAGTAGCACTAATTTATTTTGGTAAACAAACTGCATAGTAAGATGCTTGAAATTCCACTGAATAAAGCCTAATTAGTATAGCCACTGAGTTCCTAGAACCACATCACAACCCCCCAAAGGCAAAACATTTAAGTCTACCTGAAAAAGAGTCCCTTGTACCCTAATTTGAACTCCACAACAAGCTCCTTTAGTTCTTAGGACATCCCCATTAGCCACTTAAATTCAAAACAGTCTTTAGTTGAAATTGGTAACTGCAACAGGTTCCAAAGAGCCTCATCCAGAACATTATGAGTGCTCCCACTATCAATCAAAATTACCATATCCTGATGATTGATTCTGCCCCAAACACGCATGATACCTGGTGGACTACCCAATAGTGCATAAAGAGTGATTTCTGCAAACCCTTCAATGCATCTATTTTCATCAAACTGGTGCAGCTCCTATTGAGACTTATAGACATCATACACCTCCTCCAACTACACACTTGTATCAACCTCTTTAGGTACTTCTAGTAAACCTTCCAAAAGAAAGATTCTTGGGGTCCTACACTTTTGACCTATATTCCATTTATCTTCATAGTAGTAGCACAAGCCCTTTTTCCTCCTTTCCTCCATTTATGCTGGAGAAATCTTCTAAATTCTTGATCACTGGTGGAGGAACAAGAATTGAGGTTTTGATTCCCTCATTCCAAGTTCTTGGATCTGTATTCCTTCTACTTGCCCCTAAATATTCTTCTTGGATCTTTGCAAGACCAAAAGCAGCACTCAAATTCTGGGGGTTCAACATTCTAACAGGCAATCTAATTTCATCCTTAAGACCACTTAGAAAACAACTTAATTTATGCTTCTCAGATAATTCTTAAAAACTATTGGACAGTGCTTCAAACTGACGCTTGTACACAACCACACTACCAACTTGTCTAAGCCTATCAAAGTTTCAATCGAATCATCATAGGCAGTGGCTCTAAATCTAATGTGTAAAGCCCTCACAAAAGCTTCCCAACTTGTGAATTGGCCAGCTTCTTCTGCTTCTTGAAACCAAATCAATGCCTCTTCCTCCATATGATAGGAAGCCAACAAAATCTTTTGATTAGGTGGGGTTTTGTACAATTGAAAAAACTAATAAGCCTTATACACCCAACTCAATGGATTTTCGCCTCTGAACTTTGGAAATTCCAATTTCACTGATCTTGGAACTGGTGCTAAGGTTGTTGTTGTTTCTTGGAAAACTGGAGATGCTGGTCCTTCTGGAGTAGCTTGTCTCTGACGCCACTAACTACCAACCTCTGTAAGTTCTTGCACAATCTGAGTCAAAGTTTGCACCATGCCTGTAATAGCATCTATCTTCTTATTGAGTCCCAGTATTTCTTGTGCATTATGATCCGTGGCAAGAGAAAGAACATGGAATCTATCGTTTAAAACAGAGGAGGATTAGGTTTCTGTCATGGCAACAGAAATTGGCTCTGATACCAATTGATAGCAATCTTTTTGGTCTGGTAGTTCTTTCAAGGGAACTAGGCCTCCTAAAGAAGATTAGACAGAAAGAAAGAGATATAGAGAATTGGTGAGAGGGAATTGCAAAGGCTTCTTGCTTACCTTTATTACTTCCCACCCATTCTGCTCTTATACAATTTGTTATACAACTCAGTTACCACTGGATATCCAATTACACTAGACCAACTAACTATACAACTGGCATCACTAATCTCTAGGCAATGATAGGTATAATAGCCAAAAATCCTATCATTTTCGTACTCATAAGGGTCACTATCAGTTCTTGGTTATGCCCTTTGGTTTAACCAATACACCTTCTACATTTCAAGCCCTAATGAATGATGTATTCAAGCCATTCTTAAGACACTTTGTTTTTGATGACATTTTAGTCTTTAGCAAGAACTTACATGATCATTTAATTCATTTGAGAGCTGTTTTGGAACTACTTCTTAAAAATCAACTCTTTGCAAAGAAAGCCAAATGTGTTTTTGGCTATTCTGAGGTGGAATACTTAGGGCATGTAATTTCTAGTGAAGGTGTCAAGGTTGATCCAAATAAGATAGATGCTATGTAGCGTTGGCCAAGACCCCAGAATGTTCAGGCTTTAAGGGGATTTCTAGGCTTGATAGGATACTACAAAAAATTCATTAGAGGATATGGCTCCATTGCTCAACCTTTAACTAAGTTACTCAAGAAAGATTCATTTCACTAGAATGATGCAGCTTTAGCTGCCTTCAATCAATTGAAAGAGGCAGTCTCCCATCCTCCTGTCCTAGCTTTGCTAGATTTTACCAAGCCCTTTGTTATTGAGTGTGATGCATCAGGGGTTGGACTTAGGGCTGTCTTAATGCAAAACATGAGACCTATAGCTTTCCATAGCCAAGTTTTGAGGGGTAAGAGTCTTCATTTTTCTACTTATGAAAATGAATTGTTAGCACTGGCTACAGCAGTGAAGAAATGGATACCCTATATGCTTGGAAGTCCTTTTATTGTTCAAACTTATCATCAAAGCCTAAAATTTTTACTGGAGCAGAATGTGGGTATTCCAACACAGCAGAAATGGACCACTAAATTGTTAGGTTATGTCTTTATTATGGAATATAAGAAGGGGACCGGGAATAGAGTTGTTGATGCTCTTTCAAGACAAATGGAGTCAAAATTGAAGCCTTTTACAGATAAGGCAGACCTCACTCATGGCACAGTCAGCTGTTTTTTTTTTGTTATCATTTCCAAATCCTACTTGGTTGGATAAGCTAAAGGGCAGCTATCATCAAGATGAAGAGATTATGTGTTTGATTTAGTCTTTGCATTCGGGCGTAGCCACTCCAAAAGGTTTTTCTCTGCGTAATGGTTTTCTCCTATACAATGGCAGATTCTATTTGGGTTCTCAATGCTCCTTAAAGCCCTTGATTCTTGCTCATGTTCACAGCAGCCCTGTTGCAAGTCATTTTGGTTTTCTTAAGTCCTTTCATAAAGCTTAAAAAGAATTTTATTGGAAGGGCATGAAGTCAAACCTTAAGAAGTTCATTAGGGAATGTGATGTTTGTCAAAGAATTAAGGTTGACATTGTTGCTCCAGCAGGCTTGTTACAACCTTTAGCCACTACTAAACTATGGACTGACGTGAGTTTTGATTTTGTTGAAGGGTTACCAAAGTCTCAAGGGTTTGAAGTTATCTTGGTTATGGTTAATAGACTAACCAAATATGTCCATTTTATACCTTTGAGTCATCCTTATATAGCTGCTAAGGTCGCTGGGCTATATATGCAATATGTCTTCAAACTACATGGTCTTTAAACCTCTATAGTTAGTGATAGGAATGCCACTTTTGCTTCAAATTTTTTATCTGAGCTATTCAAGTTGCAGGGAGTTGATTTAGCCATGTCTACTGCTTATCACCCTCAGTCAAATGGCTAAACTAAGATAGTGAACAAGAGTCTAGAACAATACTTGAGAGCCTTTGTTGGAGATAGACCTCACAAGTAGGCTGATTGGCTTTCATTGGCTGAGTATTGGTTTGATAACAATTTTCACTCTTCCATTAAACTCACTCCATTTGAGGCATTATATGGCTATCCCCCTCCTAAACTTCAAGAACATATTTCAGGCATTTCAAGGGTGGCAGCACTAGATTCTCTATTTACTTAGAGGCAGCAGATTTTAGCTACACTCAAGGCTAATCTAGTAGCTGCTCAGGAGAGAAAGAAGCTTTTTGCAGATAAACACAAAATTGAAAGGTCTTTTCAGGTAGGAGATTGGGTGTTTTGAGATTGCAACCTTACAAGCAGAAGTCTTTAGCCTTTAAGGGTAAATGGAAGTTATCTCCAATGTTTTATGGCTCTTTCCAGGTGCTTCAAAGGGTGGGGAGGTAGCCTACAAGCTGGATTTACCTAGTGACAGTAAGATACGTCCAATTTTTCATGTCACTTGTTTGAAGCTGAAGTTGGGACATCAAATCTCTTCATTGCCTACTTTACCACCCTTAGATGAGATAGGTCAAATTATTCCAGAACCTGTAGTTATTCTAAAAACTCGAACTAAGAGTTTGAGGTCTAGGTTTATTACTGAAGTTCTAGTACAGTGGTTAGGCACTGCACCTGAGGATGCTACTTGGGAATCATTGCATCAGTTGAAACTTAAGTTTCCTTACCTTGTGGGCAGGGTCTTTTAAATGGGGAGGGGTATGTCAAGACTCTGTATGGATGTTGTAATTGGGTTAGTAACAAGCTATTAAATTGATTGTAACTAATTAGGATCTGTTGTATAGATAAGCTGGTACAGTTAGGATGTGGTTGAGAGAAGTCAGTTAGGTTGGTTAGTTATAATAACTAACTGAAAGTAACTGCCAGAAGCTATAGAATTAGCTATTAAAGGACTGGTATCTTGTACATCAGATTCATAACAAAAATAACAAAAGTTTCATTGTTCTTGATTCTCTAATTCTTCTCTCTATCTCTTCTTTATCTTAAGGAGAACTGGTTCCCTTGAAACAACCACTCATAATTCCATATTCCACCATTAACCACCTAGAAGCTTAACATATATATATATATATATATATATATATATATATATAAGAAAAATACTAGATACTAAGGGCATGTTTGGTTTTGAGATAACTCAAAACTCAGTTCTAAATTTTCCGTTTTCATCAACCAAAATTATATCTTATATCCTTATCTCTATTTTTCTCTTAACTCTATCACACAAGTGTTTGGCTCAAAAACTCAAATTTAGTTCTCAATTAAAAGAAGTCTATTTTGCTAAACATAGTGGACCCAGATGCTGACACGTATTAAACAATAACATGAGCCATTTTCTTTTCTCTCCCCCCCCCCCTCCATTTTTCTTTGTTTTCTATGTCTCACTCTCCTCTTTCTTTGCAATTTTCTATCCTCCTCACTGATCAGATCAACTACCAACCCACTGGATCATTACCCTCCATCTTCCTCCTCATTGGCTGATATATGACTTCCATAGATCGGTACAACCCCATTCTGTGTGTGTGTGTGTGTCTCTCTCTCTCTCTCTCTCTCTCTCTCTCTCATTGCTATTGGGTGTGCTTGCTACTACTTTGGCACTCTAAATCTCAGATTTTTTTCCTTTTACCCATAGTCACAAACAACATCAAAGGAAGAGCAAGTTCGCGTGAGACTTCTCCACCCAAACCCATTGGATTGGTTGACCACCATCTCTCAAATCTTCACACAGACCATTGCTCGAATTAGTCGCTCTCTTCCCTCTCGCTTTTTCTCATTTGTGTTGTCGTAGTGTGATCGTGGGTTTGTGTTTGTTGTGAGCATGATTGTAGGTTTGTGTTTATGGGTTTGATAAAAATTGTCTCAAATATTTGTGGGTGTGATTGTGGGTTTGTGTTTATGAGTTTGATAAAAAAAAAAAATTGTCTCAAATGTTCGTGGGTTTGTGTTTGTTGTGGGTGTGATTGAGGGTTTGTGTTCGTGGGTTTGATAAAAATTGTGTCAAATTCAATTCTCTTCAAAGCTAGCTTGTTAAGGGATTTTTTTTTTTTTTTTTTTTTTTGTGATTTTCGGTGAGGAAAGTAAAGGAAGAGAAAGAAAGAAAGGGAAGGAAACTCTAAACCATAAGCACTAGTATCAGAGGATGCATAACAGTTGATATCTTACAACCTAAAAAGCTACTTTATCTATTATACCATCCCATTTTACAATACACCCTACATCTAAGTTTTCATATTTCCATACACCACAATAAAATAATATAAATCAACACAACAAAATAATATCACTACATAAAATATTATAAATGTCCCTTCTCTACCTCTCTGTCCCCTTTCTCTATCCAACACCACCTCCATTGGTTCAAATGCAAGCCCAGCCATCGAAATTAAAGCCTAAGCACCACCAAAACAACCCAGCACCACTAAAACGACCTAACCCACATCGATTCAAACAAACTCCAGCCACTGAAACCAATTCAACAACCCACAACCACCATCAATTAAATAACCCATAGCCACCCCCGATTCAACAAGCCAGCCAACACCTAAACAACCACCATTGATTCAAACCTAGCCACCACGAAAAGGACCCACACCGATTCAATACCAGAGCTAACACCCAACAACCACCAAACCTCCACAATCCATGACATAGCATAAGAACTGAAACCCAGCAACAATGATCCATGACCCACAATCGCTATCACCTTCAAGCCTCCACCACACCAACCCCAGCCGCAACCACAACCCTCACACAAAACCCATTTGCAGTCCATACCACCACCATCACCACAAAACCAACCCACCACCACTCAAACCCAATGCCGATTTGAAGAGAAGAGAGAAGGAAGAAGTGAAAATGAGAGAAAAGAAGAAGAAAGATAGTCTAAAAGTGAGGAAGAGAGAAGAGAGAGAGAAAGAGATAAGAAGAAGAAGAGAAGAAAGAGTGAGAGATTGGTAGTGTGATTGAAGAGAGAGAAGAAGAGCTATTTTTAACAAAATAATAATTTTCTTTGTTTACATTTGAAGCTATAGTTGGTTTTTTATAAATATAAAAGTTGGTACAAAATATAGTAACCCACACCCGAATGTTGCTCATTTTTTGTTTGTTAGTTGCTAAAATAGCAACTGGAGGGTTTTTACAACCCCCAGTACTAGTGCTCTAAGAAAAAGCCATTGGAAAGGGGAGAGTAAAGGCAACTCTAACTTGATGCGGACAATACAAAGAAGTGGGTCCCATCAGTTGTCAATAATTACAAAAATTCCACTTAACTCAGTTTTCATAATCTGAAAACAACCAAACTTGTTCTCGATTTTCATCACTCAAACTTAGTTTTTTTGAGTTTTGAGTGATTGAAATTGAGTTATGAAAATTGAACCAAACAACATGAATTTTGGAGGAGTCCAATTTTTTGAGTTTTGAATGATAAAAACTAGTTATATAACTCATTTTTCATCAATCCAAACACCCTCTAAGTGTTTGTTTGGCACTAACTTTTTTCTTTTAACTTTTACGTATTCTCTTTTTTAAAGTACAAATATGTATTAGCGCAGTTTCAACAAACAAAAACCACATAGGCTAATGTTAATTGCACACTTTAAATGAACAAATTTTATTACAGCTGAAGTTAAATTCAAGGTTAAAAGTAAATAACTTTTTTTAAAAAAACCAAATTGGCATTTTAAAACACAAAGCATCATTGATTATTTAAGAAACCGTCCATATAAAAGGTTAACATTGAATTCCTTATCTGAGATCAGCCACTATGTACACCTATGGCATCTTCAACGTTACAATGAAAACCTTACAATAATTCATTTCAGATATCTTTGAATGCCAGATACATAGCAACACACAACACACACCATGTTCCATTACTAAAATTAGAAACATGGCCTGCATGCCCGAACATAATGAAAATCATAAAGTACCTAATAGGCTAATACGTGTATAGAAGCTTGTTGAACTACAATCCAAAATCGCCATTTTCTTCCTTTACAAAGCCCTCAATTTGTTCAAGCGCCTGGCAAAATATGAAGTCAAACTAGCTAAAGCAATAGGAACATAATATGCATAACCAAGTTTCAAAAATACTCAAATATTTCTCTGGCTATTTTCCACAGGCTTAAAAAAAAGGGGGGGTGGCTAACTACAATGAAGAGAGAGAGAGAGATATCTACCTCAATTGCTATGGCAGTGGGAGTGAGATTTGACACATCTCTATGTCCTAGTTTAGCTGCAATATCTGCAAATGAGAACACTTGCCTTGAGCACTTTCTAAATAAGCATCCTGGCTAACCCCAACATAAAATAAAGGAGCATCTGAACTGTGATTTTTTTTTTTTCGGAGTCAGTATTACATGTACAGCCAGTGGATGTTGAAACTATGACACCCTCTACCTTACTATTACAAGAGAAGATGCGCCATTTGAGTTAGAGCCCCAATAAAGCACAATGACTAGAAACAAGAAATAATCCTCCAAAAGTAGACAACAATTTCTCTTCTTCCTTTTGCTTCTTTTTCTTGGCCACAGATAAAAACAACCCAAACAAGAAGACAAGGCTACATACCTTCCAAGGAAACCCGCGCATTAGCATTGGCATATGCGTCACTCCTCTCCTCCATAAGAGTGGACAGCCGCATGAGAGTCTGCTGGGAAGTAAATTGTCAAAAGGTATCGGTGATTACAAATTCAACTTGGATCACTCCCAAATATAACCCACAAACGAGAATTTAAAGATTTATCTTATCTTACTGATCATTTTTAGCATGGAAGACAAATGGCCTACCTTTGTGTATGCATCACCTGAATCATGATGCAAAAGGGGGCGAGAACCAGTTCCATCAGCTGCAATTCTACGAGCCAAATCTTCCAAGGGAACATCTAACCAAACACTTATCCCTTTCTGCATATATTTCCTGATGATTCAAATAAAAGACATTCTCATTTACCCAAGTGACACAGACATTTGACCATACCACCCAAAAAAAAAAAACATTAGTTCTCATTTGCATGTTAACTATTACCAGTTGATGGGCCGAACAACTGCACCTCCACCAGTAGAAACAACTAGTTGATGCATCAAAGATAGCTTTCGCAGTACCTCAGTCTAAAAGGAAAAAGTGAAATCATAAACCTTGATTTTAATAATAAAAATAATAAAGAAGGAAAAAAGGACTTTATAATTGGCAGCACCTATTGAGGGCTAACAAACATGTCCTTCATCCTTTGTCAAACATGACCGCTCATATTAACACCAATTTTGACATTTACAAACCACCAACTTTTATTTGCTTTCAAATTCCTCACGTCACATTTCATGATACAGTTAACATCCAAGCACTTACGCTATTTAATATTACTAAACCTAGTTTCTATATATATATATATATATATTACACACACACACACACACACACATATAAACCTAGTATACGTGGACTGTGGAACTTCTTTTATGTTTCTCTTCTACAATCACCATATGTTGACATGTATCTTTCAAAAATATCTTAACAACAAATACAGAGAATACAGCTTCCTTATTTTTTGCAGTGTGAAGTGTTAACCTTTCCCATGTCAAAAGAACATTAGTTTCTGAAGCACATTGTCAGTTAAAGGTAAAGAAAGTCCTAGAGTAAAATCAAAACATTGACAAAACCCCAAACTGATGTTAAATTAGCTTCACATTAAAATAATATTAAGAAAGATGGATAGAAATGCGATGAAAAGAATGCGTAGTAATCTAGAATATTCAAGGAATAAAATATAGTGGTTTTACTTCCACATTTATAAGTTCCCTTAAATGTGAAATTATCCAAAAATATGGGGGAACTGAGGGAAGACAGAGAAACGGCAACAATATAATTCCAATTACAAAGAAACCCACATTCTTTGGGAAAGGGGAAATAGAAACATGCATGGTGCACGACTCTCTAAAGTCACAAAGAAACTGCAGCAAAAGTATTAAAATCAGTACTTCCTAACCAACCTCCTTATCTCTGAAGAAGCCCTCTCCATAGAGCTTGAATATTTCAGCTACAGAAGTTCCATCAACATCCTGCTCCACCAATTTGTCACTGGAGCATCCACAAATAATATTAAAGACTCCACAAACAATATTAATATGCAGAATTGTTCAGCAGGAAATACATTGTGCCTGTGAAGTAGGAAAATGCAAGGAAACGCAAGGAGTGATGAAATTTCAGATGTTCACAGTTTCAAATCAGAATCCATGTACAAAAAATAAGACCAGATTGTGTGCACTAAGATTCATATTTTTCAATAAGTACAGATTCTGAGAGTCCATCAATTCACTTGATATTGGATTCCGCACCATTTAACTATGGAAAGGGTGAGATATTGTGGGGAGATATTACAGAATAGCATCCTTCCTAATACAAATTCTCCCTCCTTCCCTTCAACCTTTCCAAGATTCAAAAGGAGGATGTATGTTTTTCCTAAAAGGCCTACAAGGAATTAGTCAGAGTACAAACCTATCAAAAAAGGAATAACCAAGTACTTGTGACAAAACCTTGCCCACTGTTGTTTTTCCAGAGCCCATCATGCCTGCATTCACAATTTCAGTATAGTTCAAGTACCAGAATAATTAAATCTTTCACGAAATAGAAAGGGCTTATATTTAAACAAAGAAACTGACCAACAAGATATATACAGCGTCCACTTAAATATGGCCCGATCTCTTGTGACTTATTCTGCAATTTTATTAACTTCTAGTAAGCAAAATACCAAAAAGCTGTGTCCTTAGATGAGCAACAACCCAACATCAAACGTTTTAATTTTGAGGCCATACTTTATGTAAACATTTAACGTAAATAGATGCCAATTTCAATAAAGAAAAGAAAAACATATCATGTCACCTTGCTTCAAGGACCCAAATTAAACTACGAACGGGTATTATGTCATACCTTCAAAATCAGAGCTTCATCGAAAGGAGCTTGAAAACCTCCAGATTCCAAAAGCGAAGCTACAAAAGTAAAATTAAAAATAAATTTCAATACTCAGAAATGAAAAAACTTAGGTCACTACACGAGTGCATGCAAAGAAGAGATAGAATCAAAATGCTATTCCAAACTTTAAGGTACAAAAGCAACACACTCATGTCCTCAAAATCATCTAACTAATAAACTGGTCTCAAAAATATGCTGTCATTACATTAAACTATCATAAAAATACGTGCTCCAAGTCATTAAAGATTGCAATTGTTCTATAACTTTCAAGCTATGACATTCAGATTTAATGGGTCATCTACTATGGTTAAGATCAAATGCTGCAGAAATAAAAGGAAACATTTCCTAGGCCAGTGTACTCAATGACCTTCAGAAACGCAAACCACAAACAAACAAGTCCAACCCGTAATGAAAAATCAAACGGTAATGCATCCAACAGTGGATTATGAAAGCAATAACCCTAAAAGATAAATATTTGTTCAAAAGCTAATGTAAAAGTTTCACAAAAACTACAACTCGATCCCCTTATCCTAATGCATCACGGCTGCCTTCTACACCTGTTCACAAAGTGCCACACATTAAGCATTTTAAGCTACACTCATACCTGTTTAAACAAGGAGCTCAGCGAGATTACACAATAAACCTCACTCTTCAACATGCTGATCTGATTTATCTGATTTTTGCCTAAATTCTCAATTCAATCGCAGTAAAACAAATTGATCAACAGTTTGATCCGGAAAAATCGCTAATCTATGACCATAAAATAATTAATTAAAGCAACAACCAATTTCAAAAAATTACTCACTCTATTAGCTCTACAAATCAAAAATCAAAACACAAAACACACCAAAAAAAAAATAAAACATACATTACATTAAATGTGTGTGTGTGTATATATATTTTTTAAAAGTGAAAGATAGAATCGTCTGTGAAATACCTGGAAAGTTCTTGTAAGAACAAGCAACCTCCAACGACACCGTTTTGTGCCGATTCGAATTCCTTGTTTTAGGTTGAAGCTGAGCAGAGACTAGCACTTGAACCCTATCTTGCTCTCTGAATCGCCGAGAAAACCGTACGGAACCACCAGTTCCGATTCTCCTTGCGATTTTCTCCGAATCGATCCGCGGAGAAACCAGCAAACCATTTGCAACTTTAGCCTCCATTGATTTTCTCTAAGAACTTAAAAAAACAACAGACCGAATTAGCGGTACCAAAACGTAAAGTAAGGATAATTTTCCTTCACTTTCTCGGCAACCAAACAGAAAGAAAAAGAAATTGAAAAATGAAAACGCAATGCGGTTGGTTACATACCTGAAAAATCAGAAAAGTGTAGGAATCAAAACGCACCGGAAGGTGAAATATTTGCAGTTGCAGGCAACGGAACGCGCAGTTGTTGTTGCGATGAAAGAGTTTATTTGTGTGTTGGTTGGGGGGATTCACACTATTTGGTTGTGTGTGATAGTAGTTTTGAAATGGTCTTTTATAGAAAAGCACTGGTATTTTGGGTTGGTGGCGGTGGTTGTTGTGGTTGTTGTTGAGACTTACGATGAGATGTACGAAGAGTTAAAACAGCTAACTCTGCATACACCGTAGAATTGTAATATTTGTATTAGTATACTTTTAACTGTACTAGGTTTTGCAACTGAGGAGTGTGCAGTTCAAAAAATTAAAATAAAAAATGTATTACTAAAATTTTTTTTTAATGACTAAACTAAAAATTTTTTTCATTGACTAAACTAAATTTTTTTTTTTTTTTTCAGTTTAGCCATCTAAATCAACTTCTATTAAATGTTGCGGTTAATTGTTCAAATTTTTAAAAAAAAAATTATAATTTTTAAATGAAAAAAATTAATTAATGATTGTAAAAATATTTTTCATAATTTTTTATTAAAAAATTAACGGAAGTTGTCCAAAATGCCTGAATTTAATAAACTTAAAACTTAGAAAACTGAAATTAATAAAATGAAATTAAAAAAATTTAAATAAATTGTGGTGAAATTTAGAGCATGAATTTTTCATTTTAGCCAAAAAAAATAAAACTAATAAAATAAGCCATTAAGGTCTTGTTTCGAATGTGATTAAACACTAAAAACTATGAGCCCAAAAAAAAAATTGTGCATTTAGTAGGAGTGTCAAAGCATTCACTTCAAATTGAATAGATGTAATTTAAGAATTTCATAATAGAGTTGTCTCAAGAAGACTATAAGATCTTAATCCAAAATAATGTTTATGTTTAGGGCACTGATTACACTTTGCACCCTAAACTATTCAAATGCACACTTTGCAACCTAAACTTCACATTTATCACACTTTGCACCCCAACATTACTTTTATAGGTAAATTAGAGTGATAATTTATGTCTTTAATGGTAAAATAACATTGGGGTGTAAAGTGTGATAAGAGTGATAGTTTATGCAAAGTGTGCATTATTAATTGGTGTATAGTTTAGGGTGGTAAAGTGTAATTTACCCCATGATTTATCTTCATGTTGGTTTTTTTATCTAAGGAGTTATTGTATTCCTTGAGTGATAATTTAATTATTAATTTCAATTGGATAGATATGATTTTAAGATGTTTACAATAAAGGCGGATCAAGAACATTGGAAGATATTAACCCCAAAACAAGAGAATTTAGTATGACTTATCTTTGGATTAGTTTTATATTTAGTTATTTCCTTAGAGAGAAGGGTTTTTTACACAATTTTTTTCATATTTAGATACAAATTATTTTTACCATAATTATTATAATTCTCCTCCTTCAATATAGTGCATTTTATTTTGAATACATTATATTAAAACTAGTAATATATATGTATGTGTGTGTGTATATATATATGTATACATATAAAGCTCTAAGATTACATAACATTTTCAAAGCATAACAATACAACAATTCAAGTATTAAGGAGCACCAAAACAATTTAAACATAACAATACGACATTTAAAAAAATATATAAACAATTCAAATCTTAAAACATAAAAATATAAAATAATACAACATCAAAGAACATCATGAATTTAAAGTTTGAAGGCTAAAAAGCACGCCGCCCCCCCCTCCCATGCGCGCGCACACACACACACATATATAATACTTTTTAATTGTTTTAATATAAACGGAATGGGTATAGGAGAAAAGGTTGAAACACCCTTCCTCACCTCATTTGTCATGCAAAGCAGGTGTGGGCTATGTGGCGGATACCCGCAGAACAAGTTTAAATTATCGTCATTACAATTGCATGATAATTAAGTAGGGAAAATGCAATTTACATAAATTTAGACACTAAAACAGAGATGAACCAAGTCCAAGTACCTATTTATCTCTACTTAACCCATGAATATGATTTGCACCTAGGGAAGCTTATGCAAAACTTTATAACCTTGAGAATCACAAAAAAAAAAAAAAAAAAAAAATGTGCAGGTTGAATCCTGAGCCATTTGTTGTGGACTTCAACTTCTATGATTAACCAGGATATTGACACAATTATTTAGAAATTGATCGAATGTTAAATATAAAATGGTTGTTAAAACTTAAAAGTCTTATAGTTTAATTGACACATTCTGATGTTTTCACTTGAGATATTTATAATTCAAATCTTTCACCCCATATTAACTACCAAATTTAAATAAATTAAAAAAAAAAAGAAGTTTGCTATCAAATGGTTGGAATCCTTATCAAACCTATATCCTCCTTGTTTATATGACATGATTTATGATTATTTACAGGTCATTGTTAGCGTGACCATGGAAGGTCAAAGACCCCAGACGCATTCATCTTCCATGCATGAAGCAAACAAGTGCATTGACTTCTTTGGCTTGCAAAGGCATTCAACATCAGGACCGAGAAGCTCTTCACACTTTTCTACTGTAAAGAAACTTCCCTTTGCTTGACTATTACTTTGTTTTGGTTGAAGCTTGACTATTACGTATATCTAATAAATTCCTCTTTTCCTGAATATATACATATATTAACGCTGTGTTTGTTTTGGCTTCAAACGATTTTAAGAAATCGTTTTACATGAAATCGTGTGTTTGATTGCGCATAAAAAATAAAGTTTTCCGGAAAATCACTTCCGTTGACCGAAAAATTAAAGGGTTTGACCGGAAATGGTTTGAAGTGAAAATTTTCACTTCAAACCATTTCTAGGACGCGCAAAGAGAGAGAGAGAGAGAGAGAGTAGAAAGAAGGTAGCGCCGGCGAGATCGCACCCCTTGCACCGGCGCCGCCTTCTCAATTGCGCCGCAATCGCGAGGCGTTGCGATCTCGCAATCGTGAAGTCGCAAAGTGGTGCGATCTCGCGATCGCGAGGTGGTCGCGCCGTTTCACAATCTCACCGCAATCTTCTCTCCTAGACTTCTCTCTGAGATCGCGATCGCTAGAACGCGATCGCCCGATCGCGAGGCGGCGCGATCTTCTCTCCCAGATTACATGTTTTTTTTTTTGTTTGGGTTTTGTTTCTTTTGTGTTTCTCTGAATTGTAATGTTACAATTCTGGTGTTGGAAGCTGAGAAAATGTGAGCAACAAGTAGAAAATGTATTTTCTATAATATTTTCAAGATTACAACCAAACACCTGAAAATATTTTCCAAAATATTTTTTAAAATGCCACCAAACACTTAAAAATACTTTCCTTTTTTCAAAAATATTTTCACCTGAAATTATTTTACATTCAAAAAATATTTTACACCCAACCAAACACAGCCTAAATCCATCTAACCAATGAAAATAAATCATCTCAAACAAGCACGTAACAAAAAAAAAAGTTAGTGAAAATTATCTTGATGGTTCAAATTCTTTTGGGGGTATATTAATGTGCACACAATATGTGTACAAAGTGCATGCACCGCAATATCCACATTTTACTCTATCCAGATTGAACGGTCTGCGATACAAGAGACAGAGAGGAGAGGACAGGTGGCACGAGCTGGAAAGACCATGGCGTACTGGGTTTTGTTGAGATGGAGTTGGTTGTGTACTTGTGTTGTGAACGAGTGAATGTGAAGTATCGTCATTCGTCGAGCTGTGTCTACATGGGTCATTCTTTCTTTTTCTATAATTGATAAAATAAAATAAATTTGACGGTGATCCGTCTTATCCGAGTGCAGACGTGTCGTTTGAAAAGGATAAGAACGAGGATTTGAAAACAAAAGGAGTAATACGTGGCGACGTAGGAATGACACGGATACAGCACTGCACGTTCCACCAACCCCGCTTAGAGTTAAGTTTGCATTTGCATTTTGCAGAGTAGGGGGGTTTGGTAGCAGTACCTGTCATGCATTTTGATTTGATTTTGGTTGTGAGGCTCTAAATTTAGTAAACGTGGCGTAATTCACATCAGTGTATAAACAACCAAAATTATTCCTCAAATATTACAACATTTTTTTTCATATATTTTTTTATTTATATGTAGTTTCATAAAATTTAAGCAACATTATTAGAAATTTTTTACCAAATAAGCTATGCTAATCTGCCACTCTCTACACGTGTGAATGTGTTGGACTTGTGAGTTGTGACAGAGTTTATTTTATTTTCATTTATTTTTTAAGGAAAATATTAAAGGATGTTCTACATCAATTTATGGACTAATTTTAAAAATTTTATATGAAAAAAAAAAAACAATTTTTGAATGCTCTATATTTCTCATTAAAATAATGTCAAAATTTTCTTAAAATAATTTATTAAGAATTATCTTAAAAACACTTCTTAACAAAACTCATTTTGTAATTACAAATAATTTTTTAATTATAGATAAAAAAAAAAGTGATATCTTTATTTTATTCTCTTTACTTGCGAGACATGCTCTAAACTAGGAGTGGCAAATTTTATCCATATCCATGAACCCGCCCATTACCCGTCTTATTTGGATAAGCCTTAACCCAACCAATTTGAGTAATTGGGTTAAATAGATAAAGACCCATTTGGTTGTTTAATTAGATAGGTCTAAATGGATAAACCTACTAATACCCACTAAACCCATCTAAAATTTAAAATTAAATAAACCCACTGATACCCTTCTAAAATCTAAATTTTAAAATAAAATCTAAAATTTAAATAAACACCTCAATCTCACTCTCCCTTATATTTTCTTAGCAACCAAACACTTTCCCAAATCTAAAATTTAAATAAACACCTCAGTCTCATTCTCCCTTAGATTTTCTCAGTCACCAAACACTTTCCCAAACACTTTAACCTCTAGATTTCTAAACATTTTCTCAGTAAGAGAGACCCTAGCTTTTTTAGAGTAAGCCATGGACAATGAGAATCGAGCCAACTCGTTCAAGAACTTAGCAATGTTGTTTGACTGAGAGCTCAAGAATTTCTTCAACTCGACTTCGACTTCGTTTTGTGTTTCGGCGATTAGATCTCCTCTGACGGAGATTGATTTCGTGAAGAGGCTCCAATCGAAGCTTTCAGAGTTCCAGCGGGCATACTCGTCGTCGGATTTCAGCAAGAAGGTTCTGGAAGGTCGCGGCTTCGAATCGATTTGTCGGCGATCTCCACAGCATCTCACGATACCTATGTTGCTCAGATTGAAGTTCCGAGTCAAGTTGAGACTCCTACGAGGGAGGTTGACGGCCTAGTTGTTGGTCGGTTTTGCGCCGATGAGTCTCCGATAACATCGGGTAAGGAAAATATAGTGATAACCCATGATTTGGTGGTGGAGGTGAAGGATGGGTATGGAGTTGTTGATTTTAGAGAGTTTTGAGGGGAGTGGAAGAGTGAGGTTGAAGGAGATCAAAAATCACTTTGGTTGCTGAGAAATGTTTGGTTGCTGAAGGAGGTTGAAGGAGATCAAAAATCACTTTGTTTGGTTGTTGAGAAATGTTTGGTTGTTGAGAAATGTTTGATTGCTGAAGGAGGTTGAAGGAGATCAAAAATCACTTTGTTTGGTTGCTGAGAAATGTTTGGTTGTTGAAGGTTAAAAAACTGATTTTTGATCTTTTTATTTATTTTTTTGATCAACTTTTTAATTTTTGTTTTTATAGTTTTTAGCAAGTTATTTAATTATTTGGGTTATATTGGGTTAAATGGGCGGGTTACTAATTAAATGGGTTGGGCGGTTAATGGATAATTAATTTATATATAAATGGGTCATAAATGGATAAATGGATAATTTTACACCCAATCCATATATGACCCAACCCGTCCATTTGCCACCCCTCCTCTAAACCAATGAACTCATTGAGAAACCTCAACCAAATGTTATGGACTTGCATTGATTGGTATTTTCCCAAATCATAGGATATATATATTTGTGAAATTTACCCTTTTTCTTTTCTTTTTTTTATTTTGGGTCAAAGTGCCAGGCTGTGTTTTTTGTTTTTCCTTGAGCCAATAGTACCCAAGTGATGCATACATTACGCTGCAGCCGCGTATTACTTGTTTGTCGGCATGTTTGACGAAAATTATAAAGCATTATTAATTCATTCATAGGTGTTATTTGAAGAGTTTTATTAGGATTTTGTTGTTGTTGTTGAAAACTTAAAATAACTGTAAAGTTGACCATGCAAGGTTTTCTTATAACATGGTTTTTTTTTTTTTTTGAGGAGATGGTTAGTTTAACTAGGTTAGTTTAAACTTATAAGATTTGTGGATTTTAGTTAGTTTAACCATTGGCAAATAAAAAATTCTAGAATTTAAACTTTATTTACAAAAAAAAATTGATTGGTATCTTAGTCATGATAATAAGATCAATCATTATATAATGAACACCATAAATTGAATTCTACCTTATTTATATATATATTTTTTAAAAATCATTAGAACTAATATAGGTTTAATATTCATGTGTGAGTAAGATCTGCCATTTTTTTTTTTTTTTTTTTGGGTTTGGATCGACAAGATCTGCCATTCTTGAATTTGAAAGGAATCTCATTGAATAATATATTTGGGTTTATGTTTAAGTTTTAATTTATTGTTTTGAAAAGTCGGATTCTTGTTCCCCCCCCCCCCCCAAAAAACAAAAAAAAAAAAGAACAACATAGTAGCAGTTGGAAGTGGGACACTAGCTTCTTCAATTTACACAATCTTATCCAGTATCATCCTGTCCTTTACTTGGCCAAGTAATACTTTTTGAGCCCAAAAAATTGTTTGAAGCAAAATACAGAGTACAGACTCGGAGTATCATACTTGAAAACCGGTTTGGTTTAGTTGAACTGGGATAAAAGGGAAAGATACTAATGGAAATTTCAATGGGCTTTTTTTTTTTTTTCCACCATAGAATATTTTTAAATTTTAATCTAAAACAGGGAGATTCCAGAACAAAGTTCTAAATAATCAAACTATGTATTGCAACAAACATGTTTATAATCGGTCTTAACAACTTTACTACATTTTTAATTAGAGGCTACCAAACATATGAAAGGGAATTGGGTCAGTGACACTGACCCAGTGTGAAACTGCGAAAACGTTTTTCAGGTCCAGGTTACAGCCCAGGTCCCAGGGATAGCTCCTCACTACAAGTCTTTTATTATTATTAGTTTTTTTTTTTTTTTTTTTTTTTTTTTTTTAAAAAAAAAAAAAAAAGACTTAAGCAGGGCATTTTTTTTTTTTTTTTTTGAGGATAAATGACAGAAAAAAGCATGGCATTTGAAATTGCACCACGAGTATTATCCAATAGTTGGCCGCAAACCTATGGCGACTAAGCCAGGTTTTCCCGTCCCACAAATGCAATTGGTGTGAGAATAAAGGTTAATTTTTATTTTTATTTGTTCATCAAAAAAAATTTATTTTTATTTTTCTCTTGTAATCGTCCCATTTACATTTAAAAAATTAAAATTATTTTATATGTTTTTTTTATAAGGTATATACACATGATTTAGCCTTCAATCTTTAAATTCACTAGTTACTAATCCATACTATGCACATAAACTAATAAATTTTTGAGGTTGGCTAAAATAAATTTTATAAAAAAATTAATAAACTACACCCTTGTATGATTAATTCTTGTACGACTTCAATTTGTATTACAATTTAATGAAGAAGTTATTGCTCAATGGCATACAAAAAATTTGTTAGACAGTTTCAGATACTACAATACAAACAAATAATTCAAAATTTCAGATATTAAAACTTTTGAAAAACCAAAAAATATTAAGGAATCAGATGATTCGCTGCTTAGAAATTATTAAAACAAAAAAAATATATATATATAACTAAACAATGGAGAAATATAAGGGAAATATGAGTTACATTCAAAAGAATAATTTCAATTATTGCAAGCTTTTTTATCTTATAAAAAAAGGCTAAATAGAGTTTGGTGGTTTATGTACGAAAATTACTTTTTAAAAAATACATGAAAAACCATAAAATAATTTTTTTTTAACAAAATAGGGAAGAAAAAAATAACATAAGAAGAGTTCATACCTCTACTTGGCCTTAAAAAAAATATTAGGGTTTGTTTTGCTTTTATAGTGTTTATGATTAACCTCGCAAATTTGGAGATAAATTATCAATGTTTGAGTTTGAGTTTGAGTTTAAGTTGGACTTATTAGAGAGATAAAGTTTTTACTCGTTGTTAAGTTTGGATTAAGCAAAATAAATTTTTTTCCTTTGTTAAGAGATAAAGATAGCATCACTTACTATTGATGATCCTATCTATAAGACAAAAGAGCAAGAAAATCACCAAACCCACCCATCAAGGCGATAACACATTGTAGTAACAATTTATCTTACATCAGTCCAGTCAACAACTTGACAACCATGAATAGCCCAAATACAAACTTTTCCATCTATTGAACCACTTATGAAGTAATTATCATCAACATGGTTAATATGAATGCAAGTCACTGCATCACAGCATAATGTAAAAATCAGCAACAATAACTCTAGCATAATGAAACAATAACATCAGGATACTGCCCTAACATTTATCCAACCCTAGCTGGTTCCTTCACTAACAAAATAGATTTTAGGTTGAAACAATGAAACATCAGTGAGCTCACCATAATTACTATGTATAAACACTTTTGAGTCAATGATCACATCCTACTCGCCACAGATGAACAGTATGGTTGATTGATGATGAGAGTAGAACTTGCATCAAAATAAACATCACATTCATGAAAATCAATAACATTTATACTTAATCCATAAAATTTAATTGGCACTCAAATACTTTACTTACATTATTCCTAGACCAAGAGAGATCCAATATATCATCACTGTGCCCGTGGAACTCGTTTTGTCTTTTTAATGTTTATCAATGTTTGAGTTTGAGTTTGAGTTTAAGTTGTACTTGTTAAAGAGATAAAGTTTCACTCATTATTAAGTTTGGACTAAACAAAAATAATTTAATTTAAATAAAATGATAATTTTATTTAAATATTGCGCTGATGTGAAAAATTGTGAGAGTTTCAGAGATTTTGGTTATATATATACACACACACACACACATACATACACATATATGTAGATGATGTTTTTTTATGTTGCATTATTGGCTTTATATATTCATGTTTTAAGATTAAAATTGTATATGTAAGGGCATGATTTGAGTCCTAAGCCCAAGAAGTAGCAGGATTAAGACTCAAAAAGCCCAACACAATGAATTTGTAGAGAATGGGCTAAAAGCTAGACTTCAATGAATTGAACAAAGCTCACAATGGACTAAAGATGATAAGAAAGCAAAGAAAAACAAGTTTTTTGCAAAGAAATCTTTCCTCAACAAAGTCCAAGGAGAACAGTTATTGGATATATTTCTTTTTGAATTGATTATAGTTTCAGTTCTTGTTGCTACAATATTTTTTCTATATATTCTTAGATAGGTCCCCCTGTAAAGGGCTTCTTTCTCTCTTACATTCTCCCATTTTCTCCATCTCCACTCTCCACGTGTAAGTCAAGTTGCTGGCTTTGATCCTTGTCCCATCAGTACTTTCCTAAAGTCTCTGGGAGTAGCTGTAAGGCTACTTATCACTGTTCAGGGATCACCTCCACATTAATACGGCCAAAAGGTTAGGTGCAGAGAATTTAATGCAGTGGTAGCAGCTTTCTCTTAGATATTTCTTAGCTTTTTTTTGTCCTATATTTTCCTGATGTTTATCCTTATCAATAGAATCCTCCGGAGTGTTATTTTTGATGGCAGACCACACCTTCTAACCTCTGCTTTCTTAGCCGAGAAGGCATTCCTCCTCGGACTACTTTCTCAAACCTTCATGGTCATACATGGTCATAATTCGTCCGTGACACTCTGACTGATACTTCTTCCCTAACATCGACTTGTTCTCGGACTACTATACGTCCTCAGACAAAGCCCACAGCCCAATATACACTCCTAAGCCCTCTCTCCCTACAATAGTCCCTCGAAATTCCCTTCTTTTGCTCCTAAAAAAAAAGAGGATTTTGATATTACGACAATTATTTTGTTCTTCTCTCATGTCCCTTTTGTCTATGTTGGAGTCTTTTCAATTGCCCAAAGCACACTCTTGATGCTTTGGCATCCAGGATGCGCCTGTAATTAATTTTTACGGCTCCAGGTTCCCCACGTTCTACGGTACGATGGAAATCTAATGACTGGAGATTTTATGGGAACTTGAGCAGGAGTTCTCCCGCTTGCCTCTCCCTTTGATACATATATCGCTTGAAGACCTCATTCGCTTCACTTTTTGCATTCTTAAATATCAAGAACCAGTCTGAGGAAACCTTCTCCCCTCCCGTAAGTCTTTTCAGTATTCTCACTTATTTTCTCTTCTATTTTCTTTATTTAGAGTTCTTTCCTCCTCGGCTCCCTTAATTTCCCCTCGCCTTCCTTTCACTTCCAACTTTTCTTAAACATTGGTAGATCTGCTTACCTAGTAGACACCCCAGAGGGTATAGAGAGCTTCAAAGCTCGATATCAAATCCTACTAGGGGTTTCAATTAGGTACTATAAATAGGGGGAATGGCATGTCCAAAGGCAGGAGGGACAAATTGTGATCCCTATGAGTGCTTTTATAAAGGGAAGGATGAGAATCCCTATAGGTAGAGTAACTAGGGATTATTTGATAGCTCATAGGCTTTCCCCCACCTAGTGCGTCCCCAACATGTTTAGGATTTTAAGTAGTGTAGACACCCTTAACGAGGGAATGAATGTAAACCTATCCTACCATGATGTCAACTAGATTTACAACCTTCATAAACTAACAAGGTAGGGGTATTATCTGAAAACCAATGTCCTCGAGGTTAGGCTGATATCGTGTCTCCTTGAGTCCAACAGGGTATGGATAAGGATTACTTAATCATCTCAAGGGAATGGCATGATGGACTTTATTACCCAACATGAAAGGGTACACCAGGTGGGGTACTTAGGTTTAGGTTCATTGTTCTAACAATAACCCCTTCATTACTAATGTTTCCATGTTTACTTCCTTTATTTTTATTTGCAAGTGGTTTCTTTACTTTATCCGCGCCATTCCCTAACAACACTTCTGGTTTTTGGTGAATTCGCAGATAAACGTGCTGCTATTCCAAACCTGAACCTTGTCAACAAGCCTGATTTAACCAAGATACTCAAAGCTAAAATCTTTGTCCACATCGATGGGTAATTAAAAGCAACCCACCTCATCCTCGGCTACAACCCACTCTCGTCTAGTTTCCAGGCGCCCAAGTGTGTGATCAAAGCGCAAGACTCGTGCTTGTACCAAATTAATATTGCAGTCCTTGGTTTTCTCGTCACCGGCCTCGTTCCAAAGGGCGTACAACAAGTAAAGCTGCCTTTTCTGCATGCAGCTGAGGAAGAAGCAACTCCTTCCCAAGAAATTGTTAAAGAAAAAGAAGAAGTAGTTGAAATCTCAAGATCTAAGGATTTTGAGATCTTTAACCAACCTCTGCCTTTAGAACCTCCTGTTGTTGACCTCAACCATCTCACTCCAGCGTAAGTAAGTCACACCTAGGAAGATCCTATCATCCCAGACGCCATGGTGCTACAACATAAAACAAGATCAAGCCTTCACGAGCTGTTAGAGTCCCATGCTGGAGGTAACGTGCCAGGGAAGACAGCTCAGACCAAACCTCCCACCCTTCTATCTACCCAAGCTTTCCAACCCGACCCTGCTGACAAGAAGAGAAAGAGGGATCCGAAGGGTAAAGAGGTGGTGGAAGAAGGAAAAAGCTAACGCCCCAAAGAGGCCAAGCCCTAGAAGGGGGCCAAAGTAGCTAAAACTATCCATACAAGATCCTCGAGTGAAGGATTGATAGTAGAAAGGGGCATGACCACCAAATCGTGGTGCCGGCCTAGAACCCCTCTTTTGTGCTAGATTGAGCTCCCCTTCCAGCTAGCTCTTCCATAAAGGACTTCCAACAAGGGAATACCATGTACGTGGTCGATGCTGTAGTGCAGGCTTTTCTGCTGCCAGGAGATATGGCCGACCTGAGGTCAATGAGGAAACACGAAGTGTTCCTTAGTTTGAAGAGGGATCTTGCTATGGTAAGTTTATTAACTAGCTTCTTCATGCTCAAAATTATAATTTTTTTTAACCATTAAACTTTTTTCTTGAAAAACTGTCTAAGCTGCACATAAAGCCGAGGAGCTAGTGAACAGCTCCCACAGGCAGATGAAGGATGAACAGGCTAGGCGTATTGCAGTTGTGGACGACTATAAGGTGGCAGAGAAGAAGATCCAAGAGCTGACTACCAAGCTCACCGAGGCTGATAGGGAGAAGAAAAGCGTTGAGGCTACTCTGCAAGGGGCGGAGAAGCAGGCAGAGACTCAGCATAAACAATTCCGTCAGGCTGAGGAGGAGCTTGCTACAACAAAAGAGCACATAAAAGTCCTAAAGAAGAAGCTGAAGGAGGCTGAGAAGGCTAAGGACCAGGCCGAATAGGACGGCTATGACATGGGCGTAGTAGAGATCGAGGAGGCACTCAAGGCTAAGGTCTCAAGAGTGTGTAGAACCTACTGCCTCCAAGTGTGGAATGAGACCCTTAACCTGGATGGGGTAGAGGCCTCATCTGAACTTAAGAGAGCAGAGAATGTCTACTACCCCCCTACAATTTGAAAGTCTGTCCTTTCAAGCTCGTTGAACCCCAAAGCTGACACCGTTTCTAAAGAATCAGAGGATGATAAGGACAGTCCTACCAAAATCCTCATTTTTTCCACTGATCTTCCTAAGGAGGTAGAACAAGCTAAGGCCACCGAGGAAAAAAAGATATAACCAAAGGAGTGGTTCTTAAGGTTGCTAAGCCTCCAGCTATGCCTAAGAATCCTTCCGAGGTGAAGGTGGTCTCCTAAAGCCAAGAGATGGTTCTGGCAACCTTCTCCATTCCTGCCAAGGAGGACTCCAAGGTTAAAAGCCCAACCTCCTCAGCAGTAGCACTTACCCAATCCACCAAGGCCCCAGCAAAAGACAAACTCGTTCTCAAAATCAAGTAGCTCTTATAATAGGTTTTTATTTTTTATTTTATTTTTATGTAACTGTTGTTTTTGTTTCCAAAATTTGTAATCAATTTGCCTTTTCTAAGTCTTAGCTTAATGACAATTATAAGCTTTTCTTTTACACTTGTGGTATTTATACGAATCCTAACATAGTTTTTGCTTTACTTCGGACTTAATCAATATGAAAATGAGATATAGCTTCATTAATTATCTACATAAGTGATAATATAGTTACTACACCCCACATAATCAGCAACACGACATGCTAAACCTTCCAAGTTTACAATCTCAACAAAGTATACCCTTAACTTCAAAACATACCTTAAGCATAGTTAACTTAAAAGACCCTGCATATCATTGGACTTTCTTTTAATTTTAGAGAATGGTGGAGCATCTATCCCTCTACGGCTCCACATAACCTTCCACTTGCAAATGCTTTAAGTGATACTCAAGTGTTCCTTTTTAACTAAGTTACCACAATGAGGATTTTGGTTATCCACCATAGCTAGGCTGGCTACTAATATACCCAAGGCAGGTGGTTCAAGGATCCTGACATGGCCGAAATTCTGTTTAGTATTCTCATAATCAAAGAGATGTTAATTTACCCAAGGCAGGTGGTCCGAAGAATCAGATATAGCCGAGGATGCTTCACAGTGCTAATTTACCCAAGGTAGGTGGTCCAAGGAACCAGACATAACCAAGGTTCTATTTAACAATTAAACAAATAACAAAGAGTATTAATTTACCCAAGGTATGTGGTTTAAGGAGCCAGACATAACAAAGATTCTGTTTAATATTCAAACAAGTAATCAAGAATATCAATTTACCCAAGGTATGTGGTCCGGGGAGCCAGGCATGACCAATGCTTTGTTTAATATTCAAACAAGTAATAAACATAACACATAATATTATAAAGAAAAAAGTGGCAGAGTTGTCTTTCATCAATAGTAGTACATCCGCATGTTACTTACATTCTAAGGATGTGGTATGACATTTTCATTTAAATCTTCTAGGAAATAAACACTTATACCAGCTACTGAGGTAATACGGTATGTGTCACGACCCAAATCTGTACTTCAAAATTTAGAGCATGGTCGGCATGTTAATATCAAGTTTACCTCAATACTAACACGAACCAACCTAAACTGAAGATGCTTATCAAGGATTGTTTTCTGTATTCCTGCTTATTTTCTTGCATAAAAGCCATAATATACAAAAATGATGAAAACTTTGAAAATTCATTTCATTTGAACTTTGCAAGATTGCCACTTGGCTGAAACTTCAGGTATTCATGCAAATATTATATAGTTAAACATTTAGCAAAACTCTTATTTACAAACCTAACCCCAAAGACATACAACTGGGGTTCAAAACAAACTAAGGTTCCGAATTACATCTGTGCTCAAGGATCAAGTACATCTTGATTCTTCCTATACAACAATAGAGCTAAACTACTACACAACAAAAAAGACAATACAATCTAATAAACGAAAATCACAGAATCCTTGTCACCTCTAATACTCTCGCTGCTTCTAAGAAGAACCCGTGCATTGAAATATAATAGGGTGAGTTGCGAAGCCTAGTAAGGTTTTAAGCTTCATAGGCCTTTAATAAGAATGCATGTAAATCAAATATTTTATGGATATGCTAGCTTTGATAAAATAATCTTCATACTATTTATATTGTTCTTAAAATAACTTATGAACTTTCAGATGAAAATATTTCATTTTCCTTTCATATATTAACAAAAGGATATAATAAGGAACTTAAAATAATTCAACATACTTTTCTTATCATCATACTTTTCTTATCATCATACTTTTTTTATAACTTTCAAATAGCTTAATAGCTCATTTATAATACATATTTGTCAGTCCAATTGTAAGTTTGTCACAACTTTGGGAGGCTTCCAACACATAGTGTCAGGCATCCAACATTCCTCACGATGCTATGTAATTCTGGAATCATGTCATAATACATATTTTCAACCATGGGGGTAGGTTGACATCCTCCACAAGTTGGCAGTTACCAACAAAGGCGGGTACAACAGAGCCAGTCCCACTTTTAATGGCCAATCAAAATTTTCATGAAAATACCAGTACTATAACCCCTATTGGCTAAGTTCAAATCATAACAATGAAATAACTGAAAATTATATTTTTCAGATACTATACTTTTACATAAATATTTCATAACAGTAGCATATCCATTTCATTTTTAAAATATTATGTTCGTGATATGAGTAATAGCATCAATATGCTAAAATTATCATATATATAGGATTCAATAAGTCACGAGCATAAATCTTTACTTAAAATCATGCTTATATGTAATATCTCTAATTTAAAGGTTTTGATGCATAATAATTCTCTAAATAGTCCTTATACTTATCAAACGGATATGTCACATATACCTTACTTGAAAACAAAAGTCGTGAGAGATTTGTACAAGAGGAGCTCAAGTGTCAATGTTCTCGTTCTCATCACATAAATGAAAGACCAAAACTTATTACTAATAACTCTTCTTAAATCTATAAACGTATACCTCAGACACAACCTAACTCTTAAACTTAATAAAATTTTAGTTCCCATCACATAAAGTTTCCCCAAAAACAAGGTACAATCATCAAACACATTACATACCAAAACATAGAGAAACTAAGGCATAAAAATTCATCTATGATCTAAACATACCAAAAGATAAGCACATTAAATTATAGCTCAAAACATTCTCCCTAACTTCAAAATTAAATCCACAAAGTCAGAGTTATCCTTCACTATTTACTGCTCATTTCAGCAGCAAATGCCTCATTTGTAAAATACAAATGGGCTATCTAAACACATCCAAATGTCATGTAATTTTACAGCGCTATTCCCCTGGATGTCTAGTATATACCGTATCAATTTTAGAGTCAAAGCATAAAATCATAATTTAATAAAAATCATACAAGGAAACATGCTCAAATCTGTCTTGACAGAAATTCATGCAACTTAGAAATAAAACCATTAATTTTATGTTGATCCAAATGCTGTGAGACCACTTCCATAACAACCATATGTGTCTTAAGATTCATAAAAACTACTTCTAGAATCCTAATTCACAGCAAATGATTTAATACATATTTTTCTTATTGTAAACATCAAATCTGTCACAGTGATAGCTTTAACATATATGTTCTTATAAAATCATTAACTAAATGCAATTGGTCTTCATTTTATTTGGGTATTTTTGTACCAATACTATAAACATTAAAATACGTTATTAAGCATCCAATAGACCATAGCACCATCAATCTTTCAACTTACTAAAACAGAATCACAAGTTTAACTTCTAAAATCATATTAGAGAATAAAGAAGGAAAACAATTATACTATCAAAATACCCAAAATCAAATGAGGTTTTGATTACTTACCCACAAGCTTTTAAGCTGAAACTTTAGTGTTAGGTTTTTAATTTCTTCTTAGAGAGAGGTATATATTGTTTTGGTGAGAGAGGGAGAGAGAGGTGTAGCTGTGTAAGAGCAAAGAGACAAAGAAAACAAAGAAACAAAGTGAAATGAACCAAGAAGCTTCTGGTGCAGCAAAGAAAGATAAGGGTAATGGACTTTTGGGGTGGGGCACATGTGATGCTAAGGGAAAGTGAGTTGATGACTTACCTAACCATTTTTTTAAAATTTACTTCTTCCCCCCTTATAAACTTTTATTTCTAGAAAGGCCCAAAGAACAAAATAACTTTACATATATATCCTTACCTTTATAAATTTCTTTCCATAACATTAAAAGAGCATGTATCTTCTATAATATCACAATATCAAAGTTTTTATGCACTCAAGGTATTTAAAATAATACTAAGTATATAAACCCATAAAATTAATAATGTAATTGGGCTGAGATGTTACAGTATGACCCTTCCTAATTGGGCCCCAATTTTCCCCATGTTGGGTTTTTTGCAGTCCCCACAACCTTTCTTAACACTAAGTCTCCAGGTGCCAACAGTCTTAATCTCACACTTGAGTCATACCCTTGTTTGAGCTTCTACTGATAGTATGCTAACTAAACCATGACGTTTTCTCTTCGTTCTTCAATCAAATCCAAGCTCTTCTCTAATAGGTTATCATTGCTATTTGGAGTGAACGAGCTTGTCCTTAGCGTTGGGAATCTAATTTTTAGAGGAATCACAACATTGGCTCTATAAGTCATTGAAAATGGTGTTTCCCCTGTTGACCTACGAAGGGTAGTCCGATATGTCTAGAGCACATGTGGCAACTTGTCTACCCATTTGCCTTCGCATCATCTAACCTCTTCTTAAGCCCACTTACTATGACCTTATTGACGGCCTTGGTCTGTCCATTCCCTTGGGGATAAGCCAGAGTTGAATACCTGTTTTTAATACCCATTTCACAACAATACCTCCTGAAAGTATTACTATTAAATTGAAACCTGTTGTCCGAGATGAGGGTGTGAGGAATCCTAAACCGAGTGACCATATTTTTCCACACAAATCTCTTAGCATCCACATCTCTAATGTTCGCCAGTAGTTCAGCTTCAACCCATTTAGTGAAGTAACCAGTGTCAACCAAAAAACACCTCATATTCCCTACTGCCTTGGGAAAGGCCCCATAATATCCAATCCCCACTGAGCAAAAGGCTAGGGACTAGACAGAGGATTGAGGACACCCCTTGGCTGATGAATGTTTAGAGCGAATCTCTGACGTTAGTCACACTTCTTCACATACTCTTGCGCTTCCTTTTGCATACCTAGCCACCAATACCCTTGAGTGAGGGCCCTTTGAGACAATGATCTGCCCCCGGTATGACTTCCATAAATCCTTTCACATAGCTTTTCTAGGAGGGGCTCTACTGCCTTAGGGTGGATACATAGCAAATATGGCCCAGAAAAAGAGCACTTGTGCATTTTTTGATCATTGGACAACCAAAAACGAGGAGCTTGTCTTCGCACTTTATTAACCTCTTTTCTCTCCTCGGGCAAAGTGTCATCCTTAAGGAACAGAACTATGGGATCCATCTAACTAGGTCCCACTCTAATTTGATGAATCTACGTCCTTTCCCTTTTTACCTCAGCAGGCTTGCATAAATCCTCAACTAGGATGACCCAAGGTAAACTCTGTGTCGAGGAGGTTGCAAGCGTGGCAAGAGAGTTAGCTGGCATATTTCTGCTTCTAGGGATTTGCTATAAGGTGAAAGACTCGAACCCTGATTGCAAGTGCCTAACTTGACTAAAATACTCTTGCATTCTCGGATCTCTAGCTTCCAATTCTCCCTTTACCTGTCCAACAACCAACATTGAATCTGAAAGAACTTCCACTGCTTTTCCTCCCATTTTTTGAACCATAACCATCCTCACCAACAAAGTTTCATACTCAGCCTTGTTGTTCGTGGTCGAGAAACTCAACCTTAAGGATTTCTCAATAATAATCTTTTCAGGAGATACCACAACTAGCCCTACCGTAGATTCTCTTTTATTAGCAGCACCATCAACATACACCCTCTAGGATAGAGGTTCTTGTAAAGAAACCATTCCAACTGATTTTCTATCCATGCTTTGCTTTTCTCTCTCCTCTTCTAAAGGAAATTTAGCAAACTCGGCCACCAAATCTGCAAGGACCTAGCCCTTAATAGAGGTGCGAGGCATATACTTGATATCAAAAGCCCTCAGAATTGTACCTCATTTAGCAATTCATCCTGTGTAACCAGCCTTCCGAGGTAGTGATTGAAGAGGGAGTTAGGTTAAAATCATGACTATATGAGCTTGGAAGTAGTGAGGGATCTTACGTGTAGCATGTACCACTGCCAAGATAGCCTTTTCCAGTGGTAAATAATGAACCTCTGCTTCATGCAACGACTTGCTCACATAATCAACTGGTTTCTACACACCATTATCAACTCGTATCAGCACTAAGCTCACCGCATAGGAAGCCACAACAATGTAAGCAAACAAAACCTCATCCTTCTCAGGTCTGGACATAATGGGTGGCTGAGAATGGTATTCATTCAGCTGCTGGAAGGCCAGGACACACTCCTTGGTCCATTCAAATTCCTTCTACCTATTCAACAACTGGAAGAAAGGTTTGCACCTATCTGCGGACCGATAAATGAATCGGTTTAGGGCAACAGTCATTCCCGTTAACTTCTGAACCTCTTTAGGGTTCTAAGGCAGTTGCAAATTGTTGAATGCCTTAATTGGATCAAGGTTGACTTCATATCCACGATGAGTGACCATGTAACCCAAAAATTTACCTGAACTAACACCAAAAGAACACTTGGAAGCATTAAGGCGTAGTTTGTATTTCCTCAATATTTCAAAGATATTTTCGAGGTCATCAACGTACTCGGATTCTGCCTTACTCTTTACCACCATATTATCTATATAAACCTTAATATTTTTTCCTAGTTATGGCTCAAATATCCTGGTCATCATCCTTTGATAAGTGGACCCTGCATTCTTTAAACTAAAAGGCATCACCTTGTAGTGGTAATTTCTAGTAGGCATAACGAAAACTGTCTTCTCCTGATGATCCAAAGCTAATGGTATCTAATGGTACCCTTGAAAGACATCTAAAAAACTCATCCGAGAATGGCGTACAATTGCATCCACTAACTAATCTATTCGAGGCATGGGGAAGGGGTCATTGGGGCAAACTTTATTCAAATTCGTGAAATCTACTCATATTTGTCACTTCCCATTTTTCTTCTTCACCACCACTGTATTGGCCAACCACTCAGGGTAGAATACCTCTTTAATAGCTCCAGCCCGCTTGAGCTTGATGATCTTCTCTTTGACAGCCTCAGAATGCTCTTTAGATGAGTACCGAGATGGTTGCTTTTTGGAGATAATGGTTGGTTTGATATTTAAATGATGGCAAATGAAATTTGGATCCACCCCAAGAGCTCCATAAGTGCTCAATGCAAACACATCAATATTCTTCCTGAGGAACACTATCAGCTATTAATTCTCTTGAGGAGGCAACTGAGCTCCAACCTAGAAAAACTTCTCCTTATCATCACCTATAACCACATTTTTTGATTCCTCACACTTTGCCCCTTTTGACACCACATCCGTAGATGACACTGGCATCCTTAATTGCTATAAGCCCCGCTCAGCAGAGGTTGAGGACTCACCTTCAGTTTGATGCCTGATTGTGGCTACCAAGCACTACCTAGCTACAGATTGGCTCATGACCAGCTCCATAACCTGGTCCTCAGACTGGTACTTCACCTTCAAGTGTAGGGTGGAAGAAACGACCCTTATGGCATAAAACCAAGGTCTTGCCACAATGGCAGTGTAGAGGGAGTAAGTATCCACTACAATGAAGTCTACCTCAACCACTTCTAAACCTGCTTATACCGGTAGTCTAATCCGGCCTTTTGGAATAATAACTTTCCCATCAAAATCTACCAAAGGTGAATCATAACATGTTAAGTCCTCAAGGTTCAATTTTAGCCCCTTATATAAATCAGGATACATGACCTCTACACTGCTACCTTGATCTACCGACACCCTCTTCACATTATACCCTCTTCACATTATACCCTCTTATTCTGAGGGTGACCACTAAGGCATCATCATGTGGCTGCAAGGTTTCAACCTTGTCCTCATCAGAAAAACTCAACATTAGTCGGACCTCCATCCTACCCCTCTTTGGCTCTAGAGAGAAGTCTTTTACAAGTGGCTGAGTTATGGATATCACTCTGGAGGGACGAGAACCAGTTCTCCCTTGAACAGCTAGAATAATACTGATTGTGCTTAAAGGTGGCCTTGAAGAAGTATCTCTCTGAGCTCTTGACCTTGTCTGGCCTTCTTGTCCATTGGGCTATTACAAAAATTGCTTTAACTTTCCACTTCTAACCAGCTGTTCCAGATGATTCCATAGAGTCTTGCAATCCTCTGTGGTGTGTCCTCGCTCTTGGTGGTATTGGAAATGAAGATTTTGATTGCGCTTCGTGAGATCTCCTCTTATCTTAGTTTTCCGCTTAAAGTATGGCTCACTCTTAATTTTTTCATGGATTTGATGCACTGGTTCTTGGAACACCGTGTTAACTAGCTGGGTAGCAGTAGATCTAGATTACCTAACAAAATCCCTCTGAGGACAGTTATTGTTGTATCTATCCGGCCTAAAATCTCTTCTATCCTGAGGGACCACCTTAGCCTTCCTCTTCCCTTGTTGCTGGTCTTCCTCGACCCACCTATACTTGTCAATATGGTCCATGAGCTGACACACACTTTTAACAGGTTTCCCAGTCAAAGATTTCTCCAAACCATGCTCAGTAGGTAGGCCAACCTTGAATGTCCTTATAGCCACTTCATCAAAATCCTCATCAATCTCATTAAACATCTCCTAGTATCTGTCAGAGTATGTCTTTAGGGTTTTTCTCTCTCACATAGTTATAGACAACAAGAAGTCTAAGGGTCGAGGAACTCTGCTACAAGTTACAAATCAAGAACCAAAGGCCCTTGTAAACTCCTTAAAGGAGTTAATAGAACCTTCCCTCAGTCCATCGAACCATCTCATCATCACGGACCCCACGCTGGATGGGAATACCTTGCACATCAAGGTCTCATTCTTAGGGTGAACAACCATTCTTTGGTTGAAGTGGCTCACATGCTCCACAGGGTCCGTTTTGTCATATAAACATGGTGAATATTGATTGAGTAAACCGCCAAGGAAGTTTTTCTCTTTCAATTCTTTGGGTAAAAGGTGACTGGGAAATCTAATTCAGAGCCCTACTCATGGCATCGTTGCCAAGGCCTTTGTGAGACAAACTCTTCCCCCTCTGCCTATCATGGTGCTCCTCATCACACAAAAAAGACTTATTAGGAGGAGTCCTTGACCTAGGCCAGTAGCTATTATCATTATCGCCATCAGAAGAATGGTCAGAGCTTGAAGGAGTTCCTTTATGTCGCTCATGGTGTAACCTCCTTCGCAAACAATCAATCTCCAATTGCATGCTTCTAGTTGTTTCTTCATGAGAGATGTGACTCTTGCTCCAAGATTGGCTTCTATTGGTATGTGTGGTGTGCACACTAACCTCCTGGTCCCTTCTTCGCTCAAGATTGAGGAAATGTTCTTGACGTTGGGATCCCACAAACTCTTCTTTGTTTGGCCCAGAGCCCACCATGACTGAACATTTATCTCACTAAAGTTTAAGTTGTTTCCACAGACAGCGCCAATTGTAAGGGCAGGATTTAAGTCCTACGCCCAAAAGGTTGCAGGATTAAGGCCCAAAAGGCCCAACGCAATGAATTTGTAGAGAACGGGCTAAAAACTAGGCTTCAATGAATTGAACAAAGTTCACAATGGACTAAAGATGATAAAGAAGCAAAGAAAAACAAGCTTTATGCAAAGAAATCCTTTTGCCCAAGGAAAACAGTTCTTGGATATATTTCTTTATGACTTGATTACAGTTTCAATTCTTGTTGCTACAGTGTTTTTTTTTTCTATATATTCTCAGATAGATCCCCCTGTAAAGGGCTTTTTTCTCTCTTATATTCTCTTATTTTCTCCATTTCTACCCTCCACATGTAGGTCAAGTTGAAGGTTTTAATCCTTATCCTATTAGCACATTCCTGAAGTCTCTAGGAGTAGCTGTAAGACTGTTTATCATTGTTCAGGTATCACCTCCACATTAACGCAGCCAGAGAGTTAGCTGCAGAGCATTTAATGCTGTGGAAGTAGCTTTCTCTTAGATATTTCTTAGCTTCCCTTTGTCCTATACTTTCCTGATGTTTATCCTTATCAATGGAATCGTCCGGAGTATTGCTCTTAATTAGACGTGGCAAAACAGGTGGGTCAAGTCGGGTTCAAGTCGGGTCAATCGGGTTTACGGGTCAAACGGGTCACGGGGTCAAACGGGTTGCAGGTCAATCAGGTTGCGAGTCGGGTCGGGTTAACCTGTATTTTTTAAACAAGTTTTTTTTTTTTCCAATTACAAAAATAAATCAATGATAACCTGTTTAGAGAGAATGAATAAAATCAATTAAGCAAATGAATTGAACTTAATGCCACTTGTTAATATCCTTCCAATTCTGACAGTTTTGAGTATGACAAAAATTATTTATAATCATAAATTCATGACGGAAAAGGTCTTTAATGTTAATAGTTCACTGTCAAAATGCATATAATTACAAATTTACATCTTCAAAAAGAGATAGATCTTAAAACAAGTAAGCTAGCAAAGTAGTAAGTTATCAGTCTTCTTAAGTGTACATGTTCCTATTGCATTTAAAATAATAGTAAACTTAGATTACTAGAAAGATAAACTAAACAAAAAATATTTAAAAATAAATATAACATATTAAGTAAAGAAGAATAAGTAAATATTTTATGAGAATTACACCTCAATCTCAATCTACTCAACGTTGGTAGCAGATTTAGCACTGCAAACATTCATACTTGCAAATTGTAGTCCAAGTTTGTCACGTTTCAACTTTTAGGTTTGTGCATTGTGTGTGCCTTTGGCTTTGGACAATGGGCTATAGCTAGTATTGAATGATATTTTTTTAGTAAATGGTTGTCTTGACAGCCTTGTGTAGTCTTGTCTCATAACTCATTCTCTCATGTCATGTCCGTGATTTGTGAAGCTTAGCTTTTATTGGTTATGATGAAGCTCAAATAGTCTTAGCAAAAAAAAAAAAAAGCTCAAATAGTCATTCTCTCATGTCATATCTTGACAACAGTTTTACTTGTTTATAACTTTATATCTATAATATATGGACTATTAGTTTTGATACTTTGTGCTTTATGCA
This sequence comes from Castanopsis chinensis, assembly GCA_032878915.1. NCBI lineage: Eukaryota > Viridiplantae > Streptophyta > Magnoliopsida > Fagales > Fagaceae > Castanopsis > Castanopsis chinensis. Next base: position 20,228,191 of record JAVQMG010000122.1, read on the forward strand.
CCTAGTATCACGTAGTTTAAATATTTTTTTAGAAATTTTTTTTAACGGGTCGGGTCACGGGTTATCTGGGTTGGGTTGGGTTGGGTGACCCAAAAAAAAATCGAGTCGAGTCACGGGTCAACCCGTTTTTGCTTCGGGTAAAAAAAATCGGGTTCAGGTCAAGTATTTTCGAGTCGGGTTAGAAAATTCTGGCCCGTATTGCCAGGTCTACTCTTGATGGAAGACCACACCTTCTGACCTCTGTTTTGCTTAGCCGATGAGGCATTCCTCCTCGGACTACCTTCCCAAACCTTTATGGTCATACAGGGTCATAATTTGTCCATGACACTCTGACTCATACTTCTTCCCTAACATCTACTTGTCCTCAAACTATTAAACGTCCTCAGATAAGGCCCACGGCCCAATATACACTCATGGACCTTCTCTTCCTACACATATATTTTTAACAATATTTTCACAATTGACCCAGTCATATTGGCACTCCCGATTTTAATTGATCTACTTGTTATGATTCCAATATTCTATGTCCTACCCTCCTAAACTATAACATTTTCATAACACTTTTACAACAAATTTCATGTGATAGATTGTTATTGGTTCTAATTTGAACTCTACATTAAAATTATTTTTTTTGCCCACTAGTAACAACTTACTATTTAAAATTTGTTTTAAAAAAAATATTATAAAAATGTCATGGACGTAACATTTTTCTATACAATTAGCCTTAAAACCCAGCGAAGCAACACTATAACAATATTTGCAACCTTAGTTAAGCATACAAAAACTCTAACATGGTAGCAGACTAGCAGCAATCATATGCCAGTTGGATGGAGAGTAGAAAAGGAAGTAGAGTAGAGTTTGTCCAACATTAGAGTATAGAATAGAGTTGGCTAGAAATTAGCCTAATTTTTGACCTACTCTACACTACTTTCCTAGAAATTATTAGGTCTACTAGGCGGTTTGCTTAAGTGGTCATCTAATGGTTTTTTATTTTTAATTCTTGTATAGATTAGGAATTTAACTCACACATTTATATAAATGACATTTGTTGGAGTACATTTCTTTACGCCTAATATTATTTAAATAACACCTGTTTATTTCTTTTCAAATGTCACAAACAAATTATTGGGTATGCCTAAATATTTTCTTTTGACTATCACTATACTAGCCCACAACCTTTCTCCTTTCTGTCACAAAATTGGGCTACAAATGCAAAATATTATAGGACCTCATATTTTCTTGTAAAGCCCAAATTATTTATTGAGTGAGATAAAATCTAATCCTTTCTAAAGCCCAAGAATTTTTTACTTAGAAAATATTTGAAAAAACCCATGATTCAAATTCACGACAATACTATTTTTTCCAATGGGATTCAACCCCATGATCAAAGCCCATGATTCAAACCCGTGGCAAATTATTCGTCAAAAATTCTAATTTTCACTAGCAATATCAAAAGCCTAACTTTCATTGGCAATATCAAAAACCCAGTTCCCACTGGCAATATCAAAAGCCCAATTTTCATTAGCAATATCAAAAAGCCCAGTCCCCACTGGCAATATCAAAAGCCCAATCTTCATTAACAATATCAAAAAGTCTAGTCCCTACTGGCAATATCAAAAGTCCAGTTCCCACTGGCAATATCCAAAGCCCATTTTTTCATTGGCACTATTTTATCAAAAAAGCCCAAGATTATTAATGCTTGGCAAAGAAAAAATATCATGGTATAATATTACCATAGCAATCGTCCTATAAAAGCTCATTGGAGTTATCTTGAAAATTATATTCTCATATTATAAACCTATGAAATACATGGTCATCATTTGCATCACAACATCCATAATATATACTTTCAATACTCATGGTAAGTATTCAAACCCACAAAGCTCATCATTTAAATTATGATGTGATTATTAGAAACCATGAACATTATTTACAACATGGAATTCATCATAGTAAATGTTATTTACAAAGGTATTTTGAAACTTGTCCTATTGTTTCAAACATTACAACTAATTGCCCAAAGGCCCATTGCAAGTATCTATGAAAAACCCAAAAATATTTACTAATAAAAGTCTATAAGGAATGAAAACTCATGGCAAACATGTGTTGTTAATGTCCATTTTGTAGGATGCACACAACCCAACTTAAAGGAACCAGCCCATGTGAGCAAGCTCAATCCAAAAGACCCCAACAAGAGGCAAAGGATTGAAAGTGGACAAACTAGCCCTTGTTCATCGCTGACCAAAGTACAGCTGGAGGCCCCTACAAGAGAGCCAAGTCTTTGAAGATGAACTAGGGGCTGTCCCATCAGTTTTCTACCACCCTCTACCTAACGTGAACAATGCCCAAGGGCTATGATATCAGCTAAAGTCTAAAGGATGATGGAACTCCATCATCGTCCTTAAGACTATACCTCCAACGGAAAGGAAGCTGAAACTAAGTTATCCAAACCTCAACAAATTGATGCTATAAATGTCAAAAATTTTCTAGACATGATTCATGTTCCAAGCCCATGAATCCTAAAGGGGAAAATTTAAGAACATGTGATTTGGAGGGCATAAAGGGATTTCCAACATAACCCCTTGAAATGGACTTAGAGTTTGACACTTGGCTTGGGGTGTTGAATCCTACTTCTTGGGGTCCAAATCTCAATTGCAGCATTATGATTCATTGTTGATACATGCCTTAATCCCATTGGTTAAGCTCAACCCCAGAAATCCTAGCATTTAATGCAAAATACTCCAAAATTCCATCATGTGTCATATATTACCCAAAGAAGCAAGGCAGCTCCTAAAATAAATCTCCTACTTCTGGCCAAATCCTAGGAAGTTTAACCTTGATTCACTGCCTCTGATCAGTCCTGCATTTTTTGGATTCTTGTTAGTTAGTGCTTCTCTAAAACTCCATTATAAAAACATAAGCACCTCAGCCCATAAGAGGATAGCTACTCCCTCTGAAACTCTTGATTTGTTTTCCATTTTTACTGGTGTTTTAGCTCTCCTTAAGCTCACCACTCATTCCCCTTAGACCACACTCACCTAACTTCAGATATTCTTCTCCCCCCTTACACAATCACAGTTCATAAATGTCTCCCAATTAGTCATAAACAGCCCACATTGCCTCATTCATGCCTTATGAACGCACACTCACCAAAATCTTAGATTAATACTTGCTGCATTGAGCTGGGATCTCTCTCTCCCTTCACACCATGCCAATTAATCCTTTTCTTCTTCCCATGGAGCCTTTTATCTTTACTTTTTATTTTACTATTGAAGGATACAATGTATTTATAACAATTAAACTCTCCCCTCACATTGATGTAATGATGGCCAAAAGTACAATAAATTTCCCTGATCAAGACGTACAAGGACTCCCAAGAACTAACACTTTCCTAAATTTATTTAATCATTGACTGCTGGACTGTGTAATTTCACCCTTACCACTGGAGAATTTATTTCCCTTATACTATCAGAACAGGACCACTAACGTATTAATTACATGGTTTTCAAACTCGGACCATTCATTGAACCGTAAAAGAGAGAGGTTCAAGGTTTTTGAGGTCGAACCGAGGTTGAACCGGAGTCGAACCGTGATGACGTCATAATTAATTTAATAATTATTTTAAATATATATAAAAATATTAAATTAGTAAAAAATAGAAAAATTAACTAAAATAGTCCAATTAAAACTATAAATTCATATTTTAACTATGTCTAATATATTCATCTCAAGCCCAAATATGAAATATCTATCTAATAATAATAATAATAATAATAATAATAATAATAACCATTTAAAAAAAAATAAAAGCATCAATTTGTACCGGCAAGTGGACAAAAGAATTGTTATGTTATATCCACAACATTTTTTGCAACATTTGCATAAGAATCACATCAAAATCTTACGTAGAAAGTTGTTACTAATTCTAATTTGAACCCTCCACTGAAATTATTTTTTTACTCACCAATATTAGCTAATAACAATCTATTACTTAAAATTTATTGTGAATATATTGTGGTAGCATTTTTTAGTGGTCATTTCTTAAAATTAAATACCACACGTATGAATCCAAAAAAAAAAAAAAATACCACATGATTACATAAAAAATTAAATAAAAAAAAAAAAAAACTAACGGATAAAGATGAAAGAGCACCACACAGACCCATTTATTACTCATTGACTCAACACTCAACCACCCATTTACTTCACACTTATCACATTTACACTTATCATCAAGCACTTAATCACATTCAAACTTTCCCCCATCAGAGAGAGAGAGAGAGAGAGAGAGAGAGAGAGAGAGAGAGAGAGAGAGAGAGAGAGAGAGAGAGAGAGGAGGAAGACTGCTCACTGCTCTGTAATCAGCACAGATAGAAGGCCGATCGGTGGAGATTGTCGCCGCTGGAACGACAAAGCCGGTGGAGATTAGTGGCACTACCTCGTCCGCCACACGTCCTCCTCCCCACCACCAGATTGGGTCAGATCGGCTGATTCTTCTTTTCTTTTCTCTTTCTTTTTTTTTTTTTTTTTCATTTTTGCTTGTTTTGATTCAACTTTATTGTAAATATTGGATTTTGTTTTGTGTTTGGATTATGTGAATGTGAGACCATTTTTTGAGAGTGAAGCAAAGAGACAAAAATAAGATAAGATGTTTTCTGGGTCAGATCAGACGTTTTATAATTTCTTTTTACTTTTATTCAAGTACTTTACCGGTGAATTTTTTTTTTCCGACCAAAAATAGCGAATATTTAGGTATTGTGCCGTTTAAGGCTTAAAATTTTTTTTTTAAAAAGGGGCCTAAGGGAACCGTGAGAACCGTTCATGGTTCTCAAGACCGTGAGGTCCAACCGCGGTTCGCACAGTTTCCTGATTTTGTCCATAGAGCGGTTTTTGAAACTTAAAGAACCGCAAATATGAATGGTTCGAGGGTTTTCCGGTCGGACCGTATGGTCCGGTCCGGGTTTCAAAACCATGATTAATTAAGTATTGTAAAGTATTTTTCATTGGACTTTTGTTGCTATTTTGTCAAGTGCAGCCTTTTTTTTTTGCTTGGATAGGCTTGTCACCACACCAAAAGCCTTTGGGTACCATCTCAAGAGCCCATAGTCGAGTTTCGGCTTGGCTTTCTGACATTATATTCAAAGGCATCAATTTTTCCCTCAACAAAATTATTTCATTAGTTGGAAAGATCGCTTTAGTAGTTCTCCCGATAAGCCTAATAATTTCTTCTACTCCCCTTCTCAAATTGGCCAATAAAGCGGTGAAAGGTGAAACCTGAAAGAAGCTCGGAAACATCATAGCATTGGAGCCCTTATGCACAGCCGGGAATACAAGTATAAAACTGACAAACAAAATGAGGATCAAAACTTCATGGACACTCCTGTTGACACCTCATTTTGCAACCCGCATTTAACCTCACTTGGAGGGTAAAAGGGTAATTTCACCTTAGAAATATGCATCTTGATTTTGGTCATTAGATCCTTAATCTCATTTCACCAAAATGATCTTGATATTGTAACGATCAAATCGATTAGTTGTAAGCCCTAATCGGACCATCAGATTGAAAGTTATCATCAAATCAAGTTTTAATGGCCGAGATGCACTATCACAAATTGAGTCCGACCTTATGTGATTATGAACAATTAATTCCAATTGGTTATAATTATAATCAATTTGAAATTAATGATGTGTCATAATTTGATTGGTTAGGACTACATTTTATGGTAAGGTTGCATACACCTAATTAATTAGATAGTTAAACATTAATTATTCAATGAGTAATTTGTGCAATTATCTTTTAATTAGGGTAAATTTGGAACTAATTAGGTCTGAAATGGGAGTGATTGGAGCCTATTAATGTTAATTGGAAACTAATTTGGGACCTATTAATGTTAATTGTGCTGAAACTATTTTTCTAAGAAATGACCTCTACTCACTATTTCATTGATATCTCTCAGAATATTTTGAATCTGTGAATGAGGTTAATTTTTCCAGAAACTAGACATCCAGGGCTTCAATTTGAGCACAAGAACGACACAATTCCGATCAAAATTGAGTCAGATATGAGTTTTCAAAGTTGGCTCTACGGGCTGTTACAGCAGCTACGGGAAAACCGAATTTTGGCTTGCTCCCCACTCCCACAAATCTCTCCATTTAATGCACCAAATTTCCCCAAAGGCTAAAATGAGGTCTAGGTTCATGATTCATTGTCAACCCTCATTAATGGCCTTCCATTCCTATTTCCTCCACCACTACTATATAAACCCACATTTCCTTCATTTCAAGGAAAAAAAAACCCCCCTCTCTTCTCCTCTCTTGAGTTCTAGGAAGTTGAGTAGTCTTGTCATATTTTGGTCTTCTTGAAACTCAAAATATTGAGTGAGACTCACTCTTCCTCTCCTAACTCTTCTTTTCTTTCACCCATAAGACCTCCCTCAAAAGTCTCCTCATCCACCATATGGATCTTGCATGAAGGTATAATCTATTCTCCTAACTTGTTTTCTATGTTTCCATGATGAGAATTTAAGATTAAAGCATGATATTAATTATTTAAATTCCTTTGAATATGTTTGAATGTTCTTTTGTGTTCTTCACATGTTCTTGGTTGTTCATCACATGTTTATGCATAACACTAGTTTTAATCCTAAATTCATATAAAAAATATGAAGAACATGTTTGTTTCATAATTCTTTCAAATCCTTGAATCTAGGGTATCACCATCCACACACATTCACTAGAATTCATTTTTCAATCCAAATGCAATGCCTAATAAATTGAATTAGGGTTTATCACATGCACACACATTAAATTCATCATGTAAATTCATTGACATATTGGATGATATGATATGAATGTTGGCCACCATAGTCTAGAAGACCGGTTTCACCGGGCAAGGTGGGTGCCTAACACCTTCCCACCTTGTAACATAGCCTCCGAATTTAGATCAAGGGTTAGTAGATCAAATACTTGTCCATGTAATTTTCCTATGACCAATGTAAATTCAATTGAAAATTAATAAAATGATGCATTTTTCAATTTTGGTTTTCTTATTTTTCCAATAATTAAATAAGTGGCGACTCCATTGTAAAACCCTTAATCTAAAGGGAAAAATGTAACTAGTCGAACCTCCATTTTGAGAGACAATAATACGACTCCACCCATTCACGTGGGTTTGGCCCAACTTATTATAAAACGGGCCGGGGGCGCGGTCTCTCACAACTCCCAACTCCTATGTTAAAAAGTTTGCTCGTAGTCAAAATCCCTATTTTGCATCTGATATGATTGCGATTGCACTAAACTCATGTTGCAGGTGCAACTTTTAAATCCCTGAATAATAATTTGCTTGGGTCCTGCCCTAAGGAAAAGAATTGGTGACAAGACCTTTTCACAAATAGAATTGGTGACAACTGACAACATAGCTTATACTAATAATTTTGTTTATTATCTATCGTAATCTATGATATGACTCATCCAACAAAAAAAATCATATACGTATATGCCGACAATCGTCATAAAAATGGTTGAATCCACTCCCCTAGCCTGGCCATCATTGGCTAAAAAAGGTTAGCAAAATAAAGGTGGCCTCCTATCCATCTAATGTGAGAGATACCAAACGAGAAATTGAGATAAGGTGCAATGCGCACCTGATGCAATTCTTATTAATAGTTGAGATTGATTATTGTAAAGAGTAATTTATAATTTTAACCATTAATTAAAAAAAGTTAAAAAAAATTAAAAACAAAAGTTAAAAAAGTAAACAGTTTTTTTTTTTTTGGTGAGGGATGGTAGGGTGCATTGCACTATTGCACCAGATCCTAATCCATCAAACGAAATTTGCTTGATCAATTGTAAGATAATAATCATTAAGAGCATGTTTGGTAAACTGTAATAGACGTTGTAATGTAATAGTTATTTCTATGGTTTAGTTATTCTTTAGTTTGGATATATTTTTATTACAAGGAATAGTCATTCCTTATGAATAGTTATTCTTCAAAATGAAGAATAATTATTCCTTTTTAAAAGGTTGTATTAGCTACTCCTTAGTAATTGCAATAATTTCAAAACTTAATATATTTCTAATAAACAAACTTTCCATATACATCTAACAATTATAAAAATAAAAAATAACACATCTCTCTTGAATTTAAAAATAACAATTTTTAAGGAGATATAATTGTATGAGTAAGATATTCCTTAAAATAAATATTAAGTTTCATTCTAATACTATAACTCACAATCAAACTATTGTATAGGTTTGGTTATTACATTGCAACATACTTTATTACTAGTAATAAAGATTATAATTCTTATAATAATCCCCATTCAGTGTACCAAATGTACCTTAAGTATTTATGAATATATTGTTGATATTTATTATTTAGGGAATGCTAAAACCATTACAAATTTCATTTAAAAAAAGCTTATAAATAGGCCTAATAATAATTGTGATTGGTATCACTTTCACAATATAATAAATAAATATTGAATTACTCTTTTGTAACGAGTGACACATATGTTTCTATAACTTATGTAGTAAAATTTCTATAAAAAAAAAAAAAAAAACTTATGTTGTCGAATGTATCCCTATTTCCTAGCATCACTTTATAGTCTTATTATTACTTTATTATCAGAATTTGTTATTATTATTGGTATTAGTATTAAAAAATTTACTAGGTATATATTATTATTACAATAATTTGTCCTCCACGTTTTTTTATTTTTATTTTTTTGCATTATTATAAAAAGAAAATATAAGCCTATGTTACTATTTTTGTTTACACCAAATGAGGACAATACATTTAGAAGAACAAATACATTATTTACAAAACTTATAACAGACTGGATAAGGAGGTTTTATGTGAGACTCCTTTGTAAAAGTTTTTCAATAGCTTGAGTATTTGTTCTGGTTTAGAAAGACAAAATCAGGAGATGGAATTATAAGAGAGAAAGATTGAGAATTAGATTGTCTTTAGGTTCTTTCTCAAAAAGATTGCAGAGAAAAAAAAAAAAAGATGAGAGAGAGAGAGAGAGAGAGAGAGAGAGAGAGAGAGAGAAATAAGTTGGATAAAAATAAAGGTCCAATTAACGGAAGTCCTCAAAGCATTTGTTAATTGACCATTTAAAAAAAGCTTTTATACTACTTTCGTATAAAATATAAAAAGCATTAAAAAATTTAATTACTTTTATATTTTTCCATAAAAAGTTTTTAAAAATATTTTCTAAATTAAGATCCTAAAATATCCATTAACTTTTACATAAAAATAATTGTGCCAAAAGCTTGTGCATATGCATTAATTATCTATTTAAACTGGGGGGAAGAAAAAAAAAGCAAAGGGATTAGGAGGGTGTATGCGACATCTCTCTCTCTCTCTCTCAAACTTTTTTACATTTCACTTTTTAAACTTCTACTGTTTATTTTTGTTAAATTTTTTTATTTAATGATTAAGATTGAAAATTACTTTTTACCACTATTAATCTCAACTATTGATAGTAATTACTTCAGGATGTTAATCCAATCCAAAGCAAAGTTAGTAGCTTTAAATTTCCATACCATATGATGTTGAGTGTTGGCTATAGTAGGTCTTGTTGGTCCTCCTGGTTGGAAAAATATACCCTGCAACGGGTATATGTTACCTGTGTCTCACAATTGATAGGTCCTACAGTGAGACCCACTAATTGTGAGACACAGGTAACGTATACCCGTTGCAGGGTATAACTTCTGCTCTTGGTCCTGGGCACACCATTTTAGTGATTACATGACATTATTACAGGTCAATGTTGATTGAGCCATTCAGCTACCAAGCCTACGGACGTTTTTTTTTTTTTTTTAATTTTTAATTTTTTATAGGTCAGAATGTAAACACGTGGATCTAAGCTGATCTGAATCCAATGGTGATCCCTAATTTACCGGATGCAGATCCTCTCTATTTCCCTTTAAAACAGGAGTCTCTAGTTCATGGATAGGATTTATTTGAAAACTATCAAGGGTCAAAATTTGGCCATGTCAATTAAAATGTTAAAAACTTAACTCAACAAATTCATACTATAGTTAAACTAAGATTAACTCAGCATATTCCTTTCTATGGTCTCAGATTCACCAAATCCAAATTTCAAAACTTGTCTCTCTTCCACCAAGTTGAATCTCCATAACCATGGCTACAACTGGAAGCCTCCGAGGCCCACTGACCACCACCGGCGGTGCTTGCTGGTCTGACCTTCTCCTCTCTTAAGGTCCCTCTCTTTTCTTGTTCTCTCAAGTCTAGCCGTGGCCAAGCTTCTACTTGCCCCAACACCACCATCTCTGGCGGTGCTTCTCAACAACGTCACCAACACTGGTGGCCGTCGGGTACCCTCTCTTTCTCCTTAATTTATTTTCTTTTCTATTTTTTTTCTTCTCTTTTTGTTTGCTTTTTAGACATGACCGAAACCCATGGTTCCCATTTTGTTTTAGTTTTGATTAGTTTGATATTGGGTTTTGTTGATGCGTGTAAAGCCTGGTGATTTTGCTTGGGTTGAGTTTTTTTGGGTATGGCAGAATGTACTGTGATTACCTGGAAAGTGGCATGCTTGTAGGTTGCTGTATGTATGGGTCTCTTGGACACTCCTCCACCTGGGTTAGTCAAAGGTAAATTTTGATGGTGCCTTTTTCTATAGAGAAAACATTGCTGGTCTCGGCATAATAATCCGGAATGATTAAGAATTAGTTATGGCTGCTTTATCACAACAAATTTCATTCCCTGCTTTGATAGAGATAGTGGAAGTGTTAGTGGCACGTCGAGCTCTCCTTTTTGCTCAAGAGTTGGGTTTTGAGAGTTTGGTGATGGAAGGTGATTCTGAAATCATTATTAATGCTATCAAGGGCGACAATATGAACTTTGTTTGACTATGGTCATCTACTACAAGACAATAAACTTCTTAGCTCTTCTTTCAGAGATGTTTCTTTTTACCATGTTAAAAAATAAGGGAATTGTGTAGCTAATAGATTAGCTAGAAGGGCTATTTGTAATCCTCTTCTTGTCTAGATGGAAGTTGTTCCTCTAAATATTTTTGATGTTTACAACTATGATTTATGTTTGATTAATGAATAATACCCCCACTTTCCAGGGGCTTCTTCTAAAAAAAATGTATTCATATTAACTTTTTATATTTCTTTTATCTTCATTTTCATATTGGTAATGTTGTCAATTTCTATTTATAATTTGGTGACATGACATTATATAGGTGATGTGTCTTAATGAGCGCAATTTTTTATGGCAGCACTTTTTTTTTTTTTTTTGGAGAAAGTTTTGTGGCAGCACTTAATAGTTTGAATAGCCAACAAAAATGGGCAGGAGAATCAATATGATTTTCATTTGTACAGCAAATTGGTCCACAAATCTTCAATACTTCTTTTTATATGAGTGATGATAGTTGGGTTAGTGCAAATTTTAATAGATAAATATTTTTAAAATAAAATATTAAAAAATTTATATATATATATATATATGTTAACAGTTAGTTTAACACAAATCTTACTCATTAAAAAATTCATATTCCATTATCGTATCAAATTATCAATACTTTTCATTGCATTGATCTGTTTTGTTTGTAGGTATAAAGGCCAGTTGGGCCTATTGGGCTTTCGGCTTTCCCCTTAGTGGGCTATAGAGCTCGAGGTCCAAGGCTTGTTGGGCCAGACCAGTCAATACTCAAGGGCCGCGTATGCAATTTCTATTACCTCGCCAATTTCATTACGCACCAAAAAAAGAAATCTCTGCCTCCATTTTTTCTAGTAGCTTCTTCTTCAGCCTCTCTCTCTCTCTCTCTCTCTCTGTGCGAAGTAGTACCACTTCATAGTTCGTAACTGTCACAGCCCAATCTCTCTCTCCCTCTCTACGCTTCTCTGCTTCAACAATGTCGACGGTTATGCAGAAAATCAAAGACATCGAAGATGAGGTATTCATTTATTTCCTATAGCTCACGCACTTTCTAGTTTTTACATTTTTTGAAGTGAAACCCTAGCAGCGCCTTGTTTTGGTTCTGTTTGGTTACGGAGAAATCAGAGGAAATATAGGCAAAAAATGAAAACGAAAAATCGAGTTTATTTATTTATTTATTTGATGGCTATTCGTAGTTTAGATTTCAACTTTACATTTAAGCGGTTGTGTTAAAATTTTATGTCAGCGGTTAGAATCCGTTTGGTTGCTGAGAAAACGGAAAAAAATAAAGGAAATCATAATTATGAGTCTCTTTTTTAACCTATGTTTTTCATATCATTCAAAAAAAAAATGGAAAAGGGATTACAAGAGAATTAAGTTCCATATTATAGTTTCTGATATGTCCAAAATAATTAGCAATAATATGAATCAATCTTCTTCTTCTTTTTTGGTTGCTTGGGTCAAGCTTATAATTTTCCTGTACTTCATGTTCTCAGAAATGCAATTGGAGAGTCGTGTTATGTCATTTTCATTCCATAAGTATCGAATTAATATTGAATATATAAGTGAATGAAAGAATGGTGGCCCTAACCTATTATATGGAAACTCAACGACCTTCAAACTTGGCTAATGTCTCTCCCAAGTTCCATCAAATAAACCAAAAATAAGCAAAGTGAAAGGACCTTAAATTATACCACATTCGCAATCTCCATGTCTCGAGCTAATGACTAAACAACCAATTCATTGCTGAATTTGAAACAATGAAATATACGCAGACTGTAAAATCCCTTGCAATGGATGAATAAACACAATAATTTCTCAGTTTTCTTTTTGAGTGCATTTGGAACACGGAGATTTGGGGAGAGGAGAGGGGAAGGTGGCTGGAATGGACTAATTTGAGTATATTTTGGCCATCTTCCCTTTTTCTCGTATTCCTCCATCTAAACACAAGTCTGTAATAATAATTTAGCTCTTAATAAGATTCTAGACTTCTGGACGAGTTGAGAGTTGATCTTTATGTTGTTTAGGGTATACACGTGACTTTTTTTTTATTGGTAATTAAACATGCACCTGATGAGTCTTGAACCAACAACCTCGCTCTCTCCTTTGCTTTTACAAAAAATGAAGGTCCCATTTGAGCTTGAGCTCATTGGCATACATGTGAGATTTTTTTTATTAACTAATATATGAACATGGTTTTTGTGTTCATTGCAGATGGCAAAGACTCAAAAGAACAAGGCTACTGCTCATCACCTGGGATTGCTCAAGGTAGATATTTTTGGACCCCATAATAATTTTTCATCAGAAGACTTTGAAGATTAATGTTTTCATTATTTCTTCTTTCTTATATAAAAATTTTTTGTGTCTTAAACGTGGAAAAATAGAATGAGCAATCATCTTTCCTCATTGTCCCATCACTGATACTATTTTTATAATACACTAATCATGACATGTCACCTCAACAGTTGTGAAAATTCTTGTATTACTTGACTTATTGAAATTGAACAGGGTCAACATTTTATAAGCACTTCAAAATGTTTAGCACTGGATAAGTTTTCTATACTAGCTCGGGAATTGTGCTATGTGAAATTAAAAGTCTAGGCTAAATATTTTCATGTGCCTGATGTATGTAGTCCGAAGGAAATTGTGTTTGCTTTGTTTGATTTGAAAACAGATTCTAATCCAAAACTATAGTGATTATTTTTACTTAAAATCATTTGCTAATGGACATATTTTAATACATCATGTGAAATGATTTTTTGATAATTAGAACATGGATCTCCTTGGTATGTGTGTAAAAACTCATATTTGGTCTAAGACTTTCTCTTGAAGGTTGTTTGATTGGATAGGTTTGTTACTCTGTTTACTTCATGTAGACTGTTCTGGTTAAAAAAAAAAAAGTTGAAGCAGACAGTGAAAACATTATCTCTACGCTATTAATGTTTGAAATATTTTTAAAATCTATTAGGTATGAACTGATCCTTAGACGCATTTTTTCTGCCTTTTAAATTGATTGACTCTGGGCTTTTGATGCTTTATTGTCGTTTTGTTTCTTTCTATACACCTTTTTAAGCTTCAATTGAAGTTTGTATTCACTTTGGTTTGTATCACTTCTTTTTTGGTGGGTACTCTTGGATAAGTGGATTATCTATTACAATGTAAAGCACTTCATATTTGTTGTTACCTTGAGGAAAAAAAGTAAAAACAAAACAATTATGTTGAATATATTCATTTAAGGTAGTATGTTGCAACTGCATAGTGCACTTGTCATAATCTAATTTCTCCTTTGTCTTGCTTCTTGTTACACTAGCTCTGTAACCATGCTGATTTATCATTATGGCATCTCATTGTGTCAAATAAAGGGTTTGGAATGTGTGTAAATCACATTCATACATACACATAAAATTGAAATGGTGCTGTCCTTCCCCTACAGAATGGGGTGGAGGGCATTGTATTGGGTTTAAAACCCATAGGATGCTCATGTAACTTACTAATCTCTATGTGCACATTTGTGTGTGTATGAAGTTGAGTCACCATGTATTAATTTTATAATTTTATCATGTAAAAGGCACTGATACAATAATGTCCCTTGTTCCTCTTACTTTCCATGTAATGCTTTACATGCGCATTTTTGGATATAAATACATGGGCCCTTTGCTACGCGAGTAGACTAGATTACTCTCAAGCATTCATCTGTGACATGTATCGATCGGAGTTAAATTTCATGCTGTTTTTACCAATATTTTAATTTTCATGCATGTGAGATACGCCAGTATTAATTTAGCCAGAAATTATGGTCATCATTTGTTGTTAATGTTTATTGTATGCAGATTTGCATGCTGATTCCATGGTTCTTTCACATTTTATAGTTAAGTTTCTAGAATTCTTTTTTTCATTGTTATATTTTTTGACAGAACTTATCTATATGTTAGTGATTATGCATTACTAGGCTAAGCTTGCAAAACTACGGAGGGAACTCCTTGCGCCTCCCTCAAAGGGAGGTGGTGGTGGTGCTGGTGAAGGATTTGATGTTACTAAAAGTGGAGATGCAAGAGTTGGTCTAGTGGGTTTCCCTTCAGTAGGGAAATCTACACTGTTAAATAAATTGACAGGGACCTTTTCAGAGGTAAGTTGTTTTTTCCCCAACTCATAACATTTCATCCTTTTGGTAGTTCTGCAGTATGGAACAGATAGCTTACTGTTATAATTTTTTTAGTTGTACATTATAATGGCTTCTAAACAATTATGTTCATACTTAAGCAATGGGATGTGAGTAGCTGATCGCAAAATCTCTGGCTAACCTTATCCAAAAAAAGAAAGAAGTATTCTCCAGTTAACTTCGCGTAAGGGTTCATATGATGGGTACTTGGTTTAAAAGGCAGAAATCTCGTTAATTTGGAAGTTTACAACCATAGTCCCACTGATACATGGATTTTAACTGTAGATTGAATATTTTACTTGACTGTTGATTACATAAGTATTTTGAGTGCAAGCAACCCTGCTGTTGCTCTTTGAATTATGTTTCAAATGAAAAAGAAGAAAAAGCTGCTTTTGGTAATTGTTGGATACTTTTTTCTTGATAATAATTAACTTCATTGGTAAAAATGAAAAAGAAAAAAGAATACAAATCCAAGCACACAGGCAGTGTGCAAAAAAAAAAAAAAAATAAAACTAGGACTCAAGAAAAGAACATCTATCGATCAAATCCAAACAAATAATTAAAAGTGAAAACACCTGTTGCATTGGTCCATTCAAATAAGGTCTGGAAAAAGTAGAGCTCGAGGTCCTGGATCGATCCTTCATTCCCTTCAAAGGTCTGAGCATTTCTCTCTCACCAAATACCCCACATAAGGCAGTGGGGGATCATGTTCCAAATCATTACATTTCTCTGCCTGCTAAACTTGCCCGGCCAACCATCTAGCAGGCTAGCAGCTCCACAACACCTATTGGCATAACCCAATAAACCCCAAAAAGTGTAAACAACATATTCCACAGCGCTGTAGCAACCGAGCAATGTAAGAGTAAATGATTATTAGACTCCCCAGCCCTTTTGCACATGCATCACCAATCTAGGACTTCAATTTTTTGCCTTTATAGATTTTCAATAGTTATAATTTTTCCCCACGCCACTGTCCACAGAAAGAAACTAACTTTTGTTGCGCATTTGGTTTCCACACAGTTTTCCATGGAAAGGAAATATGTGAGCTTGAGTGGAAAGCCTTGTAAATTTGTAATAGGAGGGAACATCAAACATCTCTCTGGAAGAAAGTCTCCAGCAAAACTTGTCCATTCTGTCACCTCCATCTCCTTGGACATCTTTGTTTATTTATTTTTTAATGAACTTTATGCTACAACTTAATGAATTATATTCCAGTTCTGACGTAAAAAAATAAAGATAAAAAATATTCCAGACAAATGTAGGTGAGCTTAGAATGAGGTTGAAGTTTTTAGAGAATGGACAATAGAATGGATGCACAATCGCCCCATGTAACAAGAACAATGTGGCTGTTTGGAAATGTATAACTACAAATATCATTGTGTATGAAGTATTTACTTTGCAAGCAAGCAACTTATAGGCTCTAACAATCTGTCTAGGTGGATGTCTTAGCACATTTATTATGTTTTCCTTTCACTGTGGAATCTGTTATTGTTGTTATCAGTACCTTTGGCTTCTGTTTTGAAATGCAGCAAGCGAAATATGGCTGTTTGGAATTGTATAAATATGAATATCATTGTGTATGAAGTAAATCTTCTGCAAGCAAGCACCTTGTTGACTCTAAACATCTGTCTTGGTGGATGTCCTATAATGTTAATTATGTGTACATTCTTTTCACTGTGGAATTTGTTTATTGTTATTTTTTGTTTCCTTCTGCTTCTGTTCGCAAAGGGGGAAGAGGGGTAATGATGAAAACTGTATATTATGAAAGCTTCTTGTAGGTTATTTCCATAGTTCTTCTGAAGGTCATGTGTCTTTTATGGTTTACAGGTTGCTTCCTATGAATTTACTACCTTAACTTGCATCCCAGGCGTGATTGTGTATCGAGGAGCTAAAATTCAGGTAAGCATGGATGTTTCTGTTTTTTCAGTGCAATCTTATCTGTTGGCTTTGTCTAATTATTGCCCTATTCTCTGAATGGTTTTATCTCTTTTATAAAGCAGCCACCGCTGTGTGTGTAGTGTTGCACATTATTGAGGGGAGATTGGGCTTCTTTCTTCCCCCATCCTTAAACCTCCTTTTGTTTTTCTCTTAAATAGTTGTAACAAATTTAATTCTTAAATTCATGATAGATTAGATTTCTCTCAAATTGTGATTCCAATTTGCCCTTCCGCGTTTATCATGAGATCATTCAGAAGGTTTACAGAAACTTAATTTTTACCAGATACTGCAACATTTCTTTGATGAGTGAAGTCTTCTTGGATTTTTTTTCTTCACATACTTGCACTTCCAATGTTTATTTGTGAAACAGTCTCTCTCCTATTAATAATTGTTTTATTTTTATTTTGATTGGCAGTTGTTGGATCTCCCTGGAATTATTGAGGGTGCCAAGGATGGAAAGGGTAGAGGAAGGCAGGTAAGACATCTTCCCCTAACTTGGTTGTCTGTTTTGGAGCTTATTGATCTATGAAAGATGTAGTTAGCATATGTGTTTCCTCAAAGGGAAGAAATGGGAAATTAAATGCCTTTTTAATTGGAAGTTTCTATTTCAGTTTTTGAGGCTAGAAGACCTATGCGTGCTGTAATTTGATAAATGAAAAGTATTATACTTGTCCTGGACAGCAGGAAACTTGGGTATGGCTATAGGATATGTGTTGGACGTGCTTGCTATTGGTCCTTGACGTGAACTTGACCAATGTGTCCTAAAATGCAAATAAGGAATGAATTTGCACTGCATGAAAAGTCTGTCAGGATATTTTCCCTATTTGTTGTCATATATTTGCATGTTGCCGATACCAGGGTCAGTCTGGAAACCGATATTGACAGTTATATGCCATGATGATATTTAAAGTTTGGTCTTTAATTTAAGTTAGTAGTATACCCATCAGGGTGCAGCCTAGTGGTTGGAGGCTTGGATGAGCTGTAGACCTAGACGTCCTGGGTTCGATCCCCACTAGGAGTTTCCCTAGATTACCTAAACATGGTTTTGGCGGGTGGGATCGTGTATTCCTAGTTTACTTCCTAGGAGTGGGTCCAAAGGGCCCTGCCTTTGTTTTATAACCTTGATCAGAGAGGTGTGGGAAACACTTGGTGAGGTTCCACATCATAAAATAAAAAATAAAAAATCAAGTTATTAGTGCATTTAACACCAATTCTTGAAAGAACAGAATTTGGACCTGTTTGATGTCTTAACTGCATCATTGCATCCCAGAATTTGTGGGTAACAGAAATCTGACAGATAGACACATGCCAACCTCCAGCACCTTCCATGCACGGCAACTGCTATTAAGAAACATGGCTTAGTTTTTCTTCTTTCTTTTTGATTGTGGGGTGAAAGCCCTGTGGAATAGGGTAATACTTATACCTATATAGAGGAATGGGTTCAAGAATGCCCTTATCATGTATGAACCTGATGCCCAACTTTTTCTTTGAATTTTTGACATCTGGTACAAAAGATTGCAGATATTGTTTCCACAAGGATACTCTGTGTTCTATTACCGATCAAACAAAAGTAAGGATGCTAAGTCTTGATTGTTTATATTCAACTTGAATGAATATTTCAGAGATAGCTAGTATATCTTTAGTATACTTGTGTTTCTGCAAAGGTTTTTTTGTTTTTGTTTTTCGCCCCCTATCTCTGTATTACTATTGGGGCTTTGATGCTGTTAAATGGTGGTTTTATTACATAAATCATATTATTTAAGGCTTAATTAGATGCACAATTTATTTGGCATGGTGTTAAATGCTTCTAATGCATATATATTCTTCATATGGCCATGAAATTAGATCTTCTATTGAACTGTCATTGCAAATGCAGGTTATTAGCACTGCTAGAACATGCAATTGCATTTTAATTGTTCTTGATGCAATAAAGCCAATAACTCACAAACGTCTCATAGAGAAAGAGCTTGAGGGATTTGGCATAAGGTAATATGTGCATGGTTATAATTTCTATATTTTTACAGTTGCTCTATTTGTTATTCTAGCAAATGTGTGGTCTAGTTTCTACCTGCACGTGGTCTAACAAATGGATTATTATCACTCTATAACATGAACTCACAGAATAATTTTTTTTGTGACTGAGGTGTTATCATGCCTTAAAGTATTCTACTGCCTTCAAAACTTGTTACTCAGGCACAAAGTGACAGTGACAACTTGATACGTGCCTTTCAGTCCAGAAAACTATATTTCTGTGGGTGTATGATGTAGGAGAGGAGTCAATTTGAAAAATGCTACCCTCAACTCTAATACATGGTGGGCTAGACATTACTACATATTGTTGTTTGTAATTTTGTAAAGGTGGAAGGGATAGTGCTAGTTGATTAAAAAAAGGATATTATGATGATTTGGAGTGTATAGGTACACTACTTGATGAAATTTATTCAATTGTCTAGTGGCAATATACTTCAATGTATTAATTTTTATCTGTGGTTATCGTGGATGTTGTTCTCTTTATTGATTTATGAACTCTGCTGCTGCCTACATGTCGCTCTGTATAGCACAGTGCTTTTGAGTTGCATTTCCATTACTTATTTGCTTCATGGAAATTGCTTACATATTTTCTCTTCCTCATTTTTTTTTTTAGTTCTTTGGATACTATTTTTAATATATTCTTAATACAGGTTAAACAAGGAACCACCTAACCTGACTTTCAGAAAGAAAGATAAGGGTGGAATTAACTTTACCTCAACAGTTGCCAACACACATCTGGACCTTGAAACTGTGAAGGCAATATGTAGTGAATACAGAATTCATAATGCTGATATTACTCTTAGGTATGATGCAACTGCAGATGACCTTATAGATGTCATTGAAGGCAGTAGAATATATATGCCTTGCATCTATGTTGTGAACAAGATTGATCAGATTACTCTGGAAGAGCTGGAGATTTTGGATAAACTTCCTCACTATTGTCCAATCAGGTATGGTTTACTCCATATTGAAAGTTTTTCATTATTTAGATCCTTCCCTTGCCTTTTACTTCCCCTTGCCTGATTTCATTTTGAGTGTTTCATAAGATATTGCAATAATTTAGCACTAGCCTCATCACACACCCTTTGTGAGTGTGATGAAGTTTTTTTTTTTTGGTGGGTTTAGTGTCATAATTGTTCACTCATTCTAATTTGATATTTACACATTTTCTCACAAAAATTGCACATTTAAAACTACTAATACAGCCAGAAGTGTCATAAAGTTAGCTTCAAAAAATGAATATCGAAATAGCATTGAAATCATATGTTCATGTGTAGATTTGTTCATTTTTTGTAGCTGGCCTTAAGATACATCTGGTCGTATTAGTAGTTTTAAATGCACAATTTTTGTGGGAAAATGTGTAAACTTCAAATCAGAATGAGTGAAAAATTATTACACTAAACACCCACACACCCCCCACCCCCCAAAAAAAAAAAAAAAAAAAAGAGCCTCATAAATTATGCAATTGCTAACCACCAAAATAGTTATGTGTAATGAAACCTAGCACCATAAAAAAAAATTGATAGCATTGAAGTCATTGTGTGGGTACTTTTACTTAGAGACCTAAGAAAGTAAATTGCATTCCATTAAACTCAAATATTTGGGAAGCCCACACAGATACATGCGAATTAAAGCTTTTAAAAATTTATGTTAACATAATTTTTTGCAAAGTTTATATATAGAAATAAAAAAAGAATACTCTCTAAAAAAAAGAATAAATTCAAAATAGATACAGGACTACTAATCTACTATTGTTTGTCTTTCACTCTATCTATTGATATTTTTTACTAAAGTTCATCTGTTCATAATAAGATAATGACGACCTAGCATCCATACACACACCAAAAAAAGGCCTCCCCTTTCCAGATCAACCATGAATCTCTTGGCTTATGGATAAATGTATTTGATGATTGATGGTGCTAGACCATATGATCTAAAGAATTTACTATTTCCCAAGCCCATAAAGTTTAAAAGATTTTATGGTGCAAGACCTCCATAATTTTTGAAGTCCAACCTGTTGATTGAAGACCGTGAGAGATTCGAAGTCCCATCAAAGACCCCAGTGCAGGGGTGAGGGGACAAAGGTCATCATTAATAGGTATATGATGAACTTACTGAGTAACTCACCTTCAGCAAAAACCAAAAATAGTTAGCAACCTAACCACCAAATAAAATATTTCCTCCCAAAAAAAAAAAAAAAAAACAGTGAAAAATACTACCTTTTAGTGTTTTTTTTTAATATACAAATAATGTGTTCTGGACCTTTTGGTTTGTCTGGTGCAGAGGCCAAGAGAGAAAATTTGATGCATTCTCTAGAATCTCCTCCACTTCATGAGTGAAGGAAGTACTTCCCAAACAAATGTTGTCTCAGTAAAGTTCCTTCGCAATCCTACTGGACTTCCTCTCTATCAAAAAAATCGTATAGGACTTCCTCAACTTGTGGCGTTTGTTTGAGGAGCCTTTATTTCACCCATAGTAAACAACATATAATGTACACTTGTGTCTTTGCAAATCCTAAAAGAAATGATAATAAAATATTTTATTTATTATTTTATAGGAAAAATAAAAGAAAGCCAACGAACAAATTATAACTTTAAACCGTGACAGAGGCACATAACCTATAACGCATGAAAGGGGAAAAAGTTAATAAAAGGCATTGAATAGGTGAGGTAGTAACCATTTGCAATTTTTGTAGTTTTCCGAACAAAATGGTAGTTGGTAGTTTCTGAAGTAGTAAAAAACGTAAGGAGTGGAGTTATTCAGAGCAGTTTTTGGGTGTGAAATATTTTATATACCCTTGTCTCAAATTTTAGAAGTGAAATACAGTAAAATATATTGAAGGGTTATCTGTGTCATTTCATAGAAAATTACTTTTATACCCTCGGTGTCCAAACTTACAGCCTTTTTCCTACTAGAAAAATGTTTTGCAGTTCATGTTGTGTGAAAACATCAATATTTTAGAAGTGAACGTTTGTGACAGCGAGAGATGAACGAAAATTTCTCTTTCTCTCTCCAAACAACCGGAAACTGCATCCATAATTCCATTTTAAAAAAAATATGAGCTGAGGAACTGTCTTCTGTACTAAGAGTGAAGACATGATATATCACATATCATTTCCCACTTGGTTTTCACTAGTCCAACTAGTAGTCCAAAAATTTCCATATTTACTTGTCCCCAGATGTCCAAACTTACAGCCTTTTTCCTACTAGAAAAATGTTTTGCAGTTCATGTTGTGTGAAAACATCAATAAATTGTATGTCTTGGGTTTGAACTACCTTATGGTTTTCAAGTAAACTAGTAGTCATGAGTCCTTTTTTACTTGTCCCCAGATGTCATTCTCTGTTTCTGATTTTCCTCGGTGGCATCAGTCTGTTTTATAACCCACTTAGTCTCCCCCCCCCCCCCCCCACACGAAAAAAAAAGCTGCCAATGCCTGTTTATCCTGGTTCATAAGTTACATTTATGAACTCATTTATTTAGCGGTCAGTTTTTATTATTACAGTTGATTCCAAAGCATTGTTGTTGTTATTATCATTATTTGGGTTTTTGCCATCACTATCTGCAGTGCGCACCTGGAATGGAATCTTGATGGCCTGCTGGAGAAGATATGGGAATATCTTAATTTGACTCGCATATACACAAAACCTAAAGGGATGAATCCTGACTATGAAGATCCTGTAATCCTGTCATCTAAACATACAACAGTTGAGGACTTCTGTGAACGAATCCACAAGGATATGGTTAAACAATTTAAGTAGTAAGTACCCCTACAGATTTTCATGCTTTCACTGGTTTTAACTTCTCTTATCCTAAAAAAGGGTCTTAACTTCTTATGAAATGTAGCTTTAGATTGAATCAGACAATATCCCACTGCTTGTATTTAGCATTACTATTGCAATTGAAACAAGTGATAGGGGTGGGATGGCTGGTCAGCTTATTTTCTGCAGTCACTCTCAAGTTGCAGCATAGAGCTAATTATAATTTCTTTAATTTTTCATCAGTCATTTTATAAAATAAAATAAATAAATAAAATAAATAAAAATTCAGTTTTTCATTGTAATCATCTACCCGACACATTCTTCATTCTGTTTTTTTATATTCTTTCATTTTGCTTGAGTATCCTCTTTTTGTTTAATGCTTTTTTCTTCATCATCTTGACTGTGCAATGATAGCTCACTCTGGCTTTGTGTACAGTGCTTTGGTATGGGGTTCAAGCGCAAAACACAAGCCCCAAAGGGTTGGCAAGGTTTATTCAATGACCTTTGTGCTCAGTTTCACATGTTACATTTTTCTTTAATTGTGAAATTTTTTCCCCCTTGATCGATTTAATTTTCATGCTCTGACTGAATACATTTATGGTTCTTCCATGCCAGGAGCATGAGCTTGAGGATGAGGATGTAGTTCAGATAATCAAGAAGGTGTAACTGTAGAGACACTATAGTCCTGGAACAGCCTCTCAATATCTGTTAGGAGGCCACCTTTGAAAGAAATTTTCGGCAGTAAGGCTCTTGTTATGAGATTCTGTCTAGTTTGCTAGACCTAAGGATTCTGTCTTCCGCTTTTTCATTCAAATTAGGTAGAACAAGGGGGAGCTTGATTTGTAATTAAGCTGTTTTTTGGTGGTCAAGCTTTGTTTGTTGTGGTTTTGCCTACTGCTTGGTTGTATGGGACTGAACATGGAATCTATTAAGAAAGGGACTACATAGAACAGATGGAAGTTACAACTTAAAATAACTTCACTAAATCTTGGCGTATATGAGACTTTAAACATGTGCTTTTAATTTTTAGATTATTTGGAGGTTTTAAATTCACTATTAACTCATGTCCAGGGATTCCATATCTTGATCTTCAACACAAAGTGTCCTTTGAGAGCAAGGGTTGAACTGTATGCTAATTAATTCTGGTTCACATGAATTTGCTATGTAGTATTGCAGATTGATTTTAAGTGTGTGATTATAGATTATTTTCATTGGTTTATTGCTGGACTCGATCAGGAAGATATCAGGCATGTGCTACAGGATCCCACCCATGGTTGTCAAAATAACAATCTGAATTGTAGGATGGCATGATTTTACGATTTCACCTTATCAAAACGTTTAAAATCGCATTAGAATTGTAAAAATGGTAGGATCGCACGTAAGATCGTATGGGATCTTACTGATCTTACTAAAAACAAAAATTTTTGGTTTTTTTTTTTTATTTTTTTTTATGGGATAAATTTTTTGTTTTGGTGAAACTTTAAGGGTTTTTATATTTTCATATTACGTTGATATGACTTTTTATTTTATTTTTTATAAATTATATTAACATAAGCAAATGTTTTCTAGTTTCTAGTTCACTTGTAATCAAAATGAATAAATGTTTTATCATTTCTAAATGAAGAATTTGATGTTGACTTTACTGCCTTATAAGTTATAATGTTGTTAAATTTATTTGATTAATATACTACTTTGTGTTATAATATTACTAAAATATTATTTTATATATAATGAAAATTTTAGTTTTTTGTCTTTTGGATGAATTTATAATTAACGTTATTATTCAACGTATAAAGTTATTATCAATGTGTTTTTTTTTTTAAATCTGAAAATTTCTAGAATTTTACTAGTTTCAATTTCTAACGATTTCCAACTTGGAACATCTGGAAAATGTTTTTCGTATTTGGTTACTAATTAAACTGAACCTAGATACCTATCAACGCAAATTCATCTAATGAAAATTATAGGAACCTGATTTTGATAACCTTGATCCCGCCGCATTATCCAACAGGTCTTTAGGAGTTCCTGGGTCTTTATTTCCACCCAAAACTAACTCCTAATATATTTCTGCTCGAGATGGTATTCAATTTTGCAACAGAGTTAGCCGCCTTGCCAAAATGTTAATGCGACCAAAAAATTGACCTCACCAAATATGTAAGTTATATATATATATATATATTAAATTGGTAAAAATCAAATGGAGTTGGTAGTGGTATATACGTATGAATTCTATAATAAAAATGCAAAGGAGGGAATGTATTTTCTATTTCGTCATTAGTAGGAAATAGAACCGTTCCCACCTGAATAAAAAAAAAGGGTGAGGAGGAGAACAGAGAAACCAACATACAAGCAAAAGAAATTGAAATTTTTAGAAAACCAAAAACAATATCATTACACTTAGGTTCGAAAACATATAACACGTGTCCTCAAGTCTTAAGCTTTAACGCAACAATTGAAGTAGCTGAGAAAGCTCCTCCTTGTCTGCAAGAAAAAAAATAAAACAAAATAATTTTGCAATCATTCAGCAGTTATAAAAGAACTTTTAAAAAAAATGAAAATGAAAAGGTAGCATTAAAAAAAAAAAAAAAAAAACTCTAACAAGAGAGAATATTCTTATACTTCTATATATTTGGACTTTGAATCTGAGCACAGTTAACAAGCTTTTTCGTGTTTTCACATCAACTAAAATACAATACATGCTGTTATAAATCATTTATAGAAATTGAAGAAATGAAAACCTACATTCTTTTCCAACCATCTTGCTGATTATGGAATCCTCCATGTCCCAGAATATGACCAATTTTCTGGTTGGATTTCATAGAATTCTACAATACAATTCATTTTTTGAGAGGGCATTCAATCACCGCCCGGTGTTGAATTACATTAACAAACGTGTTGATTACGACTGATTTACGAGATGATCGAGCATGCATCAACTAGCAAAGCCCCACAAAAATTGTTTATTTGTGTTTGTTTCACACACGCAGAAGAAACATCTTTTCTGCATTATTAGAAGAAAATGGAGCCAATAGAAATACAATGATTAACCAATATTTTATGGCTGAGAGCATCAGTTGCATGTGCACCACTTGACTGACTTGCGTGTAGCCTAGGTAAGTGTTAGATCATTCTCCGTTTTTTAGTATTTGCATTATGCTTGCACTTTGTGCACGCATCAATATCATGCCAACCTTTGATGGTCCATTAAATTGTTTTAATGGATGTCAACAAAACAAAAACATATGCTGTGGTACATTTTCAAGAGACATGGGTATAGTGCATCCAAAATCACAAAAATACTATAATATACATTCATTCTAGTTTCTTTGTTCCATTTATAAAGCCCATTAAAGAAATAAGAGGAATGCACTAAAAACTTGAATAGTAATTCTTGATATCAATTATATTTCACATTTAAAATTAAACTAAGAAATGAAGCTCGAGAATTGTCTTTTGACAGTGTCAAAAAAAAAATGCAAATATCTTAGCAGCGAAGTCATGTCTTAATTTTTTTAGTGTATAGGATTAAAGCCTACATATGTCAAACAATAAAAAGGAGTTAACATGGGGATGATTACATTCTAGTCTAGAGTCAAGCCTCCTTTAGGCACTATTACCCTCAAGAAAATAATGGTAAAAATTGTATTCGACTGCCAAATATACCTCCCTTTTGCACTATTATCTGTACAAAAATAATGTAAAACAATCATATTCAATGGGCAACTATTCCTATTGGAAATTGGACTAAACTATGGATCCGAGGACTCACCATGGATCCGAGCATAGCACATGCTACGATGGTTTCATAAAAACAGTACGATTTTTTCCGATCTATACAAAGCAGATTTTCCGTGAAGAAGATTTGGCTTTAATAAAGTAGGAGAAGAACCAAATTCCATATTCTTATACAATATTAAAAAATCAGAAACAAATCAAGATAAAGTGGATTAACCCTTCTTTTTGTGACAAACTGTCCCCTGACTCAAGTAAGGTATTTGCTCGACCTTTTCTTCAATCGAAAGAAGTGTAATGCTAGATACAAAACATTTTTCACAACTAACATGCTCTATTATAATTGAACCAATATCACTTGCATCTTGATACACCACTTTTATTATTTATCATTAATAACAACAGGTCATGTCAACAATTGTGAAGAAAAAAAAAGTCCCTAGACGTATTGGTTGAAGCAATCACAACATAATTCATAGAGCATTCAGCTAATAAATTTATCTGCATTCATGTGTGTGCTTTGAAATATCTAATTCTCTACAGCAAATTAACTGTATCAAAGCTCATAAAATAGGCTAAAAGAAAGTTCAACCCTACACACTAGCAGCGTTGGCCCACTGTATTTAATACCAACTTATAAATTTTTTCCAACATCCTACCACATGTACGCCACCATCATAGTTATTGAATAATAGTATTATGTTCCTCTCCTTTATAACCACCAACTACTACATGTCTAGACATCATTAAACAATGTCACAAAAAGGGAGTGCATTATGTACCAAAGCCGAAAGCTAGACAAGAATCTTACAGTTGGAGAGTGCTGGCCCTGATGGTAGTGGTGGTGGTGGTGGTCATCACTGTTTGTGGTGCTTACATCGGTGTTCGTGGTGGTGGTGGTGGTGGTAGAAGCAATGAGCTCTTCTTCATTTCCAAGACTCGCTCTAGATACGTCCCTCTTGTTTTGCTTCCTATTTTCCCTTATTTTTGAGAAATCGAGAGAGTAATCTGGCACCTGTCCTTTCTGGTCCCAGTCCCCAAATTGTGGCACTGATAGCCAGGGAGCATTCTTCTGCATAAAAACATTTAAGTTTTTCATACATGCATAAAAAAAAAAAATTCATTGCTACATTAAATATAAGCATCAATGCTGCTTTTCCGTGGACTAAAACCTTTAATTAATCACACATTTCAAAAAATTCAAAAGAACTCCTGAATTGCTACCAATTCACATTCCAAGAGCCAAAAAGGGTGTGTAAAATACTAAAATGTACTCATGGAAACTTCACAATCACATAATCAAGTTCTTGATAAAAAGCCATAAAAAAAAGCTAATCAAGTGATGTCTTATAATCAATTATAAGGCCAATATTGACATATAGTAAACACCTAATGCGGGACTCTACGTAATTCTGCATATCAAGGACAGCATTAAACTCACCTAATCCAATCCACATAATCGATATATTACAACAATGATCCTACTTCATGTTCATGACAAATACTTAGAAAACCCATTTGCATGATGTTCAAATTAAAGTAGATAAAATAAAGAAGTAAATTACATTCGCCTTCATTATGACTCCTAGTTCTTTCTTCTCCAAAATTGTCAGTTTGGAATATCTAAAATAAAAATCACGCCTTGGCCGATATGGTCTCCCAAATACATAGATGTAATTGATGTCGACAGGAGTTGATATTTAAAAGCCAAAGGCTGAAAAAAATAAAATTTAAAGGTGGCAGCTTTGACTATTTCTCATGTTTGAATGAGAACACAAAAGGGAAAATAGGTAAATTGATATGATTACTTGTCTGAATGTCTCATGAGGATGAAAAAATCAACCAAAAAAAAAAAAACAAAGAATTGACTTTCCAGAAGAAAAATGGCCATCAGAATGAGAATTTATAGATCTAATTTGTTTCTAATTTCAGCAATATTCCTCTAAAATAATAAAATAGATTAAAACGGAGTTAAAAATCATAAAGCTCAACTGAGTTACACCATAACAATAAGTATAAAGTTCCTGTAAGCGTATACATTTCAGTATATATATCAGACTGAAAAAGAACTTCAAGCTCCGTTTGGTGGCCAAGAAAACGCAGGAAAATAAAAAGAAGAACAATTTTATATTTGAGTACTTTAACCTTTGGTTTCTAGTGCATGTGAACTGATCAGTAAACATTAATCATGAATGTTCACTTATCTGAGTCCAACAAGAACATAAACACAAAACAAAAAAAAGAAAGCTTTCTTTAAACTCTTATTAGCATCCTTTCCAAACCCAAAAGAGCATGAAGCATATACTTCTTGAATCCATAACTTTCTTAGTGTTCTCCATCATCTTTCTTAGCAAACAAACAAGTACACAACTGAGCAACAAAAAATAAATAAATAAATACAAACACAAAACACAGAGAAAGAAGAAAAAATAAAACCCACCTCCTTACGATCCTCCATGAGATTGATATGTATGAATTTAGACAATCAAAGAAGAAGAAAGAGGTTTTTTTTTTTTTTTTTTTTGGTTTTTTGTGTGGCTAGCAGAGGAGGAATTGTATGAAACGCACAGCACAGAGAGATGACAAACAACGCGGTTGGTATAGGTCTGTTAAATGTATAATATAAAGCACAATTACTAGTGGAATTGTAACTATGTATATACGTTGCAATTTACAATATGGGACTTTTGGTTTGACATAATTACGCAACTGCCACGACTCGGACACGGTTTTGTTTAGTGTTTATCTTTTCTTTTTCTTGACTTTCTCTTCTTATAATCTGTTCGGTGCCGCCATTGGATTTTTTCTTGCTGACTGGATTTTTTTTTCAAAGTTTTTGGTAATTGATTTTATTAGCTGTCCTTTTATAAAAAAGCAAGAGAATCTTTCATGACTGCACAGTTGGGGCAGTGATTAAAGTTAAACGTAAACCCACCCAACACATGATCGCATACACTGCGGAGTCATCTTTTTTTCTTTTTTTTTTTTTCTTTTTTTTTTGCTGAATAGTCATCTTTGCATGCATTCGTTATGAAAGAATATAACAGGGTTTCCTTGCATTGATATATGGAGCAAAAGTCAATAAATAAATACTATTTTAATTAAATATTATGTGACTCACACAAAATATATAAAAATAATAATCGATTCGATTGCAATAACAAACTCAACATTAACTAATAAACTTTGATATTTATCATCTAAAACCTCTCGTTTTTTTTTTTTTTTTTTGCTGAATATCTGAAACCTCTCGTTATTAATTTATCTCTCAATTCTTTTGTCAAACTAGGTCTGTGTTGGTTAGTTTAGAGATGGTTGTGTTTTTTCCTCTGCCTTGTATTGATTATTTCTCCTTTGGTTTAATTAACGTAAAGAAAAATCAGAGAAAGAGAAAGAAAGAGAGAGAGAGAGAATTTGTAAAAGAGGCATGAAGAACTGTCCTTGGCATTAGTGTATTCAACTTAATATCACATTTTTACATAGAGTAAAAAAATTATTTGCATGAATTACATGATTCAATATCCAACCTTTTTTTTTTTGTGTTATCTATCGTCAATTTATTGTAACCAAAACCTGAATACCAATAGCTAGCAATTACCACTCTCTATAAATTTATTGTTCATGGACTGCATCATTAGGCTAGTAAAAACCAATCACAATAGGATAAACCTTGGGTAAAATTTGATCTGATACAGGGTTTTTTTATATTATCTCAATATATATATATATATATATATATATATATATTAAGAATCAAGCCTACAAAATAAAAAATAAGTACATTTTGGTGTTTGAACTTTGAAGGGACATCGTCCATCCAAATTAGTAAAGGAGAATACTAAAATCAAGGAAGTCAATACCATACCGGAGGCTGTATTGGTTTGGCTACCGATACAATATATTTCGGATACCGGTCAATACCGGTGTACCGTTTCGAGTTTACCACTATTTTATATATTTAATATGTATACATACATACCAAATCCAAATTAAGTAAAAAAAATTGGAGAGATCAAAGGTTAGGTGAAAAAATGAAATTATCTACAAAATAATTTCATTATTGATTATTTTAAAGACAAAAATTGCCACGGAATCTATATAAAATTATAAACAATCAAAAAAAAAAAAAAAAAAAAAAAAAAAACACAACACAACACAACACAACATTTTGTGTTTCGATTCGGTACGGCCGGTATGTAGCTGGTATAGCCGGAATTCGCCGGTATGGTCAGTACACGGCCGGTACGGCTGAATGTCATTATCATGGCATGAATATACAAAATAGGAGTGTACCGGTACCAGTGCACTGGCCGGTACGATATGTACCGGCCGGTACGGTATCGGCCACACTGACTAAAATCAAGTCCGCAAAATAAAAAACAAGTACATTTTGGTGTTTTGAGGGACATCTTCCATCCAAATTAGTAAAGGAAAATACTAATTAAGGTATGCTTTACAACATTATCTTGCCTATTTATATAGAAGAGAAGAAATTTTTATGAAGAGAACTGGCAAATGATAATAACCTTTGTGTCTTGTAGAATATGACCAAAAGATGAGAAATGTGCTCCTTCATTCGTTTGTAAAGACATTGATGACTATCTCTTAATTACTTTCAAAAACCGTTTTGTAATACCAATCTTATGAACATATTGTATGAACAACTCTTCTAGCGGCCATCGTTTCTAAAATAGCAATTAACTGATTCATTTAAATGTTTTCAATTAAATCAATTAAATTAAATAAAAATCTCTACTTACATTGGAAATTCTAAAAAACAAAAACAAAATGCTTTGATGCTTTAAAATTGAAATTTGTTTATACTATCAGCAGAAAACTAAAATCAAGTTTGTTTTTACATTTCATTCTGGTCCTACATGTTTGATTTTGTTTTTATATTAGCCGCGTGTACTATTTTTGTTAATAAATTTGATTTTTTTTTTTTTTGAGAAACACATACACACATATACATATAATATCATCTCATTATTTGATAAACTGATTGGTGTCTTAGTCTGATAATAAAGAACTATCATCAGGAGCGGGCACTATAAGTTGAAACTCTCTCCAAAAAAAAAAAAAAACCTCATTATTTGGTAATCTATAAAACTATTTACATACACACACACACACACACACACACATATATATATATATATATATATATATATTATTTAAACAAATCTGACTTATTAACAAAATCATGTTACTACAAATATACATAGGTGATTACTTTAATTACCACTTAGTGAGTTTAAAAAAAAAAACTTCAAACATGTTTGGTACCAAAATTTTACTTAAGATAATAACAAAAATTGTGTGTTAGAGTATAAATGTACACCACTTTTATGCTAGGGATGTGATTTACTTTTATTGTTTATTCGCTTATCCATTGCTGTATATTTTGACGTGATAAGTTTGATATGATTTTTCCTCAAAAAGAAAAAATAATAGTTTGATATGATTTACACAGTTTTTGTTTTTATTTTTTGTTTTTTATTTTATGAAAGATACACGGTTTTAATTAGCTGTAGACAGTTTTTAAGATGAATTAATTAAATTGTTGACGTAAATAGTATAGCTGTAGCCTGTAGAGGGTATGGCCGTGTGGGTGAGTTAAATAGTTAATAGAGTCGAGTCGACAAAATTGAGATTCGAAAATGATATTTTTGACTAAGGACATCTTATAATCCCCTATCAAACAATGGAGGATAACTAGTCATATATGTATAAATATAAATATATATATATATTAATGAAAAATGCTAACAGATGTATAATAATTAACAATCAATTTAAAAAAAAAATTATAAAAAAAAATAATTAATATTTTAACGATGGTTGGATTCTTCAGTGGGTGGTCTGACTGTATCTCCCAAACGTAATTCATCACTGACATTAGTAAAGGACCTTTTCATTCCTGGCACAAATGTCTGGAATAAGGAGCTTATTGATCAGAATTTTCTCCCATGGGAAGCTGAAAGCATCCAAAGTATATTTTGGAAAGTTAGAGCGCATATCAGATGTTGTCCACCGAGAGCAGATCTGCCCTGCCAAGTTCGTCGAATACAGAGGGAAGCAAGGCTTTTTGGAATGTGATTTGGAAGCTGCGGATTCCTAACAAAGTTAAGCACTTCATGTGGAGAGCTTCGAATGAGTCGCTACCTACCAAACTGAATTTGTTCACTCGGCATATACTCCCTGACAAAGTCTGTCGTGACAGAGTATCTAACAGATGATCCACCGTTCATGGCTGTGTGAGAACTCAATGATTGTTCTTGATTTTCTCCTAGTTCTCCCACGAGCTTTTATTTATCATAAAAATAATGTAAAATTTTTTTAAAATAAATTATTAATCGTTACTACAAGTACACTCGCTAGCATTAACTTTTTAAAATTGATAACTCTGCAACTAGTAGCGTATGGCATTTATTAGACAGAAAAAGGACTGAAACACTACATTGGACAAATACGTTGACCTTTTTGCATTAGATGTTGGCGTTGTAACTTGCAAGGGTTTGGCCCTTCATTATTGCGGCATTGATTGCAATTTTTTTTTTTTTGAAAAAAAAAAACATTTTAAGGATTATAAGGTTTCATTTATATGCCAAAGACCTTGTTATTAAATTGACATCTTCTCATGCATAAAGTATTTTGGAGTTTAGGAGTTAAATAATGAAAGATGTGGAACCTATAGAGAGCACCAGTGGAGTACTTGAAGATTGAAAGGTGAAGAACATATAGAGAGCACCAGTGGAGTCATATATGCTAACAATCAATTTAAAAAAAAAATTTATAAAAAAAATAATTAATATTTTAACTATTTTTTTTATTTATCATAAAAATAATGTAAAATTTTTTTAAAATAAATTATTAAAAACCCTTCAAAAGGTTAAGTCAGTTGTAACTTGCAAGGGTTTGGCCCTTCATTATTGCGGCATTGATTGCAATTTTTTTTTTTTTGAAAAAAAAAAACATTTTAAGGATTATAAGGTTTCATTTATATGTCAAAGGCCTTATGAGATAAAGTTGGAGTTTAGTCAAAGGTTAAGTCAGGTAATTGAATAGAAGTTGAATCTCCACCAGTGGGGTACCTGAAGAATGAAAGGTGAAGAACTTATAGAGAGCACCAGTGGAGTGTTGGCCAAAAACCCTTCAAAAGTTAAGTCAGTAACTGAATGATCTCTAATAACTTGAGTATGAGAATTAAGAAATTCTACATACCTTGAAAAAGAGGAAGTTTGGTGCTTATATAATATAGGGCTGATTGAGACCCCATGAACGTAAGATCTTCCCTTGTAAGGAAGATACATAGTTAATGCTTCAAGATCTCTATGCTTAATTTTCTATATTTTGAGGATATGAATATGTAGAAGGATCTTTAGGCAAGGTGCACAAGTTCTTTCCATATGGGCATGCAGGAGTGGAAAACATGCAAACAATGTGGAACTAAGTATAATGAGTCGTCGATATGAAGATGCTTGTTGGTATCACGGGCTGACAGATGATTCATATCAACTATCTCAGATCACTCGAGGTATGATGGTTCCTCAAAGACCAATGATAATTGTGAGCCTAGTGACCCAAAACGAAGCATGACTAGGGAAACAAGGTGACACACTTCATTGATGACTGAAAACCCCTCAGAGGTCAAAGACCCTTCATAGGCCAAAGACTATTCCTAGGCCAAAGACCCAAAACGGATCTTGAATAGGGAAACAAGGCGACACACTTCATTGATGATTGAAGACCCCTTAAAGGCTGAAGACCATTCATAGGTTGACGACCCAAAACGAAGCCTGACAAAGGAAACAAGGTGACACAATTTATCAATGACTACAAACCCTTCAGAGGCCGAAGATCCTTAATAGGCCGAAGATGCTTTTGGTGATTGAAAACTCTTTTAGTAAGCTCATGATACTTTTGGTGACCGAAAAATCTTTCAGTGACTGAAGATGCTTTTGGTGATCAAAAACTCTCTTGGTGAGCTCATGATACTTTTGGTGACCAAAGACTTTTTTTATTGACAAAAGATGTTTTTGGTGACCAAAGACTCTTTTGGTAAGCCCATGATGCTTTTGATGATCGAAGACTCTTTTAGTGACCAAAGATGCTTTCAATAACCAAAAACTCTATGGTGTTAGAAACATTTTTAGAATGGTGAAAATATTCTCTATTAGTATCCATGTAATATAAAAGAAATTAATTTAGGAAAATAACTCAAAAGTACCTTATTATGACAAACAACTTGAATTATTATAAAAATAAATCACCTTTGGGTAAAAAATTTATCTAATTTATAAAGGATCATGGTGAAATTATTTGTGAATTTGATCCGATATAATATGCCCTCTCATAATAAGGTGCACTCCACCAATGAGTTTTACTTTAGGTGCATTTGCGTAGCGGCTGCGTTGTGTTTGATTGTGTTGCATTTTTTTATTCTGGTCCCATGACACTATTCATGGACCTGCCAAGTGATAAAAATGCGTGAATAGTAATTTGCAGTAATAAAAAATATTTTGCTACAGTATTTTCAGTAATAAATTTTCAGTTTTCAGTTTTTAGTAAAATAAGCAGTATCTAAATGTACACTTGGCCTTATGTAAGATAGAGGTATAATAATTAAGTGAACAAAGTAGTTTCTCACACTGGCGTCCTACCTGGGGGTGTAATATAACCATAAATCCCCCCATTTTAGTTTACCAAAAAAAAAAAAAATAGTTTCTCACAATGATAATTGTCATGGTGAGTTTGTTAATTTTTCAATCACATTTGTGATGTGGTAGATACAATTTTATGAGGTTATGCTACTTATTCACATCATGAGACAAATGGAAAAGAAACCTTATTAAATGTCAATGTCATCAGAGAAAACAAATGCAATATCATTAGATATTCCTATAATAGAACAATATGTACCCTGTCATTTCACATAAATAGTAAATCACTAAATTTTACTATGCATTTAATTAGTGTTACTCATTATAGTGTGAAAAACAGTAGCTCATCATCGCCCTACTTGCAAAATATTGAGATTTACTCGAAACACAGTAATAATGACATCTTAAGGCTACAACTAGGCCTAGCTGTAAAAAAGAAAATAAATATAAAGGCAATGAAATAAGGCTCAAGTACTTTTGTTAGTTTGTTGTCAAATGAAAAGGCTACAATTACCCTTCCAGCTCTTTCCACTTTTTATTTCATCATTGCTAAACCTTAGCCTAGGATAGGCCCATTAGAGGCCCAAACTTGGCCACTACACTACCCCCTAACTCCTAATTCCCAAAAGGAACCCCAATTTTAAGGCCCAGGTCAGTCCTAAACAATCTGTGACCCAACAGAACCAGGCCCACTGTTTGTAAGGGTCAATCCATCTTTATTGAGCTATGACTCTTCCTCTGCGGGAAACCGAGTAAGAACATATTTAAGGATTCTGGGACTAGGATTTTGAGTTAAGGGAGTGAAGTATAAGTAAAAAAAAAAAATTATAAAATTTCAAACAAGTATCTATTTAGTATTAACAAAAAACCAACAACAAAAAATACACAAAATTTTTGTTTCGTAATACTTTATAATGCAATCATCAACTAATAAAGACAAAATTTCATTGTCTCTTAATACATTAGAACATTTATATCTGCTCATGTAAAAATTTCTATCTATTTTAGCATAATAACCTTTTTATTTTTATTTTATATACTCACTATTATTTATTTTACATTAAATTTCACCATAATACTATTTCCTTATATAATTTTTTATTAGTATCTTGGGTCATCTCTCTCTTCCTTAATCAAAAACCACTATCATCAATCTAAATAAAGTCTAAAACATTCATTTTCATAGCAACAATAATTGAGTAAATTTTCCTAATCTACCCAAAATACACTCACATTAGTCTATGTATCATTGTACAAAAATACATTTGTCTTATTATAATTGTGTAAATTTGCAAAAAAAACATTTGTGCTATAGTAATTGTGTAAATTTGCTTAGTTACTACAGCACGTATATATTTTTTCACAACGATTCATAGACTAATATAAGTGTATTCTGAGGTTGATTGGAACAATTTGGGGGCTTATACTATTTTACAACTAATGCAAATGCTATTATAATAAAATCAATGTAAATTGTAGAGGAGGGAACCTAAATTTTTTAAAAAGTGAGGGCCCAAATATAAAATGGTAAAAATTATACATACATACATACATATATGTGTGTTTGTGTGCGCGTACCCAAAATATGGTTATTGAGCTCAACCTCTATTTGAGCTAACAATCTATTTGTATTATGAGCTTTAGGTTTCCTACTATGGGTGGTTCTGCGCTCGGCAACTCAAGTACACTTGTTCTCTCAACTCCTCTCCAGACCTCACAAAAATGCTTCCTCTCTCTCTCAGAATGATCGCTCTCTTTTCCTAGTGTTCTTTCTAAAATTGCCAACCCCCATCCATCATTCCATTCTTCTATTTATAACCTTAAGTAAGTGGAGGTGTCATGATTACCTTACCTCACTAGTGCAAATGGGGGTCCAATTCTCTCAACTTTAGGTGGGTTTCTAGAAGGTAAGTGGTAATGGCATTAAGACTGGTTCCTACCCTCATGAATTTGCTCGAAAGCGATGTTCCTGAAGGCACTACCAGTTAACGGGGTGCGG
Source organism: Castanopsis chinensis (assembly GCA_032878915.1). NCBI lineage: Eukaryota > Viridiplantae > Streptophyta > Magnoliopsida > Fagales > Fagaceae > Castanopsis > Castanopsis chinensis. The sequence goes on from JAVQMG010000122.1 coordinate 20,265,388, forward strand.
GGGTCCTCCGGGCAATGATATCCCTGACTAGGTTAAAGACGATAGAGAGAGATGGGGGAAAAAACTTACCCATGGTGTTCAAGTTAGTGAGGCTTTATTTTGGTTTTGGGACCATAGATTGGGCCGGGACATCCGGATCGAGGCTCGTGGACCAAAAATGGGGGTAAGGCCCAAATGACGCATCGTAAGGTTTAGGTTCGACGCCCATGGGGCCTGGGGCCTAGGACTGTATGGCCTATAGGGTCTGGGGCCTAGGTCCGTATTAAGATTTGGGCTCAAAGCCCATGGGGCCTGGGGCTTAGTCCCGTACAATAGCTCCCCCTTGATTCGTGTCAAATTACCGGAAACAAATTAAGGGTGATTTGAGTGGTGATGATGGTCTCCCGAGAACCCCGAGCACCAATTACTGCGTGGATAGGGTGACTATCAGTCTTATTAAAAGCAGTGTTGTGCTAGGCTGTCACGTCAGTAATTATAACCTGTTGGTTCATGAACCGTCTAACAGTTCACGAGCCGTTTGACGGTTCGTGAATTGCGCCCGCAAATGTGGAGAGGTTACCAAAAAGGGTTGGGAGGGGTTTTTCCTGCCTCCTGCCACATTAAATGTCGTAACCTCTATATATAGCCTTTCCTGGTCCCCCATTTCACATTTTACATCCTTTCTCTCTCAATCTCTTCTCTGCTGAGCATCCTCTTCTTGTGCATATACACTTCACTCCAGTTCATCACTCTCTAGAGCCCAAAATAAGTTCTCTTTACCTTTTATCCCTTCCGATTTTTCTTCGTTCCATAGTTTAGAAATGGGATTTTCTCATCTCCTTACTCCTGGGGCTGCTTTGGCCAATTTTAGAGAGGCCTATGGCGTCCCAGAGGATGTCGACATTGCCTATTGTCATGAGGGCGGCATTGCTCTTGATAGGGCATATGGTTCGAACGTTGCATTCTTTCCATTGATGTCCATACCCGAGGGTGGTGTTAGATTCCCCGTGGACCCTCTTATCATAAGTACCTTTAGGTTCTATGGCCTATGCCCCAACCAACTACCCCCCAATTTTTATTGAGTCGTTAGTTGCGTCAGCCGACTAAATCAGATGTTTGGGTTGCAATTGAACTATCATGACATTAACTTTATGTATAAGTTATGCAGCAAAATTACAAGTGATTATTATTTAAAGACTAGAGATATGTGGGTCTGGCTTATATCATGCCTGCCCGACTCCAATAGAAACTCAGCAGGATAGTTTGTTTGGGCGCGAGGCAATTGGCTTGCCAATGAACTATCTTGCCCGCTTTCACCACGTGATGTTGGTCGGTACCGGATACTCTTAATTGATAAATGGAATTATGATTATTTCACCCACATAGCGACTAACCATTTTTTTTTTGGTGTGGTCCCAATGCAGAAAGCAGAAGGTTTACGAAAGACCTTAGAGTGGTGCACGTTAAGGACCTGAACTTTGTGCTCAGGTCTGAGATATTCGTGCACTTTGAAGAGCAGCTCCTAGCATTGCACCTCATCCTTAACTATGACCGTTGCTACACTACGTGGCAACCTTTCGGGCCAGCTTTGTTGGTAGATAGTCCATTGCTATCATACATCGACGTTTGGCACGCCAATTTTCTCCCTCCAACTTTGATGGTTGGTGAAGCTCGGGATCTCGGTCCCAGGTATACCACAGTAGAGGATCTAGCTCTGGTGAGAGAAGAATCGGCGTTACGTATGTCCTTAAGTCGTAAAGTTCACATTTTTGTGTCTAAGCAGCAAAGCTAGAAGCAGCCGAGGTTGATCTAGACGCAGATAAGATGAAAAATGACTGTCGGCTGGCTCCTGACCATTACCTGCCCTACAACTCAGCCCCAACAGCCCCTGGGTAAGGACCGAACTCCTCCTCCCGCTCCTTCTAGTCGTACCAAAAAGAAGCAGCGCGTCACTGGTCAACAAATCGAGATTCCAACTAATGTTCCATTGAAAACTCCTCCCCAAATGTCAACTGGGATGTTATCCGGGAACTGGTGGGCGACTTCCGGCTAACTCCCCAAATCGGCACTGATATGGCGTCCTCGTCACAGCCTAAGGTGACTTGGCAGCCTACCTTCAGACTTAGTGATGGGCCCCTGCTAGCATCCGTTAGTGCAAGTATCTGGTCCCATGGCTAAGGGGGGCGTGTTGCATAGAGCTTGGTGCATGGTCTCTTGTTGCCTGAGGACGTAAAATATTTTTAGAGGGGACCGAGGAATCGCTTTCTACGTGATTACAGTGACACACCATAGCGGTAATTTTATATCTCAATTCCACACTTCTTTTAATGTTTGCACATTCGTTTCACGCCCGTACTGATCACTACAACAATATTAGGTTGCGCAGTTAACACACGCTCTCAAGGAGAGGCTGAAGGAGCTTGCCGAGGAAGCAAGGGGAAGCTGCTGAGGCCGTCGAGAAGAAGGCTTGGTCATCAGAGAAAGTTTGGTTAGTAATGGAGAAAAAATTGGCTAAGATAGAGAAGAAGATAGGGGAGCTAGAACTAAATTAGTAGAAGCAGCCAGTCTCAACTTAACTCAAGTTGACGCGATGGCCGACTTGAAGACAGCCCTTGAAGCATGCGAGGAAAAGTGGTACAATGAAGGCTTCGTGGACGTTGAAAATTCCATGGAACCTATTGTCTATGAAGCTCAGATTCATGGGTTCGGGGAGGGATGGCTAGCCACTCTTCAAGCAATGGGAGTGCCCGATGACTCCCAATTAAGGAACCCAGAACAGATCCCGTACCCTACTCCTACTCCCCCCATCCAGAGCCAAGCTGGCATTGCTAATGAAGAAGATACTCCTAGTATGAGAGAATTGGTCTGAGCGATTGATACACACGTGGAAAGAGTTGGTCTTAAAGTTACCAGCAACCTCAATGCTCCCGAAAACATGAAAGTCCAGCAGTTACTCACCGATCAGCCAACTAAGGGTGTCCCAGGCCAGCGAACGGATGCAATTCTTGTCCCGTTAACTGATCCTACATTTGACTCTTTTATTTTCTACTCATCTTTTAGTTTCTATTTTTCTTTGCTCGGATTGCCTATGGTCACCAGGTTGTGGTGACAGAATAGTGGTTTACTTTTGCCCTTCTTTTACTTTGCCTTTATTCGCATTATTTGACATGGTTAATGAACATTTGGTCTAATCATATATCATGAGCATTTCTCGAATTATTACCAAGCTACTGTTTCTATATGCATACATGATCATTTGTTGTTTTTTGTTTTTTTTTTTTTAATGAAAAATTAGATCTGTGCATGCATATTGACTGGGGTCATTCTGTAGGGGTTACCCACTTTAGAAAGAATTGGCTCCTCGAGGATAAGAGCCGAATTTGACGCATATCAAGTTCAAAGCTTAGGGTTCCTCCTGCCTAGAGCTTTAGATCTGGCCGAGAACAGTGTTCGTCCAGTGCATTTATAGCCAAGGTTTCCACCTACCCGGTGATGAGGATCGAACCGAGGATAGGTTTCTCTCCTTAGCGTATGTAGAGGTTAGGTTTCTACCTGTTCGGTGATAGAGATCGAACCGAGGATAGGTTTCCGTCCAGTACATTTATAGCTAAGGTTTTCACCTGCCCGGTGATGGGGATCGAACTGAGGACAGGTTTCTGTCCTTAGCGTATGTGGAGGTTAGGTTTCTACTTGTCCGATGATGGAGATCGAACCGGGGATAGGTTTCCTTCCAATGCATTTATAACTAAGGTTTCCACCTGCCCGGTAATGGGGATCGAACCTGGGATAAGTTTCTGTCCTTAGCGTATGTAGAGGTTAGGTTTCCGCCAGTCCGGTAATGGAGATCGAACCAAGAACAAGTTTCCGTCCAGTGTATTTATAGCTAAGGTTTTCACCTACCTGGTGATGGGAATTAAACCGGAGACAAGTTTCTATCATTTGAATATTCAGCGTTAGTGTCCCTCGTGAGAGACTAATTATGGAAAATAAATACAGATACAATAACATGGGTAAACATCACATTCATATTAATAGTATGTACATACAGCGTTATGCTCGGTCTGTGCTTTCACATACAGGTGATCAGTGATAAAATCTCTTCAGATTGTAAGCATTCCATGGTCGGAGAAGTGATCTTTCATCTAAATCTTCCAAATAATAAGCACCCGCACTAGCGATGACAGTCACTCTGTATGACCTTTCCTAAGTCGGGGCTAGCATCCCTGCATTGACATCTCGGGTATTCCCTACTACCCTACGAAGCACTAGGTCTCCAACGGTAAACTCCCTTCTCCTCACACTTTTGTTATATCTTTGGGTAAGCTTCTGTTGATACTCTACTAGCCGTATGGTAGTTGCTTCACGGTGTTCTTCCGACAAGTTTAGTTGCTTCATCATCAATTCTGCATTCTCGGTTGGAATGAACTCTGAGACCTAGGCGCTGCACAGGTTTATCTCAACTGGTATGACTGCTTCTGCTCCAAATTTTAGAGAAAATGGAGTTTCTCCTATGTACCTTCTCGGGGTCGTCCGGTATGCCCACAGAACACTGGGCAATTCCTCGGCCCACTTACCCTTGGCGCTCTCTAGCCTTTTCTTCAATCCGTCTACAATGGCTTTGTTGGTGGCTTTAGCTTGGCCGTTACTTTGTGGGTATACCGGGATAGAATACCGATTCTTGATGCCGAGATTACCACAAAATTTGCAGAAAGCTTTACTATCGAACTGCAGCCCATTGTTTGACACAAGGGACTCTGGCACCCCAAATCTTGTTATAATGTTCCTCTATACGAACTTTTTGACATCTACATCCCGGATGTTTGCCAGTGCCTCCGCTTCTGCCCACTTTGTAAAGTAATTCACTGCCACTAACACGAATCTTCGATTGCCTGTTGCTCGAGGGAAAGGACCAACTATATCTAGCCCCTACTGGGCAAAGGGCCATGGGCTACTAATAGGGTTCGGATTCCCAGCAAGTTGGTGGATCAGCAGGGTGTGCTTTTGACATCGCTCACACTCTTATGCATACTCAATGGCATCTTTTTGCATTTGCGGCCACCAAAATCCCTACGTCATTACTCGGTAGGCCAATGAACGTCCCCCAGCATGACTGCTGCACACCCTTTCATGAAGCTCGGCTAGGAGTTATTCAATCTTGCTGGGGTGTAGACACTGTAGGTATAGCCCCTCAAATGATCTTTTGTATAGCTTCCGATCGGCAGATAACCAGCACCGAGCAGAGGCTTGGCGCACCCTGGCTGCCTCTTTTTCGTCACCTAGTAAGCGGTCCTCAGCTAAAAAGTCAACTATAGGATCCATCTAGCATTGCCCGGCGGTGATAATCTGCGAAACACCTGTCCCCATCTTAATACTCGGTTCGGACACCAACTCCAACCTGATTAATCGGGGCACCGCATCGGCTATAGATAATGTAATGTGGCCAATAAGTCAGTGTGTCGGTTCTGGCCTCTGGCCACTGGGTCCACTTTTGCACTTGAAAAACAGCTCATAGTCTACTTTACCAACTGTAAATATTCAATCATTCGAGGATCTTTTGCCTCGAAGCTCCCAATACCTGATTAACCACCAATCAAGAATCCGAGTATACCTTCACCTCCTTAGTCCCCAAGTCTAAGACAACTCTTAATCCGACTAGCAAGGCCTTATACTCGGCTTCGTTATCAAAGGCTTTAAAGACTAGCCTAAGAGTGTTTTAGCTTTATTTCTTTCGAGGTGATAACTACGATTCTGGCTTTAGCCTCTGAGGTGTTGGATGCGCCGTCCAAAAATACCTTCCACGGGAGGACTTCTACATGGCAAACCATCTCCAATCCCCCTTTAGGGGAAAAATCTACAATGAAATCGGCGAGAACCTGACCCTTCACAGAGCTTTTTGGCCTATACCTAATGTAAAAAAAAAACCCAACTAAGTCCCCCACTTAGCTATCCTCCCTGTAAAATCAAATCTTCTCAACAATGACTGCAGAGGATACTCGATCAGCACATAAATGGTGTGAGCCTGGAAATAATGGGGCAATTTCCGTGTTGAGTGCATGAGTGCTAACACCAACTTCTCAAGCGGCAAATACCTCATTTCAGCATTGACAAATGTTTTACTGATATAGTATATTGGCATTTATACACCCTGATCTCTCAGCAGCACGGTGCTTGCGGCATGCTCAGACACCGAGAGGTACATGAATAAGTCTTCTCTGGGCTCCAGGGTTGTTAACATTGGTGCTTGCCCTAGGTACTCCTTTAGGTCCTGAAAGGCCTTGTCACATTCTTTGTCCCACTGGAATCCCTTCCACTTTTTCAAAAATTGATAAAATGGTTAGCATCGATTAGCAAATTTGGAAATAAACCGGTTAAGGGCAGTTAACATGTCGTTCAACTTTTGAACCTCTTTCGGACTGCTCGGCGGTTTTAGACATTTCACGGCTCCAATTTTATCAGGGTTTACTTCAATTCCCCATTTAGTGATCAAATAGCCTAGGAACTTCCTAGCCCCCCACTTCGAAAGCGCACCTATCTGCATTGAAATGCAATTGGTGTCGTTGAAGTATTTCAAACACTTCTTTGAGGTCGTCAATATGTTGCGCCTCTTGCTTGCTTTTTATCACCATGTCATCAATATACACCTCGACCGTATGCCCAATCTTATCCCTAAACATTCTCGTCATTATTCGTTGATATGTGGCTCCCGCATTCTTTAATCCAAATGGCATGGCGGTGTAATGATAGTTGGCATCGGGGGAGATGAACTTTGTCTTCTCCTGATCCTCAGCAACGAGGGGCATTTGCTGATATCCTTGAAAAGCGTCTAGAAAGCTCATCTTTGAGTGCCCGTAGGTGGCATCTACTAGTTGATCGATCTTCGGCATGAGAAACGGATCTTTCGGGCATGCCCGGTTTAAGTCAGTAAAGTCAACACAAACCCTCCACTTGCCATTCTTCTTCTTTACTACCACGGTATCTGCAAGCCATTCTGGAAAGAATTTCTCCTTTATGGCCCTGGCATCCTTGAACCTCCCGACCTTTTGTCTGATAGCTTTGACATGCTTCTTAGCTGATCTCTTGGGCCTTTGCTTCTTAGGAGGGTACAGAGGGTCCACGTTGAGTTTGTGAACTATAAATTCGAGGTTGACCCTGGGCACCTCGTATGGACTCCAAGTGAATATGTCCACGTTCTGCGCAAGAAACAGCAGCAACTTTACTCTTTCTTCGTCCTTCAAACTCGCCCCTATCAGAAAATTTCTTTCATAGTTCGGCAATATCTTTACTTTTACCAAGTCCTTGGCACAGCTAGCCCCCATTTCCTCTTGGGGATCCTGTAGTTGCTATAATGTAGATTTCTTAGTTAGCTCTTTCTATCTGGCTTCCCTGTTAACCACGGCTACTAGGCACTGTTTGGTAACTTGTTTATTGCCACGCACTACAGTGATACCTTGTTCGGTGCGGAATTTGACCTTCACGTGTAGGATGGACGGCACCGCACCCATTGTGCGAATCCATGGCCTACCAAGTATCGCCATGTATGGGGAAAATGACGTGACCATTATAAAGGCTACCATCACTTCCTTACCCTTCATATTTACAGTATGGGTAATTTGCCCTTCTGGGATCACCACTTGGCCGTCGAAACCTACCAGGGGTGTATCATACGTGAAAAGATCTTCCTTCTTTAGTCCAAGCCTCCTGAAAAGGTCAGGGTACATTACATCTACACCGCTCCCTTGATCAATCATAACCCTTTTCATTGTGAAATCGTTGATTCTGGTTGTAACTACCAAAGCGTCATCATGAGGTTGAATCATTCCCTCCAGATCATCGTCATCGAAGGCTATAGTTTCTCGAGTGTATCTCAACCTCTTTTCGGGGGGTTGCTCATCTTAGCCTCGTCCTGGGAACCACTGTGCCCCTAGGGGTCACGTGAATGACTTCTATTACTCCTAGTGGAGGGGGAAGAGGGTTCCCCCGTGGCCGAGCATTCTCTCCAATTTCATAATTCTTAAGGCCCACCATGAATTCCTTAAAATATCCTACCTTTACTAACTGCCCTAAATGACCCTTTAATACTCTACATTGCTTGGTGGTGTGCCCCTTATCATTGTGGTATGTGCAATACAAATTCTGATTTCTTCTCGACGGGTCACCCCCCATCTTGTTCGACCACCAGAAGTATGGCTCATGCTTGATTCGATCCACAATCTTGTGCACTGGTTCCTTGAACGCCACATTGACTTCTCCCATCTAGACTTCCGGCTCTTGAATCCTCAAATCCTTCTTGGGTCTCAACTGAAAACCACTTTGTCGAGGATTGCTTATGATTGGGGCCTTACCTTTACTTTAAAGTCGATCATCTTCTAACTGCTAAATTTCCTCAATACGCCTCATCTGTTGCCTCATATCCTCGGGAGGCCTTTTTGTTAGCAATCTCGAAGCTCGGAATCCCCGGGCAAACCCAGCCAGAAGGTGCTGGCCGCGATTTTCTTGTTCCCCCCACCAATTTCATTGTAAAGTTCTTAGTACTGGCTAGTGTAGTTATGAAGGGTTTCTCCAGCCCCTATTTTCATTGATAACAGCGTATCTACTAGCTGTGGTACTTGACTGCATGTCATGAACTGGACATCGAACTCCTGGATCAGCTCGGCAAAACTATGGATCTAGCCCTTCCTTAATCCATTAAATCACCTCAAAACAGCAGGCCCGAGACTCAAGCGGAACACCTTGCATATCAATGCATCATTATGGGCGTGTAACGACATCATTTGTATATAATGGCTTATGTGCTCTACTGGGTTCATCTTCCCATCGTAAGAGTTAAACGGTGGCCGCGTAAATCTGTTCGGTATAGCGGCTCGCTTGATGTCCCTAGAGAATAGTGATCGAGGAACTCGGCGCAGGGCTTGGCTCATAGTGTCCATGGCGGCATTCCTAGGCCCTCGCTCTTCGGGGAAAGTTGAACCCATATATGCATATTCCCGTGACCACGAACGATCCTGGTAATAATGGTGACCGGACTGACAAGGCTCGGCTCCGTATCGACCTCCTGCACTTGCCAAACCTTCCTCATGTTCCCCCGACCTCTCCTCTGATGCCTCCTTCTTGCCTCTAACTCCAAATCTCTCACTAACCTTCGTAACCGCTCAAGTTCCTCACCCTACTCATCGACACGCCGACGCTCCAAAGCGCTTGACATTGTCCAGTGAGTTTGATACGTCCTGTCCCCAAGGCCAGATTGCTTTTCTTCCCGCTTATGCCTCCTATCTTCGCATCTTTTTTGTCTTCTTTCGCGCCAAGTAGATCCTCGGGAAAATCTCCCAAAACCGCTTTCAGCGTAGCTTCCTAACTGGCCTCTGGACATTTTCTCGCTCTGGTCTCAACAGAACTGGAGCTTTATAGGAGATCCCCACAGACGGCGTAAATTGTGCGTACCCAAAATATGGTTATTGAGCTCAACCTTTATTTGGGCTAACAATCTATTTGTATTGTGGGCTTTGAGTTTCCTACTATGGGTGGTTCTATGCTCGGTAACTCAAGTACATTTGTTTTCTTTACTCCTCTCCAGACCTCACAAAAATGCTTCCTCTCTCTCTCAGAATGATCGCTCTCTTTTTCCAGTGCTCTCTCTAAAATTGCCAACCCCCATCTATCCTTCCATTCTTCTATTTATAACCTTAAGTAAGTGGAGGTGTCATGATTACCTTGCCTCACTAGTGCAAATGAGGGTCCAATTCTCTCAGCTTTAGGTGGGTTTCTAGTAGGTTAGTGGTAATGGCATTGGGCTGGTTCCCACCCTTATGAATTTGCCCGGCAACGATGTTCCCGAAGACACTACCGGGTAACAGGGTGCGGGGGTCTTTCGGGCAATGATATCCCCGACCAGGTTAAAGACGATAGAGAGAGATGAGGGGAAAAACTTACCCATGGCGTTCAAGTTAGTGGGGCTTTGTTTTGGTTTTAGGTGCATAGATTGGGCTCGGGATGTCCGAATCGAGGCCCGTGGACCAAAAATAGGGGTAAGGCCCAAATGACATGCCGCAAGGTTTGGGTTCGAGGCCCATGGGGCCTAGGACTGTATAGCCTATGGGATCTAGGGCCTAGGTCTGTTTTGTGGTTTGGGCTTAAGGCCCATGGGGCCTGGGGATCAGTCTCGTACAATATATATATATATATATATATATATATATATATTGTAGTGGGACAAATCCTGAGAGAATAATGGACCTTATTAAAATAAGAAAAATACTGGACCCAATTTAAGTACTGGCCCAGATGATGGAGATAAATCTAGTATTAACTAGCCCTTTTTTATAACGAACACAAAACCTTGGAACCTTGGCCAGGCCCAATATCCTTCCAAGCTGCACACCGAGAACATGTTCGAGGCATAACCGAGCTTTCTAAAAGTTCTTGATGATTCCACAATAGCCTTTGTATCAATAAGAGTCACATGCTTGGCACCACTACATTTTATGCAAAATGACAAGCTTGAACAGTAAGAAAAGCCCCAAAAGTCTCCATTCATGATGAAAAACCAAGAAAGAAAAGCCCGATAAGACCATAAGTTATCTAGGTGAATGTCTAAACAGTAAGAAAGACTTCATAAATCTCTGTTGACAATGAAAAATCTAGAAAGAAGAGCCCGATAAAGACATGAGTTATCTAGGTGAACTGAGACAAAATATGAAGAAGAAGGGAATGACTCATATAAAAGGAAGATAAGAAGAAGAAGAAGAAGAAGAAGAAGAAGAGCAACAACACTGGATACATAAAGAAATAAAACAGTAAGGAAAACACACAAGAGATATGCATGTAACATATCATACTTGAATTAATAAAGAAATTCTGCTAGTTTATGTGTTCTTATCCAAATTTCCCATTATGGATCAATATCAACCCATAATACAAATTAATTATAACATGTGTTTTTGCTTGGTATTTTAAATCATAGTATTAGGTAACACCATCCTCTCTCTCTCTCTCTCTCTCTCTCTCTCTCTCTCTCTCTCTCTCTCTCTCTCTCTCTCTCTCTCTATATATATATATATATATATATATTTTAAATTTCTTAAGAATTAGGGGCCTGGCCCCCTTGGGCCCCACCTAATTCCGTATTTATATGTGATTATTAAAGGTTCTGGTTAATGTATGTCTTTAGGCACATATTAACAATCCAATTTTTTTAAAAAAAATTATGAAAAGTTAAAAATTTGTCAAAAAGGTTAATTGTTTTTTCATTTTCTTATAAAAAATTTTCTAAAATAATTTACTAACGTATGCTTTAAAGGCATATATTAGCAAAACCTAATGAGGCCAAAAAAAGGAAAAAAAAATGCGATACCCAATTAGTATAATATAACTCATATATATATATATATATATTTTTTTTTTTTTTTTTTGTGGTAGAAATATAACTCATATATTTGTTTCTTAGCATTCTTTCCCCCCTCTATTCCACCAGGCTTCTCGAGCCACTAACTTTCATATTTTCATTTTGTGTTGTCCAAGGATACCAAAAAAACAAAACAAAAAAGAAGAAGAAGATACAAATAGTCCTCCTTGTCATCTCCTGAAACGTGGTTTGTACATGATCTTGCACTGAGTTACAAGTGGCAATACATGATTGGATGGTGTCACTAACTTAAGCTTGTGCAGCAAAATCTACACCACAAAACTTCTTCTTTTTTGGTAAACCTACACCACAAAACTAGTAGTATTGTCTGTGAGCGTTATCTCCACCTTTAAGTTTATTCGAATTCTTTTGTCCACAAAAATATTGAGGAGGAATAATGGACTTTTAAAAGAAACCTTGATAATGACTGTCCATGACTCATCTCGCCTGAAATTTCAATTTCGAAAAAACTTGTATAAAAAATTATGAAAGTCTTAGGAGATAATGTAAACAAATTATTAATCGCTCTAGTTTTAAATTAATTAAGTAATATTGAGTTAAAGAAATGAAAATTTTATATCAAACAATAGGAATGTTGTATCAATAATCATATGAGGTTTAGGAATGCTCAAAATTAAAGTGGTACCTTAGGTTAGTTTGAGCTTGTTGAGAGAGTGTAATTAAAGTGTGTATATTGTACAAGATGTGCTTTGTCTTCTTAAGAGGTTCAGATGGTCGCAAGTGCTATTTGCTAAAAGGAGTGCTAGTACAGTAGCCCATTTACTAGCTAGGCATGCAAAAATGAGTCACATGATGTAATCTGGATGGAGGAATCTCATCCACCTGTAGTGCAAGCTATCTATATTGACTCTATTTTCATTTAATGAATTATGAGGATGTCTTCCTCTTCAAAAAAAAAAAAAAAAAGTGTGTTTATAGCAATTAGTCTGTTTCTAAAAAAGAAAAAAGTATCGTAGGAGATGTACCCGCTGTTTTTCATAATTATCTCTCAAAACCTCTACAAGTTTTTTAAGTAAAATAAAATCAAGTCCTTTTTATTGAAAAAAAAAGTACTTATTATATCCAGGACTTCCAATTATTATTATTATTATTATTTGGGTTTTGGAGATCTCTTATTCTTTCCGGGCGGTTCATGATTTAGGAAAAAAATAATTATTATATATAAATTTTTAAAATTTTATGATTTTTTTTTATCTTAAAAAAAAATTTTGTGACCATCCTAAATTTTTTTAGGCCCACTCTAAATTTTGTGACCACCCTAAATTAATGTTACAACTCTACTCAATATTTTTTTATTTGATTTGAATTTTAACAAATCCACTATTGGATTACTTTTTTTTTATATCCTCTATATTTACAAAATTTTAAGAAAATCAAAGATCAATAATTATGTTATCAATCACATGTTTAAATTTTGAGTTTTTGTAATCTAAAATTACACATACAAATAAGTTTATGAATCAAATAGTGAATAACACATGATTGACATGAAATTTGACATGTATTTTAAGAATATAAAAAACTTGCAATTTAATGGTTATACTTTCAAAACTTGTAGTCATATTAATTTGTTTAGTGAGAATTGTAGCCTTTGGTTACAACTAAGTTTGAAGTCAAATTGTGTTCTTAAACTTTGGTTCCTTAACAATATATAAAGTTCTTACAAACAAAAAGAAAAGACACAAGAAGAAATTTATTAAACTAAGATTATGAAAAATATGTAGCTTGTAGCATTAAAAAATGAAACTATCATGCAATTTTCAAAATAATAAAACTGGTAAAAAAATGTAAGATTTTATATATTTGTGTGTGTGTGTGTTTTTTCTTATCTGTCAATGTATGAATTTTTTTTTTTTATTAAATTTTGCATAATTTAAGTTTCTAAATTACCACCACGAAAAAAAATTTAAAAGTCACCCCACAAAATATTGAAAATTTCTTAAATTTGGAGGATTAATTTGTGGAAAAGAAGAATATAGTATCATAAATTCATAAATATATGATGATACTGCTCAAAACTTAAACTACTAACTTAATAATAAAATATCAAGAAAAGGCACCTCCATCCTGCTATTTTTAGATTGACATTGTTGATACCATTTGGGGATTGGTTTTTCAGGTTTTGAAGGGAATTCGTTATATGAAAAATCCAAAATTTTATTAACTGACAATTTTTTTTATAGGTTGTAACTGATAATTTGATTATACAATAGGGACTCAATAAAGAAGAAAAAGCTATGTTATTATTATTATTTTATACAAGATAAAATTTTTATTCTAACTTAATTTAAGTGTAAACATACGTGTGAAATTCTTTTTTAAAAATTTGAACTTTAACCCTTACTTGTAAAGTGACCACCGTAATAAAAATGTACAATGGTAAAAAAACTACGTTATTGACCTGCACAAATTCTTAACATTAAAAAGAAGAATTTAAATAAAAAAGACAGTAAACAAAAAATAAAAGGAGATAAAAGGACACACACAAACACACAACTCTTGTATTACTTTAAGCATGAAAAATCTTTCTTCGATAGTAAAAACACACACACACACACACTACTCTCATATTCCTTTCTATAATTTTTGGCTGGATTATATTATTCACATTCTCACTCGGTCACTCCCCCCTTGACAATGTCATATTTCACCTGCATCACTTATTAGACTGGTCTAGTTACCATTTCTGCATTCCACAAGCTGAAAGAGTTTCTCTGTCACTCTATTGCTGAGAGAAGGAGAGACAAAATCAGACAGTCACAACTCAAATTCCATTCTCATCAGTACCCTTTAAAAAAATAAATAAATAAAAATTCCTCACTTTTCTCACCTCCCAAACATGGACTTAACCACCAACCTCCACCGCCTCCACCTCAACTCCACCTTCCTCACCGGCTCACCACTTCTCAATTCTCTCAAACCCATTTTCAAAACCCGTTTCCAAACCTCAAACACCCTCAAAGTTTCAAATTTTATCAACCCTAGAATCCCAAATTCCAAAATCATTGCCTCCCAATTATCAGCCGTAGCCGTTGAAAAGCAAACCGAAACCTCAACCGAAGAAACCGACATCGAGTCCTTGTTCTCCAACACCTCAGTGGACCAAAAGAGAGCTAACAATAAGCAATCCAATTCAGGTGCTTCTAGTATTTCATCTGGGGTTAAGCTTGAAAATGTGACCAAGAGCTATAAGGGTGTCACAGTATTGAAAAACGTGACCTGGGAAGTGAAAAAAGGTGAAAAAGTGGGATTGGTAGGTGTAAATGGAGCAGGGAAAACGACCCAGATGAGAATTATAGCTGGTCTTGAAGAACCGGATGGTGGGAATGTGATTAAATCGAAAATGAATTTAAAGATTGCATTTTTGAGCCAAGAGTTTGAGGTTTCATTGAGTAGGACTGTCAGGGAGGAGTTTCTGAGTGCGTTCAAGGAGGAGATGGAGATAGCTGGGAAGTTAGAGAAAGTGCAGAAGGCTTTGGAGGGTGCTGTGGAGGATATGGAGCTGATGGGGAGGCTATTGGATGAGTTTGATTTGCTTCAGAGGAGAGGACAGGCAGTGGACTTGGCTCAGGTGGATGCTAAGGTCAGTAAGTTGATGCCGGAGCTCGGGTTTTCGCCCGAGGATTCGGATAGGTTGGTGGCATCGTTTAGTAGCGGGTGGCAGATGAGGATGTCACTTGGGAAGATTTTACTTCAGGTATACTCTTTTGTTGTGTCTTGGGTTGGATAATTGTCATAGTTGGTGTAGGAGGATGAATTATGGTTTATGTATGGATAAGTCTTTTGTTCTGTGCCTTTTCTGCTTGCTTTTTCATGCAACTGTAGTTTATTTTCCAATAAAATGCTGTAAGGAAATTTACTTATGGTTTATGTATGGATAAGTTTGTTGTTCTGGGCTTTTTCTGCTTACTTTATTATGCAAGTATAGTTTATTTGCCAACAAAATGCTGTGAGGAGGAATTGCTGGGTGGTAATTCAAAAACAAGTTGATATACGAGCAATTGGAATTCGTCATTTGTGAATTTATATTTCCTTTATGTTGTATGTTCCATTGGTGTATGGCTATATGTTACTCTTTGATGCGAGGTCAATTGCATGTATATAGTGAACTAAGTGATATTATTAGTGGAAATGGACAACTCTCCCGAATCACATTTTTACCACTTGGGAAGATTTTAATTCAAGTATACTCAATTTTTTTTGTCTTTTTGCCTTTTTGGATGATATGTAATGTTCGTGTAGGAGATTGAAATTGAACTATGCTTTTTGTGTGGATAAGTTTGTTGTTCTGTATTCATCCAAAAAAAAAAAAGTTTGTTGCTCTATGCTTTTTCTGCTTGCTTTAATATGAAAATATGGTTTATTTGCCAACAAAATGCTGTGAGGAGGAGGAGGAGTTGTTGGTTGGTATAAAAAACAAGTTGCTGTGTGAGCAATTGGAATTCTTCTTTAAGGGCCTGCATTTGACCAATCCTTCCTCTAATAAATTTTACTCTTACATAAAAAAAAAAGGCAATGGGAATTTATCAGTGTATGGCTAAATGTTACTTTTCAATGCGAGGTCAATCACATTTATAATGTGGACTAAGTGCTATCATTAGTGGAAATGGACAACTCTTCCGAATCTCGTCATTACCAATTTATGCCAGAATTTTTCCAAGCCTAATGAAAGTCATCTTGTTTTATTTTGTTTTTTGTATGCTTGCTCTTGGTAATATACATGGGTTATACAGTATGAATTACAATTGATGCTGGTCAATTGTTTACGCATAAGGCATGCATTAAATGTACTGGTTTACAGTGTGATTGTTGTCTTGTGTCTTTCTCTGCAGGAGCCAGATTTGTTACTCTTGGATGAGCCTACAAATCACCTTGACCTTGATACGATTGAGTGGCTTGAAGGCTATCTCAGTAAGCAAGATGTGCCTATGGTTATCATATCTCATGACAGAGCTTTTCTTGATCAACTGTGTACAAAAATCGTGGAGACTGATATGGGTGTCTCCAGGACATTTGAGGGAAATTATTCCCAGTATATAATTTCAAAGGCAGAATGGGTTGAAGCACAGTATGCTGCATGGGAGAAGCAGCAAAAGGAAATTGAGCATACAAAAGACTTAATAAACAGGTTAGGTGCTGGAGCAAATTCCGGGCGTGCCTCTACTGCTGAGAAGGTACATTTAGATATACTGAGCTTGTGAATAGTTAGGCATGCAAAACTAATACTAATATATGCCACTTCACCATAAAAACATGAAATATCTTGTCTTGGTTAATAGTAGCTAATGATATTTATTTAGGATAGCAATTTTTAGGGCATTGTAAATATAGGTGACAAAGTAGATGTTTATATGTTCTCAACATCAACAATGCTAGAAAGACCATTGTACAAACCTGGTGCTTTAGTATCTCTTCAAGTTTTGACAGGACTGATGCAGTGATGAATAACTGTCAGTTACTGAAATGGTGCACTCATGCGTATAAAAAGTCACAAATGCATTTGTGGAGACCTCCTCCCCTTGTAAAAGCAAGGTGGAAGGTGAGGTCGTGGGTTCATGGCCCACCAGGTGTGTAATTATCAATTAAAAAACAATGCATTTATGGTGCACTACTTGTTTGGGAGATATTTTATTTAATCTGTCTCCTAAAATGTGATTATAATATAACAGCATAGGAACACTATGTGATGATGTTTTCTGATTTAAAGTTTGAATTCCAATGGATTCTTTCTTAGAAAATTACCAATATCTATTTTTAAGAAATATTTACTTTTTGGCATTTTCATTTCTTCTGCAATGCTACTGTTATTCATTTGAGAAGCTGTTCCTTGAAAATATCTTTTAGTTGTGGACCATACAAGCTGGTAGACACACATCAGTCAAATGAAATGTTTTGTATAAAGCCTTTCACTGAGTTGCTATTAAATTATTGCTCAGTATGGGTTAACACAAAATGTGATGCAAGGAGCATCAAAATCTTCTAAGATTTTATGTTTGAATTTGAAATTATTCTAGAAGCATGCATGGAATGTATCCACATGCTCAGTTGAAATTGTTGATGGGCAATAAAGTTTTGCCATTTTGTTTTGACTTGTTTTTCAAAGCAAGCTTGATGTGCGGTAATGTTGCTTCAACATTTCCCTATTAATGTAATCCCTGAACCCTATAAAACTAGGGCTCTTGTAATGGTGAGGGTATCATGATTTAAAGTAAGAATTTTGTGTTGAGAATGCGCTTCTCTTTTGTTTGGTGTTGATGCCTATGGTTTGAAGGCAGATTCTATGTTGCCTAAACTTCTCTTGATTCAGCTTTATTTATCTTGTTAGTGATGATAACTTGAAATTATTTGAAGTCACTTGGAAATCTGGTTATTACTGAAATAAATATCTAGCTTCTATTACATGGTTCATTCATGCTATTTTCTGGCTACTGTAATTCCTTCCTAATTCTCTCTGATTGCTTTTGGGTGACAACAGAAGCTGGAGAGACTTCAAGAAGAGGAATTAGTAGAGAAGCCATTTCAACGGAAACAAATGAAAATTAGGTTCCCTGAGCGTGGAAGAAGTGGAAGATCTGTTGTAACAATTAATAACTTGGAATTTGGCTTTGGCGATAAGGTGAATTGATATACTTAATCAAACTAAGAAGATGGTTCTAGAAACATTGAATTATCTATTTCTGATTTTTTATATTTTATGAAATTGATGAGTTGTGTGTCAGGTGCTCTTCAACAAGGCAAATCTTACAATTGAAAGGGGAGAAAAACTTGCCATAATTGGCCCAAATGGATGTGGAAAGAGCACTTTGCTGAAATTGATAATGGGTTTAGAGAAGCCAAGAGGGGGTGAAGTTTTGCTTGGGGAGCATAATGTCCTACCAAACTATTTTGAGCAAAATCAGGTCTGTTAGTGTCTACAATGTTGTATCTCCCATTTATCTAATGATTATGGTTTTTTTAGTTTTTCATGCTTAATTCTAAGCTCCAATGGTTTTACAAACATATACATGTACTTCATATATATTTTTAAATAATTGGTAGTTTGTATGTTATGCTAATTTATTGCTTGTGCTGACTGACACTGACCTACTACTGTTTTAGGCTGAGGCACTTGATTTGAATAAAACAGTGCTTGAGACAGTAGTAGAAGCTGCAGAGGACTGGAGAAGTGATGACATAAAGGGACTCCTTGGGCGTTGTAATTTTAAAGCTGATATGCTTGATAGAAAGGTTTCTCTTTTGAGTGGTGGTGAGAAGGTAAGCTAAAACTGTATGCTCTTATTTGATTTTGTATTCTCTCCTAGTGTACATTCATCTGGCATTTATGTGTTACATAACAAGTTCTGTTTTGTGCTTCAGATGTTTAACTGAAAATTTTACCTATCAAAAAAAAAAAAAAATTTAACTTGAAAATGAATTTATAATCTCTTAGTGTCTTGCATATAGTCTAAAGTAGTATTGTACTTTAATGGAAAGCAGAAATTATCACCAGCATGGATTTCCTAGTCTCTCGTATATATTTCATAATGTTAAAGAGTACTATTGTGGTTTAATGGAAGTCAGAAATTGCAGCACAATCTGGTGGATTTCATTTCCGGTGATAGGTTGAGGATTTTTTGTTGAAGTCTTGTGATTTCCTGAATGAAAACTGCTGAGATGATGGACAAAATATACAACTAAAAACCATTAGATGATTTTTTCTATGTCAATCTCTATTCCAGTGTCCTGATTGTTTAGCATGGTTTTTGGTGTTTCTTTTCCACCCCTTTGTCTAATTCAGATTATTTGTTGAGTTTTGGTTGGACCCAAGGAGATTCTAGGAAGGGTGGAAGACACAAATATTTTGTGGATTTTATGTATCATTTGGAAGTTAGATGTGGGACTTAAACTGGATCTATTTCAATGCATCCAGTGATCTACATGTCTAATTTTTTTTTTTTTTTTTTTTTTTTTTTTTTTTTTTTCTGGCATAGGGTTACACTTGTGCCTGTGTGAAAATATGTATGCTTGTCTGTTGAATATATTTCCATCACTTTACTTGTTTTAGGTTGAACAGGCTTATTTTTTTACCATGTATTTGTTTCATTACATTTATATTGTACATTTTCCTTTTAATGAGGCATATCTTACTGTTTCTTCCTGTTTTGTTAGGCTCGTCTTGCTTTTTGTAAGTTCATGGTGAAACCGTCCAGTCTACTAGTTTTGGATGAACCAACTAATCACTTGGATATACCTTCAAAAGAGATGCTAGAGGTTTGGTTTATGTTTTCAGAATTTTCTGGTTTAGCACTGTAATCTTTAATGAATGTAGTGGCACAAAACCTCATGATCACTTTAATCATTTGATGATTTATCAGGAGGCAATAAATGAGTACCAGGGAACCGTTATCACAGTTTCTCATGACAGATACTTTATAAAGCAGATAGTTAATAGAGTGGTGGAAGTTAAAGACAGCAATTTACAGGATTATGCAGGAGACTACAATGTAAGCCCCCCTCCTTCCCTCTTCTATCTTAAAAGAATAGCATAATATAAGATTTACAAGCTTTTTGAGGAAAATAAATCTGAGCCTGAGAACCTAGTCATGATTTTATGGCACTTGACATATGCTGTGATGACCAGTACACCAAATTTAAGACTATCGGGCTTAGCAGTGCCTAGTGCCTACATTTCATATCAAACCCAGCGTACAAAAGTTTTAAGTGCCCATTGAGTCCTAATTTGTGATCATATCATAAGATACATCATTGACATTATTAAGCCCATTATGCAACTATAGATGAAAAAAATAAAATTATCATATCCCATGTGCATAGCTTAGCGGGAGTCTGGACGTTGTCCTCCATGCAGTGCAATTATCCAATTGCTGAATTTATTAGTACTTTCTGACCTTGAAATGTGTACATTACAGTATTATCTTGAGAAAAATCTTGATGCGAGGGTGAGGGAGCTAGAACGTGAGGCCGAGCTTGAGGAGAAGGCTCCTAAAATTAAAGCCAAATCCAAGATGTCTAAGGTAAGCATTGTTGTTGTTGCCAGCATTATGAAACAGGAAAGGAAATGATATAGCTTAATAAGCTTATGCTGTAGCAATCTGAGCCCAAATTTATATTTTGTTCCTCTAACAGGCTGAGAAGGAAGCCCTGAAGAAGCAGAAAAGGCAAGCATTTCAGCAGGCAAAACAAAAATCAAAAGGAGCGAAGAATTCTAAGAGGTGGAATTGATTGATTCACCCAAATTCTTCATTGAAGATTCCTCCAATGTTTCAGTTATTTTTTTTTTACCTGTAAAAAAGCCTAGGAGATGAGGTGGCCTGTTGTGAGCCAGGTAGCCGTCCTCATGTATATAATTTAAATAGAATTACAGGTATTACTTGAAATTAAGGCTGTAATTAAAAATCTTGTTCTTGTTCCAGCAATTTTTGCTCCTTTACTAATGATTGCAGAACCCCGACAACATGCATTTATGCTTTCGAAAACCATAATGTAAGGAAAACATGAAGGCAGGAGTTCAGGGACTGTTTGATTATACCCCCTTTTGAAAACCTGGTTCTAGATATCATTTTACCATAAATCCAACAGAGTTCTTGAATGTATGCAGTGTGCTAAATAAATGAAGCCTTCATTCAGAAAATACATTCAAATATGACATGGTAGCCTCCCAGAATGAGGTAAAACCCATAAGCCAGCTAGTATTGCTTTGGTTGTTAATTATTATTATTATTTTTTGGCTGACACACGGCTAGTATTGTGTTAGACTAAAAGTACATTGAAAGTTGGGGTGCCTACCATGAACCTTCTTGGAATGAATCTTAAAATTTTGTATATGATTGTGGTTGCATCAAAGATGGTTATTGTTGCTGTTCTGAAACTTGCAACCATTTGCAGTGACAGATGCAAACTTTGAACTAGATTTGTAGATTCTTTACCAATATATATATATATATATATATATATTTGTAGAATTTGGTAAAGATTTGTAAACAAATAAAATAAATGGAATGTTAAATTACTAACTTGGTTTCTACTATTTGGGCTAAATTTAATATCAACATTAGTTTTTCTTGACACTTGGTAATGGATACCTTTAGGACATTTGTTACTGGATCATTTTTAAGAAAGTTTTAATATTTCTTTCATAAAAAATATAAATATAAAAGGTTGTAAAAAAAGTTAGTTACTCTTTTTTATATCAAAAGTTTCTAAAAATAGTTCCTACACCAATAATTTTAGGGCATTGTTAACTTTTCCCTACATTTGATAATATCAATTTTGTCCTTCAACTTTCAAATCAATTTCCCCAACTATTAGTTGTATCAATTTTGTCCACAAACTTTTAAAACCAGTTTCTAAGAATAAAATTAACTTGATTTTAAATGTTGAAAGTCGAAATTAGCCTCATCACAAATGCTTTGCGTGCGATGAGGCTTCTATTTTTTAGTACTCCTATTTTATAGAAAAAAGTTGTATATAATTATTATATATATATAATTTTTATTCTAAAAATCTAATTTAAAAGTGAATAAATCAATTTAAAAATTAATAGGAGAGTGGTCCTATTTTTTAGGCAATGTTTTAGTGGGAGTTAGAGTTGCATTTTTACCGGATTGTCCTTTATCTCTACTTTAAACATAGGACTGTAAAAGTATTTTTGAACTAAAAAATGAAGAATCCAAATAGGTGAAGCACCTTAAATAGTAGTACTAACCTCATCACACATTCTACGCGCTTGCGATGAGACTCTTTTTTTTTTTGGATTAGTATTATTATTTTTCACTTATTTTAATTTGAAATTTACACTATTTTTCCACAAAAATTGCAGATTTAGAATCACTAATATGGCCAAAAATAAGGCTAGCTCTAAAAAATGAGCACAAAATAACATTGAAATATGTTTAGTTTTTTTTTTTTTTTTTTATGTGATATGCGGCATTTTTTTTTTTAATTGGAAACCGTGGGTAGGGTTTTTTTAAAGAAGGTGAGGTAGTTTTATTTATTTATTTATTTTTTTACCGAACTTAGGATAGGTGTTTTTTTAATAGAAAACCGTAGGGTGGTTTTTTTTAGAAGGTGGGATGGTTTTTTTAAGAGAAAGTGGGGATTGTGGAGACTTTTTATTTTTTCACTTTTTTTTTTGTTAGTAGCCCTATTTTGTAGATTTTATATTTATCTATACTATTATTTAAGGGGCTTTCTCTGTTTGGATTCCTCATTTTTTAGTTCAAAATTGCCCTTATAACCCTATGTTTAAGTAGAGACAAAACTAAAGGACAATTTGGTAAAAATGCAACTTTAACTCCTACTAAAACATTGCATAAAAAATAGGACAATTTTCCTGTTAATTTTTAAATTACTTTATTCATTATATATATAAAAAAAAAAAAAAAAAAACACAATTTTGTTTTCTACAAAATAAAACCGCTAAAAAAAAAAAGGTCTCACCGCACGCGCTTTGCGCAAGTAATGAGGCTAATATATATAATTTTTATCCTAAAAATCTAATTTATTAGTGGATATAGAAATTTAAAAATTAACAGGAGAGTTGTTCTATTTTTTAGACAACGTTTTAGTGGGAGTTAAAGTTGCATTTTTACAGGATTGTCCTTTAGTTTTGTCTGTACTTAAATATAAGGTTGTAGGGGCATTTTTGAACTAAAAAAATAAGGAATCCAAATAGTGGAAGCTCCTTAAATAGTAGTATATATATATATATATATATATAAGAGTTGGGTTCAAGTTACACCTGGTGTAACTCTAAGTAATGTTACACCTCTTAATATTTTTAATTAGATGCAAATATTGACAAATCCATCATTAGATTACATTATTTTTGTATATTCTTTATATTTGCAAAATTTCAAGATGATTAAAAATTAATATCTATGTCATCAATAAATTGTTAAAATTCAAATTTTTGTAGTTTAAAATAATGCATAAAATATGAGTTTATGGATCAAATAGTAAATAGTATCCGATTGATATGAAAATTGGCATGCATGTTAAAAACATATAGAACATATAATTCAACGGTTAGATTTTTGAAATATTAATTCAATAATAAGTTATTAAGTGGTGTAATATTGCTTAGAGTTACACCAGGTGTAACTTGAACCCAACTCTATATATAAATAGATAATAGAAATAAATGATATTTTACTTTTACGTTATATAATCAACACAAATTGTGTGAGATAGCTATGTAACTCATATGAAAGGCATATATATGAATTATATTTGTATTTTATATATATATATATATATATATATATATAAATTTGAATGGAAGGTGGTAGATAGCTATGTAACTAATATAAAAGGAGATACCTAAAAAAAATATAAAAGGATTTTACATAATATATTGAGATTTAAGGCTTAAGTAATATTTAAGTGGTAAAACCTTGAATTTAATAATTAAAAACTATCAAAAAAAATTTATTGAAATCATATTTAAGTGGAACCATTAATTCAATAATTAAGAACAATCTAAATTAATAAACATTTAAGAATTTGAAGTAGAGAGACTTACATGAAAATTTAATTTTTATACTTGAAAGCATGGGAGAAGACACCAAAACTTGAGTGATTTTCACCCTACCAAAAAAATATAATTAACAAAGAGGATATATATATATATATATATATATAAACTTCAAGCTTTTTTTTTTTTGGTTCAGAAAAACTAAGAGTTAAGACATTGGCAATAAGTTTTCATCCATAATTGAAAAAATAGCATTGAGATATGATGAAAATTCAGAACTTGTGAGCAATAATCTCTATTATTTGATCTCAATTTCTCTCTATAATTTTTAAAAAAACAAAATAAGTAGCCAAAAAAAAAAAAAAAACTGCTTTGTATGATATTTGCTATCTAGTTCACCTAAAAAAGTTTTTTCAAAGCGAGGATAAAGCTTTAACTACGAAGAGATACAATATGCCAAGTAATAGAGAATAAAACTTAAACTAAAGAGAATAGTAGACCATTAAAACAAATGCAATAGCTTCCCAATTAACAATATGGGCAATACAATCTACTATATTTTTTATTTAAGCTCTAAAACAATCCAAGTATTGTGAATACCGTGCAAGAATGTGTGTTGAAATCTCTAATCTATCAAACTTGTTACAACCATCTTTGCATCTTCACTGATGTGCCCCATCTATGCTATGTTATTTTCTAGGAACTCGCAGTGCATATATAAAAAAGTTGATAATAACAATTAAAATTTGGGCCTATCTAAAACATTGTCAAAGCATTAGGGTAAAGTTTTTGAACTAATTTAATGGCTGGAATTAAAAAAAAAAAAATTCCCTGTAATGAGCACCACATAAAGAAAATAAATCTAAAGCTTCTAATAACAAAATTAAACTTTAATTTTATGCATGCTTGCATGGGATCCATATAAAGAGTATAAAAGAAGTGACCATGGGAAAAAAAAAATCAACAATATATGCACAAACATCAAAAGATTAGGCAGAGTACAAAAGATTATGAAAAACTGCAATAAAATACATATAATAGATGACTGAAGCTAAGCAAGTTCATGTGCCACCTAATTGTTTTCTAAGATTGAAACCATGGCATGCCATGAAAGATGTTCTGTATCAAGTGTCCGTTGATTCGTTGGTTTGACCGCTTGAATAAGCAATGTGCTCCTTGCTCTTAGGAGAAATAGATTTCTACTTCTAGTGCAAAAGCCTACGTTTATTTTCTAAATAGAAATAGATAACTTGGTTTTCTAGTTTCAGAATAATTCTAGCAATAGTAGAGTTCTAGATATATTTGGAGATATTTATGATTTTAACATTTCGGATTGATTAGCCTCCATTGAATTGTTCTTGGAGATAAATATGACTTTAGCATTTCAGATTGATAAGCCTCCATCAAATAATTCTTTATGATCTAATCTAAAGTTGTTCAGTTGTTGATAAACTTGGAGACGGAAAGGAGAGTAAATATTATTGATAATTCATAAACTCGAAAAATAAGGCTGAACAATGCAGGAGATAAAATTGTAGTTTATGTAAGAATCAAATACATCCAATGAAAAAAAAAACTGATAAAAACAAGTAAGGGGTTGTTTTTATCTAAAAAATTGCTTTATTTCTATTTATTTAATTTACCGCAATTTGTTTAATATGTGGTTACAGCTTTTTTTTTTTATTTTTTTATAATACATTTTTATAATAGACTACGTTGCTAAAATAATGTACTAGACCTTTTATTTACACTATGTCTACCTTGCCGTAATTCAAGATGCATTAGACCTCTTTTTTTTTTAGTGTAGTATACATTGCTGCAATTTAAGATCCATTAGACCTCTATTTTTTAGTGTAGTATATGTTGTTGCAATTTAAAATGCATCAGACATTTTAAAATTTATTTTTAAATCCCAAAATCTAAAAAAATTTCTGCAGTATGGTAAAACCACTTGGCGCAACCACGGCGTTTAAGCCCAACTTTTATTATATATAATACTAGTCGCTAACCCGTGCGATGCACGGGATAGTTTTTCAAAAATTATAAATATTTACTTTAAGCATGCTACAAAAGTATAATTACATTTGAAATATAATCAAACATTAAAGGAAAATTAAACAATTGTATTAAATTATTGCAAAATATGTAGATGAAAAAAAATGTACTAAATGAATGCTTCCTCTATACAAATCCTAATAGGCAAATATATCATTTTTTTTTTATTTAATAAATATATTTCTTATACTCTGTAATCTAGAATAATAGATGATACTCATATTCTAAATGAGCACAAAGAAGTTAAAATATAAGAGACGTGGCTGAATATTATGATTGTTTGTACCGGGTTCATAAATAATTTAACATGAAAACCATGCTGTAAGAGGTAAATCATAAAAGTTTTAAATATACAATGACAATTACTATATTTAAACTTTGCACATATGTTAATAATAAACTATAACAGGCCAACATTATTGGTTCGCAAATAATTTTAGATCTAAAACTGTTTATTTTGTATATGTTTGTACTTTGTAGCAATGATCAGCAACGTAACAGATCAATTAAACCATTTAAAGCAGCCATCAAAACAAAAGAATTTATCAGACTTCTATATACAAAGATTCATTTTAACACAAAAAACTAATCATCATTCTAAAAATCTTTCTATATAAAATTTTCTCACTTAAAATATAGATTTGCAACACATGCAATAATTCTAAAATTGAACATCCATCATCAAATTGAAATTAAAATTGCCCATGAATCATATAATTAATAACTTGAATGTTTAATCATGAACATGACTTTCCACCCTCCTTGTATTTTGTCTTACCGACGAAGATGATTCACTCCTCCAAGTCTTGCTTTATCAACCAGCGTAAACAAAAATAAAATAAAAATTCATATACACGCGCGCGCGCGCGCGCACACACACACACACACACACACATATATATATATATATATATGAAAGACCATCAAAAAATAAAAATTACATACTTATAGTTTTACACACAACCACCTTAAAGATTAAAGACAAAGTGACATTAACAAAGCCTTACCAGTTGGGGTGAATGCTTCAAATACTAAAAAAGAATATTACTCTTGGTTCCTGAAATATATATGTATTAACCATCAACATCTCATTATATTTTCAATATATCTATATATGTACATGTTAAGCTGTTAACCATAAAAATAACCAAAAATTGTTTACCAAAAATCAGAGAAGCCAAAATCTTGGTATATGAAAAAGATAGAGAAACAAAAAGAACAAAAACCCCAAACATAGTGTAAACAAAATTGCGATAAAACAAATTACAAATTTAATATTTATTGCACATCATCTCACTTAATTGTGACTTATGTTTCAGCATTAGTTTCACTAAAAGAGTGTAAACTCTAAACCCAAATTCGAGTTGTTGTATCGACTCAAACAACCATGTAGAGTAAGGCAACATGATTTGCTTTATTCCCAACCTCGATCTTCTCCTCTTCCTTAAGTTGACAGAGTAATGCTTGAAACATTATGGAAGACAAGTATTGGTTAGGAATCACATATAGTTTACGCCTTTCACCCACATCCATGGCCGTGAGGTTTTTCTTTCTCTTCATTCGTAGATTCGCAAAGAGTCGTTGAACTTTTTCTATAACTTTCGTCATCTTCAAACCCTAGTACCACACTCAGGGCAAAGAAAATTTAGAAGAGATAGGAATTCTTAAAAAGTATGAAGTTGATGAACTACGTTGGGGTTTGGGGACTATATATATGTGCGTGTGTGAGAATACGTATTATAATAGGATTAGGTTTTGTGTTATATTTATACCACTGCTAGAGCCTATATGTGATTAACTTGTTTATTCAAATTTGACCCTATATGCAGTAGTATAGTATAAGTGAATAACTAATATATTTAAATAAAAAGTTAAATAATTTTGTTTAAAACCGGTTTTACAGTCAAATCAGAATTTTTGTTTTTTATTTATTTATTTTGTTATAGATTCCTGATCAAATTTGATTACCAAAACTTATCTACAAAAATAGATGATAAGTTTGAGTTTAAGTTGGACTTATAAGAGAGATAGAGTTTCACTCATTGTTAAGTTTGTATTAAATAAAAATAATTTTATTTAAATATTGTGTTGACGTGGAAAATTGTGGGAACTTCAAATGCTTCGGTTTTATATATATATATATATATATATATATATATATAGATGATACGAAGATATGATATGATATACACGTGTAGTGTAGTAATTAAAAAATAAGAAAGTTGCATAATCCTTTACCTCATCCACTTAGAAGTTATAGTTGAAGAAAAATTCTATCCACTTAGAAATTATAGTTGAAGAAAACTTATATATATTTTTTCTTAAAATCTAAAAATTTAAGAAAATTTTTGCAATTTGGTGCCACCACTTGACGCAACCACGGCGTCTAAGCCCAACTTTATTATATATATATATATATATATATATATATATATAACCGAAGCCTTTGACTTAGCCTTTAACTTTTTTTAGAGCTCTCACAGTTTTACATATCAGCATTAATTAAATAAAAAAACAAAAATTCAGATTTTATATTTCTGAAACCCGATAATAATAAAAACACAAAATCTGATTTTTTATTTGTAAAACCCGATACATAAACACAGACCCCTTCTCCTTCCTCCAAAACAAAGACCCATGGCCAAACCTACTTCGCAAACCACCGATCTCCACCTTTGAGAGACAAAATGCAGACCCCTTCTCCTTCCTCCACCATTCCCCTTCTCCACCATTCCCCTTCTCCTTCCTCCAAAACAAAGACCCATGGTCAAACTCGCTCCCTAAACCACCATTCTCCACCTTTGACTGCTGATGACAGCTATCGACAGACTCCAAAACCACAATTTTATCGACAATCATTATATCCCCAACTCGATGCATGAAAGCCTTTCCATGACCGAGTGTCATGCCTTCAAAAGACCAATCCTTCAAAAATTCTCCTTTTTAACACATTCCAAATCACCATAGATCAATTCTTCAAAAATATCACCACAGATCAATATAAAAATAAAAAATAAAAATCTATAACTGTTACTGTATCGTTGAGTCAAGAGTGTTTGAGGGCCAAAATTTTTAAATAACTATAAAATCTAAACTATATTATTAGTTAGCCAAGGTTTGAAACTATTTTGGTTTCTAACAAATCGAGTCTAAAGGACTTGATTTTACTGTAGCAAATCGAGTTTTAAAGACTCGATTTCCATGAGGTGCGTAGCTGACGTGGAGTAAAAAAATTTACGTGAAAATTGAGTCTCTAAGACTTGAGTTCCTTCAAAAAAAAACCCAGAACCCCCATTGCAGAAAACCCATCTTCCTCCATTCTTTTTCTCCTTTTTTTTTTTTTTTGTTCTTTCTCCATCTTTTGTCCCAAGACAGTTCTTCCTTCTTCTTCTCCTTCCTCAAACATCCAAACCCTTTTCTCAAAATCCCAAACCAAAAAATCACGATCTTGAAATCGGAGCAAAAACTCAAACCCAAAAGTCACGATCTTAGCACCAAAGCGCCATGGGTTTGACGATCTTAGCACTGGAGCAGCTTGGGTTTGTTGATCTGGGCACCAAAGGTCCGTTTTCTGTGTTTTCTAGTTTGGTTTGTCTCTTGATTCATTTTCTGTTTTTTCTGGGTTGATTTCTGGGTTTTTTTTTTTTTTTTTTTTTTTTTTTTTTTTTTTTTTCATTTTTGGTTGGTCTGTTTGTGTTTTCCGGGTTGCTGTTCTATGATATTCTGGGTTTCTGCGTTGGTGATTTCTATTTTCTGGTTCTGGTTATTGCATTTTCTGTGTTCGTGATTCTTGCGTTTTTTGCGTTGGTGATTTTTGCTGTTCTGGGTTGGGTGATTTCTGCTGTCCTGGGTTTTTTCTGAGGGAACTCGAGTCTTAGAGACTCGATTTCCACGTGGATCCCCGTTAGCTACGCACCTCATGGAAATCGAGTATTTAAAACTCAATTTGCTATAGTGAAATTGAGTCCAAAGAACTCGATTTGTTATAAACCAAAATAGTTTCAAACCTTGGCTAACTAATAATATAGTTTAGATTTTATAGTTATTTAAAACATTTGGCCTTGAGTAAACGTATATGTTATTAAAAGTGAATGTAATAAAATTTATAATAGTGTCACCTATTGTATTAATGTATTTATATTCAGTTGCTTAGCCAAAAAAAAAAAAGTATTTATATTTAGTTTTGAAAATTTCTATTTAATGGTTTGCTTATCTCACTATGTATAGTAGTTTATGCTTGACTGTTCATACTAAACCAACATGAGATTATCTTTGGGTACAAAATGGAAAATGAGATTTTGAGTAATTTTTTAACTATATATATTACTAAATAATTTAATAATTTTAGTATAATGAAAAATATAGGGCACAATTTTGTTGATTAATTTTTTTTCTTCAATAACTTTATTGTATTTACTCTTTTACTTAACTGGTAAAGTTTCTGATGGTTGAATAAAATATTTGGGGTTAATCTCCGCCATTAAATGTCACTTATCTTTTCTAGTATAAAATCCCATTGAAAGTTGAAGATTGACCGGATAATATTCATTTTATTTTATAATGTCAAATAATCACTTAGACTATCACAAAAAATATAATATAATATAATATTCTTAAAATCTCACATTCAATAGTTTTTTCGTGCATTGCATAAATTAGCGACTAGTTTATATTAAAAATGATGTTATTTTAAAGTTATATATACACACACACACACACACACACTTTTTGTTTTTATTTTTATTTTGTTTTATTTTTCAAAATATATAAATGGGATACAAATTTGTAGGGGAGATGGGTCCAGGAGTACATATTTATATGCATATTGGGCCGGAGGCCCAATCTGAGGACATTAAGCAGTCCGAGGATGGGTAAACATCTTACTAAGGGTCTGTGTTAGTTTATAGAAAAGCGAAGTCTGATTGTGGTCATTTGAGAAGTTGGTCTAATGAGGAATATCTCCTTAGATCAGCTAAGCAGAGATCGGAATGTGTTATCTGCTATCCAAAGGCAACGTCCCATAAGACTCTGTTGATAAGGATGTGCATCACAGGGGTATAGGACAAAGGAAAACCATGAAATATCTAAAGAAAAAGTTTTTGCCACCGCATTGAATGCTCCACAGCTAACTCCCTGGCCGTATTAATGAAGAAGTGATGCCTGAGTAGCAATATTCAGCCTTATAGCTATCTTCAGAAGCTTTAGGAAGGGGTTGATGAGACAAGTATCTTACCCGGCAATTTGATTTGTACATGGAGGGTAGAGAGAGGAAAAAGGGAAGTATAAAGGGAAGAGGAAAGCCCCAAGATAAGAGGATCGAGAGGAAAAGAAAGAGAACATTGTAGACATAAGAACAATATTTGTAATTTGTCTTTTAGAAAGAGAAAGAGAAATATAAGATCCAGTATCTTCGGTTTGAGTTCGAGGACAATTTTCGTTATACAAATTATCCCATCTGTATCATATTGTGATTTAACTCATTATCTTTGTTATTTAAACTCACTAAAATCTAGATTTCTAACACACTCTCTACAAATTCATTATATTAGGTTTTTTTTTTGGGCCTATCCCTTTCCTATTTTTGAGCTTAGGTGCAAATTGAGTCCTTACAAAATCAATGTTAGTTTTTTTTATTATTATTATTATTTTGATGGGATCAAAGTTCATTATTCAATATCCCTTATTTGACATTTCTTTTTGAAGCAATAACAAAAGAAAAAAAAATTATCAAATAAGTAAAATGACTAAATTAATAAAATTAATAATTGAGGCAATAAATTAAATTGGGATATGTAAAATATTTTTCGAAAAATATTTTATATATTTTACTATATTTATTTGGATATAAGTTGACGCAAAGGTGTTCGTGGTGCGGTGCGTTTTAGACCATTTTTAGTATCGCACTTTGCGGTGTGATTTAACTAAAATTATAACTGTAGCTCATCTTATTTTTGCAGTTACATGTGCGGTGTGGTGTGGTGTGGTGTGATTTAAAGTTTAACTAAAACCATAACCGTATGCACCTCATTTTTGCGGTTACATGTGCGGTGCGGTTTATAAGATGCAGTTTGAACAGCTTAAAGTTGATACATTTTTCAAAATTTTGGCTTTTTCTACCTAGTTCAAAACTAATTTTTCCCTTTGTTTTAGGCGAAGTTCTAAACTATTGAGTTAGTTTTTCTTTATTTTGGGTTGACTTTCCTAGTCAACACTTTCTCGAGTTATCAAATTATATATATTTTTTTGTTAAAAACAAGGGTTGTTGAACTATTGATAATATATATAATATTAAAAATAAATAAATATATTAATATATAGGGATGGTGCACTGTGATGAGATTTGTGTATTTTTTTTTATAAAATTACAAACTATACTGCACCATGGCATATAATTATGCCATTTTAAAAGCAGTTTTGATGCAATTTTGTGTTTTGTCTAGTTTGGTTAATACCCTTCGTGCAACCGTGTAAAATTTGGCCGACCGTAAAATAACCTCTTTTTTTTTTTTTGGGAACTGAAAATAACCCCTCTCAAGCGTAAAATATTTTACGCCTGAACAGTGTAAAACAATTTTACGCTTCTCTTCGCGCAACTCTCCCTCTCCCTCTCGCTGTCTCTCTCTCTCACGACTACAACAGCCCCCTTCCCTCTCAGTGCTCTCACTCTCAGTCTCAGGATTGTCGTCGTCACTCATCTCCAGCACCACCGCTACTCCTCGCCGATTCGACCTCAACCATCGTCGGCTCCAACCATCGATTATCGATTCCACTGTTCTTTTTTTTTTTTTTTTCGGTCCATTCATTCAGTTCATTCTTCCTCCGTCACCGGCTCCACCTCCACTGTCGTCGACTCACCCACCGAATCTCATATCTGGATTTTTTTTACCGCTGCGTTGGTTTATAGATTTGGGTTTTTCGGCTGGTTTGTGGGTTGAAGGTACGTGAATTAGCACAACAATCATATTATTATCATTATTTGAACACTTGGCGCCAACTTTATTAGTTGGATATGCTTTTCTACTTTTCTTTTTGGTTACTAATGCTGGTGCTATCTGTTTCTGTGAACAATGTTTCATGGGAAACGGTAAATTTGTTTCAGAATGTTGAAATGTTTTTTACTTTTGTTGTTGAGCTTATGTTAACTCAATGCTAAAGAACCCCATTTGATATGTTGGCGCTAGGAAGGCATAGAAAGTGAAAAATGTGTAAACTTTGGAGTGAATTTATGGGATTCGTGTTCTGGAGTAAGTAGAAATTGAAGATAAGAATGGGTTTCTTTTCTTATTACTACTAGGCATAAAAAGTTGAAAACTTTGTGGAAGGCAAAGAAGCTAAGCTCAAATGGTAGTTTCTTTTAAAGGGTGGACAGTGAATCGTGTGTTCAAGATGAGGACTTGTTGAGTTCTAAGGCTTTAATAAAGCAGTTTGGGTGGGGGTTATGGGATTCTGAGGTCAAGTTAGCATTCTTGGGATTACTGTTTTAGAATAGAGATGATTGATGGCATTAGTGTGTGGTGTTCATCAGCAAATTATCGTTGCTTACAATGGGTGTTTTATGATATTTACTTTTTGACAAGTGAATTTGGCCTCGGGGGAAGGGAGATTTGAATAAGTGTCCTCCGCAATAAGCATCATGAGGCGTGGTTCCTAGTTGATTGAGCTACCCTTTGGGTTTAGTACATGGTTCCTAGTCGATAGTTGGGGTTATACCCTCTCTTTGGTTGCTGAGGAAATTCAGGAAAAGAAAACCAGCTATAATATTGGAAGTTAATATTGTTATTTTGGTTTCTTAAGAATAAGAAACTCACAGTTTGCAAATCTAATCCAAATAATTATTATTAGAGGTTATAATTGAATGGAAATAGGTTGCAAATAATGAAAATATGTAAAAATGGAATCATTTAAATTTCTCTGCTCTTCTTATGATCAGAAATGAAATGGAGAGTATTACACTTTAGAATTTGCTAATGGCAGTTTTATGATTTCGTTCTGATAATTATTTTACATTCGTGTGTGTGTGTGTGTGTGTGTGTATATATATATATATATATTTTTTTTTTTTGGGTGATCCCAGGTATCTTTGCAACTTACTGTGGCTACTGAAATTGTTTTTCATTAGGTATGGCATGGAATTTTAAGTGTTTATCTTGTTAGTTTTGTAATCCAAGGATGATGTAGGACTGAATCAATTGCTCCTGTTTACATTTGAGTAGAGTACGTGATGGGTGCAGTTTTTCTGGGCATGCCAGGACCATGGGCTACTGATCATTGTGAACTATCTGATCATTATACAACCAAAATTGGTGGATTGCCTGTAAGTAACTGCAACTGATCTGCTCGCATATATATATATATATATATATATAAATATATATATATATATATATATATATATATATCTGAAAATGTGCTATTATTAATCTCTTCCCCACCTTTCTAAACAGGATTGGCCTCTTCCTAAAGAGGCTGTGAGGCCCAATCTGCTTGAGTGTAGTGCATGTGGAAGCAAACTCTGTCTTATTGCACAGGTTTAAAATACTTCAAACTAATAGGTTATAATTTTTATTGAGAATGTATCATTTGAAGTCTGCAAGCACTAAAACGACTTTTTTTCTTCCAGGTTTATGCTCCAATTTCAAATAAATGTTTAGAGATTGAAGAGCGTGTTCTTTTTGTTTTTGGTTGCGTGATGCCAAAATGTGGGACCACTTCCCTTAGGTCTTCTTCAATATTCCTTGCTGATCTTTGATAAATATATAATTACTATTGTTAGTAAAATAATATCAACTAACCATATTCTTCTTTATCTCATGCTAATTCTCATCTTGTGCAGCTGGCGAGCTCTTCGTGTTCAGAAGTCACCCAATACAGATGAAACACCTACCACCTCTCAGGAAGTGGTGTCTTCACCTGCACCCTCTGTTCCAGTTTCAAATACCAGCTGGTTGGAGGGTTTCGATGATGAAAATGGTGAAGAAATGGATCTGGAGGAATTGAGTAAAGCACTCTCTGAAGCCGCAACCTCTGCTTCTCAGTCCAAGAAATCACAGAGTAAACACCATTCTATGTCTAATGTGAAGCCCACTGTAAGCCCAAGAACAAGTATGATGGACTCCAGCACACCAGGTATGGTTATCACATGGATAAAGACTTTGAACATGCATTTCCCTTTCTGCATTTTGTTGCCTGATTTTCATATTTTATGAGTTGTATGTGATACACAGGCCTGCATCATCTATTTTGTACCCATATACTGTACTATGGTAGTATGGTATTATTCATGAGAAAATGTGTACTTCATGCTTCTCACCAATTTAACCTCCCCTCCTGTGTTGAAAAACAATGTAATCATTTGACCTGGAACAACCAATATACTAGAAATCATGCCCTTTGTAGAAGAAAAGAACTGATTACAAAATGTCGGTATGTTTTTTGAAAAAGAATTTGAATTGGCTTTCACCGTATGAAACAAAGTGAATGAAGGATGAGGTTAGTAGAATCAAGGTGTATTGATGGTTGTTTTGTTTTTATGTCAAATAGAAACATAAAGAATATATGTTCATACTGCATATGGAATGGTGTGCAATTCTTAATTTTGATCTTAACTATTTACTGGAGTTTGATACAGCTAACGAAGAGCGTGTGTGCGTGTGCTTGTGCGCGTGCGCGTGCGCGTGCAACATGATTTAGCCATATCCATTTCAAAATGTTTGTAACATAATTTTATCACTCCCCACCAACCCTCCCTTATTAAAATCTGAGTTTGGTGCCAGAGGAATCAATTTTGCAAATTGATTTTTCAGTTGTTCCTAAGCTATAAAATGTTGCATCAAAAGTGTTATGCTTGATTTATGCATTTGTTGATTGCAGTGGTGCCTTGCTTTTATATTTATACTCAGGAAGAGCCATCCTCGAGAGATTTTACTTCAATGTGTTCAACTTACTCATCACTTTCCATCAAGGAGAATGGTAGTGATACTGAGGATAATGGAAAAGAAGAAGCTTGGGCAGAGGAACAGTATGAATATGATAAAGCTTTGACTGCTGATAGGACTTATCTTAAATTTAAGAAACGATTGGATGCATACCCAGAACAATGTTTCAGGTATAAACCCAATGAAGTTTTAGACCTCACAGACATGTGATTCTACTGGTAGCTTGTATTAGCTGTTAGTTGATGGAGCACTTCTCCACATTGTTTATTTTCAGTCTCATTGCACTTGTGGTATGGGTCAAGGAGCTTAGGTTACCCCACCTTGGCTTCTTGAACAAATAATGATTACAGATGCACTTAGACTGTGAGGCATACTCTACATTGCCTTGAGACTTTTTTTAAAAAAGTAAAAGAGGAACTTACGTTTTCAAGCTTGATTCTGTTTGCACTAGCAACTTGTCCAGCTTCTAGTTTACCATAAACTGAAAATTGCATAATTTGTAGACAGTTGTTTCCTGATGCAGCTCTAATTTTCTAGCATGATGCATATAACAATCCTTGAATTGGTAAATTGTATTCTTTATTTCAACTTTGTTGCCTTTATCCTTCCATTTTTGATAGTTTTTTCATATTTGTGCGTGCTCAGATACTCATATAGTGGGAAGCCACTTCTAGCTGCTGCAGATGAAGGAAACCTTGGGAAGTGCAGGCTTTGTGGTGGATCAAGGCACTTTGAAATGCAGCTAATGCCGCCGTTATTATATTTTCTACATGAAGCAGTTGATGATTGTCAAAGACAGTTGCTGGAGAATTGGGACTGGATGACACTCATTGTATTTACTTGCGCCAAGGTGAATTTTCAACTCTTCCCTAATTAGTCTAGATGGCAAACCTTTCTCCCCTCCTATGAGTTTCACAATCACTGCAGTGTGTACCAAAAAAAATCAGTTTTTGCATTAGTAATATCTTAAAAGTGTCATTAGAAAGAGAATGGAGAGGACGAGCCACTCCCTTATTTTGGGGAGGGGTTTGTTGGGATCTGGTCTATTGCAACATTTTAATCTCTTTGTGTTCCAAAGGCAACCCAGAATCTTTCCATATTAACAAATTTCCTTAGTGAAGCAGAGATGCCTACTTTTTACTATGCATTTTGGCCTGTAGATTGTCTCTGATGCCTATTGATGGTCTTAAATTTTTTTTCCCTGTATGTTTAGTGGTATATTGAGGGCCTCTCTCAAAGTCTGCATATCTATTGGATACCTTCCGATTTCTGATAACATAGGGTATATTTTAAACATGTGTTTATACTCTTGTTGCCCTTTGTTTGTTAGAACTGTTCTCAATTGTTCGATCAAGATTCCGACACCGGGGGCTGGATTGTGGCAGAGGAGGCTGTTGTGGTACAATGTGATAAATCCTTGGATGAGTCAGCTCAACTCAGATATTTCTCATGATCTGTATTATGAATTCAAAGAAAAAAATGAAGACCAAATTTTGTCCCACTTGCAAGTAAATTGCCTGTTTGTGAACTGCTCATATGTATTAGGAATCACCAAGGAAAATTTGTAACATGGCTATGGA
Organism: Castanopsis chinensis; assembly: GCA_032878915.1. Taxonomy (NCBI): domain Eukaryota; kingdom Viridiplantae; phylum Streptophyta; class Magnoliopsida; order Fagales; family Fagaceae; genus Castanopsis; species Castanopsis chinensis. Next base: position 20,302,831 of record JAVQMG010000122.1, read on the forward strand.
TGGGGGTTATTGTGTAGATTTATTATAGAACTGAGTGAAGATATATTCATCGATTTAGGATAGAGTCTCGAGGGGTTTTTCTCGTTACGACCTGAATTTCAAACGAAGGGTTACATTAGTGTTGTCTGTGAAGATGAGTTATGGAGATTGTTGCGGTTTGCATGGCCGGGTTAAAGATTGATAAGGGCAATTAATTTCATTTTTTAAGTCATCCCCAACCCCATTGTCTCTCTCTCTCTCTCTCTCTCTCTCTCTCACACACACACACACACACACACACATTTGGGCTATTATATCATGGCTCTAGTAAATGTGGGTTATTAAATAATGGCTCTCATAAATGTTATGGCTACTCAATTATGTGGGAATTGATTGTAGCTGGCTTTATTTTTTTAAATTTTTTTTGAGAAACACACGTATATAGGGGAAGGGAGATGAGATAAAGGAGATGAGATAAAGGAATACATTCGCACGTCAACACCAAAATTGCATGCGGTATTTAGTGTCGGGGAGTAAGTGATAAACCTCTTTTTAATATTACATCTTACTGATGTAGGACAACTCAATAACACTGATTTTTTTTTTTTTGAGAAACACACATATATATAGGGAAAGGGGGATGAGATAAAAGAATACACTCATACGTCAACACCAAAACTGCATGCGGCAGTTAGTGTCGTGGAGCAAATGAGAAACCTCTTCTTAATATCACACATTACCGATGTGAGAGACGATTCAACAACATTGAGTATTTTTTTTTTTTTTGAGAAACACACATGTATATAGGGGAAGGGGGATGAAATAAAGGAATACATTAGCTGGCTCTAGTTAATTCAATTATGATTAAGTTTTTCGTAGGGGTGGCAATTCGTGTTCGCATGTCGAGTTTGTGTTGTGTCAACTCATACTTATCAAACTATATAGGTAAACACTAATCTGACATGTTTATTAAACGGGTCAAGATTTCTCAATCCTAACATGACCCATTTATTAAACGGATCAGTCGTGTTGACCTATTTATCTAATTTTATTAAAATAAAAAAAAAAAACATTTATGGAAAAATAAGCAAATAAATATTTTAAGTATAAAATTTAGAACTAATGAGTAATTATATCACAAATAATCATTTAAAACTAAAACATATCTCAATATCATAAATAACCAATCATGATACGTAAAAAAAAAAAAAAAAAAACTACAACTAATAAGTTTATATACCTATAGTTTAAATGGTATATTGGTAAAATTTCATTTAATTAAAGAGGTCAGACGGGTTTCATAAGTTGAACCCTAACCCAACCCGTTTATCAAACGAGTTCGTCGTATCAACCCAAATATGACACGAACCCATTAAGCCTTAACCCATAACTTACTAATTTTGTGTTGTGTCGGGTTCGCGAGTCGTATCCAATTTTGCCGCTCCTAGTTTTTTGTGTTTCTCCAAAAAAAAAAATCAAGTTTCTTTTGGTAATTGAGAGATGTAATTATACCAAAAAAGGCAAAAAGAAATTTATTGATAATTTAATTTGATGAAAGAGAACAATTATCATAAAATAGATGCTCATAAGTACTAATTGGAGAGATGGTTTGGTGGCAAAAAGTTCTTATGACTTGTCACACATAAGTTTGGAAATTGTTAGTTTGAGTAGTGACAAAACTCGTTAGTGTCCAAGTAATCTCATGCCAATATAAGAGTTTAAGTGGTGCGGTGCAGTAATCACACCAAACTTTTTTTTTTTTCAATAAAAGAACTCATATTGAATCAATGAGAGAGAGAGAGAGAGAGAGAGAGAGAGAGAAAGAGAGAGAGAGAATTGATTTGAGGTTGGGCTGGACCTAAATTAGGTTGTTTTCAAGGTTCTTTTTTTTTTTTTTTTTGTGCAAAATTGATTAGTTACAATAAGAGATGATATATATATTTTTTGATGAGTATAATAAGAGATGATATATTTGAACCCAGATGCCTTTGTTGAAGATACCATAAGGTGCTAATTAAATTATAAGACTTTTTTGGCCAGTTTTCAAGGAGATAAGAAGACTAGCTTGTGGCATACAAAATAACTTTTTTTTTTCAAGGAGATTTTGTGGCATACAAAATAACTTTTTTTTTTGTTGATAATTTCATACAAGATAACTTGTACTTTAAAAACGACTTGCAGCATTATCTTGTACCTAATCATTGTGTCAGGGACCAAGCAAAATCATCAGAAAATGCAAGTGGCAATATACGATCAGTCGATCACAATATTACAACATAAGGATAGTAAGATCGCTATAAATATAAAATTTCAAAAACATCTCGTTTGCATAATCAATAAAGATCTGGTCCAGCATAACACCCTCTATTCAAATTTCTTGATGAGTGACAGGTCATTCAACATTTTCTCGATTGCCTCATCATCATGAGCCCGTCCTTTGGTCTGAACAATAAAATTGGCCCAATAAATATATCAATCCAAATAAAAAAAAAATATAACAGTTCTAAGTATGTTCCTTGTTCTCTTATCAAAACAAATAAGGTATATTCCTTGTTCAAGCAAGGCCCAGTAGATGAAAAAAAACAAAGGACTCTTGTGTACTGTAAGAAGAGCCTACTATAAAAGGTGGCATTTCTCTTCTACCATTAGAAGCAGCCATAATAGTCTACATGCAGTCTCATGCAAGGCCTACTGCTGCAAAATGGTATTAAATGCTGGTTGAGCAAGGAAGCTTGAATTGACATAAGCACATGATTTTACACTTCCAAAAGAAAGAGCATAATTTTCTGTATCAATGTCCACATGAGCAAACTTGAAAATTTTGCTCTCTTGAAATGAGTTTGCATCTTCTTTCCTTCCTTTGAGAATGAGAACTCAAAGAAGTGCAGTGCAAACTTCTTGCTTTCCAATTTCCAGCTAAGTTCTTACATTTCTATAGTCTTTCCAAGTTCAGTAACCCAGTCTTTCTTTCCCCCATCATTTTAAAATTTTTATATACATTCTTTGTCAAGTTTTATGCTAAGGTCTAGATCATAAGCGTGTCCTCTTGCTTTCCCACCTTTTGCAATCTCTTCTAGTATAGTAATATTGTGTACTTGAGTTGAATTTTTTTTTTTAACAAATTTATATACAATTATAAATATATAACATCTTTATTTTATGAAGCTTATAATTTCTCCTGTTACCTGCTTACTATAGGGAGGCAGAAGGCTAATAATTAACTTGATATGATGAAAGCAAGTATCATAACATATCAGTACTGGGAAAAATGTAGCTCTAGGTGGTTCCACTGATCAATGCATTATTTTGTTGTAAATAAAAGAGGGAGCAGGAGGAGGGAGGAAGTAATATGACTTATATCAATTCGGTTTCTCCAGTTGTATCTGCACTAACAAGTATAACAGTATACCATGTATGCAAATGATGACATATCCAACCCAAACAAATTACAAAGGGTAGCACAATACAAACATATTTACATGGAGAGAAGGATAAGTGAATGAATAAAACATACCTTGATAGATGGTACCATAGCAATTGCTTCCTCCACTGTTTCAGGGCAAAGGTTGCCAAGAACACAAAGCTGCACAACAAAGGTTGATATACATTCATTAGATTTTTCGTGTGAGAACAGATGTTCTAGATAGAGTTTACTAAGTGACTTGGCACATTACCTCAAACTCAGCCAACTGGTATCTACTCAGGATTCTGAATGTAAGTTAAGTAAGACAAAAAAAGTTTGAAGAACAACAATCCAAGTTTGAGTGCAACTAAATAGCTAACACAAACACACCATTTCCCCACAGATATCATTGCCCATGCAGCTGTTATCAAGCATTTTATAAAGAGGTACATAATATCCATGCCTTTGAGCAACTTTAGATAGATAATTTGTACTAAAAACAGGAGTCATGTTCAGATGCATTCGCAAACACTGCTGCCCCCAGTTGCTTAAGACTTATGGCCATTTAAAATTATGCTAGAAGCATTTGATAAATAAAACGATTAAAGAATATTATCAACAAAAATGAGCTCGGTCTATTAAATTAAAGAATGTCCATAATAGTGACCCACATATGTCAAAAATTAAGAGGCTGTCAATCCCAAAACCAATAAATTTGGGTCAATAATTCATTTGTCTTTTGTGGATATCCCATCATTGGACTTAAGAACGTATTCCCAGATCTACGTAGTCTACTGTGTACTAGATTTGGAGTATATTAAACTCGTCATCATGAAAAACCAAGTACACCATTTGTTACAACTGAGCAGATAGATGTCCAACATATCTGTTCTCTTATCTTAAGTTTCACATTTGAAATGTACTTCTGATAAATTTAAATAAACCATAATTTCTGATGTTTAATCATAGAAGACATATTCGAACTATAACCCCATAAGACTTCATCATAAGTTCTTTGCAATATTAAGTAACAAAACAAATCAAATCAAGAAACAAATGCCAATTTTGTGTGTGTAGTTAGGTATGTATGCATGCTTGTATGTATGAACAAATAAGAAATGGAACTCCATCATCATATGAATTTTGCAGGATACTCTCGCACTTGTCTAACAGCATCAGGATTCTTATAGCGGCTAAATCGCTTCACATACTGCAGTGACTTTTCAAACACTCTGGAAAAAAAGAATGAAGATTGATTAGATCACATTTAACTATAGGGCATATAGTTTAAAGTCATGCAAGGTTTTAAGAATCTTCTGTTTGTGTAGGCATCTTAGCAGGAGTCAGGCTGGCAGCTTAGATTCATAAAGTAGGAAATAAATAATTAAATTCATCATAAAATATAAATAATCCACTGCAGAAAAACCCTCTCCCACCCATTATTTAGTCATATAAAAAATTAAGCTGTCCAAAAAGCCCCTACAGCATTCACCATATAGGGGGTTGCAGGGAAAAAAAAAACAATTTGCAGTGGTTAAATGCAGGATTAAAAAAAAAAAAAAAAGATAAGTCAAAGGGAATTAATATTTAATACATTGTACACAACTCAAGAAGAAATTATACTCAATGTATTGCAAAAACAATTATGAATTATGGACAGATGAAATCAAAGATATATACTAAATAGATTATGCAAGTGACGCAGTAAATGATATCTTGGTGATAGATTACGCACAACTTAGGAAGGAATCATGGTTGAGATAGCATAGTATCAGATTATAAAATGAAGTACAAAAGCCAGATAAGTAAACATCAGCACACCTAAGATAAAGAACAGAGAAAAAAAAATACAACTTTGATTATCAAGTACTATTGGAACTTTGAATGAAGAATGAGATACACACACAGAAAGACACATGTGAATATGCAACTAGAGCAGCAGAGAATATATAAAAAAATTTGCTTCTAAAGAACTCACTGAGAAACTTGATTCATTGGATCCTCAGACATCTGCTGAAGCTGCTCATACTTATGTTCAAGAATCAAAGAAACTTCACAATTCATTAAACACTTGGCCTTCAAAAACTCTGGAAAGAGATACAGAGAGGACTATTTATCAGTGGAAAAAAAGTAAAAATATCAACTCTCTCTCTCTTTCTCTCTGTCACGCACACGCACATGCACACGCACACGCAGTGATCATCAGCTTATTGAATTGGCAACCACATAATGTCTTCCAAACACCAATTCCTAGTTAGAAATCACAAAAATAAGAAAGCGAAGCATCTCTGCTGATGGGCATGAGCATAAACTGCTTAGCCCGTCAGGGGGTGAATGCCCCCTGGTAACTGGTTCTAGCAGGTGGGGTTAGTCACCGACTCAGTCCAAAGAGGGCTCTTCTTTAGAAAGGTTCCCATGTTATCAAAAAAAAAAAAATCTCGAATTTGCTGCACTTAATATGATTAGAGTGATGCTAGCTAGGAGTATAACAAATTTTACTGTATAAACCTTACAAACTAATGCGTTCAACTTTAAACACAAACTAATTTTGGCACATTGATTGCTATGCTAGGTTAGTAAGATTGGCATTTTAACCGCCATCATAACACGTATTGATTGCTAACACTCAACTCAAGTAACCAAACAATAATTCGATGAATGTAGCTTCTAGAATTCATTATCTACTTTCGTTATTTTATAAAAAAGAAAAAAGAAAAAAAACTTAAAATTTGTAATATTTTTTTTGCAATCTGAACAATGAATTCAAAGGCTAGATGATGATCAACTTCAAATAGTCAGCAGCCAATTCCTACTCCGAAATCCGGAAGTACAAGAATTTTGCGAAAACACGAAAAGCGTGTTGAATTCGGATGCAGTTAACAGAAACCCTAAGAGAGAGAGAGAGAGAGAGAGAGAGAGAGAGAGAGCTACCGTCTCCGATTTTGAGCTCGGCGGCATTTTCTTCTTCTTCCCCAGACATATTATTGAGAAAAATCAATGCGTAATTTTAGTTTATTTGGAGGGTTTGGGTTTCTGCGATGGAAGGAACTGTAAATAATTGGACTTGTAAATAAGCCTGTCTGCCGATATATACAGGAGTCTTCCTGAGTTCTGAGTTAAAAAGTCCGAATCACACTCGGTTTAAATTATCTGGGCGGTTGTAAAAAAATAAAAAATCTGGGCGGAGGGTAATGGAAATTTAGGATGAATTGCAAAACTTTAGTTTCTAAGTTTTTTCAGGTTTTATTTTAGTCTTTTAATTTTGTTTTTGTTTATTTCACTTCTTTAATTTTTAAATTTATTCAATTAAGACTCTTTCATTAACTTTTGTTACATGTTACGATTAAGTTTTCAAAAAGTTTTCTTTAAATTTGTTATATTAAAAAAATTCAGTTAATGATTGAAAAATATTTTTCAGATTTTTTTTTTTAAATTTTTAAATTTTATTTTTCTTCTTTAATTTTATTTTTGTTTATTTCAATTATCTAATTTTCAAATTTATTCAATTAAGGCTTTTCTATCAACTTTTGTTATATGTTGATGTTAATTTTTCAATTTTATAAAGTTTTCTTTAAATTTGTTAAATTAAAAAAATTCAGTTAATGATTGAAAAATATTTTTCAGATTTAAATTTTTTTTTTAAAATTTAATGGAAATACCTTAATTGAATAAACCTAAAACTTAAAGGACTGAAATGACCGAAAGTAAAGTTAAAGGACTGAAATGAAATCTGAAAAAAGTTAGAAGTTCAATTTTGCATTTTAGCTTAAAATCAATCTATTTGGTGTGTTCCAAGCTCAAATCTGTAAAATCATATAAAATCTCAATAAATAAATCTCAATAAATATTTAATCAGAAATCTAGGGTCAATATCCTTAAATTAAAGAGAAATTTTTATAAAATAAAATTTGGTCATATTCTTATAAAAAAAAATTGGGATATATTAATGGTGACTTTAGGGTAATTGTTAATAAACAATTTTAGCAAAATTTAAAACCACTTTTATAGGAAATATAAAAATTTGTAAAAAAAATTCAATTGCTTTTTTCTTTTCCTATGAAAATTTTCTAAAAATATATCCTAAACCATACTTTTACAATATATCCATTAACTTTTCCCAATAGAAATTGTGAAAAAAAGAAAGTAAATTTTTTTTAATGAAAAAAAATCAATTTATTTGACCCTCTAGATTGAGCGACGTGTTCATTGGCTAGTGCATGTCATACATACAAAATTTGAGATATGATATTTAAATTATTTTGACGAATCATGTGATTAAAATACACATGAATATTACAACTTTGTTCACCAAATTGTATTTATAATAAAAAATTTACAACTATTTTTAATCGTTACATAGATAATGCTTTTGATAGCCATATGAAGGAGGAAAAAAATAATATATTTATATTAGTTTAACAATTAATCCCAAAATTTATCTATCCTTAAACATATTAATGGGGCATGTTTGTTTGTTTGTTTTTGTTTTCTATTTTAAAATTTATAGAGTTTGAACTATGATATTTGTTTTTAATGTTAGTATTTTTTATTATCAGACAAAGACATCAATCGGTTTTTTTTGTATTAAAGGAGATTGAACCTTAGATCTCTTATTCAACAATTAGAAATTTTACTCATTGAACTAATTAGAACCCATAATGTTTGTTAAAAGTGAGAACACTTGACTAGACTTGAAAATAGGCTAAAAATGGACTAAAAAAAAAATACCATAGGTCATAATAAAGCTTGAACTTGAAGCTTGAACAATATTGAACAATTTTAAAGTTTTTCATTGAAACTTAATGGCAATAATGCTTAAAAAGTTAATGTGGGGGGTAAAGGCGTCAAAATACCAGGTGTGCCTTGGGCCTGGTCCGAGAACATGGACTCCGTCAAGGGGGCCATAAGTTGAGAGTAGGGCCTCCTAAAACGGGGGCCCAAAGGTCCGCCGACCAAGGTGTCGGCCAGTTGGGAGAGAGTCCGAGGAGAAGGTCTCCTCGGACAGCAGGGTCAGGGACCAAAGAACGCAGCACGGCACCCAAGGAAGAGCTCTTAAAGCTCAGCGAGTTATACCAAGCTTCAACGGGACGCCGAGGAGGGGGACAAGGGGGACGTGTACTGTATAAAGCTGCTGCCGCCACCGCATTAAAGGCTTCTCACCTACCCGCCTGGCTGCATTAATGGGGAGGTGACTTCTGAGGGGACGGTAGTCAGCTTTATAGCTATTGGGGAGCGTTTTTTGGGAAAAGATGGATGGGAGAGGGACCCAACATGATGGCTGCACAAATGGGAAACAGGGAGGGGGAGTATAAATAGAGAAGGGGAGGCCACTAAAAAGGGATCTGGACCTTTTCCTCACAAAGAGGACTTTCTCTCTCTCCTTTCCTACGAAAGCAAGGGAAGCCTGAACCGAAACTCCTCAGCCAACGTCTGAGGAGGGCCAAAGTCCCTCCACTAGTTCGTTGCACACTGGTAGTGAACTTAGTCCATACACCATCTCTTTCCTGAGCCTCAGGAAATCTAGGCTTCGAGTCCACTCTCTACAAATTCTATTGTGTAGGCCACTTAGGCCGGCCTAGCCACGCATTTGGACAGAAGGCCTACTTTGTGTCGTTACAATTGGCGCCGTCTGTGGGAAGCCTTGACTAAAGGGACCGGAAGTATCATGGAAGGTTCAGGCTCACGTTGTGCAGAATCTATGGGGTCCCAGCACGAGGACCACTTTTCGCTGTTAGAGCGGGAAAGAGACAGCGAAGCCAGTGTGCGCACGGAACTTACGCGCGGGAGGAGTCACGCACGGAATGGAGGTAGAGCCTCCCGCGAAAAAAGCGTTGAGACCTTGAAAAGGGAGATTGACCATCTGAGAAGAAAGCTGTGCCGGGGGAAACGAAGGCGCACTCCCTCTCTTTCAGCCCAGTCCTCAGCGGATGCTAGCGATAGCGTCGACAGTTCCAAGTCGAGGACCTCCCCTAGCGAGTCCTCTTTTCAAGAGGACGAACACCGTCGCGACCTTAAGGGTAAGAGGACCCCCTCCAGGGGCTTGGCCAAAAACACCTTGAGTAAGGCACTCTACTAGATTTTCGAGTCACCCTTCACTTGGAGAATTGAGAAGGGAAAGCTTCTAAGGTGATTCACCCAACCGACCTTCACCATTTACAACGAGAGAACGGACCTAGTAGAGCATGTGAGCCATTTCAGCCAGAGGATGGCGGTGCACACAAAGAATGAGACCCTGATGTGCAAGGTCTTCCCCTCTAGCCTGGGACCCGTCGCGATGAGGTGGTTCAATGGCCTGAAGGCGGGCTCTATCGATTCCTTCATAGAGCTCACTAGGGCATTTGGCTCGCGGTTCATCACATGCAGTAGGGTCACTCGGCCTCTAGATTCGCTGTTGTACATGGCTATGAGAGAAGGAGAGACCCTCAGGGCATATACTAACAGGTATTGGAAGATGTACAACGAGATCGAAGGGGATTTCGACGAAGTCGCCATAAGCACCTTCAAGGTTGGCCTTCCAAACGAGCATGACCTGAGAAAGTCACTGACCAGAAGGCCTGTCAAGAGCGTGCGTCGGCTCATGGACCGCATTGACGAGTACACACGAGTGGAGGAGGATCAATTACAAGTGAAGGCTAGGGTGAAGGTTATCCCTCACGAGAGGAGGGATTTCAGGCCGGACCGATACAGCAACAGTAGGCCGAGGAGAGAATTCATTGGGCAACCTCGTCTGACAACAACGCAAGTGGTCGGCGTCGTGTTTCGCGAACCCATACAGCGGGTGTTTGAGAAAATCCATCACGAGCCCTACTTCAGGTGGCCCAGTAAAATGATAGGTGATCCCGCAAAGCGTAACTAGAACCTCCACTGCAAGTACCATCAAGAGAATGGCCACACGACAGAGAACTGCAGGAGCTTACGGAACTACTTAGAACAGTTGACGAAGGAAGGAAAGTTGAGACAGTTCGTGTACTAGCATGAAGGGCAAGGAGAGCACCCTGGGCTGACAAACCAGGGCCATCATGCCCCGAGGCCTCCTCTGGAAACCATCAATGTCATTCTCGCCGCTCCTGGGAGGACCGGCTTGCGCCCTTCCAGGGTGATGTCTATGGCGCGAGCCCATGCCGAGGGCTCTGGCTCCGAGCCGAAGAAGATTAAGGGCAATAAGCCGCCCATTTTGGCCTTCTCAGACACGGACAAGGAAGGGACCATCCAACCCCACGATGACGCCCTAGTTATAATGTTGAGAATTGGAGGTTACGATGTAAAGAGGGTGCTGGTGGACCAAGGAAGTGGTGCAGACATCATGTACCCCGATCTGTTTAAAGGTTTGAACTTGAGAGAAGAGGACCTGTCGGCCTATAACTCACCACTAATAAGCTTCAAGGGGAAGGCAGTCGTCTCAAGGGGACAGATTAGGCTGCTTGTGCAATCAGGACCAGTGGTGGTTGGGGTGGATTTCATCGTGGGAAGACCCTGGCTGCACGCCCTAGGGCCTGTATCCTCCACTCTCCACGCCAAGGTGAAGTTCCCTTTCGGTGGCCAGGTCGAGGAGATCCTCTAAAGTCAGTCCGCGGCGAGACAGTGCCTGACAGCCGCAATTCTGCGCAGGCCGGACCCCGAACCCTCGGCTCCGGCTGCCCCGGCCCCATAGCAATTAACCTCTTCTGCCACAATTGGAGGGACAGTGGCAGAAGAGCCCGCGTGTGAGGGGTTAGACAGGGTTCTCGTGAACACCGATCCAGAGAGGTTCTTCTAGATAGGGGCTCAACTGCCGACCGAAGAAAGGGAAGAGTTGGTCAAGTTCTTAAGGGGGAACCTTGACGTGCTTGCATGGGACGAGCATGAGATGCCCGGGGTTGACCCAAATTTCATATGCCACTACTTAAACGTTAGCCCGGCCGCAGTGCCGAAGAAGCAACCCCCTCGGTACTCTTCCAAGGAGCATTCCGAGGCCGTTAAGGAGGAAGTCATCAAACTTAAGAGAGCTGGGGCTATCAAGGAAGTGTTCTATCTCGAATGGTTGGTGCACACAGTTGTGGTGAAGAAGAAAAGTGGGAAGCAAAGGGTATGTGTGGACTTTATGGATCTAAATAAAGCCTGTCCCAATGACCCTTTCTCAATGCCTCGCATAGATCAATTGGTAGATGCGACGGTCGGCCACCCTCGCATGAGTTTTCTAGGCGCCTTTCAGGGGTACCAGATACCTTAGGCTTTGGAAGACCAGGAGAAAATAGCTTTCGTTACTCCTATCGGCAACTACCATTACAAGGTGATGCCCTTCGGCCTGAAAAACGCAGGGGCTACCTATTAGAGGATGATGACCCGGATGTTCAAGGCGCAATTAGGAAAGACCGTCGAAGTATACGTGGATGATATGGTTGCGAGGAGAAGGGCCATATCGGAGCATGTGGTCGACCTGAACAACACATTCCAGACTTTGCGGGAGCACAAGTTACATTTGAACGCCTCCAAATATTCCTTTGGTGTAGGGTCTGGCAAATTCCTAGGCTATATGCTTACTCATAGAGGTATTAAGGCCAACCCCGATCAAATCACCGCAATTCGTAACCTGCAACCTCCTCGGAACCCGAAGGAGGTCCAGAGGCTGGTCGGGATGGCGGCTGCCCTCAATAGGTTTATTTCCTGATCTGCGGACAGGTGCCGACCCTTCTTCCAACTGTTACACAAGTGGAAGGGATTCAAATGGACTGAGGAGTGCTCCTTGGCCTTCCAGCAGCTAAAGGAATACCTCTCTCGGCCACCTGTTATGTCCCGCCCTGATCTAGATGAAGTGCTGTATGCATACCTAGCTGTGGCGGCCCACGCCGTTAGCCTGGTTCTGATATGGGACGACAATGGTATACAGAGTCCGGTTTATTACGTGAGTAAGTCTCTGCAGGAGGCCGAGATCCGGTATTTACCGTTGGAAATGGTGATTTTGGCCGTGGTGCACGCGACGCGCTGGCTCCTACACAATTTTCAATCTCATACGGTCGTCGTGCTAACCCAACTCCCACTTAAGTCCGTGTTGCGGAGTGCTAACTCCTTTCGCAGAATCACTAAATGGGGAACTGTCTTGGGAGCCTTCGACATCAAGTACTTACCTCGTACATCTGTGAAGGGGCAAGTCCTGGCCGACCTGGTGGTGGAGTTCACGGAGCCTTCCCTAAAGGAAAACATGGGGGGACAGGGCACGGATGGAGAACCAGTTGGCGTAATCTCGTGCAAGAAACCTCAGGTGTGGAAGCTTTTTGTGGACGGGGCCTCTAATTAGAGGGGTTCAGGCGTGGATATAGTTTTGACGTCCCCGGAGGGAATCGTCGTGGAAAAATCCTTGAGGCTAGTGTTCTCGGCTATCAACAACGAAGCCGAGTACGAGGCCCTGCTAGTAGGAATGGACATGGTTCGAAAGATGGGGGGAAGAGCGGTGTTAGCGTTCTTGGACTCATAGCTAGTGGTCGACCAGGTCAAAAGGAAACTGGAAGCTAGGGAACTGAGAATGCGGGAGTATTTAGCCCGCGCCAAGCACTCGCAGGCCAAATTCGAATCTTTCGCACTATCGCATGTTTATAGGAGTGGAAACACCCACGCTGACTCGCTGGCCACATTCGCAACCTCCTCGGCCCAGGGCCTTCCTCGGGTCATTCTCGTTGAGGACCTTCTTAGGCCAACTGGGCTAGATTGTCATGCCATCCGAGTCCAACGAGTCAGAGCAGAACCCAGCTGGATGGACCTTATAATATTTTTCCTTAAACACGACGCTTTGCCGAGGGAGAAGTCTGAGGCCGACAAGATCCGTAGGAAGGCTCCGCAGTTTTGGCTGTTCGAGAACGAGAAGCTCTATAAACGCTCCTTTTCGGGGCCCTACCTATTGTGTGTGCATCCGAAAGGAACGGAGCAGCTCTTGGAGGAGTTGCATGAAGGGATATGTGGAAGCCATACGGACGGAAGGTCACTAGCTCACAGGGCCCTTACACAGGGGTACTAGTGGCCAAACATGCAGAGAGAGGCACAGGAGTACGTGAGGAAGTGCGATCAATGTCAGTGATTCGCCCCCAACATTCACCAGCCTGGTGGCGTTCTTAATCCATTGGTCAGCCCTTAGCCGTTTGCGCAGTGGGGCTTGGACATAGTGGGACTGTTTTCGAGGGCGGCATGCAACAAGAGATGGCTACTCGTCGGGACAGACTATTTTACTAAATGGGTAGAAGCCGAGCCACTCTTGAATATCCGAGACATGGACGCGAAGAGATTCATCTAGAAGAACATCATCACCAGGTTTGGGATCCCACGTACTCTCATTTCGGACAATGGACTGTAGTTCGACAGTAAAGCCTTCAGAAAGTATTGTGGAGATTTTGGCATCACAAACAGATACTCCACCCCAGCCTACTCGCAGGGGAACGGACAAGCTGAAGCAATCAACAAGTCGATAGTCAATGGACTCAAGAAAAGACTAGATGATGCGAAGGGCAGATGGGTGGATGAGGTACCACACGTGTTGTGGACTTATCGAACCACGCCGCGACGGTCCACAGGGGAGACGCCTTTCGCGATGGCGTATGGCGCCGAGGCTGTGATTCCTGTAGAGATGGGGTTCCCGATGATGAGGGCACAATCTTTCACCCTAGACGCTAATAACGACATGCTGCTGAAGGGGCTAGACTTGGTGGAAGAAAGGCGGCAAAACGCTATGGTCCGACTAGCTTGCTACCAGCAGAAGCTCAAGCGGGGGTACGACTCTCGCGTACGATCCAGGCCCCTCGCTCTGGGAGACCTAGTCTTGAAAAAAGTTGTTGGAACTGCTAAGGACCCATCGTGGGGAAAATTGGAACCAAACTGGGAGGGGCCCTACCGTATAACCTCAGTGGCCGGCATAGGGTCATATTATCTCGCCGACTTGGAAGACAAACTTGTAAAACGACCCTGGAATGTAAACAACCTCTGAAGGTACTACTATTAATAAAAGGCATACACGCCAAACTTTTGGACATTATTGCATCATGCTAATTGCTAATATATCAATCTCTATGTCAACCTTGGCTGTGTCAGGTTCTCGGACCTTCTGCCTTGGAAAAATTTAACATGCAAATTATTTTTCATTAAGTGTTAATGTCAACCTTGGCTGTGCCAGGTCCTCGGACTTTCTGCCTTAGGAAAATTTAACATGCAAATTATTTTTCATTAAGTGTTAATGTCAACCTTGGCTGCGCCAGGTCCTCGGACCTTCTGCCTTGGAAAAATTTAATATGCAAATTATTTTTCATTAAGTATTAATGTCAATTAATGTCAACCTTAAGTGCTAATGTATGCTGTGCAGGTCCTCGGACCTTGAGAAAATTTCTGCCTCGGACCTTCTGCCTTGGGAAGATTTAACAGGTAATTCCTTTATTTTTAAACTAATTACTAATGTCGAGCTACGCTATGTCAGGTCCTCGGACCTCCTACCAAGAGAAAAATTAAACATGGGTTTCGTTCAAATTACGTGTTCACTCTTAGTTAGTGTTAACTTACAATTTAGCTAAGTGTCGACAAGTTCTGCACGCGTAATCATTCGTTTGTTAACCCCAACATGGAATAAGGTAAATCACACAGCGGTAAATGTGACCAATGATAAACTGTAAACAAAAATCACACCAGAGTACTGAAATTCATTAAAAATGTTTACATCAAAACTAGAAACAAAAATTACAAGGTAAAAGGCTGATGATATGCAAGGAGGCGGCCTAGCCTTTTATCTTCAGTGGAGGGTCCTTTCCCAACTTCGCTAAAGATTCTTTGGTCTGGCCCTCCACTTCAGCTCCTTTCTCCCCAGCCTCGGGCAGAACCTGGACCTGCTTCCCCTTGTCCTTCGACTTGGGCGGAGGTATGACCTGGCCAGTCGGCTTGCCTGACCTTTTCTTGGCCCCTTCATTAGGGGTATTGGCCTCTTCAGGGGGCGGGACTTGCTCGCGAGAGGAGGGGGGCAGCGAAAGGGCCACAGTTTCGGGAGTAATCAAAATGGCAAGAGCGTCCTCGATCAATCTGATATCCTCGGGATACCAGACCTTCTCTGCTGCCCTCTATTCAGAGCTGTCAGGGACTCCCGCAGCATTCAAGGCTTCTGCCCAAACCTGTTGGCAGTACTTCCTGCACAGCTCACCCAACTCCTCGGTCAGGCAGTTTTCCGTCGCCTCGACCCTTTCGTTGTAGGCGGCCTCCACGGTCTCCCTAATGGTGTGAGTCGCTTCCTTGGCCTGCGCAAGCTGCCTTTTCAGATCCGAGATCTCCTGCCCTGCTTTAGACAGCGTCTCGTCTTTTGGGTGCAGGAGCTTGCGTTGGCTTTCCAACTGGGCCTTCGCCGTTTTCATGCCCGCTTCTAGGCTCCTCCTCTCTGTTTGCTCTTGGGTTAGTTTAGAGGTCAGGTCGGCCTTCTCAGCCTCGGTGCGACCTAATTCCTTCTCGACCTCCGCCTTGGCCGCCTGCTCGGCACCTACCTGGTTCTGGTAGTGCCCCACCAGCCCCTCAGCGGCAAAAACCTCCTGGATGGCCTGCGAAGGGAGATTCCAACGGATGCACAATGAGAGAGGGAGGGACATACGCGAAGGCTAAAATAGCAACAACAAAATAGAGAGATAGTACGTACCAGGCCTAGATTCCTCTTGAGGGAAAGGAAGAGGCACGTACAACCCATCCTCCCCAAGTCGTCCATATCCTTTGGCAGGAGGAGGGGCTGCTCCACGGCGTTGGCCAGATGGGAGCCGTAACCCCTCTAGAAGTCCCTGATGCTCGCCTGGATGGATACCGGAGCACCATCCACCTCCAATGCGGGGGACCAGCTGGACTCCCCTCGGTGTACCTCGGCTTGTCCACGGATCTCCCCGCTCTCGACGGATGAGGCTCACCCCCCACCCTTAGCTGCAGCTGTTGTTGTTGCTACAGCTACCGTTAGTGCTTCTGCTTCTTTTCCCTCTCCCTGTCGGCCTCCTAATTCTCGTTCTCCCTTTTCTTTGGAATGTTAAGAGGAGGAGGGAGTGGGTCGGAAGGAGGGGGAGGGGGAGGCGGAGGCAAAGGCAACCTCGGCTGGGACCTAGAGGCGTCACCCTTGGAGACTTGGACCACCCTTTTTCTAGTAAAGAGCTTTTTCAAAGACGCCATATCGTCGTCTTCTTCGGAGGAGTCCTCTGGTCGGGCAACAATTAATCCTACGATGTCGGAGTTCCTGTCCGAAGTGCCCTCTTCTTCGTTCGAAATGTTAACCACGTGGCTCCCCAATGGTTTCTCAGCCTCCTCTAGGCGAAACCTATCAATCTCTTCGCCAAGGGATGAGGGGGAAGCCGCAGACTTTTCCAGGACGATCTAGTCCTCTTGCTGCGCTGCCAAAGGAATGGCTTCAACGGTCTGACCGTATAAGATGGTGGAAGGCGCGTTCGGTAAAGCACGGGGAGCAAGGAATTCTGGATAGCGGATGTCTATCCGCAATCGCCTCCGGTGGCCGGCGAGAATAGCGTCTTCAACCTTGCCAAAAACCTTTGATATGGGGTTGTACCCCAATATGAGGTGGGCAGCCCTCACCTACAGGTCCCCGTTCACAAAGACCTCAGATCTTAGAACCTTGTTGAGGTCCGAGATGTTGACATTGAGAGACGTGTGCTGCTTATCTGCAAGAAAGAGAGCAGGGGAACCGAACATGGTTAGATACTCACGGCGAATTAAGTAAAGAAGACATCAAATGGCAGTAAATCTACCAAGGGAGTGAAAAGGGGCAAAACTTTATAAACCGAAACTCCTAAATCCTAGGGAATCACACCTGGCTGTCCCTCCCTCACTGGGCAATGGAGACCGTCATACCACCTCTCGGTGGCGATGAGATAATCATCCTTCATGCCTTTGTTGGACTTGGGCAGACAGGAGATGAGCCTGATGGTGCTAGACCTCGACTTGAGGTAATAACTTGCGTCTCTCATCCGGTGGCACTCGTACATGTAGACGACGTCATGCCATGTGAGGTGCAGACCCATTTGCTCGTTCAGAGCATCGACGCAGCCTAATATCCTAAACATGTTGGGTGTACACTGGTTTGGACATAACCTATGGTTACGAAGGTACTCCCTGGTCACTTCCTTCATGGGGAGTGTCATCCCACCCTCTAGGAAGGCGATTATAGGGATGACGACCTGCCCCTCTTTCCTAGAGTCCGTTACGGCCCCGGGGGGGCAGTATTCCAGACCCACATCTGGAGGAATGTGATACTTGGCCCGGAATCCTTCCATGCCGGAGGCCGTATCTACTAGACATTTAAACCTACCAATGGAGTTGAAACTCAAGGCGAAGATTCACAAAGAAAGGAAAGAAAGGTTGACAGACCAGGAGAAAGGGGTTCGGGAAAGGGAGAAACTTACAGAAGAGAGATGTGCGTACTTTGAGAACTTCTTGAAAGAGAGAGAGAGATTGAGTAGCTCCACGATAAATTTGCCTTTGGGAAGAAATGATGCATATCACGACTACCAAAGCGTTTTAGATGATTGAAGGGCAGCGGTTTGTGAGAAACATCCCGCTCAAATTTTCGAGAATAAACTCAAGCCGTTGGATCCCCATCTTGCCGTTGAACGTGCGCGACAGGAAGTTACTTGGTGCAATTAATGCAGGCGTTGCCTGTTATGAAGCGTCAAAGGTCTCCCTAGAAGACGTGTGTGGATTCCGCACATGCGACGATTAAAAGGTCATGTGGAGGAAGGATTCGCAGGTCAAAAACCCATTTGCCTCCTCGGATTGGAGTCAAACGACTTTTTGAGGGGCCATTGTGGGGGGTAAAGGCGTCAAAACACCAGGTGTGCCTTGGGCTTGGTCCGAGAACATGGACTCCATCAAGGGGGCCATAAGTTAAGAGTAAGGCCTCCTAAAACAGGGGTCCAAAGGCCCGTCGACCAGGGCGTCGGCCAGTTAGGAGAGAGTCCGAGGAGAAGGTCTCCTCGGACAGCAGGGTCAGAGACCGAAGAGCGCAGCATGACACCTATGGAAGAGCTCTTAAAGCTCAGCGAGTCATACGAAGCTTCAACAGGACGTTGAGGAGGGGGACAAGGGGGACGTGCACTGCATAAAGCTGCTGCCACCGCATTAAAGGCTTCTCACCTACCCGCCTGACCTCATTAATAGGGAGGTCACTTCTGAGGGGACGGTAGTCAGCTTTATAGCTATTGAGGAGCTTTTTTTGGGGAAAGATGGATGGGAGAGGGACCCAACATGATGGCTGTACAAATGGGAAACAAGGAGGGGGAGTATAAATAGAGAAGGGGAGGCCACTAAAAAGGGATCCGGACCTTTTCCCCACAAAGAGGACTCTTTCTCTCTCCTTTCCTAGAAAAGCAAGGGAAGCCTGAACCGAAACTCCTCAGCTAGCGTCCGAGGAGGTCCCTCCGCCAGTTCGTTGCACACCGGTAGTGAAGTTAGTCCATATGCCATCGCTTTCCTGAGCCCCAGGAAGTCTAGGCTTCGAGTCCACTCTTTACAAATTCTATTATGTAGGCCACTTGGGTCGGCCCAGCCACGCATTTGGGCAGAAGGCCTACTTTGTATCCTTACTTTGTATCCTTACAGTTAATATGTATCATGAG
The DNA here is from genome assembly GCA_032878915.1 of Castanopsis chinensis. Taxonomy (NCBI): domain Eukaryota; kingdom Viridiplantae; phylum Streptophyta; class Magnoliopsida; order Fagales; family Fagaceae; genus Castanopsis; species Castanopsis chinensis. The sequence goes on from JAVQMG010000122.1 coordinate 20,321,806, forward strand.
TATTATAACTCATCTAATACATCTCCATATATTAAATGAAGATATAAATAGTTCAAATCTATCTTTACAATCAAATTGTCTATATAAAAAAAGAGTTAATATGTCATCACTTGATTTAAATACACCACTTCTTCTTTTCAAATATATATATTTTTTGGGTGCGGGAAAGAAATATACATTTGGATTTAAGGAACCAAGTTAAGTTTGGTAGAGTAGTTTGAGATGTAATTTTTGAAGTTTTTTAAAATACGTGTAGGTGAAAAAGTATGTAAAAATGTATGTAATGTTGTTAAAAATGTAAAAATGTAAGTTTGCGATGGAAAAACAAACGAGCCCTTATTCTTACAATTACAATTATTATTACATGGAAAAATTCAATAAAACGATGTGGCCCTTTATTACAATGGCAAATCTACGGGAGAACTAACTTATACTGTCAACTTTTTTTTTTTTTTTTTCAAAATTTATGGACTAAAATAGAACTTGGTCCAAACTTTTGGGATCAAATGGAATGTTTTCACCTTCTTTTTTTTTTGGGTAGATAGTTACTATACACCACTTGATCATCTACTAGACATATAAGTTCCATTTTTAATGACCAAAACAAAATGTGATTCCTGTAAATATTAATTTTACAGCACTATTGTATTCTATTCTTTCATACCTAGCTCAAATCACTTTTGAACTGTTCAAACGTGAACACCTACATGTAAGATGCTAACCCCACGTTAGCTTGCATGTAAATGGAAAGTGTTTTCATTTTGCAAACCACCTTACCAATAGTGAAATCATCCTGAATCCCTTCTCTCTAATTTTTTCCTTCAAATTTACCAGCATGGATAGATCTACCAGAAGCACCATACTATTTCTTTTTTGGTTCATCATTATTGCTCTTCAAATTATCCCAACCATTGTAGAAGGAGGACAACACTATGCCCAAAACCAGGAGGAGAAACCCTCTATTGCAAAGATAGTGACAGATGCAATTTCTATAATGAAACAGTCCCATGAAAGTTCTTGGAACAAAATCAAAGCTATTATAAAACAAGTGCACTTGCAAATTTCCCCTCCAAATCTTGAGTGAGTTTATTGATTTCATAGACAACCCCAATTGTTTATTTTTCATCATACATAAGTTTTTAGTCCTAAATTTATAAGTTTTAGTTAAAAATTTTTGGTGCAGTTTCAGGGGCAAGGATGAAGCCAATCCTGAGGATAGCAACGCCAGAGGAAAGATGAAAGAGGCGGCTGAAAATAGTTTTGGAACAAGCAAACATACAGTGGAAGAATCTGCTAAATCGGCAGCTAAAGTGGTGGGAGAAGCGATGCACAAGTCGAAAGAGAAGGTGAAGGAGAGTATTACATCTGATAAAGATGAGTCTGATGTAGAGCTTTAATCAATTTTCTTGTTTAATAGTGAGATCATTTGTTTTGTTTAAGAATCAACGTTTCACTGTAAACTCTTATGATCTATATTCCCTTTATTTTAATGATACCAAGAGCAATGATTTCAAGACAGTATTGCAGGCATGGGCTAAATAGGCATGCCCAATCTGCATCTTCAACAAAATTCTGTAAATACCTCAATGTCTACCTTAAGATAGTGGTATCAGTTGCAGAAGAGAACTACTGCTCTACATCCTCACATGGAGGGATTAAAAGCAAATTGTTCTCCACTTTTATCCTTCATAAGGGGGGCCAAAATGCAAGGTGCTCTAATCAAGCATTCACCTTAATATTAGCAAAACTATTTCAGATTATGATCATTGGACTTGAGCTACTCCATTACCAAAGGAAGAGGGGGGAGAGTGTGGGCAAAGAATGTTACATCAAAGAGCTTCTTAGGTTGCCTACCATTCAAGCACAACCAACATACATCACCATAAATGCACAATTTCAAGGATTGCTAGAAACTTATCGCAGATGAAAATGAGTTACGGGTAATTCTCTTATCTGTCTTGTGAGCATGCTACTATGTCATTTATACCTTTATGTGACTATTGCATACTTAGATGTCGTACTCGTACTCTCCGCCTTTAGCTGTACCCAGGGCTTATTAAGTAGAACCACACCAAGCATATTTGTACGGTAGTAAATAACAGGATGATATGCGACCAAGGTAAACAGGCATTGAACAGGCAGAGAGATAGTCTTTCTTGGATCCAAACAACAACGACACAAGCCAGATTTGGTCCTAGATATAAAACTATATGCCATAAAGAAAATTTTGACAAAGTAGTACGCATTTTTTATTGGTAAGTTACATATGCACCCACTGAGTTTTTGATTTCACCCTCCAATCACTCTTATGGGAAGAATAGGTGCCGATTGATCCAAAACTCATTGGCAGATCAAGGTACAGAATATTGGACAGGTAGAGAGTGTAAATTAGGTTTAACAAAAACAGCATGAAAGCAAAGACAAATGCAGATATGTGTAACGACTAGGAAAAGCACCTACATCTGCAACATTTTTAACCTAAGACAAAAACATACAGCACCTGTATGCAAATAATGCCTTCAGCAAATGCTGATTTAAACAAAGTTTAGAAGTGAAATGACCATTCAAAGAATTAACAATCACCAGGTTCCCCAACATAAGAATTGGGGCAATCCTGCAAAATATTTGAGCTCATTCAGCTTAAAATTGGTTGTAAACTAAACATTCAGAGTCAGATAATACATTCCAGAAAGTGAATCAACCATCACTATGATACCAGCTCAGGTTATACAAATTTTACTGTCTAAATGGGGGAATCAGAGAGTTTCAGACATTCACTCTGGCATCTCCTTAAGCAGACGTCATTCCAATTAGGCACTTGATGTTGATTAACACAAACAGTGCGAGCACAGGCATCAGCGCACGCATCAAGCTCAGATACACCGCATACAGTAACACAGGTATCAGGAATTGGGTCCTTTGAAAAGGAACCTACCTTCTTTAACATTCTCTTTGATGTACATACCCTTTCGCAAACAAAAATATCATCAGAGCTCTTCTCCCTCCCCCTGGCACTGTTTAGCCTCTGCTCTTCAGCATGCCTTTTCTTCATTCTAAATGCTTGCCCTGCAATAACTGCTGGGATAGCAGCCCCCAATAGGGACCACCACACTTCCACCATCACCGGGGCAGAGCTCGAGCTCCTCTCTTCCTCTAATCTTCTGCACAAGTTACAAACTTAGATGCGCATTGTGCACACTGCTTAGATTAATATAAGAAACTTCTACCAATAAAATCCTGAAATAAATGTCATGGCTTGAACTCTAATGATAGAAGACTCACACTGTTTGCAATTAATTAGAAATTCGACAAAATGTTGAACTCTACAAAATTCTACAAAATGTTGAAATCAGGAAATGATATAAACGTGAAATTCAATGCTCACACCTATAATGGAAAATCTTTATAAACTATACCGTCATGTACTAACAGGAAACCCACTAGTCGAATACGACTATGTCATTCAAATAGTTGATAATTGAACTATATCAAACCAATTGGGCAGAGCACTTATAATCATCAATTCAAACAAACCCATCCTTAATCACATGGGTAACGCTTAAATTGATAAAAACATTATCGGTAACCATTCCAATGTACTGCCACATAGATTAGTAATAAGCAAATACTAATGCCAATTACGATTAAACTCGAATTTTCGCTATGCACATCTATGATTCATAAAAGAGCAACTAAAGACAAATCCCAACAAAACCAAACCACCAACTAGTCCACCATTTTCAAAATTAGTTCCGAACATTAAAACTGAATTAAATTTAAGGAATTGGATTTTAACCGTTTCGGGTTGCTACAATATAAGAGCAGAGAAATAGTACAGAGAAAACCCTAGAAATCAAGATCAGTAGCTATAGAAATCAAACTCAGAAAAAAGAAAAGAAAAAAAAAGCATTTTGCAAAGTCCAAAAGATTTCACACATATTGAAGCAGAGACATAGAAAGAGGTCTGACCTGGAAACGGTGGGAGCTTGGAAAGGTTTTAAAAAACAAGGAGCAAGTGAGTTTTGCTTCTTCTGGGACTGGGACTGGGACCGACTGTAAGAAACAAACCCGCATAGACCAGTCCTTTTAATTTTTAATTTTTTTAAATTTCTTATAAAAATAAAAAAATTCTGTTTTCGGTCCGGTTCCGGACCAGATCCCACAGCCATTTTTAATATTTTACCGAGTAGGTTATAAATTACACCAACCATTAAAGTTTGAAAATTTTTGAATTTTATCGCTTAAAGTTTTAGAATTTAAAATTTACTTTTTAAATTCTAGAAGTGTTTAGATTTTATACTGGGACGTTTTATAATTTGAGTTTTACACTAAAAAGTTTAGGGATGTTTATTCTCGAAATTCTGAAATTTCAGGGTATAGAATCTTAATATTCCAAATTTTAGGAGTGTAATATTAATATCTAAAAAAATTTTAAAATTTAGAAGGTAAAATCTAAATTCTGAAACATTAGGATGTAAAATTCAATTATCTTCAAATTTCAAGGAGTAAAATCCAAGTTCTAAAACTTTAAGTATAAATTCAAACACTCCCAAACTTTAGTGGTATAATTTGTAATTTTTCCTATTTTATTTATATAAAAAACCCCCCCAAAAAGCTAAAGGAAATTAATCCAAAGCTAAAAGATAAATCTCTTTCATCTGACGTTTCACTCTCATTAATCCACTATACCAGATTATTCCAAAAAGGAAATTAAAAAGAGAAGAAAAAAAGAAAAGCAAAGGGAAAAACTGTTGTATTCATCCGAAAATGTTTGTCTAATCCGTTTTCCAAGTTTTTCTGTGTTTTCTGGTTATTATACAATGCTTTAACTTTTAAGATTTTGATCAAAGGTTTATAACGAAATAAACATTCAACAATACAAAAAATGTTCCCATAAAAAAAAAAAAAAAAATTATAACGAAACTGTCATATGGATAATGGAGCCTTAGCCCACAAATGAGCCCTTATGAAAGGAAGTGAACAATTTCTCCTATGAAATAATGATATAACCTTTTTGATTATTAATGCATCTTTTTTTAATAAAAAGGTTTTTGTGTTAATAAAAAAAAACTTCACAATATCATAAGGTGAAAAATAAGTTCAACTAAAATCACATCAACTTGTACAATTTTAGTTCTTCTAAGTCATCTTTCTTGACAGTTATATATATATATATATATATATATATATATAGAGAGAGAGAGAGAGAGAGAGAGAGAGAGAGAGAGAGAGAGCTATATTTAGTGCAATTTTTTGTCAATATTACATCATTAGTCAAATAACCTGTTTAATAAACTAGAAAGTTTAACATAATATTATTATTCATGAAATTTGATATGATAATTATTAATTGACATTTATTAACAATTGTATATGAAACAGCATATTTGTATATGAAACTTTATATTCTAGAATCTTGCATTAGGCTTCTTTGGTTTTTTTTTTTTTTTTTTTTTGGGACAACTCATTGGTAATTTATTTTGATTGTGCTTCTAAATGAAACTCCAAGAGATAATAAAGAGTTAGAACTGTTGATATCTTTGATCAATAATTCATATATAAAGATGGAGAGATTGAAGAAGATGTGAAATATATAATAAGAGTAGGGTAGATGAAGTGGAAAAACACATCAATAGAATCGTGCAATCATAGAAATTTTATTAAGTTAAAAGGATAATTTTATAAGACTACTAAAAGACTAATTGTTCTCTACGATACCAAATGTTTGGATGTCAAGAAGCAAAACATTCATAAAATGAGTATAGTTGAAAAGAGAATTTTAAGATGGATAATATGAAAACACAAGAAAATAAGATCCAAAATGAAAAAAATTCCCTTGAACATAAGGGTGGCTCCTATGATGTGAGAGAGTTGTTTGACATGGTTTTATCACATTAAGAGGAGATCGAGCAGTTATTTCACTAGTAAGAAAGAGTGAGCTGATTTAAGTAGAGGGAATTTAAAAACAAAAGAAAATATATATTCTATTAATTAAAGAAAATATGATGTATAAAATAGGGAGATATTAAAAAGCCATGTGGCACAATATTATGAGGTCAATCAAAATCAAACTAATTCGGCTTTTTTATAAATTGTAGATTTAATAATATTTTATTAGATTATTTTTTTAAAAAAAATAAAACTATTGGTATTACACATTCTTTTTATTTTTGAAATGCATGCCAAAGTTCACATTAATAAGATATTATTTAATATTTAATCCGTTTACTCATGATTTATGTATAACTTTAGATTATATGTATACATTAGAATAAACGTGTCTGTTTGAGAACAATTTATCTAATTTTTTTGTGAAAACTTTTTACTGAAAATACTGTCAATAAAAGGTAAAAGTTAAATAAAATAAGTAAGTGACTTATGCGAGACCTGCGTATAGTAGGAAACATAAAATGAGTAGGTGACTCACGTGAGATCTATAAATAACAGGAAATTTAAGCAATAAGCCGGTGGTTTATAAGTACATCCCAAATGGGAAATAAACAATTTGTCCATGACAAGTTAAGATACAACATTACAAAGGAGCCATAAGCTTAGTTATGATCCATGTTTAACAATGGAGAGAGCAAGGGCCTTGTAGCTAAATTGACACATTCTCATACACAAAGTTCTCAAGCGTCTAGGGGAGAAATTGTATAATATTAAAGATATTATAACTTTTACCACATAAAATTTACAAACTATTGTGGCAATTTTTGTGATTGATGAACTTCAACCAACTAATAAATAAATGTTTGAAATGTGTTTTTAGTAATCGGTGACACATAAATCTGTAAGTTCCAATAATATTAAATTATTAACTGAATTGGTTAAATATTTGGTTGTCCTCCAAACATTAGTGTATTGAGATGTTGATAATGATTAATTATTATAAGCGGATGATGTAACTTTAAATCCTTTCATATCTATAATAATAATAATAATAACTAGTCGTGAACCCGTGCGATGCACGGATTAGTTAAACAAAAATTTTAAATTTTAAATTTGCCTAAAGTTATGGTCACTTGAAAAAATAAGTTACAATTTAAGAGGGGAAAAAAATACTAACACCAATAATGTTAGGCATGCCATGTCTATTATCAATGGCATCCTTTCTTTAATGAAAATTAAAGTCTTAAATTTTTTTTAAATATAATATAATCCCTCCCATTGCTTAATTTGTTTGCAAAATCCTGGGTTTTTTCTTGCCATATAAAATGCAACCAAAAAACCCAAAAATAAGAAAATAAAAACTATAGAAGTTTTTATATAGAATATAGCAATTATTTATACTCAGAAATGACACTGACACTCAATAAGAGTCATTAATCTAGAGCAATAGGTTTTGGAATTTTTTTTTTTTTTTTTTTGAGAATTGGAAAAGCTAATTTAGTGTTATCAGCAATAGTTATAATATTTTAACGCGTAAAAGAACAATAACAAAAAGACGTATCAGATGAATAAATTGACTTCATTAGAGAATGAAGATAAATAAATGCACTGAAAAGAATAGATTTTGGAATATATGAATGTAAAAAGAAGAAAAAGATGTACCAGTTGAAAGGCCATAGAGTTTTAATCGAGATAGAAGACAACCAATCTAAAAAACACTTGGAATGCTCCTAATAATAGAAAAAATAACCCAAAATTTAGATGTTAGAATTTCTAAAAAGCCAAAAGAAAGAGTAAAGAATTAGTGCCTAGAAATTATTGGAAAAAAAAAAAGGCATATGACTACATAATAGAAACCAAAATATAATATTGTAAAAATTGAATCAAAAAATTAAGTTGTTAAACTTCTTAAAGGCTTAAAAATTAATATTGCACCATGAACTTCTTAAAAGCTTAAAAATTGTCTTTAAGCCATTCAAAAAGTTATGATATTGCGCCATTGTTGAGAGACGGACCTGAATTTGAGAAGTGACTTGATGGGTAGTCTTGAAAAGATTTCAAAGAGGACATCTGAGGGAAACTTCACCACACTTGTTTACCATGCAATCTGTGCAGAAGCCAAATAACAACAATAAAGTTCCTAAAAAAAGAAAGAAAAAGAAATAACAACCTTAACATCCACAACAGTTAGGGAAAACAATTATGAAGACAGCTTTGTGATTTGGTGTGGCAACCGTGGTATTTGAGGAGTGAGCGTGAGTCTATCGTGTGGTAATATTCAATTTAATTCTTAATAAACCCTAATAGTGATGTAATGCCCAGAGAATCAAAGAAGGAGATAAGGAAGAGTCCAAAACAAAATAGAAAACTGTATGAGAGAGGAGGTGTTTGTGCTTGAATACATCTTAAAAGTCCTAAACCAAATTAAAAAAATATAAATAAAAAATGCTGATGTGGAAAATTGTGGGAGTTTTAGAGATTTCGGTTATATATATATATAGATAAACCCTAATAGTGATGTAGTGCCCAGAGAATTAGAGAAAGAGATAAGGAAGAGTCCAAAACAAAATAGAAAACTGTACGAGAGAGGAGGTGTTTGCGTTTGAATACATCTTAAAAGTCCTAAACCAAATTAAAAAATATAAATAAAAAATGCTGATGTGAAAAATTGTGGAAGTTTCAGAGGCTTTGGTTATATATATATATATATATATATATATATATAGATAAACCCTAATAGTGATGTAGTGCCCAGAGAATTAGAGAAAGAGATAAGGAAGAGTCCAAAACAAAATAGAAAACTGTACGAGAGAGGAGGTGTTTGCGTTTGAATACATCTTAAAAGTCCTAAATCAAATTAAAAAATATAAATAAAAAATGCTGATGTGGAAAATTGTGGGAGTTTCAAAGTCTTCGGTTATATATATATATATATATATATATATATATATATATAGGAGGTGTTTGTGTTTGAATACATCTTAAAAGTCCTAAACCAAATTAAAAAATATAAATAAAAAATGCTGATGTGGAAACTTGTGGGAGTTTCAGAGGCTTCGGCTATATATATATATATATATATATATATATATATATATAGATAAACTCTAATGTGGCGTTTGGTACGGGGGAATGTTTTAAGATTCTTAGGAATGTTTAAAGATTCCTATGTTTGGTTACAAATTATGCTTGGGAATCAGATGCCAAGGGAATTTGGATTCCCCCCTTAAACCCCTCTCAGTGGGAATGTGATTCCCTTTAAAACAGGTGGGAATCCAGATTCCCAAGTCCAAGTTTAAAAGAAATTTTATTTTTTATAAATTGACAATTTTAACCCTTTTTTCCTTATCATTTAAGCAATTAAGATAATCTATAAAACAAATTATCAATATCTTCTCTCTTATCTTTATCTTTTTCCGCCAAAATAACATAAATAGAATAAACAACTCCGTTAATATATTTTTGAACAAAGTTCTATTTAGATTTTACGTATGGAAAAAAAAGTTTGAAGGAGACTCTCCATTATATTTTTTTCCATTATTTATTTATAGGAAGATTTTTTTTTTTTTAAAGGACTTGATAGTTTACATTCAAATCTAAGGATAGAATGGGAAAAATAAATAATTCATTTAAAATTCTTAAGAATACACCAAACATTATCATCTCACATTTCTAGGAATCTCCTAATCAAACCAAACATAGAGATAGTTACTTTCCTAAGAATGTGATTCCTAGGAATGTAATTCCTAGAAATCACATTCCTAGGAATCTGAATGCCAGGAGTAATGTGGATTCCCCGGTACTAAACGCCACATAATAGTGATGTGGTGCCCAGAGAATTAGAGAAAGAGATAAGGAAGAGTCCAAAACAAAATAGAAAACCGTACGAGAGAGGAGGTGTTTGCGTTTGAATACATCTTAAAAGTCCTAAATCATATTAAAAAACATAAATTAAAAATGCTGATGTGAAAAATTGTGAGAGTTTCAAAGTTTTCGGTTATATATATATATATATATATAGATAATAATAATAATAATAATAATAATAATAATAATAATAATAATAATAACTAGGTTCTTTTTTTTTTTTGCTAAACAAATAACTAGGTTAATTTAACATAAGAAATTCTTGTGATTAACATCCGCAAATAAAGTGTTTAGTAATATTTGATACGGGTTCGTTTGAGAAATCCTACCAAACAACTTCGTACTACAATGTAATTAATTTTGATTAATTAGGGTGCAAAAAACAACTTTGATTAATTTAATAATTTTTTTAGCTTATAAATATTTCTGAATGTTTGTTAAAAAAAAAAAAAAAACCCAATCAACGCCTTTAGTTTAGTAAGCTAAAACTTGCGTAATACCGCAGGCCCTTTTGACAAAATCGAATAAAATCCCAGCCCCAGCCTTCCTTTTATAGATTATAATTAATTAATTACTAGTATTTCTTTTGACAAAACCTATTCGAATCCCATCCCTTTCTTTTAATTATACCTAGTACTAATATATAGTACTGCAGGCCCCAATTAAAGCAAAGGAGTTTCAAACCGACATTGCTTTGCTTGTAATAGTATTTATGTTCATAATATATATAAAACCACACCAAAACCCTGTCTGCTTTTTCTGTTTGTCTCCACAGTAGTACTACTCTCTTCGTCCTATATCCTCATCAGGTACGTGAACGACTCCATATAAAGATCTGTACGCGTCTTTCTGTATGTATGTATTTTCAATTTTGTCGTACTTTTACAGTTTTACTTTCATAGTATTGGTTTGTGTATTAATTATGTTTTCTTTCGTATTGTATCGTACATGTTTTTCATATTTTACTTTCACACTCTGAAACTGAATGGATATATATATATATATATATATATATATGTTTCTTGGTACTTATAAAAAAATTGTATAGATGCCTTCCTTTGATGAAGGATTACTTCTCATAGAAGTATGTGCTTGTATACCATGTTTATGCATACATGATTCATCGATCTATTTAATAAACGGTGTGTACACACACACTCACTCTCTTCTTTATAGAATGCAAGTAATCACAAATATAAATATAAACTTATTCTGAAGACTTTCTAATAATAATCTTCAAATCTCTCTACACCACACTATCAGGGTTTAAAGGTTTTTGCAATGGGTTTAGGCTGGGTCAGGTTTCAAGTTCTTAAACTTGTCATTGCTTGGGTTACGGCTTACAACTTAAATTTACTTTTAATAAATATTTTAATTATTTTCAAAACTTTAAGTCCCTTATGGTTTGGGTTTACTAGCTATTTTTAAATATTATTCACACAAAATATATGGTTTTGTAAGCATGCCTCTTTCTCACATAAATAATTTACTTTAACAAAAATCCAAATTTTTATACTAGCGCCTGTAATAGAATTGTAATCTTAATTTTTACGTTGGTATATAAAATTACTACCACTTCAAACGTTAAGTCTTATTATTTTTCTCTCTCTCTTATATATATATATATATATATATATATTCTTGTAAATATCAGTTTTGTGTTTAATGGGGACGCTTCAAAAGAAAAAAAAAAATTGTCCCTGCTTAAAAAGTTCAAATACTTCAATATATTTTAAAAGTACCTCACCTTTTAATTTGAAAAATAAAGTTCATGATGTTTAGCCATTAGTAAAAACTTAAAACAAGTATTAGCCCAGGAACCCTCCAAAGATTCATCATAGAGTAATGTTAAAGCTTTATTCTTTTATTTTATTATTTAATTTCTTTTGCCATAAACGAATTGCCTACTAAATTTCATGATCACTAGCACTGCTTTCATCTTCCATTATGAACTTTTCTTTATCTGATTCTAGAATTTATGACTTAATTAGATTATGAATTTGAGTCCTCATTGAGTCTGATAACAAATTTAATTTTGTTAGATCAAAAGATGGGGCGTGCAAAAATAAACATGAAACTCATCAGCAACGAGAAGTCTCGTATGGTAACCTATAGTAAGAGAAAAAAGGGTTTGAAAAAGAAGGCCTATGAGCTTTCCACTCTTTGTGGTGTCGATGTGTGCGTGATCATCTATGGACCCATACAGAAGGACAATTCTAATGAGCTAGCAATCTGGCCTGAAAATCAAGAAAAAGTTGAGAAAATAATCAACAAATACAAGGGCAAGAGTACAGGTACACGTAAGAAAGAAACTCTTAGCTTATCTGACTATTTCATTCAACGGAAGAAGAATATTGAGAAGGAGATCTCAAGAGTGCGTATGGAAAGCTTCGAAGCCATGTATTCGACATGGATTGAAGGTCTAAATAGTTTTTCAGATGCACAAAAAGAAGTACTTCTTGGGTTATTGGATTCTAAGATTGATGAAGTACAAAGAAAAATTAATGTTTTAAAAGGACGCAATTATTTGATTAATGATGCAGCATTAGGAATGGCTAGCAGCTCCAACTTTGGATCAATCCGAAGTGATTTTTCTTACACTCAAGGCATGATTCAACGGAGTGTAGCACCAAAGATTATCAACCAACAGCCTATATCTTATGTAAAGGTAAAGCCACGAGAAAATCAGTTGCCTTCGACATGGGGTGAACGTTTCAATAATTTTTCGGATGCACAAAGAGCAGTACTTCGTGGAATATTGGACAATAAGATTGATGAAGTACAGAGAAACATTGATGTTTTAAATGGAGGTAGTTACATAATAAATGATGCAGCGTCAGGATTAACCGGTAGCTCCAACTTTGGATCAATCCCAAACGATTTTTCTTACACTCAAGGCATGCTTCAAAGGAATGTGGAAACGAGTCCTATTAACCAACAGCCTATATCTTATGTGAAGCCACTGGATTACCAATTCCCTTCTTGCTATTCATCTGAAAAAAGTCTTTTCCCTTTACTTTCATTTGATCATCTTAATCCTATGGCCAATCCAATGGAGGTGAAGGGTGTGGATTATTCTCAACTTGGAGGCATGTCTAGTAGTGGCATACAATATACTCCATCAAATGACCAAATTTGTTATGATCCAACAGTTGGGATGGCGGACAATGTGATGGTGAACAACTCTAGGGTGCCTGCAACGCACTACCAAAATCCTGCTTTGCAGCAAATGGTGGCCTATGGACAGCAACCCATGATGCAAACTTTTTCTTCTCAAATTGAGGGTCCTCCAGTGGATGAGTTCTACAGCATCAATGAGTTTGAAATGAAGAACAAGATGGAAAGGTTTTAGGCTTCTAGGTATATCTTAAGAGTTTTGGATTAATTAGTTTTAGCATTATCTTCGATTTCAACTTTGATTTACTATTTTTTAAACAAACCATATATATATTCTACATATTCATATAGTCTAATTATCTTGATGGTTTTATTTTTATTACAATTATTTAGATGACAAGTTATGATCAATGTATTGCATTAGTTTTAGCATTATCTTGCATTTCAAATTTGATTTTACTATTTTTTAAACAAAACATATATCCTATATTATTCACTGTATACATCACAATTTGACTCCATAAAGCCATTTTTACCATAATAGAAAGACTGAACGGGGCAACTTGCAAATTCAACACAGGGGACAAGGCTTTGTTTTGAACTGAATCCCTAATTTTGGCTTTGCTTTCTAATCTTCCCTCACTCTTTCCTATCCCTCCAAACATGATACGTACGTGGTTGCATCCCATGCCAATCTACAAATAGGAATGCTTTCAAGTTTTTCCTTTTCAGATTGTGTGGGAAACTATATAGGAATTGTCTACCATACCTTTATGCTGTGGAAAACTCTAGGAACTGTCTTCTCTTGTTTAATGTTGTGATTCAAGTAATAATTTTCAAGTTCATTAGATGTGAATTTATCTATATATGTTGTCCGAAGACACTTCAAAACCTTCCTTTTCTTCCTTTTTTTTTGTTTGTATTTTGTATATTTTTTTTTCCATCATGAAATTTCTTGAAGTACTAAAAAAATTAGTCTTTTTTTCCCCCAGAAAACTCACCTGCACATTTCTATAAGTACGATCAACAAAATTGACAAATTAACTATTGTCATCTAAAGATTAATGAAGTGATCACTCTATGATGTTTGCCAAATAAACCAAATCTTTCAAGCAGGGGATTTCTAAAATGAAATTCTAAAATGTTTAACAAATAAACAAGAGTTACAAGGGTTTTGTGATATATTTTTGGCAAAGAAATCAGAGACTAATTTTTTGCCAAAATTTGCAAATTATTTTCACTCATGGTAGTGAGGCACTTATGCCACAAGTTACTTGTCTCTTATAAAGTTTTTCAACAAATCTTTCCTCTATCAAAGACAAATGACCCTCCTGATGCTTTTCTAAAGAGAGTTTCCATTAGTATGTTGATATATACGATGAAATACCATTAACGTCCATTCCCTGTCTAATACCTTCCAATGATTTTTCTATACATATTTTTCTCTCTCTTTGTTTGATATAGTGCTTGGCTTGGCACTAGAAATATAGAATGCCTTCCATCATTAGCTTCCGAATTAAATAATTTTATATTGCGAGTTTAATTATAATGCTCGACATGGTCACCAATTAATTTACAAAACAATGCCCAAACAATAACAACTTTGATACGGGTTCCTTTGTCTCCCTACTTATTCTTATTATGTACAGAAGGTTTCCATGGGCTGTTGAGAAAAGCAGAGGAGAATGGAGATATAAGGAGGGTTTCTATTTGTAGACATGCACCAAAGCTAACACATCTTCTTTTTGCAGATGACAGCTTTATTTTTTGCAGGGAAAAAATTAATGAGTGTGAGAAGCTCTTGGAGATCCTAGCCACATATGAGCAAGCATCCGGACAACAAATAAATAGGGATAAAACTACCCTATTTTTTTAGTAAGTCCACTTCCCATCACATGCAAGCTTCAATTCAAGAGGCCCTTAGAGTACTCGTGGTAAAGCAGTATGAGAAATACTTGGGGCTACCAAGTTTCATTGGGTGAAAAAAGAAGGAGAGTTTTGACAACATTAAGCAAAGAGTTTGGAAAAAGCTTCAAGGGTGGGAAGGCAAGCTCCTATCACAATCGGGGAGGCAAATTTTAATTAAAGCAGTGGCTCAAGCACTACCCACATACACTATGTCATGTTTCAAGCTACCGGTTACTTTGTGCCATGACATTGAAGCTCTAATTTGAAGATTCTTTTGGGGGCGACGAGGAGATAGTAGAAAGGTGCATTGGGTAAGATGGGAAGAGCTATCTATGTAAGCCAAAGGATCAAGGAGGGATGAGTTTCAAGGATTTGGCTCGTTTCAACGATGCTTTGCTAGCTAAACACACTTGGAGACTTTTACATGATAAATCCACATTGTTTTACCAGATCTTTAAAGCAAGGTTTTTCCCAAATTGTACAATCATGGAAACCACTTGTCCAAGCTCGGCATCCTATGCAAGGAAGAGCATTATAAAAGGGAGATATGTGATTAAACGTGGAGCAATTTGGAGAATTGGAGATGGGAGTGTAGTTCATATTGGGGGGGATAGGTGGCTGCCACACAAACATTCACCCACTGTTTTATCTCCACAAGTAGAGGGGTTGGCTGAAGCAAAAGTCCAAAGTTTGATGGAGGAAGATCAGCGGTGTTGGAAGACGGATTTAATTGATGAAATTCTGCTGGATTTTGAGGCATCAACAGTAAAGCGTATACCCCTCTACCTTACTGATCAGCTGGATGCTCTAATTTGGCCTCACAGTGCAAATGGGGCTTATACGGTTAAGTCAGGTTATGGTTTCCTGCAGAGAGAGTTTCAAAACCAGCAACCGGGCCAATCTGAACCGTTGATGCTCAAGCCATTGTGGAAAGGGATATGGAGCCTTAATATGCCAAGCAAAGTAAAAAATTTAGTTTGGCGAGCTGTAAAAAATTCATTGCCCACGAAGCAGAACTTAGTCAAGAGGAAGATCTTAACTGAGGATTATTGTGATCAATGTCAAACGCAGCATGAGGATACACTCCATGCTATCTACCTTTGCCCAAAATTGGAGGAAATTTGGCTATCGGTTCCAGCATGAAACTAGCGCAGTCTTTGGCAAATGACGAGTTTTGTCGACCTCATGGGATGCATTTTGGCTAAGAATAGAGACCCGAACCTGTTTGCTATGGTTGTATGGGCTGTATGGAAGAAAAGGAATGATATGAGGGTAGGAAAGAAATGAGACAATCTCTCAAATTTGGTGCAACAAGCTCGCAGCAGGTTTCAGGATTTTTGCTGCATAATTCTGCAACAACGGCATCAGTGGGGAGTCCTCCAACTCAATGGAAGCCCCTGGCACAGCAACAGTACAATATTAACTTTGATGGGGCAATTTTCAAGGCTGAAAACCAGCTGGAATAGGGGTGGTAATTAGAGATAGCGAGGGGCAGGTGATGGTCTCCTTGGGGCAGCGACTCCCATTGCCCAATACAGCTATTGAAGTTGAGGCATTAGCAGCTCGCCGTGCTATGGAGTTGGTGCTGGAAACTAGCCTCAATAAGGGCGTGTTGGAGGGTGATTCACTTATCCTCATTAACGCTCTAAAATCAAACTCTCACAGCCTTGCACAATTTGGTCACATTATCAATGATATACAATACTTAGCCTCTCAGTTCTCTAGTATTTCTTTTTCTCATGTAAAGAGGCATTGTAATACTGTAGCCCACTCGCGAGGCGGGCAATTTCTTTTTCTTCTTTACAAGTTTGGATAGAAGATGTACCACCAGAGATTGCAGATGTACTTCAGGCTGATTTTTATAGCCTTAGTTGAATAAAAGTCTTATGATGCGGATTCTCAAAAAAAAAAAAAAAAAAAAAAAACTTTGATACCGCTTGTTGGAACAATTGAATCTCTTTTATTTATTTATTTTTTATTTTTATGGGGGAAATAATTGAAGCTTTGATACTACCAACTATCTAAGTAATTAAATTAAATTAAAGAGCCCCAAGCAATGATTATAAAAAAATCACACAAAAAAACACACACACTAGAACACGCCAAATTTACGTTTTAAAACCCTCTAGTGTAGGGATGATATATGGCTGTCTTATGGAGATAATTAAATTAAGAGTTATGCTAATGAGTGCTCTTAGGATAATTTGGTTAATAATTTATTTCAGGAAAGTTTTTTATGGGAAAAGGAAAAAGCTGTCAAAACATTAATTTTTTTTCCCATAAAAACTTTCTTTACATGAATCCTTAATGAACGTCCTAAGGACATTCGTTAGCATTTCCCTTAAATTAATTATAAAAAAAATTAAGGTAATCAAATTGGGAAAATAATAAGTTTTTGATAATTAATTTAATTACCTTTATAGCGAATAAGTGGACCTAATCATGAATATAAGAGAAAAGAGTATCATTTATTGTACTCTGTGCTCACCTAAGAATTACTCATCAGATTGATGATGTTGTGAGTTATATATATGATTGTCTTAAAAAGGTAATAATTTCATTGACTTAATTGATTATTGATTATAAAAAAATGCTAGAGATACAAAATAATATGATCTAATAGAATAATACTAGAGATATAATAATATGATCTTAATTAATACATTGTCTCGTAATCTCATCTTACGATTATAATATGTCAGATGGACAACTGGACTTGGTGGGATTATCTTATAAAAGTCATGAAGATGGTCTTCAATATTATGACCAAAGAAGCAAGCAGAAAAATATTAGAAGAATTCTCATCGGTAATGGCATTTACTCTATTCCAATTATTTTCCATAGACTCCAATCAATATGTTAATGCTTCATCAACTCCAGAATTAAGGATTTGATTGATCTCTCTCATTAAATTGATTAAAAATATAAAACTTCTTAATTTTGTAGGAGATCAATTAACATAGAATTTTACCATAAAGGCTAATCAAACTTTGTTACTTCTTTATTAATTGTTTAATATTTAGCTCACATGAATAATAGATCACCTCATGAATGGTAATAATCCTAGTATACTTATTCATGACATTGTATACTCTCTTCCTCTTCTTATATGAACAGTAGATCTCCTCAATTATTGAAATTTACAAATACAAGAGAAGTATAATTTCTCATACTTTATATTATTTTTATTTGTCATCTAATTTTTTTTCTTATTTGAAACAGGCAATTCTTTTTCTTATTCTAAAACATTAAAATGTCAATGTGCGAGAAACAAACTGAAAGCGAGACCATAAACAAGACCACTAAGGGTCCGTTTGGATAGAGCTTATTTTTGCTGAACTGAAATCTGAAACTGAAAACACTGTAGCAAAATAATTTTTTAATGTGTGAATAGTACTGCGGGACCCATTTTTAATAAAAAATTGCTGAAAAAGTACGCGCACAGTGCGCGCACAGTAGCGCACAGTGCGCGTTGTCTCCCAGCGCCAGAAACGAAAAGAAGAAAAAAAAAAAAAAGAAGGAAACGTGGAGTAGCTGGACGTGGACGTCCAGCTGCTCTATCCAAACGGTCACTAAATATACGTTGCAGCGGCAGAAATAAGGCTATAATGTTATTAGTTATTAAATCTTTTTCCCTCTTAAGAAAGAAGTTTATTATTGTGTAATTAATTTACAATTTAAAAATGAAAAATAAGTATAACTATAATCACAAAATCTTTCTAACACATTAAAATTTTAAAGTCTGTTCTTTATTAGATATATTTAATGACAACATGATTGAGAGAGGTCAAATCCAGGTTGACCTGTTCTTTTCTTGTCCCATAGAGGAGAAATGTAAGTACTATAAAAAACTTGAAAACTTTTATCACAACTCACCATGTAACAAATTGTGAGTGGTGAAAGTATGGACTCAGATCAACATTTGTTTTGAAAAGGATTCCTCTTCCACGCGGTATCTGCAAAGAACCTTGCAGCATACTTCAATGCAGAGTCTAGGGAATTAAGTAGCTATCATATCCCTCAGGTAGTCCTACAAGCTCCTGAAATAGCCACCAAAAGAGAAAGTGATCAAGTTGTAAGGCAATTCAAATTTTTGTTGGTCTCCTGCCACTGGTTGTGTGAAGATCAACTATAAAATTAGGCCCAAGAAATCAGTTCTGATGCAAAATTGGTGGTTCATGAGCTATGTTGGAAACTGTTTGATTTCTGAGGGGAAAACAACCTGTTATTAGCTTCCTAGCCTTTAGGATTAATCTCATGGAATATGTGAGTTTCAAAGTAGATTCCCTCAATGAAGGTTGTTTATTGTCATCATTGATCAAATAGGCTAGCCATTCATTTTTGTCTAGAATTTTTAGTGGCTATAAGATTAATTTTCCAGCCAATTTTCATCCTAGGCTTACCAAAAGTCTCAATTACTTAGCTAAAAATATGATATCCTTATTAGTTAAAGAGAGACCAAATATTTCTGGTCAAGAAGACGACATTGTACATGCAGAAACGGCATTAGACGCATAAACTGAATCTTGTATGGCATGCATGTTTTTACTTTTTTGGAGTGAAAAATGACATTCAACAACGAATGACGTGTTGAAGTTATAATGTTTTGTCTTATCATTTTATAAATGTCAAATTATTTGTATAAATATAGCATATATATGTCGTTTACCCAAAATGGCTGGCATGTTGACCTTGTGTCATATACTCACATTGCTTAGCTTCATATCATACGTTTCTCAATTAATTTTCGGATGCAGGAGAGGGAACTTAAAATATTACTTAGAATCAATATGACAATTCAAATATAGAACTCAAAGTCAAACATATTGTTTAATAAGACCTAACCGTAGGTGTGTATGCATAATTGCATATTCATGCCTCTAGGAAAATTCTTTTATGTTAGAGGAGAGAAACTTTTCTTCTTTTTCATAGTTCCAAAACTCATACAAGCATTCCATGATTAAAGATTTTGTATTCCGACAAAAATTTAACAAGTATGAAATTTGCTTTAGCAAGTGGGTGTGGCAAACCCCACTCACAAAAAGAAAATTCCACCCCTCACTTTTTATTATTATTTTATTATTATTACCGTCCTTTCAACAAATAAGAAATTATTATAGCGCAACCAAATTAACTTTGGTATTTTGGAAGGAATCTAGGGCTGAAAGTGATTCATTCTGAAGATGGCAATTCTACTTAATGATTATTGAGATAAATTGACAAATAACAATTTGATTGAACCAATTCCACCAAACAACTTTGATAGTTGAGATAAGAGTATTTAGATACACATACACATCAATCTATCGTGAATTTGATTTAAATAGCCCAAACTTATTTTAGAATTATCAATCCTTTGCATTATCCATTTTTGTATTAATCTCTCTTCAATTACTTTAGAATTATCAATTATTTGTATTAAAAAAATGTACTTGAAGTTTTGGGTAACTCAATTCACAAAATACATTTTACTAAAACTGAGGTTTCTGTAAAGTTAATAATTGAGGATCATATATAATAGCCAGTTAGTCATGCGTTTGGCTTCAAATCTGTTCTAGCTTGAATAACATATTTTGTTTTAAAAGTATAAGGTAGAACTTGACATTCAAACTGAAACATGAAACCAAAGAATTTCTTGTAATAAATACTCCAGTACATATAGAACTTGACATTCAAACTGAAACAAAGGGTCATTTTCATAATAAAACAAGACAAACAAAGAGATGAGCCATCACATATTCACTTGAGTTCCCCCCTCACATAAATCACAAATGTCCTTATTTATGTGTCATGTACTGTCTAAATTTGTAGACACTGAGACTACGAATAGCTTTTGGTAAAAGTACATCAAATATCACTATTGGTGATAACAGATGAATTTTACCTTGGTGTTTGTGAGTTACTGGTTCATCCTATATTAGTGATTTGATTGCGTTTAAAGCCAATGTGAATGCCTATTAAGCAAGGGCTTGATAAGAAATTCCATGCTGATGAGCTGAATTGCAAAGCTTGTAGATTTGAGTTGACTGGCCACGAGAGAGGTCTCAGTTAGCCAAAATGTTTTAGTTCAAAGATAATGAGGCCCTAATAATGCAAAACTCAATGTTGCTCATTGCTAATAGAAATTACGACACATGTGAGGACCACTCAAGGGACCTCTGTGTATATATAGAGATTAGAGAAAGACTATTCCTTAATAAGAGTACTGATCTTGGTATGGGAAATCTAAAACTAATTTATATTTGGCTCATACCAACGAGTGCTCTTAGAACATTAGTTAACAATTTATTTTAGGAAAGTTTTGACATCACTTTTATGAAAAATAAAAAAATCTGTCAAAATATTATTATTTATTTTTTTTTTTTTTTATAAAAACTTTTGTTAAATGGATTATTAAACAATGCCTTAAAACATTTGTTAGTATTCCTTTATATATTTTAGTGTAGAAATATGCCTCCTCATAAATTCAAAAAGAGTGGGGTTCTAATATGAGAATGACGGGAAACCACAAATTGGAAAGTAGTTGAAAGAAGCATTAATTGCACATGGTACCCGAGAAAAAGATCAGATTTGTAAAAAGATGAATTTGCATTCATTTAACCAGCTGCATCCTTTTCACTCATAATTTTGTTTTGTTACACACCAGCGTTTGAGCAAGTTGAGACATATCAAAGTTCCTAAACATGCTTGGTCGGTTGGTCTCTTCATCCACATCATCCACAACAATCCAATTCTAAATTAAAGAGAAATTGGGTAATAGTATTTTGATTTGATAATAAAAAGCAATTATTATAGTGATTATTTTATATGGAAAATGCTGACGAATGCTCTTAAGGAATTGGTTAATAATCTATTTAAAGAAAGTTTTTATAGAAAAAGAAAAAAAAAATTATTTTAACAACTTTTTTCACTTTTTATAAAAGTGGTGTCAAAGTTTTTCTAAAATAAATTATTAACCAATACCTTAAGGGCACTCGTTAGCAAAGTTCCTAAACATGCTTGGTCGGTTGGTCTCTTCATCCACAACAATCCAATTCTAAACTAAAGAGAAATTGGGTAATTGTATTTTGATTTGATAATAAAAAGCAATTATTATAGTGATTATTTTATATGGAAAATACTGACGAATGCTCTTAAGGAATTGGTTAATAATCCATTTAAAGAAAGTTTTTATAGAAAAAGAAAAAAAAATATTTTGACAACTTTTTTCACTTTTTATAAAAGTGGTGTCAAAGTTTTTCTAAAATGAATTATTAACCAATACCTTAAGGGCACTCGTTAGCAAGACATTTTTATTATAACGAGAACACAAATACAATACCCAACCAAGAGTGTAAAAAAAAGAAAAAAAGAAAAAAGAAAAGAAAAGGAGAAAGACATTACAAAGCAAGTTGAATGATGAAAAGCACGTCTGCACATAATGTGACCTACTTTACCAAAATTTATGTCATTTCTAATGCTTAACAAATCTAATTTTTGATTTATGATTACTTTCTAAAAATCTTAGAATGTCTTAAATAAATTAAGGGTCATACTAACAAATGCCCTTAGGGTATTGGTTAACAATCCATTTTAGGAAAGTTTTAACGTCACTTTTATGGGAAATAAAAAAATTTGCCAAAACATTAATTGTTTTATATCATTTTCGCATAAAAACTTTCTTTAAATGGATTGTTAACCAATACCTTAAGGGCATTTGTTAGCATTTCCCATAAATTAATTCCAACCATTATTTAAGAAGGGAGTTGTCAAGTCATTGAATGTATGTCATTTTCACGAGTAGAAACTTGAATAGGAACAAGAATGAAGGGCCACAAAATACATATCTCTATGAAGGGTGATTAAAAAAAAAGGGGAAAGAATGAAGGTTTTGAATCCTTTAATTAGATATTCACGTGGTTGGCAAATTAAAAATTATATTATCATATAATATTATTAGTCTCATCCCATGTGCTACGGGCTCATAATTTTATTTTTTATTTTTAAATATCAATAGAGAAGTCTTTTTAAACTCATGCAAAACAATTAGATTAAATAGAAATTTCGATAGATAATTGCACATAATATTGTGTCCATCTCACCATCCCACTAACCTCTTTTTTTTTTTTTTTTTAATTTGATATTGGAGTTTTATTTTAGCATAATATAAATATATGTATGTAAAGCTTCTTCACGGAGATTTCAAACTTGACATTTACCCCCCACCCCACAATAACTTGTACTTGAAAAATCTATTACGATAAGGGTGCATAGTGTTTCCAACAACATTGTTAACTTAAACATTCAATTACATTCCCATAAAAAAAAAAATCAATTACATTAAATTGTAAAGCTAGAGTTTTTGTTTTTGTTTTTTCTGGTTAGGATATAATTTGAACATATAAGGTATGTTTTGTGATAATTGCTCTTATCATTAGGGTCAAAACTCAACACACTAATTTATTATAATTATTTATAGTATAGGTGAGATTTAACTTGAGTTCCCTTATCCGATAATGAATTTTTTTTTTATTTTATTTTTTTTTTTACTAATTTAGCGAAGTAGAACTTGTAAAATTTAAATCTAGAGTTTAATAACAATCTTTATCAAATCAAAGCAAATGTGGCCTAATGTTAAAGTACCTGTAGACTCATCATCATCAATGTCATCCTTGTTAACAAATTTGAGTTAAGGGTATAATCAGGACGCTTTTTTAATATTGAACGTTGGAGGGATTATGCTATAAAGTTTTGTGAGGATCCTAAGTAAAAATGTATTAAGGGAGATAATACCTTGGTAGACTTCAATTCATATTTTAATACAGGGATACTACTTTTAGAATATATAAGTTTGGGCCCAGTTATATGTTATATATATTAAATGAAATTTCAATTTTTTTAGTAAAGATTTTTGTAATTTTTTTGAAGCTGGAACCAAATAATTTTTATTAATGTAGAAAACTAGAATCCAAATACAAAGCATCCACCATTGGCGGAGGATCCTCCTCCATCCATATAATTTCAATACTAGTAGTATTAGTATAAGTGATTATTCCAATAAAGAAACTATGGGTTTTAATTCCTATCCTTCGCTTATTACAAGTTTATAACTACCACAAAAAAACCTTATTTATCTAAGTAATTTTTTTCTTTGTAAGCAATTTTTTTTTCTTTATATAAGATTCACTCAAGTGCATATCCAACAAAACCAACTGACTCATGTTTTATATTATGGGCCATTTGGAGAACCCATAATTCATAAAATTTGTACCTAGTTGGCATTAAAAGAAAATAAGAATATCTCTCAAATCAATTGTATTCAAGTCCAATAGGCCATTCCAGTACTATTCCACATGTTGCCAAACTTTATTTTGATTTGACCCTCTTAACATGTGTCACATTAAGTGGTAGAATTAATATGTCAATTGGCTTGTAGTCTCTAATCTTTGAATAGAATAATTATCCAATGTCTTTAAAAAAAAAAAGGGACAAAAGACAAAAAGACAAAAAATAAAGGAAAAAGAAGAGAATACTTGTCCATTAAGGCATTAACTAATGCATTATCTTGCTTCCTTCGGTTATTTAGATGGAAACAATGTTAGGGGTACAAACTTTTATCATAACATATTTCTATATAGATTAGAGTAAATATTGTTATGAATTAATATTGATATTACTTGTATTCTATATCAATTGATCATGTCAGTGAATTTTTTTAAAAATTTTGTTTCTAGAAAATACTCTAAAAAAAACATATTTAAAAAATACGAATATTTTCTTAAAAATAATTAAGTTTGTTAATTTCTCAACTTTCCAAGCATCCATATAATATCTCCCTCAACAATTTGAAAAGTCCTAAAACCTGCATGATTAACAAGCACGGTCCTTCTCGAAAAAAAAAAGAAAAAAAGAAAGGGCACGGTCCATTTTTCTAAACTTTAGATTAGACCATAGATATACTATGTCAATAAATTGATCAGGGCCATGGTGTTTGGTTTATAATAATTACTCTTTAGCATTTACTATTAAGCTAAGACACTAATATATGTTTATTTTTAGTATAGGTGTGATTTAATATGCTATTCCACAATGAAAATAAATGATTTTACTAGTTAAAGTAAATTCATCTTCTTCTAGAAAAAAAAATTATCTTCTCTTTATAAATGAATCCATCTTCTCTTTGTAAAGCCAAGTAACCAAACCTTTTCTCCTTATACTTGCTACCTGTCTCTCTGTTGCTAAGAAAGTGAGCTTCCTCTCTTCTCTTAGGCAGTAGAAGTGTTTTGTTCCTTCCAACGAAGGAGAATTTGTATCTCTAAGGTAACAAGTTTACCTTTAGAGCTAATGGGGTTTGTTTTTCTTTGGGGTTTTAGGGAAACACGATCAGTATTCATACTACCCAACACGGGCAATGGAGGATTTGGCTGACAAATGGAGTCATTTTTCTCTATCGGAGAGGGAGAACACAGGCTTTGTGCTTCAATGAGACCAACAAACTGAAGAGTTCATTCTAGCAACACAATTTCTAACTCCACGCTTCCTCAACATGGAAGCCATGACAAGAACTTTCAAACAATTATAGAGGTCCACAAATGGATTAAAGATATGAAATCAGAAGGAGCATCAAGTGCTATTTGTTTTTTGACAATTTAGGAGATGTGGATTGGATACTAAAGAATCAACCCTGGAGTTTCAACAAACACTTAGTTATGTTGCAAAGATACAATTCGGACACTCCGGTATGGGATCCAATGTTAAAGACAACGCTATTTTGGGTTTAAGTCCATGATATCCCAGTGCGCTTCATGACGAGGAATGTAGCTGAAGAAATATGTGACACAATTGGTGAGGTCCAAAAGTCAATGGGGGCAGTTGACAAGGACGGTGGACACTTCATAAGGGTCTAAGTCCTTATTGATATTTCCCTCTCACTATGTCGAGGCAGACTAATTACAATGGAGAACAGAGGAAAAATCTGGATTAGTTTCAAATATGAAAGACTGCCAAAATTTTGTTTTTGGTGTGGACGTCTGAACCATAGTGACAAAAATTGCGAATTGTAAATTGATAGTAAAGGAACTCTTACTCCAGATCAACTACAGTTTAACTCCACTCTGAAGGCAACCACGTATACATTAGTAGGGAACAGTGGCGGCGCCACGTTATACTCAGGGTGTTCCTGGGAACACCCTGACTTTGGAAAAAAAAAAAATTTATATATAATAATTAAATTTCTTTTATTTGTTTGTCTTTAAAAAAAAAAAATAGGAACACCCTCAATTAAAATTAGGAACACCCTCAAATTTTTCTAAAAAAATTATTTGTTCTCCTTTCAAGCCAAAAAAAAAAAACCCAAAAAAAATTTCCACCAAAATCTAAAAAAAAAAAAAAAAAAAAAAATTGTAACAGACCAAAACAACGGACGGCAAGCCCATGGAAAGCCCAACAAATCAAAGGAAGCAAACCCACGAAAAGCCCAACAAATCAAAGGAAGCAAACCCACGAAAAACCCAACAAATCAAAGGAAGCACACCCACGGATTCTCAAAAAAAAAAAGAAAAAAAAAGAGCAAACAGAGCAACAGAGCAAATTAATTTACATAAGAAATCACTAAAGCTAAAGCAAACCTAAAAACAAAGCAACAGAGCAACGCCTCCCCTTAGAAGTTAGATCGGTCCAGTCGCAGTCTAGACTCCAGAGCATGTCGTCGCCCCTCATCGGAGAATAGATCGGTCCAGTCGCAGAGTTGCAGTCCAGAGCACATTGTCGTCGTCACAGTCGAAACGCTCGTCGGAGATCGCTCGTCGCCTCGTTGCAGTCCAAATGCTCGTCGGTCCAGTCGCAGTCCAAACACTCGTCGGAGATCGCTCGTCCTCGTCGGAGATCGCTCGCACATCGTGTGATTCGCGTCGCACATCGTCGCCGTCGCACATCATCGCACAGGTATTTCTCTTTCTTTTTCTCTCTAACTCTCTCTCAGTCTCTGACTCTCTCTCTCTATCTAAAATGAAATGAAATTAGGAAATAATGAATGAGTCTCTGTCTCTCTCTTTATTATTTAAGAAAGCAACTTTATCTGATTGGCTGAAGTTTAACTTTATTAATATTTTGCCTTTTTTTTTTTTCCGACTATTTTACCTTTTTTTTTACTGTTTGAATTTGGCTTTATCTCGACTTCAAAAAAAAAAAAATTGACTTTATCTCATTATTCTTCTCCGTTGGTTGGTGTGTGATTGTGTGTTGGTATTGGTGTTGGTCAGTCGGTAAGATATTAATTTTTTTTTTATGTAATGTCATTGTGATTTGTGATTGTGAAATTTTTTGATTGGCAACTGGTTATTGTGATTGGGGCATTAGGTAGGCTTGTCTGTTGACTGGGGTGGGGGTGGATGGGCTAATGGACACATGGGGCCGGGTAATTAGGTAAAACAGTGTAATAATTTTATGTTGGACTAAATTAATAATTAATAATTTAATAATCAAAGTAGTGTAATTGGGTAAAGAAATAATTAATAATTTAATTAATCAAAATATTATAAAAGACAAATAAATTAAATTATGTTAGGCTAAACAATTAATAATTTTATAGTCAATGAAACAACAATATAACAACTTATAGTTTATAAAGGACAAACAAATTAATGAAACAACTAAACAACAATACATTTGACAAAAATTCTTGAAGCCGCCACTGAAAAGAATTATGCTTCTTAAAGAACACCCTGAAAATAATTCCTGGAGCCGCCACTGGTAGGGAAGGATGTTATTTTCGTTCCAGGCTATTATGAGCGTAAGAAACCTAGAGCTCATGCTATGTTTTAGGGTGTTCACTCACAACCAAGCTCATCGGTGGGGAGAGCAGAGAGAAGCGGTCCGGTGGAGGAGCAACCAACAGCTATGGTAACTGAAAATTGTGTTGATGGTATTGATGGCATTAAAAAGAGTGAGGCGCTGGACAATAATAGCGTGGAAGTGGGGGAAGCATTACAATCGGACCTGGAAACTCAGCCAATTTTGGTCTCTATCTAAACCGTATCGCCTTCATATTAATGCTCCTAATTTTGTGGAAGTGAATATAGAATCCAAGACTTTAATTCCAAATTCGGTTACAACGACAGAATTATTTGATATACAAATAAGGGAGATTGATGAAGCATTAATGACATATGAGAATAACTCCGAATTAAAGGAAATACCGACTGTCATAATTAATACGCAGACCCACCTCCCAGCTTAGCAAGCCATTTCAGATGAGAAGGAAAGAGCATGACAGGTTGGAAGTAGGGTAGCACTGGAGAAAAAAAAAATTATCACAGCCAACACTGGGAAAAAAAACAGCTTGGGGGTCAAGGGGAGGGCAGTGGATGGGTTGGAAGTGGAACGAAAAAATTGTGCAAAGCAAAGAGGGGAGGTTCATTTGGAGTTACCAAGTAAACACAGGCGAGTTTCTAAAGATAAGGGTGAGTCTTTT
This sequence comes from Castanopsis chinensis, assembly GCA_032878915.1. Classification (NCBI taxonomy): domain Eukaryota; kingdom Viridiplantae; phylum Streptophyta; class Magnoliopsida; order Fagales; family Fagaceae; genus Castanopsis; species Castanopsis chinensis. Next base: position 20,350,037 of record JAVQMG010000122.1, read on the forward strand.
TATTCAATGGTGGAGGTTGATAATCAGCCCCACCAATCATAATGAGTTGTTTAATCTGGAACTGTCATGGGCTTTGGAACCCATGCACAAGGAACGAGCTTGTTGAAATGGTGCAGACAAAAGATCCCCCTGTCATGTTTTTAGCTGAAACATAGGCAAACAAAGCAAGGCTAAAAATATGAAAAGGAAAATTCAATTCAAAATTATGTTTGTGCCACCAACAACTACTAGAGGAGGCAGGTTAGTTCTTTTCTTGAGGGAGTCAGTTGATACTTCAGTGGAGGGTTTTGATAAGAACCATGTCGATACCATCATAAATAAAAAGAAAGAAAATGAGTGGCGATTCACCAATTTCTATGGTGAACCTGACACACAGAGGCGAATTAAATCTTGGGACCTATTTAGAAACCAGAAATTCGGAGTGCCATGGTTATGTGCAAGGGATTTTAAAAAGTTGGTTCAAAGTAAAGAAAAATTGGGTGGAAACAGAAGAAGTCACAACCAGATGCAACTCCTTCAAGATGCAATTGATATGTGTGGGTTTATTGATCTTAGGTATTCAGGCTCTAAATTCACATGGAGCAAACACTACAATAATGGTTACTCAATATGGGAGAGGCTAGATAGAGCTCTATGCACATTGGAGTGGCTCACTTAATTTGTTGATACAAAGGCCAGCCACCTTACATGCACTACATCAGATCATTCTCCTCTCTAGATCAGTCCAAGTGATATACCACCCCCTCCCATGTCAAGGCCTTTCTGTTTTGAAGAAATGTGGTTGTTGGATAGAGGGTGTGGATGGGTAGTTGAAGCAGTGTGGAGAAATACTTCCTCCAATGAGGCTGAAACTCAAGTGATGAAAAAAATTGCAAAGTGTGGAACTGAACTCACCCAATGGAGTTGGAAAAATTATGGACATGTTAGAAGAGAACTTGTGATGAAAAGAAAATGGTTGGCTAAAGCAGAATTGGAGGCAAGGCAGGTTGGGTGTAATTTTCGAGTTAGGGAGCTAAAATTGGAGATAAATGAATTGTTGGTCAAGGAAAATAAAATGTGGATGCAGCGAGCAAAATCATTCTAGTTGGTGGGGGGAGATATGAACTCAAAACATTTCTATAATCGGGCTACTCAAAGGCATCGATGAAACCAGATTTTGGGCATACAAAACTCTTTGGGGGTGATGGCTTGCTCACCCTAATGACATTGCCGAATCTTTCACTAAATTTAGTCAGCAACTTTTTGCCTCATTAATTCCAATCTTGGGAGATACAACCTTGAATCACATGGAAAGGGTTGTTACTGATGACATGAATGCAATATTGTCACAAGAGTTCACGGAATGAGAGGTAGAAGCAACACTCAAACAAATGGCTCCTACAAAAACTCGTGGCCCCGATGGTATGCCTCCTCTTTTCTCTCAAAATTATTGGAGTCATGTAGACGATGATGTTTTTAAAACAATATTGTCCTTTTTAAATTCTGCCACTATACCCCACCCGCTAAATCACACCTTTATAACTCTAATCCCAAAAATAAAAGACCCTATTGCTGTCACTGATTATCGTCCTATTAGCCTTTGCAACGTTCTTTATAAAATTTTTTCAAAGGTGCTTGCAAATAGGTTAAAAAAAATTCTACCATCCATTATAACTGAACACCAAAGTGCTTTCACTAAACACCGCTTGATTTCAGATAATATTCTCGTTGCTTTTGAAAACTTTGCATAGCATGAATATCCATAAATCTAGAAAATCAGGTTATATGGCGATAAAATTGGACATGAATAAGACTTATGATAGAGTGGAGTGGAGTTTTTTGGAGAAAGTGATGAGAAAGATGGGTTTTAATAAACAATGGATTGCTCTTATGATGATGTGTCAAAACAGTTTCATATTTGGTGCTAGTAAATGAGGAACCAAAGGGATTGATTCATCCTTCAAGGGGAATTCGCCTAGGCGACCCCTTATCTTCCTTTTTATTTTTATTATGCACAGAAGGACTCAATAGTCTTATATTGAAGGTAGAAAATGAAGGCTCTATTCACGGATTTGCCTTAAGCAGAAGATGTCCAAAACTAACCCATTTGCTTTTTGCGGATGATAGCTTATTGTTTTGCAGGTCTAGCAGATATGAATGCCATAAAGTGTTTGACATTTTGGCTTCCTATGAAATTTTGTTGAGGAAAAAAATAAACCAAGGTAAAACTTCCATATTTTTCAGTAAATCCACCACCGAAGCTATGAGAACAGAAATAAAGGAAGCTTTGGGGGATCTCGAAATTTTGCATTATGACAAATATTAAAGCTTACCCTCACTAGTTGAGAGACACAAAAAGGAGATTTTTTACTATATTAAAGAGAGGGTTTGGAGGAAGCTACAGGGTTGGGAAGAAAAATTGTTTTCATAAGCGGGGAGAGAAGTGTTGATCAAGACAGTGGTGCAAGCTATCCCAATATATACAATATGCTGTTTCAAGCTCTCAATTGGCCTTTGTAATGAAATTGAAAAGCTTATCTGCAGATTTTGGTGGGGACAAAGGAGATTGTAGGAAAATTCATTAGGTCAAATAGGAGGATATGTGAGAACCAAAATCCGAAGGTGGTTTGAGTTTCAAGGAATTAACTTTGTTCAATGATGCTCTCTTAGCAAATCAAACTTGGAGGCTGTTGCATAACCAAAACTCATTGTTTTACAAAGTATTCAAATCAAATTTCTTTCCAAATTGTTCAATTTTAGAAGCCAAGGAAGGACATGGAGGTTCATACGCTTGGAAAAGTATATTGAAAGGAAGGGAGGTTATCCAGTGAGGCACAAAATAGAGAGTTGGTAATGGGGAAACAATTAAACAGTGGGGGCGACAGATGGTTGCCTTCTTTACATACGCCAACAATCCATGGACCTCTCACGTCAGAAATGCAAGAAGCCACTGTAAGCTCTCTTATAACTCCTGTCACTAGGCAATGGGATATAAGCTTGCAACAAAATATGTTCAGTGATGAGGAAGCTGAGCTAATACAGAGAATTCCACTAAGTTGAAACACCTCACACGACATTCCTTTTTGGCCATTTGTTCAATATGGTGAGTACACGGTCAGGTCTGGGTATTTTTACCGCAGAACTGAAGCACGATCAGCACTTCCTTTGAGCCAAAACCAAGCCGAGATGCTGACACATTGGTGGGAAAAAAATATGGAAACTACCTTTGCCGTGTAAAGTCTGAAATTTTCTACGGAGAGCTTGCAGGAATGCCATTCCAACAATGATAAACCTGCAGCGTCGTTGTGTGGTTGATAATCCACTGTGTTGCCTCTGTTCGCAACACAATGAGGATGTCCTCCATGCACCTTGGTCTTGCTCGAATCTAGCACAGGTGTGAACTGAAGAGACTCAATGGAGATTCAAAGACTACATGAACTTTCAAGACTTTCCTCAACTACTCCTCCATGTCTTTAACTCGGATTGCAGTGTTGAGCTATTTGCAATGCAGGTTTGGACAATTTAGTTCTAAAGAAACAAGGCCAGAACAGCTCCTCCAGGTTTCTCTTTGAATCTTATATCACAGAGAGCTTATGAAGCACTGATGTAGTATAGGTCAGCTCAGCCAAGGTTAACTCCAACGAACCCCTTGGTCAGACCATGCGCAAGGTGGTCACCTCCTCCCATGGGCTGGCACAAAGCCAACTTCGATGCCGCAACTTTTCAGGAGGATGAAAGGGCAGGTATAGTTGTCATACTCCAAGACAGCAACGACTTGGTAATGGCGTCTTTATCATAGAACATCCATCTTACAAATTCAGTGGTGGAAATGGAAGCCATGGCAGCCAACTGAGCCATTGAACTCTCCTCCGAACTAGGTTTTGACAGGATTATCCTTGAAGGCGACTGTGAGAATGCTATAAGGGCTTTAACGGATTCCTCACCATCATTAGCAACTTTCGGTTTGCTGATTCGGGATGCACAAACATTGGCAGATTGGTTTAATGGGGTTAGGTTCCAACATGTTGGTAGGGAAAGTAACAAAGTAGCTCGTAACTTTGCTAGATATGCAAGTCATATCACAGGTTATTTTGTATGGATGGACTCCAATCCATTGTTTGAATGTTTATCAAGCCGACATGCCTTTAATTGAATAAAATTCAAGTCTTCTTTCTCAAAAAAAAAAAAAAAAAACCAAACCTTTATTGATAGAACACAATTTTTTTTTTTTAAAACCAGAATAGAACACAAATTCTAAGAGTGTAGAACTTGCACTGTTAAAAAAAAAAAAAACACTATTTTGTAATCTATTTTTTACAACTTTTCCATGTATGTTCATTTCCCTTAATTCTAGGTCAAACCTTGCATTGACTATGAAAACGAAATACCAGCCACTAGGGCAAGTTCATGCATGGTGCCAATGTGCCTAAATTAACCATAGCATTTGAGTTTTATCAATGACACCTACTAAATCTTGGTTAAAAAATAAAAAGTGACACATATATGGCTCAATATAAGAGTACATGCCTAACTTTTATTACTACAAGAGGCCAACATCAAAAGAGTAGTGCTGAAGACGCAATAAATTTCATAATAATTAACATGTCTTGTCATGAATTTGTTATTGAAATATCATTTTCAAGTGAGTCCTTCAATATTAATGATATTATTTTAACTTTGAATCAATCACATCACACTGTGTTAGTAGTTGTAAAAAATAATGTAAAAAAATAAAAAATAAAAAATTTGCCTTATGTATTTTATTTTATTTTATTTATATGTAAACTTACTGAATTTTTGTTATAATATTACTTCACGATGATTTCCAATTTTAGTATTCTACACAATCAAGCCATGATCGTGCAAGTATATAAATCAAGTTTGTTACAATTTGGCAGTGGAGCTATTCATTTTTCACGTAACAAACTAACAACGTGCCTAAGAACAACGTCCATGAAGGGAAAATGAATAAATACTAAATAAAAAGCAGGCACACCGTTTGACCTCAGGCTCAACTAGTTGGTGCAGTCTATAATACATACGAGTTACTTTTTTTCCCCCTATTAGCAAGCAACATCCATGGCCAAATTATATAGTGTTGTGGCCCTAAACCATAGCATTTGAGCTCTATTAGTGACACATATATACTTGGTTAATTAAAAAATAAAAAGTGAAACACATGCTAAATATGATAATACATTCCCTGACTTTAACTTTTTTTTTTATCACCACAAAGAGCCGTATTAAGAAGTAATGTTAAAGATGTAACAAATTTCATAGTAATTGACATGTTTTATTGTGATCGAAACATTACTTTTAGTTGAGTCCATTATTAAAGATATTATTTTTGTTTTGTATCAATCACACTGATTGGCATCAAAATGAGCTCATGTGTTTCTTTATTTCAAATTTTGGGTTTTTATTTTTGATTGATGTAAATCCTAGTGCATATATACGTGGACTGCACATGTCCTAATCTTGTTTCCTTCACACATTGTCAATCAGTCTCTCTCAATCTCAGACACATACACCATCATATATATGCATATGACTACGACACATTTGAAATTTAGATTTATGAGTTAGATTCTTGAAGGGCATATTAGTCACTCAATGAAACAGAAACACTGAATAAGCTTTTGCCCCATTTGGTGCGAATTTGCACCTGCAAAAGCAACCACACTTAGCAAGAAACTACTACGTCTTGTATGGCATTTAGGAAATCCCTATTCCCCACATCCTTCTCTCTCTCACTGTAGGTAGACAAAGACAGAAAGAGCTATTAAAGGAGAAGAGAAGTAACAGAGAGAACTCTATGAGCAAAGTTTCTTTGGGATTATAAAGTTTTTCATAAAGCCGAACTAGCCGGAGTGAGTTCCAAAGCCAGGTCTGTGCTTGCCTCATATCTCTTCTTGTTCTAGAATATAATATTCAAAGTAGGTGTAGTTTTGAGTTCATCTCTTAGATCTATATTCAGACAAAAGAATTTTCTTTTCCTTATTCAGGTTTACCTTCCCATTTATTACTATTTTTTTTTTTCAAAACGCTTTTCTAAATTTGCTTGATGATACTGATTTTGTTCATTTTATAGCATTTTTTTTGGCTTATACAACTCACGGTTTTATGTAATAGGTTCATGATGCATGGTGCTTTATCTTTCGGTAGTGCTGTTTCTTAAGCTTATTTACTAGCTTTTCCATGGCTCTGTTTGGAAATGTTTTTTTTCCCCTCCAAATGATTTATGAAAAATTTGCTTGGTATTGCTGATTTTATTGTCTCTCTCTCTCTCTCTCTCTCTCTCTCTCTCTCTATATATATATATGGCTTCTAGAACTCACGGTTTTATGTATAAGTTCATGATTGTGCTTTATCTTTCAGTGCTGTTTCTTAAGCTTATTTTCTAGCTTCTCCAAGCCTTTGTAAGGAAATTTGTTTATTTTGCTTCTTCTTTTCCCCCCCTCAAATAATTAATGAAAAATACTAGGCCATTGCCTCAAGTCTGAAAATTGAGAATTTTTTGTTTTAAAAATCTTCAGCTGATCTGAGTTGATTTTGACATTTTTCTAGTCTCTGAACTTCTCATGAAGATCATGGATTTGGTTAGCGTAACCATAAAACCCTCAAAACACACACAACACTTGCACACAGAGACACAAACACTAACAAAGAAAGAGAGAGGCCGGTGACAAGAATATATAGGTCATGCACCCTTAAAAGTACTAAACGAAAATCTTGGGAATTTTACTGTAAGATCTGGATTTGTTACTTGGTCAAGTGCATGTTTCAACAGCAGTAGTTTATAGCCCTTAATCTATGCTTCTCCTTAATATTGAAGTAATTGTTCACGATCTATGTCATCCCTTCTGAATATTTGACATTTAACATATTAAACCAATACCTTTTTGTTTTTGGTAACCTCATTTCCTAAGGAAAAAAGATTTTTAGAGATGTACTTTATTACAGTGCGTATATGTACTCAATTACTCCCAAAAAGTACAGTTGTTCCTTACAATTTCGTTTTCGATTCTGCAAAACCATTTTGGCAAGCATCAATTTTCTGTTGAAACTCTTAAATTTTGAGGTCTATGGGGTCCCAAAAATTATGACTTTGATTTTTTATTTTTAATTCTAAAAGCTCTACATTAGTTGAAATGTTTAATTACACACATCAAAGAAAAGACGTGTAATATTCTTTTTTTTATATTTTATTTTATGGGAAGACGTGTAATATTCTCATATTAAACATATACAACTACTGATTTTACTAAAGTAAATAACATATTACTACATGATTTCACTTTCTAATGTGTTTAGGCCTCTCAGGTTGTGCAATGGGGAGAGGAAAGATTGAGATCAAGCGGATTGAGAACACTACAAACCGTCAAGTCACCTTCTGCAAGAGGAGAAATGGTCTTTTAAAGAAAGCCTATGAACTGTCTGTCCTGTGTGAAGCCGAAGTGGCTCTGATCGTCTTCTCCAGTCGTGGGCGGCTTTATGAGTATGCAAACAACAGGTAAATTAACCTCACATATCTTCATTTTCATTTGTTTGTCATGTTTCTCTGCTCATTGGGTGAAAATAGTTAAATCAAACTTATATATATATATATATATATATATACATTTGTATTTTGGGATTTTCTAATTTATCTATACATGTACTCATTTATTTTTCTTTTTGACATTGATATCGTGGATCTTTATATATATATATATATATATATATATATATATATATATATTTTATATGTAGAAATTATGGTCTTCTTTTATGTCATTACTTGTGTAATGAGCTAAAAGAAGAGAGTGAGGGCAGAATATATTCAAAGTAGGTAAATAAAAGTGAAGATACAAACATGAACTTACAAGTTATATATATATAGTGGGGGGTGGGGGGGAGAGGGTGAGGGTAGACAACCAATGATTTCTGCAAGTTTCTTTCATGCTGCTTCCTAGAAAAAAGGAATATAAAAAAAAAAAACAAAACAAAGTTGCAGTTATCTCTTTAAGAAAATATACTAGCCTAATCATACGGTATTCTTTGAATTGAAGTACTTGTTAAGAAATGTCTGCACTAATATGTGCGTATCAATATGGAAAAAGGGGGTTTCAAATAACTGGCTAGTCCCATGAGAGTATCTAGAAACAAGTATCTTTGATTTGAAAAAATAGGCTCAAAATATTTCTTAATAATCTAGTTGTTGACTTGTGCCAAGGTTATAAGAGCCTTTACATTTCTAAATAGTGTAGTTAAATCTGATATCAAACAATAGAGACAAAAATAAGTGGTTAGGATAATTTTAATTGTTGGGATCAAATCTACAGACTTAAGCTTTCAACTATCATAAACCCCAGATCCCAATACTTTTTTTTTTTATTCTAACACAGTATAAGGAGGGATGGGATTATATGGGGATTGAATTGGGATGGCATGGATTATATATCATTGGAATGGTAACATTAATATGATCTAGCACCTTCCTTCTTTTTACCCTTGTAAAATATATCTATACAAATTAAATATACTCAACAATATGGATTAGACTATACACGAAAACCAATTTGTTTTTGCTAACAAAACAAGGAAAAAAAATACATACAAATGCAAGATATCCATCCAAGCATTGATGAAAATAATGCACTGCTACATCTCACGTACAGTGTGTTCACATAGTAATAGTGCAGTGATATGTTCTCAAAGTTGTTCGATAAGACTGAGATGCATGAAGAAAAGGCAACAAGAATTCCCAGATGCAGCTCTAGTAGTACTTTTGCATAAAAATACATATGCTTACCAACAGTAACCATAAGAAACAAATCCCTGCTGGATGTCTTTTACGCTTATTTGATTTCACTTTTTAGATTTGTGATCTTTGAGATTCTAGCAGCGTAAATAGAAGGATTACTTAGCAGAGGTTCTGATCCTTTCCTATTCTGTTGTTTGTGGGATCTCAGTTGAAGTCGTCTTCTATTTCCACTATTAGCTCACAAATCTTCCTATCATTTCTTTTATATCTATTGACTGACAGCCAATTGCTTGATATTTTATATATGTGTGTGTACTGTACACTTTTGTTTGGTATACTTCACAATGACAGGTCTAAAAGTTTAAGTGAACTTTTGGTCTCTTTCTTTTTCCAATCTCACGCTAATTAGAGAGCCAATGCCAAAAGTCAGGGACTACGTTCTTTTAGGGTTTTAGTTTTAAATGGTTGACGCGTGGTCTACAAGTGCTGTAGGGTTTATCATTATCCTGTTCCATTCTTTGCAGGATATCTTCTAGACTTCTACCAATTCTAGCTTTGAGGATTACACTCCCCCCATCTTTTGTTTGCTTTCTTTAGTGAAAAGAAAGCATAACATATCTTTGTTTTTTGTTTTTGTTTTTTTTTGTTTTTGCTTCATCCGTGAAAGGTTTAAGACTTGCAAAGAGTCTTTGGTCCTTCTGCTTTCAATTAGTGCTTTTTGTTTTTATTATTATTTTATTTTACAGCAAATTAATACCTTTTGGTTTAAAAGAATGAAGCTGAAAAAAGAAGACAGTCAAAATATTATGTTCATGTATTGCACAAGGATAACCGTCTCTGATCCATCAAAATGTCATAAAGGAAGCAGACTTGAGCGCCACTAAAGTATTTTCTAGCAATCTTCAGTTAGTGCCGCTAACATGTACGGCCTTCAGCACCCATTACTTCTAGGGGTGTCCAGGCAAACCGGCGACCCGCCCAACCCGTCCGACCCTCCGCCGTCCGACCCGCTGCCACCCAATCCGACGACTCCGGTGGTCGGATGCGGTTTCCGACTTTGCTAACCCGACACCCAGCGGGTCGGTTGCGGGTTTTTCAGTTCAAAACCTGTGAAACTCGACCCGAACCAAAGTCCCTTTAATAATCGGCCATTTTTTCTAGATTCTGGCCATTTTTCCAGATTTCGGCCACTTTTTTCCAGATCTCGGCAACTTTTTCCAGATTTCGGCCACTTTTTTTCCAGATTCCGACCCCTTTTTTCCAGATTCCGACCCCTTTTCATTTAAATCTGTCGATTCCTAGCACAATAAATACTAGATTTGACTGAACTAGTGATTTCTCATCACAATTTGGTAGAAATCTCGCCGGATTCGACGGGATCTCACCGGATCTTGGATGGATTTGGCAAGATCTCGCCGGATCTGGCGAGATCTCACCACGTTTCAAAGGATTCCGGTGAGATCGGTTTCACCCGAAACCGACCACCACCCGCCGGCAATCCGAACCGACGAATCCGTTATTGTTACGGGTCGACTGCGGGTTGAAAAACTACCCACCCGAATTGTTACAGGTCGGTTGCAAGTTGGGAAAAAACCCGACCCGCCCGACCGATGGACGGCCCTAATTACTTCCTTGTTTGTTGTTTCAAGTTTGTTTCCCTGGACATTTATTTCCTCACCTCCTTTAAAACAAAGAGCCTTTGACTAAGGTTCTAAAAAAAAGAGAGCCTTTGACTAAAGGTCTTTTCTTTTTTGTTTGTAATAAGTCTCCAAATCAACAAAAGAATTCCTTGCTTCCTTTGAAAGAGAGAATGGCTTGACCTGGCAACAGAAGTCAATGGAGACTTAAAACCATGGACGGACATTGCGCTCTAATTTTTTTATAGAAAATATTATTCCCTCCATCCCACATTATTTGTCATGTTTAAAATGTCAAACTTTTAAAAAAAATATCATTTATTGTCATGTTTGCTGTATAAAAATGTATAAGTTTACAAAACTACCATTAGATAAATTTATCAGCTTTTTAAAAAAAGAATTATATTTACTGAGACAACTAAAAAGGTGCTCCAATTAGATTGATTTTTTTAAATATTAGTTAGTTTTCTTTTTCAAATAGTTTTGAAAATAAAGTAGGGGAATAATAAGAACATTAGTAAACTAAAAACTTTTATTTTTAGAAACATAACAATATTTTGGGACATCCCAAAATGGAATAGATGACAAATAAAGTGGGGTGGAGGAAGTAGTATATATGTAGCTCATAATTTTACTAATTTTGTTTTATAAAATTACACTTTACCTCCCTTAATAATATCATTGATTTTTTTAAAAGTAATGTTATAGTCACAAACTTTTCTATAACATTTTTACAAATTATTGAGGTAGTAAATTCTTATTAGTTTGCATCTAAATCTATTACTTGCATCACTTTTTTACTTCCCAATAATCACTTATCATATTAGCAATTTGTAAAAAAATTGTAACTCTAGCATTTTCCTCTTTCTAAAAGCCATAAAATTTTTTATAGGTACAAGCCCAATGCAAAAATTATTAATAGTGAAGCTAAAAACAATTAAGTTCAATTAACTAATTTTATCCAAAACAAACAATCCAACCCTTAAAAAAAATTTAAATAAAATATTTTTGTCCTTTTCTAGCAACAACACACACACATAAATCAGAAGCACAAAAAATAATAAATAAATAATCTCTTAGCAGTTAGTTAAGCAGCAAAACCGAAGGGCAGAATTGCCGCACATAGCCAATAGTAAAGTCGCCCCTCCTAACGCTAAATCTTAACTGTCTCTACTTAAAACACTACATGAAAATCAAAGACACGCTTGCACACACATACACACGACATACATACCATCTTATGTGTAGGTAGTGGAGACACTCAATGATGCAACTAAGGAACAAAGGTTTGATAAGATGTAGTATGTTGATGGATAAATTCAAGATATTAGAAAAAGATAGAGGACTCCTTTAGTAATTTTAAGGGTGCAACTTTTTTTCACAATTTACTGAGATAGAAAATTGGAAAACCATTTTTTGAGAACCATTTAATCTAAAATAGTTGATTTTGTTAGCAATAAACTTCATAATTTTTTTTCTCACCTTGATCTTGTTAAAAATACATATTATGGCTGAAATAGTATTACTTTCATTAGGGCCAAACCAGTTAGATCACTTCACAAGGTTACATCCACAACTTTAATAATCATAACCAAGAAAATTTTTGTGCAAGAACCATGTTCCACCACCACGGGCAATGAGAACATTTAATATTTGTTCTATTTTCCCCGCGCCGGGGGGGGGGGTACAAATATTAAGTGGCAACACAACACTTGCCCTAAAAAGAATGTTACTGGAGCACGGAAGAAAAAGTGTAAGATTGGAATTACTGTTCATCAAAAGTCCACTTCACTTTGTGGAATAAAATGGTTTTTGTCTATGCTTTTCTTCCTTTATTGGACCAATTTTGTTATGATACAATTTTTTCTGCAATTTTTTTTTTTTAAATTATAGAAAATCTAAAGATCCATAATTTACAGCACTTTATTTTTTACAATTCACAACCCACCACTTCAATAAGTTTTAACTTTTTTAATAGTATTTTTTTTTTGTTTTAGACAAAAATAATAAAAGAATGTGTGTAAAAAAGAATGTATATATAAATTATAGACTCTTAGTAATTTGTTTTTGGTTAAATGACATGACTTGGATTAAGCTTAATCCTTATTTCCCTTATTGCCTGAAACCATTAATTATTTGAGTAGGACTAAGTTTAAACTATGACCTAAGTCACTTGATGGAACACTTACCATCCTTCATCCCCTCTAGGCCACTCATTAGTTCTTCAACAGGTAAACGAGTAGGAATGAACCCACGTTAGAACCAAGGGGTCCATGGCCTTGACCCCCTCTGTTCTTCCTGAATTCCATTAGTCCAAGTAAGGTCTAAAAAAACAATGAAAATAAATGGTCGGTTAGTCTATAACTTTTGGCTTCCTCTAAATAAAAAACCTTTTTAATATTAAATATTTTTTAAATTTGTTGTTTTATACATCTAAAATCAACAAAAGAAAAAAAAAATCTTAATTAGTAGAGAATTAAGGGCAAATCATGAATAAGAGAATAAAGGGCTTCAAGAAAAATACTTTTTATTTCTTTTCTAAGTTAGATGATTGTTCTTATGTGTTTGTTTTTGCTCTTCAAAATTTTGACGGGAATGGTATAGATCTAAAGTACATATATGTTATTATTATTTCTCTCTTGATTGTGCCAAGTGGTTAGTAAGATTCAAAAGATTAACAACTTACCAATTTGTTTTCCAGCCAAAAAAAAAAAAAAACCAATACTTTTTTTTTATATAGTGATTGTACATGTACTTATTGTTCTTGTTTTTACTACAGCTAAAATACAAACATTTACAGTTAAAAATTTATCTTGAGTTTTGCATTAAAAATGAAGAAGAGACTATTTGATTTTGCGGTTTAAAAAGAAGTTGTTGTGAATTTAGTATAAGATCAATCATATATTGTTTTGGGTATTTAAAAGAGTAAACTCTGAATTTAAAATGCATCGAGACAAACTTGTTTTATATCTTTTCTTTTATTTATAGTTTTTTTGGTTAAAATTTTATTTATATCTTAATATTAAATTTTAAATGAATACTAATATTATTTTAGTATATTTTTCATTCATGCATTTTAAAAGAATGTTTGTTCATACAACTCCCAAAACTAAAAATTAGTTAGTATGGTCATACTTAGAAAGGATAGTAGTTAGTATGGTCACGCCTAGATAGGATAGCTATAACCGATTCTCTCAATGTATAGTATGCCATAAATCTGAATTTTTTTATTTGATAAGAAAAATAATAATATATGATAAATTATAATTAATAGATTCTAATATTTATTGAAACATTTCATCTTTTAGAGGCCTTTTGTACCAATTAAGAGTTTACCGTCAACATTGTAGTACAAGTTCTTGGTGTCTAGCTTTAGTGTATTTATTAGAATTTATACACTACACTTAGGTATGTCAAAAAGGTTTACTCTGCAGTAGCTTCATTTCCTTTCCTGTTCCATAGTTAACATAAAAATCTCAATTCCAATAATTTTTCTTTCCAATTCTAATCTTTAAAGGTTTAAATTCCCTTTTTTTCTCTTGTTTTAATAAATTAAAAGCAATCTAAAAATATACTTTCTTTTAAGAGTTGTTCACTCTTCTATAGGACTGAAACTTTCACTAGTACCTTTTTTGGTCCATTCTTCTTCTATAATTGATTATACCAAGTGATAGATATGAAGCAAAAGAGTAAATACTTATTGACAGTAGGGTCTCTTCTATTTAGTGTAGAAATGAGAGTAGGAAAGGTCATGCATGTCAGTATGTCACCTTTTCTATACTTTGTGCGTGGGGATGCAAATGCATAGGGATGACATTAGTTTTTTTCTATGTGTGACTGAGACACTGAGTTGACTTCAAAAGGTACCACTTATAGAGTCATTAATGATTCTTTGGATTTTAAGGACATTGTTCTTCATCTTCTTGACAACATGTACAGATCACAATAATTCTATTATAAGTTTGAATATGAACACACTCAACTTCAGAACATATTGATTTGTGTAACTGTGAGTGGTTGATAGAAAGTGATGTTCATATAATTAGTAGTAAGTAAAAAGTGTTAACCACTACTCACAACCACAAAGGTTAACAAGTTGTGAAATTAAGTGTGTGATTGAGTGTATTCCTAAAATTATTCCCCTATTATATACTGTGTGTAGTCAACTTACTGAGTGAACTCCTTGCCTAGTTTGTTTTTATTTAGATTTGGTTGAGTTAACTTCAATTTCTATTGTTTTAAAAGTGACACTACAAGCGCAATATTTTTGTAACATTTTTTTATCTTGTTGAGTATCAAGTTATATATTATTGATTTTCACATTGAATATAACTAATATAGTAATACTACTTAATTTCTATCATTAACAACTTGTTATTTTAAAGATTGTGAAAAAAGTTGTGGCTATAAATTTATAGTTTCTCTAAATTATTAGTTTCTAGTCTTGATAAAGTATCATCCATGGTGTGACTCTCACATTTGTTAGAAAGTAAAATAGAGATAGGATTGACTAACATGATCAAAAGTATAATATGCCTCTCATATGGATAGTTCTAAACGCATGTAGGTCGGTAACATGAACAAAATATTTATTTCAATTACATGAATTGTGGAAAATGTTATCAGCATGTTTTGAAAACTAAAGCTAAAACTTCAAGCCTTATGTGTTCTGATCTTAAATATTTACCTTCCCTTACATAATTTCATCTAGTGAACAATGACTTTATTTAATTTTTTTTAAACATGATTATCTTGGAAGCATAAGCATTTTATGACATCAATTTAAATAAGAGCATAATTTTGTAAGAATTTCTAATTTATGCATGTGTTTTATTCATTAATGTGTTTGCATGTGTACAACTTAGATATGTGTTTGAATTAATATTAGAAGCTTGATTTGTTTTTCCAAACAGCACAAAATCAACCATAGAGAGGTATAAGAAGGCATGCAATGATGACTCAGGAACAAGTTCTACTGCACAAACAAATGCTCAAGTAAGCTATTTCACTATATTCTTTTTTACTTTGTTGTCTCTTTCTTCTAGGGAGAAATTTTTATATATTCATTATGATGAGTTATGACATATTATAAATAAATTGGCAATACCCCCAAATGTATTGGATTAAATGAGTATATATTGTGCGAACATGTGTAGAGTCACATATTATAAATAAATTGGATTAAATGAGTATATATTGGATTAAATGACATATCTGTATATTATATCTAAAAACTAAAGTGTAGCACTTATTGTTGCTATGCTCTAGTTGAGCCACATTAGCATCCATATCATTATCATTTTTCTTTCAAGTTTTCCTATAATTTTTTTCACATTTAATTTTTTTTTTTTATAATAATTACACTTTGTTCTACATTTCTCCTTCTTTTACCTTTTCATCTCTCAAATTCCCACTACCCTCAACCTTAATATCACTATTTGTCTTTCCCTTCATCTTCCTTTATTTTGTCTCTTCATTTTCACACCATCTTACTATAAATTTGTCATTCTCACTTTCATTCTTTGTATAGTTATCCCTTACAAAAAGGTTATCTCTCTCTCTCTCTCTCTCTCTCTCTCTCTCTCTCTCTCTCTCTCTCTCAATATTTTTTGGAGTATTTTTTTAATTTTTCTTGCATCTCTACTTTAAGTTGATAAATTTTTGTGTTTGTTATAACTCTACTTTGGGTTGATGCGATTTAGTTTTGTGTTTTAAGTTTTTTTGTTCTTTTTTATTGTTAAATGTTATCATATTGTGTTATAAAAAATTAAAGATAATATATACGAATATAAGATATATAATTACATAACATAATTTGGGTAATTTGGTGTTTATTATTATTTTTCAAAACATTTGTTTATCTTATTTTATTCAATATTTAAACTCAGCCACATCTTCCATATAATTAAATTATTTATGTCTTCTTTTTTTAAAAAAAATTAAACATATAATATTTTATTTTATTTAAATTCAAATAAATAAATTTGTAATATAATTAATAGAGATAATTAATTTGGTATTTATTGTTATATATTTTATTTTTATTTTTTTCTTTTCATATTATTTTATTATACATATTGCATTATAAAAAAAAAAAAGATAAAACTAATTAGCCACTATTATTTTGGACTAGTAGTTTATGATTTTACGTATATAAAGAAATGGAATTTATAGAGTTTGTATATGTAAACATTCACATTAAGTAAATAATACACACACACACACACACACACACACACATCTATGGTTTTATTTATATAAAGAAATGGAACATATAGAGTTTCTATATGTAAAGATTCACATTAAATAAAAAAATAATATATATATATATATATGTATAAAGGTTTAAGAACAAGTATATGCATGATTTTTTATTAACTTAAAAGATAATGAAAAACCAATTTGTAATAAAAAATAGCTAAAACAATAATATTATCATGTGCAACTCGAGTGTCTACAACTAGTTATAAATAAACTGGTAATACCCCAAATATATTGGATTTAAGGAGTATATATTGTGCGAATATGTGTAAAGTCACAAATCATATGCATATTCAGTCGATTTGTACCATATAAATGATTGCAAAATTCTACATGTGACTATTCTTTTTAGGGCTTCGTGCACTTTTCATATTAACAATTTGTTTGTTAGTTGTTACATTTTTATTTATTTTTTAATTCTTCTTGTTTATCAAATGTACTATAAAATTTATGAACTTGACAAGGCTAACATATGCTTCCTATATAATTTATGTTTTTGAATGAATGCAGTACTATCAGCAAGAATCTGCAAAACTGAGGCAACTCATCCAAAATATGCAAAACTCTAACAGGTGATTTCTAGTTGTCATTGTTTCTAAATGCAAATAGAAAAAGAATGATTAAAAAATTATTTTTCAAAATTATTTTTCTTTGTACGTAATTTATCAAACACATTGAACATCTGTTTATTCTTGGTGAATTATAAGGTTTTACAATGTTGCACACATTATGAAAACAACCGATAATAAAAATGAAAGTAAAGATAAAACATGTAATTACTCCAAGAATTATATATATTAAATTTCAATTGAAATTTCTATAGTTTTCTAGATCCTTTTAAACTAGATTGTTTAACCTAATTAATTAACCAAGTGAATATTTAGGTTTATTATTCAGATCTAGGTTACAACAAAATAATCATATCATGCAAAACAGCAAAAAAGTAAATAACACAACAATATAATGACCCAAAAAAACCAAACGGGTAAAAAACCTGAGAATGATTTAACCTAACTATCCTCAAATTAAAAAGAAAATCCACTATAGAGAATCGAAGTTTACAATAGGACTTAGATCACTAACATCCTAGTATTACCACATGTAGAATTTACTAACACGACCACGTGCAAGCTCCGAATTCACAGACTCCTTCTCTATTAGGCATTTGCAACACAAGCACCCACACTTGTGACTTTAAGACTCCACTCAAAGGTTTTGAATCTCCTTAGACATTGATTTTGTATGCAACAATTTCAACAATGCCGGATCTTGAGATTCTTCAAGGAATAACACCGGTAGAAGACTTTAGAGAGCTTTTGGGTACAAAATCCTAGATCTACAAAAGAGGCACAAGATGCACTCGAATATCTCTAAAAAACTCTAAAAACCCTCTCTAGGGTTAGCTTATGATGTGCTTTAAATACTGGAAAAAATGGATCACGATATAGGCTTCAAACGGATAAGTTATGACCTTTTTATGTTTATTGATTTTTGTTGATATGCAACTTTCGATTGATCGAACCTTGCAGAAATTGAATAGTAATTTCCTACAATTACTCAATTTCAAACTTAATTTAAACCAAACTTTGAGCAAGTCTAAATCTAGACTAAATGTTTTTATCATAGTTTGCCAACATATACAAATTGAAATTCTAATACATTAGTTCCTAAAATTTTAGAACCTAACAATTTTAAGTTCAATACAATAAAGTGGTGGTCCCACAATTGAAAATGACATTATCTCAATTCCACTTAAAGCTTTAGGCCTCATCTATTATGCTTGTGATATAAATATTAATCAATCAAAGTTATCCAACTATAATCTATTTGTGGCCTTCTCATGAAAGAGATGAAGATCTAGTAGTTATATCATTCCTAAATCAATACATGTGCATCCATAAAACCTCTTAGGAAATTAAGCATGAGTTACTAAGGATATATACAAACATTTATGAATCTTTATATAAATGGGAGTTACATAAGAATTTTTTTACCTCAATTTTGTTTTACCACAAGAACTCGAATGTGTTAGATCAAGGGAATTTTTGAGCATAGGTCAAGGGAATTCTTTTCAATAAATATGCTTAGCTTCATGTGTTAGTAATATGTTGTCTTTATAAATTGGTGGATGATGTATTGACATAGATAAGTTTGGTGATTAGAGGTATTTTGGAGGCTATTAGAGAGTTAAAAAAATTGTTATTTGGATATAGTTTCCCTGGTGTTAAAAACTTATTTTCCTTATTATGAAAGGAAATAGTTTTCCTTATTAAAAAAGCAATATAGGATTCATTATTCATCAAGAAATATAATTGAAGATTTTAAATATGCATTATTGTAAAAAGCTTGGCTGCTTTAATCGGGTGAGAGTTCACTCTAAAGTAGTCATTATGTGTAAGGTGTGGTGTGGTAATGTTTTTAGGGTTGAAAATACTAGTCTATATGAGAGATTTTTTTTAACGTGTTTAGACTTATGGATTGTGAGTTTGTATGTATGAGATTTGTGGGTTAATTTTTACTCTCTTTTTTTGTGAGGGTTTTTTGTGAAAGCCTTTTGAGTGAAGTTTGTGAGGTTTGATGGGTGTGATTATAAAACATATTATTGATAGTGGACTTTGATTGGTATTGTTAGTGAACATAAATTTGGAGTTGATAGAACCACAAAAAATATTATTATCTTACATGGATATTTTTATTACTTGTTTATATGAATGCATTTCCATTTGCCTTAAATCAATGAATCACAACAGAGAGCTTATTATAATTTTCTTCTTTACTTGTAGGCACTTTTTGGGTGAGGGATTAAGTTCTCTTAATATCAAAGAGATGAAACAATTGGAGAGCAGGATTGAACGAGGACTCACTAGAATTAGGTCAAAGAAGGTAAAATAATAAAATAATGGTGAAATGGAAAGAAAAAGTAAAGAAAATGTTAACATGCATTCCAAGACACAATAGGAAGACCAAGTTCAATCACATTTTTGACAAATTACTGATTTCTTAACTTCTACAATTGAAAAATGCTTAACTTCCACTACCCAATATCTTAAAACCATCTTTTCTATCTCATTTAATTTTCCTTTCTTGTAATTTAGTCTAATTTTCTTACTTGTTCACCACAACAGCATGAAATGTTGATGGCTGAAATTGAATATTCTCAGAAAAGGGTAAATCCTATCTTACTTTAGTTTTATTCATTTCTATTTTACTACTTGTCAAACTTCTTACAGGCTAATTGAAATCCAAAATTTTCTCTAGGTGATGGAGCTCGAAAATGAAAGCGTTTATCTTCAAGCAAAGGTATGTTTGCTAAACTTCTTAGACTAAATTACAGAGCACTAATTATTGCACACACTTTAGTGTACACTATCTATACACACCATCCATTTTATGTCTTAAACTTGGGTATGTTTGAAAAATGTGGATATTGTGTGTGAAATTATAGACATTTTGTGTACAGAGTATACATTAACAAGTGTGTAAGAATATTTCTCCTAAATTATATATGTACCTGAACATGAGTTTTGTTAAAGAGCTTTCTGTTTTGAGGATTGGTAACAAATTAATGGACTTAAAATAACTTATCAAAACAAATAGTCATCTGTATTTATAAATTCCAAATGATTTTAGTACAATGCTTGCTTAGATAGGACAAACTTATTCAACCTTTCAATAGGATTGTCCCCACCTTATATTTAAATGGTGTGTCTTGAGATCCATTGCTTATTTTCACACCAAATTGACTTTCAAAATCCTTCCATGGAGGCATAAGGAAGAGGATGGAATAAATACAAAACAAAACAAAACAAATAGGAAAACACAAGCAAGAGTTTATTAACTTCTAGAAAGTAATTTACTTACTAAAACACAACAATGTGGGATTCTAATATTTGATGGTCTGAATTGAATTTACATGTAGTCACCTTTGAAAGGTGATTTACGCACAAATGAGTGAAACATAACAATTCAGTTTCATGGCATTCACATTTTTAGTGTCTTATATATTTTCATTTTTAAAGTTGGAATTGATTATCCATGAGCTAAGGTACATATCTGAGTCATTCTAATTAAAGCAGACCTAAAACCAAACAATTATCTCCCAATAAAAAATATAATTAGAAAAAAAAGAGAGTAAAATTTAATGGCATCACACGTCAACTCTTTTGCTAATAATATAACTTAAACCACATTTATGTTTGCAAAAACATTTCTTCTAAAGTTTTTTCTACTTTTCAGATAGCAGAAGTTGAAAGGCTTCAGCAAGTAAACTTGAATATGTCTGGATCCGAGCTCAGTGCAATTCAAGCATTATCTTGCAATTTCTTTACTCCAATTGTAGTTGAGGGTAGCACTTCCTACTCACAACCTGAACAGAAGATACTCCGTCTGGGGTAATTTATCTACTTTCTTTTATTTCATCATTTTTAACATTTATCTTTAGACTAATTAGTACTAGTTATATTTACTTATAAGATCCAATGAAAAACCTTGTAATCAACCAAATTTTAATACATCAATAATTTTAAATACTATGCTTTTTGAATGCAATTACAAGATTGAAAGTTAAGCCTATAAGAGTTAACATAAGTAAAAATACACCATATGGTCCATATGTTTGACACAATTTTTTTGTTGCAATCTCTATGAATATTGGCATTTAACATCAATCTTGGTATTCTTTGACTTGCACTTTTTTAGAATTTTTTTTTCCCTTAGGTTTAATATCCTTTATTGATCAATTATGGAAACCTAAGATACTATTCTTATCAAGCTTAGCAGTGAAAATTTTCTTTATGTTTGACTTCATGATCAATAACACTAGAAAAGAGAAGGATACATGTTCTAACTTTAAATCCTTCATTGTGTCTATGCAGGTAAACTGTTCAGCACCAAATTTGCAAGTGGGACCATATTATATAATGCCTAAATAAAGATCTCACTATCTACTATCTTATTTGGCACTGAATCATTATGACTTGTTGTTATGTAGTGTCTAAAATTTCTTTTTATAAGATAATTTGCACTTAGCTTTGCCTAACAGTATAAGATATGATTATATTTTTATTAAGGAGTATAATATCACTGACTAGATTAATGCCGTGTATTTGTTGTTTACTACTAGTGATCACATGTTAGTTTACTTTTGCATAATGTTTGTCAATCATTTTAAGGCAAAACCAATGTGACACAAAATGCACAAGTCATGCATGTTATCCACAAAATAATTAAACCTGTGATCCTCATTCCCTTTACTTCACTTGTGCTAGGAGAGGTTCTCTATTGCTTAAAAGTTAGACACATGATGAACATTTTTTATTATAAGTAATAAAAAATAATTAAATTTAAGTTTTTTTTTTTTTGAGTAATCCAATGATATGCATATTTTTATTATAAGTAATGAAAAATAGTTAAATTTAAGTTTTTTTTTTAGTAATCCAATGATATGTATAATCTAGATGGTAAAGGTGACTTAAATTTAATTTAAATTTTAAGTTTCTTATTGTGTAAAATTCTTGTGCAAACAACATTTTTCTTTAATCCCATAATGAATCACTTATTAGAAGACCACAAAGCTTGTTAGCGGTGTCTTAATCCCATAATGAATGACATTTTTCTAGGTCGAATGTATTTTTTGAGTGGTAAACTTCCTTTGGTAATTTGGTTTTTGTAATAAGAAATGATTTTTAAAACTTTTTTTTTCTTCTTCTTAGAGTTTTGTTTGTTGGCAAGTAGATTCCTTTAAATAGGACTGCTCTTCTTTTTATTTGTAACCACACCACCTCCACAACTAATTCTATCCCATGATAAATTTTGGCTAAAATTACATAAAGATTTGTAACCATGGCCATGGAGTTCCCAATATGAAGCCTTGTTGTTGCACCATGGGAGTGCAACATTGAGTGGTTGCCAAATACGACTTGGAATCCATTTTTGTCCTCAGTTATTTAGCCATACCAATAATTAATCAATTATTTTCGAAGAGGTGAGATTTGAACCATGATTATCCTAAAATTTTATTTTGAAAAAAAAATGTCAACATCCTAACTACAAGCCTTGTAGCAATGTTAACTCATTTACAATGAAATGGATTTCTTATCCTAATGCTTAATGAGTGAGATTGTATATGGAAAAGGCAATTCTTGAAATGAATCTTTTTTTTTTTTTTTTTTTTTTTGAGAAAAATTCTTGAAATGAATCTAAATGCAACATTTCCATAACCAGTAATTATTATAGACCAACCATGACATTTTAATCATCAAGATAGCTTTGTGACACTGACATATGTATGATGGCAATAAGTAAGCTTGGAAAGCATTGAAAGATACATAATAGTTGATAATGATTTATGATTTTTTTTTTCGATACAAGATAGAATTTCTACTCTTACCTAATCTAAGTGTATGTGTGTGAAACTCCCTTTTAGAGACTTGAATCCTGACCCTTGACCCCACACCCCACAAGCATTTATACTTGTAAAGTGACCACTGCACTAAGGGGGAGCGGTGATATGATTTATGATCTCTAAAATGCACTATCTGAGTTTATAAATAAGATGGGTTAAAAATACAAATTAAACATATATTCAAAGTATCATATATTTCAAGTGGTAAAAATAAAGTTGGTATAGACATTAAATTATATATGGGCCCACCAAAACATGAGAGGCCAAAGGGAGCTGCCATTGTTGTTGTGTTGTGACTATTAGATTACAGCTGGGCAATTAATGCTAGATTGCAATGCATTCTTGCAATTTAAGGAAAAACTGTTGCAGGACCATAATTTGATTCCCTATAACCACTCTAAAAACAGATCGCATGGTGTAATGTCGAAGTTCATAAAATATTTGAATATGCCTTTCTTATCACCAATTGGTTTTAAGGTAGAATAGAATAGCTCACAGTTCGACAAATGGTATCAGAGTCAAGGTCATAAATTCGAGTCATGGGAGTGTTCTTGTAAGGGAGAAATTGTTGGGGGGACCATAATTTGACTCCCTACAACCACTCTAAAAATAGGCCACGTGGTATGATGTAAAAGGCCATAAAAGATTTGAGTACTCTTTCTCATCACCAATTGGTTTTGGGGTGGAATGACACAAATTACGGTCTGACAAAAACAAATAGATCACATATGGCATCCTATAATAAAGTATAAATCATTTACCTTCATTAAAGTTGCTTTGGCTTGGTACCATGTTATATTAATCTTTTATTAATTTTTCTTTTGTCTACTACGATTTATATTTTATTTTTCTTGTAAAAACAATGTCAACTTTCGTGATTGACAAATAAATAATGGGATAGAAACAAAATGGATGCCTTAACATCATCGTGTACTTCATGGTCCAATTTAGAATGGATACTAGATTTAGTGGGTATAAAATGCATTTTCGCTTTTTTTTTTTGGTTTATTGTGCTTGGTCGATAATAAGTGCAATTACAGAACCTAATTTCATATACGAACATTTCAAGTGTGCATAATAGGGTGTGTATAATAAACACTACCCTTTTATCCAATGTTAATCTTTTGAACACTTCATAGGGGAGAGAGAGAGAGAGAGAGAGATACGTCAATCCAGAACTCAATCTACATCACCTCAAAATCTTTAGCTAAAAAATGGTTATTGAAAGTATTACGGCATCTAAAATCATGCTTTGGCAGGCAGTCATAGAATAGGACCATTTTGTTTTCATTGTGGGTGAATCATGAAACTATCAAAGCTCAAAAATGGTTGCTAGGAGTAGAAGATTCAAGTGCATGATGGTAGGATAGTATTATGAAAGGCTACAATTAGATTCAACTGGCAAAGTTAAAAAAGGTCAATAAAAACATATCTATATTATATATTCTTGTTTTGATTCTAAGCAGGAATTGTAAATAGATACATACGAATCAAATCTTTTGATGATTAGATAAATTTGCAAGCAATAGCTTAAGAAAACTCCAAAAAAAAAAAAAAGAAAGAAAGAAAAGGGAGTAAAAAATATATTCCTAATGATCTGAACTCCACAAAACTTTTGTCTTTATAATCTTTACCTCATAGAATGGCACATCGATTCTCACTTCTCTTATGGAGTTCCTCCTCCACTATCTCTAGATGTTCATTGAGCTTACGAATTTCATCATTTGATTTCATTTGAGTTAAATGTGCTAGCTCTTCAGCCCTCAGACGTGTAGCTTGCTCTTCTGCCAATTGTTGCTCAAGACTAGTAGTTGTCTCTCTAAGCTTTGTCTTGACCTACAGAACAATGCATCATTCATTACTAGACTAATTAAAGTAACAATCCAAAAGTAATTTTCTTTGCAAAGCAAGATTTGAACCTGAAAATTAAACACACTACCACAAGCCCACCCACCTTACAGCTTCCACTAATCATTTTCCACCTCAATCAAGGTCGTGTGATATACATAAGTTGTGCACAACAGTTTCTTAAATGGTTTAGAACTTTAGATTACCTCATCAGATACATGTAGTTATAAATCTTTAAAACCATATAAAAAAATGGCTTCTAGTATTCAAACTAAATAGGGCAAAACCAACACACACACAGAAGAATCTTTCAAGTTTCAATTACTTGCGAATGACCAATTAATCCTTAAAGATAAAAGAACAAGAAAGGGCAACCAGAACCAAATAATGGGAGCATAAACTATAAGTTGCTTGAGTGCAAAGAGAATGATATTAAGTTATAAGCACTGATCTTTACTATTTTCTTTCACCAAGAATTATTGATGTCGTAAACACCAAATACTATTTAACAAATGAAATCCTACTTCACCAACTTCTATGTTATTAACAAGTCCACATTCTCCAAAATTCCAAACACACCAACTCAAAATGCAATTTATTATTTGTGAAGTCAATGAAGTTGGCACCAACAACATGTCATCCATTTCATATTGACTGATAATATGATGCCTTAGATTGTTATTGAATTAATTGCATTGTTGTAATGAGTCCCACATTGGGCTTATACTAGCCTAGCTTTATAAACAACTATAAAGAGCCTCAATTATGACTAGACTAATCCTTTCAAGTTGCTAGCACTTTACTTTGGGTCATTACAAGTAATCATCACCTTATGAGATTCTAGGAATAGGACATAACTGATAGATAGCAAGATTCAATCAAGGTCCACTTCAGCAAATAAACTACAAGTCTAAAATGTGTATAACTACTAGAAAGGGAGGGTAAAATTTTTACTTGTAAAGCATGTGCCCAGTGTTGCTCAAGAGGCACTTAATCTCAAAGGTCTCATAGAGCATAGGTTCAAAGCATAAAACAAAGGTGGGCCTGAACAAAGTAAAGCACGTGTTTTGGTGAATTCATCTAAGTCCTATATTAGCTAGGGATGGATTCAGCAATTATTCAATTATATACACCTCGTGTACATACCATTTCTTTTTATTGGTAAGTCACTCACAAAACTTGATGGGTCTTGAGTTGTGACCAAGTAAAAAATGAAGGAGCAACTTATATATATATATATATATATATATATATATATATATATATATATATATGAATATGTATGTATGTATGAATGTATGTATGTATGTATGTATGTATGTATGTATACGGGAGCAACTTATATTAACTTATGCAGCTTCACACTCATGTCTAATAAGCAGATAAAAGAACAAAATATTTTTTTGCATAATTTAATCAAGGTGCCTAATAAGACATCTTTTGTTGAAGGTAGGGTGGTATTCAACAGTCATGGATTAAGAGTGTAGTAGTGCACTCCTTACCCAAGTTCTAATTTTAACACATTGATGACAAAAGTATACCAAGTGTGAGAAGACAGATGCAGGTGGCAAAAATATGTAAAATAGAAGAGCATTGAAGATACCATCTCAGTAATTTGTTTGAGCTTCTCCTCATATTAAAAGTATTATCCTTTGTTAAAATAGCATTATTAGCAACTCAATATGTTATACCATGTTGTATAAATACTAGAATGGATGTGGAAGGAGAAGTATAGAATAGGAACACCGAGAACACTAGGGTTATGTGGTTTAGCGTTGTCGGTCGACATCCATGGATGAATCCCTTAAGGGCTACATCTTTATTATATAAGAATGTAGTATAATAACATGTGTTACAATGAACCTTAATATGAGTATATATAAGCGACTAAACCCTAGACTACTAGTATAGATAGGAGTGGGCTTGGGCCTGTTACATTGGGCTAATATGTCTAATATATCTTTAACACCCTCCCTCAAACTCAAGGCGGAAACTCAATAAAGGCTTGAGGTTGGATAAGCATGAAAAGATTCCTTAAAGATGCCTTGAAGAATGCCTTTGAAGAAACTACAATGACTAATATGCCAATTGACCAATTTCGGAGCTTCAAATGAAGAAATGGAGTTCAAAGTTGGAATCTACACGAAAAACTGAGCAAGATAGGCTATTTGGAAAATTTTGACTTTTGGTCAATGGTCAATGCAAAGGTCAAACCCAAAAGGTCAAAGTCAACAGTCAACAAAGTCAACAACACATGGTCCGGGTAGGTTCCAGGTTTTCAAGTCGAGTCGGGTCACGTACCGAACAGCAGAGACGCTGATGTCATACGATGACGTGGACTAGGGCTGATGTAGACGTGCTTACGTGGCTAATGATGTGGAGTGATGATGTCATCCAGTGATGTCAAATGACAGCAACAGCTTTCGGCACGTGGCAGGAGCGTGCGATGAGTATCGGTGCGTGGAGGAGGAGCCAAAAGCTATGGAGGTGCGTGTAATATCCAATGACCTCCAGAATTTATTGGTTTGTAGATCAGCGAGCAATAAGGCCATCAGGGCTGCGCATGTAACCATAGGAGGATCTGAACCTTAGAAATCTGCAACGGTGCGTGGAGAAGTTGGTCAAAACGGTGTAAGCGCGTGGAGGTGCGTGCAGAGTTCAGTGGAGACCGGACTTCTGGGTTTTTCTCACGGTAGGCCGTGGGGCACGTCTGTATGAATGGTTTTGTTAGGCGAAGGCTTGATATGCATAATTTTGAAAAGTTAAGTCACGGCTTGCTTGGTTGTTGGATTTTGACACAACACTGAGCCATGGTTGCTGCGAGATGCTGTGGAGTCTAGATCCAGCAGACAAACATGTGTGACTTCAGATGGTGGTGTGCATGTGATAAACTTCTTTGCTGTGTAGAGATGTTTGTTTGATGCCAAGAACGAAACTTGGCTCTGATACCATGTTAAAATACATTATTAGCATCGCAAGGTGTTATACCATATTGTATATACTAGAGTGGATGAAGAAGGGGAAGTATAAAATAGGAACACCGAGAACACGAGGGTTACGTGGTTCAGCCTTGTCGACCTACATCCACGAATGAATCCCTTAAGGGCTACATCTTTATTGTATAAGAGTGTAGTATAATAACTTGTGTTACAATTAACCCTAACATAAGTATATATAGGTGACTAAACCCTAGACTACTAGTACAACCAGAAGTGGGCTTGGGCCTATTACATTGGGCTAACATGTCTAATATATCTCTAACATCCTTTTTAACTCTAATATTTCTCATTCAGGGTAACCTTTAAGAGAATCAACATGTTCCTATTGATTGCAGAGTTTCATGGCCTCCTTCTGTTAAATGATTGAATTTGTTAGAATGATACTTTCATAAAAATTTTGATGAAAATATGAGCAATAACGGAATATGACCTTCTATTCGACAAATATCTCATCTATACATGGTTGTCCACCATTTTGTGATATTACCATGTTTACAACTATTACCATGTTTACAATCAAGAGAAGCTTCTGAACCTACTCAACCCCCTTGCTTTCATCCTTAGTCTTGTTATAGAAAAGCACAACCCGATTAGTATAGCTATTATTTTCATAACTATTTAACCATTTGTGGTTCTTCTACAATAACATATGTCAACCAACTTACAGCACCTTAGCATTTGCATATTGTTCTCATATGATTTTATGACCAGACTGGGCATTAGCAATTCAGAAGGTTATCAGCAAGACCTTTCGTGAAGAGAAAATGGGTAAAGGAAGTTGAATGGCAGAGGACCACAGTCGATCAAACAATTATACCCAAATAATAATATGTTATTTATTCACAAGTCATTCATCCTATGCAGTCTTCTTCCTTTGCAACACCTTTATTATCACCAACGAAGTCATATTAACTTTCTTCAAGTTATGATTCGCAATCAATGAATGACTAGGAAGCAATAGATTCATTAAGATTGAGAGAAACATCTGCATGCCTAAAATTCACACAGAATTGTGAAGAATAAGGGACAATAATATACCAAGATTCCTCTCTTCATAGAAGAGGCATCCTAAACAAGAGAGGGGAAAACACCTAATAAAACAAAGAGAAATATGACATCATAATCATAACATTATGACTTCATGAGATAGAAAAATATTATAACAGATTTTCTATTGTGCTAGGGGGCATAAAACAACAGAGGAAATGTAAGGACTATGTTAGATTCTAAGACCTTAGGAACTAATGTATTAGAACTTCAACATGTATTATGTTGGCAAACCTGATCAAAACATAGAGTCTAGGTTTAGGCTCACTCAAAGTGTGTTTAATTGTAAAATTGGAATCGAGTGATTACAGAAATTATTGGACAAAATCTGCAAGGCTCGATCGATCGAAAATTAGACTCTATTGATCGAATCACGTGCAGATTTATTTATCTGCAGAATTTCCAATTCAGCCTAAGCCCATTTGATGTGTAAGGTTTTATGTTTTACTTTTCATATAAAAGGAAAAACTCTAGCTACGTTTTAGAGGTCTTTAGAGTGTTATGTGTTGAATTTTTTGTGAGATCTAGAGGTGTTTACCTTCATACATACACATAGGATTATCAAGATTCACGTCAAGAATTGATGATCATTTCAGTTATTGCTTAAAGAACTTAAAGAAGATCTAAAACCTTTGAGAGGTGTCTAAAAGTCACAAGTAGTAGAACTTGTGGTTGCTGCAGATCAAAGAAAGAAGTAGTCCGTGGACTCAAAGCTGTCACGTGGTCGTGGTAGTAAGTTTTCTACAAGAGGTAGCAATAAGATGTTAGTGTTCTAAGTCTTATTGAACAAACTTCGATTTTTTCATAATGGATTTGTTTTTACTTTGAGGATAGCTAGGTTAAATTATCCCTAAGTTTTTACTAGTAAGGTTTTTTGGGTTATCATATCATTGTGTTCTTTATATTTCCGCATTATTTATATGATATGAGTTGAATGTGTTAACCTAAATCTGATTAATTTATTTAAGTAATCACTTGGCTAAATAACTAAGTTAAATAACTTGTGTTTAAGGGGTTTAAAACTTTATAGACTACTACCTTGAACCACACCTCACAATGCTACATGTTTCATGTACATCAAGAATCACGAAGCAAAAGCTGAAGTAGCTAATAGTTTATCTCAATTTTTAATGAAAGAAATTCAACACATGCTAAGTTCACTTGATTGTCAATAGCTCACTTCAAGAAAGTGGTCCTCATATGCAAGTGACATCATAAAAATAAGACCAAAAATGGAAAAAAAAAAAAAAAATAGAACATTTTAAAGCCATCATCGATGTAACAGTTTCCTAATATAATCAATATTGAGCCGTGATGATAAAAAAAACTTCTACAAGCATAGTAGGAAAGTAATCCTCATGCACCAGTGACATTGTAGGATTGGTCCAAAAATGTGAAAGATGAAGCACAATTCAAACATCACACAATTTAAGTGTTTCCTAATATACTGAACATGGAGTCAAGATGACGAAATTTCTTCTATAATGTATATTTACAGGTGTAATGAATCAATAAGAAGTTTAAAGAGGTACGTAGGAGCTATCAACCAGGGTCGGCACTACGTTGTAGTCAGGGGGTTCAAATGAACCCCTTGACTCGAAAAAAATTTATATATATATAATATTTAAAAAAATTTTTTTGAACCCCCTACTATAAAAATTTGCACAACCTGAAAGCCCAGTTGAATTCAGCTTTGAACTTAAAAAAAAAACACAAGTCCAACTGAAAATTTTTGGTCTTTAATCTTAGAGAAAAAAAAATCCCATAAATCAAATTTTAAAAATCATAAATAAAAAAAAGGCCAAATCAAACCTCAGAGGGAAAAATGTAGTCGTCTCCCACTATCCCTCTTCACTTTCCAAACCCAAAGAAAAAAGGTAGCCACTTCACCCACAAACAATCTGCCGCCATCTTACTCAGATCTACTGCCACATCACCAACGCCTGGACGGTCCCTGATCTACCGCCGCCACCGCTGCTTGATTTGGTATTTTTCATCTCTCTTTCATTCACTGTGAAAGTGTGTGTTTATAGTGTTTTGATAGACTTTTTTCAATGAATCATGGTGTGTGTGTGGGAGGTTATAGCGTTTATAGTGTTTTGATAGACCTTTTTCAATGAATCATGGATAGGACTTATTGCTAAAAACTAAAAACACTGTAGCAAAATAATTTTTGAATGTGTGAATAGTACCGTGGAACTCATTTTTAATTCAAAAATTGCTGAAAATTGAAGTTTGTGGGTCCTGTGAACAGTACACGGGACCCACAGATGTGATAAAAAGGCTAAAAAGTCAACAAAATACGGCTACTGTTCATGAACAATAGCATGAACAGTAGAATTTGTCCCCCCTAAGGCGTGCAGAAGAAGAAGAAGAAGAAGAAGAAGAAGAAGAAGAAGAAGAAAAAAAGAAAAAGAAAAAAAAAAAAGAAGGAAAACGTGAAAACGTGAAATGCAGCCAACTTAATCCGTATCGAAACGGATACTTTATCTCTGAGTTTTAAGTCTTTGACTAGTATTGAGTTATGAGTTTTGCCTTTTGCTTTTTTGAGTCTTTGACCGAAGTGTGTGGGAGTGATTGTTGCTACATGGGTCGGTCAGTACCTTAAATGAAGAGTTGTAAAGAAAATATATAATAATTTATCAAAATGTCTAGCAAATTCATAAAAATATGGTAGAGTAAAAAAAAAAAAAAACTAGTAAATGAAAGTATTCTAAGTAATAATAAGTAAAGTTCACTTACAACAATAATTAATATGTTATTGTATTAGAAAAAAATACGTCAAATGAACTTATAGTGTTTTTTTAAATAGATTTTTTATAATTTACGTTTCTTGTTGACCCCTCTCTACAAAAATCCTGAAGCCGCCACTGTTATCAGCCTTCACATATTTGGACTAAAAAAGATAAATGCAAAACCAGAATACGTTTTCAAAAATAAAAGGGATAATTACACTTTACCCACCTGTGATTTGCCTCTAATTTGATGTGCCTACCTGTGGTTTAAAGTTTGACACTTTGCCCACTCGTGGTTTATTCCGTTTATGCTCTGTAACCCACCTATGTTAAAAAGAAGGGTAAATATATATTTTTGCACTATTCTTATGTATCTCTCCTCCCAAAACATAAAAACATAAAAATTCAAGAGAAAACAAGATCAAACGTGCTATTGGTAAAAAAAATTATGCAATTTCTTAAAACTTCAACTTGTATTTGAACCTATCATCTCAACCACAAGCAAACAACTATTCAGATTTAGATCCAAATTTTTACAGATGAATTCAAGAACAAATGAAACTTAAGAACAAATGAATTCAACCCAGGCATTTGAAACTTAAGAACAAATGAATTCAACCCATATATTTGAAACTTAAGAACTAATGAATTCAACCCAGGCACAAATGAATCCCAAGACCCACGGCGAGCTGCTACCCACGGCCCCACGAACCCAGGTCCATTCACAGCACCACAACCTTACGCTGATGTCTATCATGACAATCCAAAATCTCAGATTGACCACCACCAAAACCCAAATCGCAACCTACACGTCACGTTCCTCAAAACCCAGACCCAAATCAGTCATGCCCTCCTCCACAAATCAAAAACCAAACCCATAGATTGGCTTCACCGGCGATGGATCGGAGATGTTGGAGGTGGGTATGGCTTTGCCGGTGCGAGGGAGATTTTTGCCTTGGTGGATCGGGTACATGTAGAGCTCGAAGTGGGCGGAGGTGAGAGAAGAGAAGAAAAGAGAGAAAACTCACCGGTTTGGCGTCGGAGTGTGGGGTGCAGCTGTGTCGAAGTGTGGGTGGACGTCAGACCTTCAACGGAGTGTGGGGTGGAGCTGTGTCTCTCCATCGTCAGTGCATGGGTCAAATCGGCTTTCTTGCTCAGATCTCCCTCTCTCCCTCCCTCCCTCCCTCCCTCCCTCCCTTTTCTTTTCAAAGTTTAGATTTTTTTTTTCAAAAGTTTAGATTTTTTTTTTAGTTATAGATTGTTGATGATTTTTTTTTTTTTTTTTTGGATTGTTGTGAAGTTTCAAGATTAGTGGGTTTTTTTTTTATTTATTTATTTGAATCTGAGTCTAATTTGATTTATTTACTGCTTCAATTGGATTTAGAGTAGTTAAACTAACAAAGTTCAAATTGTTATGCTTCAATTGGTTTGATCTGCTTTCTTGTTTGATTTCTTGATGAAAGTTGTTAGACTAACAGAAAAATTAGAGGTGGGTTATGGAGCACAAACGGAATAAACCACAGGTGGGCAAAGTGTCAAACTTTGAACCATGGGTAGGCATATCAAATTAGAGGCAAACCATATGTGGGTAAAGTGTAATTATCCCAAAATAAAAACTCAAATGATGCTTTTAAGTGAGAAAGCAGAGTCAGCTCAAGAGAAGGGGGATAGGGGAGACAACAAGGCATACTTTGTATAGTTAATATTCTATCTTATGATGATGTTCATTTCATAATATTCATGCAGAACTTAATGAATTAAAACTATCTCTAAGGATGACAAATAAGAATTTAGGGTTTGGAAAGTCTGCAGAAGATCATTGGCCTAAATTGTTGAGAATCCATAACATTGTTGAAAATTTGGATACCTAGGAGATTGATGACAATCACACTTATGACACATTCAATGACAATTTATAGATGTATCGTTTCATTTTTATTTTTTTTACTAAAATGAAACTTCATGACAATCAGAAGAAAAAAAAAATGTCTAAAAAGCATAACTTGAGTCATTTCCAGCTTCAAAACCGGGATCGGTTCTCTTTTATGCATGATCAGTTCATAAGTAACATAAAAAGGGAGCTATAAGAACAAATATGGATATGGCTTTTTTTTATACATCTATAGCTAGGAGGTGGAGATATTTGAACCCTAATGCCTCTATTGGAAACATTACGACGTGCATATTAAGATACAAGACTCTTGGCAAGAACAAACGTGAATACTAACATATGAAGTAATGAATCTTATAAATTAAGGGGTGATGTAGGACAACCACACTATTTCAATGGAACAATTAAACAACAATAGAACAAAGAATAAACCTAGGAGTTAGCACCTAATAAAACTAGAGTTGGCATCAATGTAAAAGAAACACACGTTTTTATAATTCTCAAAAGTTGTCTTACAATAATCAGAAAAAGTACTTAAATAGCTAACAATAAGATGCATAAAAAAACCATAATTATTAAATGCTTGGGCTTGCTTAATCTTCAAGCCCAATTACTAATAAGCTCCATCCATAAGGCCACAAGTAGGGCCATCTTCTTTTTGCTCTTCTCTCATACATGCGTATAATTGGAGACTTGTACCTTGTGTCTGCACTAACTCCCCCCAAGTGAGAAGAACTCAACCTCATCGTGTGAAAATCTGAAGAGCTCTAATAGTACTCAATCAAGTCAAGATCTAGTCGATGTAGTTCATCACGAGTAATCCATGTGCAATCAGAATTTGGTCACCCTCGCCAACGAACTAGGAAACGGTGAACTCCTCCATCCCTGGTAGAAACAATCTGTTCATCTAAAATGGCATCAATAGATTCTTTATGTGCATAGGACAGATTTAAGGGTAAAGGGGCAGGGATAAGGGCATCAATAGGATCAAGCAAAGGCTCATCAAAAGAGGTATCAGAAATAACTATGGGGCTTTTATAAGAAACTAGATCATCTATATTAAAGGATGAGCTAATACTATAATCATGAGGAAGGTCAATGACATATGCATTTGGGCTCATTCGTTTCAATACCTTTAATGGTCCAGCACTACGAGCCTACAATTTCTTAATAGTCCTAGAGGGAAAACATTAAGGTTGAATCTGAATCATGACATAATGTCCTACTTGAAACTCTGCATGACGTCGATGAGTGTCAGCATGAATTTTATATTGAGAATTACTTACCTGAATTTGTTTGTGAATCTTATTATGCAAATCATGAATATGTCGTGCAAATGCCTCAGCGGATTCATAAAATTGAATATATAGGTGTAGACACTCGATTTTGCATCCATGATTTAATCAAGAAATATGACTAAAATGACCAATTGTATACACAAAATTCATGATTGCATTGCATGCATTAATTTGTTCATTACATATCATAAAACTAATCTTGAGGTTCTAACGGTCATGGCAGTATGCCCGGTTTCCAAATCGGACTGACGAATTGAAAGATATTGAATGATCAAGTTTGCACGGACAATATGTATTGTGTTTAGGTAGAATCAACCACTTATGATTAATTGAAATTAATTCTGATTGGTTAGACAATTAAAATTAATTAAATAATTTTGTAATTGGTTGATAATTAGTGTCAAAAATAGGCTTGCTTGCATGGGATTAAAGAGGATAATTGGATAACAATAAAATTGTAGATAATCCAAACTTTTTGGAGTATTTATCTACAAGATAATTGTTGCTGAAAAGACCTGAATTATCTAGAAAACAGTTTAATTTTTAGAATATGGATTGAAAACGCGTCTAAGTACCCAACAGTGCCAATCGGCACTTGGAAAGTGCCGATTGTCACAACCTCGGGATTTGGCCCGAAGAGATTTGGATTATGTTGAAACTCATTCTTTTCAATTTTTTAGAGATAAAGATGTGTCCTATTTCGTATTCTGATCATCTAGCTAGATTTTCGAATCCCCCCAACCTTTATAAATAGAGGCTGGATCTTAGAATTCAAGGGACTTTTTCACGCTCTCTGATTTCCCCTCTTTCTGACTCTCCTTTTCTATTATTCTCTCTTTTACGTTAAATACGTTCGAGAGGCTTTAGCCTTAGGAATTTCTTTTTTGCAAGTAAGGTATTTTAGGTTTCAAAGATAATTGAACAAATTTCTTAGAACCTTAAAATATTCCCCCAAGAAGAAGAGTACATCCATGCAAGAGGTTGTTTTTCTTTACCCTTTTTCTTTTGTTTCTTTTAATATTGATGATGCATGATGTAGATAGTCTTTTAGTTTTAATTTCTAATACTTGTAGCATGTATTGTCAATATTTTTTCTGTTGAAATATGTTCTTTATGTTTTTATTATCAATGATTTACTTTTTTTTTAGTTTCATAAATCTGCTTATTATCACATCTTTCTCAAAAATGGATTTGCATGTTCCTTAGATGTAAATCTGGATTTTTCATAAAAACTTATTTGCCTCTTCATTAGATGCAAATCTAAAATTTTTTTTTGTACAAAAACTGATTTACATCTTCATTAGATGCATATCTATTTTATATATATATATATATATATATATATACAAAAACTGATTTGTATCTTCCTTAGGTGCAAATCTAAATTTTTTCAAAACTAAAAACTGATTTGCATCTTCCTTAGATGTAAATCTGAATTTTTTCAAAATCAAAAACTGATTTGCATCTTCCTTAGATGCAAATCTGAATTTTTTTTTTTTTAAATAAAAATTGCTTAGCATCTTCCTTAGATGTAGATCTAAATTTTTACATAAAAACTTATTAGTATTTTCCTTAGATCCAAATCTAAATTTTTTTAAAACAAAAACAAATTTATATCTTTTCTTAGATGTAAATCTAAATTTTTTTAATAAGGCAAATTTTGAAATTAAAAAGAAGGTCATGAATAGTGTTATTTTGTTTGTTTTGTTTGATGCAAGTAGCGTAGGTTTATTTTATGAGTGTGGTTCTCTTCTAAAAAAGTAATCTTTTTTACTTTATCACAAAAAACAAATCTGATCTTTTTTACAAATCAAAAACCAATTTTTTTTCTTTTGTTCCAAAAATGAATCTAATTTTTTTTTTTTTTTTTTGTAGCAAAAACTATTTTTTACTTAACAAAACAGATATGATTTTTCTTCACCAAAAACTTTTTTTTTTTTCCGCATATACAAAAAAATCTAGTTTCTTTTTCATGAATTAAAAATATCAAAATAACAAATCTAAATTTTTAACAAAGAAGAGGACACGTTCATAAATAGACTTATGTGACTTAGTTTAGTTGAGTTTCTCATGTGTGCAACATATCATTCATATCATGCATAAATGAGTACATTAGTCATGAGAATTTAGAAGACCAGACTCTGTCTAAGCAGAATGGGTGCCTAACACCTTCTCATTTCGTAACCTATCCTCTGAATTTAGTGTCTTTAGATAGTTAGACCTAGGCTATATCTTTATTTTTATTTTTGGGTAGATTGTAACTAGGACAAAAAGTCATGAATTTTTTGTAGTTTGCAACTAGGACCCAAAGCCATGTAATACTCAATTTATCAAACTTGTATTTTTTATTCAATCAATGAGATTGGAACAATTCAGTCATATAAAGTTGTATTTAATTTTTTCTTTTCTTTTTTTGTATAAAAAATAGGTGGCGACTCCACACCACTTACCCAAAAAAAGAGGTGCCTTGAAAAAGCACTCAACTATCCTTTTTAAGAGCACCAAAATTTCCCCAGTCTCTCACAGTGGGGACATGAGCAAAAGATTTAAGGGCTTCCTAGGTGTATACCTATGCACAACCTCAAAAGGACCAGCGCCTGTAGATCTATTGACAGAGCTATTATATGCAAGTTGGGCTGTAGAAAGAATTGAATCCCAATTCCGATTGGCTTCACCTACTAGACACCGAAGGAGGTTGCCTAGACTGTGATTGACCACATCAGTTTAACCATTAGTTTAAGGATAAAATGCCGTAGAATATTTCAATTTGGTGCCTACTAAATGCCACAAAGTCTTCCAGAAATAACTCATGAAACAAACATCCCTATCAGACACTATGGTTTTGTGAAGACCATAAAGTTTGACAATCTCATCAAAGTAGAGCTTTGCAATCTTAGAAGCATCAAATGTCTTAGAACATGGTAGGAAATAAGCCATCTTAGAGAAGCGATCAACAACTACTAGAATAGTTTCATGCTTCCAAAAGGTGCGGGACAATCCTAACACAAAGTCCATACTCACATCCTGCCACGGGTGATTTGGCACAGGTAGAGGCATATACAAGCTAGTGCTTTGCTTGCGATGTTTGGCTAGTTGACATGTATGACACTAACCAACTATCTTGGCAATGCCCCTCTTAAGACCAGGCCAATAAAATTGACGTTCCACTTCCTCAATTATTTTGTCTCAACCAATATGACCTGTAAGGCCTCCCACATATGTCTCCCAAACTAGGAAATCTCCTACTGAAGACTGAGGGATACATAACTTGTTGGCTTTGAACAGGTAACCGTCTTGAAGGGTATAATCATCCAGGATTGGCCGTGAGGCATTACTTAGGCTAGTGTAGAGCTCCCCAAAATCTGGGCATGACTTATAGTCATCCTTGAGTCGTTCAAACTCACTAACCTTAACACTCATGACTGACAGCAAAGATACCCTTCGACTTAGTTCATTAGCATCCTTATTCTTAACTCTCGCCCTATGTTTCACCACAAAGGAGTAGCGTTGCAGAAATTCAACTCAGTTACCATGCCTAAAATTTAGCTTCTTTTGGGAATGGAGATAGCACAAGGCTTCATGATCAGAGTAGAAAACAAATTTTGGAGACAACAGATAATGGCGCCAATGCCAAAGAGCTCGAATAATGGCATAAAATTCTTTGTCATATGTGGAGTACTTTTGCTTAACATTATTCAATTTCTCACTAAAATAAGTAATTGGGTGGCGCTATTGACTAAGTACTCCCCCTATGCCAAGACCTAAGGCATCACATTCTACTTCAAAAGGCTTGGTAAAATCAGGGAGACGCATGACAGGTGCCTCAGTCATATTTTGTTTTACTTCATTGTAAGACTTAGTAGCAGCTATTGCCCAATTAATGTCCTCTTGTTTCATGCAGTCAATGATAAGGGACATAATGGTACTAAACCCTTTGATGAATCAGCGATAAAATGAAGCGGGCCCATGAAAGCTTCGAATTTTATGGATATTTTTGGGCTTAGGCCAATCCACGATCACTTGAACCTTTTGGGGTTGGCAAAAACTCCCTCTAAGGATACTATGAAACCCTAGAAAATGACTTTGTTGGAAAAGAAAGAGCACTTCTTGAGGTTGCCATATAAACTCACCTTCTTAAGGGTAGTACAAACTTGAGTTAGGTGGTCTAAGTGTTGTTCCCTAGATTTTCTATAGATGAGGATGTCATCAAAGTACACAACTAAGAATCTTCACATAAAAGGCTTGAGCACTTGAGTCATCACTCTCATAAAGGTGCTAGGAGCATTGGACAATCCAAAAGGCATAACCATTCACTCATATAAACCATCTTTCGTCTTGAAGGCATTTTTCCACTCATCACCAAGGCGAACTCTAATTTGATGATATCCACTTTTCAAGTCTATCTTTGAGAAGATTGTTACTCCAGCCATCATATCCAACATGTCATCCAACCGAGGGACAAGGAAACGATATTTCACAGTGATCTTCTCGATGGTACGACTACCAACACACATCCTCCAAGCTCCATCTTTCTTTGGAGTCAAGAGTATAGGAACTGCACAAGGACTAATATTTTCAAGAACAAAACTCTTTAAAAGTAGTTCTTCTACTTGCCTTTACAACTTGGCATGCTTTGTGGGGTTCATCCTATAGTGAGGAAAGTTTGGTAGGGTCGCTCTAGGCACAAAACTTATGGCGTGTTGTATGTCACGGATGGGTGGTAAATGATCGGGGAGTTCCTTAAGGAAAACATCTTTAAATTTCTGGAGCATTGACTTCACTTCTTCAGGTTGCTCCTCATGGACCTCTCCATGAAGTTCCCTAGCAACTAAGGCAATCACAACGGATTCTTGAACTGCTACCCTTTCAAATGCCTTTGAGTTTACGATGTTCAAACCTTTTGCCTTTGGTACTTTTTTCTTCTTGCTCATGTCGGTTGGCTTGGGATTTAAAGAATTAAGCACAATTTTCTTACCTTCAAACACAAATGAGCAAGAATTGGATCGCCCATGAAGGGTGACATCCAAACCATAAAGCCAAGGTCTACCTAAGATGATATACCCTACATCCATGGGAATTACGTCACACCATATTTCAGCCTTGTAGGTGAGGAATTGAAGTGGGATAACACATCTTTCTTTTATGGCTATAGAGGAGGCATCTACCCAAGAAACTTTATATGGGTTAGGGTGTGAGATCAATTTCAAGCCTAGACGGGAAACAACATTAGAGGACACCGCATTAATACAACTCCCACTATCTATAATAACCTTGCAAGTTTTGTCCCCACACTTGGTGTAAGTTTGGAAGATGGCACTCCTTTGCCAATTATCAGTGTCTCTCTGTTCTGCCAATGCACACCTTACCATATTCACTCTAGGGATACTAAAGATGTCCTTGAAATCATTAACCTGGGGAGAGATTGCTCTATGCATGCAAGGTAGTTAGGATCATTTTCCCATTCTGCTTTAACATCTTGGATTTCTTTAACATTTAGGTCATACACAAGCTCCTCAACATCTTCTACATTTTCATCATATTCTTGAATGACAAGGGTTCTAGAGGGACATTTAGCGATAATATGTCCAATCCCATTGCATTTGAAACATTAAAGGCGAGAGCCTAATCTTAAAGGCAAGTTGATCACACCTTTTCCCTTGTCCTTTTTTTCTATTGGGGTGCTATTGGGGTTGACCTTAAAAGGGGGTAAGATAAGTCTAGATTTTCTACCAAAAGGTTGAGGGTCGATAGGGATACACCAGCTCAGAATATCGCCAAAAGATAAATTTGGATGCTAATTCACAATTGCTAGCAAGGTCATATGCTTAGTCTAAGGTAGTGGCTCCTCAGGTGATAATTTCACCTAGTAGGTTAGTATTTAAACCTTTCTTAAACCTATTGAGCATGATAACCTCTTCCTCGACTATTCAAATTCACCTCTTGAATTCCTTGAATCTCTATATATTCAGCCACAGGAATAGTGCCTTTCTTTAGGCAATCCCATTCCTCAAAGAGGGAGCTCCTATAAGTTGGAGGAAGATAATCTCTTGAGAGTGCATCCTTCATCTCAAGCCAATCAATAATGGGGGATTCACATCATCGCCTAAGGGTATCCTCAAGGTCCTCCTAGAAAAGGTCGGCTCTTCCAATTAACATCATCCTGGCATACCTCACTTTCTTATTCTCAGCTCAATGATAATAGTCAAAGAATTTCTCCATCTGATGTAACCAATTAGTGAAAAGCCATGGGTCTAGGCAACCATCAAGGGTGGGTGCTTCTATCTTTTCCTTGGACATCCGGTCATCATAATCCCTAGGGCCATTGTGATTATAGTGATCATGTTCAAATTTTGGAGCCTTATTAAAGTAACCGTGATGATTTTGTCTAAGCATGTTATCTCCTTCATGGTTAATTGTCTCATTTTGAGATGCTTCAACTCGTTCTACCCTTTCTAGTAAAGCATGGACGATTTTGCTAGGCTTTCCGTGGTTTGCTCTAAGGAAGACTTAGGCTCAGAAGTGGATTGACGTTCAAGGTTTGACATGATGCGACCACTACGAAAATGCATGCACCACTATATTTATGATTGCAGTTGAGATTCCCAAAAATTTGAGTAACCAATTCTCAATGTAAAATCAAGGTCAAGCAAGAGTGCATGTAGAGACTAGTTCAATGAATCAAAGGAATAAATTGTAGTCAAGTAGTGATAGTGTTCACAATATTGAGAGATAGCCCAAACAAATTGAAACTTCCACAAAATAAAAGCTCAATAGTTAATAAATAGAATTAGATTTATCAAATTCCCTTTTTTTCTTTTTGTTTTGTTTTTTTTTTTTTTTTTTTTTGGCTTTGCCTAATCAAAGGAAACAGATAGCTTTTGTTTTTTTTTTTTTTAATGGGTACTTAAAGAAATAGATGGCCAACACAAAAACTGGCTCACAAAACAAGGTAAATTAAATAAACTAATGGTGGCACATTAAGAAACTAGAGATGTATTTAAAAATGAAAAATTGAGTCTACCAATGACACAAAGAAAGAAAACCTGATCCTTGTAATGGAAGCCCACTTGGATGACATGCTCTTGGGCTTGGGCTAGTCTGTCACTGGCCTAGGCTCTACTTGGTCAAATTTTTTTTATGCAAAATAATAAAATACACTACTCAAATACGGTATTAAAGAGACTCAAAAGAAACTACAAAATCTTAAAGAAACCACATATCTCAAAATGAAAACTCTCTGCGATGCAGTGGCAGCACCACGTTATGGTTAGAGTGTTCCCAGGAACACCCTGACTTGAATATATATATAATAATTAATTTTTTTTTTTTTACCCTTAAAAAAAATAGGAACACCCTCAATCAAAATTAGGAACACCCTATAATTATATATATATATATATATATATATTTGTTCTACTTTCAAGCCAAAAAAAAATCCCAAAAAAGAAATTCAAATAAAATCTTAAAAAAAAATAATAATTGTACTAGAGAAAAACAAAAAAAAAAAAAAAAAAATTGTACGAGCAAAACAATAGACGGCATCACAGCAAGCCCAACATCAAGCCCACGGCAAGACCAACAAATGACAGAGGAAGCAAACCCACGGTTTCTCAAAAAAAAAAAAAAAAAAAAAAAAAAAACCCAATACAAATCAGAAACCTCAAATTAGTTATCAGTAGTTTAGTACATCAAAAATCACTAAAGCTTTTCTTAAAAAACAAAAAAAAAAAATCACTAAAGCTAAAGTAATAAGCAAACGTAAAAAGTAAAAACAGAGCAAGTGAGCAATGGCGCCTCCCTTTAGAAGTTAGATCGGTCCAATCGCAGGCGCTCCAGTCGCTCATCGAACATCTTTGCTCTAGTCGCTCATCG
Source organism: Castanopsis chinensis (assembly GCA_032878915.1). Taxonomy (NCBI): domain Eukaryota; kingdom Viridiplantae; phylum Streptophyta; class Magnoliopsida; order Fagales; family Fagaceae; genus Castanopsis; species Castanopsis chinensis. The sequence continues at coordinate 20,392,753 of JAVQMG010000122.1, forward strand.
GACATCGGAGATCGCTAGATCGGTCCAACTCCAGTCGTAGTCGCTTATCAGAAATCGTCACTCCTTATTGCATTGGAGACTGAGATTGGTCCACATCGTCACAGTCGCTCATCGTCACCGTCGTCGTCCCACATTGCCACCGTCGCATAGGTATTTCTCTCTCTTTTTCTCTCTGACTCTCTCTTAGTCTCTCACTCTCTTTATCTCAAATCTGAAACGAATATATGAAATGAAATAATGAATGAGTTACTTATGACTTATGAGTCTGTTTGTCTCTCTCTCTCTTTATTAACTTTATCTGAACTAGTGAACTGTGATTGGCTGAACCACTCAATTTAATTTTATTAATTTTTTGACTTTTTGAATTTGGCATTTTGGCTTTATCTTATGATTGATTCTTATCCGTTGGTTGGTGTGTGTTGGTGTTGGTGTTGGACTGTTGGTGAGATATTATTATCTTTTAGTGTTGTTGTGATTTGTGAAATTGTGATTGTGAAATTTTCTGATTGGCAGCTGGCTTTTGTGATTGGGGTATTAGGCAGGCTTGTCTGTTGAGTGGGGTGGGGGGTGGATAGGCTGATGGGCACATGGGGCCGAGTAATTGGGTAAAGCAGTGTAATGTGCACATCAGCACATGGAATGTGTAATGTGCACATGACTGCCTCTTTTAGTGTAATGTGCAACTAATAAACACTAATTTAATTAATCAATAATTAATTGGGAAAAATAATTAATAATTTAATTAACCAATACATTATAAAAGACAAACAAATTAAATTATGTTAGGCTAAACAACAATTAATAATTTTATAATTAATGAAACAATAATATAACAAATTATAGTTTATAAAAGATAAACATATTAATGAAACAACTAAACAACAATAATTAATAATTTTATTAATATTTTAAATAAACTTATAGTTTATTGTTTATTCTTTTGCTAGAATTATGGACAAATACTTGATAAGAAAACCACGTACCCAAGATTCATCTCCTGTGCAAGATTCATCTTCATCTTCTAAGCGAATTGGTGTTGACTTTAACTTAGAAAATCTTCCTTCTGATCCTGGGCTACGAGAAAAGATATCATCTTATTATCCTAATAATCATGATGAAATAAGAAGATATTATTTAGCAAAAGGCCCTTGTCAACCTCCTTATAAGTACCATGTATCATATTTTTCTAGAAAACCCCGTCGATTTAGAGCCGAATGGTATGTAAATAGAAAAAGGTTGGAATATAGTGTAGCCAAGGGTGTAGCACTTTGTTTTTATTGCTACCTATTTGGGCAAGATTTTGGTAAGCAAGGAGGAGGTGAGACTTTTGTAACGAAGTGTTTCAAAATTTGGAATCAGCTTGTGAAGTTAGATTTCCATGTTAGAGGAGTTAATAGTGCTTATAACCAAGCTGTCAATGAGAGTGAAGATCTACTGAAGGAAAAGAAATACATTCAAAGTGTTTTGGTTAAGCAATCAAATTAAGATAAAGTTGAATATCGGGTTCAATTAAATGTAATAGTTGATTGCATAAGATTCCTTTTATGCCAAGGATTAGCTTTTCGTGGTCATGATGAATCTCAAGGTTCAAATGATAAAGGAAATTTCCTTGAGCTTCTACAATTTTGGGGGGATCACAATGAATCTATCAATGAAGTGTTGCAAAAAACTTAGAAAAATTGCAAGCTTACCCACCATGATATTCAAAAAGATATTGTGAATGCAATTGCACGTGAAACATTCAAAGCCATCATCAAGGATCTTGACAATGGGTTCTTTTCAATATTAAATTATGAGTCACGTGATATCTCAGTGAAAGAACAGATGGACCTCGTTCTTCGTCATGTGAACAAAAAAGGAATTATTATAGAGCAGTTTCTTAGTATTGTACATGTAGCAAGTACCACCGCTTTGTCACTCAAATGTGCTATTGAGTGTTTACTTTGTGAACATAATTTGAGTTTATCGAAACTACGTGGGCAAGGTTATGATGAAGCTAGTAATATGCAAGGTGATATCAATAGTCTCAAAACTTTAATTTTGAAAGAGAATAACTCAGCATTTTATGTCCATTGTTTTGCTCATCAACTTCAATTGACACTTATTGCCGTTGCTAAAATCACATTAACATTGTAGAAATTTTTTTTATGTGGTTAGTTATTTAGTAACTGTTGTTGGAAGCTCTTGTAAGAGATGAGATGCTCTTCAAAGATGCACAATTTGCCAAAATTAAAGAAGATTTAGAAAATGGTGTACGTAGAAGTGGGCAAAGTTTGAATCAAGAGACAAATCTTAAACGTCCCCATGATACATGTTGGGGATCATATTATGGGACTATTTTCAACTTGATTTTAATGATCTCTGTTGTTGTTGATGTACTTGAGATTATTGAAGAAGATGGCCTCTCCGACCAAAAAGTTGAAGCTCGGTCTATTATGAGGTTAATTCTATCTTTTAAATTTGTTTTTCCTCTACACTTGATGAAAAATATTTCAGGGATCACAAATGAGTTTTCAATAGCATTGCCAAAAAAAAAAAAAAAAAATCAAGATATAGTAAATGCTATGGATCTTGTTAAAGTGTCTAAGCAACAATTGCAAGTGATGAGAGATAATAAATGGATATCTTTATTGATTGAAGTGTCTTCATTTTGTGCCATACATGATATTCCTATCTTGAACATGGATGAAATATTTGTAGTTAGTGGGAGGCTGCAACGCAACACCCAACAAAATAAAAATTTACGTCATTATCGTGTTGAGCTATTCTACATAGTTATAGATATGCAACTTCAAGAGCTTAACAACCGTTTTTTAGAGGCAAATACCAATTTGCTACTTTGTATGGTTTGCTTGAATCCAAGTAATTCATCTATGACTTTTGATAAGGAAAAGTTGATACGTTTAGCAAAGTTTTATCCATCTAATTTTCCTAGGATAGATATTTTGGCACTTGACTCTCAGCTTCAGAATTTCATTTTTGATATGCGCAACAATGACTTGTTTTTAGAGCTTCAAGGAGTTAGTGAACTTGCTGAAAAGTTAGTAAGCACAAGGAAGCATGAGACTTATCCATTAGTCTATTTGTTTGTAAAGTTAGGTTTGACTCTTTCTGTTACTACTGCAACAGTAGAAAGAAGTTTTTTAGCAATGAAATATATAAAGAACGAATTTCGTAATCAAATGAGTGATCAGTGGATGAATGATTGCTTGGTTGTGTATACTGAAAAAGATATAGCTTGTAGCATTGATAATGAGACTATCATGCAACGATTTCAAAATATGAAAACTCATAAAAGGCAATTGTAAACTTTATGTATTTACATGTTTTTTGATTGTTGTTGTTGTCAATATATAAAATTTTCTTTTTATTAGATCATGTAATTTATGCTTATTGAGGAACACCTTAGAAAAAATTCCTAGAGCCGCCACTGCTGCGTTGGACTTTGACTAGCGCTAGGAATCGAAGACAGGTGGCAGCACAAAGATGGGGAAGACAGCAGTGGCACAAAACATGGAAGAATGGCAACTGCTTGTCTCGAGTCTTATGATCAACAATGGTCCAACGACCTCAGCAACGGCTGTTGAGGTTGATGATGGGTCTCGAGGGTTGGTGGGCTGATGGGTCTTGCGTGGGTGACTTCTTTTCTTTTCTTTTCTTTTTTTTGTTGCTATTTGTGGGTCCTGTGATCAAAGGCAGGCACGGATGATGGTCACTGGCTTGGAAGGCGTTGCTGGCTTCTCTGTTGGTTTGGGGATGAAAAGCTCATATGGCCAAAGAGGGTATATACGGATTGTAGGGCCTGGTTTGGGCTTGTTCAAGATCTCATGGGGCAAAAACTTGAAAGGTAATGTCATATTTGGTTGGCTTGCTCGTTAATGGTTTTGCTTTCAAGTGGTTGTCTACAGGTGTGTTGTATGGACTGGAAACCTGGCTCTGAAACCAAAACTGACGTAGGACAACCATACCATGTCAATGGAACAATTAAACAACAATAGAACAAAGAATAAACCCTAGGAGTCAACACCTAAGAGTTGCTTTGAGTCAGCACCAAGCAAAACTGGAGTTAGCACTAGTGTAAAAGAAACACAAGTTTTTATAATTCTCAAAAGCTGTCTTACAATAATTAGAAAAAGTGCTTAAATAGCTAATAATAAGATGCATAAAGAAAAACTCTAATTATTAAATGTTTAGGCTTGCTTAACCTGGTAAAGTAGATTTCTTATTAAACATTAACTATAAATTAATAATGCATTATTAACCTACCTGTAGCCATGTCTTTATAGCATTGATAAAGTTGTGTCCACAACTACACCAGCTATAAAACCCTTTACAAAATTAACCACCAAACAATTTAGAATCTGAACAATGTATGCAATAAATTTATTTGTACTAGCAATTTTTCCATTTAAAGTATTCAATGAAATTGATAACATGGAAGAAGCAAATGTTCTCTTTCCTTCTCTATCTATCCCAATGTCTAGGAAAGCAAAGACCTTACTACACTAATTGAGAAAATAAACAAACCCTTTAAATAATGTTATATATACATATATAAAATAAATCTTGTCATTTCTAATATAAAAAAAAAGGATTTTTTTTTTCATCCACAAACTCATCCATGAATTTCCCTTATAGGAGATGAAAATGCAGTATTTTTTTTTTATTCTGTTGTTTAAAGAAAGTAGAGTTTTTTTTTTTTTTTTTTTTTATACCAAACAAAGGAAGAGTTCATAAATGGTTATATAGAACAGGATTGTACCACCTATGATACAAAGGTCTATTAGCTCTGTTTAGCAAAACACCACACAGCCTTAACTACTACATGAGAAAAAACTAAAGTATTACAAATAAACCATGTTGAGAAAGAAAGTTCAGATCAAGTATCCTATTGCTATCCAACCAATTTGTGCTTTTCCTTGATTTGAAAACTTGATGGAGATTAACCCCGTCGGTTAAAAACAAAACTTGCTGGATGCCATAGTTTTTAGCTATGATACCAGCTGCCACCATTGCTTCAAGTGGAGCTCCTATTGCCGTGTTGGCGAGACTGCAATTAACCCCTAAAAACATTATTGCTCCCGGCATATTTACAGCTACAAAAGCATATGCTCTCCTTTGTGGCTTCTTTCTTCTTGCTTCAGCTAATTTGATGATGAGCTGATATTGCCCTGCAACTATGAGATGGGCTGACTTGGTTGCTCTAGACTTTTCGATATGATGGAGTTGACCCGCATAAGACTTACTGTACTTGCAAGATAGATTTTTGGTTGTTAGTATAACCTTTAAGGGATTTAGGTTAAAGCCTTGGTGAAGCACTATGCTTCTGTGATTCCAAATTAACCACAAAACAATGAACATTGATTGAAGGATTTCCAAGCTTTGATCTTCATTATTTAAGCAAGAAATGAGATAGTCCTTTAGCCAAATCTGAACAGACGCATTGGTGATCTCAGAAGTGTGCAGACCAAGATCCGATCCAAACCAACAAGCTCTAGAAAAACTGCATAAGAGAAACGAATGTGTAGGAGTCTCTTCATTAGAATTACATCAGGGTAAGTGTCATCAATTCTGATTCCTCTATTATGTAGAGTGGCCTTGGTAGGTAGTCTATCATGGAGAAGTTTCCACACAAAATTGATCATCCTTAGGGGAACATGGACTTTCCATATTGTAGCCCATATCTTCCTTTCCTGCTGGGATTGTTGTGACCCTGAAAAGTCTTCAGTTAACAACTTGTTAAGGACATATTTTATGTAGTTGGCTAATCCTTTAACAAAATGCACTTTACTTGTATTTGGATAGATCTAGGATGTGTTTAATACTTCAAAGAACATGTTGTTCAAGTCTAGTATTAAAGCCATGAAGATTGGACCAAGAAACAAGTAAAGAAAAAGTGTTCACTAAAGCTAAACAAATAGCTGGGCACTTATGGACACTTGCTAGACACCTACGGACACCTGCTAGACACCTGCGGATAGCTGCTCGACAGCTTCTCGACAGATAGCTATCTATCGAGATTTAATGAATAAAGCTCGACAACTGGTGGATTGATCGAGCAACTCGAGGTTACAGAAATCAGAATTTTCAAATCTGATTTGTGGGTCAGGCTTTTGTATTTGTGTAGGGTTTCTTTTCTCACAACCCTAAGCATATATAAGGCTTATTTTTGAGGCCGTCACATAAGAGAATACAAGGAAAACATATGCAAAAGGTGATCGAAGCCTTATTCTCTTCAAAAAGAAGCTACTACATCTTTGCGCCTTAGGGTTTTGTAACCAAGTACTTCTTGATCTTCATTGTTGATGAAGTGAAGAACTTTGCAGCCAACATTCTTCTTCCTCAAGTTGGAGAGTGAGTCACATACTGGGATCCGTGCATCAAAGGGTGGCGTTCATATATTGAAGAGTTCAGAGGTTCTGAAGCAGTAAAAGGTTTCTGCTGTGAGTTCATCTACGGGGATTGTAGAGTCTAGGGACAAAGGTTTTGTACTAGATCTGAAACTTCTCTTTACTATAGTGAATTGCTTTTCGGGAAGGTTTCCCCCCAAGTTTTTTACTGTGAAACTGATTGGTTTCATTGGTTTTACTGGGTTATCATATCTTGTCTTATTTATTTTTCCGCTGCACTTATATTTGACATGATATTGATATTTGTTTGTTTTAACAAGTTTTATACATAATAAATACAATTAACAACTTGGGTTTAAAACTTGTTAATTCTATCAACTGGGGTCTAAATTTCCTAACACAACTCATAAGCTTTCTTGGTACTGTAATTCCCATCCATTGAGTACTTCCACATAAGCCTATCCTTAGAGGAGTTAGTTTAGGAAATGGGCATTTGCAAAATGTTGACTGCTTTAGGGTGATGGTATAAACTCCTAATCAACCATTTCCAACCAACCATTTGCCTTCTCTAAGAATAGGATCACCTTGCTGAACTATATTTTTCCATATCTACTGGGATCCGCGCTTCAAATTGGTTAGTCACGTACTGGGAGCCATGCATCTAAAGGAGAAACTGTCACTATAGAACAAGTCCAATTAGGTATTGGGGTAAGAGCTCAACTGTAGGTTAGTAATAGTGGAGTTTCGGGAGTGGTGACCTTAAATCACCCGGTGGGGTTTTTGCCATATAGGTTTTCCCCATTCGTAAACAAATTACCATGTCAATTTTATTTCAGCTACATACTTTAGTTTATTGGTGATTTGTTTGTGCTGCCACGCGATTTGCATGTTAACTTGATTAATTAAAAACTTGGCTAATTAATCAATTTAATTCATCACAAGGGGTCAACGCGTTTGTGGCCTATCCATGTCCTTAAGAGAATTAATGGACTTTTGCATTTGCTACAGTTGGTTTATTTTTGATTTAATATCAACCTCTACTTTACCAAACACTTCTCTATTCCAGTTTCTGGCTACAGTTTTGATGTTGTTAAGTTTATTCCTCAATTTTGCAACTCCAAACCCATTAGAATTCCATTCCCAGGACTTACTAACCATGTCCCTACAATTGGGGTAGGTGATCCACATGTGCTCAAATCTAAAGTGTATTTCTGAAGGGTGTTTGATGTTCAAAATCCAAGATTATATGTCCATGGTCTGACTTGATAATGGGAAGATTCTTTAGGTAATATAAATGGTATTGGTTAATCCACTCAGCACTGGCAAAAACTCTATCTAACCTCTCCATAACAAAAGATTCATCTTCCCTTTTATTCATCCAAGTGAATTGTTGCCCAATGGCCATCAAGTCACAAAGATGAAGATCCTCAAAACTTGCTGAAATAACTCAGCACTAGCAATGGAGTTTTGGTTAAAAGAGAACTTTTCCTCTCTTTAGAGTACTTAGTTGAAGTCTCTAATAAAATCCAACTAGGTTGAGCTATATCTTTTAGAGTTTTTAATTGTTGCCAAACCTCAATCCTTTTGTCTAGTTCTGGATGACCATAAACAAAGATAATAGATAAAGGTTTGCCTTTGTTATCTGCAACATCTATATGTATAAGGTGTGGGGATTCATGAACCACCCTGAGATAACTCCTTTGCATCCAAGCAAGGATAAGACCTCCACCTAAACCCAATCTAAGAACCTTATAGCCAAAAAAAAAAATAAAAATAAAAACCACATTTATTCCAAATATCCTTACCCTTATTACTAGCAAGACGGGTTTCCATTAAGAACATAACATCTAGATTATAATCTTGGGCAATTTTTTGAACTTGTAAAACTGCAGAGAATTTACCCAAACCTCTACAATTCCAACTTAGAATCATGATGGCTACTGGACTGTGTAGGGCCAACTTCCCAACACCCATTTGGATTAAAAGGGATATGATCATCAACAGGATAAGCATAGTGTAAAACATTGCAACATGTATAACCCTTAAGGAAAATAGGGTTACCTTCATTACCAAGGCAACTACATAGTAGTTTTTGACGAATTTTCCTCCCCTACCTTCCTATCTCCATGCTAAGCCTTTTCCTTGTTGATCCTCTTTTATTACTTGTACTTTCATCACACATCAGGTTTGAGTTCTAGACTGGGTTTAAATTGAAAGGTCATTAGAGATGCTGAAATTGGGTTTTGCCTTTGAGGTCCATGTTGGCATGTATTCTCCAGCCCTGTATCCAGACTTTGGGCTCTCACCAGATGTGATCCATAGCTGTAATGGGCCTCATGTACAGTGTTATCCACTGATTAATCCCTTCTAATTTATGGTCCTTCACTTGGGCTCCCATCTTCAAAAATAAATCTAGCTCTGTTAGTGTTCTAGACCAAGGAGTTAATGTAGGAATCAGAGGAGTATTGAGGTTAGCTATCCGTTAAGACTACATTCCTATGTGTCTAGTCAAGGCGACCTTTATTCAAACTATCCAGGTTAAACATAATAGCAGTTAGTGATTCACTCCTTGTGGTAGCACTTGAGTTGGGGCTCTCCTGTAAGAAACCATTGGTCATAAAAGGTCCCTTTCCTCTTATCCATTCCCATCTTATATCAGAGCTTATTATGTTTCTTTGATTGGTATCAGGTTGATTAAGCAAAGGTGATGGTTGGGCCTGTGTTGCATTCTGGTGATTAAGCATTGTTTTTGGGCTAGTATTAGGGCTAGGTGTGTCAAGATTGGAAGAGATAGGGGAAGTAAAAGTTGTTGGTGAAATAGCATTGTGACCATAGGGAATAAATAACCAAGTATAGAGCTGCATGTTCACCTTCAACGTGGGTTAAGACTTGAGTGTTTGGGTCCATAGGTTGAGGTGTGGAAGTTTGTTGGGGTTGTGCCGAGGATTGTGTTTGCTGGTGAAGTTAGGCTGGTTGTTTATTAACTGCATGCTATGGATGTTGCTGATGCTGCTCTGTACCCTGTTGTTGATCAGTGTTATCAGGGCCATGTTGATCAGAGGTTTGTTGCTGCTGGAATTGATGTTCCTGCCCTATATCTCCCACCCTTGCTCTAGTCATCCACCTTCTCCTCTGATTAAAGTAGGCTCTGAGTTCGTTATGGAACTATGGTTCTATGGAATCAAATCCATATTGAACTAGATGAAATCTCTCTATCCTATTCCTCTGTTTGATAAGAAACAGTTCGACCTCCGCTAAGATTTCATTGCATTGCCCTCTAGTGTGGCCAATCAACCCACACCTTGTACAAAGTTTGTGTACTCTCTCGTATATGCATTATACCCAAGTCCTTATACCATCATCTAGTCACAACATGAAGCCAGAGAACACTGGCATCCAAGGACCAATTTGAACCTTAGCTCATAAGAACCCAATGTTTCTTGGAAATTGATCTTCCTAATCAACTTTTTCCAAAACCCCCATTATTTGACTCAATCTTTCTAGCATCTCAAGGCATTGGTACTCAAGAGGAAGACCATGAAATTGAACCCAAATAGATATAAAGTTAAGGTGTAACTTATTAAATACCAGATTTGGTCTCTATATCTCCAAAATCAAAAGTGCTCCATCAACAACCCATGGACCTTCAATGCACATATGATCAAGGTCTTCCATTTGTTCAAAATGCAAGATGTAAAAGAAAGAATCTCTTCCCACAACCTTCACAGAGCCTCTAATGCTCCATGCAAAGTTAATTACTCACTGCAAATAAGGAACAGAGAACCTTCTGTAATCCAAAATGAAACCCATTGCACAGTGAGACTAGAAATCCCTTTGCATGTTAATTTCATCAAGATCTGCTTCAATAATCGGTCCATGTTGAGCAAATGGAGCTTCGTCTTTCTCACTTCCATGTGATTCTTGGTCTGATTCATCAGTAAAGGGGTCAACACTAACTTTTAACCCACTACTCTTAGACCAAGTATAGTCCCTCATAGGAATGCGGTCACCCATGGATAAAAAACACTAAAGAAAGCAGTAAAGATAGATGGAAAGCATATGAGAAAGGGACAAAAGAAAATGAAGATAAAGAGTCAACAAAGTATAGCGAGAGACAAAAGGTATTAAGGTGAGACAAGATACATATTGTTAAAGAAATATTTAAGACAAGCAAGGAGTGAAGGAAGAAAAAGTGAATTTTTGTTTGGTTTGATAGGATAAGTCAGCTTCTTGGTAATGACAGAATGGGAAAAAACCAAAAAGCATAGAGACCCAAAATAGATAGAGAGTAAAGAACCTTGATAAGTTAAAAGGTAGCTAAAAAAGGGGGTGTGATTGGTTAGAAAAATATTACAGGCATAAAGAGACATGAAGGATGTGAAACAGTGTAAGCTTATGTCTTGGCTTGAAGGAAGAAAAAACTCTTATGAAGAAAGAGAAGCTCTCAAGTTAGAGAGAGAAGCCTTCTTCTTCTTCTTTTTTGTTCTTCCACAAATCTCATGACTCATATCCATTTCCTAAAGAATCATTGAAAGAGAGAGAGTGAGATTGGGAATCAACAAATCATATAATAATAAGATATAGTCCTTCAAAACTCTCCCTAGTAGAAGACCTTCCTCTCTTCCAGTGAAGAGTCCTTCTCTCCCTACAACCCAACAGTTAGGACTATCTCTGGGGCTTGGTCCCAATGCACTCAAAACCCACCATGGAACAGTCCATTGTAGACAACCTACAAAACCTCAGACTCACAAAAGAAGAAGAAGAAGAAGAAGAAGAAGAAATAGCTATCATGGCAAGGAGTAGAACAGACCTTCTTAAGGAATGTTCACTGAGCCTTTTTGGAAAACTCCTTTCAGACAGACACCAAAACCAATGGGAACTAAAAAGCACCCTTGGATCAGCTTGAAAAATAGGGTCGGATCTACAAATCGTGGATGTGGGAAATAACATCCCCCAGTTCAAGTTTACCTCCAAATACCAGCTGAAATGGGTAGAAAAGAATGGACCCTAGAATTTTGACAACAACTTACTCCTATTACGCAGATGGTCGAAAGGCCTGTCAACTGACAACATCGTCTTCACCCACTCCCCCTTCTACTAGGTCCAAATCTGGGGTCTCCCCTTTGAACTCATGTCAGAAGAGGTGGGTCGAGACTTGAGGAATAGCTTGGGTCGCTTTATGGAGAGAGATAAGCGCGCTGCCTAATTAGACCAAGCAAAGTATAAGAGAATTAAAGTTAAGCTTCCCATCGACAAACCCCTTAGGCGAAAGGGGAAGATAGCAAACAGGGAAGGAAAGAAGTATTGGGTTAACTTTAAGTATGAAAGGCTCCTAACCCTGTGCTTCCTCTGCAGCAAAGTGGGTCACAACAACAAACATTGCTTGAAAAACCCAGATAGGTTGAACACTTTGAGGCAATATGGGGATTGGATGAGGGTGTTCAACTCCCTTAAAACGAGCTTTGACAAAGCAAGAGGAGCAACAAGTGGAGGCCATGCAACAGGAAGTGAGGAACAAGACAGAGAGAATAGCCAAACAATTTCAAACCCCATCGCCAACTTGGAGACGGAGCAAGGTTGTCAGACCACAAATAAGGGAGGAAATGACAAAACAAAAAACCCAAAAACTATGGGTAGAATGGACATGTCAGGAAACCCACTTCCACGAGAAGCCCGAAAACACAGTGGATGGGACAGGGCTTACTGATGGCACAGGAATCCTGGCAAACATCTAAAGCACGTGCAGTTAGCTCAGCACCTGCTAGAGCATTTTCAAAAAATAGGGGCGGGGAAAAAGGAATAAATGATGCTCTTTCCCTAGTGGGCCAACCAACCCATGTCGAAGCCGAGAAGAAGGAAGTCACTAATCCTCAGAAGCCCACTAAGATTAGCCCACAAACAGGGACAAATATTAGTGCGGAGCCCACTCTAGGCCAGTGCTTAGAATACATTATAATAGGGAAAGGACGATGGAAAAGAATGGCAAGAGAAAAAGGGAAAGCCCAAGCCCAAGACCACGTTGCGTAGGAAAATATAACAGGGCTCAAACGCAAGGGAAAAATAGCTTTTGAGGAAGATGAAGGCATTAGTGCTCACAAAAGAAGATGCGAGCATAATACCAAGAACAAAGCTAAGGCTTGCGAGGGACTGACAATGGCTGCAAAGCAGCACCGCTGGGAGCCATGAATCCCCTAAGTTGGAATTACAAGGGACTTGGGACCCCCCGGTCAATTAGAGCGCTGCACGACATGGTGCGGTGATGGAATCCTAGAATAGTCTTCCTATCAGAGACAAAATCGAAAACAAGGAGCATGGAGAGAATCAAAAATAAAATTGGATTTGCAAATGGTCTTATAGTCCCTAGTCACGGCAGGAGCGGAGGTCTTGCCCTTCTTTAGTCCAAAGAGGTGGATCTAGAAATCAAGTCCTATTTATTGATGCAGTGGTTACTAAAACAAACAATGGCATCAAATAGAGAGTCATTGGCTTCTATGGCCACCTAGACACGTATAAAAGGTATGAATCCTGGAACCTTCTAGCCTTTCTCCATAATCAATTTCAATTGCCATGGCTCTGTTTTGGGGATTTTATCAAATTCTATCTATGGAAGAGAAATTTGGAGGTGTCACTAGATCCCAACAAAAAATGTCAGGTTTTAGGAACATAGTTGATTTTTGTGGGTTTCAGGACTTGGGTTACCATGAGCCGGATTTCACTTGGAGTAACATGCAGGAGGGGAAGCTAGAATTTGTCTGAGGTTGGACAAGGCCTTAGCTACCTCGAATTGGATAACCATTTTTGGGGTGACAAAAGTACACCACCTAACTAATTCAACCTCGAACCATTGTGCACTACTGTTAACTGATCCCTCTAAAATTCACCAACCCCTGGGTAACTATTTTCATTTCGAAGCCATGTGGACTAAAAGGGAGGATTACAAATCCGTCATTGAATCGTGCTGGGGAATGGGGAGTAGCCTTGATACCCTGGAAGGCATGGCCCAAAACATTACAGCTTGTGCAGCAGAGCTTGCTGCCTGGAATTCCACTGTGTATAGGCAAATCCAGAAAATGCTTCAAAAGAAGAGGAAAGCTTTATCCTCGCTTACCCAGCAGAATGGAGATGGTTCTTTGAGTGCAGAAATTAAAAGCTTAAGAAGGGAAATTAATAACTTACTTGATGAGGAGGAGTTATACTGGGGGAAAAGATCAAAGGCACACTGGCTAAGGGAAGGAGACAAAAATACTAAGTTCTTCAATGCCCAAGCCTCAAAGAGGAGGCAGCAAAACACAATCTCAGGTCTATGGAATAATAATGAGGTTTGGTGCGAAGAGAAGGAGAGCTTAGCTCAAGTTGTTACATCCTATTTTGAAGCCATGTACACCATTTCCAACCCAAGCAACATAGAAGAAACCACAACTACCATACCGACAAAAGTAACAGAGGAGATGAATTCCAAGCTTGCAAAAGAATTTACAAGAGAAGAAGTGGTGGCTGTCCTCAAACAAATACACCCCACAAAAGCCCTATGGCCTGATGGCATGTCTTCTATGTTCTATCAGAAATATTGGAGCACTGTTGGAGATAGTGTGGTTTATATGGTCTTGAATGTACTGAACCATAACCTCCCTATTAGAGACCTAAACAAAACCAACATAGCCCTAGTCCCGAAAAATAAGAACCCCAAGCGCATGACTGAGTTCAGGCCAATCAGCCTCTGCAATGTGATATACGAGCTCATCTTAAAAACATTTACCAACAGCCTCAAAGCACTCCTCCCACAGCTCATCTCCGAAAACCAAAGTGCCTTCACCTCTGATCGACTTATCACGGACAATGTCCTAGTTGCATTCGAGCTTATGCATTACCTAAATCATAAAACTTCGGGTAAGGATAGCTTCATGGCTATTAAACTCAACATGAGCAAAGCGTTTGACCGAGTTGAGTGGAGTTTCGTCAAAAGTTTCATGGTAAGAATGGGTTTCAACCTAAGATGGATCAACTTGATCATGCAGTGCAAAACTTCAGTTTCTTCTTCAGTCATCATCAATGGGGCGACTTATGGGAACATAACCCCAACCAAGGGTCTACGTCAAGGGGATCCTTTATCTCTAAGTCTATTCCTCTTATGTGTCGAAGGTCTTTCAAGCTTAATCCAGGAGGCTGCAAGAAACCAGCTCATCAATGGCCTCTCAGTTTGTAGGGGTTGTCCTAAAATAACCCACCTCTTCTTCGCAGATGATAGTATTCTCTTCTGCAAAACCTCTAGCAATGAATGTTGAGAGCTCAAAAAAATCCTCCAGAAATACGAGGAAGCATCGAGACAGAAGATCAATACAGATAAGTCTTCAATTTCCTTCTCCCTAAACACACCCCAAGAAATGAAAGATGATACTCTTGCCATTTTGGGGACAATGCAAGACTTTCGCCACACCAAATATCTCGACCTACCTTCCATTATTGGTAGATCAAAGTCACTTGTATTTGTTGATATAAAGCAAAGAGTGGGGCAAAAGCTTGTTGGTTGGAAGGGGAAGCTTCTTTCAATAAGAGGAAGAGAAATTCTAATCAAAGCAATAGCTCAAGCAGTGCCAACATATACCATGAGCTGTTTCTTGCTCTTAAAGGGGCTCTGCGAAGACCTGGAAAGCATAATGAGGAACTTTTGGTGAGGTCAAAAAGGTCAGGAGACGAAAATTGCTTGGGTTAGTTGGTGGAGGATGTGTAAATCAAAGAACAAGGGGGTATGGGGTTTCGTAACCTTCAAGCGTTTAACCTAGCAATGCTAGCCAAGCAAGCATGGAGAATTCTCTCAAACCAGGACTCTTTGGTGGCTAGAGTGCTTAAAGCTAAATATTTCCCAACCGGGGACTTTCTCAATGCAAAACTTGGCGCTTCACCCTCATATTCTTAGAGAAGCATTCATAGCAGCCTGGGGGTGATCAAAGAAGGTACTAGATGGAGGGTTGGGAATGGAAAGCTCATTCACATCTGGGATGACAGGTGGCTGCCCACCCCATCCACATATAAAGTCATATCCCCTTTCAGAAACACCGTTGAATACCCCATGGTTTCTGCCCTCATTGACCAAGACAAAAGATGGTGGAAAGTGAAAATTCTTAGAGCTACCTTCCTCCCTTTTGAGGTTGAGACTATCCTCAAAATCCCACTTAGCTACAACCTGCCTGACGACAGCATCATTTGGTTGGGAAATAGGAAAGGGAAATTCACTATAATAAGTGCCTACCACATTGCCTATAAGCTGGTTGACAACTTGGAGGACGACGAGTGCTCTTTGGGAGACCCCCGTTTTGGAAACCTGTGGCACTTAAAACTTCCTGCAAAAATAAAAATTTTCGCTTGGAGAGCTTGTGTTAATGGTCTCCCCACACTTGTGAACCTCAGCCACAGAGGCATCAGCACTTATGGCACTTGTCCAATTTGTGGGAAGGCACCTAAAACCATCCACCATGCACTACTCTCCTACGATCATGTTGGTCAGGTATGGTAACTCTGGTCTGAGGAAACCAAAATCCCCTTCATGAGTCACTGGAATTTTTTGGACTCATCGCTACACCTCATATCAGAAGGTTGTTTGGGAGCCTTAGAATCATTCCTTGCTACTGCCTGAGCAATCTGCTACAACAAAAACCAAACTCTCCATGATGAGCTTGGTTCCCACCCGAGGCAAATCTTGGAACTGGGGAGGAACATGTTAGCGAATACAAGGTGGCAATAACCTTAGACGCGCCCCCCCCCCCCCCCTTAAAGGCCTTCCCCTCAATGCTGGTTGAAGCCCCCCAAAGGACACTTTAAAATTAATGTGGATGGTGCCTCTGCCAATGATGGCTGCCACTCCTACATTGGGGTCATCATTAGGGATGACAAAGGCCAACTCATTGCTGCACTTAGCAGGATCCTTCAGTCCCACTACTCTGCAGAAGTTATAGAGATGCTTGCTCTTGAGCAGGGAGTTCTTCTTGCATAAGAAATGGAGCCATCTCAAGTCATCTTTGAATCCGATGCACTGAATGTCATTCAAGCCATCAATGCATGCCACCTCATTCAGAAAATCTAGCTTTCCCGTGACACCTTCTCCAGCTGTAGTTTCCACCACCTGAAACGGGATTACAATAGGGTTGCCCACGAGCTTGCCCAGTATGCTAGGTAGAGCAATGTTACCTCACTGTGGATGGGTGTTACTCCCCCTATGTAGCCTCTTTAATTTTCCTAGAAAGCTTGTAACCTTGCCCTGCTATATCTTGTCTTCCTCTGTGTATTATTGTACTCTTATCTCATTTGCTATAAAAGTCAATCTTTCACTCTCAAAAAAAAAAAAAAAGGATATAGTCCTTCTCAAAAATAAAATAAAATAAAATGATATAGCTTTGTTACTCAATTAAATTAATTCAAAAACCTTTTTCGCATCATCGCATGCACTTGGGGTCTAAGAGGAAAAGGGTTCAAACTTCAAATTGCAAAGTTAGAAGATTATTTCAAAAAAATTATAATAATAATTGATAAACCTAATTTACTTATTGTTGGCAAGTTTTACTTCTTCTTCTTTTTTTTCCTTTTTAAAAGTGAAAAATAAGTATGCAAATTTTCCAAGCACACGCAAATTTTTAATTTTTATAAATTGACAAAAAGTATGTTCTTTAATATATATAATGACATGAAATTAAGAGTGGTGAAATCTTTGTTGACTTTCTCTTTCCTCATCTCGTTGGACATTACCCCGTCTCTCAGATTGGGGCAACTTGCCATGCAAGACTTCACCCTACCTTGGTCTACAATGCCCTCTATAAAATGTTTAATAATAAATAATATTGATATTTTAAAACACAAAGAATTTCTTTATCAAGTAATACTCAATGAAAATACAGCAAATCATTAACACTACTAATAAAAAATTTCACCCCAATTTTTTTAACAATCAAATACTACAAAGTCTAAATTACTAACACAATAATTTGTTGAACCAAAAAATTCCATCTAATTTAAAACTTGACAAGTAATAATAAAAGTGATCTCATTGAGGAGGTTCATTATTGAGTATTGACACACTCTCTTATTTGTCAACTCTTTTTTTAGACATAAAAGGATTTGAGAATTTTGGTATTTATTTCATGATGATTGCTCTATGTCGTCAAGCCAAGATATTAATTGAATTTTTTCTTTTTGGTAGACAAAATTTAAACCCAAATTCATTCTTCAATAATAAGAGATTTTATCAACTTAACTAATTGAAATCTACTAGCGCATCAACATATTGATTAGCCTCTCTAGTCTCTAAAGTGATGTTTGATTTGAATTTAAGGAATCTGTTGATTAGCTTCCCATAATCTAATTATCTTTAATATAATAAATTTTTTATTTATTTTAGACATATTTTTAGAGAAGTTTTTTTTTTATCCCCTAGAGAAGTTTGTATATGATAAGGATATTGTTGATCGGTCGACCCAAGGAGTCAATGAAGCTCATCCAGTCATCGGTTTGTACCTATGACACTTAGTACTAACATTAGAGATTCGTCAAGCGATCGATGTCACCACACCTTGGGTTCGTCAAATTAGGTAGGCTGACAATCCAAACCCTTCCCATCGATGATCCATTGCTCCAAGACTCCATGTAGGACTTGCATGGAGTCCACTCATATGCCTCTACATGGAAACAACTTGCACACCACTCCTAAAGACCCTATTACACGATCAAATCTTCCTCATATAAGAAGAGAAGCCTTAAGATCTCGAAGTTTTTTTCTCTATAGGAAACTCCTCCCGTATCAAGGGATTCAAGTCAGCTCCCTACTACTATATAAACATCAAACTCTAACCTTCTTGAGATACGTGAACTCTCCCTAGCTCTTGCATTCTTGAATTCATGAAGATTCTTTTATCACTGACTTATCCTTCGGAGAGTCTTTGGCCGGCACCCCACTGGTGCTCCCTATAAGTTCTTTCTCTTTTCTTGTTCTTCAGGTGCACCCATTGGCATGTGTGTGGACAGGGACGAAGCCAAGACTTTGAGTTAAGGGGGTGACACTGACCTCTAGCTCAATAGATTCTTAGCTGCTGTGTTTTTTGTTTCTTTTTTTGAGTTTTTGATATATGCGTTTGCTGGGTAAAGACAAAATTATTCTATTTAAAACTTTTAAATGGCCTGTTGTTTGAGTGAAATTGGTTAATTGGACTTAATTTTTTTTTAGCTTTGCTATTGGTGATTTTTGTTGTTGCACAAATGTTTTTGGTCTAATATATATAGTTTTAGATTTTAGATCTATAAATTTTTTAATAGCCTTTAAAATGAGAAAAATGCTAGAGGTATATTACTGATATAGTGAGTGATTATTGGTAAAAAAAAAAAATAATGTAAGTAATAGGCCCAGATGCAAACTAATAAGAATTTGCATCTCCACAGTTTGTAGAAATGTTATAAATAAGTTTGCAATTGTAATTTTGTAGAACAAAATTGTTAAAATTAATACGTACACATATACTAATATATATATATATATATATATATTTAAATTGAGGGGGGCATTGCCCCCTATGGTCATTGTATGTCTCTATCCCTATGCGTGGATGATCAAATCATTGACAATTTTGTGCATCATTAGTATTAAAAAAAAATCCATTTTCATTTTCTTTTTTAAATCTATAAAGAAGAAAAGGAAAATCAATGCCTTCTGTTTATTGAGATAAAAAATTGCGCAAAATCTTTTGGTCTGAAATCCACATATGTAGCTCTGTATTTATAGATTAATTAATTAAATTCTTTTAGACAAAAACTAGTCAAATCTCGGCCCTTCTTTTTAGGCACAAAGGAGAGTTGCAATTGCAAACCGACCTAGCTCTTTTTTTTTTTCTTTTTTTGAGAAGCCGACAAAGCTAATACTTATATATATACAGCATATATATACACGTAACATAACACCAAAACCCTCTCACAGCCCTTTTTTCTTTTTTCTACACTGTCTTAAATTTCTTATGTTTCCACAAAGTACAAACTCTTCGTCCTCTGCTGGTACGTGTTGGTCTTTTTTCAACTTTTATTTTTATACTCTTGATGTGTATTTCTTTTTCGTATATATTCTTTCTTCCATATCTGTGTTTTGTGGATCTTTGTTTGTATTTTAAGTTTCATATATAGCCTGTGTGTAATCAGTATGTTTCTTGGTACCCAAACAAAAGCTATAAAGATACCTTCTTTTTTATGAATACTTCTTATAACAGTATAAAGATACCTTCTTTTTATGAATGCCTCTAATAACAGTATATATATTTATATGATGTTTATGCGTATATTATATAAAACACACACACGAATCTATTTGATCGTCAATGATTAATATTGCACATGCACGTACAGCTTCTGCCACAATGTAAATATATGTGGAATTTTGTATCTATGTATGAATTCTTTATGTTTCTCTCTCATTCACTTTCTTTTACTCTTCTTGGTGATTAATTTTATTATGTTCTTTACATAATACAAGTAATCACAAATAGAAACATAAACTTCTTCGGAAGATTTTCAATAATAATCTTCAAATCTCTCTTGCATGGGTAGGCTTTGTGGTTATTCTAACCCTACACCACACACTATCAGGGTTTAAGCTTTATGGAATGGGTTTTGGGTTGGTTATGTTTCACCCCTTTAAATTTTCTCTTTTATTTTGGGAGGTAAAATTAATCATGCTTGTTAGTTTTACTGGATGCATTGATTTGCTACAACAAATTGGTAGGCTTAATTAGATACATAGGTAGGCACTAAATTAGATTAGAACTGAATTTGGTACAACAACTGCAAAAATTTGGTTTGGAATTGGATTAATTGATCAAAGTTTGTGAAATCGATTTGCAATCTATTCTTAATAACACAACGAAATTTAGGATATAATAACATTAAATTTACTTAAATGAAATTTACTCGTTTGTTCACTTAAATTAGATTGTTGCATGCCGTGGCATGACATAAACAAAGTTAATGTTAAAGATATTAAAAGTTAAAACCCAAACCCATGATATTATTCATATCAAGATTCATGATATTATCCCAGTCCAAATTGTACTAATAATCCTAATCCTATTACTACGTATATATGCATATCTTTTTGCTGCCAATTATATATTATATATTATAATGATTTTGGGAGTAAGGTTGTGTTTGTTGTTGTTGTCTATGCATATAGACAGTAGAGGAGTTGGGTTCTACCTATAGATATGGGGTATTGCAAAAGGATCTAATCTAATCTAATTTAAAATAATTATTTGTCCAAGTAGTATTAAGATCTTAATTTGTGGGTTCAATTTACTAGCTCAATTTTTTGTCTTTGAATAAAAGACTATTGTTCAAATCGAATTGTATTCATATTAAAAAAAAAAAAAAATTGTAATCTTACTAGTATATGTTCTTAAAAATGGTACTCTCTCGTATCTCATTAATAATAGATCTCTTAATTAATCTAATTAATGAGACATTATCATATAAGAAGAGAGATTCACAAGTGTGTTGAATCATTACTCACTCCAAATTCATATATTGATTGTGTTGTGTCTATTTGTTATCTAATAATTTTCTTATTTGAAAGCAGGCAATACTCTTTCTTATTCTCAAGCATTAACAATGTCATCTTACCAGAAGAAAACCAAGAGCAAGACCATAAACAAGACCACCGAAAACATACCACAGCAACAGCAGCAGATGCCAACAACTACAGGAACAAGAGAAATAAATGAAAAGTGCACCTCAGTTTGGTCACCACCATACATGGATGGCAAGAGCAAAACCATAAACAAGACCACCCAGAACAAACCACAACAGCAGATGCTATCAACAAGAGACAAGAAGCAAACCGAGATCAAGACTTTAAACACACCACAGCAGCAGCAGCAGATGCTAACAACAAGAGGGACAAATGATAAGTGCACTACTTCAGTTGAGAATTGGTCACCATATATGGAAGGTATAATGCCAGAAAAACCAGAGCACATGAGCCTAGAGATGGAGGAGTTTCAGTATAGGAGGGCATTTAATCATTTTGTGGATGACTTCTTATATAATCCAAATAAGACAACTCGTCGGTTGCCAATTTTTGAACAACTATGCCCAGAGAAAAAATGAATATGGGAGAGCTTTATGCATTTTAGTCTAGTGCAGGGAGCAATACGGACATGTTAACCAATCTAAAGCACTCAATGACTCTTTAGCTCACGATAATTCTTTAGTGGAAAAAACTAAAAAGTTTAGCTCCGAACCAATATAGAGCTGAAGTTCGTCACTTAGATTAATTTTGTATTTTTTGTGTAATACTCTAGTGATGCAAATTTGCTCTACAAATCATATTCTATATTTCTCTGTCTGGCAACTGGAATTCACTGGGAAGCCAACTCTCGCTCTTGTCATCAAGATGATTGTAAACGGTAAACCTATGCAAAAAGTTGTCATTAGCAAGTTCCTTAAACTCTTTCATAAAAATAAATTAGAGAGAACTTTGAATCTTCAAGATCCAAAATTACAGAATTTAATTTTAAACTAAAAATCAGAATAGAACATTTTACATAACAACCGAGCTTTATTTTTTGAGTCACAAAGCCAACTTTTACTCAGTAAGTTACAAAATAAACTCTTGCCAGTTTGCCAAAACACCACTAAGATTAAAATTTAAAAGTAGGGAAAGTATAAGTTTGCCATATTGTAGGTCTCAGCTTTATGACCATAAAGGTCAATTGGTACCAGAAGCACTCAAATATACATGTCAAGGTGCACTATATTCATTATCCAGAGTAATTTTTCACTTGTACATTTAAAAAATGCTTTACAAACAGAATTACTAAGAAAAAGAATTAAGATAGTTCGATTACAAAGAATCACCTGTAGTTTCAGGTTCAACAATTAATTATCATACACTTTAACTAATGGTATGACAAAACCCGCTTACTATGGGAGAGCCTGTAGATATAAAAGAATCAATAAAACGTTTAACCAGCATGGCAAAGAAATGGATTAATAGCTTATATGTGCAATCTTTGCAGCTAGAGGCGGCAATCATCACACGTTAATATCTGAGCGCTTTGATCTGGCATTACTGCTGAACTCTGAAGAGCCAGTCAGGGAAAATCTTGGGAGGCTGTAACTTTCTGAAACTGAAACTGGCTGCTGAGGATAAAGCGTGGGAGGTGGTGTGAGATTGCGTTGTGCTGGAAGGGGAGGAAGCACGTTGTATTTGTAAGGATCACCACTTAAGCTGCTAGCAGTAAATAATTGGTAAGCATAGCTACACAGGGTGACTGAAAACAAATTAAAAGTAGAAAGACAACAAATGATAAGTCAAAGAGTTCATGCTATAGAGAGAGAAAGCAGCATATCAAAGGAGTCAATCAGTAAGACTTGTAACTACCAATAAAAATAAACTACCATACAAAACCCTTCATAGTAAAAGATTTCAGAGTTCTTGTCCTTTCCTCCATCTCTTTGATGATTAAACAAAGGTAAACCCAAAGAGCTATTATAAACAAATAGAAATGTAATCATATAGAGTCTAAAAATCAGTAACCATATTCTATCAAATGCAAAAGCTATAATTTTAATCAAGCATACTTCAGCACAAGATGATGCGGCTGACAACGATGATTATTGTGATTGTTGTATAAACAAGCTTTGAATTGAAAACAAATCAAAAATTGTAAGTGTTCGGCAGAGAGCACCTCGTATTCTTATAAGACTGATCCTCGTCACTTAAATCTTCATCTAAACGATGTGAGACTCTCTGCACTGAAGAAATAGACCAAGGAGTTTGTGCAGATAAGTCATCTGAAAAGTATCTTCTTCTGATTAGCTGAAACAAAGGGTTGACACAGAAGTTGGATGACATCCCAAAAAGAAGGGAAAGAAAAAGAATGGGGAGGGGCAAAACATACAAAAAGAAAAAGAATACAGACCGAACGAAAAAATTTCACCACAGCTTCCTTGTCATATCTTGCTTCTTTAGCAGCCTGCATATGTCCAACATATACACCATTACATGTATAATGTAGTATGACATACAGCATTACATAAATACATACATTGCATCAAATACTGCTGTTTTAGTTTTACTACATGCTACACCTGCCTTTCAATAAAATAGTTTGGGAGTTAAATGACCATCAGGTCTTCCTAAATGAAATTATGCATGGAACCTTTTTTATTTTTAAAAATTTGTTGCACAAGTCTTCCTAACAGACAAGATAAAATTACCCATAATTGAAAATGATAATAGGAGGATAAAGTACGCTTTTGACTCTCCAATTTTCTTTTTCTCTCTCTTTTTTTTCATTAATTAGTCGCAGTTCTTATAATTATACCATATTGTCCTCCAATTTTTAACATCATTTCAAACTTGTCCTTCTGTCCAAATTTGTTAAGATTAAAATAAGACCATTAGTCCTGGAAGCTGACATTTCTTGTTTACATGGCAACCAAAAACACTTAATTTTCTGTATAAGAAGCCACACCTTAGCTCAAAACCATCACTCATGATACTCAATTATAGGGTCCATGTTGAAACTGCTAATATAGCATTAACCAAGATGAAAGGAGAGAAAATACCCCAAGTTGAACAAATATTTATGCATTGAAACTTAAGAGGTTAAGTCCAAATTCTTACAGCAAGAAGGCCTCCACTGCCTGGAAAACTCTCAGTCAGCGGAAGTTCTTCACTGGATGGAAGCAAACCCTGCTTCTCAACCCACTGGCGAGCTGCATCTACAAGATTGCCACTGCTTCCTTTTGTACCCTCTTTTGCAGCAACATCAGCTTTGTTACCAATAACAATAAATGGGACAGGAAGGCCAAAGGGACCTCCAGATCCTAAGGGAGCTGAAAAGGTCCCATTTGCAGCAATCTCTGTTGCCCATTTCTGCAAGCTTGTTTTTGTCCTTCTCTGGGAGAGATCATGAACAAAAATAATACCTGCATCCAAATTTCATGCCAGAACCATAAGTAGAAACCATAGGATCGCCCTGTTTGCAATAAACATTGAGGCACCATTGGTTTCAATGGGAACTGAAATTAGGAAATGGACTTTGTCTCACTGTGGAATGATTTGTGTACCACTACAGTGATAATATCAGTATGCTGCTACTACTTACGAGAAATGTGAGATAGTAAGAATTTTATAAATGGCTCCAGAAAGCTTCCTCTAAAAAGATAGACTTTTTATACTTCATCTTTGATTTTCATAGATTTACTTTCAACAAATTACCAAATAACTATGATCAAGTAACAAGTAAGAAGAATTTTCTAGATTATTTACCAAGTTTACTTTTCTACAGCATCACACTCAAGACTCAATGAGAAACTAATACTTAGTTGGGGCATATATGCATTTGTTTACTCTTCACTTGATGTCAATACATTGGCAAATTGCGGGATGGGTCCAACTGACTAACCCATGGTTCTCAAAACTCGATTTTCATAGCGTGAAAGTCAAATATGGGATCATCACCATATAGAACCTGAAAGGATCAGGAGATACAATAATGCCTATTTATACACTGACTAGTGACAAGCCTAAGCACGGTAGCGTATTTATTAACTAAACATATATATATCACTTATTGGAAACTACTATACTTTTGGAACAGTTTTTATCTTCTTCAGGTTTGACACACACATGTTCTTTTAGGACTTCTTTCTTTTTTTAGATTTGAGTCCTTTTGACATACACAATTAGCTACGAGGAGAATATGACATTTGTGAAAGGATGGAAATTCAGTAATCACCATTAATTTGTGAATAGAAAAGAGACCGGCAGTCTTTGTAACGATCATGGCCTGACACATCCCATAGTTCAACAAAGAAATCTCTCTCAGCATCACCTTTTATGCTACTTGAAGAGCTCCCAGAATATCCATAAGTAATGTGCTGGATAAAAGAAACAGCAATTACTTGGTGCAAAATTAAATTTCAGCACTATCTTAAAATTTCCTTGCAAAATTAAAAGAATATTAAATCATACCTTCACACCAACAGTACACCCAATTGTTTGAGTAGGGTGAGTGGTAGAGGAACCTTTGATAATCAAATGAACAAGAGAAGTTTTCCCAACTCCTATCAAAAGGTTATGAATTGAAAATAAGTACCTAAACATTAAGAGAAGTAACAAAAAAAGAAAGAATAAAGAATGCTATATGTACACACATACAAAAAGCAGCACTCATTTAGTGAAATCAGATCATGGGTCTTCTTCCATTCATCATTGATTTACTTAGACCAGCATATCTCATGTTAGGCACAAGCACAAAATCAATTAAATGCCTATGAAAAAGCTGAAATTCAAATCACAGTCTGCATGCTTTAAAATAACTTCAAACTAACGCAGTTGCTCAGCATAAAGCCAATCACTGCCTAGTACAACCTAGTTCTGAAAACCAACATGCATGCGCATACATACAAAAACACACACACCTGGGTAATAAGCACCTGAAGAATTTGTATACTTCTTGAAATTATTAAGATCTATATTTCTAATCTTAATTTAAGGTAAAGGCAGG
This sequence comes from Castanopsis chinensis, assembly GCA_032878915.1. NCBI lineage: Eukaryota > Viridiplantae > Streptophyta > Magnoliopsida > Fagales > Fagaceae > Castanopsis > Castanopsis chinensis. Next base: position 20,418,641 of record JAVQMG010000122.1, read on the forward strand.
TAGGGTTTTGACAAAAGTATGGCAACAGTTACCAAGTCCTCCCAACATACAATGAGAGTAGAGTTTTCTGGTAATCAAAAGAATAAACTCTTAGGCTGTTCTCATTGATAACAAGTCTGACTAAATAATTCAATCAGAGTGAATTCTGTCATTTAAGTCAGTCATCCTATCCAGTGAGATTTTCAAGTCCATGCCAATGACCTATAGCTCAAATGGCAACAACTCTTGCCTGTATGAACAAGATGGAGGGTGAAATCATGCATTCAAAACCTACCATGTATTCTGTAACTTTCCAATAAGAAAAAAAATATATGCCTGCAACCATCTGCTATTAAATACAATGATTGAAACAAAGACCACATACACTTCCAATTTGGAGTTTAAGAGTCATGGAATATCAAACCATCAATTAACATAGGTCTATAGTTTCATCTCTACAACCAATTTCATGGATCACCTAAGTTCTTGTATTCTTTTCTAAATATCAGTAATCATCCGAGAATGAAATGAGATCTTGTATAATTGCAGTTCATGGAAGTAAGAGTGAGAAAAATAAAAGTTCAATCAGTCTACTTAAGTTGCACTTCTTGATCCAGAGTTCACGCGTTAATATAATCCAAATAAGCAAACTCATACAAATATTCACCTCCTATTCACCCAAATTGTTTCAAACAGAAATTAAGTCTCAGCAGCGCTATTCTATATATGGGGTTAACACAAAAGGAATTCATTAAACATCCAACACACTAACACATTACCAGAACCATACAAGCATACATACAACAACACATACACCAAAAGCAATCAAAATTGCCAGAACCGACATAGAGTTACAAAACAGCAAAGAAAGAAGATTAAATTAACAAGTACCTGAGTCACCAACAACAAGTACTCGAACCTGACCAAAAAGTGGTCCACCATTTTGCTCTTTGCTCTCCCTCTCCCTATCACGCTCCCCTCTCCAAAACATGTTTTCCTCCAAAAATCACTTCAAACTCCAAACAAAGCCAAACAAACAAAAACCCACCAACCAATTCCCTCTCCCTCAAAACTCACACATTCACAAATCTCTCCAACTCTAAGTCCCATCAAACAAACTCAACCTCCATGAAAAGCAACAATTTTTCCAATTGGGTATTCCGGATTCCAATCTCAAATCCATACTATACAAAGATTAGCCCAAGATCTAAGCTTTAATTACAAAACCCATTACCATACACCCCCAAAAAAAAACCCAATAACCCCAGCTGCAACAAAATAGATCTGGCTACAAATCTTGAAGTGGGTCTCTTTGGAAATCACAAAAAATAAGAACTGGGTCAGTTAAAGAACAAGTTTAAGCTCACAAAACCGCAAAAACAAGAGGCGGGTCTTGCTCCAAATTGATGGTGGAGTTCAGTATTAAATAATAGACAATAAAGAAAAAGATTTGAAGAAATAGGAAATGAGTGGGTTTTTCGGTTTTTTTTTTTTTTTTTTTTAGGGTCCAACAAAAAATGTTGGATACAAAATAAAAATAATAATAAAAAGCGGTAAGCAAAATTGGTTTAGATCGGTGAGGCTCGAAATCCAATGTGGGTGCTTGGATTTGCTGGAAAAGATGAACAACTTGGCAGGAAAAGTGTTCACTCGCTATTGGTGCGTGTTGTTCACCTTATTTAAAGCGCGTGCATAATTTAATGGTTCATTCATTTTTTTTTCCTTCTCAAAAAAAAATATTCTTTTGTTTTTTGGATATTTAATATTAGTTAATAAATAAATACAGTAGGAAAAAAAAAAAAGGTTTGAATTAAAGCATTTGTCTTTAAAAATCACCTGTTTAATTGGAATTTGTTTTAGAAGAGATCAAAATCTAATTTAGTCATAAAATCTTTAATGCTGCGCTGCTGTATCAAAAATAAATACTGAGTGAACCAATTGGGTTGTCCGTCTGGTTTGCGCGTCCACGTCTTACGTTTTGCATTTTTTACTTTTTTTTTTTCTTTTTAATCCAACACCTCTTGCAGCGTTTATAGGACAGTGCAAATAGGTAAATGAATAATAATTTTATTAATAAATAGTAATTAAAATATATTTTTTTATTATTTTTATTTTTCAGTTTTAAACAAAATAAGCAGTATTCAAACGCATGCAAATGGTGTAAATTACCAATTGCATTGGCTCGGAAATTTCATATGCAATGTCTTTATGGGAGAGAATTGAGAATTAGGCTTTTACAATTATATATAGTAATAGAAATGATTGAGTTTCAATTTTTTTTTTTTTAGAGAGAGTTTCAATCCATAATATCCGCTCCTAATAACAGCTTTTTAAGATAGAATGGATAGCATTATTTGTAACCCTAAAAACTAAATTAAAAATATATACATAAAAACAATTGGATTTTTTAAGTTTATGCGGCAACATTAAAGAAACTACTATAAAAAATCATTAAATTGTGTAGGTTTTTTTTTTTTATCTAAAACTTTATATAAAATATAGTTGTCCCTAGAAAAGGTGAATAATTAAAAAACAATACATAAGCAAATAATATAATTATTTAAAAGAAAAGGTTATTGTGGGGGGTAAAAGCGTCAAAGCATCACGTGGGCCTAGGGCCTGGTCCGAGGATGGGGCCCCATCGAAGGGGTCCTGGATAGGGCCTCCTAAAACAGGGGCTGAAGCGCCTGCCGACCAGGCTACCGGTCGAGTTTGTGATAGTCCGAGGAGAGAAGCCTCCTCGGACTAAGAGACCCTTGTCCGAGGAGCGTGGCACGTTGTCCAGAGAAGAATCCCTAAGGCCCAGCGAGTCGTCCTCCACCCCAACGGGACGCCGAGAAGGGGGACAAGAAGTATGCCCACCATACAAAGCTGCTGCCACCGCATTAAATGCCTTCCACCTACCCGCCTGGCCGCATTAATGAGAAAATGACCTCTGAGGGGACGGTAGACAGCCCTGAAGGCATTGGGGAGCGTTTTCAGGGAAAGGACAGGTGAGAACCAGAGAGGGGGAGTATAAATAGAGAAGGGGGAATCACGGGAAGGGGATCCGAATTTTTCTGAAGAAAGGAGGAACTCTCTCTCTCTCTCTTGAAGAACAGAACGCCAGTCAGCACAGAAGCTCTTCGGCTCACGTCCGACCAGGCAAACAGGCCATTCCATCAGCCAACCATGTCCCAGGAGTGGACTTGGACCTCACACCTCAGCCTTCTAAAGCACCAAGAAGTCTAGGCTTTAAGCCCATTCTCTACAAATTCTATTGTAAAGGCCAGTTGGGCCAACCCAGTCATTCATTTGGGCCTAAGGCCAACTTCGTGCCTCTACAATTGGCGCCGTCTGTGGGAAGCCTAGGCGAAAGGGACTAGAAGTAACATGGAAGGTTCAGGTTCACACCATGCAGAGTCCCAGGGGTCCCAGGGCGAGGACCAATTTGCACGATTAGAGCGGGAGCGAGAGCGCGAAATCAGCGTACGCACTGAACATACGCGTGGGAGAAGCCATGCACGCGACGGAAGTAAAACCTCCCGCGAGAAAAGCGTCGAGACCCTGCAAAGAGAGGTTGACCGCCTGAGGAAGAAGCTGCGCCGGGGGAAACGCAGGTGCACGCCCTCCCCTTCAGACCAGTCCTCAGCGAGCACTAGCAGTAGCTCCGACGGTACCAAGTCGAGGACCCCCCATTGCGAGTCCTCTTCGAGGGAGGACGAACACCGCCGCCAGCCTAAGGATAAGGGGACGTCCTCTGGAGGCCTAGCCAACAATGCGTTGAGCAGGGCGCTCCTTCAGATTTCCAGGTCGCCCTTCACACGGAGAATTGAGAGGGGGAAACTCCCAAAACGGTTCACTCAGCCAACCTTCACAATTTACAATGGGAGGATGGACCTAGTGGAACACGTGAGCCACTTCAGCCAGAGAATGGCAGTGCACTCGAAGAATGAGACCCTGATGTGCAAGGTCTTCCCTTCCAGCCTGGGACCCGTCGCAATGAGATGGTTCAACGGCCTAAAGGCAGGCTCTATTGATTCCTTCTCAGAGCTCACCAGGGCATTCGGCTCGCGGTTCATCACATGCAGCAGAATCCCTCGACCCCTAGATTCGCTGTTGTCTATGGCCATGAGAGAGGGAGAGACCCTAAGGGCATATACCGATAGATATTGGGAGATGTACAACGAGATCGACGGGGACTTCGACGAAGTTGCCATAAGTACCTTCAAGGTCGGCCTTCCAAACGAGCATGACCTAAGGAAGTCGCTAACCAGGAGGCCTGTCAAGAGCGTGCGCCGTCTCATGGACCGCATTGACGAGTACACGCGGGTGGAGGAAGATCAGATGCAAGTGAAGGCCAGGATGAAGGTTATCCCCCAAGAAAGGAGGGATTTCAGGTCGGACGGGTACAGCAACAGTAGGCGGAGGAGAGAGTTCGTCGGGCAACCCCGACGGATGCCAACACAGGTGGTCGGCGTTGTGTTCCGCGAACCCATATAGCGGGTGTTTGAGAAAATCCGCCACGAGCCCTATTTCAGGTGGCCAAGCAAAATGACAGGGGATCCCGCGAAGCGAAACCAGAACCTCCATTGCCAATACCATCAAGAACACGGCCACACGACGGAGAACTGCAAGAGCCTACGGTACTACCTAGAACAGCTGACGAAGGAGGGAAAGTTGAGGCAATTCGTACACCAACATGAAGGGCAGAGAGAACACCCGGGGCCGTCAGGCCAGAGCCATCACACCCCGAGGCCCCCTCTGGGAACCATCAACACCATTCTCGCCGCCCCTGGGAGGACTGGCTCGCGCCCGTCCTGGGTGATGTCTGTGGCACGAGCTCATGTTGAGGGCCCTGACCCTCAAGAGAAGAGGATAAGGGGCAACGAGCCCCCTACCTTGGCCTTCTCGGACGCCGACAAGGAGGGGACCATTCAACCCCACGATGACGCCCTGGTCATAATGCTGAGAATTGAAGGCTACGATGTAAAGAGGGTGATGGTGGACCAAGGAAGCGACGCGGACATCATGTACCCCGACCTGTACAATGGGGCTGAACCTGAGGGAGGAGGACCTCTCGGCCTATGACTCGCCCCTGATAAGCTTCGAGGGAAAGGTGGTGATCCCCAAGGGGCAGATAAGGTTGCCCATACAATCAAGGCCAGCAGTGGTAGAGGTGGATTTCATTATGGTGGATGCCTACTCCCCGTACACAGCCATTGTGGGGAGACCTTGGCTTCACGCCCTGGAGGCTGTCCCCTCCACCCTCCACGCCAAGGTGAAGTTCCCTTTCGACGGCCGGGTTGAGGAAATTATTGGGAGTCAATCCGCAGCAAGGCAATGCCTGACTGCCTCAATTCTACGCAACCCGGACCCGGGACCCGCGGCTCCATCTGCTCCGACCTCGTAGCAATTAGCCTTTTCTGCCACTACCAGAACGACAGTGGCGGAGGAGCCCGCTTGTGAGGGGTTAGACAGGGTCCTCGTAGACGACGACCCAGAAAAGTTCTTCCAGATTGGGGCCCAACTGCCGACCAAAGAAAAGGAAGGGTTAGTCGCATTCTTAAGAGGGAACCTCGACGTGTTTGCGTGGGATGAGCACGACATGCCTGGAGTCGACCCAAACTTTATATGCCACCACCTGAACGTTAACCCGGCAGCGGTACCAAGGAAACATCCTCCTCGGTGCTCTTTCGCGGAGCACTCCGAGGCCGTCAAGGAGGAAGTCATCAAGCTCAAGAGGGCGGGGGCTATCAAGGAGGTATTCTATCCCGAGTGGTTGGCACACACGGTCGTGGTGAAGAAGAAAAGTGGGAAGTGGAGAGTGTGCGTAGACTTCACGGACCTCAACAAAGCCTGCCCCAAGGACCCTTTCCCGATGCCACGCATAGATCAACTGGTGGACGCGACGGTCGGCCACCCCCGCATGAGTTTCCTGGATGCCTTCTAGGGGTACCATCAGATACCTTTGGCCTTGGAGGACCAGGAGAAAACCGCCTTCGTGACCCCCACCGGCAACTACCATTACAAGGTGATGCCCTTTGGGCTGAAGAACGCAGGGGCTACCTATCAGAGGATGATGACCCGGATGTTTGAGGCACAGTTGGGAAAAACCATCGAAGTATATGTGGACGACATGGTTGTGAAGAGCAAGGTCATATTTGACCATGTGGCCGACTTGGATAGCACGTTCCAGACCCTGCGGAAACATAAGTTATGGCTCAATGCCTCCAAGTGCTCCTTCGGCGTAGGGTCTGGAAAATTCCTAGGCTACCTGCTTACTTACAGGGGAATCGAGGCCAACCCCGAACAAATCTCAGCTATCTGCAACCTGCAACCGCCTCGGAACCCAAAGGAGCTCTAGAAACTGGCAGGAATGACGGCTGCCCTCAGCAGGTTCATCTCCCGATCTGCGGACAGATGCCGGCCCTTCTTCCAGCTACTGAACAAATGGAAGGGATTCGAATAAACCAAGGAGTGCTCCTCGGCCTTCCAACAGCTGAAAGCATACCTATCGCAGCCACCAGTCATGTCCCACCCTGACCCAGATGAAGTGTTGTTTGCCTACCTAGCCGTGGCGGCCTACGCAGCATACAGAGACCGGTCTACTACGTGAGCAAGTCTCTGCATGAGGCCGAGGTCTGGTATTTGCCATTGGAAAAGGTGGTCCTGGCGATCGTGCATGCGACCCGCCGACTCCCGCACTATTTTCAATCTCATACGGTCGTCGTGCTAACCCAACTCCCACTCAAGTCTGTGCTGCGGAGCGCAGACTACTCCAGCAGGATCGCTAAATGGGGGACTTTCCTGGGAGCCTTTGACATCAAGTACCTCCCGCGTACATCTGTGAAGGTGCAGGTCCTGGCCGACCTTGTGGCGGAGTTCACTGAGGCTACCCTGGAGGAGAGCCTGGGGGGATGTAGCTTAGGGGGGAAACTAGTCGGCGTAGTCTCACCCGAAAAGCCTCTGGTGTGGGAAGCCTATGTGGATGGAGCGTCCAACCAAAGAGGTTCGGGAGCTGGGATAGTCTTGATATCCCCGGACGGGATCGTGATAGAAAAATCCCTGAGGATAGCATTCCCAGCTACCAACAACGAGGCCGAATACGAAGCTCTACTGGTAGGCATGGATATGGTTTGGAAGCTGGGGGGAAAGGCGTTGCAGGCGTTCTCGGATTCGCAACTGGTGGTAGGCCAGGTAGAAGGGAGGTTAGAAGCCAGGGAGCCGAGGATGCAAGAGTATCTGGCCCGCGCCAGGCACCTGCGGGCCAAATTTGAGTCCTTCGCACTATCGCACATCTCCAGAAGTGGGAACACCCATGCAGATTCACTGGCCACTCTGGCAACCTCCTCGGCACGAGGCCTTCCCCGGGTCATTCTCGTAGAAGATCTGCTCAGGCCAGCTAGACCGGGCTGTCAAGCCATCCGGGTCTAACAAGCCAGAATAGAGCCCAATTGGATGGACCCCATAGTGTCTTTTCTTAAGCACGACACGCTGCCGGCGGACAAGACTGAGGCTGAGAAGATCCGCAGGAAAGCCTCTCGGTTCTGGCTATCTGAGGATGAGAAGCTCTATAAACGCTCGTTCTAAGGGCCCTACCTGCTGTGCGTGCACCCGGAGGGGACGGAGCAGCTCTTGGAGGAGTTGCACGAGGGAGTCTGTGGTAGCCACACGGGCGGCAGGTCATTAGCTCACCGGGCCCTCACACAGGGGTACTGGTGGCCGAACATGCAGCGAGAATCACAGAAGTACACGAGGAAATGCGACCAGTGCTAGAGGTTTGCACCCAACATCCACCAGCCTGGTGGTGTGCTTAACCCGCTGGTCAGCCCTTGGTCGTTCACACAATGGGGGCTGGACATAGTGGGGCCGTTCCCTAGGGTGATGGGCAATAAGCGATGGCTGCTAGTCGGGACTGACTACTTTACCAAATGGGTAGAGGCCGAGGCACTCTCGAACATCCGGGACGTGGACGCGAAGAGGTTTGTCTGGAAGAACATCATCACCAGATTCAGGATCCCACGTACTCTTGTCTCAAACAATGGGCTGCAGTTTGACAGCAAATCCTTCAGGGAATATTATGGGGACCTCGGCATCACCAACAGGTATTCTTCCCCTGCCTACCCGCAGGGAAATGGGCAAGCCGAGGCGACCAACAAGTCGATAGTCAATGGACTGAAGAAAAGACTCGACGACGCCAAGGGTAGGTGGGTGGACAAATTACCGCACGTGCTGTGCGCTTACTGGACCACGCCGCGGAGATCCACGGGCGAGACCCCTTTCGCGATGACGTATGGCGCTGAGGCCGTAATCCCGGTGGAGGTGGGGTTCCCAACAACGAGGACGCAGTCTTTCGCCTCGGCTGCTAATGACGACTTGCTGCTCAAGGGGCTGGACTTGCTGGAGGAAAGGCGTGAGAGCGCCATGGTTCGACTGGCTGTCTACTAACAAAGGCTCAAACGAAGGTACGACTCCCGCGTGCGATCTAGGCCCCTCGCTTCGGGAGACCTAGTCTTAAAGAAGGTTGTCGGGACCGCTAAAGACCCCTCGTGGGGAAAATTAGGGCCAAACTGGGAGGGACCCTACCGTATTACCTTAGTGGCCGGCATAGGGACATACTATCTAGCCGACTTGGAAAACAAGCGTGTAAAACGACCATGGAATGTAAATAACCTCCGAAGGTATTACTACTAATGTAAAGCGTCCTTACCTTGTGTTCTGATATCGATATGCTACACTGGTTGTTAATACTTTAATTTCCAATCAATTTTTATTAAGTGTTAATGTCAACCTTGGTTAAGCCAGGTCCTCGGACCTTCTACCTTGAGAAAATTTAACACGCTCCAATTAATTTTTATTAAGTGTTAATGTCAACCTTGGTTAAGCCAGGTCCTCAGACCTTCTACCTTGGGAAAATTTAACACACTCCAATCAATTTTTATTAAGTGTTAATGTCAACCTTGGTTAAGCCAGGTCCTCGGACCTTCTACCTTGGGAAAATTTAACACGCATCAATTTTTATCAAGTGTTAATGTCAACCTTGGTTAAGCCAGGTCCTCAGACCTTCTACCTTGGAAAAATTTAACACGCTCCAATCAATTTTTATTAGGTGTTAATGTCAACCTTGGTTAAGCCAGGTCCTCGGACCTTTTACCTTGGGAAGATTTAACATGCATCAATTTTTATCAAGTGTTAATGTCAACCTTGGTTAAGTCAGGTCCTCGGACCTTTTACCTTGGGAAAATTTAACACGCTCCAATCAATTATTATTAAGTGTTAATGTCAACCTTGGTTAAGCCAAGTCCTCGGACCTTCTACCTTGGAAAAATTTAACATGCATCAATTTTTATCAAGTGTTAATGTCAACCTTGGTTAAGCCAGGTCCTCGGACCTTCTACCTTAGGAAAATTTAACACGCTCCAATCAATTTTTATTAGGTGTTAATGTCAACCTTGGTTAAGCCAGGTCCTCAGACCTTTTACCTTGGGAAGATTTAACACGTATCAATTTTTATCAAGTGTTAATGTCAACCTTGGTTAAGCCAGGTCCTCGGACCTTCTACCTTGGGAAAATTTAACACGCTCCAATCAATTTTTATTAAGTGTTAATGTCAACCTTGGTTAAGCCAGGTCCTCGGACCTTCTACCTTGGGAAAATTTAACACGCGCCAATCAATTTTTTATTAAGTGTTAACGTCAACCTTGGTTAAGTCGGGTCCTCGGACCTCCTACCTTGGGAAAATTTAACACGTTTCAGTCAATTTTTTACTAAGTGTAAACGTCAACTTAGGCTAAGTCAAGTCCCCGGACCTTCTACCTCGGGAAAATTCAACATAGTTTGACCATTTTTATTAAGCATTAGTATCGACCTAGACTAATCAGGGGTTGAGATGCCTTCATAGTGAGGCCGCGCCTATCCTAACCTCGAACGTGCCCGTGAGCACTAACCTATCGCCTCGAACGTTGAGTCGCGTGGCATTCACATACAACAAATGGAGCAATAACATAAGCAACACCGCAATAAACATAATGCATTGAAGAGTTACGCTATAAGGGTAAAATTACGGATTTCATAAATAAGAAGTTGTTCAGAACAAAGCAACAAAAGTAGTAATGGGGCAAATTACAGACAAAAATACTAAGGGTCTACAAGACAGCAATCCGTAAAAAGAAAAGGCCTGCATAAAATGGAGAATGAGGAGGGCCCAAAGCCGCCTATCCCTTAATCTTCAATGGGGGCTCCTTCACGGGCTTAGACGGAGGCTCCTTAGTCTTGCCGTCCCCCTCTGGTGCGACCTCGGATGGATCCTGGACTTGTTTTCCTTTGTCTTTTGGCTTGGGTTGGGGCAAGGCCTGGCCGGCTGGCTCGCCCGACACCACCACCGCAGCAACGACCTCTTGGTTGGGCGGGACCGGGTCCAAGGAGGAAGGAGGCAGAGTAGGGGGTGCATCTTCGATGAATCTGATATCCTCCGGATACTAGACCCTCTCCACAGCCCTCAACTCGGAGCTTGCAGGGACTCCCGCAGCGTTTAGGGCTTCCGCCCAAACTTGCTGGCAGTACTCCCTGCACAGCTCGGCCAGCTCCTCCGTCAGGCGGTTCTCTGTTACCTCGACCCCCTCGCGATAAAAGGCGTTGGTGGCGGCATCCACGGTCTCCCTGACGACGCGAGCTGCTTCCTCCGCTTGCGCAAGCTCTTTTCTAAGGTCCGAGGCCTCCTGCCTCGCTTTGGCCAGGGCCTCGTCCTTCTGTTGCAGGAGCTTGCGCTGGGTCTCCGCCTGCGCCGTCGCCGTCTTGAGGCCTGCGTCCAGGCTCCTCCTCTGCGATTGCTCCGAGGCCAGCTTGGCGCCCAGGTCGGCCTTCTCCGCCTCAACGCGGCCTAGCTGCAGCTCGACCTCGGCCTTTGCTGCTTGCTCAAAGCCGACCTGGGTCTGATAATGCTCCACCAGGGCGTCGGCAGCAAAGGCCTCCTGGATGGCCTGTGAAGAGGATACCAACAAGAACATGTTATATGCGAGTTAGCGTGCATGGGCACAAAGACAACAATAGAAAGCTAAATGTTCGGTGCTTACCAGACCCAAGTTTCTTTTAAGGGAAAGAAATAGGCGCGTACGGCCCGTCCTCCCCAGCTCCTCCATGTCCCTGGGCAAAAGTAGCGGCTGCTCTAGCGAGTTAGCGAGGTGGAGGGCGTGACCTCTCTGGAAGTCTCGGATGCTCGCTTGAGTTGGTATGGGAGCCCCATCGACTTCCAGAGGGGGAAACCAGCTGGACTCCCCTCGGCGGACCTCAGCTTGTCCGAGGATTTCCCCGCTCTCAACAGAGGAGGCTTGTCCCCCATCCTTAGCCGTTTGCTGGTGTTGCTGCTGCAACTGCCGCTGATGCTTCTGTTTCTTCTCCCTCTCCTTGTCTGCGTCTTCGCCCTCATTCCTCCTCTTCTTGGGGATAACGGGGGCAGGAGGAGGCAGGTCAGATGGAGGTGGAGGGGGAGGCGAAGGTAGCTTGGGCAGGGATCCTGAGGCCTCTGGCTTTAGGGTCGGAGCCCCCCTCCTTCTGGCGAAGAGTTCTCTCAGGGACATGTCGTCATCCTCTTCGGAGGAATCTTCCGGTCGAGCAAGGATTAAACCCCTAATGCCGAAGTTCCTGTTCGAGTGGCCCTCTTCCTCGTCTTAGATTTCGACCACTTGCTCCCTCAAAGGTCTCTCGGCCTCTTCTAGATTAAACCGGTTGATCTCCTCGCCAGGGGAAGAAGTGGAAGTCTCGGACGCTTCTCGGGCAACCTCGCCTTACGGCTGTGCTGCCAGAGGGGTGGCTACGACGGCTCGGCCATATAGCAGGGTAGACGGAGCGTTCGGGATGGGTCGCGGGGCGAGGAAGTCCGGATGGCGAACGTCTATCCTGGCTCGCCTACGATCGCCCGCGAGGATTGAATCCTCGACCTCGCCAAACGCTTTCGAAATGGGGTCGTACCCCAGTATAAGGTGGGCGGCCCTCACTTGCAAATCTTCTGTCACAAAGATCTCGGATCTCAGCACCCTGTTGAGGTCCGAGACGTTCACGTCGCCTAGGCGAAAAGCAGTGTGTCGCTTATCTGCAGGAAAAACAACAAGAGAGATAAACATGGTTAGACATGACCGACGGACTCAACAGGGAGGAACGGCAAATAACGACGAATCTACTGAGGGATACATGAAATAAGGAAGGGGGGAAGAACCAAAAAAACTCCTAAGTGGGGAATAGTCACACCTGGCTGCCCTTCGTTCACCAGACAATGGGGGCCGTCATACCACTGCCCTGTGGTGACGAGGAAGTCGTCTTTCATGCCCTTATTGGACTTGGGCAGGCAGGAAATTAGCCTAACGGTATTGGACCTCGACTTGAGGTAATAATCGGCGTCTCTCAACTTACGGCACTCGTACATGTAAACCACGTCGCGCCATGTAAGGCGCAAGCCCATCTGTTCGTTCAGGGCGTCGACACAGCCTAATATCCTAAACATATTGGGGGTACACTGGTCTGGACACAGCCTATGGTTGCGAAGATATTCACTAGTCACGCCCTTCATAGGCAAAGTCATCCCACCCTCTAGAAAGGCGATGATGGGGATGACTACCTGCCCCTCCTGCCTAGAGTTAGCCACTGCTTCTAGGGGACAGTACTGCAGGCCCACATCTGAAGGGATATGGTACTTGGCCCTAAACCCCTCCATGCCAGAAGGAGTATCAACTAGACACCTAAACCTACCCATGAAGTACAGGTGGGAGACGAAGATTCGTGAAGAAAGAAAAGGAAGACCGGTAGCCAAGGGGAAAAGAGTTGGGTAGAAGGGAAACTTACGGGGGGAAAAATGCGAGTACTATAGGAACTCCTTGGGAGAGAGTAAGAGATCGATTGCTCCGTGACAAGTTTACTTTTGGTGGAAATGGAGGGCGTCGCGGCCATCGAAGCATTTTATATGATTGGGGAGCGGCGATTCGTGGGAAACATCCCGCTCAAATTTTCGGGGACAAATCCAGGCCGTAGGATCCCCATCTCACCGTTGAACGTGCGCGACAGGGAGTTACTTAGTGCAATTAATGCAGGCGTTGCGCATAACGAAACGTCAAAGACTTGTCCAGAAGACGCGGGAGAGCTCCGCACGTGCGCGATTTAAACGTCACGTGGGGGGAGATTCGTCAATCAAAAACCCATGTGCCTCCTCGAATCGGAGTCAAATAACTTTTTGAGGGGCTATTGTGGGGGGTAAAAGCGTCAAAGCATCACGTGGGCCTAGGGCCTGGTCCGAGGATGGGGCCCCATCGAAGGGGTCCTAGATAGGGCCTCCTAAAACGAGGGCCGAAGCGCCTGCCGACCAGGCTACCGGTCGAGTTTGTGATAGTCCGAGGAGAGAAGCCTCATCGGACTAAGAGACCCTTGTCCGAGGAGCGTGGCACGTTGTCCAGAGAAGAATCCCTAAGGCTCAGCGAGTCGTCCTCCACCCCAACGGGACGCCGAGGAGGGGGACAAGAAGTACGCCCACCATACAAAGCTGCTGCCACCGCATTAAATGCCTTCCACCTATCCGCTTAGCCGCATTAATGAGGAAATGACCTCTGAGGGGACGGTAGACAGCCCTGAGGGCATTGGGGAGTGTTTTCAGGGAAAGGACAAGTGAGAACCAGAGAGGAGAAGTATAAATAGAGAAGGGGGAATCACGGGAAGGGGATCCGGATTTTTCTGAAGAAAGGAGGAACTCTCTCTCTCTCTCTCTTGAAGAACAGAACGCCAGTAAGCACAGAAGCTCCTCGGCTCACGTCCGACCAGGCAAACAGGCCATTCCATCAGCCAACCATGTCCTAGGAGTGGACTTGGACCTCACACCTCAGCCTTCTAAAGCACCATGAGATCTAGGCTTTAAGCCCATTCTTTACAAATTCTATTGTAAAGGCCAGTTAGGCCAGCCCAGTCATTCATTTGGGCCTAAGGCCAACTTCGTGCCCCTACAGTTATTATTAAGATATTAAATTATATAAGGACGTGGTGTAAAATTCATATTTTATCATTCTAATCATAACACGTCACATCATCTTATTATATATTTAAAAATAAGTATAGCCACACCCAATTAATTTTAATACATATATATATATATATATATATAAACACAACTAAATTGAGAGTTTATTGAGATCTTATTAAGTGTAGTATGATGTATTGAATTTTAAGTAAAATACTGATGTAACAATCTCTTATTGAATTTTATGTAAAACTTGGGTTTTACACCACAACCTCAAATTCAGACTCTATTATTAAACAGACGCATGAATATTAACCCATAGTTTCTATTAAAAAAAAAACCCTCATAGTTTTGTTTATTTAGGTTTGAATCATGTGAATTCCAATTAGCTTAACTGGTAAAATCTCTAATGGTTGAATTGAATAAGAAATCTGGGATTCAATTTTCATCTACACCAAAAACTAATTGATGTTTTGGTCTGATTATAAAAAGTTATCATTAGGAGCAGACTTTATAAGTTGAAACTATCTAAAAAAAATTGCAATATTGTAAAATTGAATTTATAATAATCATAAATTTCTTGGTTTAATTTAAAACTTTTGAATCTATAAAGTTTAAAAATTACCCTTATGGGGGCAGAAAAGTCAAATGGCTGTGTGGGCCTTGGGCCTGGTCCGAGGACACCGGTCCGCCCACGACGCCATGGAAGGGGGGGGGGGAGATCGCCAAAACCCGAGGGCCCAGAAGCCCATCGATCAGGTCACTGCCCGCTCGGGAGAGTCCAAGGAGAATATGGCCTCGGACAACTGGGGCAAGGGCCGAGAGCAGGGGCGGAGGGATGGGGGGGCGAGGGGGGGCAGGTGCCCCCCCTGAACTTTCCAAAATTTTTTGGTGCTAATATGGTATGTATATCACCCATGCCCCCCGACACAAAAGACATTAGGTTGTAGTTGTACAGAAGGTGCAAATCCTACTGCCATAAATTCAGCAAAAAAAAATCCTACTGCCATAAGGAAATAGGAATCATAGGGGAATGGGGCTGATCGACCTAATAATGATTAAAAAAATAAGAAGAAAAGAAAAGTGGATCGTCCTGCCAAAAGAAAAAAGAATTACACAACCTAATACTAATAATAATAGGACACTATAAATATAAATATATATATATATATATATTATATAATATAAAGGAGTAAAGGATGCCTCACATTTAAAAAAAAAAAATCTTTTGATTCCAGTCTCTTTTAATTTGTACCTTAGAGTTTTTGAAAGCATTCAGCACTTAAAAGAATTGGATAGCTTGCTAAAAAGATGGTAGAAATGAAAAATGATGTTTCATATCTATTACTTTACTCATTAGTGATCTTGGCATTGATCTTACCAGTTGCAACAAATATTATTGAAAGATTTTTTTCAGCAATAAACATAATTAAAATCGGCTACGCAATCAAATGAGAGATTAATGGATGAATGATTGTTTAGAAAGATATATTTAAGACTATTGAGTGTGAAAAAATCATGCAGTGGTTTCAAAATATGAAAAATCTTCGAAGGCAATTGAGTAAATTAAGCTAGGTATGAAAAGCCAAAATAAAATTTACATTTTATGTTAGATTCTATATGACAATTAAATTAGCATATAGTTGCTTATTTATTTTGTTATTAATATTTTGTTTAATTTTTTTAGATTAGTTTTTTACTTTTAATCTTGTCTTTTAATCTTGCCCCCCCTGACCTAAATTTTTGACTCCGCCACTGGCCGAGAGATACGACATAACGCCAATGAAGAAGCTACTGAAGTTCAATAAGTCACACGGAACTCCCACGGGACGCCGAGGAGGGAGACAAGAGGGACGTGCCC
This sequence comes from Castanopsis chinensis, assembly GCA_032878915.1. Classification (NCBI taxonomy): domain Eukaryota; kingdom Viridiplantae; phylum Streptophyta; class Magnoliopsida; order Fagales; family Fagaceae; genus Castanopsis; species Castanopsis chinensis. Next base: position 20,434,456 of record JAVQMG010000122.1, read on the forward strand.
TGCATAAAGCTACTGCCACCGCATTAAAGGCCTTTCACCTACCCGCCTGGCCGCATTAATGAAGAAATGACTTCTAGGAGGACGGTGGACAGCCTTATAAGCATTGGGGAGTGTTTTCAGGGAAAAGACAGATGGGAACCAGGGATGGGAAGTATAAATAGGGGAGGATAGACCAAAGGGGGGGATCCGGATTTTCTCCCAAGAAAGAGGAAGGCTTACTCTCTCTCTCTCTCCTCCCAAAGAACAGGAAGGCAGCCAGTGCATAAGCTCCTCGGCTCACGTCCGAGGAGAGAAAAAGACCACTCCATCGCCCCACTATATGCAAGAGGTAGATTTAGTCCTTACCCCATAGCCTCCTGAAGCCCCAAGAAGTCTAGACTTTAAGCCCATTCTCTATAAATTCTATTGTAAAGGCCACTTGGGCCGGCTCAGCTACGCATTTGGGCCCAAGTTTATGTCCTTACAACCCTTAAATTTTAGAGTTTAAAGATTAATAATCTTATAATTTGTTAGTATTTTATTAGGTATTTTTTTTTTATACATTAATTGGGGGTGAGAATTTTGAATCCTAGTTTCCTAGACATCTCCATTGAAAATGTCATTAAGTATTAGTTAATTTAAAGGTCATTGGCTTTAATTAGGTAAATTTAAAGGTCATTGGTTAACTGCTGTGTTCTTTTTCACTGCGGCATGTTTTGTAGTCTTTTGTTTATGTGATGACCACTGAGCAATTGGGTCCAGGGGGTGCTTTAATTTGTATACCCGTTTTATATCAATAAAGTTTCTATCAAAGAAAAAAAAAACAAAAAAAGTTCACTAAATCTAATAAATTTTTTGAAAGAACTGATGTAGCTCATTACCTAAAAATATTTTCTCTATTATTTTTGTTTTTTATTTTTTATAACTCCAATAATTATACTACATTTTCCTCAAAAAAAAAAAAAAAAAAAAACAATAACTCAACTACATAGTACATAGCGGTGGGTATGTATGTATCTTAATAAGCGGTTGACCCAGAACTCTTAATTGTGCTCTAAACTTCTTTTTTTGGTCCTAAATATTATTATTTTATAATGGTAGTACATAATTTTTTTTCTTAAGTGAAACTGCAAAGTAGTACATAACTTCAATATACATAAAGTAAACCCATAAACCTGAGCTAATGGACAAAGTCTGGCCCCATTTGTTTTTTCGGGTACCCAGGAGCCTGAAGTGTCAGGCCCAAACTAGTGCAGTCAGATTCAAGCCCATAGTGGGCCCACCTAATGCCAAGTTGCCTACACAATAGCTGTTTCAAATTCCCAGCAAGTCCCTACTACTATTCTCTTTCCACATTATAAATTATACACAAAATGTCATTTCTGTCACACTTTGACTCTGGTGCAATACAACAAACACCTTGTCTATAATAGTAACCAAGAAAAAAAAGTTGTATGTTTTTCATGGCGTAGAAGAGTGGGATGAAGCTTGTGATGTCCAGCCATTAGGAATCATGTAAGGCATCTGATTATAGTAGACCATACAAGGACTTTCATGGTTGTGCGTTCCTTCATATGTTGTTATCACATAGCTTGAGTCATCTCTGTCCCTTTCGACCCTCTTCTTCACGTTACATCCTCCACTTGAACATTTGTAATAATTCCTTTAATTAAAAAAAAAAAAAAAGATATTATCAATTAGAATTTTCTATCTCAAAAGATAAACATAGTAAAATTTCAAGTAGAAGTACCAAGTGCATGAGAGCCAAATATATTCCAAAAATAAACATAGTCAAGGCTAAGGCTAATAAAAGGGCATAATCATATTGCTTGCCAAAGGATTCCCTTCAATTGGACTATCTATGTAGTAGTTTTTAGTATTCTTACATCAGTTCATTACCACCACCCACTACTTCCAAGGTAGTTTCGTAGGAGTTATAGTCTTAGTATATGATAAGTCATGAGTTTGAACATTCAAGAATAACATAAAGTCATTACTTAGTAATCATGGTTTAGAATAAGATAAGTCTTGAGTTTGAACATTTAAGAGTAACAGTTGTTGATTTGATTTAAAAAACTATGGACTTTTATAATCTGAAACCACTCGTATTTTAAATAGACTTATATAATCAAAGTCTCTTATTTGTGGTCCAGCTGTAAAAATTTGTATATGAAATTTGAAAAGATGGCTTGGGTAGTGTTCGTATGCCTGTCTTGTTGTCCAATTAATTAGGCTCCAAATGGCCATGTAAATAGACCGCATTCTTCCACAAAGATAATTCTTTTTGGACTAACACTTCACCACCATTCTCCTTTTCTAATTCAGCCCTCCCAATTCCTCCTATAATTCACCCCATTCTTTTACAAAGCATTAAGCACATATACTCTAGTTGCTACTCTATCCAGGAAGCTTAGCCTCCTTACTCTGGACCCCAAGAATCATACTTAACAATTATTGACCCACCATTAATTTGAGATGCACTATATCCTGAAGTACTCTTCAACAGAAAGTTCCAACCCACTGGGCAAGTGGGTAACTACCAACCAATGCAAGGCAGCTAATAATTATAAGAAAACTCCACTTGAGTCTTATAAATGACTGTAGGAAGGAATGAAAACTCCACTGGTAAAATTTAAGTACAACTTTTAAGGTGTTATCTAAGGGTTTTTTTTTGCTTTCCTAATTAAAATTAACTATGTGGGTGAGGTCTTGAAACTTGGAAGCTGTAATTATATACAAATAGGTGCATTGGCAAATAAGTTACTAAGCTATATGGTTGTAGTGCATTGGACGAATCACTTGATTGAAATTAATTTGAGAATTGAAGGTACAATTAATCTAAGAAATTGTACCTAAATTAGTGAAAAATTCTGACACCAATCATTTACGAGTGAGTATTACACCAAAAATTCATTGACAAGTTGATGGTACTCTCTATTTATGAAACTATTTTTACATAAGCATATTAATAATAATTTCTTTTCAGTAGTGTATGTGTATAACTAGAATCGACAAAGCTATTGCGCATCCTGCATAACTCACCATTATCCTGAAGCTACCATGCTTTGCATAAATATAGAACTAAAAAAGTTGGACGACCATGCTTTTGCGTAGGACTAGAACGGTGCAAAAGGTATGCAAACTAGAGTGATGTGTATGATTATTATGATCAAAGTTCAAAGTGTAGGGTTTATGAAGACCCAAAACTTCAGGTGAAGTTGGCTGGCTACAATTAATGAAACATTCACTATCATACCCCTAATTATCTTAAGCATACATTGTACCACAAAAGTTATTGCTGTCAAGTAATCCAAAATCAAAGCACATGTGCTAATTCATATGCATAAGATGCATATCTTTTTGATGGCTAAGGAAGTGTATCTAAAGCTGTTTTATAAGAGAATTGTCCACTTGCTTGAAGGTGTTGATTGTGGTCTCAGACTCTTCCTTAATCAATTGTCTTTTGACACATGACAATTATTTTATAAAAGGCAAATGGAGATGAAAAATATTCTTTGCCTTTACTCTCTACTCATATTCCTTACCTTCAGCATTGGAAGCATCTGTTTAGTGATATAATGATAATTATACAAGCCTCTTTTCCTCTTCTGTATGATGTTCCCTTCAATAAAGCAATCTCTCACTTTCCCCCTCTCTCTCACACACAGAATACAAGCACATGAAGACCCTAGTGCAAGAGCATGTATATATGTGTCATAGAGGCAAGCAAAAGAAGAAGAAGAAGAAGAAGAATAGAGGCAGAAGAAATTACTCAGCTAAAAAGTGTATGTCAGACAGTGGATGTGGGTGTCTTAAGTCCATATATATAGTGGCAACATCCAAAAGTATAGTACTAATATTATATCTAACAAGTTGTTATAAGAAACATTAATATCTTATATATGTTAATTAGCTTAATCCAAGAATAAGTCTTTTCAATTTTCAGATCTATTCTTAACTTATTGATAAATAAACAAACAAAATTCTTATGAGATAAGCAATGTCAGGTTGAACGGCTCCCATTGATCAACAAAAAGAAGACTCAAAGATGAGCTTTTCAATCTCAAAGTGGATTAGCTACCCAGTGCTCATTATGCGTGTGAGAAAGACATAGTAGTGATGAGCCGCCTAACCAGCCAAAAATGCATAAATCGAAGCTGGGGTCCATTGAAAGCATTTAAACTACGAGATCCACTGGTTATAACCCCATGCAATTAGCATAGATGACATCTACACAGCTCCAATACATCACTGTAGGGAAGCTCTTTATATATCAAACCAATCCACCATTTTTGTTGAGAGAAAAAATACAGTTTATTATGCACATTAACCCATCTTTATCCACCATCTTAAGCACAAAAAAAAAGAAAAAAAGAGTACAACTATATACATAAGAAATAATAATAATGAATCATAAAGTTTGAAAATTCAAGAGTATATTTACCTTGGATTTGGGCTGTTTTTCACTGACTTCTTCCCATACTTCCTCCATTTAAATCCGTCATCCATTACCTCTAGCTCAGATTTTGTTCTAAATGCAACCCTATGACCCGCTTCCATCTTGTTTTTCTTAACCCCATCTTTGCATCTTCTACAAAAATTTAAAAACAAACAAAAATATAAAAGGTTATTATTCTCATTCAACAAATACCCTAATATAAGCATGATAATTATTTTTTTTTAAAAAAGGAGAAGATTTGTATCACTTGCATGTTGTTGTTTCTTAATGTTGCACCAGTGGATCCACTAGAGCCCCCCATAACCTGTTCTGATGAGGCCATGCTTTTTGATGTTGAATCTTGGTCCACCCCATGATGATGATGATGATCCTCAAGCATCAAATACTCTGATAACTCAAAATCCAAAGACCAAGGTTCACTATTTCCAGTGAAGCTTGTGTTACTAAGGTTAGAATTAGGGTATTCAGGGTAGTCCATTGAGATAGCTAAGCAAGAAAGAAGCTGCAGATGGAAAGTGGTAGAGCTATTGAAAGATGGGATATGCTTGTTAGGTGAGTTTCCAAAATAAATAATATATAAGAATATAGAATATAGTTTATAGTGTATATTATATATATAGTGTTAAGAAAATTATGATATATATCTTTTGCTTTTGTAGCTCTTTCTTTCATACACACTTTCGCGGAGAATTCACCGAAGGTTCTTTGCCATGGGGGCCACGTGTCACAACAGGAAGAGGGAGAGTGATGTCATGGTGATGACGTATAATCAATTTTATCATATGTACTATAGGGTATTTGGGACCACATTGTAAATTATACTTGTTTTTTTTTTTTTTTGCTTTGATAGGCGGCGGAATGTTGGTGAGCTAAGTGGTGTATTGCCACTAAAAATTGTAGATAAGAGAAGCCATGATGATCAATACCACTACATCTCTTAGCCATTGGATTCTCAATTTTTCTTTTTACTTGTTTCTTATTAGGCATTTGAATTTTCAACTCTTATAACTGTTGTGGTCATGTTCTTTGTTTAGGTAAGTTTTCATGACAATCTTTAATAATAGTAAAAAAAATTTATTGTGATGTGAGCAATATCACTAAATCTTTAAAGTATTGGATTCTCAATCGCTAGGTTTTTAAGGCATTGAATTGTTGTAAAAATTGTTCTGGTTATGTGTTCATGACAATTCATTTTCTTATTAAAAAGGAAAAAAGGTACGGTATGTTTGTTGTTCACAAAGCATTTGACGAGTTCTCTTTGTGTGTATAAATGAGTGAAAATTTATAAGCCAAAATTATACCAAAAAGAAAGAAATTTGAGTTGAAATCTTTTTTCTGGTTTTTTAGGATAATCCTAGGTACAAAATTAACTTGGTTGGATTTGGAATTGTAAGTATTTGTGCAGTAAATATGTCTTCACCTACTAAATAATTAACTGGACTAAATAATTTAACAATTAAGATAATATATGTTTATTATACACAATTAACATAAAGATTGATTTATGCTATGCTTATGGTTTTGAGCCCCTATAAAAATGTATAACCCTTTCCTCATACTTCCTTTAATATGAGGGGTTATTGTGGATGCATGATTTTTCTTTAAATTAGATATGAAAAGACAGGAATATGATTCTCTCTATTTCATTTGAAACGAACATAGTTCATGTTCGAATTTATTTTTTAGATTTATCATTAGCATGATATAAGATACATTTTTTAAAAAATTTTGTAAAATTTGATCTAAGAAATGAGATAAATCAATTTATAATAAAGATGATCTTTTCCTAATTAAGAAGATGCAGGTATGTTACAATCTCATTTTATATTAAGTGGATAATATTTCCCTATTATGATATTGGAATTTCATTCGTGGCACAATATTGGCATGCAATTTTCTATTAAATTTAATCCATGTGTTCTAGGAGGTCAGAGGACTTGCACAAACTTCAGCCTCATGAAAGTTGTTCAATTTGTCAATTTTATATTCGTTATTGGTGACATATTGGTCATTACATTACTTTCAGAATCATAGTCAGATTTTTTATTTGACCACTTAATCTAAACCATATATAGTTTGAATGATTCTCCTTTAAGATTGAAGAGCAATTAGGTGAAGAACCAATAAATGTTTGTTACCATCTCTTTCTCAGAAGTACCATATTGATACATAATAGCAATAAAATAGTGTGAGTGAGATGTACGCTAACCCAATGGGCCATGGCTTGCAGTAGAACCTCTAATTTCTGAAGTCAAATTGTCATGCACAAGGGAAGGTTTCTGGAAACAGTTTTTATACACATGTTATTATTTACGACATTACATGTGACTTAAAGATTTTCAAAGATCTCTTTCGGACTTGGATGTTAGCCCTAAGCTAAAATTGCTTGAATGCAGAACACATAATAGGTTAGAATTCATGGGAAAAATAGGTATTTGCTCCTAATTTACAAACTATGCAGTAAAATGCCCTTATTTTAAAACTATTTAGCAAAATGTCACTGTTTTTAAAACTCGATTTTGACAAAATCAAGTTACAGGTGAAACTCGACATTGCCAATGTCAAGTTCTATACATATAATGTCACTTCAATTTTTTTTGAAAATTTAAGTGGAACTCAACATTGCTATTGTTAAGTCCCATTTAAAAATATACATAAAACTCGATTTTGAAAATATCGAGTTTTGCACATAATTCAATTTTGTTAAAATCAAATTTAAAAAATAGGGGCATTTTGCTAAATAGTTTTAAAACAGAGACATTTTGCTACATAGTTTATAAATTAAGGGCAAATGTCAATTTCCCCCCAGAGTTCATGTAAGAGGAGAAGGAAAACTGGTCAAGGAAAGAGGAAGCTTAGGGTATGTTTGGCCACTGTATTTTTTCCCCTTATTTTCTATTTCCAAATACAATTTTCTATTTTCGAGACTAAAAAACTTGTTTGGCAACCCAAAATGAACAGAAAACAAAAATTATTCTCAAAACTCAATTTGTGAAGGAAACTGAAAACATGCAAAAAGCTGTTTTCAGATTCTAATTTTCAAAATTCAATATTTAATTTGACTAACAACAAAATATTTTATATTTTATATTTTATATTTTATATTTTTTTCTTCAATTTTTTTTTTAATTTCAACTAATTAAACATATTTTTTGTTTCAAAGATACAAGAAAATTAGTTTTTCTTTATATTCTCAAAAACAAGTTTTTGAAAACAGAAAACAAAAACTATTACCAAAAACATAACCTTAATTTTACTCCAACAGATCTCTTACTAATATATTTCAAATTTTTACTATCTACTAAATCCCAATCTCTTATACTTTTGGTTCATAAAATTTGGAGTAACTTCAATTTTGGTCTTTCAAATTTAACTAGTTTGAATTTTGGTTCTTAAAATTTCAAAAAGGAAACAATTTTCCCTCATTATCTATTGAGCTGGTTTGACTTTTGTCCCACAAATTTGAGATTGGTTTGTTTTTTATCCTTTCTTTTTATACAAAATAGAAATTCTACTCTAACTTAATCTAAGTGTACATGTATATGAAACTCCCTCTTAGAAATTTGAATTCCAGCAACTGTTCCTCTCTTCACAAGAATTTTGTACTTGTGAAATGATCATAACATCGCGCGATGATTTGTTTTTGGTTTCTTAAATATTATGTTTTTTTGTTTTAAGTCTCTTAAATATGGTGTTGGTTTGATTTGATCCCTTAAATATATTCTTGTTTCGATGTGTTACCTTGAAAATGTTGTGTGCCTCAAGATCCCATTAGTCACTTAAATAGTAAAATAGATTAGGGGACTAAACTATTCATTATTTAAAAAATATGGATGGGCCAAATGTAAACTTTTTAAATTTGAGAATATCAGATCAAATCGAACTTATACTAATCATAAAGTTTGAAATTTTCAAAAAGTTTCTCAGTTTATCAGAAAAGTTTAAAATTTTGAATATAATACATAAAGTTTCTCAGTGACATGTTTGTTGCGGAATTTTTAACTTCATTCATACTACATAAACAGTCTTTAGCTATCAATGAAGCCATTCCTAGCAAGCATCCCACAGCAAAAAGGCCACCACAAAAGAGGTGCAGAGCATAATTCGGCTTAATTAGGTATCCAAGGATTGAATGGAAAGCTCTATTCTCCCTCTAATTACTGAGAAGTTAAAACTTAAAGGTTAAAGGAAGAAAATAGAATTTAAATTTCAAAATCATTTTGTAATCATTTGGGACCGAAAAGCATAAATCTCTATTTGATTTGGCTTAGTCAAAGTAACACCTTTAATATATTAAACATCTAAATCATAAGATTACTTTACCATCTTTTTCATTCCTCAGATTCTAACAACCCAATAAAGCATTAAAAGATTACAAAGGAGAAGAAGAAGAAGATAACCATGACCGTTTCTATATATAGCTTTGAAGATAACATCTTAAATGATGCTATACAACCTACAATCAGCTCAATAAAATAATGGGAAAAGAACAAAAAGAAAGTATTAATCTCTTTTACTAGAGCTATAATAACAGTTCATTTGCCAAGTTAAACATTTTTAACTTCAATCTTTTTCTTTTCTATACTTTTTTTTTTTTTGTTTTTTGTCAGACTTGAAAATGACTCATATATAAAATACTGAGGGACAACAGGGCCCATGATATAATAAGTGATAATAGCATAATATTCAGGGGGCAAAAAAAAAGTGGCAACAAGACAATAATGATAAAACCACATAGCTACACACTTTCCAGCTCTCTCTCATTCTCTTTCTTTCTTTTCCTTGTTTTTTGTCACACATTTTGTCTAGGCTTCACCAATGGTTATGGCCCATTCAGTGCACGAGTGAAAAGCTATAATTGACAGGATGTGTTGAAAAGGTAAGTTCATAGTTCATATCCCGGTCCAGTCATTAAAATTAATTCAGTATTATAACATGAATCTATAGGATTTATACTGTTATAGGCAATTTGCAAAGCCAGCAAGATTCTTTTGAGTATGTCATTAGGCTAGCTAGCAATAAAGACAATATTGCTTAGAACAAGTTCATTCCCTAAAGCAATTCATGATAATTGGTGAGTGTGAAGCACGTGATCCAAAACTAGTGCAGTATCTTAACAAATATTAGGTCTAGCTGATAATCAATTCCCTCTTGGCAAATGACATATCTAATGCACCCCCCCCCCCCCCCCCCCACCCCCCCCACATAGGGTGGCCACTGGCCAGGATTGGAGTCCTCAGTCCTAGAAGAGGCATGTACATGTTGGAGTGCACCAAATCCTATGGATTGGGTTGTGGGTTACATGTCTGACAAAAGATATAAAGCACTTATTACAAAGAAAAAGTAATAAAAAGAAAGCTGTTCCAATTTCTTTAGCTAACTCTAGTAAAAAGCTAGAGTCGGCAACAGTTTTAGTAACATAATATATATATATATACACACACACACATAAATTTTGCTTGTATTACCAATCACATAAAGTTAATTTATATGTGTATTACTAGTTATTAAAAATGATACTAATCATTTTTATTATCATGATAATTTGTAAATTTTTTGTAATAAAATTTGAAGTAACTTTAATGTTTTCCTTTCACAATTATTGATATGAGCTATTGTTGTTATGGGTGCATAATAAAAAATATTAGAACACATAAAAAAGATATTGCTCCAATTACAAGCATTATAAAAATAAAACCATGAAAAATGTTGTATTCCTTACATTACTTGAAGATGTTACATACTAGGTCCGCACATCACTTGAAGATGTTACTATTATATTGTTGGATGTTATTAACAAACTAGGCAACGGAGTCTTGTCCAAAGACAAATATTACTGGGTTCAAGGATTTACTCAAGGAGGAAAACCTTTGCTTAATTACTGAGGCAGGAGAGCAGGGACGCTTGCCTTTGTTGATTTTAAGCATGAAGGATAACAATCATCAAAGAAAGCCTGCTGTTGTTTTTCTTCATAGTACAAATAAGAACAAAGAGTGGGTGAGGCCATTGCTAGAGGCATAAGCTTCTCGGGGATATGTAGCCATTGCCATCGATTCTCGCTACCATGGTGAACGTGCCAGCAGTAAAACCACCGATCAAGATGTGTGCATTTTATGCCTTAACTTTGTTTTTCTTGTACACAGTTCAAATTATTTTTTCCATATGATACTTATGAATTTTGCAATTCTTTTATATGGACTATGGGCTCATAAAGACAAGCTCTTGACTACAAAATAAGCTAAGATGTTACATACCATTTCCCATTTTTCTTCTTTGATATTTTGGAGCGAGAATAGTTTTGAAGAAATTCATATTTCTCTGACTGTTTGTTTCTGATTCTAAAACCAAAAACAAAAAACCAAAAAGTTGTATTTGTTCCTGTTTCTGTTCCAATAAAAAATTGTTTATTCAACTAAAACCAAAAAGAAGTCCTCATGTGACAAGTAGACCGTTGTGTATTTATCATGGGTTGACGCCCTGTTGCCAAAATAAGACACTCTTCCTTCATGATAAGGTTGATGTATTTTATTCTCAAAAAAAAAAAAAAAAAAAAAAAAGGTTGATTAGTTTTGAGCTTTAATTTGCCACACAATTGAAATTGAAAGTGAAATTGAAGCCTTGGTTCCAGTCAAAAGGGGGCTGGAGGCAAAGGTCAATTAAATTAGGGTACAGTATGGATGACCATATGATGACAAATGAAGGAGTTACTAGGAACTCCTATTGAGCCACACCCATTATTGTCCATCAAGTCATCAACCTTTTGATTAGGAGAAAATTGATGCGGGAAAGTGCAAGGAAATGCAATTGAGGACCATGACCTTATCAATAACTTTCTCCTCTCATGTCTAGATTCAACCCCTTATCTGTTTTCAATATTAGAGTAATGTTAGAAAACAGGAAGGAAACTTCACTTGACAGCAATGATGCTTGTCACTTGCATATTCATTTCAACCCCCCAAATAAGTCAAGAAATAAAATTTTACTTTTTCTTCTTTTTCTTTTTTGCTAATAATATAATTTCCACATTAAGTCTTTTTAGATCATTGTGTTTAGTAACATTTTCAAAGAAGAAAGTTCTACGTACCCTCTCATAGTGTCTGGATGCATGATTCACAATTTCACACACAATTATAGAATTCACACATACACTATTAAAGAAATAATGTATATATTCAATTCTTAAAATATCATTCCCCTTAAGACTACGAGAGGTAGACCTTAATGGTCTGCTTGGATTAAAAATGATGGAGAAAGAGTAGAGTAGAGTAGAGTTAGCTAGAAACTACAGCAATTCTGAGATATCCTTCCCCTTAAGGCTACAAGAGGCCAACTAATTTAATGGTTTGTTTGAATTGTAGAAGAATGGGTGGGAATAGAAGGGAGTAGAGTAGAGTTTGCTAGAAAATAGCTGTAATTTGCAGCTAATTCTACTTTACTCTCCTCTCTCTCCCTGAATTCAAAAGAGTCTAAGGGAGATCGTCATCTCACGAATAGTAGCTAGAGAGATCAAAGTCACCAGAGACCTAATTTGTCCAAAATGGGCAACCTATTTAGATTCCGCTAAAGGTGGAATGGGAAATGTCAAAGGATGGGACATCAATCTTTGGATCTTTTCTACCCAAGAGAACAAAATAGAAAAATGTTTAGTTAGGAATGCCCAATTCTAGGTTCACAAAGTAAAAAAATAAAATACACAAATAATTATTTTTTTAATATATTTTAACTCAATTATTTATAAAATATCAAAATGGAACTCTAAGTTTTTTTTTAAAATTGTTGCTTAATGTTTCATTTTGCTAAATTTAAATATGATAATATGTATAATTGAAAATGCTCGTTCTATCGTTTTTGCAATAGAAATTGGTATATCAAGTATAAATACAACAACTTTATAACACAAACTGGTAGGTTATTGAGCTTTTAGTCCTTACTAGTCATTATTCATTGGCACAATTAACAAAATTTTAGCAAAGCTTTGAAATCTAGATGTTTCATAATGGTGAAGTACCATTTTCAATTGTAGTTTTTCATAATTTATGAATTCTTGCAAAAAAAAAATTTATTTACAAAAAAAAAAAAAGTATCATGAATTTTTAAAATAAAAATTCATGTGCTTCTTAAAGATCTAGAGTTAGACTAAGAAAATCAGCAAGTTTCAGAAATTTCCTCTAATTAATAGAGCTATCTTTTAATTATGGTCTCTTGGTAGTTCCATCACTGATTTGAGCAAATTTCTTATTTTCATTATGAATGTGCTTATAAACACATTCAACACATGGGAATTCCAGTTAGCTCAACTAGCAAAAAATTTTATGGTTGAATAAGAAATCTAAAGTTCAATCCCCACCTACACTAACAACTGATTGGTGTCTTAATCTGATGGTAAAAAACTATCATCAAAAGTAGATGTCATAGATTGAAACCATCTTTAAAAAAATAAAAATAAAATATAAGCACATGCAACACAACCACACATGAATTATATGAACAACACAACTATCTTATCTTCTTCTTTTTATTTATTTATTTTTTTTAAATCTCAAGAGTTTTCACAACACTAAGGGTCTGTTTGGATAGAGCTTATTTTTGTTGAACTGAAAACTGAAACTGAAAATACTGTAGCAAAATAATTTTTTAATATGTGAATAGTACTGCGGGACCCATTTTTAATAAAAAATTTTCTGAAAAGTGAAATTTGTGGGTTCCGTGAACAGTAAACGGGACCCACAAATATAATAAAAAAATTGAAAAGTCAAAAAAATCGGCTACTGTTCATGTTACTGTTTATGAACAGTAATATGAACAGTGCCGATGTCCCCCTGAGGCGTGCAGCAGCGCAGCAGAAGAGAAAAAAAAAAAAAAAAAAAAAAGGAAGCAAAACGCTTCAAACGCAAACGGTAAAAAAATAAGCTGGATCCAAACGAGTATTAAAAAAGCTCTCTCTCTCTCTCTCTCTCATTGTATTTTTCTTTGCTTTCCCGCCTTTGTCTTTGTGTAAAAGTCTCTAGTAAGACCTTTAGTAACTGTTTGGAACATAGGGTTAATCTTTAATGAAGGTAAGATTAGAGATTTAAGTTTTACTACAACTTAAGTCTAGCTGCTTGTACTTTCATCCTCTTTTTGTTGAATTTATCCTTTTTCCACCTAGTTTTAGGATTTCAATCTTCCCTCCTTATTAATCTGTCCATAAGCAAATTAAAGCGAACATTGCTATTTCGCAACTAACATCGATCTTTGACCTCTCAGACTCCGTGTGTATTCTTGTTTTCCTTTCCCACCTTGTCTATATATATATATATATAGACTCTGATTAGTAGGCATATACCTCTTTTTTCCATAGATGTCCTCCACCTTGATCCATTCCCACTTGCTCTTTTTCTTTCAGACATGTCAAACTAACATCCGACATGTCCAGCATCCAATTTTCTGCAATTTAAATCAAGTACATCATACTCTTTATTTATATTCAAGTGCATCATTTGAAGAGTAATGTTAAAGATATTATATATTTTAAGACATAAATTTTTTTAAATAATATGTAATTGCATGTGTCACAAATCATTAAAAAAACTTTTAAACAAAAAAAAAAAAGAATTATTGAAAAATATTTAAACATCTATTAGTACTGGTATGTAACCCATGCTACCGCATGGGAATAAATATAATTTAATAAAACAATAGAAATAAATATATTGCATTTTATTATTTAAGTGATACTATTAATTTTTTATTATTATTATTATTATTAATCATGAGTTTAGTCATGTTTAAAAGACTTAGTTCATTCATGTTTAATAAAACTTAGCATTATGTAATTTTTTAACAAATATTTTTATCATACAAAATTCTAATAAAAGAATGCTATATAGACATATATATTTAAGGTTGATTCATACACGGTACATATAGTTATAATTAAGTTGCTTTATCACAAACTATTTTTATCAAAATATTTTAATCAATTAAATGTGGATCTCATAACGTGCATTTCATAACAATATATATAACAATAGAATAACGTGAATCTCATAAAAAAATTTAATCAATTAAAATTACTAAAATTATGAGCATAAAATATAAAGACAAACAAATAAGATAAGTGTTAATTTCTTAAAAGAAAGCTTACAATGAATTGAGAAAACTACACAAATAATCTTTGATATTTGAAGAATAATGGGATTACAACTTCCTTTCGAAATTGGGTAGAGACTCATGTTGATAACGTGTTATGAAAAAAAAAAAACATGCAACATCAATGATAGGAAAACAAAACAATTTTATAATTAAATAATAAAAATTATTGACAAAAAGGAAAAAAAGTATAGGCAGATAAAAGAAAATAAATATGCAACATCAATCATAGGAAAATCACAAAATTATATAATTAAACAATAGAAAGTTTATACAAAAAGGAACTACAGTATAGACAGATGAAAGAAAACAATAATCAAACCTTAGGAATTGTTGAAATTCATTTTGCAAAGTATAAACCAGAACCATGAAAATTGTAAAAATAAGTACAATTGGAATATTTAGAAAACCTCTTCTTATATAAGATACAAAAATACTCAAATACATGCAGTATTGATACCGAGAGATTCTTTTAAAAGTCCATAGCGTTAATTGAAGAAGAGGGGAGTTGTATATTAAGGTGCCTGAATCGGTGTGAAAAAATGAGCTGAACCTAAAAATACATGGGTGTGGACAAGGGAGGTGAATCTGAAAATACGTGAGTGTGAAAAAGTGAAGTGAACCTGAAAATACGTGGAAAAAAAGAAAAAAAAAAAAAAGAAATACATCGGAATTACAACAGATAGAGGGAAATTAGACTCTAATTTTATATTTACATTAACACGTGGCACAATATAAATTAGAATTCTAATTTAGAATTGCAATTAAAGTTTCTCTATACTTCACCTATTATATATATATATATATATATATATAGTTTGTTGAAGTTCATCAATCACATTTATAACTATACATTGTAATCATTTCATTTTATAGTATTCATTTACTAATTTTAGCATTTTCCATATTTGAAAACCAAAAGAAAATAAATTTCTGATATGATACCAAAAAAAAAAAAAAAAAACCCATAAGCTATGACCAAGGCTAGTCCTAAGCCCTTTTCTATGACCCACAACACGGGGAAAAAAAAACGCTAGAATACAAGCCCCAATGTGACCCTCAATGGGCGACACTCTAGAATGGCATGGATTCCTTTTTGATGAACCGAATGGCATTCCTACAATCTATGTTTAATTCATGGACGTGATTAAAGAGGGGAGAGATCCAAGGAACCCTTACCCACCCA
The DNA here is from genome assembly GCA_032878915.1 of Castanopsis chinensis. Classification (NCBI taxonomy): domain Eukaryota; kingdom Viridiplantae; phylum Streptophyta; class Magnoliopsida; order Fagales; family Fagaceae; genus Castanopsis; species Castanopsis chinensis. Next base: position 20,450,211 of record JAVQMG010000122.1, read on the forward strand.
AGTGAGAATTTAGGCACGTGGAAGAGATGCGATGGCGGATGCCAGATGCACAGCACAATAATTATTTACTATATGCAACTGTTGAGAGAAACTTTTTTTTTTTTATACATATATTGAAAATAGATTGTCAATTTATTCATAAGTAAAAATTTTTGTGGGGGATCCCACTGTTGCTCGATCGAACAGATTTCCAACTCCAAGTTGAAGTCGGCACTTTTGGTGAAGTCGGTCAAAGCTGAGATCATATATCCTTCGTACATGGACAGCCTAGCTATTGTGCTACTTTACAGATTGAACAGGGCATGTCATTTGGTGACTACTGACAATTAACCAACACATAGGTTATGCCAAGTTCTGTCCGCTTATCTAAATATTTTTGGGTTGTATCTGTTATATTATATATATATATATATATATATATATATATGTCTACAACTTTAGGACAAGATCAATTAATTTCACCAATTATGAATCAAATTGTTACAAAGACCAATCCCCAAAAACCCATGGATGTTATGGAAAGAAAACATGGAATAGACATGTGTCTTCTTGGCCATTGAAAGAAAATGAATACAAGAAATTATTTAATCATTTAAACTAAATTAAATTACTAATTTAGTATCGAATTATTGGGAAAAATTCAATTTAGTTCTTAAATGATTAATTGTGCTAATTCAGTGGCTCAATTTCAATATCAAGTCAATGTGATCCTTATTCGGTCAAATCAGCGAGAAATTGATGAAAATTAGGACTAAATTGACTTGATTTTAAAAATTGAAACTAAAATTGATATTTGCTTATTAATAATTCAATGATCAAATTAATAATTTAAATTTTATTAATTTATATATATATATATCTATATATAATAATAATAGGTGAAGCTGAGAGCAATTCAAATTAAAATTCTAAATTAGAGTTTTAATTTTGCGTCATGTGTCCTAAATTATTTATTGTTAAAGAGTTTTATTTCTTAATTATAGAATCAAATGTAAGATCACGTCATAAATATTCATCTAAGTGAGTTATTAAGCACAAAAACCAAAGAGTTTAGAATAAATGAATCGTAAAAAAAAAAAAAAAAAGTTTCACAATAATAACTAAATGGACAATTTACATTTTATACCTAATAATATCCTTACAATTTTTTTTTTATAGAGTTAACAAAATATAAAAATAACTATCAATAGTATTTAAATTTTATATATATATATATATATATATATATATAAGTGTAGGGGCACGGATCGAATTTGATATTGGATTTAGTCTCTGAGCCCTAAACAATGAATTTATAGAGAGCAGGATTTTAATCCTTGGATTTGGGTGATAAATAACTTCCAGGTCTGGCTTGATCGTAGGACCTATGCATATACTTGTCAATCATGAACGAAATGTTATTTTGTATATTATTGCCGAGGACAAGTGCTTTAGTTTCCTTACAAATTCTCCTTCTTTCTCTCTCTCTCTTTTTTTTTTCCTCCCGCTACTACGTCTTCTTCCTTCACCCTTTATAGGCCTTCTCTCCTTTTCCCTTTCTTCCACGTGTAATCCTCACCTTCTTCTCCTTTGGATACTTGTCCCATCATCCCTTTTTACTCAGGTCTCTGATGATGAAGATATGGTTCAAACCCAACGTTCAGGTGTCACTTCTTCATTAATGCGGCCAGAGAAGCAAGTGTAGAGCTTTAAATGCGGTGGTAGCAGCTTTTTTCTAGATGTTCCCCTATCCCTCCCCTTTAATCTTTATCTTTATCTCTTTAGTTCCAGCACCACAGGCTTCTGTGAGGGGAGCCGTTGGACTGTTAAATCAACTACGTCATCCTCGGCAACACTTGCCGATGACTATGCTGTCCTCGGACGTGGCATTCCTTGGTATTTGATTATGCACGTCATCCCTTCTTATCACGTGTCTTTGTAGATTTGGACGGATTGAGTCCTCGGACCATTTCTAGATGTGAAGTCGGGCCTCTTTCGTTGTGAGAGCTTGTGGGCCGGCCCCTTGCGTATAATTCGGGCCCAATGGCACTACATTAGCCCCTCGAAGCCCTTAGTTCTATCTTATTAGGAGAAGTGAGGGCTTCGATATATGTGCGTGGAATGATCCTTTTCTGACGTTTCAGTCTATGAGCGGTGCATAAATTAAATGTTGGCGGCTCTTTGTTCCCCATGCCCAGCCGTGCGATGACCATCCAACGAGCGAGCGTGCTTCAAGGGGAAATAAGCGGGAGATTTTTTTGCTTTACGTTTTCCCACGAAATAAATACTGCCACTTCAAAGGTCTCCTGTTCATTTCAGACTTTGTACACTGAACTTAACCCTTCCCGCAACTTGCACGCGTCTTCACACCCTTCATCTCTAAGCCGAGGTGACGTAGTTGTTTAAAAGTAAGTTTTTCTACCTTGTGTTTTCATTATCGTTGTTTGCTCCTTTGATTGTCCCTTTTCTTCTGTTTTCGGCTATTTAGATCTCCCAATTCTGTCACTGTGTTTATTCTCTAGTTTTAAGAAATGGGTAGGTTCGCATCGCTAGTGGATACCCTTGAGAAAATAGAAGCCTTTAAAGCCAAATATGAGATTCCACCTAGAGTGTCCGTTAGGTACTGCAAGGCGGGAGAGTGGCTCACCAAGAGAGAAACCGGCGAGGTAGCAATTCCCATGATAGCATTTATAGAGGGAGGGATGAGAATCCCTATGATGCCCATTACTATGAACTATCTTAGAACCGCTAGGTTGTCTCCTACACAATGCGCTCCCAATATGTTTAGGATTTTGGGCGCCACAGATGTTTTGAATGAGAGACTAGGGTTAGGTCTTACCCACCACGAGGTGAATTGGGTGTATACCCTTCACCGATTGAGGGGGCATACTTACTACTTGAAGTCTAGACACCCCGAAGTCAGATTGATCCAATGCCTTCCCCATTCCAACAAGGGTTTGGATAAGGACTACCTTATACTGTCCGGGGAATGGCATGACGGCTTCCACTGTCCGATGACGGAGGGAGAGCCTGGTGAGTGTTCACGCCGCGTTGGCCTCGCTCAATGATAAATTTGCTGTTTTTGTTTATGTTTTCTCTATTTTGTTTGTACTGATCTATTTTTTGATATACACGTGCAGATCGTCGTGCGCTCACGCCCCGTGCCAATCTTGTTAACTTCGACCGTTTAAACAAGATTTTGAAGGCCGAGGTCTTTGTGCATTCAGACGGTCAACTCCGCGCCGCCCACCGCATTCTCGGATACACCCCCATCTCCTCCGCCTTCCAAGAAACCAAGTGCGTCATCAAGGAGAAAGATCCGAGACTTCCGAGGATCAGCGTCGCTGTTGAAGGTTTTCTGTTGCCTCCTGGTGCTCTAACCCCTCAAGGCATTTTAATTACTGAGCCTATCAGGGTTACTCCAAGAGCTACTCACCTCGCTACTTCCTCGGCTCGTCCCCAATTGGGTGAAGGTTCATCTTCCCACCCACTCCTAGAAGAAGAAGAAGAAGAAGAAGGAGAGGAAGAAGAAGAAAAAGAAGAAAAAGAAGAAGAAGAGGAAATCGTTGAGCTATCGGATTCAGACGAGGAGTCCGAAGCTTTTGATCCTCTTTTTCCTCCCAAGCATCCATCACCGATCGTCGGCTCTCCCTCTTTTACTTTTTCAGACGACGACGAACAGCCATTAATAAGAATGGGAGTCCAACGCCGACCCAAGCCGAGCTTGAAGGATGTTTTAGAAGGGCAAGTTGGAACGCAGGCCCCTTCGAAGGTGCTACCGGAGAAGGCTAAGGATAAGGGAGCCGATAAGCTTCCTCCGGTGAGGGTTATCCTTCCCCCTTCCCCCCGAAGACAACATCCCGACCCGGCTGACCATAAAAGAAAGAGAGACCAGCCGAAGGGGAAGGAAATAGTTGAAGGTGGTAAGGACCTCCCCACCAAGGAAACAGACCAGGAAAGGGGTGGCAAACATGCTCGCCACGCCCATTTGAGGCCGGAAAGACGAAGTGATCCTCCAGCTGCCCTTCATGCGCCTATTTGGGCTCCTCAGATGCATGTAGACGATCAGGCGGTCACCGCCGATGCATCTATCAGGGGATCCGATGAGGGCACCGCTGCTTGCATCGCTGACGCATTGGAGCAGGCGCTACTTTTGCCTGAGGACATGGGGGAGTTGCGCAGAATGAGGGATCATAACGTCTTTATGACCCTCAAAAAGGAGTTGGCTATGGTAAGGACTCAAATTGGCCGATCCTCGGCACGTATGCCTTTCATTAAACCCCCTTTTTTTTTTTTTTTAGTGTGCCTTTGTCTAACAATGCTTATATGTAGGCTGTCCAGTCTGCCCATAGGGCAGAGGAGATCGCTGCCAGCTCTTACAGAACGTTGAGGGACGAAGTGGTTAAGCTGGACCACACTAAGAAGATACTAGAGCTTAAAGATAAAAGGCTTCAAGAGGTGTCTACCAGCTTGAGCAAGGCGGCCAGTGAGAAAGCAGGTCTGGAGGCCGAATTAAGGAGCATTGAGAGGCAAGCCGAGGATCAGAGGTTGCTGCTTAAGCGCGCCAATGAGGATCTTAGCTCGGCCAGGACGCTGGCGGAAGGTCTTGCCAAGGATCTTACAGCGTCCGAGGAGGCTAAGGAGGAAGCTCTCAAGGCCAAAGAAGAAGCGCTTAGCAAAGCACATGCAGCCGAGGCACTGGTTGACGAGGCTGAGCAGAGCGGCTACGATATGGGCGTGGCAGAAACCACAGAAACATTCAAAGCCCAGGTGCCGGGGGTATGTAGGGATTACTGCCTCCAGGTGTGGAAGGAAGCTCTTTCTCAGGCCGGAGTGGATGCTTCCTCTCCTCTCTGGAAGGTGGAGAATGCTTACATTCCTCCCGCAATCCGCGTGGCTGCCTCAAGCTCAGCCAAGGATGATTCCCCCCCTTCCTCAACTGGGGTACAAGTAGAGGAGAGTGTGGCCGATGATGCCGCCCCAACTGCCCAAGCTAAAGATGCGTCGCCTCCTCCTGTCCCTAAAGAGCTGCCCATCAACCCCGAAGTTAGCGGGACTATGGAGCTAGTCCTAGTGACTTTGCCCATAGAGCCAAAGGAAAAAGTTGATGGGTCCTCGGCAATAGTGGTGCCTCCTGCTGATCCAAAAGATCAGACCCAGCCTAAGCCATGATCCCTCATGCCTTTGCCGCTACATGTTCCCTTTCTATTTCTAGTATTTGTCCTTGTATTTTTATTTATTTATTTTTATTTTATTTTATTTTACTTTTATCATCTTTTCTTTGTAACTTGACAAATTCGGCTATGAGTGTATTGATAAACCTTCTGTTCAATGAAAAGAATTCTCGCTTTAAACTGACATTTTGTGTCATAGTTGGTGTTGAGATCTTATCTCCTTGTTACCCTTGTGATGTGACAATGCGACAACTTGTATCAATAGTATGTACTTATAGTTTTCGGCCTTTATTCCAGGAAATTTATGCCATCCATATGCGTGCAAATGTTTTAAGTAATAACTGCCAACTTTTGCTGCTAAAACCTACTTAACAACCATTTTCATGACAACATATTAAAAGGGAACATATTGACGTATTTCATACCTGGACTACCTGTCCTTCAAGTTTTGTGCCTAATTTTTTAACAAGATATAGGCTCGTTCACCTACTAACTTCAACGTTGCCTTTGCATGAAGGAAAAAGATTCGAGATAACCTTTCTTTGCTTTAAACTAAGACGGGGGACCTGTTGATTTATCAGGACCTTAGTTAAATCTGAAATAAGGTGCAGGATCCGAGGACCCGGTATAACCTTACCCTTTTTTATTTTAAATTAAGATAGAGGATCTGATGATCCGGCGTAACCTTAATTGAACTATAGCTAAGGTAGAGGATCCGAGGACCCGGCGTAACCTTACCCTTTTTTATTTAAATTAAGATAGAGGATCTGATGATCCGGCGTAACCTTAATTGAACTATAGCTAAGGTAGAGGATCCGAGGACCCGGCGTAACCTTACCCTTTTTTATTTAAATTAAGATAGAGGACCTGATGATCCGGCGTAACCTTAATTGGATTAGAGCTAAGGTAGAGGATCCGAGGACCCGGCGTAACCTTAATCTTTTTTATTTAAATTAAGATAGAGGACCTGATGATCCGGCGTAACCTTAATTGAATTAGAGCTAAGGTAGAGGATCCGAGGACCCGGCGTAACCTTAATCTTTTTTATTTAAATTAAGATAGAGGACCTGATGATCTGGCGTAACCTTAATTGGATTAGAGCTAAGGTAGAGGATCCGAGGACCCGGCGTAACCTTAATCTTTTTTATTTAAATTAAGATAGAGGACCTGATGATCCGGCGTAACCTTAATTGAATTAGAGCTAAGGTAGAGGATCCGAGGACCCGGCGTAACCTTAATCTTTTTTATTTAAATTAAGATAGAGGACCTGATGATCCGGCGTAACCTTAATTGGATTAGAGCTAAGGTAGAGGATCCGAGGACCCGGCGTAACCTTAATCTTTTTTATTTAAATTAAGATAGAGGACTTGATGATCCGGCGTAACCTTAATTGGATTAGAGCTAAGGTAGAGGATCCGAGGACCCGGCGTAATCTTAGGCACGACAGAATAGTACAAAAACGACATGTATAAAATGACAGCAACACTTTCTTTAATAATAATATCGTTTCAAGTTACTTACATTCCAAGGATGGGGTACAACTTTTTCATCCAGATCTACCAGGTAGTAAGCTCCTATTCCAGCTATTGCGGTGATGCGATATGGTCCTTCCCAATTAGGTCTGAGCTTTCCCCAGGCCAGATTTTTGGTATTACCCACCACTTTTCTCAACACCAAGTCTCCAAGAGCAAACGGTCTCGGGTTCACGTTCAAATCATACCCCTGCTTCAGCTTTTGTTGGTAATGAGCTAGATGAATCATCGCAGCTTCTCTTCTTTCTTGAACCAAATCCAGATCCTTTTCTAGTAGCTTATCATTGCTCTCCGGGGTGAAGGAACTTGTCCTTATTGTTGGGAATCCAATTTCCGAAGGTATAACAGCCTCGGCGCCATAAGTCATCGAGAATGGCGTCTCTCCTGTTGATTGGCGAGGTGTGGTCCGATACGTCCACAGGACATGAGGCAACTCCTCCACCCACCTTCCTTTAGCATCCTCCAATCTCTTCTTTAGCCCATTTACTATAACTTTGTTAACAGCCTCGGCCTGCCCGTTCCCTTGCGGATAAGCCGGTGTAGAGTACCTGTTGGCTATGCCGAGGTCACAACAATATCGCCTAAACATCTTGCTATCAAATTGCAAACCATTATCTGAGACGAGGGTGCGAGGGACGCCAAATCGGGTAACAATGTTCTTCCACACAAATTTCTTTACGTCGACATCCCTGATATTTGCCAGAGGCTCGGCTTCCACCCACTTAGTAAAATAATCAGTGGCCACAATCAAATACCTTCTGTTCCCCGGCGCCTTTGGGAAAGGACCCACAATGTCCAGACCCCATTGCGCAAAAGGCCAGGGGCTCGTGAGGGGGTTAAGAACGCCCCCAGGTTGGTGAATGTTTGGGGCGAACCTTTGGCACTGGTCGCATTTCCTCACATAAGCTTGAGCTTCTCGTTGCATGTTGGGCCACCAGTATCCTTGCGTGAGGGCTCTGTGAGCCAAAGACCTTCCCCCCGTGTGACTCCCACAAATCCCTTCGTGTAGTTCTTCCAGAAGCAGCTCAGTCGCCTCTGGATGTATGCATAGCAGGTATGGGCCAGAGAAGGATCGTTTATAAAGCTTATTGTCCTCTGCCAGCCAAAATCGAGAGGCTTTCCTACGTATTTTATCTGCTTCGACCCTTTCTTCGGGCAAAACATCATTTTTGAGGAAGGATATAATGGGGTCCATCCAGCTAGGCCCCACTCTAATCTGGTGCACATAAGTAACACTGCTCATCATTTTCGAGGGTTTAGGTAAGTCTTCAATCAGGACAATTCGAGGTAGTCCCTGTGCTGATGAAGTGGCAAGAGTTGCTAAGGAATCGGCATGCGTGTTGCCGCTTCTAAGGACATGGGACAAAGTAAAGGATTCAAACTTGCGTTGTGCGGTTTTGACTTGGTTCAAGTAATCCTGCATCCTCGGATCTCTGGCCTCTACCTTTCCATCTACTTGACCCACAACTAGCTGAGAGTCTGAGAACATTTGCACAACCTTTCCCCCCAACTTGTGGACCATATCCATTCCTTTCAGCAAGGCTTCATACTCGGCCTCATTATTAGTAGCCGAGAATCCCAGCCTTAAGGATTTTTCCAGTGTGAGACCTTCTGGGGTCATAACTACCACCCCCACTCCGGATCCTCTTTGATTAGCAGCCCCATCAACATACACAGTCCAAACCGCGAGACCTTTACATGCAACCATGCCAACTGATTTTTCATCAATGTCCTTATTGATCGTACTATCTTCTATTATGGGTTCAGCAAATTCCGCAACGAGATCAGCCAACACCTGACCCTTTATGGCTGTGCGGGGCATGTACTTAATATCAAAAGAGCCCAAGATGGTTCCCCATTTAGCGATCCTGCTGGTATAATCCGCACTCCGGAGTATAGCCTTTAGTGGAAGCTGGGTCAAAATAACCACCGTGTGGGACTGGAAATAATGGGGGAGCTTACGTGTGCCATGCACCACGGCGAGGATTGCCTTCTCTAATGGCGGATAGCGTACCTCGGCTTCATGCAGAGACTTGCTAACATAATAAACTGGCTTTTGTATGTCCCCGTCTACCCTTACTAACACCAGACTAACGGCGTGGATTGCCACCGCGATATATGCGAATAGAACTTCGTCGGCCTCGGGCCGAGACATGATAGGAGGATGGGCAAGATATTCTTTAAGCTGCTGGAAAGCAACGGCACACTCTTCTGTCCATTCAAACCCCTTCCATTTGTTTAACAGTTGGAAGAACGGTCTACACCGATCAGCAGATCTTGAGATAAATCGGTTGAGAGCAGCCGTCATTCCAGTTAACCTCTGCACTTCCTTCGGATTCCGAGGCTGCTGTAAGTTGTTAATGGCCTTGACCTGAGCGGGATTGACTTCAATTCCTCTGTGCGTCACCATGTAACCCAAAAATTTGCCTGACCCTACACCGAAGGAACATTTGGATGCATTGAGGCGTAATTTGTGCTTCCTCAGCGTTTGAAAGGTACCGTCGAGGTCGGGTATGTGAGCCGAGATAGTCTTACTTTTAACTACCATGTCATCTACGTACACCTCAATCATTTTTCCCAGTTGCGGTTCGAACATTCGCGTCATCATTCTTTGATAGGTAGCCCCAGCATTTTTCAAGCCGAAGGGCATCACCTTATAGTGGTAGTTTCCTATGGGTGTGACAAAGGCTGTCTTTTCCTGGTCTTCTGGAGCTAAGGGTATTTGATGATAACCTTGGAAAGCATCTAGAAAGCTCATCCGAGGATGCCCTACAGTGGCATCCACCAACTGATCTATGCGGGGCATTGGGAATGAATCTTTTGGGCAAGCCTTATTCAAATCTGTAAAGTCCACGCATACCCTCCATTTTCCATTCTTCTTTTTTACCACTACCGTATGGGCTAACCACTCCGGATAAAACACTTCCTTAATGGCCCCTGCTTTCTTGAGTTTTGCCACCTCTTCTTTAACGGCCTCGGCGTGCTCTCGAGATGAACGCCGAGGTGGTTGCCTCCGTGGCACGGCGGCCGGGTTAACATTGAGGTGGTGACAAATAAACTCCGGATTGACTCCTGGTGCTTCGTAGGCATCCCATGCAAACACATCGATGTTTTGCTTCAAAAATGTGACCAGATCTTCCTTCTCTTGTGGGGGTAATTGACTTCCTACTTGAAAGAATCTCTCTGCATCATCCGCGATAACCACTTTCTCCAAATCTTCACAGCTCGGTCCTTCAATCTCGACTTCATTTGGCTCGGCCGAGGATACTAACTGCTATAAATCCCTTTCGGCCGGGGTTTGAGACTCCTGTCTCGTCTGATGTGTAATGGCCGCCATTATACATTGCCTCGCCATAGACTGGCTGCCTAGGATTTCCTCAACCCCATCCTCATACGGGAATTTCAGCTTGACGTGCAGAGTTGATGACACAGCACCTAAGGCATGCAACCATGGTCTTGCCATTATGGCTGTGTAAGGGGAATAGGCATCCACTACGACGAAATCCACGTCCACCACCACTGGTCCTGACTGTACAGGTAACCTAATTAGCCCCTTTGGAATAACAGCCTTTCCCTCAAAGCTTATTAATGGGGAGTCATAAGCAGTGAGATCTTCAGGCCTCAAATTGAGCCCCTTGAATAAATCTGGGTACATGATGTCGGCCCCACTACCCTGGTCGACCATCACTCTTTTCACATCATAACCTCCTATCCTCAAAGTGATGACTAATGCATCATCATGCGGTTGGATAGTGCCCATTTTATCCTCCTCTGAAAATCCCAACACAGGCGAGAGGCTCCTCTTGAGCCTCTTCGGCTCGGCGTAGGTGTCGTCGGCAGAGGGACATAGTACTGACATTATCCTGGTAGGACATGACCCTGTTCGACCTGGCGCTGCGAATATGACATTGATCGTGCCCAGTGGCGGCCTTACATTGTTGCTTCCCTGGTTCACAGAACCGGATTGGGTGCCTGGTTCATTGGGTCGATTCATAAATTGCCTTAACCTCCCCTCCTTGACCAACTGATCCAAGTAATTCCACAGGTTCCTGCAATTCTCTGTGGTGTGGCCCTTATCTTGGTGATAATTGCAATAGAGGTTCTGGTTACGTTTGGTAGGGTCTCCTATCATCTTGCTGGGCCATCTAAAGTACGGCTCTCGGCAAATTTTCTCCAACACTTGTTGTACTGGCTCACGAAATACGGCGTTCACTGTCTGGGGTGGGGCCGATCTAGTCTGGCTAGTGAAATCTCTTCGCGGCCATTTGCTATTATACCTCTCTGCCTTGTAATCTCTACTCTCCTGAGGGATAGTTTTCATCTTCCCTTTACACTGCTGCTGATCCTCCTCAACCCTCTTATATTCATCGATACGATCCATGAGCCGACGAACTGTTTTCACTGGCTTCTTGGTCAAGGACTTCCTTAAATCATGTTCAACTGGAAGGCCGACCTTAAAGGTGTTGACTGCCACTTCATCAAAATCGCCATCGATCTCGTTAAACGCTTCCCAGTACCTGTCCGAGTAGGTTTTCAGCGTCTCGCCCTCTCTCATGGCCATGGACAGTAACGAGTCTAAAGGCCGAGGTACCCTGCTGCATGTAACAAAACGAGACCCAAACGCCATTGTAAGTTCCATATAGGAATTGATGGAGTCCGCTTTTAAGCCGTTGAACCATCTCATCGCGACAGGCCCTAAACTTGAGGGGAAAACTTTACACATCAAGGTTTCATTCTGTGAATAGACCGCCATGCGTTGATTAAAATGGCTCACGTGCTCCACTGGGTCTGTTTTGCCATTATAGATGGTGAAGTTTGGCCGCGTGAACCGACGGGGGAGTCTTCCCCTCTCAATGCGTCGTGTGAAGGGTGATTTAGAAAGTTGGAGCAGCGCTTTCCCCATGGCATGGCTGCCCGAGCCTCTGGGAAGGGATTTTTTGCTCACCATATCATGGGGACCCCCTTCTTGGTAAGAAAACGTCTCACTAGGAGGAGTGGCCGACCTCTGCTTGTAACTACTGCTCTGGGAATCTTCTGACGAAGGGTCAGATATGGAAGGTGTACGTTTACGTTTGACCCGTCGTAATTTCCTTTTCAGATGATCAATTTCCCTCTGCATGGCCCTAGTATTTGCCTCATTAGAGCCCCTGCTCCTATCTTGAGGATTACCGGCGGTCCGCACCGAGTGCACACTGCCTTCTCGATCTTCTATATGCTCTGTCTGTTGATATGGATCCCCGTGCTGGGATCCGAGAGATTCAGCATGGTCTGGATTCAAGCCCGCCATCATGCTATCTGCACCAAAAACTCAAGGATTCCCACAGACGGCGCCAATTGTAGGGGCACGGATCGAATTTGATATTGGATTTAGTCTCTGAGCCCTAAACAATGAATTTATAGAGAGCAGGATTTTAATCCTTGGATTTGGGTGATAAATAACTTCCAAGTCTAGCTTGATCGTAGGACCTATGCATATACTTGTCAATCATGAACGAAATGTTATTTTGTATATTATTGCCGAGGACAAGTGCTTTAGTTTCCTTACAAATTCTCCTTCTTTCTCTCTCTCTCTTTTTTTTTTCCTCCCGCTACTACGTCTTCTTCCTTCACCCTTTATAGGCCTTCTCTCCTTTTCCCTTTCTTCCACGTGTAATCCTCACCTTCTTCTCCTTTGGATACTTGTCCCATCATCCCTTTTTACTCAGGTCTCTGATGATGAAGATATGGTTCAAACCCAATGTTCAGGTGTCACTTCTTCATTAATGCGGCCAGAGAAGCAAGTGTAGAGCTTTAAATGCGGTGATAGCAGCTTTTTTCTGGATGTTCCCCTATCCCTCCCCTTTAATCTTTATCTTTATCTCTTTAGTTCCAGCACCACAGGCTTCTGTGAGGGGAGCCGTTGGACTGTTAAATCAACTACGTCATCCTCGGCAACACTTGCCGAGGACTATGCTGTCCTCGGACGTGGCATTCCTTGGTATTTGATTATGCACGTCATCCCTTCTTATCACGTGTCTTTGTAGATTTAGACGGATTGAGTCCTCGGACCATTTCTAGATGTGAAGTCGGGCCTCTTTCGTTGTGAGAGCTTGTGGGCCGGCCCCTTGCGTATAATTCGGGCCCAATGGCACTACAATAAGAATTATATTATGCATCTTCTTGTATATCTTTAAATGTATTCATGCATATGCATAGGATTACAAGCTAGTATATATTAATAGATAAAGCTTAGAGAAAGTTCAATTATAATTTGAAATTAAAATCCAATTTTACACTACATATCTAAATTTATGTGGGGACCACACCATAATTATCTACTTAAGTTTGTGTCATGTATCCATTTAAGTTTTTTAATCTTTTATGCCAAGTGAGTTAATAAGTGCAAAATGCTAAGAATTTAGTATTAATGAAATATAAATTTTTAAAAAAATCAATCACATATACTTAATAAAAATCACTACATGTTCTATTTTATTAAAAATTAGAAGAAAAAAATGATCATAAGAAGTATTAAATTTAGGTGAGAATTTTTATATTTAACTAGTTGCATTTTAAAAAAAATAATAATTTGACTAATTATTTATATTTTTATAATAAAAATTGTGTTTAATTTTAAATGCATCCATGTGTTTGCATGAGTTACATGCTATATATATATATATATATATATATATATAAATTAGATTTTAAATTAGAATTCAATTAGAGTCTAAATAATTGTGATTTTTTTAATAGTACCCGTACATTTGTAATTAATAATTTAAATTTTATTTAATTTTATTAATTTTAACAATCGTTGTGGCAAATGTTCACCAACTTGACATTTGGGTTAAAATGAGCAAGACAAATGCATAGTCATATGCATTTGAATTTTGAACGTGGAGTCAACACTTCAAGCTTGTTAGTTAAAATTAATGTTTATAAAATACGATACATAGTGTGAAACTATGAATATTGTCAATCAAGATCCAGTAAATATAAATTTATATATCATCTTAAACTTTACTCTTGATTTAGACAAGATTTTAAAAATGTGTTTCACATGCAAAATTTTCTTTTCTTTTTTTTAAAAAAATTTTCTTGAGAATGCCTTTACCGCAAGGGGCATTTCAAATTAGTTCTCCCTATAACAGCATTCACATTGAGCTCAACAACTCGTTTATTGTCAAACTTTAGTGAGTGATGAGAATAAAAGAAAGAATATAAATTGTAGAAAGTACTATAAATTATATAGTTTATATGTATGTACTGTGCATCGGAATACATAATGAGAATGCCTAAAAAAAATAATTTAGGGCTAAGTAGTTGACTCAGGGGGAGACAAAGAGATCCCTGATAGAGACTCAAATCAAGAACAATATCATTGCCCTTGATTTTAGTTCATCAAGGGTATGATACTGGGGTAATTATAGGATACACTCGAGGTACCATAAATACATATCCCTCCTCTCACATAATTGTGGATCTTAAGAATTAAATTCGTGGTAGAACTCACAATTTATATGATAAGAGAGTACGCATTTATAGTACTCCCAGAGTATTTAATAATTGTTCATGATACTAATACATATTACCAAATTTACTGCAAATGATATTGTCATAGGTATTAACATAATCCCTCAAACTTGAGGTGGCGTGGAAGAGGTCACATGGAGTTTGGAAACAAAATCTTGGAGACAATTTGGTGTTTGAGACCTAGCGAACACACCAACTAGTTGGTCTTCAGAGGAAACAAAGTGTAGGTGAAGACTACCTTACTAGAGATGATGGTGAATAAAGTGACAGTCAATTTTCATATGTTTGGTGTGCTCATGAAAAACATCGTTGTAGGTAATATAAATAGTTCTGCAATTATTAAATTGAGAAGCACCCAGACTCAAGAACCACTGAATCTAGAGGAGCTCAAACTTGTATTACAACAAACTTGGAATGCAAGATATCCGACATAAAAAATCACTCCCAGTCCACTCAAATCATCCCCCCCCCCCCCTTTAAAACATTCAAATGAAGTTCATTAAACCCTTCTCATTCCCTTCCCTCTATTGTCCTCTCCTCTCCTCTCCCTCTATCTAAACATAATGTTATTTTAAAAAAAAAATTAATATTATTCTTTGCCTTCCATTGTCTAATTTATTCATTTTTGTGTTCAAACCATATCCATTCCTTCTAGAAATAAGAGAAATTTTGTTAAGATTTAAGATTTTAAAGCTAAGTTTGGATACAGCTTATAAGCTGTCTGCGTTTTCACGTTTCACGTTTCAGTTTTTTTTTTTTTTTTTTTTTGCTCTGCCGCGTTTCAGAAGTGAGGGGACAAAGCATTGTGCGCGTACTGTGCACGCACTGTTTACGTACTTTTTTAGCAATTTTCAGCAATAAGCTCTATCCAAACGGACCCAAAATGTTAAATGGTGCAAAATTGTCCCGTGGAATTTTTGACCCTTGGCTTTTGCAGCTAGTCTGGAAGACTTGAATATTGACTTGAAATTCTGTGTTCAGAAGGTGTAATCGTGTTTGTTGAGGCCTTTCTACCACCACCAAAAAAAAAAAAAGGTTTGTTAGTGCATTGATTTTTGTTGAAATGTCTTTAACTTATAGAACTTCCTCGTCTTGTATTGCAGCTTTATGAGCATGCATTTCTACATTAGAACTTTGCGGGCGAGAAGAGGAACAGTGAAAATTATTCTCTCCTGATCATAGATCTTTCAAAAAACCTCTTTTTTTTATTAAAAAAAAAAAGTTAATTTATAAATTATATCCTCTAATTTTGACAATTTTTCAATCATTTCCTCCAAATTTTTATTTTTATTTTTTTTTTTTTTTTGAATCGTTGACTTTAATATGTTTTCAATTTAGGTATTCTATTTAGTTTCGTCCAATCTTATGATTAATTTCAGTACTTACTTTACTTTCTAGCTATGCGACTTCATGTAGTGGAATTAACAGTATGGATTGGATAGAGTTGGACGAAAAGAGTACACTTAAAACAAATAAGATTAAAAAGGGTTGAAATTAAAAGGGAGAAAGATCTAAAGGACTTAATTAAATTTGGTCAAAGTTAGAGGTGTAATATTTAATTTTTAAAAAAAAAATCTCAACCATCAAAGTATGTTTTTTTTTTTTTTTTTTTTTTTTTTTTTTTGAGAAAGATCAAATTAAGTAGAGAAAAAGAAATCTTTAGTCATATGAAAAATTTGTGCCTGTTAAGTTCAATTTGACTCGGTTTATATAGTAATTACATTACATGTTTGCTTTTTAGTAACTAATGACATTACGTGACACAGAGAGAGAGAGTTAGTTCCACGTAACTAATTATTAAGGTGAAGAAACTAAGCTATAAAAGTGAGGTACTCAAGAATGATTGACCTATCTCACAGTCTTACAGATTTCCTCCTGCCTTTGACAATATTTTTGTTTTAGATTCTTGTAGTCTTTTTTTGTGGTTCTTACTTATATTAGTAAATGTTAGAATTGTCTCTTTAGTAAATGTTATTTGCTTTCTTTACTTGGAAACTTTGGTTAGCCCGATATGCTAGAATATTCAATAATACATCTATATCTCAATCATAGTTTATAAATCTATTCATTTAGCAATTGAATTCTGTTATCTTGCTTGTCCAGATAAATCTTTAAAAGTTGTTTTCCCTCGTATTATTAAATGGCTTCCCCCTCTTGAACATTTTATAAAATTAAATACAAATGGAAGTTCTTAATTTAGATAATCCAAGAAAGGCGTGTGCAAGTGGTATTTTGCAGAGTAGTTTAGGTTTGTGAATTTATGGTTTTCTTATACTAGCATGAGACACGAAGTTTAAATTTATCTCTCTTGAAATTAATTATACTACTATCATAATTTTTTTTTTTATACAAGATAAAAATTTTACTCTAGCCTAATTTAAATGTATATGTGTGTGAAGCTTTCTCTTGGAAACTTGAACCCCGGCCCTTACCTTCTACACTTCACAAACACTTATACTTGGCTACTTTCATCATTTGGCTAGCCACTAACGATGTATTACCACTGATTGTTGTCCCTTTAATTTATGATTGCAGGAATCTTATGGCACGAGCATGGACCATCCATCTGCTTCATATATACCATAAAACTAATAGATGTGTGAATGCGATAACAAAAAGGGGTTCCCAACAATAGAGTAAGTTTATAACACATGCCCAAAAAAAAATTTATCTGGCTTTTGTTTGGAATATGAAGCAACTTAAGACTAGTGGACTGTGTTTTTTAGAGACTTATAAGCATGTTGTTGTATAAACTTTTTAATATCTAAATAATAGTCCCCTTTTATAATTTAATAAAAAAAAAATTGTTTCTTTAGGAATACCCATAAATTATGGGAAAATGGGAGAAGAATAGAATCAGAGGAAATAAAAATCTCGTAACGTAATATAATGATAAAAAAGATTTTTTTCTTTTTTTCTTTTTTTCTGAGAAAGGAATTTGTATTCTTATCAAATATCAAATATCAAAAAATTTTGTGGATCCCAATAATGGTCTATGTTACAATTTACCACGTAGACACATCAACCCAAATATTCTTATATGGTAGCGTTACTAAACTATAATATTATGGGAAATAGTAACCGTAATAGATTAGATCCCAAATGAGGAATACAATAAGTTTGGACACATGAAAAACTACAATAAGTAGAAGTATGCAATACTTCAATTTGTAAGGATTTGTATATGAATTGTATTGTGAAAGTGTAGAGGTAAGAATATAAAGAAGAGTAATGGTAGTAGGAAAACTTTTGACACAATTTTGTCACAACTTGTTCATATGATTTTGAGTTGTAAGTGGTAGAGTTATGAACTCAATACTTTTACTTCCCACCGCTCACAATTTGTTACGTGGACAAATTGTGGCAAAAATTATATTAAAAATTGTGATTTTAGCATTTTTTTTTTTTTTTTATATATATAGAAAGTAGTTAGAATCTTACAATGGGAGATCTGATTCGTGAACAACAACATGCAGGGACGATTTTTTTTTTTTTTTTTGAGAAACAGGCCAAGAAGGCCACTTTATTCAAAAGAAGAGAAATCCGACAAATATCAGTTATAAAGATCTAGCGGACGAATTAAATTTACATAAATGGGAGAAATTCAAATTTTTTTTTTTTTTTGGTTTCCCAACCGGTATCCGAACCCACTGGGCCGACTAATCCGGTTTCGGAGCGGGTCCCGGGGTTAAGGTTTTAAACTCCTCCCAACGGGCTTGCGGGGGATCGAACCGTAGTTCTCCCTACCAAGTCTAGCCCCTGGCACCACTAGACCAAGACACCGTTGGTGAGAAATTCAAATTATACCATATATTTTTTCATATCAGAATAAGTTTTATATGTAGGGCTCACAGATGAAACTCATTCTTATATATAAAAGGGGTTTCGTTAATAAGTGTTTTCAAGACATTTGTTAATGGATTATTTTAAGAAAGTTTTAATGTAACTTTTATTAAAAATATTTTAAAATATTAAATTTTTTTCCTTTTTCATAAATTTTTTTAAAAAATAGTTCTTATATAAAATCAATGCTCTCAGAAAATATGTGAATTTTTTTCGACTTATGGCTTTTAATGATAACTCTTTATCAAGCCAAAACATCAATCAATTTTTAGTGTAGGCGAGAATTGAATATCAAATCTCTTATTTAACTATCATAAACTTTCAAGGCCGGCTTGAGATATTTTGTGGCCTAAGGCGACAACGTTCAATGAGGCCTCTTTTTATATAATTTAATAAATCAATTAAAGTAATTTTCATTTATTTGTAAAAAAAAAAAAAAAATTTAAACCTCTTTTTTCAAAAAATCTAAACTATTTTTTAGAGTATCATAGTATTTATATATATATATATATATATATGATTGTATTTTAACCACTATCAACGACTAAACAAATAAGCAAATTTACATTCAAAATCACCATTTAAGGATAAAAATGAAAAGAAAATTTTAGCTCTCTAGTCTTTCATTGTTCACATCACCCTAAATTTTTTTTTTTTTTGGTTAAATACATCACCCTAAAATTGTAGCAGCATTCACCTAGCTAATGTGATATAATAAAAGAGTAAATGTAAAAAAAATAAAGCTTTTTTTTTTTTTTTGTACATAACGTGGGTCACTCATTGCTGTGTGACAAGTTTAGAAAGAGAAATATTAAAAATACTAAAGCAAATAATGACTAGAAATAAAAGGGTGAGGGGGTGACACCTTAAGAGTAAGTGAAGCTACTTTTTCAATATGTGGCTTCTGTTTTGTCTTCTACCACTGCAACGGGGAAACAAAATTTTAGGAGAAAAAAGAAATAGATTGAGAGCTTAACTCAAATCTGAAAGGTTTTTTGGAGCCAAACCTGAAGAGAGAACGATCAAAACCACAACAAATTTCAAGCTGCTACAGAGAAATTAAATGGAGAGAGAATGACAAAGTTTCTAGCAATGAGTATAAAAGTCTAATGTTTGAGATTAATTTTTTTGGGTCACTTGTTTTTAGTTTTTCTTTGTTGAGTTGTTGAGAGAGAGATTTTTCTGTTTGTGTTTTGGGAGACTGAGGGCCTGTTTGATATGTATGTTTAAATAACAATTTTCAGTTTTTTTAGAAATACATGTAAGTAAAAAAGTGTATGAAAATAAGTGTAGTGTTATTTAAAAACTGAAAACATGTGTTATGATGTACCAAACAGACCCTGAGTTGTACACTTTAAATAATCTTCTACACGGAGATGAACCGTCAAGAGCACAGCTCACGAAGAGATTTTTTTTTTTTTTTCTATTTTTTCTTTGATATAGATGAGAGATTATTAGTTCTTCTCCATAGCCCACAATTTTTTTTTTTTGTTTTTTTTAATAAAGAAATTATTTATATTCATTAATTAATATTTTAAGCATAACTAATACTTTCACACGTAAAGAGATAATTTTATCGGTTCAAATTTAGGAGTTTGTTTCATTGGGCCTTAAGTAACTGCATCAATTACATCTAAGATTGAGTTGGTATTGAAAACTTTACTATTTGAACTACGAATCCCAAAAAATATGTGAACCTTTTTTTTCTTTCTCAAAAAGAAATAATCTCGATTCTCACCCCGGTCGGACAAATATTCCTTCAGGAACGTAGGTATGACCAGTTGAACTTGAACATCATTCTATAATTCTACTTAGACCACGTGAGTGAGGCCCAACTTATACGGTGTATCTATAATTCCACAATTTTCAGCGTTCACATTAGTTGCCTCATGTGTTGAAAATTTTCAGCTTGAAATTCAGTAATTCACACGCACATTTTTGTTTTTTGGGATTTAGAAAGGGAATTTCACAGTTTCACACTTACTCATTGATACAAAACAGTTTATGTCATCCAACATTAGATATTTTTTTTTCAATCTTTCTGTTGTTGTATTATATTTATACATGAGGTCCTCCTAGTCCTCGTCAATGCTAATAAACTATTGTAGATTTAATGATTATGTGTGGCTTCTTAAAAATAAAAACCTTTTTTTATTAGTTTTTTTTTTTTTTTTTGAGAAAGGACCTTTTTTTATTAGTTGGGAGAAGCAAATGAGTATCCTCTTATTGGATTAAAAATTTTCTCTTAACTTTGGTTCACTATATATATATATATATATATATAATATATATATATATAAATTCAAGTTACACCTGGTGTAACTCTTGTAAAATTACACATTTTTTATACCGTAAGTTTCTAAAAAATCTAACGGTTAAAAAAATCATTATTAAATGTTATTGCTTTCTACTTTATCGCTTATTTAATACTAGCATTTTCTCTCTCCTTAATTATTATTGGTTTCCACTTGATCCAAAACTTCAAATTTGTGACTATCATATGCTAAAGTAAAATATCTTTTTTTTTCTTTTCTCTTTTTTGAATTGCATGCTAAACTGTCAGCGTTTTAGGGGCTGTTTGGATGGGTTTTTTTGATCACTCAATTTTCAACACTTGTCACTCGTTACTCGTCACTCGTCACTCATCACTTTAAAATACCACACCCGTTTGGCACCATCACTCACTTCCCATCTTTCAATATTTTTCACAATATTTGTAGGTCTTATACCTATCAATCAGTGCATTTTTTTTTTCCAGTACCCAAATCACCCGAACCCAAGGAAAAAAAAAAACCAAAACTGAAGACCGAACCCAATGAAAAAAAAAAAATTCAACTGGTCAAAAGTTGCGGCTGTGGGTCCTATGTGTGTTTAATGACAAAAATACCATTGAGCTATGAGTTATGGAAATTGAAAACAGTCAAAATGTGTTTTCAATGTCCATAACTCATAACTCAAAAATTAGATAATTAAGTGATAGAAACAGAGTTATAGTGCTCCCAAACGGACTTCTCGCTATGGGTTCCACCATTTTTGAGATATGAGTTATGGAAATTGATGATCCAAACAGCCCCTTAACTTTTAACAAAGATATATAAACAAAAAAAAAAACAATATATGAATAAAATATCAATAGAGCTTTCCAAAAAAAAAAAAAAATTTATTTGATGGTAGAAGAAGCAGTTCAAATGTAAAAACATACATTAAGCTTGAACTTTTACCATAAATTATAAATTATTCGAAATAATGTCTTCTATTATCTTTGTTTATCCTGTATGAGAAAATATTTTTATATTATGTGGAGGACCAAAGCATGATCAGGGATAATAATTTTTCACTGTCGTTGCATTTGCAATGCGAAAACTTTTAAACTATCAATCTTTCCTTCTTGTTGAAATAAAAAGCAACAGATTACTTTTAAATTCAATTGCATATATAATTATATAAATTTAATTTCATCATGAAATATCTATTTAATTTCTCTTTTAGGATGAATCATTTAAAAAGTAAGAGAAATTATTAGGTTCACTAGGAGAACTACTGATGTGATCCTCCTAACCAATGAGATAATGTCATTTATGTAAATGTGTGAGTGAACTTCCTAATAAACACAAGGAATAAAAAATAAAAATTACCAAGTGATATCATATTTGCATAAATAGAAGCATTTTATTAGTTGAGAGGTTAAGAAGGACCATGTCAGTGGTCCTCCTGATGGACCTAATAATTTCTTCAAAAGAAGGTTGTTGAAAATGGCAAATGCCCTTTAATCAAGTGAAAAACAATAAATATGGAGAGAAACAAAAGTAGAAAATAATAACATTTAATGATTTTTTTTTAACCGTTAGATTTCTTAAAAATCTACAAAGTAAAAATAATGTAACTTAAACCCAACCCATATATATATATATACACATATATATATATATATATATATAGGTTGTGTTTAAGTTACACTTGGTGTAACTTTAGCAATGTTACACTACTCAATATTTTTTAATTGGATGCGAATATTGACAAATCTACCGTTAGATTACATTATATTCATATATTTTTCATACTTGCTAAATTTCAAGTTGATCAGAGATTAATAGTCATTTCATCAATCAATTATTAAAATTCAAGTTTTTGTAGTTTAAAATAATACATAAAAGATAAGTTTATGGATCAAATAGTAATTAACATCCGATTGATATGAAAATTGGCATGCATATTTAAAACATATAGAACATGTAATTTAACGGTTGGATTTTTAAAATATTAATTAAATAACAAGTTTTTGGGTGGTGTAACATTATTTCGAGTTACACCAGATGTAACTTAAACCCAACTCTATATACATATATATATATATATATTTCATTTCATACCAACCAAATAATTGCATTGATTCACAGTCACTCTCTCATTATTTATCAATTTTATTCAGTTGGCACTTGGCTTTGAAAAAGAAAAAAAAAAAAAAACTTAGGTAAAATAAATCATGCATCCAAGCAGTGTTGCACCGTCATCATGGTCGCAGTCCGCATGGATGGAATTCTGTTTGGGCCATAGCCCATCGGCCCGTGTTCTTGAATCTAACACAATAAGCAGTTTGTCCTGGCCATATATAAATATTGAGCCTATTCTTTCATCTTTTTCATATAACAAAGTATCCCAAATATTTTAACCCCAAAAAAAAAAAAAAAAAAAAAAACAGTATTTCATATATCATCTGATGATCTATAGATTATTGAAAAAACCTTCTAGGCCATCCAATTGTCAACTTCAATGCAATTCATCATTAAACTGTTGTATCTCAGAAAAAAAAAAAAAAAATCATTAAACTATTGTATAACTCTAGCTCCCATATTTCCATCTATGCCGACTAGACTGGGCCACAAGGATCAGAAGTCCCATTTGACATCCCCTTAATTTTCTGGGGAACCATCCTAAGCTGACCAATTACCAGCTTCATTAAGTTTATCTTAAAACCCATGTGGTAGTAATGCATAGGCCATATGGAGTTGATATTGCAGCTCAGTGTTAACCATGGAAAATTATTCATTAGAGTCATCACAAATTTTATTATGAAAAATTTACAAATTCACATATTAACTTTTAAAATACATATTTAATATTTACTATGATTAACATTATTTTAACATTTTTTGTAATTCATCAATTCAAATCAATTCCATTCTCTCACATAATAATGTGACATATACTAATCAACTTAATTAATAAATGAGACTCGTTATTCACAAAAGATAAAAGAATATTACTTACAGAGAATACTCAATCACACGTCAAGATATGGACAAAAAAGTTTTAGTCAATCCATAATAGGCAATATACAGTGCAAAAGACTTCTTAAAAAAAAAAACACATTGTCTGAGTTTATTTAACTAAAAATGTACATATTGATAAGCATGATGTCGTAACGTGTACCCATAGACGTATAAACAAATTATGTTGGCCTACAAATTTTTATTGACTAGAATTTTCTATTATTCTAAACACCCAAAAATATGAAAAATACTTTCTATAAAACGTGTTGAGCATTAGGGTTACCACATTAGGCATGTTAATAAAAGCTTAATAGTAAATAGTTATTTTGTGGTTTCCATTGTTAATTATTCATGTTCTCTCCTTTTTCACTTCTATATTTTTCATGTATTTTAATAATGATATGATTATTAGTCATTTGGTTGATTACAATGATAATACAATAAAGAGAAATGATATGTCTACAACATTTTCACAACAAATAGAAATCTTCCAACCAATAGATAAATTGAAAACCAATTAAAACCTGTCCAATCTGTGAAGAAGTGCCAAGCATATTCAGAGCAAATAATGGGGAAAGCACGACTGCACGAGTGTCCCTTTGCATTATGCAATTAGCTAGTCAACATGTGTTATTGTACAAAAGAGAAAAAGAAAAAACAGCTTCGCTGGCGGGTAACGTTGGTTTTGGTTGGCAAAGTTTCACATGTCTCTCTCTAGACTCTACCTGCATGATTGAAACATAGAGAAAAAAGCAAAACCCAGAACAGTGAGAAGAAGAAGAAGGATCAAGAACCAACTCAAAAGTCAAAGTCGAAAATGACTATCCCTTTTCTTTGATATCATCATTAAACCTGTGATCTTAGTTTCTTTTTACAAACTTTCCCAACCTTTTGAAGACACATTTGCTTTATATCAAACTTTAAGAGAAAATTAGCAGTTCACAACATTTTTTGTTTTCTCTGTTGTCTAGTCTTGGAAAGAAGTTTCAGTCTAATGGATGTGTCTACAAAAAAAAGAACCTTGCTAAAAGTTATTGTCCTTGGCGATAGTGGGTATGGTTCAAAATTCTTACTTTTCTTTCTTTTCATTATTTTTTTCCCCATCTCGTTTGGATGGTTTGAGTACTTTTTCTTCATTATATACTTGACATTATATTTAAGTTTCTTATGCTCCTTTTCTCCAAGGTCATGAATTTCTTTGTTGGTTATGTTCAGGGTAGGGAAGACATCTTTGATGAATCAGTATCCTTTACATAATAATTAAGTGTTTTGAGTAAGAGTCCTTCTTCTTTTGTTCCTTTATGCAAATAAGCTATATATCATATCATCTTTCTCAACCAACTTATGTCTATTGAGACTGGAAGAATTGCATTTATAACGCATATAGTGTTTTGACTACGTGATGTTAATGGCAATAATAAGAGAAATCGTGTAAACTTGTATTACCATTTGACACTATACACGTAAGCTTAAATTTACCGTTTTCTAAAAAGAATTTAAGCTTATGAGACGATCTGTAATTTACCAACATGCACACATGCCTTACATTTGAGTTTACTGCAATATTCAGAAACCATTGTCAGGCTGTGCGATTCATTAACTGCTTAATCAGATATGTTTATAAGAAGTTCAATCAACACTACAAAGCTACAATTGGTGCTGACTTTGTCACGAAAGAACTACAAATTGATAACAAACAGGTCACTTTGCAGGTAGATGATCAATGCTTTCAGGAAAATCAGTCTTTTCCTTGACTTCTTTCCATTTAAAGCAATGGTTTTTAGCAAGTTTCTCTAGCAAAATTGATTGAAGTAATTGTTTGGCAGATTTGGGACACTGCAGGGCAGGAAAGGTTCCAAAGTCTAGGGGCTGCATTCTACAGAGGAGCAGAATGTTGTGTTATTGTATTTGATGTAAACGCACATAAGTCATTTGAAGCAATGAACACTTGGCGTGAAGAGTTTCTCAAACAGGTGTGATGATGCCTTTCTTGCTTCATTGTCTTTCCATGTCTTCGGTGATCATTAAGAATGCATATAATGTTAGTGTGTAATCACTTAAAAAGCTTTCTTCTAATCCTGGATATGCGCATATTTCAACTAAATAATTTCTATCCAAAGAAGGCTGTGGTGACAAAATTAGATATTACAGGGTTTAATATACGTTGAATTTTCTACTAATTTTTATGGGTAAATTTGGGGTATGTGCAACTAATGT
This sequence comes from Castanopsis chinensis, assembly GCA_032878915.1. Classification (NCBI taxonomy): domain Eukaryota; kingdom Viridiplantae; phylum Streptophyta; class Magnoliopsida; order Fagales; family Fagaceae; genus Castanopsis; species Castanopsis chinensis. Next base: position 20,475,741 of record JAVQMG010000122.1, read on the forward strand.
CCTCAATTTTCAAGTGCTCATTTTTAATTCTTCAAATTTGAATTGTGTAACAATTTGGTCCCGCTGTAAACTTTCCATCCAATTTACTAATGTTGCTAATGGTTAGCTAACATGGATATACAATATTTGGATGGAAAGTTACACTTCTGAAATTTTAAGGACTAAAATTGGGGGAGCAAAATTGCGCATGCCCCAAATTGAAGGGCGAAAATTGAAATCTACACTTTTCTTGGGAGATACCAAGAATCCTGTATCCATAGATTGTACATGTTGGTAGTTCAAGTTAATTATTCTACCATGATTTTAGTACATGAGAAGAGTGGTGACATTAGATCCTGCCAAATACTCAAGCTGATCATTGGCCACCTGGAAGTTAAATAAATCAAAACTAGGAGTTTAAAAGGGGAAATCTCTTTAAATTTTCCATATTACGGAGCCAAAGTTCTATCTCAATAAAAATATTTCATGGCTAATCTCTGCAACTTTGAAAAACATCAAGAACCCCTCAACTTTGAAGTATGTTAGTTTGTGTAAATATGGTAATGGGAAAGTATTATATTCTGTACCCTATCGAAACATGACAATGACTTGTATTTGCAACTTATAGTTCATGCGAAATTTCTCTCTTAGCTGCCTAGATTATAGTTATAGATGTCATCTTTAACCCCCAAAAAAAAGGATTGCTTCATTGACTTCTGATGCAATTTTTCTGCTACATGATGTGTGAAGAATCTAGATAATATGCAACCCAATGATTATGATGTTGGAGTTATTCTGTCTTGAGAACCATCTCTTTTTATTTCTAGCATAGTTGATTGAATGATATACACTGATCCTCATTTAACTCCAGGCAGATCCGGATACACCCAATAACTTTCCCTTCATATTACTTGGAAATAAGATTGACATGGACGGTGGAAACAGCCGAGTGGTATGGATATTGATGCATATCTAACACTAGTCAATTTTTTTTTTCTTGAGATATAACCTAAGGCAACCAGTGGTGCAGGTTTCAGAAAAGCAAGCTAAGGAATGGTGTGCTTTCAGAGGAAATATACCTTACTTTGAGACCTCAGCAAAAGAGGGCTACAATGTAGATGAAGCGTTTCTGTGTGTTGCAAAAATTGCACTGGCTAATGACCAAGGATGTGATCTGGAAAAGTAAGTACTACCCCCGGGGGCAATCTTCTATTTTTTAACCTCTGTGCAGCTAGCTGTAAAAATTTCCTCATTAGATATATGTATTCCTTAATCATAATTGCGTGAACTATACAATCCATTACTTTTTAAACTTTCTAGAGCTTACAACTAAGTATCAAAAGGCACCACTTGATAGTCATGTTGATACTGCAACAAGCTTCTAATGAGCTGATTTAAGCTGACCTATAGATTTACTTTAGATGCATTCTTCATTTGTTTTATTCTTTTGTGTTACATAATAAGAAACTTGGCTCTTTGCCTCTTTCATTTATACCAAAACTTCAAACCAGCCTTCCTTACATGGCTTTTAATTACACATTCAGTTTATAGGGTTCAGATTTCATTTTTGTAAAACTTCTTTTGTTGCTTTCTATTTTTCTTTTGGATAATGTACAAAATTCCATTAGTTCCTCAAGCTATTTTTCTCATGAGCAGCTTATATTGTATATGTTGCAGTTACTTCCAGGGTATCTCAGAATCTCTATCAGGCATTGATCAGAAGGGATTTTGTGCATGCTAAAGTTGTTTGCCAAGGATTGGATATATCTAATTCAAGCTTCTGGGGTTGTTATATACTATTCTTTTATTATTTTTGCTACTAATGACTATTTGGGGGAGGAGGTGTTTGATACTTTTCATGTATTCTAGCATTTGTCGTTTATAATTGTAAGGTGTTCATTTTGTTACTTCAGAAAGAAATCAAGTTCTTGTAACATGAACCCTTCTAAAATCCAGAACTCAGTATACATAAAAATATCCTTGTCTGCAAGGTGTGAATTTATTCAATACAGCTAGCTGCTTGGATGAAATATTGTTAATTTTGCTCTTGTTTTCCTTAATTTTCTTTCTTTTTTAGTTCACTTTAAAGATACTGTATATGCTTTACACTTGGTTGGCATAATTGAAACATAAGACCTGCTAAACTCACCATCATAATTACTTATTGTTAGATTAGTTAAAAACTTCAAATGACCACAGGACTCTTCTTTTTCTTCTTGGGCATGAATTTGTCAACTGAAAAGTACAATGGCTTGAAACAGTGGCTTTGGTTTCTTTTGGAAGGTTATGACTGATATCACTGATCAAATGCACATTAGAAGCAGGCTGAAACAAAGATTGGAAGGATTAGTATATATATATATGTACAATCCAATCCTAACTTTCTAGTTATGTTGTGAAGAAATATTTGCTAAAATGTCAATTTTATTAGTCTCAAAATATGTAATCCTGAATCTAGATTCTAGGTCCAATATTATTTTAGATAGTTGTACAATATACTTTTTCTTTTTTAATCATCAAAAAATTACTAATTCAAATTTTCTCTATCGCTCACTTAAAAAGAGTAACGAAAAAATATATATGAATTGGTCAGTTGCTAAGTTCGTGATAGTTAACAGTTAACACGTCAACTTATATAAACACATTCTCTTCTGATCTTCTCTGCTTAGAAAAATCTTTCTATTCTCATAGAAATAGTAGCCTCAAATAAATAAAATGGTAGGGGGACCACTCGAGTTCCACTACGAAAATCTACGTTGACCGTGTAATCTTCTTCCAGCCTTTCCGGAACAAAGTGACAAACAGATCTTGAAGTTTCAACGGCCAAGATCTTCTGAGCATTTTCTTGCATCTTCCGCCTAAAATTATCACATACACACATAACTACTTTTAATTATGAGAAATGATATATTCACAATATTTTCACAATATTTTTACAACAAATTTTAAATGATAGGTTGTTATTAGTTGTTATTGTCGGGTCAAAAAATTAATTTTAGTGTTAAGTTCAAATTTGAACCAATAACAACTAATCACTTATGATTTATTGTAAAAATATGGTGAACGTAGCACTTCTCTTTAATTATTATCTCTATATTTTCAAAATCTCATTCGCGATTACGTGTTTTATCTTCCTACTATAAGGAATATACTGAATTTCTTGTCAATTGTACTCACAATAAGATTTTTAAATTTTTATTTTTAATTACTATCCTATACATCCTGATGAAGCAAAGTTTTATTCACAATCTAAAAATTAAATTAATATTTTTTATAGATCTGATAATCATTGTTCCCTAGTATTTTTTAAGCATGATGGGTATTAATTAGAAAAATATGAATAAAAATAAAAGAAAAGAAAGCATGATGGGTATTAATTATAAAGGATTAGAGTTCTTAAAGTATCTTCTCCAAAAATAAAAAAAGAGTTCTTTTCTTCTTCTTTTTTTGATAAAAAGATACTTTCATTAAAAGAAAAAAAACAAACAAGCCAAAATCGGCTAAAAGAATTGAGTTGATATGTGAGTTAAGGAACATCATTCATTCACATAGAAAGACCGCTAACATATCTAACATATTTAACAAGCTTCCACCTTTGCCACAGAATGGGGAAGAGGAATCTGTTCGGACATTGAAACTAAAACCATCCCATGCGAATCACAAACCACAAAAGTTCATAAAATCCTAAATACTTATGGTTAAATTAATAATTCACATCTTGTTATAACGTTATCATTCCTCTTCCTTTGTGTGTGTTTGTTTCTAGAAAAATTAAATTAAAAAAAACATTGACAAACCTTATTTTAAAATAAATTTTAGATATAAATGGATGCTAAACTCTAAATCATTCATTTAAGGGACTTTAGGTAAATTTTTTTAATTAATTAAAAATATATGGTTGCATTGAGTTTAATTATCCTAAAAAATATATAAATACTTGTGCTACATTCCTTAATACAATAATGTGTTTGAATTTAATTAGCAAAACTAATACAACACTTAAGAAATTATACATAAGTTTTGTCTCTTTTTAATTATAAATCATTAGGAATTAGGGTTTTAAGCACTTCATAGGAGTGGTGTGGCCTTGACCTAATACGTAATGTTAAATGCAAAAACTTTACAATCTTCTTCATAAATTATTAAGGTGACCAATTGTGATTAATTTTACATTTAGGAATAGCAATTAGGTTAGGCAAAGCCTACTCATAATTAAGTGGAATTTTTTTTTCATTTAGCATTAATTTTCTAAGAATATCATTAGTTGTCCTGTTGCAAAACAAACTGGAAAACTAGCATCTCGAGTTTAAAAAACTCGAGTTCAATTGTAGAACTCAAGTTTTTGAAACTCGAGACTCAAGCGGCAGAAGATGTGGAAAAAATTCCACGTAGAACTCGAGTTTTAGAAACTCAAGTTCCACAATATTTCTGTTCACGTAGAACTCGAGTTTCCAAAACTCGAGTTCCACCATTTTTCCCTCAGAGCATCCTTCTTCTTCCTCACGTTTATCAGAGTTCTTCTTTGTGCAAATAAGACCACCCAGCGATCGTTCGTCTTCTCCATTCGTCTTCCCAACGTTTAATCAAAATCGTTTTCTTTGTCAGATCGTTGAAGACCACCCAGCGATCGTTCGTCTTCTCCGTTTGTCTTCTCCGTTCATCTTCTACGTTCGTCTTCTCCATTCGTTTCTGTCCTTCATCGTTCTTCAGGTGTGAGCCAAAATCGAAGACCACCCAGCGATCGTTCGTCTTCTCCGTTCGTCTTCTCCGTTCATCTTCTCCGTTCATTCTTGTCCTTCATCGTTCTTCAGGTGTGAGCCAAAATCGAAGACCACCCAGCGATCGTTCTTGTCCTTCATCATTCTTCAGATGTGAGCCAAAATTGAGCATCTAAGGGTTTTTTAGATCTTGAGTCTTAAAGACTCGAGATCTATGTGGCATTTCCTATCCAACTCATTCGGCACAAACTCACAAAGCGAGTCTTAGGGACTCGAGTTTTAATATGAATCTTGAGTTTCTAAAACTCGAGATGCTAGTTTGCTTATTCAATTCAAACGCACGTTAACTTACTACATTGTCTACCCTTACACAGCTAGCCTGCAAATATCCCCTAATTAAGTGTCCTATCCCCTCTTGCAAAGGGCATTATCTTGACTTGTACTTACCTTATTCCTGATTTAAAATACGTAATAATACAAAGATTGATATTTAATAACATAAACATAATTTTAACCCAATAGCAATGATAGTATAAAGCCAATCTTTAACACTAAGTCACTAATACATATAAAATAATTTTCACATCAAATTGTATGGTAATACAATATTATAAAGTCTCCCACCCTCGTCCCCGTCCCCATCCCCATCCTATTAACTCCTCAAAAGACAGGGATAAGTCAAGGTGAAACCATTTTCCCTATTCACATAATTTTTATATAGATATCTAGGGCCAAAATTTTGATAAAATTGGTTAAGTGCAGTATTTTAGGTTTTTTATTTAAAGTAAACACAAGTTTGTATTGATCATCTTTCTAAAAAAAATAACTTGAAATAAATTATGTATTTAACTATAATTGAAAAACCTAATATACTACAAATTATAATGCAACACAGATTATACTTGAGTTTTATTCTCTTTTTTTTTTTAGATATATATATATAGGATTTATCCTTGTATTTAATGATTAACTAATCACAAGTTAACATCATTCCACCTTGAATAGTTATTTTTTGCTGACATATTTTATACTTATTGGATTTTAATGCCGCTGACATAGTATCATTTATTTTTTAAAGAGTTTCAACTTATGACGTCCACTTTTGATGATAACTTTTTATCATTAGACAAGACATCAATCAGTTTTTGATGTAGACGGGAATAAAAACTCTTATACAACCATAAAAAACTTTATTAGTTGAGTTAACCGAACCCACTTACATGGTATCATTTTTTTTTTTTTTTTTTTTGAGGATGACATGTTATCATTTAATACCAAATTCCTTCTTTAAAAAAAAAAAAAAAAAATAGTGCAATTGTTTTCAGAAAAAAAAAAAGAAAAAAAAAAAAAGAGGTAGTCCAATTAAGTTGCGAAACTGTGTACGTAGTAGCTGTCTTTAATTATCGTGACCTTAAAACAAATTTACATTCTTTCATTTACAAAATATAAGCACACACCCAAAAAAAAAAAAAAAAAAAAAAAAGGTTTCGGTTCTCTCCAATGGCGTCCTCTGCAATCACGACTCGTTGCCCCTCTATTCTTCGTCTACCAACACCACGCCCATTTTCAAGCTCAAGCTTTTCATCTCCAAACTCTGTTTCTTTTCGATTCAATCTCAGCTGTCCAAAACCCATTTCAATTCGAGCAGTTTCGGTTCCAGGTTCTCCTTCTTTTACTTTTACATACATGTACTTTGAAATGATATATATATTTCATTTCCTTTCTTGATTTTTGCTTGTTAAGTTATTTAACTCTGAAAAAGTATGTGATTTGTTTTTCTTTATTTTGCTTATTTGGTAAGGTATTGCATGCTTCACAGATTGATTTAAATGTTTGCTCTTTGTTTTTGTTTTTTGGTGGATAATATAGGGAAGTTTAGGTAAGTGAGCTTGGAATTGGATTTAGTTTGCTTGAAGCTGAAATGGGTACTTAGAAAAATTGTGTAGAATATGTTAAAGTGTCCAACTTTCTAGGAACTCTTGCCCAATTAGAAGAAGAATCTTAATATCCCTTTATAGCTTGTTAATTTGTATGATAGCTTTTTGGCTCTCTTTCTAAATCTAACTTGAACTGCTATTTGGGTTCACCACAAAAAGTTAGATGGTAACACTAACAGGATTCCACAAGTTTTGGTGGTTATATGTGTGTCCTCAGGGAAGCATAAGTAAGAGAGCTTGTAATTGGAGTTAGTTTACTTGAAACTGAAATGGGTACTTACCAAATTGTGAAGAATATACTAAAAGTGTCCAGCTTTCTAGGAGATGAATGTTAATCCTTTTATTGCTTGATAATTTGTATGATGGATGTTTGGTTTTCTTTTCCAAAATCTAACTTGAACCGCTATTTCGGTTTACCTCTATATGGTTTGGTGGTTCTATCATCTATGTGTGCCATTGGGGAATCATAAGTAAGTCAGGTTGAGTTAGTTTGCTTCAAACTGAAAAGGGTATTTAGCAAATTGTGTAGAATTTACTACAATTGTCCCAACTTTTATAAGAATTCTTGCAAGTTAAATTTTATGATGTGTTTTGGGTTCTCTTCCCAAAATCTAACTTGAGCTGCTATTTGGGTTTGCCACAAAATTTAGATGGTCACTAGATTTGACAAGTTTTGGTGGTTATATGTACCATTTGTGTTAGATTTTCAGTTACATAGGAAGTTATCAATTTTAGGAGTGTGTTCTTCACATGGCTAACAGTCTAAAGGATGAATGACTCTTTGTGATTCTTATTTGTGTAATAAATGGTACATATATGACACATTATACCCTTTCTTAGCTTAGAAAAGAATTGCAGATATGTAAGAATATCACTTAACTTTTAGTTATATGACTTGTTTGAAATTCCTTGAGAAAGATTCATTTTGTACTTCATGTGGCTGTGTTAATTTCATCCTTCTCATTCAGTTAATTGGATTAAGAGTGTATTCTGCATCCATCTTTCAGTTAATGAGATTCTCACATACTTGGGAAATCATCCAGCATTGTAATTAGAATTATTTTAGAGTAAATTGCTTAATGTATATTATTATAATCATAATAAGTTCCTTCCGTGTTTTAGTTGCACCGACATCCGAGGGCATTGCACCTGCAGTTACTCTTACTGATAATGCACTGAAGCACTTGAATAAGATGAGGTCTGAGCGTAATGAAGATTTATGCTTGAGAATTGGTGTTAGACAAGGTGGATGCTCTGGCATGTCCTACACAATGGATTTCGAAACTAGAGAAAATGCCCTACCAGATGATTCCATCATTGAATATAATGGCTTTGTGATTGGTAAGCCTTTTTTATCTTACTTTCTTGCTTATGTAATGATGTACAGTTTATACAATTTGAGCCATAATTTATATCATAGTACAGGGGGTATCAATAGTGGTGTCACTGTGTCAGTCTGTGGAGATAACTTTAAGTAGACTGGTAGCCCATGCAACGGAGGGTGTGCACCCAAGGCATGCTTTAAAATTTGAGTGATGCTGTGCTATGATCTACTTCCAAGATATTTGTTATGTGCTGCTTGAATTTTAATCTTAAAAGAGACTAAAATTTCACCTTAATTCTAGAGATTGATAAGGACTTCAAATTATAAATCTAAATGTAATAAAGCCATCAATTTTCTAGGGTTTTTTTTTTTTTTTCACCAGAGTTTGTTTAGTAAAATGAAGCCCTAAAGTATTCAATTCAGGAAAAGACATTCTGTGAATGTATACAAGGAATAGTTAGTTAAAATATAGATTTAGGCCTATATGGCTGATAAGTCATTAGGATATATATTACAATTAAAAGGTTTCTGGTTATATGTATATTGTTCTGTTAAATCAGGGGTATAGTGAATTTGGATATATCTTCTGATTTCAAAAAAAGGTAGGTTTAGGGCACTAATGTGGAATGGAGGTTTAGAATGATAGGTGAAGGCTTTATTTGAGAGAAAGTTAGAGGAAATTGATGAGAATGTAGAAGTAAAAATGGAGCAGAGAGGTTTATTGAACAGAGTCAATTTTAGAAGGATTTTTGTGTGATGAGTAGGGTGATCAAATGGATTGCAACAAAAGTAGAATTTACAATTAGTAGTTAGAGCCATGCTTCCACTAGAGTTATTATTGCATCTGCCTTTTGATCAAAGGCTTTACCTATTACATAATTAGTCTTGTTAATTAAATTTTTTATTTAAAAAAAACCCTAATATCTAATCTAAGACTTGAAAGTAATTCTTTAGATTTCTTTGTGTCCATTGTACATGAAGTAGTCTTTTTGTAATAAAACATTTCTTTACTTAAAAAAGAAAAAGCAAAAGAAGACTTGAAAGTGAAACTAACTTAAGAGAAAAACAAAACTTAACAGTGAAAATGGTACCAGGTCTCTTGCAGCCAACAAAATGTTTGAATTATCATTAATCAATGTTCCAAAGACTTTTTATGGGTCCTATCATTTGCAAGTTTTATATGATCCCTTGTTATTAATATTTTAATAACTAACTTCAGTATCTTAGATGTTGCCAGTAATAACAACTTCAGGCAGAGTATTCAAATACCTCTCTTTTTTATTTGTAAGTTTACCCACACATTTAGCGAGTTTCAGACTCACAACTTTATTCTTGCAATGGAAACAGGGAAAGTATACAGAAAAGACAGTTCTTTTTCTATTATACTAGTATTTTCTATTCTATTAGTATCAGTTAGCAATCTCCGCATTTTTCTTATAGGGGAAGGGGCTGTTTGTGCTAGAGCTCATTGGCTCAAAAGCCAATATTTACAAATATTCTTTAAGCTGGAGTGTAAAGAGAACATGACACCCATCATGTATTGGATGCCAAGGTCAAAGATAATAAAATATGTTAATGAGAAGCAGTCATAACTTCAGGGCAGAGTATGTCTTCCAATGCTAACATTTACAATTGCCTTAAATATGTATATTAAAAAATTTATCACATCTTTCATGTATGTTAGTTCAAGGTCAGAGCACTAAGGCAACATGTCATAATGACATAGATGTGCTCTATTGAAATTACTATGTCGGGAACTAGATCTTGCTTGGTATCTCACTTAAATAGAAAATGTTTAACTTTGATGTTGTTAATTAACTGCCAAACTGCTAAACCTAATTCCTTCAAAAGAAGTATCACAGGTGAGAACCCCTCCCCTGTTCCCACCCCACCAAAAAAAAACTTTCTTAGGAAGCTGGGAGCATGCTCCTTTTGTTTTAGCTGGCCTCATAGGTGCTATTCATGTTACCTGAATTAATAATTTCTGAAGAAAAATGAACACGTTCCAGTTTGTCTTAAAACTTTGTGTGTGGTATGTTAATAGCTTTTAAGTGAGCCATGCTGATATGGATATTACGGGATGAATTGAAGGTCCATCTAACACAGATGACAAGTATTTTTTTTAATAATAATAATTTATTGGAAAAAATACTAGTTGGTACAATAGGGATGTTGCCTAAGTGTATAACAGTTTGTAGTTTCCCTTTTATGCAAGGTTGCATTAATTTTATGTGTCTAGTGAAGGGGATGTATTTGTCCCATTATTTAACCATTTTTCATAATAATAAAAAAAAATGTTGTGTGTCTAGTGAAGGGGGTGTATTTGTCCCATTATTTAACCATTTTTCATACTAATAAAAAAAAAATGTTGTGTGTCTAGTGAAGGGTGGGTGTATGTGTACTTAAGAAAAAATCTAGGCATCTAACTAGATGTCAATAATATAGTTGGAAATAATTGAAATGGTATACCTGAAAATACAATTCAAACAGTACAGTTAATCCTGAGGAAAGCATGAGACACAATTATAGGGGACAGATGAAAATGAAGTGAAACAAGGGGCATTGATGCCAAGACCTCAATTATAGGGTTGATTCTGGATAAAAATTTGAGGGTTGGTAGCTGGGAGTAGAGAATACTTTTTATCTCTTTGGATTCTTTAATACCTTGACCTTTATCATTAGCAATGATAGTATTGTTCAATATGATAGAAGTCAGATCTAGTTGTCAATTATTGGGAGAATGATGTCCACACAATAAAGAATAATCAACTCAACTGAAGCTAGATTGGTGCTTAGGCAAGATGATCATCAATAGATGAAGCATGTATGGTGCTGTGATCTCTTGCAAATTGAAGATGATTGAAAAAAAGAAAAAGAAGGAGAAGGAGAAGTCCAAAAGAAAGGCAAGATAATCATCTATACATGAAGCATGTATGTGTTGTTTCAGATTTTTTAGTGATCTTTGATAATGATTTGGACAAGCACCACCATTATCACTGGCTATAAGTTCATGATTGATCCATTTCAATGCTAAGACACCTGGGAAAACACTAGTTTTAATGTCCTTCTATCATTTCATGCAGATGTGAGCAAACTGAGGTACCGTATGGGAGGTTTTTACAAGATGTCATGATTACTAACTATGAATAATGTGGGTTGCCTACACTTAGTGCACCATTGATCTCTTCTGTAGTATTAGCATTGAAATTAATATGACAAACAATACAGCACTCTTGCTTTACTCTGATTTCTGGAAGTCAGTGTGTTTTTCATTTAGAGGAAACTTGATACACTTGAGTCGTGTATTGAGACAATCATGCCGTTCATCAATTTAAAGTTCCTGATGTGATTTGGTTAACTGATAACTGGCTATCCAAATACTAAATTGCTTAAAAGGATTTAATTCCAGAATTCCTCTGCACACACTACATAATGTGAATGTGATAGAGTCCAACACCTTCATCCTTCTAATGCGTTTATTATTATTATTATTATTATTATTTTTTGGCAGTTTGTGATCCGAAGAGCCTTCTTTTCATATTTGGGATGCAGTTAGACTACAGTGATGCTCTAATCGGCGGAGGCTTTGCCTTCAAGAACCCCAATGCCACTCAAACATGTGGTTGTGGTAAATCCTTTGCAGCAGAGATGTGAAATTATGTGTAAAATAGCTGTACTAAGAGTAAATAGATCATATCAATAACTTTGAAATTGTGTATCCACTTTTTGCATTGGATTAATTTGCCAGTAATGTATAATAAAAGCATTTTCTCCCTCAAGCCTTCCAATTAGTTAATTTTTATATTCTAATGCATTTAATATTTCCATAAACTGCTGCCAATTTCTGGATTCACATCATATAGTTGCATCCTAACTAAACCACAATATCGGAATGCATGCAATGCTCTATAACCCGGATAGTACTTTTTTGAAATCTGAATTTGTCTCTTCAACACAGCCTTAAAACACCGCAATTTGGTAGATATCATTTATTACTAAATTCCGCCCCACCCTTGATGTAATCATTAATGCTCTATCATGTGTAACTGTTTTCAGTTCCATAAATTACATGCATATCTGCTAGTGGGATTTCAATTTCTTTATCTTCTATTCTGGAAAAAAATAAATAAATAGCAGAGCCTTAGTGGCGTGCTCGCATGTTCGATTTGCTGCCTTCATTGCTCATTGGTCTTCATAGAGCATTTCTGAATCATCTCAATTTGCTTTTTAAATTGATGATGTTATATTAGTTTGAGTTTAAATATTAACCAAGTTGTGCTGCACACTTTGCACAATGCTAGGGAGTATGTCAACCATTAACTTTTCTTCTTGCCATACAACAATGCAAAGATCTGACCTTTGACCCTCACATAATAGATGGTCCGGCTTCGTTGCAGGATAGATAGATAATTACATTGCAGGGAACCCGGTGCCACAAACACATCTAGCAATGTAAACACTCTTCACAGATCTTAAACACAAGTTTCACCATAGCTGTTCGGACTCAATGTTAGTTTATTAACAGGCTCTTCTGCTACTCTCCAGTCCACAGCCCACCCTTGGAAGAACTTTGATAAAGCTATCTAATTCTTGCAAAAGAATAAGGAAAAAAAAAAAAAAAATTTTGGGGGGGTGGGGGGGTGGTGGGGGGTGATGACTGATAATTTTTAAGTCATTGTAGGAACAAACTGAAATATCCATTTACAAAGAAGCAGCAGCTTTGGCTGCCAACAAATCAACCGTACAGATCAATGTTAGAACTAAACATTATTGATCAAAACTTCCTAACTAAGAAATATTGCTAATCAAACTATGGCATTAAGAAGCAAGGTTGTTTCATTAAGCAACAAGCCTCGTGATCAGCATTGTCCTTGTACATTCTTACAAGGAGTCATTCTGACCATAACATCAGTTGCAATTGACTTGGAAAGCAAATCCTCACCCTTAATGCACCTAGCCTCTAGCAATCCATTGTTTACACACAGCCACTGTATCACATCCGAGAATAGCTTCGAACTTGTTGGTCTATAATATGGAGCAGCAAAAGCACAAGGTTGTTGCGGTTACTGTATTACTCTTCTGTCCTGAGCGTTGAGTTCAAGCCAATTCAAAAACCAACATTATTTTACAAATTTCTTCTAAATTTTGTGATTGGACCAAATTTAGTTCTCATTTGATAAAATGTGGGTTGTGACAAAACCTACAAAATTATATCTTAATTTGTTGTACTTGGGAGGTCAAAGAACATTTTTTTGCTTGAGTAGGGAGGTGGTTGTAAATTCATCAAATTATCTTTTCAATGAATTTCCCACTATGCGAAATTATTAGGTACTCTCAGAATATTATAATGCGTATTTCCTTATCTCACATAAAATCGTGGGTCTCACCATGAATTTAAATAGTGGGACCCACTATTCATGTGAAAGAATGTAGTACGCATTTATGATATTCCGGGAGTACACAATAATTTTCCTCGCACTATGGGTTGAACACCAAATTTCCTTTCTTAAGGTACCATATTTAAAACAAAGTTAATCAAAATTCAAAAGATTGTGTTTCTCTTGTTTTGTTATTAATAAATGAAATTATAAAAATGGGAATGTAGCAACATACCATCTTTCTGGTCGTCTTTCTTCTGCTTTTTAAACGGTTTTGGAGGGCAATTCGTGGCAATCTTCTGATCACTTGTATTATATTTGTTGATATTTTCTTGCTTGGCTGCATGCAGGTCCAAGATTTTACAAAAACTGTAGGAGTTTTTTCTTTTTTCTCTTTTTGAGACTTATAAATATAACTCATATTATCATACATTTGTAAAGGTTGAACAAGTAACCAAACCTTCCAATCCTTATTCGAGAGTGTAGAAATGCCATTTGGTACAAAGACCAATGGCTTGTAATTATAAGATGGTTGCCGAGAAAAAAATAATATTAAAAGAACAATAAGACATTACAAAATGCTAACACTGGTGTCATAAAAATTAATAAACGTTTTAAAATAAACTTAATTTAAATCAAACTCTAACAACCTACCCTTTGGAATACGGTTCTCTTCTAGCAGTTGTGCCTTGGGCTGCTCGTGTCAAATCTGCATGTTAAGCCATTTTAATTAGTAGTTGGGAAATCTATATTTAATAATATGTTGGGAAAACTGATAGATAGAGCAAAGAGATATTTTCTTAATCCTGCTGCTGAAACTTGAAAGTACTCTATCATACATACAGCTATCCAAAAACAACTCTATTTGTGATCTTTTTATTGCTTGCTAGGATCTATATAAAGAACTATACATGTTCAACAATACAAAAATATAAGAATGAATTACAAGCCAAGACTTGTAACTCAGGGGTGTTACTTTGTTCTTTTGTGGAAGAGAACCAAAGTTTGAATCCCTCCTCCCCACTTGTTGTAAGCAAATAAATAAGAAAAATCTACAAATTTTTAGTTTTGGAACCCATATTAATGTATGATTTGGTAATTGATAAACAACAATAAAAGGCACCACAATAGCCAATAATATTTATTATATAAAGTAACTCTGTTTTTAAAAAAACTCAAAACAATCTACCATCTCTCCTAATGTTTTCTTGTCTAGTAAGTAATAAGATTACCCTTTGGATTCTTTTTCTCTTCTGATAACTTTGGCTTTGTATTTGATTGGTTGTGCACAGTCGATATCTTTGTAAGGTTGGGATTGTGTGGCTCTTCTGGGACATGGCTGGAGACAATTCCTTCATTGCAATTAGCGCCCCGTTCGCTAACATCCTTTGGCTGCTGCTGTGGCTGCTTCTGCTGCTCTATTGGAGTCCGAGTGGGCATTCTAGTAGTATGGTTGTCCTTTCTGCAAGTTGAATATTTATATATCAGAGAAACTATGAAATTTCTTTCTAGTTCCTTTAATATCTAAAGCATTCTAGAACTTGTTGCTAGGTTCTTCAAATAATAAGTGATTTGCTCTTCATAAGATTCTCAAAGAATATTCCTTGATGAATAAAGAAAAATAATGGCAAGGGGATTTATGCTGCGTTGCTAATTAAGTACTATACCTGTATCCTACCTGGAAAGGAATAAAGCTTAAACCATGGAAAGGGGATATATACTAGATTGCTAATTAAGCTATATTTATCTATATCCTACCTGAAAATGAATAAAGCTCAAACCGTCCTTACATTCCTTTGGTCTAGTTAGTAGTCTAGTCTAGTCATGAAAAATCACATGCATTACAATAAAGATCATAATTCAGAACCTTACTTTGATCATTTAGCTTAGCTTCAAATTTCAGAACCTTCTTTCCTTTGGTCTACTAGAAGCATGCCATGCTTTACAAATAGAACCTCACTTTCATTTTCAAGATCCAATCCCACTTTCTATCCAATGATCTATAAAATTTTAAGTCAAAAGGTGCTTCGCGACATAAAGGATCCTCTTCATTTACTTTTGAAATGAAAAAAGGTTTAAATTAAGGTGAGGTTTTAATATTGTACTCAAATAAGGTTACAGCATGGTGTCCTGTTATTTAAGATCAGTTTACATTCCACTATAAAATGGACCATTACATTTTCAAAACAAATTCAAGGGATCCTCTTTCTTTTTTCACTATACTATTAATGAGATTAGTAATGAGTTAATGCACTGCCAAATGTAGCGTAAAGGCATACCATTTTAATTAAATTCTAATTCGCTTTCACATTAGAGAAGTCTACAATCGCACCCTTTTTGGAGGGTATGATACCTCTACTAGTAACAAGGTTACACATAATAGTAACTTTGTCACACCCATTAGTAACTCATGACACATTGAATAGTATATGATTATACAGTTTTTAAGTATTTTTATTTTATTTTATTTTTTCACGTTAGATTGTGATATGATCAAATAATATAGGGTCTATGTAAAATCCAACGGTAAGTTCTACTATGTTATATGATAACCCGTGTTTTAACTTTTAATATTTGTTTTGATCATTTTGGATAGGCCGTAACAAGGTCACATATATAGTAGATTTCCTATAAGTAGTAACTCATGCTACACTAAACAGCAATTTCGTGATTGAATGAAGCTGGAGTGATGAATTAAATCATTTTATTTTACCTTTACTTAGAGTCTGTTTGAATACTGCTTATTTTGTTGAAAACTGAAAACAATAAAAAAATAATAATAAAAAGTTACTGTTCACATGGCTAAATGCATTGTTCATGGACAATGATCCATGTAAGAGGCGCTCAGCTGAAAAAGCAAAAAAAAAAAAAAAAAAACGTAGGAAACGTAGACGTGGGAAGTGCAAAATGTGCTTCCCAAACACTCACTTAAAGTCCGTTTAAGATTTGTTTATTTTGCTGAAACTGAAGACTTCTTATTAAAAGTACTATAAATAAAAGTAAAAATTAGCTGAAATAATACTGTGAGATCCATAAATAATATCAAAAAGTGCAGTAAGATCTATGAATAATATCAAAAAAGTGCATTGGAATCCATAAATAATATCAAAAAGTGTAGTGGATCCTATAAATAGTAACAAAAATAAGTTAGATAATAAAATAAGTTGGCAAAAATAATCTATGCCAAATGGACACCAATTAAGAAATTGAATTAGACTTTTTTGGAGTTAGTGAAGGAAAGTTCAATTATTTAACTAACTAATCTTGTAAGTACTCTCCAATCTCCATTACCGCTTGGAAAAGAGGGACTAAAGGATCTTAAATTTGTTTTTTTTACGTAGAACAAAGGATCTTAGTTGTACTATATATGGTTTCTTTTATAAATTTGGCAGGAACTTAAAAAAAAATATATTAATAATAAACTGTAAACATAAATTAGTACTCTCAACTTTGATTTTCTGTAAAAATGCAACTTGAAAAATAATTTTAGGGCCCGTTTGAATGGAGTGGAGAATGAGGGAGAGTGGAAGGGAGAGAGAGTAAAGTAGAATTGGCTAAAAAATAAGTTAATTTAATATCAAATATACTCTATTATATTATACTCCCCTCAATTTAAACAGACTATTAAGGATCGTAGCTATAAAATGGATAAGTATATTGTCACAACATGAACAAAATTGATTTGCATATCTGTTTAAGATATTAGCAGGTAATTCACTGTTGATTTAGTTGTCTTTTGATGAAATTTGAGATATTATCTATAACAACGCAATGTAATTTTCTTACCTTAAAACATTCTTTCCTTTCTTTTTTTTTTTTAATGAATCATTCTCTTTTTATCTTTCCATGGGTCGGGATTAACATCTTTTTTTGTTTTTTTTTTTTTTTTTGTTTGAGAATCTGGGATTAACATTTCATTTAAAGTCAACACTTTTATTTATTTATTTATGAGATATACTTTTTTTCTTACCAAAAATAAAATTAAGAGGATAAGGAGCATTAAACCAAAGTTCTCTTCGTGATAGTGATAATAATAATAATAATAATAATAATAATAATAATAATAATAATAATAATAATAATAATAATAATAGGTAAAGTAGAGAGAAAATTCAATTAAATTTCAAATTGGAATTTAATTAAAGTCTAATTTTGCGTTATGTGTCTCATCTAATCCAAATTTTAGAATTTTATGCCAAGTGAGTTAATTTAGTGTAAAAATTGTTTAATTTTGCGTTACGTGTCCCATCTAATCTAAATTTTAAAATTTTTGTGCCTAATTAGTTAATTTAATATAGAAAACGAGGAGTCCAATATAATAAATCATAAAAAATATAATCATATAAATAAATAAAAAATTCAAATTTATAAGTCATTTATATATAATAATAGGTAAAGCTTAGAGAAAATTGAATTAGAATTTGAGCTTGTGGGCACTACACCATAATTATCCACTTAAACTTGTGTCATGTGTCTATTTAAGTTTTTTAATCTTTGTGTCAAGTGAGGTAATGAGTACAAAATATTAAGAATCTAATATTAATGAACTATAATTTTTTTTTTAAAAAAAAAATCACATATACTCAATAAAAACTACCACATGTTTCTCAAAAAATAAATAAAATAATAATCACCGCATAACAAAAATCACCACACTTTTTATCTTATTAAAAATTAGAAAAAAAAATGATCATAAGTGGTATTAAATTTAGGTAAGAATTTTAATATGTCATTAATTACGTTTATTTTAAAAAAATAATTTGACTAATTATCTATATTTTATGATAAAAATTGTGTTTAATTTTAAATGTATCTACATGTATGCATGAATGCATGTGTTACATGCTTAAAAAAAATTAATTTGACTAATTATTTATATTTTTATAATAAAAATTTGTTTAATTTTAAATACATTTATGCATTTACATGGAGTTACATGCTAGTATTACTAAACTACAAAGCTATTTAGTATTTGCCAAAGGAAGTGACTCCAAAATAAGAAAAGCTAGTGGTCATTTTGTTACCAGCATGCACACAATTAGTTGCATACAAAAATAAACTATTTCTCCCTTAAAAAAAAAAAAAAAAAAAAAAAAAAAAAAAAAAAGAGAAAAAGAAGAAGAAGAAAAATATCTCTATCTCAAAAGGAAATGCCAATTAGAGAGGATCATGATCCCTTAAAATAATTACTTAGAACTAGCCATGATAGACTTTGATGTTGAATTTCATTACCTTTTAGTTTTTTTTTTTTGGGGAAGATTATTACCTTTTAATTATTTTTAGAATAAAATACAATTATATTACTAATCTAGCAACTCTACTACTGATTTAGAAGGAACACTAAATTTATAATTAAAAAAGGAAAATATTGGTTAGTAAAATAAATTTTTTTTTAACATCATCGCCTAAAAATTTAAATTAGATGACGCATGAAAAAAAAAAAATCTATCAACCAAATCTTCAACATAATAATAAATCATCTCCAATTTCCCTCCCACTTCTTAGGGAAAAAAAAAAAAAAAAAAAAAACCTCGTTTAAACTATTAAGCAGTTAGGACCGTCGATATGGGATAGTTGAATATGAAGAAGATCTAACGGCGTTTATATAAGGAAAACCTAATCAGCTATCACACACTCACACAGTAACATTTTTTTTTTTTTCACCCTCTCTGTCGCAGTCTCAAAACAACAAAAGCTCAGCTCACGCAAACACACCCTATCAACCAAAACAGCTCAAAACGACGCTGCCGAGAGTCTACTCCGATCATGGCCTTCTCGTCCCGCCTTTTGTCCAAATCCAAACAGGTCTGTCACTCACTTCCTTCTATTCCCGATCCGAATACCGATATTCCTATCCCTGTTCTGCTTTTCTCAAATCTTCGATTTCGTTAACCAATTTTTTTGTTTACTAGTCTTGAATCTGTTTGGATACTCTGAAAATGCTTACTTTTTAGGGATGCCATAGAGAATCGTGTATTAGATCTGCGAAATGATGACTTTTTGTTTCCATTTTCTTACTAACCAAACAGTGCGTTAGGTTTTCTTTGTTCGATGGATTGTTATTGTGGATCTGTTGGGTGTGTAGAAGTTTAGGGTTTGGAGTGTAGGAAATGGTGGATTGTTAGGATTTGAAAATTGTGTAAAAGCATGATTTTTTTTGTTTTGATGTTTGTGTGTGTGTGTGGGTGGGCTTATCAGTGTTAGAAATTCTATGTGTGTAGCGAATGGGTAGAATAATCGGCATGGCAACGATAGTGTAAAGGCAGAAATTGATATTTAGTTGGATTCATCCTTTTGTAAAAATATACGTTGTGTAATGGGGAATGAAATGAATAAAAATGAAGGGTTGTTTGTGTTAATGTTTTTTAATCCGAAAACAATAACAGTAATGTAGGTGTAATAATCGTAAAATGGTAATTGTGTGTGTGTGCGCGCGCGATTGTTGTAGTTAGATAAGGTGGCGTGAGGAACTAAATTATGTCTATGTGACCTATTGTTTTGGAAAAAAATTACCTATGTTCGGATGGAGAGAGAGAGAGAGAGAGAGAGTAAAGGAAAAGGGAATATGAGGGAAAATGTACTAAAGTTTAGTGCATTCTGGCCACCTTTCCATCTCATTTCATCTAATTCCCATCTCCCACAGTTCTTAACATACATGTAAGATGATAATTAACTACAATGTAGCGTGTTTTGATGCAAGTGGACAATTCCCCCCCCCCCAAAAAAAAAAAATCCCACATTCCATTCTCTTAGTTGGTGATGTTTTGTAAGATTTGGCTGCAGTTTCGACCAAAATTAATTTGCTTCTTCTTATGGAACTTAAATTGCACAAAGCTCCAATACTTTTAATTTTTTCTCTCACTCATGTCAATATATGTACATATATGAATGTGTGTATATATGTGCTATGTGTGTATATATATTTGCTTACTATTTTATAGGATTTGGTCCATGCAATGAGTTGACTTTATACTCTATTTTTATTCTTACTTGTTCTTTCTCACTTTTTCTTTTCTTGTAGATACAGTTTTGTGGTAGCCAAATCACCTTTCAACAAACACATGCTATTCCAGCCCGTTGCTTTGCCAAACAAGCTGATCGCCCTGCTCTAAAGGGAGATGGTAAGTGAATATGAAGGTTTCTTGTTGTTGCCATCAATTATTAGTGCTTTTAAATGCATATTGGTAGCTTTCCATCACATGGCATGTAACTACATGTGTGTATTTGCATAAACAGTCATGTGCACACGTCATGTGTGTCTTATTTGTCATTCCATGCTTATAACTTGCATATGTTAAGATTTCTAGGATTTTTGTTGTAAATATTGAACACCATTTATTCATGCATGTTAAAGATATCATGTCTTATTTGTCAGTCCATGCTTATAACTTGCATATGTTAAGATTTCTAGGATTTTTTTGTAAATCGTGAACACATGTATTCATGTATGTTAAAGATATCTCTATGATCACGCAGGATGGTTACTGTAGAAAGTGGAACCATGATATTATTCATAATCATTTCATGACATCCACTGTTTGGGACAATTCTTTTGATGGATCTGTCAAATGTTGCTATGTACGATGATTGTCATCATATATTGACGTATTAATGATCCATTACTAATAGATTTTTGTTTAATTTTTGGTACATATTTTTTTCTTTTATCAATGAATTCTTTGCCTGCACGAACTTTTAACTGACAAATGATTACATTTGAACCCAAAAGAACTGTTGAAGGGCATCTTTCTTGAGGTTAAGAATAAATTTGAGACAGCCATGGGGATACTTCGCAAGGAGAAAATCACTATTGACCCGGAAGATCCAGCTGCTGTTGCTCAGTATGCCAAGGTCATGAAGACAGTAAGAGAAAAGTAAGTATTTGTTTTCTTTTACCCTTCACCTATTTTCCACCATGATTCTTCTAATGTGTATCTACCTCTTACTGTTATATTGAAACAATTGCTATACCTGTTTGTGTATGCATGCATTAATTTTTTTTATTTGGTAATTAGTTTATACAACTAGTGGATCTTTTGGGGTAGATGTTATTTGAGTCAAAGCTCATCAGCATACATTCGTAAATTTTTTGAAATGTTTCTGTTGTGCAAATTTCAAGGGGGAATGTATATAATAGTGATATATATGTATGTATGTATGTATGTATGTTGCTATGTATGTATGTTGCTATGTATGCATCTATTCATGCATCTTGTACTACTGCAAAATTGGAGGAAAAACATATGTAGGGAGTGGCAAGTAAATGTAAAGGAAGCTGGTAGAAAAGGAACAAAACTACTTTTATATTTTGGGGGTTGGGGCAAACGATAGCGCTGGGAAGGGTTATAAAAATTCCAATAAAGAAAGGGTGAATACAATTTAAGAATGATGATAGGATGCATCCTAATTAGACTTAAAAGGTTTACTAATTATATATTAATATCTTTTTCCTAAGTATTCTTAATTCCCAACTGCAGAAGCATCTGCGCTTTGTTTTCTTGTATTCTCTTCCTGTTTGTATCTATTCCCCCCTTTTTATTTCTTGTTCTGAAAAATATTGAACATGAATAAGAATATTGTGCCTTTTGATTGGGAACCCTTAATTTCATGGTTATCATTTGAATTGGCTCAAGATGGAACAGTTATGCATTGTTAAAAGCTTATTGGTCCACACTCTTGAAATTAAAATCTTTTTAACACAAACACAGTGATAGTGCCAAGTCAAAAATGAAAATTTGGATTTCATGATTGAAATTAAATATGTTGATAAATTTGGGCATTCCTGGCTTGGCTGCATTTATGGAATATCACATGCATAATGATATTATTAATACATTAGATTTGATTAATGATACTAGTAAGCATCCTGTTAATAGTGCGATTAACATCCTTCCTCAACTGCTTATATATCACTGTCCAAGAAGTGAAGAATAAGTTCATATCTCCATTGTGGGTAAATCACTTTCATTTTTATGTACTTGGTGTAACCTATATTAAGTATGATGAATTCGCCTATTCATTTCTGCTGTGCTTTCTGCAGGGCTGACTTGTTTTCAGAATCCCAAAGGATTCAGTTCACAATACAATCACGAACTCAAGATATTCCTGATGCACGATCATATCTTTTGACATTGAAGGAAATACGAATCAAGTATGTGATATTCTGTTATTCACCTTATTGCATCCTCTACTTTGGATGAGCTCCTGCTGAAATCTATTTGTAGGATTCTAAATACCTTATTTCTACATCACATGTTATTCATGCTTACATACATATATTTTTTTTGTTGCAGGAGGGGTCTCACAGATGAACTTGGTGCGGAGGCAATGATGTTTGATGCACTGGAAAAAGTTGAAAAAGAACTCAAAAAGCCCCTTATGAGGAATGACAAGAAAGGAATGGCTATTCTTATGGCTGAGTTTGATAAAATCAATAAGAAGTAATTGTCATCTTAACCTATTTGAACTTCGTACCTTTTTTTTTTTTTTTTGGGAATATCAGTAATTTTTTAACTTGATCTATGTGGCGTGTAAAGTTGTTCCACTTAGCGAGCTAGAAAGTGTTTGCTAGGTGTACACAAGCTTTGTTGTGTTTTGTTGGTAGATCATCTTACTTTCCATTGGTCCTTAGGATTATGTGGGCTCATCTGATCACTGATGTGTATACCAATGTACTTTTATGTTCTTACTGTTTTCATGGTTACATCATACGGATTATTAGTGCTCTGGTTCAAAGAGGAGTCCCTGGGAGAGTTGGCATGTCTGTAGCAATTAAAGTAGTTCCTCCTGGGCGGATATTTGTCTTTAATAAATGATTTTTAGGAAAGGGAATGAAATTTCAAGATATAAAGCATTTTTGTACCAGCTAAATTAGTGTCTTACACAGCATTTGAATTTTTCAATGGAGTGAAAATATAGGATTGGTTTTTGTATGCAGCTCACTTTTTTATTTTTTATTTTTATTATTATTTTAAGAAAGCAAGAAGAAGTCTTTCTTTTTGGATAGCTCAAAATAATTCTTTTGTTTCTTCATGCGACTCTATTTGCTATTCTGAGAAAATTATATGATAAAAGAAAATATATCAATGTGTGAGAACCCATGCACTTTTATTTCTATTCATCTTCACTGGTAAAAGGTTACAGGTTGATTAATGAAGTTGGAGTTTTCGTGTGAGATATAGCATAGATTGCTTTATGTGATCACTTATTCAACATGTTTATCTGTTAAGGATGAGTTTAGTACGATTCTATTATTCAGTTAAATTTGTTTGTTTGAATTAACTTCTCCTTTTAGGCTTTCTATGTGTTTCCTTTTACTTACATGGTTGTGTGAATATAGAGGTGAATTGCTTATTCCTTTTTTGAAGTTTGTCACTCTTTGAATTATTAACACTAGGATTGTGAGGCCTACTGGTTGTTGATCTGGTTGAGGACTTGTCTGAACTCTGGGCCATATGTCAGACTGGCTGTAGCCTTTTCTGTTTTTCCTACTGTATTTAATTATGAATGGTAGCAAATCTCAGATTTTTGTGATGGTGTATCTCTGTGGTACTTTTTTGTTGCTTCTCTAGTTGAGGTGTGATGTAGATTTCATTGCTTTTTTTTTTCTTCCTTCCCTAATCTTTCCAGGCTTGGAATTCGAAAGGAAGATTTGCCCAAGTATGAAGAACAGCTAGAACTCAAAATTGCCAAGGCACAGCTAGAGGAATTGAAGAAGGATACTCTTGAAGCAATGGAAACTCAAAAGAAGCGGTATGTTGATGCTTGCTGACAATCTTATTCTAATCATTTTTTTTCTTTGAAAGTCAATTTCTGGTGGACCATTCTGGGTCTCCTAGATGATTGGGAGATCAAAATTTCTGGGAATTCTTTGTGAGCCTTGACTCTTGCTTGGGAGAAAATTCAATCTGATCCCTTTGTTGATTTTTATAAATAGCTATGAATATGGTTTTGTGCAAAAATGGATTTTAACTATTGAGACCACCAGGGTAGCACAATTGGCTACAGACCATGCCTCATGAAGAGAGGTCACTAGTTTGAATCTTTCATTCCCCCTCCCTCCCCTAGGGGCCTAAACTTATTGTTAAGATTTTTAACCATTGAAATATGTTCAAGGGTCTTTATGCCTTGGGTCTCTCAAGTTAAATTTTTAAGTATAACTTCTTATATAGATTAGCATATATATATATATATATATATATATTTGTTGGAAAAGAGATTGAGATGAGAGGAGAGGATTCTTCTGATATAATGTAATTTGAAATTTATTGAGTCTAGTGCTGATTGAGGTGGTTTCTATATGGGGATTAGTTTTTTTTTTTTTTTTTTTTAATTGTTCAAATTCAGAGGCTAATGACAATTTGGAGGCCTCAGCTAAGTTGCAAAGTCTGTATTGGTCCATTATTTACATCCAGGGTGAAAGGTACACAGTAGACCAACGTGGCCAAGTTAGATTAATAATATTACTGGAAACCTTATATTATTTGTCTGTTTAGTAGACATCTCTGCAGATTTTTAACCTTAACTGATTTGGAATTAATACATGGTCTTGGTTTGATTTCAGGGAGGAATTCAAGGATGAGCAAATGGTTGATCCAAAGTCGTTGGATATCCGAAACTTTATCTAAGATTGAGATTTGCCTTTTACTTGTTTTTTTGGGGTTAAATAATTGTTTGGGCAGAGTGAAAACCCTCAATTTTTGTTTGGGAAATGGACATTGGAGAGTAAATCTCCATTTTTCTTTGTAACTATTGTATACTTGGATATGGATATCTGGTCAATGAATTCCAAATAAGTTTGTGGTTATTACTAGAATGCAAATCTTTTATAAATCACAGGATTTGAGGTCCAAAGGATTCAAATCCCATGATTTGTAATTACATTTTTTGTGAAGCTGTTATTTAGGAACTCTAGAAAGCATTTTTGAAATCTCTAGCAAAGTAACATATGGATAAATCGTTGCCTAGTTATTCGCTAATGGGTTTGTAATTGCATTTTTTGTGAAGCTGTTATTTAGGAACTCTAGAAAGCATTTTTGAAATCCCTAGCAAAGTAACATATAGCCTAGTTATTCACTAATCCCAATAGCGTAGGGTTTGAGCGTCATATAGAAATTCATGCTTTGAGTCATATTCCCATACTAGCTGGTACACACTGGTGTTAAAGACCCTAACAGTTACTTCCAGTTATTACTTTTGTTTTGCATTTACGTTTCTAAATAGGTGTTCAAGCAACATTAATGGTACAAATCTCACATCTAGGGACTGTCTTTTAAGATTTGCATCACTAGTCTATATTTTTTAGTAGACTCACTCCGGGAAGCATTAGAGGGACTTATTTCAATTTCATTTCCGCACAACATATAAAAAGTAGACTTTGTGTAGTAGAGCTGTAACGTTGGCAAGGGAGCTGTGCATTTTTCAGGTCAAGTTTGAAGGTGAATGTAACAATGCGATTTCTGCTATCAACAAATATTAAATAGTTGTCCACTGAATAGCATTTAAGACGTTAAGCTCAAGAAGGGAGCCTACATCCAAAATTTAAAAAAAAAAAAAATCATGAAAGTGAAAGGGAGCTACTGATGCCTTGCATTAAAAAAAAAAGACATTCTCAATTGGTGTCAATCTCTTTAAAATGTTTGAGCTCTATGTGTTTGTTAAACCCACTAGCCGAGGAATAACCTTGCTACTCCAAGGCGACAAAACAACACCATCTGTAAGAAGGGACAAAAACAATTCTACTGAGCAAAGGATGTTGACGGCCAACTTCAATTGCTACAGAGAAACTCATTGTTTGTTGTTACCTTATTTTTACTTAATTGGGTTAAGCTTTTGGTTTTATCTTTTTACCCTGTTGATCTTTCATTCATTAGAACTATAATGAGAATAAAAATTGGAAATTGTCAAACCATATCATTTAAATAATGTATTATTGAATTGGTAAGAAAAAATAAGATCATACTCTAAATTGATACTTTCTTGAATTTATTCGGGAGAAAATTGGCAATTAACATTAATTTTCAAATATTATAATTAGTAGGTACTGTTTGAAAAGTATATATTTTAGTAACATCCCGACTCTTAGAGAGTCGATTTTGAAACTATAAATCGAGTCTCTGGAACTCGATTTCCATGTTTTGATCAAATCCGATATGGCATTTTTTTCACGTGGCGACTACTTGGAAATCGAGTTATATCTTCACTTTGCTTTCTTGTCTTCCTTTTCCTTCTTTTTTCTGCGTTTCATTTCCTTCTCCTTCTTTTTTCTACAGACCCAGCTAGCAGCGCGACCTAGGCGCACTTGGCAAGCACTCAGGCGCGCAACCCAGGCCGCGTGCACCCAGGTGTGCGACCCAGGCCGTCGCGCACCTGGGTCGCGAGCACCCAGGTGCGCGACCCAGGCTGTCGCGCACCTGGGTCGCGCGCACCCAGGTGCGCGACCTAGGTGTGCTGAGATTGTTGCGTTTTTGGATTTGTTATTTGTTATTTTTTTTTTTTGGTATTTCATTGTGCTAGGATTTCTCTGTTTCTGGGCTTGGACTCGATTTCCAAGTGGACGCCACATGGCCAATATGCCACATTAGACATGATCAGACCATGAAAATAGAGTATTTGAGACTCGATTTTGAGGTCAAAATCGACTCTCTTACACTCGAGATGTTAGTAAAAAATATAGTTTCTAAATAGTGCCTATTAATTATAATGTTTGAAAATTAATATTAATTGCCAATTTTCTCTATTTATTCGCCACTATTACTTTTGAGCTTGGAAATGCGCATAGGGATGGGAAAATGAACGTAGCTTATGCAAGCATTAAAGTAAAAGACATAAATGCACATAGAGGTGGAGTGGAAGAATATACGAATGGTTGGTTAGTTTGTTATTTTTGGAGGGAAAACAATCAGCCCCTGCTTCTGGGTATATAATTATTTGTAACTACTCATTCTTTCAATCAATATAAAAATTTTAGTTTTCTTCAATTTCTCTCTCTCTTCACTCTGTTTTACATGATTTTCAACACATTTCACAACAAGTGAAAGCTCTAGCAGTTGCAAAATTGAATAATATGAAGATGAACTTAATTCTGTTCCAGCAGTGAAGAAGAAACAGGGCAAGTCAAATGGTGTCGATCCAGTTGAGCAATATCAGAACCCTGTCGTTTTTGTATTGTTTAACTTAAGTATTGGCACGTGTGCACGTGTATTAGGCAGTTAGATTAGTTTAGTAGTGTAACTGATTTTCCTGCCTTAGCGTCTGGGTATATATTAGAGCTTGTTCTCTTGTATTGATTATTGATCTCATTTTCCTGGAAGTAATACAATTCTGTTAAGAGAATTTTTCCTTCTTCTCTTATTTCTATTATACTCTATAGTGCATATTCTATATTTTCTCTGTGTTTCTTCAAAAAGTACTCCACGGAAACTCCACGGAAAATGTGCCGAGCAAGATATCTGCCACTGAGTACGTATTCTGAAACTTCCTTCTTTGTTTCTTGTTTTTCTTCTGAGTTCTTCTTCTTTGTTTCTTGTTTTTCTTCTGAGTATTCTTTTGAATCTTCTTCTTCAGTTCTGTAGTTACTCTTTTCCACCACCGCCGCCGCCACCACCACCACCACAATGGTCAGGTGCGGTGTTTGTAAGTATAGGCGGAAAGAGGTATGTGATGAAGGTTGCAGTTTCTTTCAAAACGATGGCAGATGTTTGGAGTGTTAATTGCGTGAAGAGACAGGTTCTTTCTGTGGAGGCCTATGAAAGACCGGAGTTGTTTTGCTCTTTGATGTTTGAACTAAAGCACAGACTAAGGGATCTGGTCCATGGCGTTCATGGCTATGTCCAACAACTAGAGCAACAAGTGGCCCAACTACAAGGATGGCTTCAATTTGGGCCAAACCCCTACCCATTTCCTTACTATCAACCATTTCCGGCCCATTTTCAACCATTTCCTTTTGGTGGCCCACTTCCACGCTATCAACAATTTCCCATTCCCAATCAACAGCCCGAGCCCCAACCCCAACCAAACCCAAATGTGCAACCCCAGCCCCAACCCCAACCAAACCCAAATTTGCAGCCCTATATACCATACCCGTACATTAATCCCAATGGACCCCTCTTTGGATGGTGCTATATGCCACCACCATACCAGCCTCAGCCTCAACCTCAACCAAATTCTCCAGTGACTCATCCAGAGCCCCCAGATAGGGAGGTGAAGGAGGCAGAGATAGAGGTAGAGGCAGAGGCAGAGGCAGAGGCAGAGGCAGAGGCAGAGGAGGATGTTGAGGGAACAGGATATTGGAACTTGGGACTAGGTATCTCATACATTGGTAGGTATTTTGGGCTATAATGAAATCAGAGATACAACATTGTAGATAGTAAACACACTAGTTTGGTAGGACATTGTAGATACAACATTCTAGCAATGGTCTTCTTATTGTTGACATTGAGAATAAGTAAACATGTACTTCGTCACCTATATGTACAATGCCCCACAAATTGCTATCATAAATAAATATCACTCATTCATTCCTTCTATTTGATTGTGTTTTCTTGATAAACTTTTTCCAATTTCCTGTCCTGTTTTTTCTTAATAGAACAACATCCTAATGAGGTTAGATTTTCAAGGTTCGAGGACATGAAAGCAAATGTCCATAAGCTTCCTTTCCTCTCTTTCTTCTTTTGATTTTATGATGTGAGAAGATAATGTTGAATTGTGATTGAGTTAGTAAATAGGATTTGGGATGGAGGAATTTTTGGCATACAAAGTTTTTGTTTTTTTATAAGAGTGCTTATGCATATACATGTTTGTGAAAATGCCAAAAAGGGTATTTTATATTTTTTGTTCTCTGTGCATAATTTTTCCTTTCCTTAGTTATTTAATAGGTCATGTTAATGTTTTTGATGTTCTTCTTGTCATGTCAATAGCTATGCTTTGCCATGCTTGGCCAAGCTTTGCATTTTGAGGATAATGCCTTGATTCTTCAAGAATAGAAGGTAAATTGTTGATATTGGTTTATATGAATGTTTGTCATGTTTGTGGAGCTTAGGCCGTGTCATTGAGTTCATGAAAGCTTGTCCACAATGTGTTGATGGGTTGTTTGTCCAACAATTCTTTAAGTACTTTAGCATTCTTGCTTAAGCTCCCTTTGTTAGATCATGTCTTCATCCATGATGTACAACATCTTGGCCACTAAAAGTCATAAAACTGTTGAACATATTGAATTGCCAAGTCTTATCAATCTTTTATTTTATTTCATAAATGATAGATAGTAGATATATAAATTTTATCAATTTGAAAATGGAATTATTACACTTCACAAGCAATCCTATATTTTAACCTATTTGAACTTCATAACTTTTTTTTTGTTGGTAATATCAGTAACTTTTTAACTTGATCAATGTTGCATGTAAAGTTGTTCCACTTAGCTAGCTATAAAGCATTTGCTAGGTGTACACAAGCTTTGTTGCGTTTTGTTGTAAGCAAGGTTGTCAAAATCGGGATCTTACGTAAAATCGTGGGAGATAGATAGGATCGTGGATCGCAGGATCGAATCGTGAATCGTAAGATTTTACATTATTTAAGAAAAAAAAAATTAGTATGTTAAATAATCACATAAATTATACATTCATACAAAAAATTTGCATCCATTTGATGTAATTACCATACATCATTACATCCATTTGTAAGTATCATTTAAAGAGACCAAAAATATCAAAATATGACACTCTATTAGGATGTTATTTTTCGTTTGGTTCAACTAAAATTTATCTCTCTACATTAGAATAGCAAAACTTGATTTATTAGGATGTTATTTTTTATTTGGGTCTAACTGAGTCTTCTGTTAAGTTAAAGAAGATTACAAAAAACCAAGATCGTTTGGAATAGTCAGAATCGTACGATCCTGAATGATCGCTAAGATCCTTGAAAGATTTAGATCGTTTTGGACAGGTGGAATCGTAAAATCGTAGGAACGTAAGATCCAGATCGGGATTTTGACAACCATGGTTGTAAGATTATCTTACTTTTCGTTGGTCATGCGTGCTCATCTGGTTCAAAGAGGAGTCCTTGGGAGAGTTGGCATGTCTGTAGCAATTAAAATAGTCCTCCTGGGAGGATATTTGTCTTTAATATATGATTTTTAGAAAAAGGGAATGAAATTTCAAGATATACAGCATTGTCGTACCGGCTAAATTAGAATCAGTGTCTTACACAACATTTGAATTTTTCAATGGAGTGAAAATATAGGATTGCTTTTTGTATGCAACTCACTTTTTCATTTTTTATTTTTATTACTATTTTAAGAAAGCAATAAGAAGTCTTTCTTTTTGGATAGCTCAAAATAATTCTTTTGTTTCTTCATGCGACCTTGTTTGCTATTCTGAGAAAATTATATGATAAAAGAAATATATCAATATGTGTGAACCCATGCACTTTTATTTATATTCATCTTCACTGGTAAAAGGTTACAGGTTGATTAATGAAGTTGGAGTTTTCGTGTGAGATATAGCATAGCTTGCTTTATGTGATCACTTATTCAACACGTTATCTGTTAAGGATGAGTTTAGTATGGTTCTATTATTCAGTTAAACTAGTCACGGACTCGCGCGTCGTGCGTGATTATTTTTTTAAGGTGGTTTAATTATTATTATTATTTTGTAATTTGAACTAATTTAACGAAAAGTAATGCACTTCATGATTATATTTATCACAAGATAGTTTTTTATTATTGTAGAATTGTTTTATTTAAAATTTGAAACCTAAATTCTACCATAGTCGATTGACTAATTTTTACATCTTTAAGTCAATTAAACACGTTTTCCATGCTACATGTAAACCTTCTTTTCCATAAGGGTTGAAACAATGTGGGTAATATTTTTTTCTATGGAAGTTAAAAAAATTAAAATTCACCTTGTCTTGATGTTTTCTAAAAATTAAATTTGGCGATGTTCTGTCAATAATTGTGAAAATTCCAAGCAATAATTAATTCATGTTACATGTTCATGCATTAATTGTATAATTGTTTTGGGTTGTAATTTATAAGTTGAATATGGTGGTATATATCCAAAAGTGCGTGATTTATAGAGTAGCTATAGTTACAGTAATTAAAAATTGGGTTTTCATTGTCTTTTAAGTTAATAAAAACCTTACATTTTTTTCAAAAAAACCTTTACATATTTTTTTAACGTGAATCTTTGAATATACCTTAATAAGTAAGCACTATACATTTCATTTTCTTAGATGCAGAAAAAAAAAAAAAAAGACATTTATTCCATAATAATAGTGGCTAATTAGTTTTTTCATGATCTCATTTATAACGTTTCTTACTATTATTATAATTTACTGGCTAGTAATTTTCATAATAGAGGTATTAAATTAGAGTTAAATTCTTAGAACCTTTTATTAGATTTTAAGAGTCATGGTGTGTGAAGAATATAAGCATTTAAGAATTTTTTATATTTTATTATTTATAAATAATGTTAAATGAAATGTCAAAAAAATATGATTTTGAAAATTTTCATCTTTATTTCTTATATATTTCTATTATTATAGAAGAACGTCTTCATTTTAGTTTTGATAATAAATATGATTTTCTAGATTAGAGTTTGTTTACTTTCAAGTTTAAATTTTATATGATTGTAATTAATTGTTGATTATATGATTTAATAAAGTGAATTTAGCGATTATAAATTTAGTGTTTCCAAAATAGCATGTGTTTTGTATTTTCTTTTTCTATTGATGCATTGTAACGTTTTATGGGAATACTTTATAAGAAAATTTTTTATTCTATTTTTCTAATTGAGTGTTTCTAAATTGATATTTGTTTTGTATTATTTTTCCATTGATGCAGTGGACCATTTCATGGGAAAACTTTCTAATAATAATTTTTATTTATTGAATTTAAAAAAATATTATACATTTAATTTAAAAAACATGAGACAAAATATAAATAATTATAATATGGAGGATGTTGCTAAATTTAAATGTTGAATAAAATAAGATGAGAAGAAAAATAGTAAGAATAAAATGTATAGCAATAAACACCATAATATTTTAGTTATGCTATGTAATAAAATAATATTATATTTTTATTTACTATCTTGATAATGCAATAATATAACATTTAAAAACCAATGAAAAAAAAAAAAAAAAAACAACATAGAACACGAAACTAAATTGTATCAAGCTAGATTACCATTCAATTCCAATTTTAGCAAATTGACTGACTTCTAGTAGTCTAAAACTGATTTCTGTGATGCATTTGGTGGAGCTTTCAATATTGTATCAATATGTTTTGATGGTCAACCTGTTACACTAAAATAAAAAATATATATAAAAAATTGAAGATATATATATATATAGAGAGAGAGAGAGAGAGAGAGAGAGAGAGAGAGAGAGAGGCTTTTGTGTGTGGAAAAATATAAATTATGCATAGAATAAGAGAGGGAATGAAAATTTTATAGTATGAGGATAAGAATATGAAGTGTCAAAAATAAAGTAAGATAAAAAGATAGAATAATAGTAATATTGAGATTAGTGGGGATATGAAAAGTTAAAATGGAATGAGAAAGGTTGAAGAAAGTTAAGGTAGAGAGTAGTGGGGATATGAAAAGTTAAAATAGAATTAAAAATTTAATAATAAATAAGAATAGTTAATAATAAGATAAAATAAATATGATATTTTGATTGTAATATAATAGAGTTTTTAATTCACTTTAAATGTATAAAAAATTGGAAAAAAAAAATTGATAAAGACATAGCTGCTGTAGTGCCAATGGGCCCAAGATACATGTTGGGCCGGCCTAGAGGCTCTCACGAGGGGAAAAGCCCAACCTAATATCATGAATGGTCCGAGGACATGATAAGTCCCGCCTACTAAGTCACGTGACAAAGGGAAGTGCCATGCACGAATAGAACACCACGAAACACGACGTCCGATGACAACCAAGTCCTCGGCAGCTTACTGCCGAGGACAAGACGAGTGATCTGGCGGTTCTAGGGCATCCATATTGGAAACCTTGGATGCGAAAACTAAGAATTCAAGAATAAGGGATAAAGGGAAATGACAGATAAATATTAAGGATAAAGCTGCTACCGCATTGAAAGCTCCATACCTACCTCTCTGACCGCATTAATGAGGAAGTGACGCTTGAACATTAAAATTCAACCTTATACTCACCGCCAGAGACTTTAGTAAGAAGGAATGATGGGACAAGTATCCAAAAAAGAACACCTGGACTACACGTGGAAGGGAGGAGAAAAGGAGGCAGGCCTATAAATGGCGGAGGAAGAAGAAACAGAGGAGGAGGGACATACCAATGACAGAGAGAATTTGTAAGGAAATACCAAGGATTGTCCTCGGCATCAATATATACAGCAATATTTTCATCCATGTATGAGAAAAATGCATGTGTCTTGTGATTTAATCCAATTTTTGTGTTATCTATCGCTCAAAAACTTAAATTAGAAGCCTATTCTCTATAAATTCATTGTTTAAGGCTCATTGGGCTGGTCTGAAAGTGCAACTTATATCCAGCGTGATTTATGCCTCTACAATTGGTGCCGTCTGTGAAAATTTTTGTGTTTTGACGCAGATAATGTGATGGTGGGTTCTAGTCCAGACCATGCAGACTCTTTAGGATCACAGCACAAAGATCCTTTCCAACAGTTAGAGCAGATGGGAGATAGAGAAGGCAGTGTACACACAGGGTGAACCGCCGGTAATTATCCAAGGGGCGGAAGCAGGGGCTCTAATGAAGGAGGTACTAGGGCCATGTAGAGGGAAATTGACCAGCTCAAGAGAAAGCTGCGCTGAACCAAGCGAAAACGGACGCCTTCCATATCTGATCCTTCCTCAGACGACTCCCGGAGCAGTGGCTATAAGCCGAGGTCGAGAACTCCTCCTAGCGAAACCTTCTCATATCAAGAGGGAAGTCTTCATGATAGGGTGAGCAAGAAGTCTCTTCCCAGGGGTTTGGGCAGTGATGCTATGGGGAAGGCACTGCACCAGCTCTCCAAGTCACCTTTCACACGATGTATTGAGAGAGGGAAACTTCCTCGTCGTTTCACGCAACCAAACTTCACCATTTATAATGGTAGAACGGACTCAGTGGAGTATGTGAGCCATTTTAACCAACGCATAGTGGTCTATTCGCAGAATGAAACCTTGATGTGCAAAGTATTCCCCTCAAGCTTACGGTCCGTTGCGATGAGATGGTTTAATGGCTTGAAAGCAGATTCCATTGATTCCTACATAGAACTTACGATGGCGTTCGGGTCTCGTTTTGTTACATGCAGCAGAGTACCTCAGCCTCTAGATTCGTTGCTATCCATGACTATGAGAGATGGTGAAACGTTGAAGACCTACTCGGACAGGTACTGGGAAGCGTTCAATGAGATTGACGGAGATTTTAATGAGGTAGCAGTCAACACTTTTAAGGTAGGCCTTCCAATTGAACGCGATTTAAGAAAATCCTTAACCAAGAAACCTGTAAAAACTGTTCGTCGGCTTATGGATCGTATTAATGAGTATAAGCGAGTTGAGGAGGATCAGCAGCAAAGCAAGGGGAAAATGAAGGTCATCCCCCAAGAGAGCAGGGATTTCAAGACAGAGAAATATAACAGCAAATGGCCAAGGAGGGATTTTGCTGGCCAGTATAGGTCGGCTTCTCCTCAGACAGTAAACGCTGTGTTTTGTGAGCCGGTACAGCAGGTGTTGGAGAAGATTTGTCGTGAACCATATTTCAGGTGGCCAGGAGACCCTACAAAACGTAACCAGAATCTCTATTGCAATTATCACCAAGATAAAGGTCACACCACTGAAAACTGTAGAAATTTATGGAATTATCTGGATCAACTAGTCAAAGAAGGAAAGTTAAGGCAATTTATGGATCGGCCTAATGAACAAGGCGCACAATCTGGTTCTGTAAATCAGGGCAGTAACATTTCAAGACCGCCATTGGGCACGATCAATGTCATATTTGCTGCACCAGGTCGGACTGGGTCTTGCCCTACCAGAGTAATGTCAGTATTGTGTCCCTCTGCCGAGGACCTCAACTCTGAACCGAAGAGGATTAAGAGGAACCCTCCACCCATTTTGGGATTTTCTGAGGAGGATAA
Source organism: Castanopsis chinensis (assembly GCA_032878915.1). Classification (NCBI taxonomy): domain Eukaryota; kingdom Viridiplantae; phylum Streptophyta; class Magnoliopsida; order Fagales; family Fagaceae; genus Castanopsis; species Castanopsis chinensis. The sequence continues at coordinate 20,511,187 of JAVQMG010000122.1, forward strand.
GGTTGGCACTATCCAGCCGCATAATGATGCGTTAGTCATCATGCTAAGGATAGGGGGTTATGATGTGAAGAGAGTGATAGTTGATCAAGGGAGTGGAGCTGACATTATGTACCCGAATTTGTTCAAGGGCCTTAACTTGAAACCTGAGGATCTCACGGCTTATGACTCCCCGTTGATAAGCTTTGAAGGGAAGGCTGTCATTCCAAAGGGGTTGATCCGGCTACCTGTGCAATCAGGGCCAGTGGTGGTGGATGTGGATTTTATCGTGGTAGACGCCTATTCCCCTTACACAGCCATAGTGGCAAGACCATGGCTGCACGCCTTAGGTGCTGTATCATCAACTCTGCATGTTAAGGTGAAGTTCCCGTATGAGGACGGAGTTGAAGAAATAATTGGCAGCCAGTCAATAGCAAGACAATGCATCATGGCAGCCATTACGCGTCAAGAAAAATAGGAGTCCCAGGCCTTAGCCGAAAGTAGTTTATAGCAGCTAACATCCTCAGCCAAGCCAAGTGTAGCCGAGGTTGAAGTGCCTAGTTGTGAGGAGTTAGAGAAGGTGCTTATTGCCGATGATATGGAGAAGTTCTTCTAGGTGGGAAGTCAATTACCACTCCAAGAAAAAGAGGAACTAGTTACATTTTTAAGACGGAACATCGATGTGTTTGCATGGGATGCTTACGAAGCCACAGGGGTTGACCCAAGCTTCATTTGCCATCACCTCAACGTCAATCCAGCAGCGATATCGCGGAGGCAACCACCTCGGTGCTTGTCCCAAGAGCACACCGAGGCCGTTAAAGAAGAAGTACTAAAACTTAAAAGGGCAGGTGCCATTAAAGAGGTGTTCTATCCAGAATGGTTAGCGCATACAGTGGTGGTGAAGAAGAAGAATGGGAAATGAAGAGTATGTGTGGACTTTACAGATTTGAATAGGGCCTGTCTTAAAGATTTGTTTCCAATGCCCCGCATAGATCAGTTGGTGGATGCTACTGTGGGGCATCCTTGGATGAGCTTTCTAGATGCTTTCCAAGGTTACCACCAAATACCCTTAGCTCTAGAAGATCAAGAGAAGACAGCCTTTATCACACCCACGGGAAACTATCACTATAAGGTGATGCCCTTCGGCTTGAAGAATGTTGGGGCTACCTATCAGAGGATGACGACGCGGATGTTTGAACCACAATTGGGAAAAACAGTTGAGGTGTACGTCGATGATATGGTGGTTAAGAGTAAAACTATCTCAGCTCATATACCATACCTGGATAACACCTTCCAAACGCTGAGAAAGCATAAGTTACGCCTCAACGCATCAAAATGCTCCTTTGGAGTAGGATCTGGTAAATTTCTGGGTTACATGGTGACGCATAGAGGAATTGAAGTCAACCCCGCTCAGGTCAAAGCCATCAATAGTTACAGCCGCCTCGGAATCCAAAAGAGGTGCAGAGGTTGACTGGGATGACTACTGCCCTCAACCGATTTATCTCAAGATCTGCTGATTGGTGTAGGCCATTTTTTCAATTATTAAACAAGTGGAAAGGGTTTGAATGGACAGAGGAGTGTGCCTCTGCCTTTCAGCAACTTAAGGAATACCTTTCACATCCTTCTATCATGTCTCGGCTCGAAGTGGATGAAGTTCTATTTACCTATATTGCAGTCGCAAGCCATGCTGTCAGTTTGGTGCTAATAAGGGTCGACGGGGGTGTACAGAAGCCAGTTTACTATGTGAGTAAATTCTTACATGAAGCCGAGGTGCGTTATCCACCATTAGAGAAGGCAATCTTAGCCGTAATGCATGGGATACGTAAGCTCCCACATTATTTCCAATCTCACACGGTGGTGATTTTGACCCAACTTCCCCTCAAAGCCATACTTCGAAGTGCAGATTATACAAGCAGGATTGCCAAGTGGGGAATCATCTTGGGTTCTTTTGACATTAAGTACATGCCTCGCACATCTATAAAGGGTCAGGTGTTAGCTGATCTAGTTGCAGAATTTACCGAGCCCACAATAGAAGATAATGTCAATGACATGGACATTGATGGAAAATCAGTTGGCGTGATTGCGTGCAAAGGTCCCCCAGTGTGGACTGTTTACGTTGATGGGGCTACTAATCAAAGGGGATCCGGGGTAGGGTTAGTAATCATGACCCCAGAAGGTCTCACATTGGAAAAGTCCTTGAGACTGGGATTCTCGGCTACTAACAATGAGGCAGAGTACGAGGCCTTGCTAAAAGGGATGGATATGGTCCAGAAATTGGGGGGAAAGACCACGCAAATGTTCTCAGACTCACAACTAATTGTGGGCTAGGTGGATGGAAAGGTGGAGGTTAGAGATTCGAGGATGTAGGACTACTTAAGTCAAGTCAAAGTTTTACAACGCAAATTCGAGTCCTTTACTTTATCCAATGTCCCTAGGAGTAACAACGCACATGCTGACTCTTTAGCAACTCTTACCACGTCGTCGGCACAAGGTCTATCACGGATCATCCTAGTTGAGGACTTACCTAAACCCTCGGGAGTGATTGGAAGTATTATCCAGATTTATTAGATCAGGTTGGGGCCAAGTTGGATGGACCCCATTGTATCCTTCCTTAAAGATGATGTCCTGCTAGAGGAAAAGGTCGAGGCGGACAAGGTGCGCAGGAAAGCATCTCGTTTTTGGTTGGCTGAGGATCACAAACTCTATAAACGATCCTTCTCTAGGCCATACCTGTTATGTATACATCCTGAAGCAACAGAGCTACTTTTGGAAGAGTTGTACGAAGGAATTTGTGGAAGTCATACGGGGGGAAGGTCTTTAGCTCACAGGGCTCTAACACAAGGGTATTGGTGGCCCAATATGCAACGATAAGCTCAAAGCTATGTGATGAAGTGCGATCAGTGTCAGAGGTTCGCTCCAAACATTCATCAGCCTGGGGGTGTGCTCAATCCTTTGACAAGCCCCTAGCCTTTTGCGTAGTGGGGTCTGGACATTGTGGGTCCCTTTCCAAAGGCACCTGGAAACAGAAGATGGTTGGTTGTGGGCACTGACTATTTTACTAAGTGGGTTGAGGCCGAGCCCCTGGCAAACATCAGGGATGTTGATGTGAAGAAGTTTGTGTAGAAGAATATCGTCACTCGATTCGGAGTCCCTCGTACTCTCGTTTCAGATAAAGGTTTGCAGTTTGATAGTAAGGCGTTCAGACGATATTGCTGTGACCTTGGCATAACCAACAGGTACTCCACCCCAGCTTATCCACAAGGAAATGGGCAGGCCGAGGCGGTTAACAAAGTCATAGTCAAAGGGCTTAAGAAGAGGCTGGATGATGCCAAAGGGAGATGGGTAGAGGAATTGCCTTATGTTCTGTGGACGTATCGGACCACACCTCACCGATCAACGGGAGAGACGCTATTCTCAATGACTTATGGCGCCGAGGCTGTTATCCCTTTGGAAGCCAGTTTTTCAACAATGAGAACAAGTTCCTTCGCTCCGGAAAGTAATGATAGACTACTAGAAAGGAGCCTAGTGGTTGAGGAGAGGAGAGAAATCGCCATGATCCATTTGGCTTACTATCAACAAAAACTGAAGCAGGGATATGATTCGCATGTGAACTCGAGGCCACTTGCTCTTGGAGACTTAGTGCTGAGGAAGGTAGTGGGTAATACCAAGAATCCAGCATGGGAAAAGTTGGGACCAAACTGGGAAGGACCATATCACATTACTGCAATAGCCGGAATAGGAGCTTATTACCTTGCAGACTTAGATAAAAAAGTTGTGCCCCATCCCTGGAATGTAAGTAATTTACGACGATATTATTATTAATAAAAAGCACTTTTGTCATTCTAATTCTATTGCTATTGTGCTACTTGTACTGTTATGTATAAGGTTACGCCGGGTCCTCGGATCCTCTACCTTAACTTAAAAAATAAAAGTAAGGTTACGCTGCATCCTCGGATCCTCTACCTTAACTTAAAAAAATAAAAGTAAGGTTACGTCGGGTCCTCGGATCCTCTATCTTAATTTAAAAGTAAAAATAAGGTTACGCCAGGTCCTCAGATCCTCTATCTTAGTTTAAAATAAAAATAAGGTTACGCTGAATCCTCGGATCTTTTACCTTAGTTTAAAAGTAAAAATAAGGTTACGCCGGGTCCTCAGATCCTCTACCTTAATTTAAAAGTAAAAATAAGGTTACGCCGAGTCCTCAGATCCTCTACCTTAGTTTGAAAATAAAAATAAGGTTACGCCGAGTCCTCAGATCCTCTACCTTAATTTGAAAATAAAAATAAGGTTACGCCGGGTCCTCGGATCCTCTATCTTAATTTAAAAATAAAAGTAAGGTTACGCCGGGTCCTCGGATCCTCTACCTTAGTTTAAAAATAAAAATAAGGTTACGCCGGGTCCTCAGATCCTCTACCTTAGTCTAAAACGAAAATGAAGTTACCTCGGAGCCCTAAAAACAATTGCAGAGACAAAGATTGGGTTGCGTAGATTCCTTGCAGAGCATCTACGCGTCCTATAGAGACAGGTATGTACTTGCAATAAGTATCTCAAATATGGGTTTCATGTGACTTTATTTGTTACTAAGTGTTAAGTACAATGCTTGAGCCACTCCTAGTTCAAGTGTGGAACATATCAAAAATGTTGGTGTTTCTTGTCTTAATATGTTGTTATTAAGATAGTTTTTAAGCAAGTCCTAAGCAAATGGATTTCACACTAATATCTTGCTTCTTAGTGTCTTACTCGTCGCCAGAATTAAACAAAAACTTGTAGTCATCACTTAAAGCATTTGCAAGTATATAACTTTCACAAATTCCCTTTATCCTTACTTGGTTATTGATATAGAGTTATCAATGCGTACAACAAATTCAAGTTGTTATTTGGTTAGACTAAGTCAATAATGATAAAAAGATCTGCTAACAGTTAATATAATACAAGATAGCAATTCAAACTGAAAGTCCTTCTCATTAAGCGAAATATTCTTTAAATACATTCACAACCCAAAAGGTGAATTGCAAGAAAGAGAAAGTAAAAGAAAAAAGAAAAAACTGCAACAAATTCTAAGGACCGTCAAGGCTTAGGCTGGACTTGGTCTTTAGGATCAGCAAAAGCCACTACCGAGGCCTAGGAACCCCTAACCACTTCCTTGTCTTTGGGACCACCCTTTGGTATTATAGGCAGGGTCGCCAAAACCAGCTTCATCGTCCCACTGGCCTTAGGGTTGGGGGGCAGCTCCTTTGGGGCAAGTGGAGGCTGTGCATCTTCAGGCTGAGCCTCAGCAGTGACACTACCAGCGGCAACTCCTTTTATTTGCGTCCCGACCGCAGAAGAATTGACATCATCCTTGGCTGTGCCAGAGGTAGCCACTCGAATGGCAGGAGGGATGTAGGCATTCTCTACCTTCCATAGGGGAGAGGAAGCATCAACCCCGGCCTAGGAGAGGGCTTCCTTCCACACCTGGAGGCAGTCGTCCCTACAAACCTCCGGCACCTGGGCTTTGAAGGTGTCAGTAGTCTCTGCCACCCCCACCTCATAGCCACTCTGCTCAGCCTGGTCAACCATCTCCTCAGCTTCCCGTGCCTTGATGAGTGCCTCCCCCTTGGCCTTGAGAGCCTTCTGCCTAGCTTCCTCGGACTTTGTAAGATCCTTTTTAAGATCTTCTACTAATTTCTTGGCCGAGGCAAGGTCTTCATTGGCACGCTTAAGCTGCAGCCTCTGATCCTCGGCTTGCCTGGTAGTAGTCCTCAGCTGGGCCTCTAGACCTGACCTCTCGCTTTTCGCCTTGCCCAGGTTGGTTGTCACCTCCTGTAGCTTCTTATTCTTTAGCTCCAGGATCTTTTGGGTGTGATCCAGCCTCACCTCTCCGGCCCTTAGCGACTTGTAGGAGTTAGCCGTAATCTCCTCCGCCATATGTGCAGATTGAATAGCCTGCTCACAAAGTGTTAACAGTTAACAGCATGCAGAAACAATGAATGTCAAACAAGATATAATAGCAAGTATGATAAACAAGAAATATATATGATGAAATGAAATGGATAATAAGGAATATTTGATTAAAACCCTTACCATGGCAAGCTTCTTTTTGAGGATCATGAAGACATTGTGATCCCTCATCCTTCGCAGCTCGCCCATATCCTCAGGTTGCAGAAGTGCTTGCTCCAGTGCATCGGCGATGCATGCTGCTGTGCCCTCATCGGATCCCCTTATTGAAGTGTCGGCAGTGACTGCCTGATCATCCATGAGCATTTGGGGAGCCCAAACGGGTGCATAGACGGCTGCAGGGGGATCAACTCGTCTCTCCGACCTTGTTTGAGCATGACGAGCATGCTTCCCTCCCCTTTCCTGCTCTATCTCCTTGGCAGGAAGATCTTTGCCACCTTCAACTATTTCCTTTCCCTTAGGCTGGTCCCTTTTTCTTTTATGGTCAGTTGGGTCTGGGTGCTGAATTTGAGTGGAAGGAGGAAGAATGAGTCTCACCGAAGGAAGCTTGTCGGCGCCCGTATCCTTGGTCTTCACCGGGGGCACTTTCGGAAGCTCTTGGGCTCCAACTTGACCTTCCAGCACATCCTTGAGGCTAGGTTTAGATCGGCGCTGAATACCCATTCTTATTAGTGGTTGGTTGTCGTCGTCTGAGGATGTGATGGATGGCGAGCCGACGACAGGAGATGGGTTCCTAGGTGATGGAAGCCGGTCAAAAGCTTCGAACTCCTCTTCTGAGTCAGAGAGTTCAACAACCTCTTCTTCTCCTTCTTCTTTTTCTTCTTCTTCTTCTTCCTTTGCGATTGGCTGGGAAGAGGAGCCTTCACCCAATTTGGGTTGAGCTGAGGATGTGGCGAGATGAAGGGCTCCTGGGACAACCCTCACGGGCTCAGTAATGAGGACACCTAGAGGAACCAGGGTACCAGCAGGCAGCAGAAAGCCTTCAATTGCAACACTGATCCTCGACAGCCGTGGGTCCTTATTTTTTAGGACGCACTTTGGTACTTGGAACGCAATTGAGATGGGATCGTATCCGAGGATGAGATGCGCCGCTCGAAGTTGACCGTCCGAATGTACAAACACCTCGACTTTTAGGATCTTGTCCTGGCGAGCAAAGTTGACGAGGTGAGCACGATGAGTGATGGCGCGGCGATCTGCACATGTGTTCAAAAAAAAAAAAAAACGAAACAGTAAGAACAAACCAAAGAAAAACACAACCATAGAAAAATAACAAGAAGAAAATTAGGGCTAACACTACACGAAGACTCACCAAGTTCCCCCTCCTTCGTAGGACAGGGGAGACCGTCATACCAGTCCCCGGACAAAATGAGAAAATCCTTGTCCAAACCTTTGTTGAAGTGGGGGAGGCATTGGATCAACCTAACCTCGGGATGCCTAGATTTTAGGTAATAGGTATGCCCTTTCAGACGGTGAAGGTTATACACCCAATTCACCTCGTGGTGAGTGAGTCCTAACCCTAGTCTCTCGTTTAGGATGTTTATAGCGCCTAAGATCCTAAACATATTTGGGGCACACTGTGTGGGAGATAACCTAGCTGTTCTAAGATAGCTCCTAGTGATGGGCATCATAGGGACTCTTATTCCCCCCTCTAGGAATACTATCATAGGAATCACCACCTCACCGGTATCCCTATCGGTGTACCACTCTCCTTGCTTACAGTATTTGACGGACACTCCCGAAGGGATCGCGTATTTGGCTTTAAACGCCTTTATTTTTTCGGGGGTATCTACTAAGGATGCGAATCTACCCATTTTCTAAAAGTTAAGAGAGGATACTATGGTGGGGTTGGGAAATTTATATAGCTGAGGACGAAGAAACTAAGAATAACAAAAGAGATTGAAAAACAGTAATGAAAGTAGAAAATTGGAAGACTTACTTTGGAGTAATAAGGTCACCTCAGCTTAGAATTGAGAAGGTGTAAGGACGCATGTAGATTGCAGGAATAGATGGGCTTGTTGTACAGTTTTTGAAATGAATAAAGAGCCTTTGAAATGTCGATACTTATGCCATCGAAAATCGTAAAGCGGATAACCTCCCGCCTATTTCGCCACATAGCGCTTATCTGTTGGATGGGCATCTTGAGGTTGAACGTGAGGAACAGAGAGCCGCCAACATTTAATTGAAGCGCATTCTGTAGACCGAAACGTCAGAAGCGGATTACCCCGCGCGCGTGTATCGAAACTCTCATTCCTCTCAGTAAGGTAGAAATAAGGATTTCGAGGGGTTATTGTAGTGCCAATGGGCCCAAGATACATGTTGGGCCGGCCCAGAGGCTCTCACGAGGGGGAAAGCCCAACCTAATATCATGAATGGTTCGAGGATATGATAAGTCCTGCCTACTAAGTCACGTGACAAAGGGAAGTGCCATGTACGAACAGAACACCACGAAACACGACGTCCGAGGACAACCAAGTCCGAGGCAGCTTACTGCCGAGGACAAGACTAGTGATCTGGCGGTTCTAGGGCATCCATACTAGAAACCTTGGATACGGAAACTGAGAATACGAGAATAAGGGATAAAGGGAAATGACAGATAAATATCAAAGATAAAGCTGCTACCACCGTATTAAAAGCTCCATACCTACCTCTCTGGCTGCATTAATGAGAAAGTGACGCTTGAAAATTGAACTTCAACCTTATACTCACCGCCAGAGACTTTAGTAAGAAGGAATGATGGGACAAGTATCCAAAAAAGAACACTTGGACTACACGTGGAAGGGAGGAGAAAAGGAGGTAGGCCTATAAATGGCGGAGGAAGAAGAAATAGAGGAGGAGGGACATTCCAACGACAGAGAGAATTTGTAAGGAAACACCAAGGATTGTCATCGGCATCAATATATACAGCAATATTTTCATCCATGTATGAGAAAAACGCATGTGTCCTGTGATTTAATCCAATTTTTGTGGTATCTATCACTCAAAAACCTAGATTAGAAGCCCATTCTCTATAAATTCATTGTTTAAGGCTCATTGGGTTGGTTTGAAAGTGCAACTTGTATCCAGCGTGATTTGTGCCTCTACAACTGCAATAAAATAATATTATATTTTTATATACAATCTTTATAATGCAATAATATAACATTTAAAAATCAATGAGAATTTAAAAAAAAAAAAAAAAAAAACATAGAACACAAAACTAAATTGTATCAAGCTAGATTACTAGTCAATTCCAGTTTTAGCAAACTGACTGACTTTTAGTAGTCTAAAACTGATTTCTGCAATGCATTTGGTGGAGCTTTCAATATTGCATCAGTATGTTTTGATGGTCAACCTATTACACTAAAATAAAAAATATATATAAAAAATTGAAGAAAAAAAAAATATATATATATAGAGAGAGAGAGAGAGAGAGAGAGAGAGAGAGAGAGAGAGAGAGAGAGAGAGAGAGAGAGGCTTTTGTGTGTGGAAAAATATAAATTACGCATGGAATAAGAGAGGAAATGACAATTTTATAGTATAAGGATAAGAATACGAAGAGTCAAAAATAAAGGAAAATAAAAAGATAAAATAATAGTAATATTAAGAGTAGTGGGGATATGAAAAGTTAAAATGGAATGAGAAAGGTTGAAGGAAGTTAAGGTAGAGAGTAGTGGGGATATGAAAAGTTAAAATGGAATTAAAAATTTAATAATAAATAAGAATAGCTAAAAATAAGATAAATTAAATATGATATTTTGATTGCAATATAATAGAGTTTTTAATACACTTTAAATGTAAAAAAAATTGGAAAAAAAATTGATAATGACATGGCTGCAATAAAATAATATTGTATTTTTATATATAATCTTTATAATGCAATAATATAACATTTAAAAATCAATGAGAATAAAAAAAATAACAACATAGAACACAAAACTAAATTGCATCAAGCTAGATTACTAGTCAATTCCAATTTTAGCAAATTGACTGACTTCTAGTAGTCTAAAACCGATTTTTGCGATGCATTTGATGGAGCTTTCAATATTGCATCAGTATGTTTTGATGGTCAACCTGTTACACTAAAATAAAGAATATATATCAAAAATTGAAGAATATATATATATATATATAGAGAGAGAGAGAGAGAGAGAGTTTTGTGTGTGGAAAAATATAAATTACGTATGGAATAAGAGAGGGAATGACAATTTTATAGTATGATGATAAGAATATGAAGAGTAAAAAATAAAGGAAGATAAAAAGATAAAAAAAATAGTAATATTGAGAGTAGTGTGGATATGAAAAGTCAAAATGGAATTAAAAATTTAATAATAAATAAGAATAGCTAAAAATAAGATAAATTAAATATGATATTTTGATTGTAATATAATAGAGTTTTTAATACACTTTAAATGTAAAAAAAATTGAAAAAAAAATTGATAATGACATGGCTGCAATAAAATAATATTATATTTTTATATATAATCTTTATAATGCATTAATATAACATTTAAAAATCAATGAGAATAAAAAAAATAACAACATAGAACACAAAACTAAATTGCATCAAGCTAGATTACCAATCAATTCCAATTTTAGCAAACTGACTGACTTCTAGTAGTCTAAAACCGATTTCTGCGATGCATTTGATGGAGCTTTTAATATTACATCAGTATGTTTTGATGGTCAACCTGTTATACTAAAATAAAAAATATATATAAAAAATTGAAGGAAAATATATATATATATATATATATATATATATAGAAAGAGAGAGAGAGAGAGAGAGAGAGAGAGAGAGAGAGTTTTGTGTGTGGAAAAATATAAATTGCGTATGGAATAAGGGAGGGAATGACAATTTTATAGTATGAGGATAAGAATATGAAGAGTAAAAAATAAAGGAAGATAAAAAGATAAAAAAATAGTAATATTGAGAGTAGTGTGGATATGAAAAGTTAAAATTGAATTAAAAATTTAATAATAAATAAGAATAGTTAATAATAAGATAAATTAAATATGATATTTTGAATGCAATATATTAGAGTTTTTAATTCACTTTAAATATATAAAAAATTGGAAAAAAAATTGATAATGACATGACTGATGACATGGCTTAATGTGAGCATAGCAATATTAAATGCTACGCTTCAGCTTTTAGTAATATATAGATTTGTTTGTTTGAATTAACTTCTTTTTCCTTTTAGGAATTTTAAGTGTATATATATATATATATATATAGAGAGAGAGAGAGAGAGAGAGAGAGAGAGAGAGAGAGAGAGAGTTTTGTGTGTGGAAAAATATAAATTGCGTATGGAATAAGGGAGGGAATGACAATTTTATAGTATGAGGATAAGAATATGAAGAGTAAAAAATAAAGGAAGATAAAAAGATAAAAAAATAGTAATATTGAGAGTAGTGTGGATATGAAAAGTTAAAATTGAATTAAAAATTTAATAATAAATAAGAATAGTTAATAATAAGATAAATTAAATATGATATTTTGATTGTAATATATTAGAGTTTTTAATTCACTTTAAATATATAAAAAATTGGAAAAAAAATTGATAATGACATGACTGATGACATGGTTTAATGTGAGCATAGTAATAATAAATGCTACGCTTCAGCTTTTAGTAATATATAGATTTGTTTGTTTGAATTAACTTCTTTTTCCTTTTAGGAATTTTAAGTGTTCTTTTTACTTTACATGGTTGTGTGAATATAGAGGTGAATTGCTTATTCCTTTCTTGAAGTTTTTCACTCTTTGAATTATTAACACTAGGATTGTTGAGGCCTACTGGTGGTTGAACTGGTTGATGACTTGTCTGAACTCTGGGCCAGACATCAGACTGGCTGTAGCTTTTTCTGTTTTACCTACCATATTTAATTATGAATGGTAGCAAATCTCAGATTTTTGTGATGGTATTTCTTTGGTACTTTTTTGTTGCTTCTCTAGTTGAGGAGTGATGTAGATCACACTGTATTTAATTATGAATGGTTGCTTCTCTATTATTTGTCTGTTTAGTAGACATCTCTGCAGATTATCAACCTTAACTGATTTGAAATTAGGACATGGTCTTGGTTTGATTTCAGGGAGGAATTCAAGGATGAGGAAATGGTTGATCCGAAGTTGTTGGATATTCGAAACTTTATCTAAGATTGAGATTTGCCTTTTACTTGTTTGTTTGGGGTTAAATAATTGTTTGGGCAGAGTGAAAACCCTCAATTTTTGTTTGGGAAATGGACATTGGAGAGTACATCTCCTTTTTTCTTTGTAACTCTTGTATACTTGGATATGGATATCTGGTCAATGAATTCAAAATAAGTTTGTGTAGTTATTACAAGATTGCAAATCTTTTGTAAATCACAGGATTTGAGATCCAAAGGATTCAATTCCCATTATTTGTAATTACATTTTCTGTGAACCTGTTATTTAGGAACTCTAGAACGCATTTTTGAAATCTCTAGCAAAGTAACATGTGGATAAATCGTTGCGTTAGTTATTAACTAATCCCATTAGCGCAGGGTTTGAGCTTCATATAGAAATTCATGCTTTGAATCATATTCCCGTACTAGCTGGTACACACTGGTGTTATGTCACTTCCAGTTACTACTTTTGCTTTGCATATACAGTTCTGAATAGGTGTTCAAGCAACATTAATAGTACAAATCTCACATTTAGGGACTGTCTTTTACAATTTTCATCACTAGTCTATATTTTTTATTAGACTACAGGAAGCGATAGAGGGACTTATTTCAATTTTATTTCCACACAACATATTAAAAAAATAGACTTTGCATGGTAGAGAAGTAACGTTTGCAAGGGAACTGTGCATTTTTCAGGTCGAGTTTGAAGGTGAATGTAAGAATGCGATTTCTGCTATCAACAATTATTAAATAGTTGTCCACTAAATAGCATTTAAGACTTTAAGTTCATGAAGGGATCCTCCATTCAAAAAATAAATAAATAAATAATCATGAAAGTGAAAGGGGGCCTTAGAGTTTGTCTTTTGTTGCAGCAAGAGAGCTACTGATGCCTTACATTAAAATAAAAAAGGACATTCTCAATTGGTTTCAATCTTTTTAAAATGCTTGAGCTCTACGTGTTTGTTAAACTCACTAGCCGAGGAATAACCTTGTGACTCCAAGGGGACAAAACAACACCTTCTGTAAGAAGGGACAAAACAATTCTACTGAGCACAGGATGTTGATGGCCAACTTCAGTTGCTACAAGAGAAACTCATTGTTTGTTGTTTCCTTATTTTTACTTAATTGGGTTAAGCTTTCAGTTTTATCTTTTTACCCTGTTGATCTTTCATTCATCAGAACTAGAATGAGAATAAAAATTGGCAATTGTCAAACCATATCATTTAAATAATGTTTTATTGAATTGGTAAGAAAAAATAAGATCATACTCTAAATTGATACTTTCCTGAATTTATTCGCCACTGTAACTTTTGAGCTTGGAAATGCACGTAGGATGGGAAAATGAACGTAGCTTATGCAAGCATTAAAGTAAAAGAAATAAATGCACGTAGAGGTGGGAGAATATACGAATGGTTGGGTAGAGAGTTAAAGGTTCCACTAAATGGCTTCAGAGCCATCCTTGTAAGCTTTCATAAGTCACAACTAATTGAAATGCTATGAGACAAAACCTATAAGGTTAAATATACCTTCTTGATACATATTCTCTATTTAAATTCACCTTAACACAGAATGAGAATCTCAACTAACAAATTAAGAATCTATTACATAATAACAAAAATGTTTTACATAATTTTACCTCTTCCACCAAAATTCAATCAGAATCCCAATGCATAAAAAATTCACAAGTTATTGAACCATTATCAAAATGCAGAGATTGAACAATAAGAGGGAATTGAAATTTAATAAACACACAATCCATATAATATGAGATATAATCTTCTCTAAATCACACATTCCGTTGTGAAAAATTATTACTAAGGAAAAATTAAAAAAAAAAAGCCTAATGCTATACTAATAATAATAATAATAATAATAATAATAATGAGGTGAGGCATACACATTTTCTCCCTTGAATGAAACTAGACTCTCCACGTAAGGTACAGCTTGTGAAGTAACGAAAGATTTCGGAAAATCTGTAAGTGGGAGATTTTTAATAATTTCTTGAGAAGCAATGTTATAAAAAACTATTGTCTGGTGATCCTGATGAAGTAGAAGAAGAAGCTCTCCATTTTTTGCAAATCCAAGTGGCCTACTAATTCCTGAAATGGGTCCAACGTCAATTTGTTTGGTCAAAAGCTTAAACCCCCCAAGTCCAAGTGGAGGGGTCACCCGTATCTTAAAGACTGTCCTTTGATTATCATAAAAAATGAAAGCATGACAGTCATTAAAGACAGCAAAATTTCAAAGTCAAATTGTAATATGCTGGCACCCTTGTAATTCGAAATACCTCCCGGCTCATATCAAAGCCTATGCTGGCCTCTGAATCTTTCATTCCCCCTCCCTCCCCTAGGGGCCAAAACTTATTGTTAAGATTTTTAACCATTGAAATATGTGCAAGGGTCTTTATGCCTTGGGTCTCTCAAGTCTCGCCGGGGGGGGGGGGAATAAGGGCTGAAAGTTGGCAATGCATTGATTTGATCCCGTTTTAAGGAATGCATACAAAACAAACTAAATTTGTAAGTATAACTTCTTATATAGATTAGCATATATATATATATATTTGTTGGAAAAGAGATTGACATGAGAGGAGAGGATTCTTCTGATATAATGTGATGTTGACCATGTTGAAATTTAGTGAGTCTAGTGCTGATTGAGGTGGTTTCTATATGGGGATTAGTTTTAGTTTTTTTTTTTTTTTTTTTGAAATTGTTCAAATTCAGAGGCCAATGACAATTTGGAGGCCTCAGCTAAGTTGCAAAGTCTGTATTGGTCCATTGTTTACATCCAGGGTGAAAGGTACTCAGTAGACCAATGTGGCCAAGTTAGATTAATAATATTACTGGAAACCACATTCGTTATATTATTTGTCTGTTTAGTAGACATCTCTGCAGATTTTTAACCTTAACTGATTTGAAATTAATACATGGTCTTGGTTTGATTTCAGGGAGGAATTCAAGGATGAGCAAATGGTTGATCCGAAGTCGTTGGATATCCGAAACTTTATCTAAGATTGAGATTTGCCTTTTACTTGCTTGTTTGGGGTTAAATAATTGTTTGGGCAGAGTGAAAACCCTCAATTTTTGTTTGGGAAATGGACATTGGAGAGTAAATCTCCATTTTCTTTGTAACTCTTGTATACTTGGATATGGATATCTGGTCAATGAATTCAAAATAAGTTTGTGTAGTTATTACATGATTGCAAATCTTTTATAAATCGCAGGATTTGAGGTCCAAAGGATTCAAATCCCATGATTTGTAATTACATTTTTTGTGAAGCTGTTATTTAGGAACTCTAGAAAGCATTTTTGAAATCTCTAGCAAAGTAACATATGGATAAATCGTTGCCTAGAGGGACTTATTTCAATATCATTTCCACACTTCATCTAGAAATTCATGCTTTGAGTCAATTCATGATCATTTCCACACAACATATAAAAAGTAGACTCTGTGTAGTAGAGCAGTAACGTTGGCAAGGGAGCCGTGCATTTTTCAGGTCAAGTTTGAAGGTGAATGTAAGAATGCGATTTCTGCTATCAACAATTATTAAATAGTTGTCCACTGATTCAGCAAAAAAATAGTTGTCCATGTTGGGCTTTGTGGAGCCTAGTTTTATATATATGATCCGGTGGATGACCCGACCCGACCCGAATAATGTTGCGTGGTTTTTTAATGGGAGATTTTTTGAGGCTTAGTCCATGGAGCGGAGGCTTGGGCCGATAGGCCCAAGCCGGAGCGCTCATGGACAAGCCTCCTGGGGGTCCGAGGGCAACGCCCCCGGGAAAAATTTTTTGGCCCATTATAAATCCGGTTTTGAGTAGAAAACGTTGGTTTTAATTAGGGTTTCCACGTGTAGTCGGTTGGGAGTATAAAAGGTTTTTTTTTTGTAGCCGCAATTTGTAATTCTCTCTGATAATAGTGAAATCTCTGCAACTCCGTGGACGTAGGCAAATTACTGAACCACGTAAATATTGTCTTGTGCGTGTGATTATTTTCTTTGGCGTGTGTTTTCTCTATATTTTTTGTTTCTCACAGGTTTAGGAATTCGTGGAAATTCCCTACAACTGGTATCAGAGCCTAGGGTTAGGTTTGAGTGGGAGCAATGGCAGAGGAAGCAGGAAAGGCGTCTGGAATAGAAAAGTTCGATGGCACAGATTTTGCGTATTGGAGGATGCAGATTGAAGATTATCTCTATGGGAGGAAATTGCATCTACCTCTTTTGGGGACAAAACCTACGACTATGAAGGATGAGGAATGGGCTCTTCTTGACAGACAGGTACTGGGAGTTATCAGGTTAACACTGTCTAGGTCTGTTGCACACAATGTTGTGAAGGAGAAGACCACTGTAGATCTGATGAAAGCTTTGTCTGGTATGTATGAAAAGCCGTCAGCCAACAACAAAGTGCATCTGATGAAGAAATTATTTAATTTGAAGATGGCAGAGAACGCATCAGTAGCACAACATCTGAATGAATTTAACACTATCACAAATCAATTGTCGTCTGTAGAAATTGATTTTGATGATGAGATCCGTGCACTGATCGTTTTAGCTTCTTTGCCAAATAGTTGGAAGGCAATGAGGATGACAGTAAGTAATTCTACAGGAAAAGAAAAGCTGAAGTACAACGACATACGAGATTTAATTTTGGCTGAGGAGGTTCGAAGAAGAGATGCAGGTGAAACCTCTGGATCTGGTTCTGCCCTAAATCTTGAGACAAGAGGCAAAGGGAATGATAGAAATTCAAACCGAGGTAGATCAAAATCCAGAAATTCTAACCGGAACAGAAGTAAATCTAGATCAGGCCAACAAGTACAATGCTGGAACTGTGGGAAAACAGGCCACTTTAGGAAGCAATGCAGAAATCCTAAGAAGAAGAATGAAGATGACTCTGCTAATGCTGTAATAGAAGAGGTACAGGATGCATTACTTCTTGCAGTAGACAGTCCACTTGATGATTGGGTTCTGGACTCAGGAGCTTCGTTTCATACCACTCCACACCGAGAAATCATACAGAATTATGTTGCAGGTGATTTTGGTAAGGTGTATTTGGCTGATGGTTCAGTCTTGGATGTTGTGGGTATGGGAGACGTCCGGATAAAGTTGCCCAATGGGTCTGTTTGGTTATTGGAGAAGGTTCGACATATTCCTGACCTAAGGAGGAATCTGATTTCTGTTGGACAGCTTGATGATGAAGGGCATGCAATACTATTTGTTGGTGGTACTTGGAAGGTTACAAAGGGAGCCAGAGTGTTGGCTCGTGGAAAGAAGACTGGTACTCTCTATATGACCTCAAGTCCAAGAGACACAATTGCAGTTGCTGAAACAAGTACTGATACAAGCCTATGGCACCGCAGACTTGGTCACATGAGTGAGAAAGGGATGAAGATACTGTTGTCAAAAGGGAAACTACCAGAATTGAAGTCTGTTGATTTTGACATGTGTGAAAGCTGCATCTTAGGAAAGCAGAAAAAGGTGAGCTTCTTGAAAACTGGTAGGACACCGAAGGCTGAAAAATTGGAGCTAGTGCATACTGATTTGTGGGGGCCTTCTCCGGTTGCATCCCTTGGAGGTTCAAGGTACTACATTACTTTCATTGATGACTCAAGCAGAAAGGTATGGGTTTATTTTCTGAAAAATAAATCTGATGTATTTGAAACCTTTAAGAAATGGAAGGCTATGGTTGAGACAGAAACAGGTTTGAAAGTAAAATGTTTGAGGTCAGATAATGGAGGTGAGTACATAGATGGAGGGTTCAGTGAATATTGTGCTGCACAGGGAATTAGGATGGAGAAGACCATTCCTGGGACACCACAGCAGAATGGTGTGGCTGAGCGCATGAACAGAACTCTTAATGAGCGTGCTAGAAGTATGAGGTTGCATGCTGGATTACCAAAAACTTTCTGGGCTGATGCTGTTAGCACTGCAGCTTACCTGATAAACCGAGGACCATCAGTTCCTATGGAGTTCAGACTTCCTGAGGAGGTTTGGAGTGGTAAAGAGGTAAAGTTTTCCCATTTAAAAGTTTTTGGTTGTGTTTCTTATGTTCATGTTGATTCTGATGCTCGTAGTAAACTTGATGCAAAGTCTAAAATATGTTTTTTCATTGGCTATGGTGATGAGAAATTTGGCTATAGGTTTTGGGATGAACAAAACAGGAAAATCATCAGAAGTAGAAATGTAATATTTAATGAACAGGTTATGTATAAGGACAGGTCAACTGCAGTGCCAAATGTTACAGGGGTAGATCAAGATAAATCTGAGTTTGTCAACTTAGATGAATTAACTGAAAGCACTGTCCAGAAAATGGGTGAAGAAGATAAAGAGAATGTAGATTCACAGGTAGATCAGAATACACCTGTAGCTGAGGTCCGCAGATCTTCCAGGACCATTAGACCTCCACAACGTTATTCACCCGCTTTGAATTATCTCCTGTTGACTGATGGTGGTGAGCCAGAATGCTATGATGAAGCCTTGCAAGATGAAAATTCAAGCAAGTGGGAGTTAGCCATGAAGGATGAGATGGATTCCTTGTTGGGGAATCAGACATGGGAGCTGACTGAACTGCCAGCAGGAAAGAAGGCTTTGCACAACAAGTGGGTATACAGAATAAAGAATGAACATGATGGTAGCAAACGTTACAAGGCCAGATTAGTTGTTAAAGGATTCCAGCAGAAGCAGGGCATTGATTACACAGAGATATTTTCTCCAGTTGTGAAGATGTCAACAATCAGACTGGTACTGGGAATAGTGGCTGCAGAAAATTTACATCTTGAGCAGCTAGATGTGAAGACAGCTTTCCTTCATGGTGACTTGGAGGAAGACATCTACATGATTCAGCCAGAAGGGTTCATTATTCAGGGACAAGAGAACCTAGTTTGCAAACTGAGAAAGAGCTTGTATGGCCTCAAACAAGCTCCTAGACAGTGGTACAAGAAGTTTGATAGTTTTATGCATAGAATTGGGTTTAAAAGATGTGAAGCTGATCACTGTTGCTATGTTAAGTTCTTTGACAATTCTTATATCATTTTACTGTTGTATGTGGATGATATGCTCATTGCAGGGTCTAGCATTGAGGAGATTAATAATCTGAAGAAGCAGTTGTCAAAACAGTTTGCAATGAAGGATTTGGGAGCTGCAAAGCAAATCCTTGGGATGAGAATCATTAGAGACAAGGCTAATGGTACATTGAAGCTTTCACAGTCAGAGTATGTGAAGAAAGTTCTCAGCAGATTCAACATGAATGAAGCCAAACCAGTGAGCACACCCTTGGGTAGTCATTTCAAACTAAGCAAAGAACAGTCACCGAAGACAGAAGAAGAAAGGGACTATATGAGTAAGGTGCCCTATGCCTCAGCTATTGGCAGCTTGATGTATGCCATGGTGTGTACAAGGCCAGACATTGCACATGCAGTGGGAGTTGTGAGCAGATTCATGAGTAGGCCAGGAAAGCAGCATTGGGAGGCAGTCAAGTGGATTCTGAGATATCTGAAGGGTTCATCAGATACATGTCTTTGTTTTACAGGTGCAAATTTGAAACTGCAGGGTTATGTAGATGCTGATTTTGCTGGTGATATTGATAGTAGAAAGAGTACTACTGGGATTGTATTTACTCTGGGTGGTACAGCTATATCTTGGGCCTCAAATTTGCAAAAGATTGTTACCTTGTCTACTACAGAAGCTGAGTATGTTGCAGCAACTGAAGCTGGGAAGGAGATGATTTGGTTGCATGGTTTCTTAGATGAATTGGGTAAGAAGCAAGAGATGGGTATTCTACACAGTGACAGTCAGAGTGCAATTTTTCTTGCTAAAAATTCGGCTTTTCATTCAAAGTCGAAGCATATACAGACTAAATACCACTTTATCGGTACCTTGTTGAAGATAAGCTGGTAATACTTGAGAAGATTTGTGGATCTAAGAATCCGGCAGACATGTTGACTAAGGGTGTCACTATTGAGAAGCTGAAGCTGTGTGCAGCTTCAGTTGGCCTTCTAGCTTGAGGACAGAAGGATGAGTTGCAGGGATGAGGGATTGTGTTTGGAAGATAGCGGCTGATGTTGGTGATTGAACTAGTCTCCAAGTGGGAGATTTGTTGGGCTTTGTGGAGCCTAGTTTTATATATTGATCCGGTGGATGACCCGACCCGACCCGAATAATGTTGCGTGGTTTTTAATGGGAGATTTTCTGAGGCTTAGTCCATGGAGCGGAGGCTTGGGCCGATAGGCCCAAGCCGGAGCGCTCATGGGCAACGCCCCCGGGAAAATTTTTTTTTGGCCCATTGTAAATCCAGTTTTTAGTAGAAAACGTTGGATTTAATTAGGGTTTCCACGTGTAGTCGGTTGGGAGTATAAAAGGTTTTTTTGTAGCCGCAATTTGTAATTTCTCTCTGATAATAGTGAAATCTCTGCAACTCCGTGGACGTAGGCAAATTGCTGAACCACGTAAATATTGTCTTGTGCGTGTGATTATTTTCTTTGGCGTGTGTTTTCTCTATATTTTTTGTTTCTCACAGGTTTAGGAATTCGTGGAGCTCTATGTGTTTGTTAAACCCATTAGCCGAGGAATAACCTTGTTACTCCAAGGGGACAAAACAACACCTTCTGTAAGAAGGGACAAAAACAATTCTACTGAGCAAAGGATGTTGATGGCCAACTTCAGTTGCTACAGAGAAACTCATTGTTTGTTGTTTCCTTATTTTTACTGAATTGGGTTAAGCTTTTAGTTTTATCTTTTTACCCAGTTGATTTTTCATTCATTAGAACTAAAATGAGAATGAAAATTGGCAATTGTCAAACCATATCATTTAAATAATGTTTTATTGAATTGGTAAGGAAAAATAAGATCATACTCTAAATTGATACTTTTCTGAATTTCTTCGCCACTATAACTTTTGAGCTTGGACAATGGAAATGCACGTAGGGATGGGAAAATGAATGTAGCTTGCAAGCATTAAAATAAAAGAAATAAATGCACGTAGAAATGGGAGAAACCCACAAGCCAAAAACTGAATTATTAACTAGTGTTATGTCATTGCACATGCACAGTTGAATGGCATAAAGCTAACTAAATTTGTAGCTCTCTCCTCACTCTCCAGAACCTTTACACTAATGATTATTAAAAAACACAAACCTTCATACTAATTAAATTTTTGTAATTAAGCAAGCCTTAACCAACTTTTTATAATATAAATAGGTTCAGTACCGTTCAAATAAATTATAGGAAAAATTGCACTTTGCCCACTTATGGTTTGACCTGTTTTAACAATGCCCACCCGTAGTTTAAAAGTTATCACTTAATACACCTGAGGTGACCTTCGTTAGACTTCCGTTACCCACCTTTGCCATTTTCGTTAAAAAATCCCCTTTACTATATAAGCCAAAATTAAAACTCAAATAAAACCCTGAAATGAAGAACGAGCTCTCTCCCTCTCTCTACCTTAGAATCCCTAAAAATCCCCAAACCCATAATCCCTTTCTCTCTTCACTTAGATTGCCAAAGTGAAAGCTAAACACTTGCAAGCGAGGAGGTGTATTGAAGCTTGGGTTTTCCTCTCCTATAAATTTTCTCACCAACCAAACAAGAGTAAATCCCTAATTTTATCAACCTATGTTCACCATGCCCTGCCCAAAAAAAAAAAGAAAAATAATTGCAGGCAGAGGGAGAATTGCAAGCAAGCAAGTCTCAGGTCTTGGCGTCAAAGCGCGCAAATATCGAGGCCATGGAGCAAAGGTGCTTGATACTCGACCAAAAGATTGCGTCTCAGAATTTCAAGATATCGGCCCTCAAGTCCCAAATTGAAGGCCTTGATGCGAAATAGTGTTTAGAATCGCAAGATTTGAGGTGAGTGAATTTAATTTTAGCCTAGTCTCCTTCACACTCTCCATCAAAGTTGCCAACATAAGCATTTGCTCCTAAAGCTTCAGCGTCGTCGCCTACAGTTAGAAAGACTCTAGTGCGTGCTCCGTCTCCGGCAGTGGTGAACTCTCCCATCTCCTCCTCCAGCTTCTTTTAAGGCTCTGGTGAGTCCTCCATCTTCGATTAGTACTCCACCTGCTGAAGCTCCTGGACTGGCTCAGAGTGGCGTCATTTTGAACAAAGTTGGGTTCTCTGTTGGATCTATGGCTGTAGCAGTACTCGCTGCCGTTTTGGTGTGTTAGAAATTACAAGTGTTCGTTCTATGTTTTTTTGGGTTTAGGTGTTTTATTGTATTTAATCATTATTCATTCGTTCACAGCATGTGATGTTTTATCATGTATTGACTATACCCATTAATATAATTCAAAAAAAAAAAAAAATAATTACCTATTAATATAATCTCTTCTTTATTCTTTTAATTCTGCAATTGGTGTTAAATATTGTGAAATTTTTATTTTTGAAAGTCTAAGGAAGCCAACTTCATGGGTTTGAATTACGATTACATGGAAATCAATTGGTGCTTGAGTTCAATAAAATATAACATACAAAAGGATCAAGTTGCTTTATATATGCGGTTGCTTACAAGTGTTCAGATTTCACTATGGAAATCTAACTGAAGAGAGACAGGGATTATGGATTTGAGGATTTTTAGGGATTCTAAGGTAGAGAAAGAGAGCTCGTTCTTTCTTTTAGTGTTTTATTTGGATTCTAATTTTGGCTTATATAGTAAAAGAGATTTTTTAACGGAAAAGGTAGAGGTGGGTAACGAGGGTCTAACGGAAGCCACCTCAGGTGGGTTAAGTGATAACTTTTAAATCATGGGTGGACACTGTTAAAACGGGCCAAATTACAAGTGGGTAAAATGTAATTTCTTCTCAATTATAATAATACACATTTCTCAAAAAGTACTCCATCAGAAACGTGCAATGCAAGATATCAGCAATCACAAGAAACCAATTTTTTTTTTTTGGTTACACAAGAAACCAATTGCAATTGAGCATATGTATTCTTTGAATTTTTTTTTTTGGAACAGGACCCCCCCCCCTCCCCCCGATTCAAATTTCTCCCGTTTTTTCTTGTTTTTATCCAGGTCTAAGACAAACCAGTTTGGCGAGTTTGGTATATATTTTCAAACAACAATTTTCGGTTTATAATCAACAATTTTCACACAACTTTTTCGATTTTTTTTTCCCAAATAACTGTAATATGCTAACAATTTAGTTAGTTGGCCGGACAAGAAAGAATGTAGGAAACTAGCATCTCGAGTTTCTAAAACTCGAGATTCATAGAGAAATCGAGTTTTTAATACTCGATTTTAAAGGTTTTGTTATGTGATGACGTGGCTAAGTTTTTCCACGTGTATCTCGAGTTTATAAAACTCGATTTATGAAAACGAGTTTTATAAACTCGATTTCTAAAACGAGTTTTATGAAAACGAGTTTTAGCATCTCGAGTTTCTAAAACTCGAGATTCATAGAGAAATCGAGTTTTTAATACTCGATTTTAAAGGTTTTGTTATGTGATGACGTGGCTAAGTTTTTCCACGTGTATCTCGAGTTTATAAAACTCGATTTATGAAAACGAGTTTTATAAACTCGATTTCTACTCCACGTTTTGACTGAAATCGAGTTTCAGAACCACGATTTTGATCACTTCAACTTAAACTAAACTCTCCCTCACTTGTCACTTTCACTCTCACTCTCTCTCATTCAATCAAGATCATAGTCATTCTTCGTCAGTCTGCCGCCGATTCTAGTCTACCGCCGATCACAATCTCTGTTTTCCTCTTCCGCTCTGTTCGCCGCTGCGCTAAGCGAGCCAAAGAACTGGTATTCTTCTTGTCTTTCATTCATTTCTTTTGAATTTTACATTTTACTGTGTTGTTAATGTGCTTCTGTCTGAGTTTTTTATAAACTGGGTTTTGGTTAGATTTTGTGACATTTGCATGTGTTATGGGAACTTAGTTTACACTTTGGAGTACTGGGTTTTATTTAGTATTCATTTCACTTCAATTCTACATATTTTATTATGGTATTATGCTTGAATTCAATTCCTTATGAGATTGGTTTCAGTTAGCTCATTGGTGTTAGAATGCCACAAATGTAGCTCCTCAAAAAGACATAATAGTTTATAGGATGTTAGCAAAATAACTTTGATTTAAGTCATTGGTATTTCAGATTACAATCTGTTAGTAAAAAGCCACTAAAAGCATTAAGTAAGCTTAGACCAAACAATCACATTAGAAATTTACCAAGAAAGCCACTAAATATGTTAATTTTTTTGGCAGTGAGTAACTAAGAAATAATGTAGATTCTGCTAATGATAAAATTTCTCATAATCCTTAAAAGCCATTTGCTGGAGGAGGAATATAAAGACACACAAAATACTTCCAAGACCTAGAAATGAGATGCAATTGAAGACCATTTTTGCAATTGCTATAACAACTATTATTTTGTCTATTTTTTTGTATATATAAAAAAAAAATTCTTTGACTTTTATTTGCTATTTGCTAGAGGCGGCATATCAAGACACATAAAAAGACTTCCAAGACCTAGAAATGTGATGAAACTCAAGATCTTTTTGCAATTGTTATAACAACTATAATTTTGTCTACATTTAAAAAAAAAATTATTTGACTTTATTTTCCTTTATTTCATATTTTTTGGGGAAATTTTCACTTTATTAAAAATCAAAGGCATGAAATTTATGACCTTGGAATAAATATAACCAATTGCTCCGCAAAATTAAAAGTGGTAATGTCATTTTCATCTAACACATATATTAGATAGCCTCAATATGATGCTTTATCATGTTAATAATGACAATCATATACAATGGTGGCAAAAGAATGAAAAAAAAAAAAAAAAACACAAAAAATTTTGGTAAAAGAAAACAAACCTGAAAGAGAAAGAACCTTAAGTATTTGATATCATAGTTATAGTAAGTCCCTTTTTCCCACATACACACTACTTGTATGAGAGTGAAAAATAGATTTTAAAACAGGAGTTATTATGACAAAAATTATCATATTCAAAAAATTGTCACTCTGATTTTAACCAAAAAGATTAAATTCTTCCAATAAAAGGAATATTTTTTCTATTTCTCATCTTCTTTGTTTCTTAAATTTATCATATATTTTCAACTCTTTTCTTTTCACTTGTAACTCAATTGGCTTGAAATTTCATGAAAATAGATAGTTAAACATACAGATAAACTGCTGATTTATATTCTCTTTCTAAAGATAACTCAATTGTTGAACCTTTTCATTAATCTTCGTAGTTAAAGTCTAATACAAAGAATATTAAAAATAATAAAAAATATAATTTCTATATAGTGTTTTTATAGAATTCAAAACATTGTTTATATTATTTATGTGTAATCTAGCATACACATATTAGTACGTTAGAGGTTGTTAGAGTTTACTATTACTGTACTGTTTGATTGATTTACTGTTCACATTACTGTTGCTGCCATGTGTTAGTTAACTGTGGTTAATGGTTAGTCAATGCTGGGTTAAGTGAGGATAACTGCTATTAGTTGTTGAGTTGGTTAGTTAGTTAGTGTTGTGAAGAAATTAGTTGGTTGGATATTTGGTAAGGAATTACAGAGCAATCTTGTATAAAAGGCCTGAGGCTATTATTAATCAAGCAAGTAGATTGTTCATCAGATTACATAAACTCTCTATCTCTCTATCTCCCGATCACTTTGTTCTGGAGATCCAGCTGTCCTCGAATTCAGCTTCCAAACATGTTTGGCCTTTCAGAGGTCGAAAATATTTAATTAGTTAACTCATGCTAAACATTATTGACATCTCCTTATTTAAAATAATTTGTCATTTTTTTTCTCTGGTTTATTGTTTTGCTATAGTTGCATATTCTTAGCACATTGATTCTGATTCCTTTTCATCTATTTGTTAGTAGATTAGTAGAATTTCAATAGAACTCATTTGTGTGAGCACTTAGTTTTTTTTTCCCCCTCTTTTGTCCCTTCTTTCAATTTTTTACTTCAGTAGTTTACATTGATTTCAGCATTCTCAAATAGCAGAGCAGTAGAATTTTAGTTAGACTTAGTTTTCTTAGAGAAAAAATTGTGTCATCACTGAGTTTTTTCTTGGAGTTGTGAATTTTCTTTCTTTATTTATGTATTTTATACAGCAGCTGGAATTAAGATGTTTGAGTAAACTAATTTTTTAAGAAATCTTTTAATAATGGGACAATAATTTCTACAAAACTGGCCATGCCTGTAACAAATTTATACAATAATAGTTATGTCACTAATACAATAATCTATATCTATATATTACTAAAAGCTGAAGCGTAGCATTTAATGTTGCTATGCTCACATTAAGCCATGTCATCAGCCATGTTATTATCAATTTTTTTTCCAATTTTTTATATATTTTAAGTGAATTAAAAACTCTAATATATTACAATCAAAATATCATATTTAATTTATCTTATTATTAACTATTCTTATTTATTATTAAATTTTTAATTCAATTTTAACTTTTCATATCCCCACTACTCTCAATATTACTATTTTTTTATCTTTTTATCTTCCTTTATTTTTGACTCTTCATATTCTTATCCTCATACTATAAAATTGTCATTCCCTCTCTTATTCCATACGTAATTTATATTTTTCCACACACAAAACTCTCTCTCTCTCTGTCTTTATATATATATATATATATATATATATTTTCCTTCAATTTTTTATATATATTTTTTATTTTAGTGTAACAGGTTGACCATCAAAACATACTGATGCATTATTAAAAGCTCCATCAAATGCATTGCAGAAATCGGTTTTAGACTACTAGAAGTCAGTCAGTTTGCTAAAATTGGAATTGACTGGTAATCTAGCTTGATGCAATTTAGTTTTGTGTTCTATGTTGTTATTTTTTTTATTCTCATTGATTTTTAAATGTTATATTATTGCATTATAAAGATTATATATAAAAATATAATATTATTTTATTGCAGCCATGTCATAATCAATTTTTGTTCCAATTTTTTTTACATTTAAAGTGTATTAAAAACTCTATTATATTACAATCAAAATATCATATTTAATTTATCTTATTTTTAGTTATTCTTATTTATTATTAAATTTTTAATTCCATTTTAACTTTTCATATCCCCACTACTCTCTACCTTAACTTCCTTCAACCTCTCTCATTCCATTTTAACTTTTCATATCCCACTACTCTCAATATTACTATTATTTTATCTTTTTATCTTCCTTTATTTTTGACTCTTCGTATTCTTATCCTTATACTATAAAATTGTTATTTCCTCTCTTATTCCATGCGTAATTTATATTTTTCCACACACAAAAGCCTCTCTCTCTCTCTCTCTCTCTCTCTCTCTCTCTCTCTCTCTCTCTCTCTCTCTATATATATATATATATATATTTTTCTTCAATTTTTTATATATATTTTTTATTTTAGTGTAATAGGTTGACCATCAAAACATACAGACACAATATTGAAAGCTCCACCAAATGCATCGCAAAAATCAGTTTTAGACTACTAGAAGTCAGTCAATTTGCTAAAACTAGAATTGACTGGTAATCTAGCTTGATACAATTTAGTTTTGTGTTCAATGTTGTTTTTTTTATTCTCAATGATTTTTAAATGTTATATTATTGCATTATAAAGATTGTATATAAAAATATAATATTATTTTATTGCAGCTGTGTCTTTATCAATTTTTTTTTCCAATTTTTTATACATTTAAAGTGAATTAAAAACTCTATTATATTACAATCAAAATATCATATTTATTTTATCTTATTATTAACTATTCTTATTTATTATTAAATTTTTAATTCTATTTTAACTTTTCATATCCCCACTACTCTCTACCTTAACTTTCTTCAACCTTTCTCATTCCATTTTAACTTTTCATATCCCCACTAATCTCAATATTACTATTATTCTATCTTTTTATCTTCCTTTATTTTTGACACTTCATATTCTTATCCTCATACTATAAAATTTTCATTCCCTCTCTTATTCTATGCATAATTTATATTTTTCCACACACAAAAGCCTCTCTCTCTCTCTCTCTCTCTCTCTCTCTCTCTCTCTCTCTCTCTCTCTCTCTCTATATATATATATATATATCTTCAATTTTTTATATATATTTTTTATTTTAGTGTAACAGGTTGACCATCAAAACATATTGATACAATATTGAAAGCTCCACCAAATGCATTGTAGAAATCAGTTTTAGACTACTAGAAGTCAGTCAGTTTGCTAAAATTGGAATTGAATGGTAATCTAGCTTGATACAATTTAGTTTTGTGTTCTATGTTGTTATTTATTTATTTATTTTTTATTCTCATTGGTTTATAAATGCTATATTATTGCATTATCAAGATAGTAAATAAAAATATAATATTATTTTATTACATAGCATAACTAAAATATTATGGTGTTTATTGCTATACATTTTATTCTTACTATTTTTCTTCTCATCTTATTTTATTCAACATTTAAATTTAGCAACATCCTCCATATTATAATTATTTATATTTTGTCTCATGTTTTTTAAATTAAATGTATAATATTTTTTTAAATTCAATAAATAAAAATTATTCTTAGAAAGTTTTCCCATGAAATGGTACACTGCATCAATGGAAAAATAATACAAAACAAATATCAATTTAGAAACACTCAATTAGAAAAATAGAATAAAAATTTTTCTTATAAAGTATTCCCATAAAACGTTACAATGCATCAATAGAAAAAGAAAATACAAAACACATGCTATTTTAGAAACACTAAATTTATAATAATAATAATAATAATAATAATAATAATAATAATAATAATATAAAACCAAACACATCATAAAATAAACTAATAGTTATGGATATACTAACTTCATGGCAATAAAATGAAATAAAATAAAAATAAAAATAAACATTACAATATGCATATTTAGTACATTAGAATTATTACCAAATTTGGGAAACAATAGGATGTTAAGGAAGAGAGAGAGAAATAGATTAGTAAAAGAAATCAAACGTCAGTTAAATAAATTAATTAGTAACCGTTAATTGGAAAACAAAGAGGCTAATGGCTAAAGGAGTAAAAATTAATTAAAGATGAACTTACAAATGTTATTAAAACTTTACAATACAAATAAATAAATCGCTAAATTCACTTTATTAAATCATATAATCAACAATTAATTACAATCATATAAAATTTAAACTTGAAAGTAAACAAACTCTAATCTAGAAAATCATATTTATTATCAAAACTAAAATGAAGACGTTCTTCTGTAATAATAGAAATATATAAGAAATAAAGATGAAAATTTTCAAAATCATATTTTTTTGACATTTCATTTAACATTATTTATAAATAATAAAATATAAAAAATTCTTAAATGCTTATATTCTTCACACACCATGACTCTTAAAATCTAATGAAAGGTTCTAAGAATTTAACTCTAATTTAATGCCTCTATTATGAAAATTACTAGCCAGTAAATTATAATAATAGTAAGAAATGTTATAAATGAGATCATGAAAAAACTAATTAGCCACTATTATTATGGAATAAATGTCTTTTTTTTTTTTTTTCTGCATCTAAGAAAATGAAATGTATAGAGCTTACTTATTAAGGTATATGCAAAGATTCACGTTAAAAAAATATGTAAAGGTTTTTTTGAAAAAAATGTAAGGTTTTTATTAACTTAAAAGACAATGAAAACCCAATTTTTAATTACTATAACTATAGCTACTCTATAAATCACACACTTTTGGATATATACCACCATATTCAACTTATAAATTACAACCCAAAACAATTATACAATCAATGCATGAACATGTAACATGAATTAATTATTGCTTGGAATTTTCACAATTATTGACAGAACATCGCCAAATTTAATTTTTAGAAAACATCAAGACAAGGTGAATTTTAATTTTTTTAACTTCCATAGAAAAAAATATTACCCACATTGTTTCAACCCTTATGGAAAAGAAGGTTTACATGTAGCATGGAAAACGTGTTTAATTGACTTAGAGATGTAAAAATTAGTCAATCGACTATGGTAGAATTTAGGTTTCAAATTTTAAATAAAACAATTCTACAATAATAAAAAAAACTATCTTGTGATAAATATGATCATGAAGTGCATTACTTTTCATTAAATTAGTTCAAATTACAAAATAATAATAATAATGAGACCACCTTAAAAAAATAATCACGCGCAACGCGCGAGTCCGTGACTAGTTTATACAATAATAGTTATGTCACTAATATAATAATTTCTATAAAATTGGGTAAGCCACAATTCAAACACCATTGTACAGTGACAGACTCATATTAGTATAATTATTATAAATAAATAGTATCTCTCTCAGCATGTCCACTCAAACTATCGCTGCATTTACACAACCAATGCATATTCATAGTAATTATAATTATTATCCTTAACATTAAAACTCTATAATGCACCATCAATGAAACTATCAAATATGCTAGACCTCTTAAGATAATTAAGAATTTAAGAACAACAAAAAAAAGCCTCACGTTACCCCAATTCTTATTATTATTTATGAAAACCTCGAGTCCTCCATCAATAATAATAATGAAAATTCTTATATTTTGATTAGGGGAAAATACAAATACAAAACAAAAGGGCTTGAACCCACAAATGGGGTAACAAAAAAGCAAAAGCAACACAGAGCAACGCAACTAAAAAGAAAAGCAATGCAGGGCAACCCCAATGAAACCAAACCCCAATGCATATCTCTCTTTCTTCTTTCTTCGTGTAGCAATCTTTGTTTGTACCTTAATGATTTAAGCGGTTAGTTATCTTTTTATAGTGACTGAGAGGCTCCCAAAACCGAACAGTGTTTTGACGTATTGAAACGTTATAATTTATCACTTTTTAATTGTGACTCTCAAATGGTGTTTTAACCTTGTGAAACAACATAATTCATCGCTTTTTAAATGTGAAGGTGGCAGATTTTTAGATGGGTCTTTTTTCCTATGTGGCAGCACGGCCTTAATCGTAGGAAAAGGCTTCTGCTTTTATATAGAATATTAGATTTCCTTTATTAAATTACTAAAATGAAGTAAAAAATTTTGTTTTTTTATGAGTTCACTATAATGGTACTTGGTTTTAGGATGACTAAGTGTAAAGTATTGGTTTTAGACGAATATTTTTTTTTAATTTTTGTATGATATGTGTTTAGTTGTTGGGATTAATGTTAGTAAAATCCCAATTATTTGGTGTGGAAGTAGCTATTAAAGTCCTCGAGTCTGAGCGTGTAAATTCAGATATGTAAAGGGAGTTTAGGCAAGAGGTCTTTTTAATAAGGTGTGTTGAACCGTGTTATTTGCCAAAATTTTGGCTTGGGATATATGTTCTTCATATCTTGTTTGTTAAGGTTGTGTAACTAGGCTTAATATAATTGTTTGTGGGCATTAGAGTTATCTATGAAGACTTAATTATGTGGAATATTGTTGCACTCTTTGCAGTATGGAGCCTGGGATGGATGAGGAGCCAGAGATTCTGCGGCTTGGTCCAGAAGATCCTTCATTGTTGACACGACAATGAAATCATCGATCAGAGGACATTTGGAATGGCGAGGTGAAATATCTAGTTCTATCAACCGCTTTAATTTTTATGTTGTCTTTGACTTTTAGCAAGTTCTTTCAAAGTTGTATATCTAGTTCTAAAGACTGCTATAATTTTTATACATTTTGCAGGACTCGAGCCCACTTACGTGCCGTGGTCGCGCTAAGGAGATGGCAAATATAACGATGCAAGATAATCAGGTGATTGATATTATCCAGTTGGTGGGGCTAGAAGGATTGTTTAGGGCCCCTTCCAGAGAGATATATCATTGCCTAATAACAACCTTAGTTGAGCGATGGCGGCCGGAGACTCATACATTCCATCTTCCACATGGTGAGATGTCAATCACCCTAGAAGATGTGGAGTTCATTTTTGGACTTCCTATAGACGGTGAGGTGTTGGTTGGGCCGACTACGGTGGTGGATGGGGATTGGAGGCAACTATGCGTGGAGTTACTTGGTTTTGGAGTTCCGAGGAATGACAACAAAACATTGGTGGGGCAAAGAATTCTCATCAGCCGCCTTGTTGAGCGCATTGCAGAGCCACTACCTCATGATGCAATGGAGGAGCAAGTACATCAGTATGCCCGGTGCTATATTTTAGCACTGCTAGGGGATAAGATTTTCATGGACAAGTCGGGAGATAGGGTGTATCTGATGTTCTTGGAGTTCTTGCGGAACCTTCATGATCCACCAAAGTATAGTTGGGGTAGTGGTTGCCTGGCATGATTGTATAGAGAGTTGTGCCGGGCAAGCGATAAAGAGGCATCGCAAATTGGTGGGGCATTACAATTGGTCCAGTATTGGGCGTGGGCGAGGTTGCCATTCTTGTGCCCGAGGATAGAGCCCCCACCTGGATGCGATTATGACCCATGGCCAAAAGCTCCACTTGCATTACTTGCATTTAAGTAAGTATTTTCCCACTATTTAGTGTGTTATGTCATGTTCTCTTCTTAGTAAGTAAGTAGTAATATTTTATCTTATGTTATTCGCTCGTAACTGTAGGTGGGTCTGGGTGCCAAGCCCGAAGAGTAGGCCATCCAGCACGGCGTTGATCCATTATCGCGAGCAATTTGTTAGAATGCAACCGGAGCAGGTAATAATATACAAAAATTCTGTGGAAGTTATGTTAATTTTCCCTAAGAATATGTTGAAATCATTGCTTTAACATATCTTCTGTTTTAATTTTTGGTTTTCCCTTTATCTATGTATTCTCCTTTGTTTCACATTTTAAGTTGGTATGATAATTGTTTTGATAATTCTCATGTATTGTACATGAAAATAAAATATGAAATGTAAGCTTATCAAACTAGTACTGAGGCAAGTGGCTTTATGGGTCCTGGGGTATTAAGTGATTCCCAAATTCACTAATCATTTTTTAGAACCCTAACTATTCCTTACGTAGATAACCAACTTTCCAAAACACAATTACAATTGCTTAGATATGACTTTGAAGGTCTCATATGTAGTATCGAGCATGTAAGTAATAGAAGAATTGAAGGATACACATGTGACGGTCTCTTATAAGAACAATAACACACAATATATGAAAGATGATAGATTGCGAACCACCAATTCATCTTTCCTTTGAGCAGAAATCAAGATAAAAGAATGATTTAGAAGTTAAACACTAATAGTCAATCAGAATAATGCAATTAATGAGCAACATAGTAACAAGTTTTTGACTATACAAGTAAATGCAGACCAATAAATAAAAAATTGTTTCATTGAAAAGTACATAAATGGAGATCTGGAATACTTGTATTCTACTTTGTTTCACATTTTAAGATGGTATGATAATTGTTTTTTGTTTCTATTGTAGATTATGTGGCAGCCATATGAGGCAGACTTTGGCCACCTTCCTGACTTCTGCGTTGCAGGGAGGGATACGTGGATGGCAAGGGTGCCACTTGTGTGCTTTTGCATAGTAGAGACACACCACCCAAATCGTGTCCTTTGACAGTTTGGGTTGGCGCAAGGGCGGCCCGACCATGTTGTGTACGATGATAGACTGCATAGAATAGACTTGTGTGGGAAGGTGGAAAAGAATTGGAGGGAGGAGCATGGACCGTATATCCTTACATGGGATATGAGGCAACAACGACTTTGCCATGCACTTCCTCAGACTGGTGAGATGCCTCGCGATCATGACTATTACCGTTGGTACCGTCCGGTCACTCGAAAGTATGTCGACCGCAACAACGCTAAATTAGATACAATGGTAATGTGTTCTAATTAGATTTTATTGCTCACTTTGTTTTTTCTTCCGTACATATAGGAACGTAGCATCAATTGATTCCTTTTTTCAGCAAATCTAGTTTGATCTGACTAAACTCCAATCTTAGTTGAGTATTTGAGTACATTAATAAGTATTATATTATCTATTTTATAATTGATACATAAATGTCTCAAATCTGATTGTACTGGTTCTTTCTCCGTTTCAGATTGAAAGCCATTTAGCGCTGTTGGAGATGCTTCCTGTAGGCAGCCGAGCACCCAACCATGTCCGACGTGTCCTAAATAATGTGGCTGGGCTTGGTGGTGGTCTTGCAGCAAATGGACAGGCAAACAATGGGCATGAGACTGAATCAACAGTTACTGCAACCCCAACCACAAGCGCAGCACCCCAAGTACATCGATCCGTGGTCGACGTGCTACTGCAAGCCCAATCACAAGTGCAGCTAGGGGCCGTGGTCGACGTGCAACAACCCCTCGAGTTGTAAGTAGTCATGAGGTACCTGCCTCCATCTCGCACGCATCTCCTCCACTTGAGGTCCCTCCACCCATCCTACATGCATCTCTTTAGCCCGAGGTCCCTTCACCCACCCCACCTTCACAGCCCAGTTTTGATCTTGGTTTTGATTTTCATATGACCCCTTCTACGCACCTTGAGACACCCTCATACGCACCCATCAGCTCCTGTGCACCCACTTTACCGATGACAATGATCTCCACTCCTAGCTACACAGAGCATCATTACCGACCTACCTCATCCTCATCCGACCCTTTAGGACCTCCGGTTGGGATTGACACTGATATACCGGATGAGCATCCCCCTCATCAGCCCTCCCACGAGGTAGACCACAACGTACTAGAAGAGCACCCACTTATGGGACTGGTGGACACAAAATAGGACACAAAGGCAGCTTTATGACATGATAATATTACTTACAATGTAATGATATATTTTGCGGTTAATTTTATTCTTATCATTACACTAAATATTGATTGTATGCATCTAATGTCTTTGTAGTACGATGATGAGCCTAAGGATGATGCCTCCCAGCCTTCTCCCCCCGCGCCCAAACATTACACGAGGGTTAAAAAATGCAAAATTGGTGAATCTTGAAAAAGAAGCAACCTAAGGTCTTATTTTTCTTAGATTGCTTGGGATTTTATTTTTACTTTCTAAGCTAGTCTTTAATTTTCCATAGCATGTGCTCTTTAATTTTGCTGCTTTCAGAGTAATCGAAATTTTATATCTACATTGATTTTGGTTTTGTTTTGTTTGCAGGCTGATTTGGTTGCTTATTATTTTGCAGACATTTTGTTAGAGGCTTAATTGGTGCAATTTGTGGTGGATTGCTAACAATTCTTTTCAAGAATTGTTGCATTTGTTTTATCTCGACATGGTATGTGTCTAAGTTTTAGTGATAATCTTTGTCCTTAGGGATAGTTGAATGCATTTGTATATTCACATATGAATTCTATAGGATTCCTCGAATTCAAATGCGGAGAAAGCAATAGTGCCAAAGAAAGAGATCTTGGACTTTGAGTTACCACCTGAACCCCTGTACTCAAGGCATGTTGGGGTATGGCCATTTCTTTTTAAATTGTTGATGAATTTCTACACCTTTTATTTGATTCAATGGTAGCAAATTTTTTTGAGATTTGTTTTTGTTGTATGTCCAATTATTTTTTAATAACTCCAACTATCCTTTTCTTGAGCAAGTTTTTCAGTCTTCTGAACTGAATTAATTGTCACATCCTTGCTTTTTTAACCTCTTAAAACCCAAATATATAGTAACTTTGGGAGTTGGACTTAAGAGACTTAGCGCATGAGTAATTTGCTCCTTAACATTCCTTATTCTTTTACTATTCCAGGACAATGTTGCACGTTCATCTGGAAGCAGTATAAAGTCATTCTTTATTGGAATGGGATTCTTACCCTCTCTTGTTGACAAAGTGATTGAGGAAAAGGGTATGTCATGTGTAAATGTAAACGTTGTTATGTTTTGTCTTATTTGGAAGTGGGTAGGTGTTGGTAGGGCGAAAAATGGCAATGCAATATACTAGGATAGGAGTAAAGCTACACTAATGCACATCAAAATTTGGGCCCCCATGGCTTCACCAGCATCCTTAAGATACCTTCAATGTATAGTTTCTTATCATATGTTTTAAGTTTACAAAATTGTAATGATATACCAATGTCTTGACCAAGATTTATTCACGAGTCCTTTTCTCTAATATTTAGGTGAAGAGAATGCTGATTTGTTATTGGAAACTCTCATTGCATATTCTGTAAGTAAATGAATAATTTCTTTACCATCTCATTGTTCTTTCAGAGGAAAATATTATAAATTGTTTGATCTTCTTTGTTTGAGTTTTAAGCACACAATACTTTCTAGTTTTTATGTGTATACTTAAGAGAGCTTTGAAATTGGTATGAACAGCTCTATTACTGTTTCATGTTTCGACAGAACCTGTTTCACCTTCATGGACAAAATAATGAATTTTTTTATAAGTCCATTTTGGTAAGCTGACATGTCTAGTTCACAAAGTAGTAGATACTGAACATTTTTATCTAGGATGGGGAGAAAATCTTTGTGAATTTTAGTAATTTGGTGATTGACCTAGTGTGTGTTAGTGTCGTTGTGGCCCAACCAAATAGTAATCAATCAGTTTGATTATTTCAGTTCACTATGATAAATCTTACAAGTCTAGAAGCCAATTTAATTACTCTTTACTTTTCACTCATCTGTTGAGCTATTGTTCTGATATTTGCGACAGAAGTTTTAATGGGCATGAGATGACCTTTTTTGGAATGAAACAGGATCTTCAAAAATCAAATTCTGAGTCATCAGATTCTCTAGATAGCTTGTTTGATGACAAGGAACCTTGTAGTCCAGAAATTGCAACTCCAGCAGTTGTTCAACCGAAAGAGGTAACCTACTTGCTGCCATAGTGCTATCATCTGGTTCATGTGATAATTTTTTTCCTTCGTTATGTAATCCTGAAGGACTCAAATTAGGAGGTACTGCAAATTTTTTTATGTGATTTATTTTAACAAATCAATTGAACTATCTAGGAAACCTAGATTGCTAACCTGGGGGAATACTGTGGTTGGCTTTGGATTATAATTTTCCCTTTTTGGTGTGGGGAGGGAGGAGGAGGTCATTACTTTTTTCTGTTCCTTTTTTGCTGCATATTATTTGGCATAATCTTCAACCTGTTGGGCTTTGTGGAGCTTAGTTTTATATATTGATCCGGTGGATGATTCGACCCGACCCGAATAATGTTGCGTGGTTTTTAATGGGAGATTTTCTGAGGCTTAGTTCATGGAGCGGAGGCTTGGGCGCCCCCGGGAAAAATTTTTTTGGCCCATTATGAATCCGTTTTTGTAGAAACCGTGGCTCTTAATTAGGGTTTCTGAGAGGAGTCGGTTTTGTGAGGAGAAAAATAGCTTGTAGCCGCAAACTTGTAATTTTTTCTGATAATAGTGAAATCTCTGCAACTCCGTGGACGTAGGCAAATTGCCGAACCACGTAAATACTGTCTTGTGCGTGTGATTATTTTCTTTGGCATGTGTTTTCTCTATATTTTTTGTTTCTCACAGGTTTAGGAATTCGTGGAAATTCCCTACACAATCTCTGGCAGGAGCTTGATGTACATAATGGATTTGGTGATGACAAAAGAGCATCCTTACTGATGATGAATTTCTTTGTAAATGAAGTTGCATTTGCAATTGATAAGCTTGGTAGGTATAAATTTGTGAAATCTTCATTTAAAAATCTCACTCTCAATCTCTCAGTTGGGGTGTTGGGGGTTGTTTAGTTACTGTTACAGTAGCGAGGGTAGAAATACTCATTTGAGTGCATGTTAATGGCTTTACAATGAGACTTGTATCTTGTAGTTGCTTTTGATATCAAAATAGTAAATTTAGAGTCAGCATATTGTATTGTGCCTGTCAATGGATACATTTTGGGTTTTTTATTTTATAATTTTAATATTTATAATTATTAATTTTTTATGAATGTTGCAAACTTTGGAAATACATTTGTGTGATTGGTTTACAATTGAGACTTCTTTTTTGCATAGATGAGCCTAAAAATTTCTACTTCTTGTGGCCTATAATTATTTTGGAATGTACTAGTGTGAAACCGCAGAGAGATCTAGCTATAAAAGTGGGAGGTATGATAAATTACATTTGGTTTAGTGTGTGTGTGGCTTGCCTTATTTGGCTGGGTACTACTTTTTAAGCCTCACTTTTTTTCTAGGTACAAGTTATTTTTACTCAGCTTGTGTTTTAAGCCAAATAAGCCAATGAATTTATACAGGCTCTGGTTTTGGGTTATAAATGCTGACACTTTTAGGGAGCCAGGAGATATATTTGAGTCAAGGTGAAGCACTGTAGAGATATGGAAATCATGTGTCTGATTGTCTCTTTGCAGCTTGATTGTGAAGAAAAGTGTTAAACTACTAGTATAAATAGATTTGACTCAACTTTGGGACATGTCATATCAGATTTGTGTTTGTTTTCAACACTTATTTGGTCGGTACACAGTTTCTTTAAGAAGTTTTCACACTTGGCAGTACTTGGGCTATGAGACTTCATCTTGGCTTTAATTTTGCTCTTCTTCTAATATAGAAGAACTTTATTCTTACACGGTAACTAAATTAATCAGTTTGTTTATCTCATTATGTTATGTCTCAGGTGAAGATGCTCAAATAACTGAATCAGTGGACTTCATAACTGCTGCCCAAATAGCTGAAGAGCTTTAAAAGGACACAGATGATACAACTCAGGGGGATGAAGTTAGAAATTCAAGTGATAGCCCAACGGTAATGGCATTCTTTGTGGTGCACTCTGTCTGTGGTTTGAACCCCACCTCTCTCTCCTCCACTATCTACCTATATTAAAAATAAAATAGAAAAGTTACACACTCAACCAGTGGGTTTTGAAACCACAACCTCATCCTCCACCCATTCATTTGAGGGGAGAAAGTACCATTTGAGCTAAAGCCCTTTGCCAAGAAGTTATCCATTAGATGACAATTTCCAAAGATGGGTTAAACAAGAAATTTGTTAACCTCAACTCTGGTCTGTAATTTCACTAGATATCCGTTGAATTTTTCTTCTCTGGTTTTGATTGGGATGATGCAAGTACAATCCCATATTAGAGTGGTCAACGTTTGCTTGAAATTTTCTTTATGTGATCTTCTATAAAGTTATACAATAGGAAAGTAATAATAGCAAAAAAAAATAAAATAAAGGCCCGGGTTGAACTATGCTTTCAAAAATATGATGGATGGATTTTGAACCTGGACCAAGTTGGGATGAAAAGTTTATTTTAGCTTTGAAAAGAAGAAAGAAAACTTAACAGAGTCAAGTGAGAGTATAGCAATGTACATGAGTTCCCCTAAAGACTAAGGAAAGCATGTTAACTAAGCCATGAAGTAAACCTTAAAATTTCAATTTCACTGAATAATAGTTTTTTGAGTCAGTTCCTCTCCCCCCCTCCTCGTCCCATGATCATGACTTAACTGTGTGTAAAACAAAATCTAAGAGAGCATGGGCCTTTTGTAATAATGTGAAGGGGGTTACACTATCTAATGCCCATAATTCTTAGTTTACATGACTGGCAAGAGAGGGGGGGGGGGGGGGGGCGGGGGAGGTGAACATTAGTCTAATAAAATGATTACTATTTACTGTGCTGTCATACTTTGCTTATATAGAATTGTAGAACTGTCACATGCAATTTGTAAAAAACTGAATTATAAGAGGATGGCTGGGCAGGCTCTCTCTCTCCCTATCTTTTTTTGTTCATACTTTAATTAAACACTTAGTAATATCATAATTTCCAAAATGCAGGTGTTGGATGAAATCCATCAGCATCTGGTGTCTGATTCACCGTCTGTGCTTTCACTGCCAGCTCCAGTGGATGTTATAGACTCATTTCCTCTCAAGAATCACAAGAAGGTCAAGGCAACTGAAAATGGAGCCCAGTAAGTTTATTTGGTATATGTCTATTTGGCCAAAAAACAAAAAACATGTGGAAAAAGAAAAAGAAAAAGAAAGGGAGTATGCATCATATAAGGTCTGGGTTGTTTATATGAAAGTGTTGCTTACATGCGGGTTTATGAGGGAAATTTAGTAGTTTCATGAATATCATATTTAATGATGTTAAACAAAACTGTCTTATGATCCAGTTGTTATTACCTGGCAGAAGGCTGAATTATAAAACAATAGCTTTTATAAAATCTTGGGAATCTTAAGATAAGAAATTTCATGGTTTCAGCTAAACTTGATTCCCTTTTATCCTTTCAAAAATGATGAAATCTTAAATAAAAGATCTCGTGCGGTTTCAGCAAAATCTGATGTGTCAAATATATACTTTTATCCTTGCATGAGAGCTTCAAGGTCTTTTCTTCCATACTATGCATTTCATATGGCTTGTTTATAAACTTCCACTTTGTTTTGTCTTCTTCAATTATTATTAGTCATTTCCCATTTACATCTCCACCAACCTGTGGGTAGCACTAATTTTTAGCGAATGCAGGCATGATGGGCTCTGGAAAAACAACAGTGGGCAAGGTTTTGTCACAAGTACTCGGTTATTCCTTTTTTGATAGGTTTGTACTCTGACTAATTCCTTGTAGGCCTTTTAGGGAAAACAAACATCCTCCTTTTGAATCTTGGAAAGGTTGAAGGGAAGGAGGGAGAATTTGTATTAGGAAGGATGCTATTCTGTAATATCTCCCCACAATATCTCACCCTTTCCATAGTTAAATGGTGCGGAATCCAATATCAAGTGAATTGATGGACTCTCAGAATATGTACTTATTGAAAAATACGAATCTTAGTGCACACAATCTGGTCTTATTTTTTGTACATGGATTCTAATTTGAAACTGTGAACATCTGAAATTTCATTACTCCTTGCATTTCCTTGCATTTTCCTACTTCACATGCACAATGTATTTCCTGCTGAACAATTCTGCATATTAATATTGTTTGTGGAGTCTTCAATATTATTTGTGGATGCTCCAGTGACAAATTGGTGGAGCAGGATGTTGATGGAACTTCTGTAGCTGAAATATTCAAGCTATATGGAGAGGGCTTCTTCAGAGATAAGGAGGTTGGTTTTTTTTTTTTTTTTTTTTTTTTTTTTTTTTTTTTTTTTTTTTTTTTTTTGGGTGGTATGGTCGAATGTCTGTGTCACTTTGGTAAATGAGAATGTCTTTTATTTGAATCATCAGGAAATATATGCAGAAAGGGATAAGTGTTTGGTTAGATGTTCCCTTGGAAGATTTGGCTCATACAATGGCAGCTGTTGGAACTGGTGCTCGCCCCCTTTTGCATCATGATTCAGGTGATGCATACACAAAGGTAGGCCATTTGTCTTTCATGCTAAAAATTATCAGTAAGATAATATAAATCTTTAAATTCTCGTTTGTGGGTTATATTGGGAGTGATCCAAGTTTATTTCACATTCACTGATACCTTTTGACAATTTACTTCCCAGCAGACTCTCATGGGGCTGTCCACTCTTATGGAGGAGAGGAGTGACGCATATGCCAATGCTAATGTGCGGGTTTCCTTGGAAGGTATGTAGCCTTGTCTTTTTTTGTGATGATAACCTTCCTAAAGTTAATTTGTCACAACATGCTAATGCACATGATAATTTCTTAAGCCAAAATAAGTTTTTGAGTTCAAATTCCCTTTTTTCGTTGTCCACACAAAAACCTGGTGCTGGAGGAGCAATGTGGGCATGGTATGTTACCAAGAAACACACTGTTTTATTTTTATTTTGTAGTGTACTCTATAATCTCTCTTCCATAGAAAATGAATTTTTATCAATTGATTATATATTGATGAAATGCATATTTTTATGATGGGAATCAGGGCTGTGCAGTAGTTAGAGATACTCATTTGGCATTCGGTGATTGCAGTTTGGAAAAAATGCGAATACCTTTTACGTAATAACAATATTTTTATGGCGTTGGCTCATTTTCTTTTGATTCCTTATTTTTTGCATGGACATGCTTTTTAATGGTTTGCAATTGACATTATAAGTTAAAAGGCCTTATATGAAATTCCCAAGTTCTTATTCCTTAGAATTTACAACTCATTTGCTACTGTAAGACTATACTCCATCAACACAATTAAGTACTCCATCAACACAAGTACTTGTATGAACATTAGTCTAGTTATGATGTAGTTTATGAAAGCGATTTGATTGTTGATTCCAAACTAGATTACTTAAAAGAATTTGATCTATTCAGGAGCAAATTTGGTCAGATTCTCAAAAGCTTGGAAGCTGTTCTGAGTAATAATTCACGTGCAAATCCAGGGTTTGACTTGACTGTTACTGTTCTGACTACTGGCTTTTGGCCAAGTTACAAGTCTTTTGACCTCAACCTTCCACCAGAGTTGGTAATTTGGAATTCTTTTGTTGATATAATACAAATTTGCAATGTTAATTATTGTGGAAGTCACTAACTTCCTTCTCTTTACTGCTATTGCTTTAGGTCAAGTGTGTCAAAGTTTTCCAGAAATTCTATCGAACAAAAATAAAGCACAGAAAACTTACATGGGTATACTCTTTCGGTACTAGTAATATCAGCGGGAAATTTGAACCCAAAACTATGGAACTGATCGTGACCACTTATCAGGTGATATGTTCACAAAGTTTTATTTCTATCATGCAAATGCTTTTATGTAAATGTGAGTGCCACGTTCGAATGGTTTTATTTCTTGCTAATATAGAGGGTTAATTATTCTTCTTGTGGGATAGGCCTCAGCCCTGTTGCTTTTCAATTCCTCGGAAAGATTGAGTTACTCGGACATCATGACCGAATTAAACTTGACCGATAATGACATTGTTAGACTTCTCCACTCCTTCTCATGTGCGACGTACAAGATTCTGAACAAGGAGCCTAACACGAAAACAATATGTCCTACTGATTACTTTGAGTTCAACTCAAACTTTACTGACAAAATGAGGAGGATCAAGGTACTGAGTTATATTATGAATGCCTTGTTCCAGTTTTCCCTTTCAATTTACTGATTATTGCTAGGGATGTTTAATCTATTGCTTGGTTTGATGTGCAGATTCCTCTCCCTCCAGTGGATGAGAAGAAGAAAGTAATTGAAGATGTTGACAAAGACAGACTGTATGCCATTGATGCCTCAATTGTGTGCGTCATGAAGAGCCGTAAAGTTTTAGGCCACCAGCAGTTGGTCATGGAGTGTGTTGAGCAGTTGGGTCACATGTTCAAGGTTTTTATGGCACCTCTTGCCCTCATATATAATTTATGTCCTGTTCCTTTTAATCAGCTGTATCTCACTGCATTGTGGTGATCTATGGAAGGACACAAACAACAGTCTAGGGAAGAGGAGGGCCTTTTCAGACCTTCTAAAGCTGTTAGAAAACAGTGGCATGTCTAGGCACAAGTCTATATATATTGAGGTAATCAAAATCTATTTCTGGGATACTAGGTAATCTTACTAGTGTCCTGCTGAGGTCATTGTAATCAGCTAACAGAAGAATCAACCAGCAATGTTGTTAAACCAGCAATGTTGAACAACTCAACTAACATTTCAGTCATGTTTAGAGGCATTACAGATATATTGCTGGCTGCACCTCTTGGTATCCGAAGTGACTATTTCCGATGGTGAGTGCATCATTTAGAAGTGGCTTAGCACTACTGTTTGGTTATGAGTTATGAGAATTATGATTCTGATAACAAGACATGAAATATGGAAAGGCAAAGTGGCACCTGATCCAATTCTTAGAAAAATATTTAAACAAAACCAAGGCTTAAAGGGGT
This sequence comes from Castanopsis chinensis, assembly GCA_032878915.1. Classification (NCBI taxonomy): domain Eukaryota; kingdom Viridiplantae; phylum Streptophyta; class Magnoliopsida; order Fagales; family Fagaceae; genus Castanopsis; species Castanopsis chinensis. The sequence continues at coordinate 20,554,795 of JAVQMG010000122.1, forward strand.
CAAGTTTATTCTTAGATAAACTAATATTTGGGGTTCCTTTATGGCATAGGGTCTGCCTCCAAAAACCTTGCTGTGGCAGAGCTTCGTACCATGGTCCATTCACTTTTCTTAGACAGGTTAGTGAAAGAAAAGACAGAAGTTTGCCTAAAAGTGATGCATAGTGTTGATGCATTACTAGGATGTACTTCATTTATGGTTCAGACTGATCTAGTATAATATCAATGATGTTTGTTTTAGCCAATTATATTGTTTCTTCCAGATGAATGTGTTGGTTTACTGCATATTTAAACTTTTCTAATAAAAGTTAGCTCATGTAAAGATCCAAACTTAGTTGCATATCTTTGATGTTTAGTCTTTGTTTCTGCTATGTCTGTCTTTTTCATAGCCTCAAGATGTTATCATCATTTAGTAAAGTAGTTTTTATCATTTTACAGGTACCAAACACGGTTGAGTTTGCTGACTGGATTGGGCGGACAAAGCAAAAGGAAAAGAAAAAAGAAAAGAAAAGAAAAGAAAAAAGAAACTTAAAGGACTAAATTGAAAAAAGGTTGAAGTTAGAGGTTGTAATTTGTAATATAAACTTATTATTACATGGATGTAGCTTTCCCAGCTTCTTAGTTCATAAGTGTGTTAGTGCTTCACTGTTTGAAGTACTTGAAAAAAATTATGAAGTGGTAATCAACTTCCAAAGCATTTCCCATGAAATGACACTTTTGTTCCATGCACCAGACCCTGCTCTTCGTTGCTGCAAATCCACCTATAGCAAGGTCTACGTGGACGGGCTGGGAGAGTATCCACCCGCTGTGGGGTGTGCAAACTAGAAGGAGGGCAAGTAAGACTATTCCCAAGGTGTTTACCCGCACCAGAGTCCCTTATTTCTCCCTCCAGTACTGAGGATTGTTCCAATACAGTGGAACAATCCTCAGTACTGACATGCAGTAGTTCCCAATGTCATAATGAGATTCTTTTAAAAATGTTTGTATTTGGATTTCGCTACCTTCTTTTTCTATGCAACCCATATTTGTGTAGATTTTTATTTTTATGTTTGAAACACAGTGGCAGAGCCACATGCAATAATTAGATAGTAATTGTTTGTGAGTAAATAGTGGGACCCCTAATTTTTAGCTCAATTTCAAGAAAAAAAAAAAGGGTTATATGTCTGGAAAAAAAAAAAGGGGACAGTTTTTAAAAAAAATGTGAAAGGAACTCAAGCCTTTGAAACTCAAGTATATTTTTAATAAATTTAGATTTAGAGTAAGGGCTCTCAACGTAAATGGATCAAAATTTACCTAAATGGATCAAAATTTACCAAAATAGACCAAAGTGGTTTGAATGGACCAAAGTTAACCAAATGGGACCAAACTAGATTTAATAGACTGAATAGGACCAAATTAAACTGAATGGACGGAAATTGACCAAATAGGACCAAAGTAAATTTAAAAGACTGAATTAGACCAAATTAAACAGAATGGACTAAAAGGACCAAAGTAAACTGAATTGGACCCAAGTAGACCGAAATAGACAGATTGGACACTGAGCACAACTCGAGTCTTAGAAACTCGAGTTGTAATAGATGTTTTTCTTATTTTCCCAGAAGAATGCTCTGTTTCAGGCAGAGAGTTACGTTCTATTGCAGCGTTTCCCGTTAGAACTCGAGTCTATGAAACTCGAGTCCAAAGTGCCAAATCTTCCATCCCCAGGAGGAACTCGAGTCTCTGAAACTCGAGTTCCACTGGGAATTTTTTTTCCCAGATGCTCTGTTTCAGGCAGAAAAGTAGGGGACCCATGCTCTGTTTTTAGAGTAATGAGCCTAGAGGAACTCGAGTCTCTAAAACTCGAGTTCCACTGGGAAATTTTTTTTTGTCCCTCCTAAACATGCAGCAAACCAAAAACTGAAATGTGTGCACAAATTGACTGAGAAACTGAGATAGAGAAGTTTCAAATGTAATCCTTAACATACTCATTCAGAGGTAGAGAAGTTGAGAATGCAAATGCACTTAAATTACATCAAAATGCAATCTCAATAGGTACCAAAGTATATAAATTGCTATGCTCTTTGCATAACCATAGTTTTACAATGTAAATGCACTTAAATCACAACAAAAGTAGTTCTCAATATATCAACATTCTAAATATGTCCAACCACCCTTAATTTGCAACTCTAACCATACTACTCAAATCATAATCTTCATAGAGGTACATTGGATAGAGAATTACAATTACATTGAACAAAAACCAAAACATTAATTGTGTCAATACAACGTAGTCACTTTTCCTAAGATCGGCGGTCCACAAGACAAAAACGTCGTCCATGGAAGCATGCCTGAAAAACGTAGAGTACTCACGTTAGGAGACAAGATAGTAAACATTAGGTAAACATCAAATGAACAACAATTATTTAACCGATGCATAACTTTTTGCCATCTACGTACCTAGTGTGGAACATGACCGCTTGTGGAAGCGCCACGGGACTGCGGACATTTTCTGCGGTTATGCCCGGAAGCATGACACAGTCCACATGTCTGCTTGGGTTGACTCTCTATCAAATTTGTGTCCTCCCTCCGCCATCCCGGTTCTCGATCCTTATTCCTCACTCCATCCATCTCATTCCTTATTCTTGACTTCACTGGTCGACCTTTGGCCCGCAACAATGCTGGATTAGGCAACCACTTTGGCCCCATGGGATCCCTCCACAATGACTGTGACTTCGGAACCACAAATGCATGCTCATAAGTGTTAAGTTCATGCTTCAAACCATAACATGGGTGAATATATGTGGTCGAATCAATATGTAAATAGTCACATACTCTAATTGCATGTGAACACAGGATCCCTATGTTTTGCCATTTCCCACAATTGCATGTTCTTTCCCGTAATCGAACTTCATAACTGTGGTTTCCCCTTCTTGCGCTACACGGGTTGAGTTAGGTAACTACTTGAAATATTAGCTCTTCATTACTAAATGGCTTGAGATAGTGTTTCTCAGATTTACGCTTATTTCCATCCCACGTGGACAAGGCATATTCACTCCATTTCTTACCCTCTGACAACTCATAATGGTATTCTTTGTGCCGGTCGTGGAAATATTGAACAAGTTTGTTCCAAGTGAACTCAACCAACACTGCAATAGGAAGGGCCCTTGCACCTTTCAGTACACCATTGAAGCACTCTGATATATTAGTTGTCATTGCCCCAAAACGTTTCCCACCATCATGTGACTGGGTCCACATATCCACAGACTCGCTCATTAGGTATGTGTATGGAAGATAATCTTGATTCTTTTCCTTACCATCCTTCCCCGTCACCTTTTTCTTATTCCTAATGGCCTCAATTTCCACCTACTTAATGGAGTCCATTATGGTATCAAATTTAACTACTTGAGTAGCATATCCCGCTTTCAACGCCGCTGACTTCAGAGTCGAGTTCTGAAAATAGGTGTTGAAGTTGCTAGCAACATGTCGAAGGCAATATCTATGAAATACCCGTTTTCTTTCATCATCCCTTCTAGGCCAGTTTGCAATGGCGTTTTTGATACCGAGATGTCGGTCAGAAATTATGCAAATGCCTTCTTCAGGTATCATGTGGTCAATCGTTTCTCTAAGATACTCTAAAAACCACCTCCAACTGGACCCTGACTCACAATCCACAATAGCAAAGGCGAGAGGGAATACCTTGTTGTTAGCGTCAGTTGCCATTGCGACCAACAACTTTCCCTGATATTTACCATACAAATGGGTCCCATCAATATTGATAACCGACTTGCAGTATTTGAATCCTGATATGCATGGACCGAAAGACCAAAACACATAATGTAACAATACAGTGTCATCTTCATCGGTGGGTGTGATACGATAGGATACCTGAGTAGTCGGGTCCTGATTAATATATGCCATTAGCAACTTTTTCAGCCTTTGGTAAGACTCTTCCCAATTCCTAAATATCTTTGCAATTGCCTTTCATTTCGCATCCCACACCTTGTAGTAAGAAGGCTTATGGCTTGTATATTTCTCCTCTATCATGAATCTGAGATGCTTAATTGGGGTAGTGTGATCCTCACATAACTTCTTGTGGATGTCTGCTGCAATAAAATTACAACTCATCATTCTACCATCATTTCGCACCCTAGTCGGTATACATGTGTGAGGACCCGCATACTCGGTGACCATCCATAGTTCGTGGAGATTGGGCTTCATAACTGCGCAAACATACCACTTGCATGACTTATGTACACATTTCGCACAAAGTTTTTTGGTCGTCGACCTAGTGATCCTAAACTGTTTGTTTTCCTTGAGGGCACAAATTGTTAATACGCGCTTCACCTCCACTTTATTGCTAAAAGTCAACCCTTTGCACAAATTCATCCCCTCTCTCCAAGTAGACACAAATGGCATGTCAATATGTGAAGGATCAACCATGTTTTCCCAAGTATTTGCAGAGAATGACAACGCAGGAGGTGCGTAGGCAGGGATTGTGTTCTCTATGTTTTGGACACTAATAATGTTATCTGCATCAGGTTCACTACCATCCAATGTTTCATCGTCATCAATGTCCCTCTCAAAGTCCTCAAAGTCCCGAAAGTCCCCTCTGTCAATCCTGTCTTCACACTCATCTCTATCGGCAAAATCTTCATCGTTAATGGCAAGATTCTCATCAACATAGTCGTCATCATCATCGTCGTCATCATTGTTAACGGCAGTAGTCTCAGCAACATAGTCATCATCATCATCATCATCATCATCATCATCATCGTCGTCGTCATCATCGTCGTCGTCACCATCGGCATGAACATTATCATCCTCTACATGTGTAACATACTCATATTGAGCATCCGAAACCGTAACTTGTAAGCTTGTGGTTGTTTGTTGGATATCCTCTTGCCAGACTGCACGCAGCTCCAACTGTATGTACAACTCAAGGTTAGTTACTTCAGCTATTCTCTCCAACTTGTCAAACATGATCTTTACATGTTTGTCTGTTTCTATCGCCATATACTTGTAATTAATCCAGTGCTTCAGGAGTTCATTTGGCATATGATAAGTAATTTGTATGTTGTGCACAGTAGGATTCTCACACAACTCTTCCATGACAAACATCTTTAATTCGTCAAGGGTTTTCAACCTACGATCAATTTGGGTATAATAGGCCTTTATACCCGGCCCTTCAAATGGCAATCCCTTGTTCGCATTGGCATTCTTAAGCGGACCACCGTGATATAGGATTATATCAATTTCAGGCATTGTGAACCTGTTCAAGTTAAGTTACTATGTTAGTTAAATCACATAGTCGTAAAGTGGGGGAAAAAAAGTAATGTCATCTTAAGGCTGAACATATTCAAGCCAGATTATAGAATGCCCCATTGCCCATTAATATCTAAAGGCCAAGATGTAAACCTTCTAATCCTAGTGGATGGAGAGATAGAATTATCTATTACTCCATTGTATGGTGACCTATAATGCCTAAAAGGGTTCTGAAAGAACTAGGTGGGTAGAGGAGCATGATTACATACCCATTCATTACATTCATTCACTACCCATTTCATACCCATTCATTACATTCATTCACTACCCATTTCATACTCATTCATTACATTCATTCACTACCCATTTCATACCCAAAACAATGATGAATAAAGTCAAAAAAAACTTATAAGATCATGATAAAAATAAAAGCCTACAAATGATGAATAAAATTTTGATAACAAAAACCATGCAAATAAATACTCAAAAAATTCACACTAACAAAACAAAGTTCTATAATTCACAATATTGGCAAATTAACTAAGTTATGTTAACTATCTACAAAATAAATAGTCAAACTCTTTAACCCACACCCATAGACAACTACCCAACTACAATCACAATCAAATTATGCAAACCCTTACCTGAGATATGAATTTGTTAAGAGGGAAGAGCAGTGACAGAGGCAGTGTGGTCAGTGAGAGAGGCAATGTGGTGTGAGAGTTATGGGTGAGTGAGAGAGGCAATATGGTGTGAGAGTTATGGGTGAGTGAGAGTTAGTGAGGCTGAGAAGGATGCTTTGTTTTTGGGTGAGAATGGCTAAGTGTTATGTGTGTGTTTAATACGGGTTGATTGATATTATGCGTGTTTTGTATATTTTTTCCCAGTGGAACTCGAGTCTTATAGACTCGAGTTCTATGCAAAGTTCTAATTATACTTCGTGAGTTTTTCTCTAAAAAATCGAGTCTTCAAGACTCGATTTCCATTTTATGAAAATCGAGTCTTTAAGACTCGAGATCCAGGTGGCAATTTTTGTCCACATAAGTGAGCACAAAGCAGTCTTAAAGCGAGTCTTTGAGACTCGAGTTTTAATTAAATCTCGAGTCTATAAGACTCAAGATGCTAGTTTTCATAATACTTTCAAACCTTGCCTAACTTACTACATAGATGCTCTTCACACTACTACTCTGCACATTCCCTCCAACTTTTTCCCCTCAGTCTGTTTCACTTGGGTTTACCAAGCTACTGTGCAAACAAAGAAGAAGCCACAGCCGTCACACCATCAGTTTGAGCCTCCCTTCAGATCTGCTAGTTTTTCTCCATCCTTTCGCGAAACCGACGTTGCAAATCTCTTATTTGGCCTCCGATTTGCAAAACCCTATAGTTTGATCTCCATTTTCGGAGACACGTGGCACCACTTGCGATGGCCATTTACCCACGCACCATCACAGATTTCCTGTCGACTGGTGGTTCATGAAACCAATGCCACGGATCTCTTTTTTGGCCTCTGATGTGTAAAACCCAAGAAGCTAGTGTCCATCTTCAGCCTCATGCACCTCAGCGCGTGGCTTGAAGTTTGGTCGTCGACCCACATGCCGTCGAAGACCGCTGTTGACTATGTTGCTCCGATTCCGAAGAATCCATGCCTTCTTCCTGCACTTTTATCTCAAAAAAAGGTTTGCTTTTGCTTCTATTTTTGAAAACACAAATTACTAATTAAGATAAAAAAGGTTTGCTTTTGCTTCTATTTTTGAAAACACAAATTACTAATTTCCTAACTGGATCATTGTTTTTACACATGTCACTTATCTATTTTAAAATGGAAGGAAACTGGAGGTTTTACACATTGTTTTTACACATGTCACTCATCAATTTCTTTTAGTTCATTCATGACCCTCTCATATTCTTGGAGATATGTTGTTTTTGCAGCTTTCCAGAAGAACTCCCTAATTAGAACACCAGGTGATTCTTCCTCAAGTTATTTTACAAATGTCTACAACAAATCCTATGTTCATATTGTGGCCTATTGTCAACAATTGTTTGCACCAAGCCCTACCAAGACAGGGGTAAAGTCAGTAACTCTAACAGAATAATGTAGCTTGCTTGAAAATTCTCAAACATTAACCATAAAAAATAAAGTTGTAATACATACCTTCTGCTGGTCTGATATGAATGTCCACCTCCTCGCTTCACCTATGTCTGCAAGTAATAAATTTAGAAACCAAGTCCATGAATCCTTGGTTTTGGATTTTACAATTGCATTTGCTAGAGGGAAATATTCTTCATTGGGATCTCTAACAACTGCATCAATCAAGTGTCCACCTAACATGGTCTTCAAATGGCAACCATCCAAACCAATAATTGGCCTACATGCAGCCAAGAATCCCCTCTTACAAGCTTCTAGACGCATATTCAACCTTTGGAAATAAGAAATCCTAGGTAGCAAATCCATCCCAGCTACTAAATTACCTTCATTGAAGGTTTGTACCTTCATAAGTATTGTACTTCCAAGACTAGAACTCCTTAACTCTGCACAATAGTCCCATAGCTTGTTATATTGTTCTGTGTAAAACCCATCAACAAATTCATGAGCTTGACCCCTAGCCCTACTTGCTTTGCTGGCACTTATCTAGACCACATATTTTTCATGCACAACATCTTGAATTTTTGCAACCTTAAGCTCAGGATGGCGCCTCACTTTTTTCACCAGCTTCTTGGCAAGGAATTTAGTAGTACACCTGGGATTTTTATAACTCCTGCTACATGTATGTTCCAAGTTTAGTGTTTTGAGTTGGGAGCTCATCTCTCTTGAAATCTTTGCTAGGCAAGCTACAAACTTGCACCCTTCTTGGCAAACAGCTCTAACCCTTTTCTTATCATTTTTTTTTAAACCTAATCCCCCATCCTCCATGAGCTGCATACTTAGTGATAGCATCCTTGAATTGCTTAGGTGAGATAAAAAGCATATCCTTCTCAAACCTAATATTTTCAACTTTCAATACTAGTTTAAAAACTGGGTAATTGCTCATCCTACTAGAATTATCAACACAATCATCATCATCATCTGATGAAGATGATTCATCAAGACTTAATAACTCCTCAGTCTCATAATTGCAGTTCATTACCTCAACACCCATGTGCTCCACTTGTTCAACCACATCATCATCACTATCCCAACTGTCACCACCATCAGAATTTTGAATGAGGTGTATTAATGCTGCATCTTCCTCTTCTAGGCCACTTTCACCACTATCAGTGACAATAACAAGTTCTTTACCTAGCTCTAAAGTCCTAGAATGGATCTCTTCAGCTTCTACCTCAATAGGCTCATCAATTGGATGCTCTACAAATAAATCAATCTCTCCATAACTTGAAACCAAGTCTGCCATGAACATTGCATCATTATTATTCACAATCATGTGGAACGATGCATTCTCAAGGTTCACACTAGGCATCCTATACCACAAATTGCTAACAGAAGTATACCCAAACTGCTTACATATAGACTTAATCGCACATTTCAAACACATCTCAGCATTACAATTATCCACTATTCCCACTGCACCTCCCATGTACTGACAAGGATTAAGAGTGAAATAACCACCATGATGCACATTTATAATAAAATATTTGGCATCCATTTTGCATGCAAAAATACACACTTACAAGATTAAAGAATAAAAAAAACCAAACAGTACAAATTCTACACTATTACAAAAGACAATAATAAAAAACAAACAATAAATTCATTCTCCATTTAATTTTTTTGGTATAAGAATGCAAGAAATTTTTTAACAACTGGCACTTTCACATGCTAACAAGCTTACACATTGACTACCTTGACCCATGAAGATAAAATAGAAAAGCACCAACAAACAGTCAACGACAAAGCTAATAGCAGTCAAACAATAATTATAAAAATAGCAAAAGTGTAAAAGCAGAACCAAAGACACAACAAAAAAAGGAGTCAATGTTGAGATTTTGTGGTCCTTAAAAAGGTGTCAAACACAAACCCATTATAAGTGGAATAATATTATGAAATACTTATTCTTAAAATTCACAAAGAAAGTACACATAACAACTTACTTGCTATTTGGGTTTGTCATTGACGCTTGGGTTCCCTGTTTCTTCATTTCTTTGAAGGTCGAGAGCTCAATTGGGAATTGGCAATGGAGTCAACGAGATGAGAGCGGAATCGGTGAGATGAGAGGAGCTTTGATCTTGGGGATTAGGTGAGAAGAGATGTGGCTATGAAGAAGGAGTTAATGTTCATTGAGGAGCTTTTTTCATCAATGGTTTCAATCTACAATCACCAGAGTTTGCAGGAAGAGAGTGGAACCGAGGAGAAGAGATTAAGTTTTGATTGTGGGGATTAGGAAAGAAGAGATATGGCTGTCAATAAGGATTTCATCTTGGGTTAGGGTTCAAAATTTTCATTTTGGGGATGAAAAATTCAATCGAGTCTGAGTTTTTGACTAGTGAGGGTGACGTTGATGATAAGTGAGTCATGTGAGACTCACGTGGGATTTTAACAATAGTGGAAGTTGACGTGGAAGGCTGATGTGGAAGGAATATTTATATTTTAATTTGATTTATGCCATGTGTGCATTTGGTTTGCCACCTAAGCAGATTCCGTTAGTCATTTAACGGTAGATACCAAATTGATTGTGACTTGAGAATAGCAGGGACTAAATTGATTGCTCTCAAAATGTAGGGACTAAATTGACTATGACCTTAAAATGTCGGGACCAAAATGGTGTTTTCGCATTTTTTTTTTTGGCTGAGTATTCTAAATCTTCTTCTTCAATTCTATAATATTTCTATTCTTGTACACGCTGCCACCATTGCCACACACACCACCGCCGTCGCTGCCACCACCACTAGCAACCCAAAAAACCACCGCAAACCACCAACAAAAACAAATTGCATTTATATTTTCACTCTTCCTCTTCCTCTTCCTCTTCCTCTACAAGCCACCACCACCACCGCCACACACATCGCTGCCGCCGCCACCCACCCACAAAACCACCACCATACCCACTGTAAACCACCAACAAAAACAAATTACATTTATATTTATTCTCTCTTCATCTTCCTTTAAGCCGCCACCGTTGCCATCACCATCCCACAAAATCACCGTAAACCCCCACAAAAACAAATTGCATTTTATATTTACTTACTCTCTTCCTCTTCCTCAACAAGCCACCACCCCACTACAGACACCACCACTACCCCCAAACCCACCTTAAACCATCAAAAAAAAAAAAAAGCCACTGTCAAACCCACCATTGTTTTATACTCCAAACATCCGCCATTGTTTTGTTTTGAAATTCGTGTCATTCTCAGGAAAAATTTCACCAAACCTATAACCCAACAAAAACAAATTGCATTTTATATTTAATCACTCTCTTCATCTTCCTCAACAAGCCACCACAGACACCACCACCACCCCCAAACCCGCCTTAAACCAACAAAAAAAAAAAAAAAAACCACTACCAAACCCACCATTATTGCATTTTCATCAACCCTGGCCCGTAACGCCACCCAGTCAAAACCTACTCTCTCATGACGCAAAGGTGGCAAAACATGCATGAACACTGTGAGGGTAGATGTGTCAGAATATGATTTTGGGCCTTAGGCCTGATTCGATGGTATTGGCTCATCCGAGGAGGAATTAATACTAAATGAAGGATACCGTACTTAGAAGCCCACGAGCAAGTTGTTGAGGGATGGGCTGGCGAGCATGGTCCGAGAAGGGAAACATCCTCGGCTAACTAAAGGGAAAATCATATAGTATGTTGTTATGCTTGGAAGGGGGTTCCGGAGAGATAAATGGATGGGGATGAGCTTTAGAAAGTCATAGGAAGGAAGAACAAATAGTAAATATCTTGGATAAAGCTGCTACCACCGTATTAAAGACCCTACACCTATCTATCTGGCCGCATTAATGGGGAAATGATATCTGAACAGTGTTGGACAGCCTTACAACTATTATTTGAAGACTTCAAGAGGGTGTTGGATGGGACAAGTATTTGGATGGGACAAGTATTTGGATGGATGATCTAAGCCCTACGTGGAAGATGGAGGAAAGAAGGAGTATGATATAAAAGAAAAAGAAAGAAAAAAGAAGGAGGTTAGAGAAAGAAGAAAGAGAAAGAGACCATTATCAGTTGTAATTGATCTTTGATAATAAGAGAAGCATTTCATATCATCCTCGGCTGACGTCTAAAAAGAGATTTTACATATAATCAACTCTTTGTTTGTGAGATGGGGATCTAGTCCATTACCTTTGTACTTTAGACGTCCAGAAACCTAGGTTTTGAGTCCATTCTCTACAAAACTTCATTGTTTTGGGCCTTTTGGGCTTGTCCTCCATACACGTTTGGGTCTAGGTACAAACTGTGCACTTACAATTGGCACCATCTGTGAGAAATCTTGTGTTTTAGGACATCTAACATCATGGTAGGCTAAGGTACACAACGTGTAGAGTCTGTGGCGTCCCAGCATGAAGATCATTTCTTGCATCTTGAGTGGGAAAGAGATAGGGAAGGCAGTGTGCACACAGCGCATACTATTAGGAGTCATTCACGTGGTGGAAGTAGAATTTCTCATGAGGAAAATGCTAAGGCCATGCAAAGGGAGATTGACCGTTTGAAGAAGAAGCTACGGCGTGAGCGACGAAAGAGAACTCCCTCTCCTTCTAACTCCTTTTCGTCTGAAGATTCTTAGGGTACCCAGGTCAAGGACTCCCCCTAGTGAATTTTTTTCCTACAAGAAGGATCATTTTCATGGTGTAAGGGTAAAAAACCCTCCTCCAAGGGCTTGGGAAACGATGCCATGAGCAAGGCCTTGCATCAGTTTTCTAAGTCACCTTTCACAAGCAAGGTGGAGAAGGGGAAGCTTCCACGACGATTCACCTAGCCCACGTTTACCATGTACAATAAACGAACAGACCCGGTGGAGCACGTGAGTCATTTCAATCAAAGGATGGCAGTGCACTCTAAAAATGAAACATTAATGTGTAAAGTTTTTCCTTCCAGTCTAGGACCTATTGAGATGAGGTGGTTTAATGGCCTGAAGGCAGATTCTATCAATTCCTACATGGAACTCACTAAGGCTTTTGGGTCTCGTTTCATCACTTGCAGTAGAGTTCCTCGGCCTTTGGATTCATTATTGTCCATGGCCATAAAGGAAGGGGAGACCCTGAAAACATACTCTGACAGATACTGGGAGATGTTTAATGAGATCGATGGTGATTTTGATGAAGTGGCAATCAACACTTTCAAAGTCGGCCTTCCAACTGAGCATGATTTAAGGAAATCTCTGACCAAGAAGCCAGTAAGGAGTGTACGTCGGCTCATAGACCACATTGATGAATATAAACGAGTTGAGGAAGATCAGCAGTAAAGCAAGGGGAAAGCGAAGGTTATCCCTCAGGAGATGAGGGATTTCAGGTCGGACAGATACAATAACAACAAGAGCAGGAGAGATTTTGTTGGGCAACAAGATTCAGTTCCTCCTCAGCAGGTAGTTAATACTTTATTCCGTGAACCTGTGCAACAGGTGTTGGAGAAAATTTGGCATGAACCATATTTCAAGTGGCCTAACAAGATGGTTAGGGACCCTACGAAGCGCAATCAGAACCTTCATTGCCATTATCATCAAGAGAAAGGTCATACCACTAAAAATTGTAGAACCCTGTGGAGTCATCTGGAGCAGTTGGTCAGCGAAGGAAGGTTAAAGTAGTTCCTGTATCGGCCCAATGGGCAGGGAGATCATTTTGGTTTGGTGAATCAGAGTAACAATGTTTCGAGGCCTCTTTTGGGCATGATTAATGTTATTTTTGCTGCACCGAGTAGGACTGGTTCTCGTCCTTTCAGGGTGATGTCGGTGGTAAGGACCCTTGCCGAGGAGACTAATCTTGAGCCGAAGAGGGTTAAAGGGAACATCCTACCTGTTCTGAGCTTCTCAAAAGAAGATAAGATTGGAATTGTCCAACTCCAAGATGATGCTTTGGTAGTCATGTTAAGGATAGGGGGTTACGATGTAAAAAGGGTAATAGTAGACCAAGGCAGTGGTGCAGATATTATGTATCCAGATTTGTACAAGGGGCTGAAATTAAGGCGGGAGGATTTGACGTCTTATGATTCACTGCTAATCAGTTTTGAAGGAAAGGCTGTTATACCAATGGGCCAGATTAGATTGCCTGTCCAGGCAGGTTCTGAGGTTGTAGAAGTGGATTTCATTGTGGTAGACACCTATTCTCCCTATACGGCCATTGTTGCAAGACCTTGGCTTCATACTTTAGGTGTGGTCTCTTCAACTCTGCATTTGAAGGTATAATTTCCTTCTGGATATCGAATTGAGGAGATAGTTGGGAGTCAGTCCATGGTTAGGCACTGCATAATTGCTGCAATTTTGCATTAGCCTAGACAAAAGTCATCGACCTCGGCCGAGGGGGGCTCATAGCAATCACTGTCTTCGGCCACGCCCAAGGTGGCAAAGGTAAAGTAACCCACGTGTGAGGAGCTAGAAAAGGTTTTTATCAACGATAATCCTGAAAAGTTCTTTCAAGTGGGAATTCAATTGCCCCTTCAGGAGAAGGCGGAGTTGGTTATGTTTTTGAAAGAGAATGTTGACGTGTTTGCGTGGAATGCTTACGAAGCCCCGGGGGTTGATCCGAGTTTCATCTATCACCATTTGAATGTGAATCCAGCTGTTGTGCCGAGGAAGCAACCACCTCGGCACTCATCCAAAGAGCATGCTAAGGCTATCAAAGAAGAAGTGCTCAAACTCAAGAAAGCAGGTGCACTTAAAGAAGTATTTTATCCAGGATAGTTGGCTCATACAGTGGTAGTAAAGAAGAAAAAAGGGAAGTGAAGGGTATGCCTAGGCTTCACGAATTTGAACAAGGCTTGTCCTAAAGACCCATTTCCAATGCCTTGCGTAGATTAGCTAGTGGACCCTACCGTTGGGCATCCTCGGATGAGTTTTTTGGATGCTTTTCAAGGTTATCACCAGATACCTTTAGCTTTAGATGATCAGGAGAAAACAACCCTCATTACTCCTACGGGGAATTATCATTATAAGGTAATGCCTTTTGGTCTGAAGAATGCAGGGGCCACTTATCAAAAATGATGACCAGAATGTTTGAGCCGCAGTTATGAAAGACTATTGAAGTGTATGTAGATGATATGGTGGTGAAAAGCAAAATGGTTTCGTTGCATATAGCGGATTTGAGTGATACTTTTCGAACGCTAAGGAAATATAGGTTGCGCCTAAATGCTTCTAAATTTTCTTTCGGGGTGCGATCTGGTAAGTTCCTGGGTTATATGGTAACCCATAGGGGAATTGAAGTTAATCCTGCGCAGGTCAAGGCAATTAATAGCTTACAACCACCTCGGAATCCTAAAGAAGTTCAGAGGTTGACAGGGATGATTGCCGCTCTCAACCGGTTTATTTCTCGGTCTGTAGATAGGTGTAGACCTTTCTTCCAGTTGCTGAACAAATGGAAGGGGTTCGAATGGATTGAGGAATGTGCGTTAGCTTTTCAACATCTTAAGGAGTATCTTTCGCGCCCATCCATTATGTCACGGCCAGAGGTTGATGAAGTTCTATTTGCATATATCGCTGTAGCTGACCATGCTATTAGTTTGGTTCTGATACAGGTTGATAATAACGTGTAGAGGCCAGTTTATTATATAAGCAAATCTTTACATGAGGCCGAGGTCCATTATTTGCCGTTGGAAAAGGCTATCTTAGCTGTGGTGCACGCAACTCGTAAGCTCCCCCATTATTTTCAATCTCATACAATTGTGATTCTAACCCAACTTCCTCTAAAATCTATACTTCGAAGTGCTAATTACACGAGCAGGATTGCTAAGTAGGGCACCATCTTGGGAGCTTTTGATATCAAGTATATGCCTCGTACTTCCGTAAAGGGTCAAGTGCTTGTTGATTTGGTTGCGAACTTCGCTGAGCCTTCACTAGAAGAGAACATTAAGAGGTTTGACATTGACAAAAAATCAGTTGGCATGATCTTGTGTAAGGAGCCATTGGCATAGAAAGTGTAAGTCGATGGGGCAGCAAATCAAAGAGGATCTGGTGTAGGATTGGTCTAGTGTCTCCTGAGGGGCTTACCTTTGAAAAGTCCTTGAGATTGGGATTCTCGACCACTAACAATGAAGCAGAATATGAAGCTTTACTGGTCGGAATGGATATGGTTCAGAAAATAGGAGCAAGAACGGTGCAAATGTTCTCGGATTCATAGTTAGTTGTAGGCCAAGTTGAAGGGACGCTAGACGCCAGAGATTTAAGAATGCAAGAGTATTTAGCCCAAGTCAGGTATTTACAATCAAAGTTTGAATCTTTTACTTTGTTTCATGTCTCTAGAAGTATGAATACCCATGCTGACGCCCTGGCTACCCTCATAACATCCTTGGCACATTGCCTACCTTGGGTCATCCTTATTGAAGACTTGTGTAAGCCCTCTAGAATGGATTTTAGTACCATTCAGATTCATCAAATAAGAGTAGGGTCTAGCTGGATAGACCTTGTAGTGTCTTTCCTTAAAAATGATGTCTTGCCTGAAGAGAAATCTAAAGCAGATAAGATACGTAGAAAAGCACCACGGTTTTGGTTATCCGAGGATCAAAAGTTGTACAAGCGCTTCTTTTCAGGGCTATATTTGTTGTGTATACATCCGGAAGTAACGAAATTACTCTTGGAGAAGTTACATGAAGGGATTTATGGAAGCCATACAGGAGGGAGGTCTTTAGCCCACAGAGCACTTACCTAGGGATATTGGTGGCCTAATATGCAGAGAGAAGCACAAGACTATGCAAAGAAATGTGACCAATGCCAGAGATTCGCTCCTAACATTCATCAGCCTGGTGGAGTTTTTAACCCCCTGTCTAGTCCTTGGCCTTTTGCAGAATGGGGCTTGGACATTATGGAATCTTTCCCAAAGGCAGTAGGGAATAGAAGATGGTTGCTTGTTAGAATAGACTATTTCAATAAATGGGTTGAAGTTGAGCCACTGTCAAACATTAAAGATGTGGATGCAAAGAAGTTTGTCTGGAAGAATATAGTCACTAGGTTTGGGATCCCTCATACTCTTATTTCTGATAATGAATTACAATTTGACAGTAAGACCTTTAGAAGATATTGTTGTAACCTCGACATCACAAATAGATATTCTACCCCAGCCTATCCACAAGGAAATGGGCAGGCCGAGGCAGTGAACAAAGTCATAGTCAGCGGGCTCAAGAAGAGACTGGACGATGCTAAAGGGAGGTGGGTGGAAAAGCTGCCACATGTTTTGTGGACGTATCGAACTACGCCTCGAAGATCCACTGGAGAGACACCTTTTTCTATGACTTATAGAGCTGAAACTATAATTCCTCTGGAAACCGAATTCCCAACAATGAGAACAAGCTCTTTCATACCTAGCAGTAATGACAGTTTGTTGCAAAAAAGCCTGGACCTAGTTGAGGAAAGGTGAGAGAATGCTATGGTTCAACTAGCTTATTACCAACAAAAACTCAAACATGGATATGATTCTCATGTGAAGTTACGGCCACTAGCCCCTGGAGATTTGGTGTTGAGAAAAGTCTTGGGTACCACCAAGAACCCAGCATGGGGAAAATTATAACCTAACTAGGAAGGGCCCTGTTGTATCACTTCAGTAGCTGGTATAGGGGCATATTATCTTGCCGACCTAGATGAAAAAGCTATACAGCGGCCTTGGAATGTAAATAACCTGTGAATGTACTATTATTAATAAAAGGCATTCTTGCCATTTTGGTTTGGTTATCATTGTGTTGCACTGATTGTTAGTTATATTATTCTAAGTATCAAATAGAAACTTGGATATGCCTGGCTCCTCAGACCACATACCTTGTGAAAATTGATATTCTTGTTGAGTGTTGAACAGAACCTAAGTTACGACTGGTCCTCGGATCATCTACTTTGAAAAAATTAACACTTTAATACATTATTCTAAGTATCAAACAAAAACTTGGATATGCTTGGCTCCTCGGACCATATATCTTGTGGAAATTGATATTCTTGTTGAGTGTTGAACAGAACCTAAGTTACGACTGGTCCTCAAATCATCTACTTTGGAGAAATTAACACTTCAATACATTATTCTAAGTATCAAACAGAAACCTGGATATGCTTGGCTCCTCGGACCACATACCTTGTGGAAATTGATATTCTTTTTAAGTGTTAAACAGAACTTAAGTTATGATTGGTCCTCGAATCATCTACTTTGGGGAAATTAACACTTCTATTTACCTTTTTGAAAGCCGAATAGTGTTTGTGCTGCTTTAGCTTTAGGGCTGCACATCCTGGAGAGTTTGATAACCCACTTTTGTGATTGGATTTGACGTAAAAGCTACTCTTAAATTAAATTTCTCTCATTTTGGCTTCAAATATGTTTTTGTACATCCAACTGTTTCAAGAATAATGCAGTTTCACCATTTAAGTCCTATGTTGGCCCCTGTATGTCTATAAAATGAAGTTGTACCTATGTCAGATTGTTGATTTGTAGCTAAAACGTTGTGGAAATATATCCTGTATACTTTAAATATTAAGTTATTTAGGCTATGCATATAACTTATGCTACAATAAAACAGTATATACTGCCATAAATGAAGTTTGTAAGTAATTGAAAATCAAAGTCTTGAACTTGTCATTAATTCTGTATGTGAATGCATTGAAAATAAAATTGTAGCATAGAAAGGATCAAAATAAAGTTGGGATCAGGAGAAGCTACATAAAGAAAGAGTCCTAGGTGGCCTATGTCTTGATTTTCAGTGGAGGGTCTTTTTTCAACTTCGCTGCAGGCTCTTTTGTTTTGCCTTCCTCTTCTGTTTGTTTAGGCTCAGTCTTGGACAAGGCTTGAACTTACTTTCCTTTGTCTTTCACTCTTGGTGGAGGGGCATCTTGGTCAAGTTGCTCACTCAAGCGCTTCTCAGCCTTGTCACCTTGTTCCCTTTCTTTATCAGAAGCAGTAACTTTTTTTAGAGGTGGAACAAGTT
The DNA here is from genome assembly GCA_032878915.1 of Castanopsis chinensis. Lineage (NCBI taxonomy): Eukaryota > Viridiplantae > Streptophyta > Magnoliopsida > Fagales > Fagaceae > Castanopsis > Castanopsis chinensis. Next base: position 20,573,078 of record JAVQMG010000122.1, read on the forward strand.
CTTGGTTTATAGATGGCTGTATCGAGGGCGTAGTCTCAGAGACATTCGAAATGGGAGGAAGGTCTTCGATCACTCGGATATCCTCCGGAAACCAAATGTTCTCTGCCCTTCTCCATTTAGAAGTAGCAGGGACTCTTGCCATATTTAGGACATCTGCCCAAACTTGTTAGCAATAGTCCCTACAGAATTCGGCTAGCTCTTCGGCTAGTTGGGTCTCCATCGCTTCAACCCCTTCGTTGTAAGAAGCCTTTGTTGCAGCCTCTACGGTCTCTCTGATAGTACGAGTCACTTCCTCAGCTTGAGCAAGTTCCTTCTTTAAGTCCAAGATTTCCTGTTGAGCTTTATGTAGATCTTCTTCTTTTTGGCGCAGCAGTTTGCGTTGCCCCTCCACTTGAGCCTCAACAGTTTTCAATCCAACCTCGACGCTCTTTCTTTCGCTTTTCTCATCTGCCAGTTTGGTGGCCAGGTCGTTTTTCTCCTTCTCAGCACCGCCCAGGGCTTTCTCGGTCTTAATTCTAACCGCAAGTTCAGCCCTTGCCTGGTTTTGAAAGTTCCCCACCATTTTCTCAGCAGCAAAAAATTCTTGGATAGCTTGTGTGGAAGTGTTTAACAAGTGCATTATGGTAGGAAATATATAAAGGTTTATATATAAAAGAGTTCATATAAAAAGAGTACTAAAAGTAACAAGGTAAAAAAGATTGAGTGGCATGTACCAAGCCCAAATCCCTCTTTAGGGAGAGGAAAAGATGTTGCTGGCTCATCTTCCCCAGATCCTCCATATCCTTTAGCAGAAGGATAGGCTGTTCTAGAGCGTTGGCCAGGTGGTAGGCGTGTCTTCGTTGAAACTCCCTTATGCTGGAGTGGCAAGCAATCGGGGCCTCATCCAACTCCAGTACGGGAGACCAGTTGGATTGTGCGCGGTGCACCTCGGCCAGATAGTGGCTTTCCCCACTCTCAACGGAGGAGGCGCGCGCTCCACCCCTAGCACCTTGTTGTTGTTGTTGTTGTTGTTGCTGCTTTTGCTTCTTCTCTCGTTCTTTTTCTGCTTCCTCGCTCTCATTTTTCCTCTTCTTTTGGAGGTTAGAGGTGGGAATAGTTGGGTCAGAAGGAGGGGGAGGAGGTGGTAGCCTGGGAGGATGCTGAGATCCAGTAGCGCCCTTTTTGGAAACCTGTGTGCCTCTCTTCGCAAAAAGTGACTTTAAGCTCGACATGTCTTCTTCTTCCTCAGAGCTATCGTCCGCTTGGGCAACTATCAAGCCTTTTATGCCAGAATTCCTATCCGAGTTGGTTTCTTCATCCGAGATTTCAATGATATGGCCTTTCGAAGGTCTCTCGACTTTCTCTAAACAAAATTGGTCCATTTCCTCGTCAAGGGATGAGGGTGGTTTCTGCTTGGATAACTTTTCTCTCAACTTTCACTAGAAGAGAGGTAATTTTGGGGGGGTATGCGTAAAGGATGATAAATGAGTCGTCCGGTAGATCGAATGGAGTAAGGAAGTCGGGCTTTAAGACGTCTATCCTTCTACGTCTTTTATCACCCACGATGATTGCGTTGCTGACTTCCTGGTAAGCGTTGGACAGAGGGTCGTATCCCAATATAAGGTGAGCAGCCCTCACTTGCAAGTCTTCGTTTACAAACACCTCAGACCTCAAGACTCTGTTAAGTTCCGAAATGTTAGCTTCGCTCAGAAGGGGAGATGTGTGTTGTTTGTCTGCAAAGGGGATACCCAAGAAGCCACAAGTGGTTAGATTCAAAATAAGCATTACTCCAAGAGAATATTAAAGTGCGGTGAATCTAAGTGATGAAGTTAAAAGAACTAAAACTCAGACCAGAGGTTCTAAATCCTAGGGAGTCACACCTGGTTTTCCCTCTTTGATGGGGCAGTGAGGATCGTCATACCATCTCCTGGTGACGATTAAGTAGGCATCCTTCATACCTTTATTAGACTTAGAAAGGCATGATATAAGTTTAACGACGTTAGACCTAGATTTGAGGTAATAACCTACATTTTTCAATTGGTGGCACTCGTACAAATGGACAACATTGTGCCATGAGAGGTTTAGACCCATTTGCTCATTTAGAGCGTCGACATAACCTAAAACTCTAAACATGTTAGGTGTACACTGGTCAAGGCATAATCTATGGTTACATAGGTATTCACTAGTAACATTTTTCATGGGGAGTGTCATCCCACCCTCTAAGAAGGAGATTATGGGAATGACAACTTACCCTTCTTTCCTAGAGTCGGCTACAGCTTCTGAGGGGTAGTATTTTAAACCCACTTCCAAAGGAATATGGTATTTGGCTCGAAAACCTTTCATGCCAGAGTCAATGTCTACTAGACACTTGAACCTACCCATTTGGTTGAAGTAAAAGTGGAGATTTAGAACGAAAAAGGGAAAAATTGGTAGCCGAGGACTATAGCCGAGAAGGAAGAAAGTCTAAGGGAGCGAGAACTTACGGGAAATACGTGAGTGATCCTTCGTGAACTTCTTAAAAGAAAATGGGAATAGATATTCTTAGGATGTAATTGCTTTTTGGGATAATGACGGATTTCACGGTTTCCTAAATGTTTTAGATGTTTGGAAGACGGCGGTTTGTGGGAGTTATCCTGCTCAAATTTTATGGAAAAACCCAGACCTTTGGATTTGCATCTCATCGTTGAACGTGGGCGACAAGGAGTTACTTGAAGCAATTAATGAGGGCGCTGTGGGTTTCGAGGCGTCAAAAGCCGTTTCAGAAGGAGCAGGTGGACTTCTCCCGTGCAACGGTTTGGGAAGCGTGTGGAGGTTGTGGTTTTGAGTCAAAATTTCATTTTTCTCCCCCGAAAAATAAATTTTTGAGAGGCTATTGTGAGGGTAGATGTGTCAAAATATGATTTTGGGCCTTGGGCTTGATCTGATGGTATTAGCTCATCCGGTGAGGGATTAATACTAAATGAAGGATACTGTACCTAGAAGCCCACGAGCAAATTGTTGAGGGATGGGCTGGCGAGCATGGTCCAAGGAGGTAAACATCCTCGGCTAACTAAAGGGAAAATCATATAGTGTGTTGTTATGCTTGGAAGGGGGTTCCGGAGAGATAAATGGATGAGGATAAGCTTTAGAAAGTCATAGGAAGGAAGAACAAATAGTAAATATCTTGGATAAAGCTGCTACCACTGTATTAAAGACTCTGCACATATCTCTCTGGCCGCATTAATGGAGAAATGACATCTAAACAGTGTTGGACAGCCTTACAGCTATTATTTGAAGACTTCAAGAGGGTGTTGGATGGGACAAGTATCTGGATGGATGATTTGAGCCCTACGTGGAAGATGGAGGAAAGAAGGAGTATGATATAAAAGAAAAAGAAAGAAAAAAGAAGGAGGGTAGAGAAAGAAGAAAGAGAGAGAGACCATTATTAGTTGTAATTGATCTTTGATAATAAGAGAGAAGCATTTCATATCATCCTCGGCTGACGTCTGAGGAGAGATTTTACATATAATCAACTCTTTGTTTGTGAGTTGGGGATCTAGTCCATTACCTTTGTACTTTAACGTCGAGAAACCTAGGTTTTGAGCCCACTCTCTACAAAACTTCATTGTTTTGAGCCTGTCCCCTATACATGTTTAGGTCCAGGTACAAATTGTGCACTTACAAACACAGTTGCTTCTTACTTTGTAGAATTTTACCTAGTATGTTTTGTGCTTTAAATGGAAATGGTTAGGTGTGTTGTCTGCAAGTATGGGCAAAAATAAGGAATTTTTTTTTTTTCTAAATAACCAATTCCCTTAAACAATATCATTAGTTAGGAAGGTTTAGAAACTATTTAGCAATCTAACAAATTGAATGCCTTAGACTCGATTTTGCTCTTTGAAATCGATCCAGGATGAGTCAAGTTTCAGTTGGAAATCAAGTTTGAAACACTCGAGCTCCATATTGAAAATGGCAGAAACTCAAGCAACAAGAACCAAGATCCCACGCCTTGCTCTGAACTGAAATCTCCTTTCAGCAACAAGCCAATGCCCTCAGATCTTTCAGCAAAAACAACAAATCCACGCCCTCCATCTCTATGTTTGATCTTCGTTGTTTTCTTGTCTTGTCTGGGTCTTTGGATTTCGTTTCACCTTGCTCTAGGTTGGTGTTTCTACTATGGAACTCGAGTGTTTCACTCTTGAGTATGAAACTCGACTCCAACTCGCTCGATTTCAAAAAGCAAAATCGAGTTTAACAAACTCGATTTGTTAGACTGCTAAATAGTTTCAAAACCTTACTAACTAATGAAATTGTTTGAAGGATTTGGTTATTTAGGAAAAAATTCCCCTGTTTCTACCTATACTTGCAGACAGCGCACCTAACCATTTCTATTTAAAGCACAAAACATACTAGGTAAAATTCTACAAAGTAAAAAGCAACTGTGTTCATGCATGTTTCGCCGCATTTGCATCATGAGAGAGTAGGTTTTGACAAGGTGGCATTGTGGGCCGGGGTTGATGACAGTGTAGTAATGGTGGGTTTGGTAGTGGAGTGTTTTTTTTTTTTTTTTTTTTGGTTGCTATTGTTGTTGTTGTTGTTATTGGTTTAAGGTGGGTTTGAGGGTGGTGGTGGTGTCTGTGGTGGGGTGGTGGCTTGTTGAGGAAGAGGAAGAGAGTGATTAAATTTAAAATGCAATTTGTTTTTGTTGGGTTGTAGGTTCGGTGAAATTTTTCTTGAGAATGACACGAATTTCAAAACAAAACAATGGCAGATGTTTGGAGTATAAATTGCGTTAAAAGATAAGTTCTTTCTATATAGGCCCACAAAAGACCGGAGTTGGTTCGCTCTTTGATGTTTGAAGTGAATCACAGATTAAGGGATCGGCTCCATGGTGTTCATGGCTATGTCCAACAGCTAGAGCAACAAATGGCACAATTATAAGGTTGGCTTCAACTTGGGCCAAATCCCTACCCATTTCCACACTATCAGCCATTTCTCGCCCATTTACATTTCCCAATCCTTGTTCCACACTATCAACCATTTCCTTTTGGTGGCCCACTTCCACGCTATCAACCATTTCCCATTCCCAATCAACAGCCCAGCCCCAGCCCCAATCAAACCCAAATGTGCAGCCCTACATACCATACTAGACCATTAATCCAAATGGGCACCTCTTTGGATGGCGCTATATGCCACCACCATACCAGCCTCAACCTTAACCAAATCCTCTAAGGCCTCATTCAAAGCCCTTAGATGGGGAGGTGGAGGTGGAGGTGGAGGTGGAGGAGGCTGAGGAAACGGTGGAAAAGGTGGTAGAGGTAACAGAGGAGGAAGAGGCAAATGTAACAGTGGATGACATTGACCTGCAGCCCCAGCCCTTCAACCATCTAGTGGCAGAGGCAGAGGATGTGGAGGAGGCTGAGGCAATAGTGGCAAAGAAGGTTGAGGCAACAGTGGCAAAGGCGGCAGAGATAATAGAGGTAGAGGTGGTAGAGATAATAAAGGTAGAGGAGGAAGAGACAGATGTAACAGTGGATGACATTGACCTGCTTCAACCATCCAAAGGTAGAGGCAGAAGAGGTGGAGGAGGCTGAGGCAACAGTGGTAGAGAAGGCTGAGGCAACAGTGGCAAAGGCGGCAGAGATAATAGAGGTAGAGATGGTAGAGATAACAAAGGTAGAGGAGGAAGAGACAGATGTAACAGTGGATGACATTGACCTGCAGCCCCAGCCCCTTCAACCATCCAAAGGCAGAGGCAGAAGAGGTGGAGGAGGCTGAGGCAACAGTGGCAGAGAAGGCTGATGCAACAGTGACTGAGGTGGCTGAGGAGAGGAGGAAGAGGCAGATGTAACAATGGATGACATTGACTCACAGCTTTAGCCCTTCAATCATCCAAAGGCAGAGGCAAAGGAGGTGGATGAGGCTGAGGCTGAGGCAACAGTGGTAGAGAAGGCTGATGCAACAGTGGTAGAGGTGGTTGAGGTAACAGTGGTAGAGAAGAAAGAGGCAGATGTAACAGTGGATGACATTGACCCGCAGCTCCAACCCTTCAACCATCTAGAGCCAGAGGTAGAGGAGGTGGAGGAGGCTGAGGCAATAGAGCATCCGCCAGTATTTTGGGAGTAGGTATCCCATATAAGGGTACGCATTTTGGACTAAAATGAAGGTGACCCATTTGAAGGACATATGATTTTGATTTTAATTTTAGCATTTAATTGAATATATTAGCATTTTACCATTTTCTCTAGTAAAATTTGTATAAGCGGGCTAAGATGGTTGCTGACTTGCTGTGGTTATCATCTAGCATCTGGTGCTATGATCATCTGGTGTGATTGGGTTTGGGGGTGTTGTATTAGTTTTACTTTTGCAGGGGTGGTTTTTAGTTGTATATTTTGTCTATCATCTCAGCAGTTTTCATTCAGGAAATCACAAGTCTTTGACCAAAAATCCTCAAACTATCACTGGAAATGAAATCCACCAGATTGTGGTGGTGTTAATTTCTGATTTCCATTAAACTACAATAGTACTCAAAGCATTATGAAATATATACAAGAGACTAGGAAATTCATGCTGGTTATAATTTCTGCTTTCCATTAAAGTACAATACCACTCTAGAGTATATACAAGAGATTAAGAAAATAATAAATTCATTTCCCATTAATTTTTTTTAAAAAAATTTTATAAGTAAATTTTCCAGTTAAAGATCTGAAACTCAAAACAGAACCTGTTATGTAACACATGGATGCCAGATGAATGTCCACTTATTAAAAAAAAAAAAAGAAAATATGCCAGATGAATGTCCACTAAGAGATAATACAAAATCTGTTTCTCAAAAAAAAAAAGAAGAAGGATAATACAAAATCACATAAGAGCATACAGTTTTAGTTTACCTTCTCACCACCACTCAACAGAGAAACCTTTCTATCAAGCATATCGGTTTTAAAATTACAACGCCCAAGGAGTCCCTTTATGTCATCACTCCTCCAGTCCTCTGCAGCTTCCACTAATGTCTCAAGCACTGTTTTATTCATATCAAGTGCCTCAGCCTAAAACAGAGATAGGTCAGTGTCAGTCAGCACAAGCAATAAATTAGCAAAACATATAAAATGCCAATTATTTAAAAATTTATATGAAGTACATGTATATGTTTGTAAAACCATTGGAGCTTAGAATTAAGCATGAAAAACTAGAAACGCCATGATCATTGGATAAATCAGAGATACAACATTGTAGACACTAACACACCTGATTCTGCTCAAAATAGTTTGGTAGGACATTATGCTCCCCAAGCAAAATTTCCCCCCCGTTTGGCTTCTCTAAACCATTATCATTTTCAGCGAAGTGCTCTTTCCACATCCATTTGAGCCAATTATGGCAATTTTTTCTCCCCTTTCAATTGTAAGATTTTCCTTGTTGAAGAGCACCAGCTACACAACTTATCAATTTCATAAAACATAAAAAATCAGAAATAGACAGTTCAATGTTTCTAGAACCCTCTTCCTAGTTTGATCAAGTATGTCAATTCACCTTATCTCCAAAGCCAAATTCGAAGTTATTAATTGTTTCAACAGATCTTCCACTTCTTCCACGCTCAGGGAACCTAATTTCATCTGTTTCCGTTGAAATGGCTTCTCTACTAAATCCTCTTCTTGAAGTCTCTCCAGCTTCTGTTGTCACCCAAAAGCAATCAGAGCGAGTTAGGAACGAATTATAGTAGCCAGAAAATAGCATGAATGAACCATGTAATAGAAGCTAGACATTTATCTCAGTAATAACCAAATTTCCAAATGACTTCAAATAGTCTCAAGTTATCATCACTAACAAGAGAAGTTTAGGCAAAATTTTGATGTAGATCTCGTAGGTGAATAGAGATAAAAGAGTATCAAGAAAGATAAACAGAACAAGGTCTGAGCTTCTCCACCTATAATTTGCCTTGAAACCATAGGCATCACTACCAAACAAAGGAGAAGCACATTCTCAACACAAAATTCTTATTCCAAATCATACTACCCTCGCCGTTATAAGATCCCTAGTTTTATAGGGTTCAGGGATTACATCAATATGGAAATGTTGAAGCAACATTGCCACACATCAAGCTTGCTTTGAAAAACAAGTCAAAACAAAATGGCAAAACTTTATTGCCAGTCAACAATTTCAACCAAGCATGGGGACTCATTCCATGCATGCGTCCAGATTAATTTTAAATTCAGACACAAAATCTTAAAATATTTTGATGCTCCTTGCATCACATTTGTGTTAACTCATATTGAGCAATAATTTAATTGCAACACATTGAAAAGCTTTATACAAAACATTTCATTTGACTGATGTATGTCTACTTGCTTGTATGTTCCAAAACTAAAAGATAATTTCAAGCAAATGCCATAAACTAAATATTTCTTAAAAATAGATATTGGTAATTTTCTAAGAAATAATTCAAACTTTAAATCAGAAAGCATCATCACATGGTTTTCCTAAGATGTTGTATTATAATCGCATTTTAGGAGACAGATTAAATAAAATATCTCCTGAACAAGTAGTGCTCCACAAATGCATTGTTTTTTAATTGATAATTACACACCTGTTGGGCCATGAACCCACAACCTCACTTTCCACCTCGCTTTTACAAGGGGAGGAGGTCTCCTCAAATGCATTATGATTTTTGGATGCATAAGTGCACCATTTCAGTAACTGACAGTTATTCATCACTGCATCAGTCCTGTCAAAACTTTTGTGCAATGGTCTTTCTAGCATTGTTGATGTTGAGAATAAATAAACATGTACTTCGTCACCTATATGTACAATGCCCCACAAATTGCTATCCTAAATAAATATCATTAGCTACTACTAACCAAAACGGGATATTTCATGTTTTTATGATGAAGTGATGTATGTTATATTAGTTTTGCACGCCTAATTATTCACAAGCTAAGTAGATCAAAATGTACCTTTTCAGCAGAAGAGGCACGTCTGGAATTTGCTCCAACACCTAACCTATTTATTAAGTCTTTTGTTTGCTCAATTTCCTTTTGCTGCTTCTCCCATGCAACACTTAGCTATCAATATTTTCTAGAACACAATAGATCACTGCAAGGACAAATCAATTAAGAAACTACGCCACTTTGCTATAGTAAAAACCTGGTGTGTCCATGAAGGTCGTTTGTCAGGTTTTAGTGTAGGTAACTCTGCTGGTAGATCTTTGGTGGTTTCCCATCTCCTTTTTGCTGATGATACTCTAATACTTTGTGATGCTAATATTGATCAAATGCTAATCCTCCGTATGGTGCTCATTTGGTTTGAGGCTGTGTCGGGTCTGAAGGTAAATTGGGGCAAGTCTGAACTGGTGGCTATGGGGACAGTTCATAATATGGATCTTTTGGTGGCTGTCTTAGGCTGTAAGCAAGGGTCTCTCCTAATGAAATATTTGGGTCTTCCTTTGGGGGCAAAATTTAAGGATAAGTCAATATGGAATCCAATTCTAGAGAAGATGGAAAGAAAATTAGCAAGTTGGAAAAAAATATATTTATCCAAGGGAGGTAGAGTCACTTTAATTAAAAGCACTCTCTCAAATCTCCCTACTTATTTTCTTTCTTTATTCCCTATTCTTGCTTCCGTGGCCAACTATATTGCTAGACTTCAACAGGACTTTCTCTGGGGTGGCCTAAGGGATGAGCCCAAATTTCAACTGGTTGATTGGTCTACTGTGTGTACCCTGCTTTCTTTAGGTGGGTTGGGGATTAGGAACCCGAAAACTTTCAATGTAGCCTTATTAGGGAAGTGGTTATGGAGATTTGAGCAAGACAGAGAAGCTCTATGGCGTCAAGTGATAGAGGTGAAATATGGTTGTGATTAGGGTGGTTGGTGTTCTAGCTCTTTCTCTAGTCCTTATGGTGTCAGTTTGTGAAAAAATATTAGAAGAGGATGATCCTCTTTATCTTGGTTTATTCTGTATGAAATCGGAGATGGTTCTCAAGTGCAGTTTTGGCTTGATCATTGGCGTGGTTCTTCTTCTCTTACAGCCCGCTATCCTGATTTATATAGGATTTGTTGTATCAAAGAGGCTAGTGTGGCGGATCTTATGAGATTCTCTAATGGAGTCATTCATTGGGAGATTCATTTTTGTAGGGATGTGCATAACTGGAAATTGGAAGCTTTCAGGAGCTTCATAAACACCATTTATAGCACTCTTATAAAGGGGAGTGGGGAGGATAAGAGATGTTGGCTGCCTGGTAAAAGTAAGGTGTTCACGGTCAGTGCGTACTACCATCTTCTAGTTGGCCATAGTGAGCAGTTATTCCCTTGGAAAAGCATTTGGAAACAAAAGATTTCCTCTAGGGTAGCTTTCTTTGTATGGACTGCTGCCTTGGAGAAATGTCTAACAATTGACAATTTAAGGAAAAGAATGGTTTGCATTTTGGATTGGTGTTATATGTGCAAGTGTAATAGTGAAACTATTGACCACCTTTTCCTTCATTGCCCAGTTGCTTTTGGAGTTGTGGGATATGGTTTTTGGTTTATTTGGAGTTTGTTGGGTTATGCCATTGTCTGTTGTTGGGCTATTTGCTTACTGGCAAGGTCATTTAGGTCGCCATCGTAATGGAGATATTTGGATGGTTGTTCCTCATTGTTTGATGTGATGTATTTGGAAGGAGAGAAATAGTAGGTGTTTTGAAGACATTGAGTATTCCATGCCTGATCTCAAGCTTCTATTTTTCAGAACCTTATTGGACTGGTTCTCAATGTGGAGAAACCATCATATTTCTTCCATTTTGGATTTGCTTGATGTTTGTAATGTTCATATTTGATTTGTTCCCCCTTGTATACTCCCTGTGTACTTGGGTGTCTCTCTCTTTTTGATTTCAATAAAGCTTTATTACTTATAAAAAAAAAAAAAAAAGTAAACACCTGGTGCATTCACAATAATAATGTTAGAAGCTAAAAAAGCTATTTTTTAGCAACTCATCCTGATAGGCCACAAATGCGTTGACCCTTTGTGATTAATTAGCCAAGTTTTAATTAATCAAGTTAACATGCAAATTGCGTGGTAGCACAAACAAATCACCAATAATCTAGAGTATGCAGCGGAAAATAAATAACACGGTGATTTGTTTACGAATGGAGAAAACCTACACAGCAAAAACCCCACCGGGTGATTTAAGGTCACCACTCCCGAGACTCCACTATTATCATAACAAGCGGCTACAAGTAAAAGAATCCCAGTACCTTACCAACCTACAGTTGAACCCTTACCCCAATACCCAATTGGACTTGTTCTGTAGTGGCAGTTTCTCCTTTTGATGCACGGCTCCCAGTACATTAAGGCATCTTTGTGTGAATCAGAAATAATAGATTGCATACAAATAAAAGAAACATGTGTATAAAGATAAAAAAGAAACAACACATGGAAAGGTAGGTGAAAAGAACATACATCAACACACACACACACACACATATATATATATATATACATATATATCAAGAAATAAGCACAATGTGTGTCAATAAGCAGTCACAAAACCGGGGTACATGAACAATGTATCTCTATAAGAAAGAAAAGAAAAGAAAAGAAAAGAAAAGAAAAGAAATACATGTAATCCTCACTACATCCCTCATATCAACACTCCCCCTATCAAAAATGCCCTACACAAGCTCTCCCCCTAAGAATGACTACTCTCATAACCCAAAACTACTCCCCTTTTTGTCACGAGTGACAAAGGATAGAGTGTCAAGTAGACATCTCATCAGAAAAGCTAGCATCTCCATCATCTCCATCGGAAGCATCATCGTCATTACCATCATCATCCTCAGTCTCAGAAGCTACATGAGAAGGTGGAGGAGAAGCCTCAGAAGCAAAGCCTCCCAAGGTCGCTTGTCGCCTGGCAATATGACCAACACGAACGTTCACCTGATACAACTTCGTATAGAGCATATCAAGGCGAGCATCCATGTGCTGAAGCTGTGCCATGATGTCTCCAAGTGACACATTGCTCGAGGACGAGGAGGAATCAGATGTGGCTCTAGCAGATCTAGATGAAGCTGGACGAGAGGAAGGAGCTGCAGAATCCGTCTGTCGCGACCTGAACTGCGCCTCACTACGTTTTACGATAGCGGCGTCTATGGCAGGTATGACATGGAATGGGTCAAACAAAGGAAACGGGACGGAAAAATAGCGAAGAATCCTCGTGATAGTAGAAGGGAAAATGAGCTTATCACGAGTAATTATATCCCTATAGACATCAATGATAGAGAAGATGAAGTGTGAAGGGAAGTCTATAGTGAGGTGCTTTAAAAGAGACAACAAAAATCCAGTACGAGGCTCTGTGATGGAGTTGTAGTGAGAGAAAGGGTGCAAAACAAATGTCATCACCATGTTTAGGAAATGAGGACCTTTAGCAAAAGGCCTACATGGTGTGTACTGATGCTCACCCTAATCAGAGGGGCGCTAACAGAACACAGATATCATCTCGTCTTTGGACATAGTCCATAGACGCTCACAACCGAGGTAATCGGGATGATCAACCCTGGGAACATGAAGAACCTCAGAGACCAACTCTGGAGTGACAACAATGCGCGTACCTTGAACGCGAGTATGAAAGAGAGGTACTAAAGAATCAATCCCATGGATGTTAGAGTAAAACTCCTGAATCAGTACGGTAGGACAAGTGACTGGGACGTCACACAGTGACTCCCAAGCCCGACTGTGAATGATGTTGGGAAGGTCAGTGTCGGCAAAATCTGCCAAAATAACTTGGCGTTCCGAATGAACACCTCGTTTAGAAAAGTTCTCCAAGAAGTCCTGTTGGGCTTTCTCATCATGGAACAGAACAGAAAGAGGAGTAGGATAAGAAGATGAAGAGCCCCTAGAACGAAGAGGGTTCTGGGACGGAATGGATTTACGCTTAGGTGCCATAGACACTACTAACGCAAACAGAAAGAGAGGGAGAAAGAGAGAAACACACAGAAAAGTCCCAAAACAGTTCAATATATGACAAATTTATTGAAAAGAAAAGAACGTATGCCTGGGAAATGCATGAACATGTGACATGCAACATAAACAACATCATGGGCTCAGCCCAATCCAATCCTATCAGCACACAATCAGAGAACACACATCTAAATGTATGAAAATACTGTTAGAATGCTAATGTGATGCAATGCATGTAGTTTTAAAGACCAAATCTATAAAACCAACCCAAAAATTGCAACAAACACTTATCAATTTTGAAAAACCCAAAATTTTTTCAAAAACCCCAAAACCTAGGTTTTAAAACATGAAATGTATGAAGAATGAGAGGATTGAAGCTTACCAAGAGAAGAAAATCTTGAGGAAAGCTTGAAGAATCCTTAAGAAGAGGTTTGGAGTGAGTGAGAGAGGTTTTGGAAGAGAAAAACTAAATGTATCAAGAGTGAGATTGAGAGGAATGAGAGAAAAAATTGCGAAGCACATATATATACACCTTCAGTAATTCTCGACAAATGCAGGTATCGAGAGGTGTCGAGACAGCTATCGAGACAGCTATCGAGATAGGTATCAAGAAAAGCTACTTCGACAGATACAACTATCGAGAAGGTGTCGAGAATGAAGAATCAAACACCAAAAGAATCTCGATCGATCCATAAGCTGTCGAAAAGCTATCGAGAGGACAGAAAGTTTCTTGATCGATCCACCAGGTGTTGAGAAGGTGTCGAGACTGCGATAAGAAAAAGCTAAGAAGCTCGACAGACAGCCAGGTATCGAGGATGTGTCGAGGAGGTGTCGAGCTGGCTTCAGAAAGAAGTTTTTCAAAAAGATAAAAACACCGATATGAATGCAATCACGCATGCAACTCAACCAATGATCCAAGCAACACACTAAGCTCTCAAAATCATCTCTCAACAATAATTTTAAGCACATGGATCCCAAAACACACACACACACTAAACAAGTTTAACCAATTTTATATTTCAAAAATGAGTTAAGACAGTTTAGTGAGCATACATTAACATATGTAAACCTTGTGATGGCCAAATCACATTGTACTTGCACATGTATTAAGAATAGCAAAGAATATTGCGTGTTGTGTGTGAAAAATATCACAAAATTGCATAAGTGTCTCAATGTTATAACGATTTGAGATATGAGAAAAATCACTTTAACTCACACACAATCATAACTGTTTGATGGGGACTATTACCTTCGAGGTACATCCTATAACTCCCATATCTCCTAGAAAACACGCTTGCAATCATATTTTAAAGCATTTTTAATCTTTTTGCTTTTATTTCTTTGCATATTTTCTTTTATTAAGCATATCATGCATAGGCATATAAGAGAGAAAAGAAATACCCAATTATGTTAAGCTTTTTGACATTGCACTTTTGCTATGCCGAAGCATACAGATGTCATTTCATGATTGGCGGGTAACAGTGGTGAGATGGTTATTTATGCCTTTCTCTTAGGATTTTCTAGTCCTACCCGTCAAAAAGAGTGATACGAGTGTTAAGTACAAGAGATCACTTAACCTTACTCATCACAAACAAAGAACCACAAAGTTCACATGCTTAATTGTGCATAAGGATGCTCATCTAAGTTACAGGAGATACAAAGTTTAAAAAACTCTGTTTCAATGGCCATTTTAAGGTTTAAAAAAACCAATGTATACAAACACACACTATTTTAGTATTTTTCAATTTTTCAATTTTTTTTTAATTTTTATCAGAAAAGAAAAAATAAAACACAAACAAAAACATGTTAAAGAAAGTAAAAAAATGCATAAAACTAGACTGACTCAGAACAGTAAAGCAACACACAAGTAATGCAAAAACAACAAAACAGGGAGAGACAGAAGGAGTGAACCAAATCACTTAGAACCCTTTTCCTTCCACACCTTGGAAGAACCTTTCCTTTTTGCCAACCCTTGAACCGGTGATGAGGGGGAAGAATTAAAACCGTTCAAGTTCGAAAGGAACATGAGGGCTTTGAGAATATCTCCAAGAGGAGCAAGAGAGGTCTGAAACTGATTCTGGTTCCCAGATGCTATCATGCCATTACTTTGTTAAGTGGCTAACTACTTGTAGCAATTTGGTCGAGTATGACCGGCAACACCACAATGATAATAGAGATGCTACTTCTTCTCTTTAGGCTATTGAGAGATAGCCTTTTGAGAGATAGCCTTCTTAGTCCTAGGGTTTCTAGTTTCCCTCTTCTCAAGCTTAGGGGGTGGTCCTAAGATGGACTTACCCTTGTCTAAGTTCTCACTTGCTAATTCAGTTTTAACATCTTTATCCTCAATTTTAATGTTATTAGCAGGAGGAACAAAAACAGTAGTACTAGCAGAAGGAGTATTAGAGAGAGAGAATGCATACCCCAATCCTGTACGATCCGAAGCAGATTTCTGAACGCTGAGCATCTCATCTAGCTTTGCACTTGACGTCCTCTCCAATTATGCTCTAACTTGAAACAGCTCTGCTTCAAGCTTCTTGATCTTCTCAGCCAAGAAATTGTTCTTGAACCTCAGTGCCCCAATGGTCTGATTTGTTTTATCAACCTTAGTGGAAAGCTTATCACGGTCAAGTTCCACATCACTGAGTTTCTTGGTGGCCAAACTATAGAGTTTCTCATGCTTCTCAGAAAGCTTGTACATTTTCTCATAGGCGGTATGGATATCATCTTGATCATCCATAGTTTCAAACTTAGCATCCACCAATTCTTTTTCTTCATCTACTTCTTCAATAATCTCTTCAGTAGGATTTACAAAGGCAATGAAGGCATTCAAGGTTCCGTCATCTTCATTGTCGGAATCATCCTCGGGCTCAGTGTTGCTCAAGGTAGCAGCAAGTGCCTTGCTTTTCCCAATGTTCTTGAGGTACGTAGGACACTCTTGTTTCATGTGTCCGAAGCCTTGACATCCGAAGCATTTCGGTCCAGTGGGAACAGTGTACTGACTGTCATCCTTGGTATCCTTCTTCCCTTTATCTGGGCTCTTGAACTGAGAAGAACTGGATTGCCTACGGTCTTTGTTGAAGCCCTTTCCATTTGCATTCTTCATAAATTTCTTGAATTGCCTGGTAATACAGGACTTTATCTTAGAATCTTCATCGTCTGAAGACTCATCTGTATCACTGCTCTTGGTCTTTAGTGCCATGCTCTTGTCTTTGGTTGACTTGCCCATTCTAGTCAACCCTAGCTCGTAGGTTTGCAAATTGCCAACTAGCTCAGTCAGAGGAATCTTATCAATATCCTTTGATTCCTCTATTGCTGTGATCTTAGCATGGAATCTCTTAGGCAGAAATCTAAGCACTTATCTTACTATCTTGGGTTCAGGATTGGTTTCCCCAAGATTGATAGCCGAGTTCACTATGTCTTTGAGCTTTGCATAGAACTCATCGAATGACTCATCCTCCTCCATCTTAATTTCTTCAAAACTTGTAGTGAGCCTTTGTAGCTTCAAATCCTTGATAGCCTTAGTTCCCTCATAGGTTGTCTGGAGAATGGTCCATGCTTCCTTAGCAGTTTCTGTGGAGGAAATCTTCTTGAACTCTTCATTGGTGACTGCACTGAATAAGGCATTCAATGCTCTGCTGTTAAAATTTGTCGCCTTGATCTTGGCATCATCCCAATCGGCCGGCACTTCTGTAGGCTTGGTCCAGCCTAGCTCCACAGCTTGCCACACTTTCTCATCCAGTGACTGCAAGAAAGCTCTCATGCGTACTTTCCAGTATGCATAGTTAGTACCATCAAACAATGGAAGTATAATCAGAGACTGACCTCTATCCATGACAAACAGGGGTCAATGGATCACACACAACGATTAAACCTTAATCAGAGTGTGCCTGCTCTAATACCACTTGATAGACCATAAATACGTTGACCCCTTGTGATTAATTAAATTGATTAATTAGCCAAGTTTTTAATTAATCAAGTTAACATGCAAATTGCGTGGTAGTACAAACAAATCACCAATAATCTAGAGTATGCAACGAAAAATAAATAACACGGTGATTTGTTTATGAATAGGGAAAACCTACACGGTAAAAACTCCACCGGGTGATTTAACGTCACCACTCCTGAAACTCCACTATTATCACAACAAGCGGTTACAAGTAAAGAAATCTCAGTACTTTACCAACCTACAATTGAACCCTTACCCCAATACCCAATTGGACTTGTTTTGTAGTGACAGTTTCTCCTTTTGATGCACGGCTCCTAGTACGTGACTAACCAATTGCGCGGATCCCAGTACGCGACTTCAATTCACCAACTAGAGAGAGAGTTGTTGGCTGCAAAGTTCTTCAATTCATCCACACGATGAAGATCAAGAAGATGCTTGGTTACAAAACCCTACGGTGTACATTACACAGCAACTTCTTCACAAGAGAGATGAACTAGGGCATGAACTTTGTCTTGGATCACAAATAGCTTGAACAAGGATTTCTCAATGCTTGTGCAATTTGTGTACTTGTGCATTATTCGACGGCCCTTAAAATAATCATTTTATATGTCTAGGGTTAGAAGAAAAGAAGTCCCAAAGACACATTCACGGATTGGAATCAAAACAGAACTTAGAATCTGTTTTCCATAAATCTCGACAGATAGAGGTGTTAAGAAGCTATCAAGCCTCGGGGCTAAAGTAGCTTCTAAAGTTCGATAGATGCATATGTCGAGACTAGATGTCGAGCTTTAGTAATTTGCACTTTCCAGCTTGTTTCTTGGACAGACTTGATGACTTCAACACTTGATCTTGAAACACAGTTTCTTGAAGCGTTAAACACATCCTAATTCTACCCAATTACAAGTAAAGTACGTTTTGTCAAAGGATAAGCCAATTACATAAAATAATGGCATATGTTCAAAACAATTTGAACCACATATGTCCTAACACATTCCAAAAACACATTCTACAACAAGAGTGCTATTGTTAAAAATTTTGACAACTATAAAAAAAAAAAAAAAATACTATATTAATGTGTTGGTGGTTGTGGTTGTTGTTTATTGTGTTTGATATATTATTTTATTGTGTTGTTATATTATTTTAATGTGTTGAATGCTAAAATATAACTTTTGATGTTAAGTGTATTATAAACTGAGGTATTAAAATAGATAAAGTAGTGTTTGAGTTGCTAAAAGCTATATTTTTTAGCAACCTTGTTGTGAATGCTTTGGCATTAAATAAATATGAATGGTTGAAAAATCTGGCTAGCCTCTGATGAAAATTTACTAAAACTTAGCAATGACTAGTGTGATATACTCTCTAGAAAATCTGTTACTCTAATTATTATAACTAGTCACGGACTCGCACGTTGCGCGTGATTATTTTTTTAAGGTGGTCTCATTATTATTATTATTTTGTAATTTGAACTAATTTAATGAAAAGTAATGCACTGCATGATCATATTTATCACAAGATAGTTTTTTATTATTGTAGAATTGTTTTATTTAAAATTTGAAACCTAAATTCTACCATAGTCGATTGACTAATTTTTACATCTCTAAGTCAATTAAACACGTTTTCCATGCTACATGTAAACCTTCTTTTCCATAAGGGTTGAAACAATGTGGGTAATATTTTTTTCTATGGAAGTTAAAAAAATTAAAATTCACCTTGTCTTGATGTTTTCTAAAAATTAAATTTGGCGATGTTCTGTCAATAATTGTGAAAATTCCAAGCAATAATTAATTCATGTTACATGTTCATGCATTGATTGTATAATTGTTTTGGGTTGTAATTTATAAGTTGAATATGGTGGTATATATCCAAAAGTGTGTAATTTATAGAGTAGCTATAGTTATAGTAATTAAAAATTGGGTTTTCATTGTCTTTTAAGTTAATAAAAACCTTACATTTTTTTCAAAAAAACCTTTACATATTTTTTTAACGTGAATCTTTGCATATACCTTAATAAGTAAGCTCTATACATTTCATTTTCTTAGATGCAGAAAAAAAAAAAAAAAAAAAAAGACATTTATTCCATAATAATAATGGCTAATTAGTTTTTTCATGATCTCATTTATAACGTTTCTTACTATTATTATAATTTACTGGCTAGTAATTTTCATAATAGAGGAATTAAATTAGAGTTAAATTCTTAGAACCTTTCATTAGATTTTAAGAGTCATGGTGTGTGAAGAATATAAGCATTTAAGAATTTTTTATATTTTATTATTTATAAATAATGTTAAATGAAATGTCAAAAAAATATGATTTTGAAAATTTTCATCTTTATTTCTTATATATTTCTATTATTACAGAAGAACGTCTTCATTTTAGTTTTGATAATAAATATGATTTTCTAGATTAGAGTTTGTTTACTTTCAAGTTTAAATTTTATATGATTGTAATTAATTGTTGATTATATGATTTAATAAAGTGAATTTAGCGATTTATTTATTTGTATTGTAAAGTTTTAATAACATTTGTAAGTTCATCTTTAATTAATTTTTACTCCTTTAGTTATTAGCCTCTTTGTTTTCCAATTAACGGTTACTAATTAATTTATTTAACTGACGTTTGATTTCTTTTACTAATCTATTTCTCTCTCTCTTCCTTAACATCCTATTGTTTCCCAAATTTGGTAATAATTCTAATGTACTAAATATGCATATTGTAATGTTTATTTTTATTTTTATTTTATTTCATTTTATTGCCATGAAGTTAGTAAATCCATAACTATTAGTTTATTTTATGATATGTTTGGTTTTATATTATTATTATTATTATTATTATTATTATTATTATTATTATTATTATTATTATTATTATTATTATTATTATTATAAATTTAGTGTTTCTAAAATAGCATGTGTTTTGTATTTTCTTTTTCTATTGATGCATTGTACCGTTTTATGGGAATACTTTATAAGAAAAATTTTTATTCTATTTTTCTAATTGAGTGTTTCTAAATTGATATTTATTTTGTATTATTTTTCCATTGATGCATGTACCATTTCATGGGAAAACTTTCTAAGAACAATTTTTATTTATTGAATTTAAAAAAATATTATACATTTAATTTAAAAAACATGAGACAAAATATAAATAATTATAATATGGAGGATGTTGCTAAATTTAAATGTTGAATAAAATAAGATGAGAAGAAAAATAGTAAGAATAAAATGTATAGCAGTAAACACCATAATATTTTAGTTATGCTATGTAATAAAATAATATTATATTTTTATTTACTATCTTGATAATGCAATAATATAACATTTAAAAACCAATGAGAATAAAAAAAAAAAAAACAACATAGAACACAAAACTAAATTGTATCAAGCTAGATTACCATTCAATTCCAATTTTAGCAAACTGACTGACTTCTAGTAATCTAAAACTGATTTCTACGATGCATTTGGTGGAGCTTTCAATATTGTATCAATATGTTTTGATGGTCAACCTATTACACTAAAATAAAAAATATATATAAAAAATTGAAGATATATATATATATATAGAGAGAGAGAGAGAGAGAGAGAGAGAGAGAGAGAGAGAGAGAGAGAGAGAGAGAGAGAGAGAGAGGCTTTTGTGTGTGGAAAAATATAAATTATGCATAGAATAAGAGAGGGAATGAAAATTTTATAGTATGAGGATAAGAATATGATGTGTCAAAAATAAAGGAAGATAAAAAGATAGAATAATAGTAATATTGAGATTAGCGGGGATATGAAAAGTTAAAATGGAATGAGAAAGGTTGAAGAAAGTTAAGGTAGAGAGTAGTGGGGATATGAAAAGTTAAAATAGAATTAAAAATTTAATAATAAATAAGAATAGTTAATAATAAGATAAAATAAATATGATATTTTGATTGTAATATAATAGAGTTTTTAATTCACTTTAAATTTATAAAAATTGGAAAAAAAAATTGATAAAGACATAGCTGCAATAAAATAATATTATATTTTTATATACAATCTTTATAATGCAATAATATAACATTTAAAAATCATTAAGAAAAAAAAAAAAAAAAGACAACAACATTGAACACAAAACTAAATTGTATCAAGCTAGATTACCAGTCAATTCCAGTTTTAGCAAACTGACTGACTTCTAGTAGTCTAAAACTGATTTCTGCGATGCATTTGGTGGAGCTTTCAATATTGTATCAGTATGTTTTGATGGTCAACCTATTACACTAAAATAAAAAATATATATAAAAAATTGAAGAAAAAAAAAATATATATATATATAGAGAGAGAGAGAGAGAGAGAGAGAGGCTTTTGTGTGTGGAAAAATATAAATTACGCATGGAATAAGAGAGGAAATGACAATCTTATAGTATAAGGATAAGAATACGAAGAGTCAAAAATAAAGGAAGATAAAAAGATAAAATAATAGTAATGTTGAGAGTAGTGGGGATATGAAAAGTTAAAATGGAATGAGAAAGGTTTAAGGAAGTTAAGGTAGAGAGTAGTAGGGATATGAAAAGTTAAAATGGAATTAAAAATTTAATAATAAATAAGAATAACTAAAAATAAGATAAATTAAATATGATATTTTGATTGTAATATAATAGAGTTTTTAATACACTTTAAATGTAAAAAAAATTGGAACAAAAATTGATTATGACATGGCTGCAATAAAATAATATTATATTTTTATATATAATCTTTATAATGCAATAATATAACATTTAAAAATCAATGAGAATAAAAAAAATAACAACATAGAACACAAAACTAAATTGCATCAAGCTAGATTACCAGTCAATTCCAATTTTAGCAAACTGACTGATGGAGCTTTTAATATTGCATTAGTATGTTTTGATGGTCAACCTGTTACACTAAAATAAAAAATATATATATAAAAAATTGAAGGAAAATATATATATATATATATATATATAAAGAGAGAGAGAGAGAGAGAGAGAGAGAGAGAGAGAGAGAGAGAGTTTTGTGTGTGGAAAAATATAAATTACGTATGAAATAAGAGAGGGAATGACAATTTTATAGTATGAGGATAAGAATATGAAGAGTCAAAAATAAAGGAAGATAAAAAGATAAAAAAAAAATAGTAATATTGAGAGTAGTGGGGATATGAAAAGTTAAAATTGAATTAAAAATTTAATAATAAATAAAAATAGTTAATAATAAGATAAATTAAATATGATATTTTGATTGTAATATATTAGAGTTTTTAATTCACTTAAAATATATAAAAAATTGGAAAAAAAATTGATAATGACATGGCTGATGACATGGCTTAATGTGAGCATAGCAACATTAAATGCTACGCTGCTGTCATTATGTTAATTAGATTATAACATAAATGATTGGTCAGACATGAAATATTTTAGGAGACCTTAAATTCGGCTAAAGCATGAAACAACTGCTGTAACCATTGAGTATGTATGAACTCTATCTAGAATATTTTCCTTATTGAAAAGAGACAAACAAATGAATTACACAGTTTGAAAGAGCAAATAGCAGAACCTTTGACGATCAAATCATTAGCATAATTCACTAAAACCCGTTTCTTTCCAAAAATGAAGTATGCAGTGAATTTGAAGTGCACCCAACCAAAATAATGTGTATTTAATTTCTTGCATCAAGCCATTAACATTCGTATAAAGTAGCTATCCAAAGTGGAGGAAACTAATTGCTTACCTTAATATTAAAGCAGGCCTTAGCACTGGTTTCAATAAACATAACATTCAGGTCACGAGTTTTGGCTTCTCCTTCCTCTATAGAAACTTGCCTATCCAACCATTCACAAGATGCCTAGGTCATAAGCACAAAATAATGCACCAGACATTAACCACAACTAGCTGCGAACCTGCACGTTGCGCATGATAATTATTTTTATGATGATTTTATTAAATTTTTTTTATACAATTTAAACTAATTCAATAAAGAGTAATGTATTTTGTAATTATATTTTTAGTTATTATAAGAATAATCATAAATGTAATATATGAACAATCATAAATCATAAATTTAATAATTTTTGTTGTACTAAAATAAAATAAAAAAATACAATTTTTCTCAGAAATTCAAAAGGCAAGTTAACGAAAATATTTATTTTTTAATAAAATATATTTATAACATTTTGTGAATCATTAAAAAGAATATAAAATTTGGAAATTATTCTTTTAGTTTTAAACAAACTTTCTCAAACTTATTTTTTCTGCCTACAATCCAAAACACTGAAAAAGTGACTAAAAAAATTAATAAAATTTAACTGTGATTAATTGGACCAATCAGGAAAACAATTTATTATTTATAATCTACTAAGGTTATTTTATTTACAGAAATTGTAATTTCGTCCACCCAAAACAAATTATCAAATAAACAATTATTAGTAAAATCTAAGAATTAAATTTCTATATATGCATTGTTATATAATAATAATAATAATAATAATAATAATAATAATAATAACAATAATAATAATAAGAATAAGTAAAATTGCAAAAGATAAAATTTGTTTCTCATCCAATAATTTTTGTTTAGCCAACCTTTACTTTTCTCTAAATAAATGGCATTATAGAGTACTTCTAATATAATTGTTAAGAGTACTTTGTCCACCACAAATAAGTAAAAAGATAAACAAAAATGATTAAAGTCTCATAGTTTAACATCTAAATTGAGCACAATAAAATCATGCTATCAAATTACAATAACTACCAAATTAAATTATCCAAATCATGCTATGTAGTAGAATAATATTATATGCTATATTTAATCATTTATAACGCAATATAATAACATTTAACAATCAAAGAGAGAAAAAAAAACAATTAAAAAAAAACTGAATCTCATTAACCTAAAGTAGATTAAATAATATAAAAAATTATCAACCTAAAGCGAAGATGCAAGAAAAATAAAAAATGAAAATCCACCCAAAAATTGTGTGTGTGTGTGTGTGTGTGTGTGTGAGAGAGAGAGAGAGAGAGAGAGAGAGAGAGAGATTTTTTTTGTAAGGGAAAACTATGCATAGAATGAAAGAGATAGTGACAAATTTATAGTAAGAGGGTGTGAATAAGAAGAGACACAAATAGAGGAAAATGAAGAGAAAGATGAAGAATGATATTAATGTAGAGGGTAGTGGGGAGGTGAGAAGGTGAGGGAAGAAGAAAGGTTCAAGAAGTAGTGGGGAGATGAAAAGGGAAAGGAGGTAAAAAGGCTGGAAAAATGTAAATATAAAATAAAAAAATATTAAAAATAATTATAAGAAAATATAAAGAAAAAAGATAATGACGTGGATGTTGAGGTGGCTCAACATGAGCACAGCAGCATTAAACGTTACGCTTCAACTTTTAGTAATATATAGATAGATAGATGAGAAAAATTTAGTAATGGGCTAAGATGGTTGTTGTGGTTATCATGGAGCGTCTGGTGCTATGATAATCTGTTGGGATTGGGTTTGCGGCTGCTGTATTAGCTTTACAGGGGTCTTAGGTCTCTGCTAATATGTCTTGCATAGCTCCTTCTCTGGTATCTGTCTTTAGTTAGAGGTTGTTTTAACTTTAGTCGGATTTTATAAGGGGCTCCACGTGTAGCCAATGACCTTATAAATGTCATCCCCGAGCGTTCCTAGAGTTCAAATTTCTAATTTCCCACATAAAATGTACCCAAAAAGGTTTCATTTGTTTGTGCTTGTACAGTCTTGAATACTTTCTTTCTACTAGTGTCTTGAGCCTTCTTAGGTCCTTTACAGTGTATTGTGTTTCTTTGATCACCAATATTAATATTTTTTGAATTCATCTTAAAATAAAATAAAAATATTGTGGTGTCCTTTTTCTCTCTAGAAAATCAACTTGAATTGATTGCATCTATAAAGCTAGAAAGAAGGAAAAATTTCAGTACTTTTCTCTGTATAAGTTAGATGTCAATCCTCTGTCCCTCGGAGTTGAGCTTTATGGATTGAGGATGTCTGTTTTGATTTGAAGCAATACTGCCGTTCCCACCAAGAAGGAGAGGGAATATATCACCGTCCATGACTACCAGGCATCTATAACTCTCTTGGTGAGAGAGCAAGATCTTGTGATATCACTTGTTGGGAAATTTTACGACCCCTGTTACTCCTGCACCCAGGGGTGTTGCTAAGGTAACAGTGTGTTTGATCTTGACATCAATGGTATCTTGAATGTTTCTGGAGGAGAGGACCACTGGTGTGAAAAGGAAGATCGCTATTACCAATGATAAGTGGAGACTGTCCAATGAAAAGGTTGAGAGGATAGTCCAGGACACAAAGAGATACAAGGCTGAAGATGCCGAACGCTAGAAGGTTAAGGCTAAGTTGGATTTGGAGAACTATTCCTACCAGATGAAGAATGGTATAAATAGCAAGATACTTGGTGCCAAGCTTCCCCCTGCAATTCAGAAAAAAGATTAAAGATGATGTTGAACGTGTGATTCAATGGTCGATAGACAACAGCCAGGTCGTGGCTTTAAAACAGTATCAGGTCAAGATGGAATGGCTCAAGAGAATCTGCAATTTTATCAAGAATTTGAGCCAGCTTCATTCAACCAAAATATCTACTAACCATATAAAAAGAGCTAATACTCTTTGTACGGTGATTTTGGTTTGGTCTGATTTTTTCTTTGGTCTTTTCCAATCCAATTAGTAATAGAAAAATTATGCCATGTAATTGATATTTGCCATGTACATGTTATTACCTTTTAACTTTTGCTATTCAGCTAGCGATTATGGACTGTGGCTATGATTTGTTGAGCTTTGTTGAGTTGTAAAACTGAAGCTCTCTCGATCATGCAGGTAAATCTCTTAGTAACTTTTTTTCCCACTTTCATTCATTCATTCCTTCTATTTGATTGTGTTTTCTTGATAAATTTTTTCCAATTTCCTATCCTGTGTTTTCTTGATAGAACAACATCCTAATGAGGTCAGATTTTCAAGGTTTGAGGACATGAAAGCAAATGTCCATAAGCTTCTTTTCCTCTCTTTCTTCTTTTGATTTTATGATGCGAGAAGATAATGTTGAATTGTGATTTAGTATATAGGATTTGGGGGGGAGATATTTTTTGCATACAAAGTTTTAGTTTTTTTTTTTA
Organism: Castanopsis chinensis; assembly: GCA_032878915.1. Taxonomy (NCBI): domain Eukaryota; kingdom Viridiplantae; phylum Streptophyta; class Magnoliopsida; order Fagales; family Fagaceae; genus Castanopsis; species Castanopsis chinensis. The sequence goes on from JAVQMG010000122.1 coordinate 20,599,023, forward strand.
TTAGAGTGCTTACGCATATACATGTTTTAGATTTAGTATATAGGATTTGGGGGGGAGGAATTTTTATATTTTTTGTTCTCTATGCATAATTTTTCCTTTCCTTAGTTATTTAATAGGTCATGATAATGTTTTTGATGTTCTTCTTGTCATGTCAATAGCTATGCTTTGCCATGCTTGGCCAAGCTTTGCATTTTGAGGATAATGTCTTAATTCTTCAAGAATAGGAAAAAAAAAAGAAAAAAAAAAGGTAAATTGTTGATATTGGTTTATATGCATGTTGGTCATGTTTGTGAAGCTTAGGCCATGTCATTGAGTTCACGACAACTTGTCCACAATGTGGTGATGGGTTGTTTGTCCAACAATTCGTTAAGTACTTTAGCATTCTTGCTTAAGCTCCCTTTGTTAGATCATGTCTTCATCCATGAAGTACAACATCTTGGCCACTAAAAGTCATAAAACTATTGAACATATTGAATTGCCAAGTCTTATCAATTTTTATTTTTATTTCATAAATGATAGATAGTAGGTACGTAAATTTTATCAATTTGAAAATGAAATTATTACACTTCAGAACACACTGCATTTACAATAAAGAACAAACTAACTCTATGCCGCTTTACCAGACCGTAAACATAAAGTTTATCAAGTCTCAACCAAAGAAACTTTCAAAGTTTCTATGACAAACCTGATAGAACAAAAGGGCCTAAGCATTAATTAGTAAAAAAAGAAATGCAATGAAATGTAGTGGAAAAGAGCAACAAACCCTTATTTTCCTTAAGTTGTAAGATTTCACATGATCAGAACACCTAGGTCCATGAGTGAAATTGAGAGTTACTCATGCACAATAGTTAAAACAAGATACAACTAATTTACACTTCAGAAAATAATATAATACATAATAATACAGCTTGTAGAGTTGTAGTGCCTCCTAGTTGTTATGAAGAATCATTAGTTCAAGTTTGTTTTCTTTGTTTATCTTTTAGAAAGACTTGTTATATGAATTGGCTTTTGGTGGAGTGTTAAATGACAAAGATATATGTTTTCTCACTATCTCATGTAATCTGGTATTATTTCTGAGAATATGGACTGATGCGTACAACAAATACTCTGAGCCATTGGTAGACATCATAAAAGCAACTGTAGTGATTTCAAATTTTATTTCTTTGTATTTGCTAGCTAATTAAAATTTCCATACTCCTTAGCCTTTCTTCACAAAGGAATTGAGAAAAAGGTAAGAAAAAAAGGATTAGGGATTTGAATTTTGAAGTTCTTGGATATCTAATCTTTCTCAAACATATAGAAATTATTCTAATCTGTTCTTTTGTATAAATGGAAGCTATTTTGGACTTTGGTTGCTTCAATGATGGTATATATAAAATCTCTCAGTTTTGATTTCGAAAATGCAAATAGGCACAACTACAAACTTTTTCCCCTAAATCTTCATGCACCCTGCACTCCAAGTTATGGATTCTACTTCTTCTGCTTGATTGGATTTAATTTTATATGTTTTTTCAATTTAAGTATATCAAATTTTGCAAGTGTTATTTCAGCTTCACTTTGTGATTGTGTCAGTTAATTTAGCTTCATTGTGTTATTTCAACATGTCTAAACAGGGTGTTTGTTTTTTGTTTCAATTTTTATTTTTATTTGGTAGTCATGCTTGGAAAGTTGGAATGGTGATATAGAGTGTTTTATTTGTTACCTAACATTGATTTACTAGGTTTTATTGTTCTAGACCTATAATCTTATCTAATGGAAACTTCGATGACAAATATACCTTTTGAATCTTGTTCTCTTTTATTTATTTTCTTGCTTAAAAGGGTGTTCACTAAAACTAAGCTAAACACATAAAATTTAAGATGATGTAGAAGGCAGTATGAATAACAAAATTTTCGTTATAGATGGTTGCAGGTATTTGATGAAGAGCTTCTATTACAGCATATGACAACATTAATTGCGAAAAATTAAATATTGTTACAATGGCGTAGCAAAACTCAGTTGGTTATTGTTGGAAGATGATATTTGTAAGCATTCTTAGTAGTTTTTATTGAATGGATATTGCTTTTAACAAATAGGTTCTAAAAAACTATAATAGTATAATAGATATTCATATTTGAATATTTTCTCTAAATTTGTGTAATTAAAATTCTTATATGAATGAGATTAGCATTGTATGACATACATTTTTTTCTTACATGGTTTCATATTTCTTTAAATAAATTAAAAAAAAAAAAAGAGTCTTGCATGTGCCAGCCAAACTAGTGATAGTTAAAGATTTCACCGTAGCACCCTATCATTGCAACTGATGTAATGGTTCAAAGTTCAAACAATGTCACCGATGTTAACTATTTTTTTTTTAATTACATTTTGATCTAATGTTTTCCTGCTCATGTTAACAAAAATAAAATCATGCAAAAGTTTGATGAGATCATAGGGAAAAATAATTTTTCCCCATTCATCTGAGCCATGGTTGTTGGATAATCTGAACTGTTCAATGTATTATAGGTAGCTTTGTTCTCTTGTATCCTCTTCTTGTTTATATCTTTTCCCCCCTTTTTATTTCTTGTTCAGGAAAATATTGAACATGAATTAGAATATTGTGCCATTTGATTGGGAAGCCTTCATTTCATGGTTATCATTTGAAGTGGCTCAAGATGGAACAGTTATGCATTGTTAAAAACTTACTGGTCCATACTCTTGAAATAAAAACCTTTTTAACACACAAACACACAGAGTGATAGTGCCAAGCCAAAAGTGAAAATTTGGATTTCACGATTGACATTAAATATGTTGATAAATTTGGGCATTCCTGGCTTCGCTGCATTTATAAAATATCGCATGCATAATGATATTATATAATACATTAGATTTGATTAATGATACTTTTAAGCATCCTGTTAATAGTGCGATTAACATCCTTCCTCAACTGCTTATATATCATTGTCCAAGAAGTGAAGAATAAGTTCATTTCTCTTTGGTGGGTGAATCACTTTTATTTTTATGCACTTGGTGTAACCTATATTAAGTGATGATGAATTCGCCTATTCATTTCTGTTGTGCTTTCTGCAGGGCTGACTTGTACTCAGAATCCCAAAGGATTCAATTCACCATACAATCACAAACTCAAGATATTCCTGATGCACGGTCATATCTGTTGACATTGACCGAAATACAAATTACGTATGTGATATTCTGTTATTGACCTTATTGCATCCTCTACTTTACATACGACCAGTGTGGCTAATAAATTTTCCTGCTGAAAACTATTTGTAGGATTCTAAATACCTTTATTTCTACATCACATGCTGTTCATGCTTACAAACAAATATTTTTTTTTGTAGGAGGGGTCTCACAGATGAACTTGGTGCAGAGGCAATGATGTTTGATGCACCGGAAAAAGTTGAAAAAGAACTCAAAAAGCCCTTTATGAGGAATGACAAGAAAAAAATGGCTGTTCTTATGGCTGAGTTTGATAAAATCAATAAGAAGTAATTGTCATCTTAACCTATTTGAACTTCGTAGCTCTTTTTTTTGTTGGTAATATCAGTAACTTTTTAACTTGATCTATGTTACATGTAAAGTTGTTCCACATAGCTAGCTATAAAGTGTTTGCTAGGTGTACACAGGCTTTGTTGCGTTTTGTTTTTAGATCATCTTACTTTTCGTTGGTCCTTAGGAATATGTGGGCTCATCTGATCACTGATGTGTATGTCAATGTACTTATATGCTCTTGCTGTTTTTCATGGTTACATCATACGAACTATTAGTACTCTGGTTCAAAGAGGAGTTCTTGGGAGAGTTGGCATGTTTCTAGCAATTAAAGTAGTCCTCCTGGGAGGATATTTGTCTTTAACATATGATTTTTAGAAAAGGGAATGACATTTCAAGATATACAGAATTGTCGTACCGGCTAAATTAGTGTCTTACACAACATTTGAATTTTTCAATGGAGTGAAAATATAGGATTGCTTTTTGTATGCAACTCACTTTTTCATTTTTTATTACTATTTTAAGAAAGCAATAAGAAGTCTTTCTTTTTGGATAGCTCAAAATAATTCTTTTGTTTCTTCATGTGACTCTGTTCACTATTCTGAGAAAATTATGTGATAAGAGCAATATATCAATATGTGTGAACCCATGCACTTTTATTTATCTTCATCTTCACTGGTAAAAGGTTACAGGTTGATTAATGAAATTGGAGTTTTCGTGTGAGATACAGCATAGCTTGCTTTATGTGATCACTTATTCAACATGTTTATCTATTAAGGATGAGTTTAGTATAGTTCTATTATTCAGTTAAATTTGTTTGTTTGAATCAACTTCTTTCTCCTTTTAGGATTTCTGTGTTCCTTTTACTTTACATGGTTGTGTGAATATTGAGGTGAATTGCTTATTCCTTTTTAGAAGTTTTTCACTATTTGAATTATTAACACTAGGATTGTTGAGGCCTACTGGTAGCTGATCTGGTTGATGACTTGTCTGAACTCTGGGCCATACGTCAGACTGGCTGTAGCCTTTTCTGTTTTACTTACCATATTTAATTATGAATGGTAGCAAATCTCAGATTTTAGTGATGTTATTTCTGTGGTACTTTTTTGTTGCTTCTCTAGTTGAGGTGTGATGTAGATTTCATTTCTTCTTTTTATTTTCCCTTCCCTAATCTTTCCAGGCTTGGAATTTGAAGGGAAGATTTGCCCAAGCATGAAGAACTGCTAGAACTCAAAATAGCCAAGGCACAGCTAGAGGAATCGAAGAAGGATGCTTTTGAAGCAATGGAAACTCAAAAGAAGCAGTATGTTAATGCTTGCTGACTTATTCTAATAACCTTTTTTCTTTGAAAGTCAATTTCTGGTGGACCATTCTGGGTCTCCTAGATGATTGGAAGATCAAAATTCTGGGATTTCTTTGTGAGCCTTGACTCTTGCTTGGGAGAAAATTCAATCTGATCCCTTTGTTGATTTTGATAAATAGAGATGAATATGGTTTTGTGCAAAAATGGATGTCAACTATCGAGACCACCGGGGTAGCACAATTGGCTACAGACCATGCCACATGAAGTAGAGGTCACTAGTTTGAATCTTCCATTCCCCCTCCCTCCCCTAGGGGCCAAAACTTATTGTTAAGATTTTTAACCATTGAAATATGTGCAAGGGTCTTTATGCCTTGGGTCTCTCAAGTCTCTTAGTTGGGGGGGGGGGGGGGGGGGGGTGATAAGTGACGAAAGTTGGCAATGCATTGATTTGATCCTGTTTTAAGGAATGCATGCAAAACAAACTAAATTTGTGAGTATAACTTCTTATATAGATTAGCGTATATATCTGTTGGAAAGGAGATTGAGAGGAGAGAAGAGGATTCTTCTGACATAATGTAATGCTGACCATGTTGAAATTTAGTGAGTCTAGTGCTGATTGAGGTGGTTTCTATATGGGGGTTTTTTTTTTTTTTTTTTTTTTAATTTGAAATTGTTCAAATTCAGAGGCCAATGACAATTTGGAGGCCTCAGCTAAGTTGCAAAGTCTGTATTGGTCCATTATTTACATCCAGGGTGAAAGGTTATGTACTGGTCTTGGCAGTACTCAGTAGACCAATGTGGCCAAGTTAGATTAATAATATTTTACTGGAAACCATATTCGTTATATAATTTGTCTGTTTAGTAGACATCTCTGCTGATTATCAACCTTAACTGATTTGAAATTAATACATGGTATTGGTTTGATTTCAGGGAGGAATTCAAGGATGAGGAAATGGTTGATCTGAAGTCGTTGGATATCCAAAACTTTATCTAAGATTGAGATTTGCCTTTTACTTGTTTGTTTGGGGTTAAATAATTGTTTGGGCAGAGTGAAAACCCTCAATTTTTGTTTGGGAAATGGACATTGGAGAGTAAATCTCCATTTTTCTTTGTAAATCTTCCATTGGATATGGATATCTGGTCAATGAATTCAAAATAAGTTTTGTGTAGTTATTACAAGATTGCAAATCTATTATAAATCACAGGATTTGAGGTCCAAAGGATTCAAATCCCATGATTTTGTAATTACATTTTTTGTGAACCAGTTATTTAGGAACTCTAGAAAGAATTTTTGAAATCTCTAGCAAAGTAACATATGGATAAATCATTGCCTTAGTTATTCACTAATCCCATTAGCGTAGGGTTTGAGCTTTATATAGAAATTCATGCTTTGAGTCATATTACCATACTAGCTGGTACACACTGGTGTTAAAGACCATAACAGTTCCTTCCAGTTACTACTTTTGTTTTGCATATACAGTTCTAAATAGGTGTTCAGCAACATTAATGGTACAAATCTCACATCTAGGGACTGTCTTTTAAGATTTGCATCACTAGCCTATATTTTTTATTAGACTCCAGGAAGCAATAGAGGGACTTATTTCAATTTCATTTCCACACGACATAAAAAAAGTAGACTGACAGTAGGGCAGTAACGTTGGCGAGGGGACTGTGCATTTTTTCGGGTCGAGTTTGAAGGTGAATGTAAGAATGCGATTTCTGCTATCAACAATTATTAAATAGTTGTCCACTAAATAGCATTTAAGACTTTAAGTTCATGAAGGGAGCCTACATCCAAAAAAAAAAAAATTCATGTAAGTGAAAGGGGGCCTTAGAGTTTGTCGGACATTCTCAATTGGTTTCAGTCTTTTTAAATTGTTTGAGCTCTACGCGTTTGTTAAACCCACTAGCCGAGGAATAACCTTGTTACTCCAAGGGGACAAAACAACACCTTCTGCAAGAAGGGACAAAACAATTCTACTGAGCAAAGGATGTTGATGGCCAACTTCAGTTGCTACAGAGAAACTCATTGTTTGTTATTTCCTTATTTTTACTTAATTGGGTTAAGCTTTTAGTTTTATCTTTTTACCCTGTTGATCTTTCATTCATTAGAACTAGAATGAGAATAAAAATTTAGCAATTGTCAAACCATATCATTTAAATAATATTTTATTGAATTGGTAAGAAAAAAAAAAGATGATACTCTAAAATTCTAAATTGATACTTTTCTGAATTTATTCGCCGCTTTAACTTTTGAGGCGAAAATCGGATTTTGCCCATTTTGTGCAAAAAAAAATTAGCGTGTTACACTGTTACCCCTTTTTCCAAACTAATTAGGGAAATGCCCATCTTTTAAAACTCGATTTTCTCAAAATCGAGTTAAAAAAAAAAAAAAAAAAAATTGGAGCCCTATAGTGGCATTTTGGAACTCGAGCTCTATGAATTCGAGTTCCATGCAAGTTTTTTTTTTTTTTTTTTTTTACCTATAACTCGAGTTCATGGAGGTCGAGTTTTAAAACGCCACTATAGGCTCCTTAAAACGTCACTATAGGCTCCTTAAAACGCCACTATAGAGCTTAATTCGATTTTTTTTTAAAATCGAGTTTCAAAAGAGGGGCATTTCCCTAATTAGTTTGGAAAATGGGACAACATGCTAATTTTTTTGCATGAAATGGGCAAAAGCCCTTTTTCGCCTAACTTTTGAGCTTGGAAATGCACGTAGGGATGGGAAAATGAATGTCACTTATGCAAGCATTAAAGTAAAAGAAATATATGCACGTAGAGATGGGAGAATATAGGAATGCTTGGGTAGAGAGTTATAGGTTCCACTAAATGGCTTCAGAACCATCCTTATAAGCTTTCACAAGTCACAACTCACAACTAATTGAAATGCTATAAGACAAAACCCATAAGGTTAAAATATGCCTTCTTGATACAAATTCTCTATTTAAATTCACCTTAACACAGAATGAGATTTCCAACTAACAAATTAAGAATCAATTATATAATAACAAAAATGTTTCACATAATTTTACCTCTTCCATCAAAATTCAATCACAATCCCAATGCATAACAAATTAACAATTTATTGAACCATTATCAAAATGCAGAGATTGAACAATAATAGGGAATTGAAATTTAATCAAACACAACATACCCACAATACAAACACAACATGCTCTAAAATACAAGAAAACAATACAAGAACACAGAACATCTCCTTCTACTAAACCAACCCAAATTGATACAATCTATTCAAGGAAAACAAAAGCACAAGCTCAAAAATACAAAAATCCCCATGGCAGAAACACAACCAAAAGAGTCCATATACTCAAACCCAAAATTAATCAAAACACAGTTAAATGAAAGAAAATAATTTTTGGCCATGGGTCAAAGAAAAATAAAGCAAAGAGAGATAATTTTTTGTGGCACTTTAGCTTCATTGATTCAAAATCTTCAAATCTAAAGCAAAGAGAGACTCAATCTTCAAAGAGAGACAAAGTTAAAGGGAACAAAAATGAACAAAACTCAAATAACAATGAACAAAACCCCATATTTTCACAAACCTATTCATACAACATCAGTGTGGGAAAGAGGGATCAACAGCGTGGGTCAGCACTTTTTGGATCTCTGGTGACATAGATTGGTGACAGCATCAGAGAGAGATTGAGAGACTTTTGAGATTAATATGAGAGAGCTTTTTTTTTTTTTTGAATGACTATGAGAGCACTATTTTTTCTTTTGACGAGAGGGAGGGACGTCTGAGAGGGAGGGACTGTGAGTGCACTTTTTTTTAAAACATTCAGTTTTTTTTTTTTTTTTTTTATGGAATATTTTGGAATATGCCATAGAATATTCTATGGCATATTCCATTTTTGTTTACGTGAACCCACCGCGGTTTTTTTTTTTTTTTTTTTATATGGAATATGTTGGAATATGCCATAGAATATTCTAGGATATATATATATATATATATATATATATATATATTTGGCTGGACCTATAGCCACGTTCATGAACGTGGCTATAGACTTAACCTATAGCCATATTTTTAAGAAACGCGGCCATAAACTTAACCTATAGCCGCGTTTTTAAATGTGGCTATAGGTCCTCCTTAAAAAAAAAAATATTTGGCTGGACCTATAGCCGCATTTAAAAACGCAGCTATAGGTTAAGTCTATAGCCGCATTTTTTAAAAACGTGGCTATAGGTGAAGTCTATAGCCACATTTCTTAAAAACATGGCTATAGGTTAGCTATAGCTACGTTTTTGTAAACGCGGCTGTACACCCGCGTGTTTTGTAGTGCAAAAGGCAAATTCAGAAGCTTGTCATATTTTGGCATCCTTGCAATTCGAAATACCTCCTGACTCATATCAAAGGCTATTAATTATTACCTCATAATTGGTGGTGCCCTTGATAGTAGCGTGCCAAAAATATATAAAATCCATTCATGTATTTTTCATCAAAATTATTCTTGAAGATAATGTTCAAACAATCAAATTTGGGGTTGATTATTTGCCTCCAGCAGTCAGTACCTATGATTCGTTTGGATTGAGAGGAAGGGAGGGGGAGTAGAGTAGAGTAGAGTAGAGTATAGTAGAGTAGATTTAACACAAAATTAGCTTATTTTTAGCTAACACTACTTTCCTCTCCTCCACTCCCCCTCCTTCCTCCCTCCATCCAAACAGGCTATTAAGGTGTAAACATGAACGTACAAAAGTGTTTTCTGCCATTGTGTCGTCGGCATGTCTCTTGTAAGTGACAATTCTAACAACTTTTAGTCATTAGAATTGTTATCATAACCAAATGGCATAGTTGACATCAGCGTACGTAGAAGAGATAGGGGTAGAGAGTAAGGGCGCATGGAGGTAGTGTGGGATAAGGAACAACCTTATATTGACAGATTGCAGGATTCCATAAGAAAAAACAATTAAAGCTGTCACCAAATGAACCGCCAATGCAAATGATGCCATTAATACAACCACGCTTGCATATTTGGTAGAAGGAGTCTCATGCTGAAGCCGCTGTTTCCCGTTTGTATTATTATAACGAATGTTCATGTCCACCATACGCACTTCATTTTAAGGAGGGTGCAGCAGGGACATGACATGACAATGATGTCGTCTATATACACAAAAGGAAAAAACCTCCCTCGATACTTCTTGGGCAAGTGTTTTTTTTTTTTGGAATATATAAAGAAAATAATCGATAGAAATTAATATTTTGTCCCAATATTTTGACATGGCTAATAAAAAAATATTTAATTGAAATTTTAAAGGAAAATATCACATCAACAAAATTTAAACAAAATAAATTAAAAAACAAACCTTAATACTTTATATTAACAGGAAAAGAAAAGGCTGGTCCGAGTCATGTAACTAATTGTTAAGGCTTGTCCCACATTGCTTAGGTTTGTGTTAGGAGAGGAACTTATAACTCGCTCCACAATTCTAACTATCGCATACAGTTTTGGAGTTGGCGTGTGAGTTTAATTCCTTATTCCATTTCGCCACTCGCGTCCGTGACTCTAACTGCCGCATGCATTTCATACCGATATAGAATAAAAATTATAAAAGGCTATAGTTTTTGTTTTTGTTCATTGCTTAGGTTTGTGTTAGGAGAGGGACTGATAATTCGCTCTGTGACTCTAACTACCGCATGCAGTTTAGAATATAAATTATAAAAGGCTATAGTTTTTGTTTTTTTGTTTTTAGTTTTTTGAATTTATTTGTTGGTGTTAATAGAAAGATCCTAGGCATTTCATACCGATATAGAATACAAATTATAAAAGGCTGTAGTTTTTTTTTTTTGTTCATCGCTTAGGTCTGTGTTAGGAGAGGAACTTATAATTCGCTCCACGACTCTAACTGCCGCATAACTCACTCCGCGACTCTAATTGCCGCATGCAGTTTAATAAAAAGATCCTAGGCATTTCATACCGATATATAATAAAAATTATAAAAGCCTGTAGTTTTTGTTTTTGTTTTAATTTTTTTTAAAATAATTTATTGGTGTCAAGGAACGTGCATGGACAAACACAAAAAACTACAAAGAGAACGACTCAACAAACATCTCCATTTATTGGTGCAAAATTTTCCAAAAAAGTCTTAGTTTACATCAATTTTTTTTAATTGTTGGTGATCTATGTATTAAAATTTGAATTAGCGTGGCCCTGGCATTGACTCTACAATTCCATTCCACCACTCTTAAAATGATGGTAATTAATTATCTCATCTCTTTTCCGTATTTCTAATTGTTTTTATTTTATTTTATTTAAATTTTCATTTATTTGATTGCACAATACGAGATTACTGAGACGAATTGATAGATCATGTCTAGAGTCTCAAGCACACTCAACAAATTTGAAACTCAAGCAATATTTTATGACGGGGCTAGAAGTTTTTGGGGGATGGAATTACAGAAAATGTTTTTTTTTTTTTTTTTTATAGGTTTAGAGGCCGCCTTTCATTCATATGTAAAGGTTTTTACGTTTTGCTCTTTAATCTATAAATGTTACTTCAAGAATTTTGATGAATCATAAAACCTTGCTCCAAATCATTAAGTAAGACCATTGGAAATAATTATTGTAACACATAAATATCTTCATATATATAACTCACAATGACATTCAACTAAAATGTGACAACCACCGCTCCCCTTGGTGCAGTGGTCACTCTACAAGTATAAATGCTTGTGGGGTGTGGGGGGTAAGGGCCGGAGTTCAAGTCTCCAGCAGAGAGCTTTACACACATATACACTTAGATTATGCTATAGTAGAAATTCTATCTTGTATTAAAAAAAAAAAAATGTGTCAAACAAAAACTCTTTTCAAATAAGCTTTATTTTATTTTATCTACCTCATTCAAATAGGATTTATTTTTATTTGCTCATTCGAATAATTGAACTATTTTTCCCCCTTTGCAAATTTAATTTGTTTTCATTCATAAAGGGCCCCTGAACTTGAGCGTAACGCCCTTATAGCCTAGTATTAGTATTAGTATTATTATTATTATTTGGATAACAGAAACTAACATTAGTTAAAAAACAAGTGATGTAAAATATAATAAAAAAGTGGTCAAGCGAAAGGAATCACTACAAAAAACTGGACCTACAGTAGTGTTTGTGAAAAGCCACTATAGGCCCATTTTGGCTGTAATAGCGTTTGCTATAGTGGCATTTGTAAACACCACTATTTTATCGTAACTATAGACCTATAGTATCATTTGAAAAAAATGCCACATAGCTCTGTACCCTATAGTAGCGTTTATAAAATGTGGCCATAGGCCAAATTCTTTTTTTTTTTTTTTAAATTAGGCTATAGTAGCGTTTTAGAAACGTCACTATAGGTTCATACCCTATAGTGGCATTTGTAAAATGCTGCTATAGGCCTTTTTAAAATATATATATATATATATACATATATATGAGACTATAGTAGAGTTTTAGAAACACCACTATTGGTCCTTACCCTATTATGGCATTTGTAAAATTGAAAATTTATTTTTTTAAAAAAATTAAAATTAAAATTTTAATTATATTAAGAAATTCAAAAAAAAAATACAATCACAAGCCCAGAAAATTCAAAATCAAACATAACATACTCATAATACAAACACAACATGCTCCAAAATACAAGAACACAAATCCATAAACCTCATCTCCTTCAACAAAACTAACCTAAATCCAACATCAAATCCATTCAAGGGACGCAAAAGCAGCAGCTCAAGAACACAAACCCAGATTTGAACATAAGCACGATATCAGCAACACAATAACAGATCCAAAAAAATTCAAAATCAAATCCTAAATCCAAATCAAGACATTGACACAAGTATTGCTAGAATATCAACTTCATTCAAAATTTTCATCATTTCCTCTATTTTCTTAGTAGTCAAACAGGAAAGAACAAAAAAAAAACACTAGATCTACTGACATAAAAACACCAAAAAACAAAGAGAGATAAATAAGGGAAGGGAAAGAGGAAGGGGAAGGGCTAACCAGCATGGATGGCGGGGGTCAGGTGTGAAGAAACTGTTGCAAAAAAAATAAAATAAAATAAAATAAAATAAATAAAGAACCACGTGACCTGGTGAAGAAGAAATTAAGGAAGAAGAAAGAACTTTAAAAAGAAAGAGAAAAGTGGACCTAGGTGACCTATTTATAATACTCCTATAAGTCCCTTATAAAATCACCGACCTATAGCGGTGTTCAAAAAATGGCACTATAGGCCCTTTAAAAAAAAAACCAATCGAATTTTTCAAAATAGTGGCATATTCCCAAAATATTTTGTTATAAAAATAAAAAATATTTAACAAAGGACCAATAGTGGCACTTTATGAATGCCATTATAGGTCATTTAAAAAAAAAACAACTGAATTGATTATTTAAGACTAGAACCTATAGTGGCGTTTGTAAAATGCTGCTATAGCCCAACCAAAAAAAAAAAAAGAGCAACCTATAGTAGCGTTTTAAAAACACCACTAAGTGTCATTTTATAATTTTTATAACTGAATATTCTAGGAATATGAAACTATTTTAAAATATTGGGTTGACCTTTTTTAAAAAAAAAAAAAAAAAAAAGGACCTATAGGCCTATACAAACGCCATTATAGGTCTTTAAAAAAAATAACCGAAAAAAAAATTAAAAGGACCTATAGCAGCATTTCATAAAACCTTATATATATATATATATATATATATAGTGGTGTTTAATGAACACCACTATACTATAGGCCCATGTCTTACAAGGGCCTATAGTAGCGTTCATAAAACGCCACTATAGCTCCTTTAAAATAAATAAACAAATAAATTCACTCAATCAATTTTTTTAAAATAGTGGCATATTCTTTGAATATTTGGTTATAAAAATTTAAAAAATGACCTATAGTGGTGTACTTATAAAGTTGTAAGAAAAAATGTGCATACAAAAGTTGTTTTTTGTTTTAAAAAAGGCTGGTAGTTTTCTCTCCTGCGCTAGCTCCAAATAGACAAATATATACTTGATAAGGCCAAATATATTTGGTAAAGTCTTCCCGATTTTGGTAGTTTAATGTATCAATCACCTTTTCCCACAACAAATATGTATACACCTATTGTTAAGAATCTCACAGTAGTTGTAGCTTAACTAATTTTATTAGTTTGATATTTTCATTGAAAATTTTTAAGATCCAAATCATCTCTCTACTGAATTAAAAAAAAAAAAAAATGTATGCTCATATTTTAAGGACATAAAAAAAATGTGCTCAATCCAAAGAAAATATATTTTGACACTTTGCAATTGTGCTTAGTCGACACAATTCATACAATCTTTTACCAAAATAAGTAATACGATAATGTTTTTTTTTTTTTTTTGGTTGATAGGATGATGATGTTAATTAAAACACATGCAATGTAATTAAAAAAAATTTTAGACTTGAATCATAATGAAAATGCAACCAGTCAAAAGAAATATATATTTGACACTTTGTCGTCATACTTAACTAGTAGCCACTATTAAATTCATACAACTTTTTGCCAAAAACTGAATTTGTAGGTCATTGCACATGCATGGTTGAATGGCGTAGCACTAACTAAATTTGTAGGTCTCCCCTCACTCTCCAAAACCTTTACACTAATGATTATTAAAAACCACAAAACTTCACATTTATTAAATTTTTGTAATTAACCAAGCCTTAACCAACTTTTTATAATATAAATAGGTCCACCATAAACATACAGTGCAAGATGTATTCCTAAGAAATCAATTGCCTTTGAGTACGTATTCTCTGAACCTTCTTCTTCAATTCTATAATTATTCTTCCGTTCTTGTACATGCTGCCACCATCGCCACACACACCACCGCCACTGCCACCACCACCATGAGTAACCCACAAAACCACCGCAAAACCCACTGTGAACCACCAATAAAAACAAATTGCATTTTATATTTACTCACTCTCTTCCTCTTCCTCTTCCTCTACAAGCCACCACCACCAAATGCACCTTAAACCACCAAAAAAAAAAAAACCACCGCCAAACCCACCATTACTGCGCCTTCATCAACCCTGGTTTGCAATGCCACCCAGTCAAAACCTACTCTCTCATGACACAAGAAACCCACAGGCGGCGAAACAAGCATGAGCACAATTGATTCTTACTTTGTAGACTTTTACCTAATTATTTTAGTATGTTTTGTGCTTTAAATAGAAATGGTAAGGTGCGTTGTCTGGAAGTATAGGCAGAAACTAGTATGCATTGAAGGTCGTAGGTTCAGGGAAATTTTTCCTGAGAATGACACAAATTTCAAAACAATGGCAGATGTTTAGGGTATAAATTACGTTAAAAGACAAGCTCTTTTTGTAGAGGCCCGCGAAAGACCAGAGTTGGTTCTCTCTTCGACATTTGAAGTGAATCACAGATTAAGGGGTTGGCTCCATGGTGTCTATAGCTATGTCCAACAGCTAGAGCAGCCGGTGACACAATTACAACGTTGGCTTTAACTTGGGCCAAATCCCTACCCATTTCCACACTATCAGCCATTTCCCACCCAGTTGCATTTCCCACCCTTATTCCACACTATCAACCATTTCCCATCCCCATTCCCATTCTCAATCAACTGCCCCAACAAAACCTAAATGTGCAGCCTTACATACCATACCAGCCCATTAATCCAAATGGGCACCACTTTGGATGGCGCTATATGCCACCACCATACCAACCTTAACCTCAACCAAGTCCTCCAGAGCCTCATCCAAAGCCGCCAGATGACATTGACTTATAGCCCCCAGCCCTTCAACCTTAACCTCAACCTATAGTAGCGTTTTAAAAACACCACTATGTGTCATTTCATAATTTTTTTTAAATTTCTATAACTGAATATTCTAGGAACATGAAACTATTTTAAAATATTGAGTTGACCTTTTCTTTTTAAAAAAAAAAAAGACCTATAGGCCTATACAAACGCCACTATAGGTCTTTTTAAAAATAAAAAAAAAACACCATAAAAAAATTAAAATGACCTATAACAGCATTTCATAAAACCTTATATATATATATATATATATATATAGTGGTGTTTAATGAACACCACTATACTGTAGGCCCATGTCTTACAAGGGCCTATAGTAGCGTTCATAAAACGCCACTATAGCTCCTTTAAAATAAATAAATAAATAAATTCACTCAATCAATTTTATTAAAATTGTGGCATTTTCTTTGAATAATTGGTTATAAAGTTTTGAGAAAAAAATGTGCATACAAATTTTTTTTTTTGTTTTGAAAAAGACTTGCAGTTTTCTCTCCCACGCTAGCTCCAATTAGACAAATATATACATGACAAGGCCAAATATATTTGGTAAAATCTTCCCAATTTTGGTAGGTTAATGTATCAATCCTCTTTTCCCACAGCAAATATGTATACTCATATTTTTAAGAATCTCATAGTAGTTGTAGCTTAACTAATTTTATTAGTTTGATACTTGCACTGAAAATTTTTAAGTATAGGCCCTTGTCTTACATGTATATAGTGGCGGTTAATGAACACCACTATACTATAGGCCATTGTCTTACAAGGGCCTATAGTAGCATTCATAAATCGCCACTATAGCTCCTTTAAAATAAATAAATTCACTCAATCAAATTTTTTAAAATAGTTGAATATTCCCCGAATATTTAGTTATAAAATTTTAAAAATGACCTATAGTGGCGTAATTATAAATTTTTGAGAAGAAATGCGCATACAAAAGTTGTTTTTTGTTTTAAAAAAGCCTGGCAGCTTTACTCTCCCATGCTAGCTCCAAATAGACAAATATATACTTGACAATGTCAGATATGTTCTATAAAGTCTTCCCGATTTTTGTAGGTTAATGTATCAATCATCTTTTCTCACAGCAAATATGTATACTCATATTTTTAAGAATCTCATTGTAGTTGTAGCTTAACTAACTTTATTAGTTTGATACTTTCATTGAAAATTTTTAAGGTCCAAATCATCACTCTATTGAATTAAAAAAAAATGTATGCTCATATTTTAAGGGCATAATAAAAAATGTGCTCAATCCAAAGAAAATATATTTTGACACTTTGCAGTCGTGCTTAGTCGACACTATTCATACAACTTTTTACCAAAATAAGTAATATGATAATGTTAGTTTTTTTTTTTTTTTTTTTTTAATAGGGTGATGATGTTAGTAAAAACACATGCAATGTAATTAAAAAAATTTTGAGACTTGAATCAAAATGAAAATGCGACTAGTCAAAAGAAATATATATTTGACACTTTGTCGTCATACTTAACTAGTAGCCACTATTGAATTCATACAACTTTTTGCCAAAAACTGAATTTGTAGGTCATTGCACATGCATGGTTGAATGGCATAGCACTAACTAAATTTGTAGGTGTCCCCTCACTCTCCAAAACCCTTACACTAATGATTATTAAAAACCACAAAACTTCACATTTATTAAATTTTTGTAATTTACTAAGCCTTAACCAAATTTTTATAATATAAATAGGTCCCCCCATAAACATGCGGTGCAAGATGTATTCCTAAGAAATCAATTGCCTTTGAGTACGTATTCTCTGAATCTTCTTCTTCTTTTTTTGGCTAAGTATTCTAAATCTTCTTCCTTAATTCTATAATTATTCTTCTGTTCTTGTACACACTGCCGCCATCGCCACACACACCACCGCCGCTGCCGCCGCCGCCACCACCATGAGTAACCCACAAAACCACAGCAAAACCCACTGTAAACCACCAATAAAAACAAATTGCATTTATATTTACTCTCTTCCTCTTCCTCTACATGCCGCTACCACCACCGCCAAAGTCGCCACTCCCAACCCACAAAACTACCTTAAACCCCAACAAAAACAAATTGCATTTTATATTTACTCGCTCTCTTCAAGCCACCACCACCACCAAACGCACCTTAGACCACCAAAAAAAAAAAAAAACCACCGCGAAACCCACCATTACTGCACCTTCATCAACCCTGGCTTGCAATGCCACGTAGTCAAAACCTACTCACTCATGACACAAGAAACCCATAGGCGGCAAAACATGCATGAACACAATTGGTTCTTACTTTGTAAACTTTTACCTAATTATTTTAGTATGTTTTGTGCTTTAAATAGAAATGGTTAGGTGCGTTGTCTGCAAGTATAGGCAGAAACTGGTATGCGTTGAAGGTCGTAGGTTCAGTGAAATTTTTCTTGAGAATGACACAAATTTCAAAACAATGGCAAATGTTTGGGGTATAAATTGCATTAAAAGACAAGTTCTTTCTGTAGGGGCCCATGAAAGACCAGAGTTGGTTCTCTCTTCCACATTTGAAGTGAATCACAGATTAAGGGATCGGCTCCATGGTGTCCATAGCTATGTACAACAGCTAGAGCAACCAGTGACACAATTACAAGGTTGGCTTTAACCTGGGCCAAATCCCTACCTATTTCCACACTATCAGCCATTTCCCACCTAGTTGCATTTCCCAATCCTTATTCCACACTATCAACCATTTCCCATCCCCATTCCCATTCCCAATCAATTGCCCCAACAAAACCAAAATGTGCAGCCCTAGATACCATACCACCCATTAATCCAAATGGGCACCCCTTTGGATGGCGCTATATGCCACCACCATACCAACCTTAACGTCAACCAAGTCCTCCAGAGCCTCATCCAAAGCCCCCAAATGACATTGACTTGCAGCCCCCAGCCCGTCAACCTTAACCTTAACCTATAGTAGTGTTTTAAAAACACCACTATGTGTCATTTTATAATTTTTTAAAATTTTTATAATTGAATATTCTAGGAACATGAAACTGTTTTAAAATATTGGGTTGACCTTTTTAAAAAAAAAAAAAAAGGACCTATAGGCCTATACAAACGCCACTATAGGTCTTTTTAAAAAAAAAAAAAAAACTAACCAAAAAAAAAATTAAAAAGACCTATAACAGCATTTCATAAAACCTTATATATATATATATATATATATATATAATGGTGTTTAATGAACACCACTATACTGTAGGCCCATGTCTTACAAGGGCCTATAGTAGCGTTCATAAAACACCACTATAGCTCCTTTAAAATAAATAAATTCACTCAATCAATTTTTTTAAAATAGTGGCATTTTCTTTGAATAATTGGTTATAAAGTTTTGAGGAAAAAATGTGCATACAAAAGTTGTTTTTTGTTTTAAAAAAGGCTAGTAGTTTTTTCTCCCGGGCTAGCTCCAAATAGACAAATATATATGTGACAAGGCCAAATATATTTGGTAAAATCTTCCCGATTTTGGTAGGTTAATGTATCAATCATCTTTTCCCATAGCAAATATGTATACTCATATTTTTAAGAATCTCATAGTAGTTGTAGCTTAACTAATTTTATTAGTTTGATACTTTCATTGAAAATTTTTAAGTATAGGCCCTTGTCTTACATGTACATAGTGGCGTTTAATGAACACCACTATACTATAGGCCCTTGTCTTACAAGGGCCTATAGTAGCGTTCGTAAATCGCCACTATAGCTCCTTTAAAATAAATAAATAAATAAATTCACTCAATCCAATTTTTTAAAATAGTTGAATATTCCCCGAATATTTGGTTATAAAATTTTAAAAATGACCTATAGTGGCGTAATTATAAATATTTGCGAAGAAATGTGCATACAAAAGTTGTTTTTTCTTTTAAAAAAGGTTGGCAGCTTTACTCTCCCATGCTAGCTCCAAATAGACAAATATATAATTGACAATGTCAGATATGTTTCATAAAGTCTTCCCGATTTTGGTAGGTTAATGTATCAATCATCTTTTCCCACAGCAAATATGTATACTCATATTTTTAAGAATCTCATTGTAGTTGTAGCTTAACTAACTTTATCAGTTTGATACTTTCATTGAAAACTTTTAAGATCCAAATATCACTCTATTGAATTAAAAAAAAAAAATGTATGCTCATATTTTAAGGGCATAATAAAAAATGTGCTCAATCCAAAGAAAATATATTTTGACACATTGTAGTCATGCTTGGTCGACACTATTCATACAACTTTTTACCAAAATAAGTAATATGATAATGTTAGTTTTTTTTTTTTTTTTTTTTATAGGATGATGATGTTAGTTAAAACACATGCAATGTAATTAAAAAAATTTTGAGAATTGAATCATAATGAAAATGTGACCAGTCAAATGAAATATATATTTGACACTTTGTGGTCATACTTAACTAGTAGCCACTATTCAATTCATACAACTTTTTGCAAAAAACTGAATTTGTAGGTCATTGCACATGCATAGTTGAGTGGCATAATGCTAACTAAATTTGTAGGTCTCTCCTCACTCTCCAAAACCTTTACACTAATGATTATTAAAAAACAAAAAACTTTACATTTATTAAATTTTTGTAATTAACCAAGCCTGAACCAACTTTTTATAATATAAACAGGTCCACCATAAACACGGAGTGCAAGATGTATTCCCAAGAAATCAATTGCCTTTGAGTACGTATTCTCTAAATCTTCTTCTTCTTCTTCTTTTGGCTGAGTATTCTGAATCTTCGTCTTCAATTCTCTAATTATTCTTCAATTCTTGTACATGCTGCCACCATCGCCACACACACCACTGTCGCCACCACCACCACCACCACAAGAAACCAACAAAACCACCGCAAAACCCACTATAAACCACCAACAAAAACAAATTGCATTTATATTTACTCTCTCTTTCTCTTCCTCTTCCTCTACAAGCCGCTACCACCGCCGCCAACGTCGCCACCATCAACCCACAAAAGTACAGTAAACCCCAACAAAAACATTGCATTTTATATTTACTCACTCTCTTCCTCTTCCTTTACAAGCCACCAAACCCACCTTAAACCACCAAAAAAAAAAAAAAAACCACCGCCAAACCCACCATTACTGCACCGTCATCAACCCTGGCCTACAATGCCATCCAGTCAAAACCTACCCTCTCATGACACAAGAAACCCACATGCAGCAAAACATACATGAACACACTTGGTTCTTACTTTGTAGACTTTTACCTAATTATTTAGTATGTTTTATGCCTTAAATAGAAATAGTTAGGCGCGTTGTCTACAAGTATATGCAGAAACTGGTATACGTTGAAGATCGTAGGTTCGGTGAAATTTTTCCTGGGAATGACACGAATTTCAATACAATGGCAGATGTTTGGGGTATGAATTGCGTTAAAAGACAAGTTCTTTCTGTAAAGGCCCACGAAAGACCGGAGTTGATTCTCTCTTTGATGTTTGAAGTGAATCACAGATTAAGGGATCGGCTCTATGGTGTTCACAGCTATGTCCAACAGCTAGAGCAATAGGTGGCATAATTACAAGGTTGGCTTTAACCTGGGCCAAATCCCTTACCCATTTCCACACTATCAACCATTTCCCACCCATTTGCATTTTCCAATACTTATTCCACACTATCAACCATTTCCCATTCCCAATCAACAGCCCCAACCAAACCTAAATATGCAGCCCTACATACCATTAATCCAAATGAGCACCCCTTAGGATGGCGCTATATGCCACCACTATACCAACCTCATCCTCAACCAAGTCTTCCAGAGCCTTTTCCAATGCCCCAAGATGACATTGACCTGTAGCCCCCAGCCTTTCAACCATCCAATGGCAGAGGCAGAGGATGTGGAGGAGTCTAAGGCAATAGTGGCAGAGAAGGCTTAGGCAACAGAGGTAAAGGAGGAAAAGGAAAATGTAATGGTGGATGACATTGACTCATAGCCCCAGCCCTTCAACTATCTAATGGCAGAGGCAAAGGAGGTGGAGGAGGTTGAGGCACCATTGGCAGAGAAAGCTAAGGCAACAGTGGCAGAGGTGGTAAAGGTAGAGGAGGAAGAGGCAAATGTAACAGTGGGTGACATTGAGCCCTAGCTCCAGCCCTTCAACCATCCAAAGGTAGATCTACTAACATAGAAACACCAAAACACAAAGAGGGAGAAATAAAGGACCTATAGGCCACCACTATACCCACCTCAACCTCAACATCAACCAAGTCTTCCAGAGCCTCATCCAATGCCCTCAGATGACATTGACCTGCAGCCCCCAGCCTTTCAACCATCTAGTGGTAGAGGAGGTGGAGGAGGTTGAGGCAACAGTGGCAGAGGTAACAGAGGAGGAAGAGGCAAATGTCATAGTGGATGACATTGACCTACAACCCTAACCCTTCAACCATCCAATGGTAGAGGCAAAGGATGTGGAGAAGGCTAGGGCAATAATGGCAAAGAAGGTTGAGGCAACAGAGGTAGAGGAGGAAGAGGTACATGTAATCGTGGATGACATTGACCCACAGCCCCAGCCCTTTAACTATCCATTGGCACAGGCAGAGGTGGTGGAGGAGGCTGAGGTAACATTGGTAGAGAAAGCTAAGGCAACAGTGGTAAAGGTGGTAGAGGTAGAGGAGGAAGAGACAAATGTAACATTGCATGACATTGACCCCAGCTCTAGCCCTTCAACCATCCAAAGGTAGATGCACTGACATAAAAACACCAAAAAACAAAGAGAGAGAAATAAGGGGAAGGAAAGAGGAAGGGGAAGGGCTAACTGGGGTGGATGGTGGGGGTCAGGTGCGAAGAAATAGTTGCAATGAAACAAAAAAAGAAAGAAGAAAGAAAAATAAAATGAAAAAATGAAGAACCATGTGACATGATAAAGAAGAAATTAAGGAAGAAGAAAGAACTTTAAAAAGAAAGAGAAAAGTGGGGCTAGGTGAGATATTTCGATTTTTTTTTTTTTTTTTTTGTCGGACCTATGGTGGAGTTTGATAAACGCTCCTATAGGTCCCTTATAAGATCAGAACCTATAGCGGCGTTTATAAAATGCCACTATAGGTCCTTTAAAAATAATCAACCGAATTTTTAAAAATTGACATATTCCCAGAATATTTAGTTATAAAAATAAAATAAAAAATTTAACAAAGGACCTATAGTGGAGCTTTATGAATGCCACTATAGATCTTCTAAAAAAAAAAAAAAAAAACTAAAATTTTTATTTATGACTAGAACTTATAGTGGGGTTTATGAAAAGCCACCATAGGTCCTATGTCTTCATGGGCCTATAATGGCGTTTATGAAACGCCACTACAGGTTCTAGTCTTACAAGGGTCTATAGTGGCGTATGTAAAATGCTGCTAAAGCCCAACCAAAAAAAAAAAAAATGAGGGACCTATAGTAGTGTTTTAAAAATTCCACTATAGGTTTTGTGTCTCAAAAGGACCTATGAACGCCACTATATGTCATTTTTTAATTTCTATAACTGAATATTCTAGGAATATGCCACTATTTTAAAAAAATTGGGTTGAGCTTTTTTTTTTAAAGGACCTATAGCAGCTTTTCATACCGCCACTATAGGTCCTTTATAAAAATTTAAATAAAAAAAAAAATATATATATATATATATATATAGTGGCGTTTAATGAACACCACTATACTATAGGCCCTTGTCTTACAAGGGCCTATAGTAGCGTTCATAAAACGCCACTATAGCTCCTTTAAAATAAATAAATGAATTCACTCAATCAAAATTTTTAAAATAGTGGCATATTCTCTAAATATTTGGTTATAAAACTTTAAAAAATGACCTATAGTGGCATAATTATAAAGTTTGGAGAAGAAATGTGCATACAAAAGTTGTTTTTTGTTTTATAAAAGGCTGGTAGTTTTACTCTCCTACACTAGCTCCAAATAGAAAAATATATACTTGACAAGGCCAGATATATTTGGTAAAGTCTTCCCAATTTTGGTAGGATAATGTATCAATCATCTTTTCCCACAGCAAATATGTATACTCATATTGTTAAGAATCTCACAGTAGTTGTAGCTTAACTAATTTTATTAGTTGGATATTTTCATTGAAAATTTTTAAGATCCAAATCATCTCTCTATTGAATTAAAAAAAAAAAATTATACTCATTTTTTAAGGGCATAAGAAAAAATGTGCTCAATCCAAAGAAAATATATTTTGACACTTGTTAGTCGTGCTTAGTCGACACTATTCATACAACTTTTTACCAAAATAAGTAATATGATAATGTTGGTGTTTTTTTTTTTTTTTTTTTTTTTTGATAGGATGGATGATGTTAGTTAAAACACATGCAATGTAATTAAAAAAATTTTGAGACTTGAATCATAATGAAAATGTGACCAGTCAAAAGAAATATAAATTTGACACTTTGTGATCATACTTAACTAGTAGCCACTATTCAATTCATACAACTTTTTGCCAAATGAACTTGTAGGTCATTGCACATGCATAGTTGAATGGCATAGCACTAACTAAATTTGTAGGTCTCTCCTCACTCTCTAAAACCTTTACACTCATGATTATTAAAAAGCACAAAACTTCACATTTATTAAATTTTTGTAATTAACCAAGCCTTAACCAACTTTTTATAATATAAATAGGTCCAGAATAAACATGCAATGCAAGATGTATTCCCAAGAAATCAATTGCCTTTGAGTATTTATTCTCTGAATCTTCTTCTTCTTCTTCTTCTTTTGGCTGAGTATTCTAAACCTTCTTCAATTCTATAATTATTCTATTTCTGTTCTTGTACATGCTGCCACCATCACCACACACACCACCATCGCCGCCACCACCACCACCACAAGCAACCCACAAAACCACCGCAAAACCCATTGTAAACCACCAACAAAAACAAATTGCATTTGTATCTACTCTCTTTCTCTTCCTCTACAAGCCGCTACCACCACCGTCACCATCACCACCACCAACCCACAAAACTACCATAAACCCCAACAAAAACAAATTGCATTTTATATTTACTCACTCTCTTCCTCTTCCTCTACAAGCCACAACCACCACCGAACCCACCTTAAACCAAAAAAAAAAAAAAAAAAAAAAAAAAAAAACCACTGCCAAACCCACCATTACTGCACCGTCATCAAACCCAGCCTGCAATGCCACCCAGTCAAAACCTACTCTCTCATGAGACAAGAAACCCACAGGCAGCGAAACATGCATGAACACAGTTGGTTCTTACTTTGTAGACTTTTACCTAATTATTTTAGTATGTTTTGTGCTTTAAATAGAAATGGTTAGGTGTGTTGTTTGCAAGTATAGGCAAAAACTGGTATGCATTGAAGGTTGTAAGTTCAATGAAATTTTTCCTTAAGAATGACACGAATTTCAAAACAATGGCAGATGTTTGGGGTATAAATTGCGTTAAAAGTCAAGTTCTTTATGTAGTGGCCCACGAAAGACTAGAGTTGATTCTCTCTTTGATGTTCGAAGTGAATTACAGATTAAGGGATCGGCTCCATGGTGTCCATAGCTATGTCCAATAGCTAGAGCAACATGTGGCACAATTACAAGGTTGGTTTTAACTTGGACTAAATCCCTACCCATTTCCACACTATCAACCATTTCCCACCCATTTTCATTTCCCAATCCTTATTTCACACTATCAACCATTTCTCATTCCCAATCAATAGCCCCAACCAACAGCCCCAACCAAACCTAAATGTGCAACCCTACATACCATACCAACCCATTAATCCAAATGGGCACCCCTTTGGATGGCGCTATATGCCACCGCCATACCAACCTCAACCTCAGCCAAGTCCTCTAGAGCCTCATCCAAAGCCCTCGGATGACATTGACCTGTAGCCCCCAACCCTTCAACCGTCTAGTGGTAGAGGAGGTGGAGGAGGCTAAGGCAACAATGGCAGAGGTGGCAAAGGTAACAGAGGAGGAAAAGGCAAATTTAATAGTGGATGACTTTGACCTACAACCCTAGCCCTACAACCATCCAGTGGTAGTGACAGAGAAGGTGGAGGAGGCTGAGGCAATAGTGGTAGAGAAGGCTGAGGTAACAAAGGTAAAGGAGAAAGAGGCATATGTAATAGTGGATTACATTGACCCGTAGCCCCAGCCCTTCAACTATCCAATGGCAGAGGCAGAGGAGGTGGAGGAGGCTGAGGCAACATTGGCAGAGAAAGTTGAGGCAACAATGGCAGAGGTGGTAAAGGTAGAAGCGGAAGAGGTAAATGTAATAGTGGATGACGTTGACCCCCAGTTCTAGCCCTTCAACCATCCAAAGGTAGAGGCAAAGGAGGAGGACCATCCAAAGGTAGAGGCAGAGGAGGTGGAGGAGGTTGAGGCGATAGTGGTAGAGAAGGCTGAAGCAATAGTGGCAGAGGTGACTAAGGTAACAAGGGTAGAGGAGGAAGAGGCAGATGTAACAGGGGATGACATTGACCCGCAACTCCAGTCCTTCAACCATCCAAAGGCAGAGGTTGAGGCAACAGAGCATCCGCCAAAATTTTGGGACTTGGGAGTAGGTATCCCACATAAGGTTACATATTTTGGACTATAATGAAGGTGACCCATTTGGACAATAGATGATTTTGATTTTAATTGGATATATTAGCATTTTACCATTTTCTCTAGTAAAATTTGTATAAGCGGGCTAAGATGGTTGCTGACTTGTTGTGGTTATCATCTAGCATCCGGTGCTATGATGATTTGGTGTGATTGGGTTTGGGTTGTTGTAATAGTTTTACTTTTTCAGGGGTGGTTTTTAGTTGTATATTTTGTCTATTATCTCAAAATTTTCCATTTAGGAAATCACAGGACTTTGACCAAAAATCCTCAAACTATCACCAAAAATGAAATCCACCAGATTGTGGTAGTGGTAATTTCTGGTTTCTATTAAACCACAATAGTACTCTTAGCATTATGAAATATATATATATATATATATATATGAGACTAGGAAATTCATGCTGGTGATAATTTCTACTTTCCATTAAAGTCCAATACCACTCTAGATCATATACAAGAAACTAAGAAAATAAAAAATTCACTTCCCATTAATTTTTTTTTATTTTTTATTTTTTATACGTAAATATTCCAATTAAAGATTTGAAACACAAAATAGAACTTGTTATGTAACACATAGATGCCAGATGAATGTCCACAAGGAGATAATACAAAAATCAGTTTCTTAAAAAAAATATAAAAAGGATAATACAAAATCACATAAGAGCATGCAGTTTTAGTTTACCTTCTCACCACCACTCAATAGAGAAACCTTTCTATAAAGCATATCAGCTTTAAAATTACAACGCCCAAGGAGTCCCTTTATGTCATCACTCCTCTAGTCCTCTGCAGCTTCTACTACTGTCTTAAGCACTGTTTTATTCAAATCAAGTGCCTCAACCTAAAATAGAGGTAGGTTAGTGTCAATTAGCACAAGCAATAAATGTATGCTCATACTTCAGGGGCATAATAAAAAATGTGCTCGATCAAAAGAAAATATTTTGACACTTTGCAGCTGTGCTTAGATGACACTATTCATACAACTTTTTACCAAAATAAGTAATATGATAATGTTAGCTAAAACACATGCAATGTACTTAAAAATTTTGAAACATGAATCATAATGAAAATGTAGTCAGGCAAAAGAAATATAAATTTGGCACTTTGTGGTCGTACTTAACCAGTAGCCACTATTCAATAACAACTTTTTGCCAAAAACTGAATTATTAAGTGTTATGTCATTGCACAATTGAATGGTGTAACACTAACTAAATTTGTAGGTCTCTCCTTGAACAAAGCAAGAAAAGTTTTTGTGTATTAATGGCAAAAACAGAGAGAGAAAACAAAGAGAAAGAGAGAGTGAAAAACTAAGAATTATACTGCAACACTAACAAAATAATATGAAGGGTAATGTTCTCTCTATATATAGAGCCAAAATTAAGCTTAAAGCCTAATATTCTAACCAACTGACAATAATTCTGTAATGTTAGGAGTTAGTTAATTTAAACATGCAATTAATGTGCAATTTATAGGAAAAATATCTTACTCTCATATCTCTGAGCAACATGGGGAAAGGAAGAAGATGATCCCAAAAATACCTACCACACTGAAATGGTGTCGCGTTGCTCTATCTCTAGTATTTATCTTTTAACAAAAACGTCATCGTATTCATTAATGATATGTGATGTCGGTTTGTGTAAAATTATGACCGTTGGAAAACTAGCCGTTATCTTCTGTTTCTTTTACTATTCTTCTATCACCCCTCCCCCCCTTAAAACCTTGGGCATAATAGTGGACAAGATTTTGGAACTTAGATAATGAAAATGAAAAAAGAGGGTGTTAGGACATATGTAGTTCAAGTTGTTGACATATGTCACTATTTTATGTAATTGGCTTATCCTTTAACAAAACGCACTTTATTTGTAATTGGGTAGATTTAGGATGTGTTTAACGCTTCAAGAAACAGTATTTCAAGATTAAGTGTTAAAGTCATCAAGTCTGTCCAAGAAACAAGCTGGAAAGTGCAAGTTACTAAAGCGCGACACCTGTCTCGACACATGCATCTATCGAGCTTTAAGAAGCTGTTTTAGCCCGAGTCTCGATAGCTTCTCGACAGATCCTCGACACCTCTATCTGTCGAGATTTAAAGAAAACAGATTTTCAGTTCTGTTTTAATTCCAATCCGTGAATGTGTCTTTGGGACTTCTTTTCTCCTAACCCTAGACATAAAAAAGGATTGTTTTAAGGGCCGTCAAACAAGATGCAAGTTGCACAAGTATTGAGCAATCCTTGTTCATGCAATTTGTGATCAAAGACAAAATTTGTGCCCTAGTTCATCTCTTATGAAGAAGATAGCTGTGTATTGTGCACCGTAGGGTTTTGTAACCGAGCATCTTCTTGATCTTCATCATGTAGATTACTTGAAGAACTTTGCAGCCAACAACCCTCTCTCTAGTTAGTGAATTAAAGTCGCGTATTGAGATCCGCGCAATTGGTTAGTCACGTACTTGGGAGCCGTGCATTGAAAGGAGAAACTATCACTACAGAGCAAGTCCAATTGGGTATTGGGGTAAGGGTTCAACTATAGGTTGGTAAGGTACTTAGGATTCCTTGCTTGTAATCGCTTGCTGTGATAATAGTGGAGTTTCGGGAGTGGTGACCTTAAATCACCCAGTGGGGTTTTTGCCGTCAGGTTTTCCCCATTTATAAACAAATCACCGTGTCTTTTATTTTTCGCTGCATTTTTTAGTTTTGGTGATTTGTTTGTGCTGCCACGTGATTTTGCATGTTAACTTGATTAATTAATAACTTGACTAATTAGTCAATTTAATTTATCACAAGGAGTCAACGTGTTTGTGGCCTGTCAAGTGGTATCAGAGCAGGCACACTCTGATTAGGATTTAATCCTTATGTGTGATCCATTGACCCCTACTGTCATGGATAGAGATCTGTGAGCGACCGCGACCCCGGCCCGCCAATTTATTCTCAAACTGGGCCTAACCCGCGCGAACGGGTGGGATCGTGATGCTCAAAATGTACGAATTCACTGTAAAATGTACTCCCCCCTAGATCGAGGGTTTTACATGGAGTCGCCACTTATTTAATTTAAATGGAAAAATAAGAAAACCTTTAATATAAAGAAATGCTTCTGTTGTATTAATATATGACAATTTACATCAATTTTGTAACAAAAATTTACAATGCTTTTTGTCCTAGATACAATCTAAGAAAAGAAAATTACATTGCTTTATTTCCTAGTTACATACTAAAAATGTAAAATTGCAAATACAAGAGCCTAGTCTAGAACCCTTGATCTTGGTTCGGAGGCTAATTTACGAGATGGGAAGGGATTAAGCATCCATCTCGCCCGGTAAAACCGGTCTCCTAGGTTAAGGTGGCCAACATCATGTCATGTCAAACAAATACAAACAATATGCCATACTAATAGGTTAATTTGCAAGAATTATAAACAAATGTGTGTTAGGGGAATTTGACATAAAGAGAAAACAAAAAAAATGAAATTTGTTAGATAACAATTTTATTGTAAAGAAAGCATGAAAGTAATGGCATGTTCATCCAAGAAATCAATGTAAACAAAGAATTTCTAGCCTAGACATGTTCATCTAAGCATGTGAGAAAAAAACAAAGTTGTCATGTTATTTTTCATGAACATAATTGCAAAGAGAAAAAAAAAATATATAAAAAATAAAACTTTTAAGCATATTTGATCATCCAAGCAATTATGAAAGAAATAAATAATAACTCGTTAAGCAATTATTTAAGCACATGTGAAAAGTTAAGATCATAATTACTACTTACCAGCATAGAGCATAAATTAAAAAGGGGAAGTGATCACTTAAAGGGCTAGGGAGAAAGCAAGGAAGTACTCAACTACAACCAAAGTAAGAACAAGGGTTGCATAATAGCTTTTCTTTTTTGTTTTCTCACTAGCTCTCTAGAGGGAATTCGGGTCCAGAAAATGGAAAAGGTCTTCTCTATTTATAGGGGAAGGGATGGCTTAGTTTTAAAGCTAAGTTATTAGCTTTCTTCTGAAGCTAATGGAGGAGATAAACCTGTTTAAATGAGCTGGAACGGATTTGGTGTTGATCCCCATTTAAATTTTGAAAGGAAGTTGAAGATGATGCTGAACCTGTGTTATCCTCTGCACCTGTTTCGTATTTTGGCTCTAACTTTCTACTCAAAATTCCAATTGATTCAAAATTGGTGTCTTCTGAAAGGAAATTTAATTCTCTACAACTTTTCCAGAAATAGAGAAAACCAATTTTCAACGTTTTCTAGGCTAAAAATGCGATTTAAATTGCTGCTGAAAATAGTAACGTTTTTTTTGAGCGTTTTTCTATTTTTTTGAAATTTTTCAAAGAATGTATCTGTTTTCCTATCCAACTTGTTTTTTTTTTTTTTTTTTTCAAAAACTTTCTTCTGAAACTAAGGGAGGAAATAAGCCAATTAGATAAGTTTGATCAGATTGGGTGTTGATCCTCATTTGAAATTTTGAAAGAAAATTAAAGATAATGTTGAATTTGTGTTATCTTCTGCACCTGTTTCGTATTTTGGCCATAACTCTCTTCTCAAAATTCCAATTGATTTGGGATTAGTTTTTTTTGAAAGGAAATTTAATTCTCTACAACTTTTCCAGAAATAGAGAAAATCAAATTTCAACGTTTTCTAAGCCAAAAATGTGATTCAAGTTTCTGCTGAAGATAATAACGTTTTTTTTAGCATTTTCCTTTTTTCTTTTTTTTTAGTTTTTCATGGATCATATCTTTCTCTCTCCAAATTTTTTCAAAAGAGCAGATAAGATGCCATAACAAAAAGAAATAATAATAAATAAATAAATAAAATGAAATCCAATCAAAATTCACACTTAATTAATTTTAAATTAATTCTTGTTGGAACCAATCAAAATTAAGTGTTTAAG
Source organism: Castanopsis chinensis (assembly GCA_032878915.1). Lineage (NCBI taxonomy): Eukaryota > Viridiplantae > Streptophyta > Magnoliopsida > Fagales > Fagaceae > Castanopsis > Castanopsis chinensis. The sequence continues at coordinate 20,630,056 of JAVQMG010000122.1, forward strand.
ATAGAATGTGATTGGGCTCATCATGTAGGTGAGCCATGATCATTGAAAATTGATGGTATGATGACTTTTGATCGGGTGGTCCGATCAAAACCCATGACATACCATTATGATTGTTAGAACATCAAGATTTGTTTTGTATCACAAATCTGAAGATCCACCGATTGGTTAAATGCAAGTTGTAAAATGGGGTGTCAACAGAATGCCCCTCATTGATAGAGCTTGAAAAAGTGAATGTCAATGTAAAAGAAAGACACCAGATTTTGCAACTTGAAAATTTAACCGATGTATGATGAAAACTTGTTGGTTTCCAAAAAGAATTTTGATCCAAAATGTGTTGGCACTTTTCTTGAAAATTTTGAACTTGTAAATTAAAGTCCATTGGGTTTTCTTAAAGATCTTGGCAAATTTTCTAAAAAAATTTATCTATTTTTTGAAAATTTTTGAACCCAAAATTTGTTGAAAATCTTGTTAAATTTTCTTTTGAAAATTTTGATATTCTTATCAAAATTGGAATTTGTGAAAACATGTTGGGCATTCTTGGAATGTTCTTTCTTGAAATTTGATAAAAACTTTGTTGGGTTGTCTATTTTTTTAACCCGAAACTTGTTGAAAATCTTGTTGAATTTTCTTTTGAAAATTTTGATATTCTTGTCAAAAATTTGTATTTGTGAGAACATGTTGGACATTTTGAAAATGTTTTTGTGATTTTCAAAAAAAAACTTTGTCAAACCCTAGGGCCTGAGATGCGAGAGACTCCTTAGTTGAGTCTTGTGTGATGTAGACCCAAAGTGGTTATTGAACACTAATTGAGTGAGAGATCTTTGCTTAATTCCTGCAAAAGAGAAAAAAATTTCCTTTCTCAAGCTTGTTAGCAACCAATTAATTTGAACCAATGCCCCTAGTATAAATGCTTGCATGAAACTAATGGACTAATGAAAGTAAATGAGCCAATATCCCTCATTATGTAAAAAGTTTTTCAGGAAAATTAATTGCAAAAGCAAAGGGGCCAATATCAATTGCAATGCCCCTAGTACTTATCTTCTTCTTTTTTGGCGATAAACTTTTGCTTATCTTCTATTAGTGCTGAAATTTGCAACTTCAGCCTTCAAAATAATCCCTTACTCTTATTGGATATATGATTCAAAACTTTCAAAAGCAAACGTAACTGTATAAGTATTGGAGTTCTAGAAATTATATAATACTCTACCAACAAGATTAAACAAACAACTCAATAATGGCCCGCACTATCTCTTTTTCTTCTCATTCCAATACATTTAATCGGTCTGATTCCATTCTCACCCTTTTAAATAAATGGGTGGATGGCATGGACAAATCTGATCGTATAAACTTCCAAGCTTTTGGGTTGAAAGGTCTCTTAGTCTTGAAGCGTGTGAAACTTGATTGGGGATTCCTCATGGCTGCCAGTCGATTCTGGGATGCAAAAGACCATGTGTTCAGATTCCACCTTGCTGAACTGTGTCCCACAGTTGAAGAATTCACGGCAATCCTAGGTTGTGACATTGACGCTCATCCAGCAGTGCCATCTTGTGAGCCTAAATATCAAGCTAGGCTTTCTTCATTGATGAGGATTCCTTTGAAAGAAGTAGTTCCACTCTTGGATGGTCAATGGGTGGACGTTCAGAAAATGATTGATAAGTTCATGCCAATGGAGGTCAAAACTCTCCGACAAAGTCGAAGCAAATGTTTCGCATTGGCTTTTTGTCTTTTGAGTGAGTTCTTGCTATTTACTGGTGATCATGGTTTTGCTGATGTAAGAGTGGCTGACATAGTTCATGAGGCAGAAAATGAGAAGAATATCATTCCCATTGTTCTTGCTGAAACTTTTCATGGTCTGGACGCTCTATCCAACCAAGAAACTTTGCTGTTCCATGGAAGCCCTTTACTCCTTCAAATCTGGCTTATGGATCACTTATCTTTGGTGTTGCCTCCTACGATGTCTCCCTATGGACCGGAGCATTATCGTGGTCGTTCTTTGAAGAGAACTGGTTGTGTCACTGAACGAGATTGGATTAAGCACCTGAAAGAGAGGTCCGGTGCATCTGTCCTTTGGCATTGCTCTTGGTGGGGGTGCCAAAACCCAAGGCTACGATCATCTGGATGGGACCATTTGTTTCTGATGGGTCTAAGAAAGGCTTCTTTTTATAGAGGTGATAGGTTATTAAGACAGTTCGACTTAGAACCAAAAGTTCCTGGAGAAGCTCGTGAGTTTGGAATGGTAAATGCAACATCAACTACAATTACCATTTATGAGAGGGGGCTGATAAATGCAGACAGAGCTGGGAATTCTTATAGGCGGGCTGGACTTTTGAAGAATAACCATGCTTATTTAGCTTGGTTGGCTGAAGAAGTGTATGACCAAGAGGAAATTTTGAGGAAGAAAAGGCGGACTTTTTTGAAAACTTCTAGAGAAGGATCAAGGAAGAGAAAGAGAAACAACTAAACTCCAAACTGATTAGGATTTGTCTTGCTTTTAAATAAATTTATCTTGAATAAAGATATGTCAATTTAGGCTTCGATTTAGGATTATTTTTCATTTCCAATGTATTAGGGCTCTTTGATGAATAAAAATGTTGCATTTTGGCTTTTGCTTTATTTTCTTCAGAAAATAAATGAATGATTATTGTATTGACCGAACCAATATGGTTGCCTACGTACCCTCTTAAAGAAGGATCAGGTCATCACGTAGTTCAATTTTTTTTTTTTTTTTTGTCTTAATTTTTGCCTAGGCCGCCTTTTCAGGTTTTCAACCTAGCAGACTCTCTCACACTCAATTTTTTTTATCTCTCCTTTTGCATAGACTGCCCTTTCGGGTTTTCAATCTATCTTTTTTTTTTTTTTTTTTTTTTTTGGTCTTAACTTTTGCCTAGGTCGCCTTTTCAGGTTTTCAACCTAGCAGACTCTCTCACACTCAATTAATTTTTTATCTCTCCTTTTGCATAGACCGCCCTTTCAGGTTTTCAATCTATCTTTTTTTTTTTTTTTTTACACATGATATTTCTTCAGCTGATCAAGATTGGTTGGTTCCACGAACGAGTTTCCGTCTAAGTCCACAAGTCTTGTCCCACCTCCAGGGTAGATCTCTTTAATCATGAAGGGCCCAGACCAATTGGGTTTGAACTTCCCTCTTGGGTCATGTACTGGGGCCCGTATTTCTTTAAGCACTAAATCTCCAACCTTCAATTCACGTGGACGGACTCTTTTGTTAAAAGATCTTCTTGCCCTTCTTTGATAACCTTGATGATGATATATTGCTCTTAGACGCTTTTCATCAATCATGCATAATTGATCATACCGGTCTTGCATCCATTCAGCTTCTGGGATTTTTTCTTCCATAACAACTCGAAGTGACTGTACCGCCAATTCTATGGGTAGCACTGCTTCCATGCCATATACTAAGGAATATGGAGTCAACCCTGTAGACGTACGGATTGATGTACGATATCCCCATAAGGCAAAGGGTAGCCTGAGGTGCCAATCTCTATGGTTTTGGGCATTCTTCTTCAATATCTTCCCAATGTTTTTATTAGCAGCTTCAACTGCTCCATTTGTTTGTGGACGATAGGGGGAAGATCTGTGATGTTTAATGCCATATTCTGTCAATAATTTGGAGGTCTCATCTCGAAAGTGTGATCCATTATCGGAGATGATCTCATAAGGTACTCCATACCGGCATATGATGTTTGTTCTGATAAACTGCGCAACCTTCTTGGAATTCAAAACTTTATAAGATGCAGCTTCTACCCATTTTGTAAAATAATCAATGGCTACCAAGATGTATTCATGACCATTACTAGCCTTTGGATTAATTTTTCCAATTATATCAATGCCCCATGTAGAAAAGGGCCAGGGAGAGCTTAAGCAATGTAATTGAACTAGTGGCATGTGCTTTAAATCCCCATGTATTTGACATTCATGGCATTTTCTAACATGAGCTGCACAATCAGCTTCCATGGTGGTCCAATAGTATCCCAGACGTAGAATTTTCCTTGATAACATGTGGGCATTCATATGTGGTCCATACTCAGATTCATGCACTTCTTCTATGATATGCTGAGCTTCTTTTTTTGTTACACAAAAGAGATGAATTCCCTCATATGATCTTCTATACAACCTTTCTCCACAAATTATGTAATTAGTTGCCATGCGTCGAATCGCCATTTTGTCATTCTTGCCAGCAGTATCAGGGTAGGTCCCATGCTTGAGGAACTGAAATATATCTGCATACCATTCTTCTTCTTCCATTTCTTCTTCCAAGGCACAACAATATGATGGTTCATCCCTTTGCTCAATGATCAATGGGTGGACATCAGTTCCATCTGGAATGTCAATCATGGAAGCCAATGTAGCCAACGCATCAGCAAATTGATTCTGTGTGCGAGGAATGTAGTGATACTCAATTTTTTCGAATTTCTTGGATAATTCTTGAAGATGCTCATAGTAAGGTTGCAACCTTTCTTCTCTAATCTTCCACTTGTTCTGGATTTGCCTGATTATTAAAGCGGAGTCTCCAAAAACTTCTATCTCTTTGATACCCAAACTGGTAGCCGCTTCAAGACCTTGTATGCAAGCTTCATATTCAGTAGCATTATTGGTTGCTGAGAAATTGAGCTTAATAGAGATTGGTATATGGGTTTCCATTGGTGAAACTAAAAGCACCCCTATTCCACTCCCATTTCGATTAGCAGCTCCATCAAAGTACATTCTCCACCTGACAGGCTCCATTACTAAAATATCTTCATCTGGGAATTCATCTCTAGTCACTTCTGCTTCAAGAGGGGGGCAACTGGCAAGATGATCAGCAATGGCTCGTCCTTTAACGGATTTCTGAGTAACATATTTAATGTCGAACTCTGACAACAATAGGACCCATTTTGCAATTCTTCCATCCTGGACCGGCTTCTCCATCAAATACTTAAGTGGATCCATGCGAGCTATCAAGAGGACTTGAAAAGATAACATGTAGTGTCTGAGTTTCTGAGCAGCCCAAACTAAAGCAACACACGTCTTCTCCAAAACTGAGTATTTCACTTCATATGTAGTCATCTTCTTGCTGATGTAATAAATAGCATTCTCTTTTCTAGATTCTTCTAAGTACTGAGCTAGTAAAGCTCCCATTGCTGTATCTGTAGTGCTTAAATAAAGCAACAAAGGCTTGCCTTGTAGGGGCGGCATCAATATGGGAGGTTTCAGCAAATATTCCTTGATCTTTTCAAAAGCTTCTTGGCACTGTTCGTTCCACTTGATGGGTACATCCTTCTTGAGCAATTTGAAAATGGGCTCGCAAATAGTAGTCAATTGAGCTATGAATCGACTAATATACTGTATTCTTCCCAAGAATCCTCGAATCTCTTTCTCGGTCTTTGGCGGTTTCAATTCTGTAATTGCTTTAACTTTTTCAGGATCTACTTCTATCCCTCTATTGCTAACCATAAATCCGAGCAGCTTTCCTGAAGTTACTCCAAAAATGCACTTCTTGGGGTTCAGTCGGAGCTTGTAGTGCTTGATTCTTTCAAAAAACTTCCTTAAGGCTAACATATGGTCCCCACGGTTTTTAGACTTGACAATCATATCATCCACATAAACCTCTACCTCTTTATGTATCATATCATGCAACAATGTTGTAGCAGCACGTTGGTAGGTGGCCCCAGCATTCTTAAGGCCGAATGGCATGACTTTGTAGCAGTATGTTCCCCAAGGGGTGATGAACGAAGTCTTCTCCATATCTTCTGGTGCCATCTTGATCTGATTGTATCCAGAGAAACCATCCATGAAGGATAAGAGTGCATGTCCTGCAGTATTGTCCACAAGGATGTCTATATGAGGTAGGGGGAAGTCATCTTTTGGGCTGGCTTTGTTGAGGTCCCTAAAGTCGACACACATTCTAACCTTGCCATCTTTCTTCGGTACTGGGACGACATTAGATAGCCATTCTGGATAATTAACGACTTGGAGGAAGCCGGCATTATATTGTTTTTCCACCTCTTCTTTGATCTTCAATGTCCATTCTGGTTTCATTCTTCTTAACTTTTGCTTGACTGGCTTGATAGTGGGATCAGTTGGAATGCGATGTTGCACTATGTCAGTGTCGATGCCAGGCATGTCTTCGTATGACCATGCAAAAATCTCCTCATATTCTTGAAGAAGAATAATCAATTCATTCTTTTCTTTAAGATTTAAAGTGTTACCAATTTGTATCATTTTTTGTTCATCTTCAGACCCTAAATTAATGGATTGAATTTCTTCCTTAATAGGCTTTACATGCCCTTGTTCTTCATTTGTTTCAAAGCCTTTATTTGACATGTCATTATTTATTTCAGAGATAAAAATATTCAAAGCAAGCAAGTAAGCTGAATCAGAGATCATCTTATTATCATTGAAAGAGTTGACAACAGTCTCAATAGTAGAGAAATTGACAGGAATAGGAGTACTAATTGAAACAGACTCAATAGGGACAATGATTTTAGTGGACTCAAAGAACTTGGTCTTTTTTTGGTGATCTTCAACTGGGCAGCTTCCTTCCCAAGTCCAATTCTTCAGCTCTGAGATGATAGTGGTTATGGCAGGAACTTCTTTGTAAGCTTCTCCAGATCGTAGCATAAAAATTTCATCTATCTCCATCGGGTCATCCCTAGAATCCTCACTAGATATGTCCATATAGTCTGCATCCTCCTCTTGGTATGGACTAATAGGTTCTTCTTCCTCTGAGTCTTGGATGGTGAGCTTCTTAAAATCATGAAACATGATTTGCTTCTCCAACAACGCACAGCTGTCACGAGGATTGTCTTCTTCATCTGTGTATGGGGTTAATGACCCAAATTCAGAATGTTGAAACTTATACAATGAATAAATCGAGTCATCGTCCTCAACAATTCCCAGTTCCCAGTCTTCATTGGGTGTTGGAGCTTCTTCACTATCATAATCTTCATCCTCTGTCAAGCAAAAATCTTCATCATCATCCCCTTCGTAGTCGTCATCTTCACAATAATGGGCATAAGGAGTAGTGTTTTCCGGCAGCAATGAATAAGATGTAGGAACATCAAGGAATGTGTTTAGCTCTCCTTCACCAGGGATAATCCCATTCTCATAAAGCATATGAATTTCATCGAGAGCGGTTCTCCTTATCTCCAACAATTCCATATCTTCTCGAATGTTTATAAGTTTGAAGTCTAAGTCTCCCTGTGACCTGGCATCATCTTCTATGAGAAATTGCTCCATGTCAATTCCTCCCACAAGCTCTTCCAGCTCATCATAATCATTCTGAAAGATTTCCCAATTATTCATTGCAGTCGTGGGAGTCCAAATCAATGGTACTTTATCACCCCCATTTTCTTCCCCCATGTTGAAAACAATGTCACCCAATAAAGTTGCCATAGCATTGGGATCTAGATGTGAGGCCCAGTCTTCTATCTTCTTCTCTTCTGCTTTAGGTGCCTCTATTTTACAATCTGCAAAGATTTCTATCCTAGGAAGCTTTGTTGCAGTCCTTTGATCATACCAAGGTTCTGGAAACAAGGAGTAAAGTTGGACCTCCCCTTCCTTGACAAACTTTCCATTAAGAGTAGGAGTGTATGGCTTCAAAGTAGGAGGCTCATATGATAACCCTTTCGCCTTTGCTTTAGAACGGGCTATTTTCTTCCATTCTTCTTCCAATAAATCTTCATCAGTGGGCTTGTATCCTAGCCCAAATGGTGGTATAGTAGTAGAATAGCTAGTGAAATTAGGTAAGCCCTGATTATTTCTTCCTAGGCCCAAACCTGGGAAATAATCCATCTTCCTCATCATGGATACCACTTTGTCATTGCTATATGGATCAAAATCCATAGGAAAGCGTTCTTCTATAACTTCTTTCGACCATGATATGGCTTGAACTTCTTTTATGTCAAATCCAGACAAAGCTAGGTCTTCTTCTACTTGGATTCCATGCACTAAACCATGAGTATCAGACTTATCACCATGTATGGTAATGATTGACTCTTTGTATGGGAATCTAACTTTCTGATATAATGAGGAGGGTACAGCTTTTGTAGTGTGGATCCATGGCCGGCCCAACAACAAGTTGAAACAAGCCGAGATGTCCAAAACCTGAAAATGTACTTTCTGAATTGTAGGGCCAATCGTTATCTCGAGTGTAACATTCCCCAGTACTTCTCTTCGAGTATTGTCATAGGCCCTCACATATTGATTGGATGGCCCAAAATCCTCCATATTTAGGCCCAAACAACTGGCAGTTCTTAGGGGGCAAACATTTAATGCGCTACCATCATCAATTAGTACCATTGGCACCCTCTTGCCATGGGTGTCGATTGTAATGTGAAGGGGGTCATTGTGTGAATACCCCTTATCTGAAATATCCTTATCAGAAAAAGAGATAGTAGGCTCAGTCCTTATTACTCCAATCATGGTATTAAGAGCTTCAGGAGTTATGGTAGTTGGAACTTCGATCTTGTTTAGGAGGTTCAACAAAGCTTGACGATGATGATAAGAGGCAGTGAGTAAACCCCATAGAGAAACATTAGCTTGAGTCTTTTGTAACTGCTTGAGAACAAGATCATCTTCTAGCTGCAACTGGGTGGGCCTAGATGGCCTGTTCAATGCTTCCACCGGATCATCCGCTTCCAAGTAAGATGGCTTAAAATGTTTACCACCTCGAGTAAGGTGAGCTATTCCAGTGGCTTTGTAAAGGTTGGGCTTTTTGTGGGGAGTATGTGTTTGTCTTTCTGGGAATGTGGGCTTTTGTGAAGTGAGTCTGAAGAATGAAGTGGGCTCTTTTTGTGGGGAAGTGGTCTTTTTAGGGAAAGAGATTGATTCTTTTGGTGAGGCTTGATTGGATAATGTGGGCTTTTCTTGTTCATTCCAAATATCAATTCTAGGCTTAGGAAACTGTAGTTCCTTGTTCATAAGTTCTTCCCATATCAAGGTGTTGCAACTTGGGATGTCTTGGATCATGGCCGCTAGTTCCTCTTGTGTCTTGCTTTCTTCTTCAATTAAGCAATTAATCTTTGGGCCTTGCCCAACAGCATGATTAGGAAGTGGGTTTGTGGTGATATTGGGTCGAGCTGGTGGAGATATAATCTCTTGATCAATCAAATCTTGGATGGAGTTTTTGAGCGCATAGCATTGATCAGTAGCATAACCTGGTGTCTGATGAAATGCACACCTTTTGCTATTATCGAACCATTTCGGCAAGGGATTCGGTATCGGCTTTGGATCAAGAGGTCTGAGGAGATCTTTCTCTCTAAGTTTCTCAAAAACTTTACTGAGCGACATATGCAATTCATGGTATTGTCTCTTGGGCCTTCCTTGTGGAGCTTGAGCCAATGGGGGTGAAGCTACTAACTGAAAAGGGGACTGTTTGCTTATGGCAGATATCTCTGGCACTTTGGAGCTTGATGGACCAAAAGACCTTTTGAGCCTTGTTACTTCTTCTCCTTTAATTGTGCCAGTGTTAATAGCATCTTCAATCTGAGTCCCTGCAGCAATCAAGGCCTTGAAACTAGGGAAATACTGGGCAAAAAGATACTTGTTGTAGGCTGGGAGAAGATTCTTCACAACCATGTTCAACTGCTCCTCCTCGTTGGGCCTAACAGTCATTTGGGCTGCCTTAGCCCTCCACCTTGTGATGAATGCGGAAAAAGACTCCTTAGAGTCTTACTTGGTTGTTTCAAGGTCTCTTCGAGTAACATCCACTTCAGTATTGTACTTGTACTGTTTATAAAACTCACGACCAATATCTTCCCAATTACAAGTTCGAGAATCATCCAAATTTAGGAACCAACGCAAAGCTGCCCCCGTGAGTGTGTTTTGAAACATCTGGGCCATTAATTCTTCACTAGCCCCTAAGGGTTGCAATGCCCTCATATACATTTTCAGATGGGCTTTTGGGCAGCCTGTGCCATCAAACTTGTCCAATGTTGGCATTTTAAACTTTGGTGGGGCCCTTGCTTGAGGAAAGAGCGAAAGTGAATGTAGATCCATAGCTTCTTCAACCCTTCTAGATCTCAAGAGGAGTTTTTCCATTTGGTCCATTCGTTCAATCATCTTCTTCTCATTTTCAGTTAACCCCAAGCCATGGCTTTCTTCAAAATTCAATGATTCATTCAAGGCACTAGAAGGTTCATGAGAGTTCTTGTTCCCTATCTGTTGGATCAATGTTTGGATGTCTTTTTGGAGTTGGGCTTGTCCAGCTACCATGATGTTGAGTAATTCTTGAGTGGTGGGAAGTGGTTGTTCATGATCATTCATGTTTCGATCCTCATGGTTGTTGTTCTCGTGGGCCATTTCTGAAGTGAACGAATTTGGTGAAGAAATGAGTATGTCTTCTTGAGTTAAGCTTGTAAGGGAACTTTGGAATGGACTTGTAGGAGGATTAGGAAATAAGCTTTCAGAAGGGCTTGGAGGAGTATATAGGGAATTATAGTGGAAGAGTGGATTTGAGAATTGTAGGTGTGGGCTTGTGTTTGGGCTTGTGGGTTCAAGAATTACTATAGGACTGAAATCTTGGTTTGAACTCCCTTGTGCTGAGACTTCTTGAGCTGGGCTTTCAACTGTTCTCTTGGACCACGATAATCTTTTCAATCGACCTTCACCATCTCTAGACCAAGTCCTTTCCTATACCCAAAAGTTGGATAATTTTTAGTTTCTTGTTATTAAGTTCGGGCCTTATTGAGAATAAACAAACAACGGCCAAACACATACATAGGATGTAATGCATTTTATGGGATTGACCTAAAGATTGGTTCTATGGCTTCTTACATGAAGGTAAAAGGTAGGCTAAAAGGTTCCCCAAAAGCTAGGACGTTGTACCTCCCAACTTGTGACGTATGAACGCCGCGTTGGTCCAAACGGTAGAGTTTGTCCTTTACGAAACGCAAGAAAGATCAAGCGAGTCTTAGGCGATGGGGTGGTAGGTTCACCACTGGGTACACGAATCCAGGAGGACCGCGATCCATGGCTACAATTACCGTGGTTTCCGGGCAACATACACAATTCATATCCAATTCCAATCATGCAAATGATGTTATGGCAAGCAAATATGACATATTATTAAAAGCAATAAACAAACAAATGACATGGTTGGCCACCATAACCTAAACTGGAGTCTAGCCTTCAACATCCCCAGTGGAGTCGCCACTGTGAGCGACCGCGACCCCGGCCCGCCAATTTATTCTCAAACTGGGCCTAACCCGCGCGAACGGGTGGGATCGTGATGCTCAAAATGTACGAATTCACTGTAAAATGTACTCCCCCCTAGATCGAGGGTTTTACATGGAGTCGCCACTTATTTAATTTAAATGGAAAAATAAGAAAACCTTTAATATAAAGAAATGCTTCTGTTGTATTAATATATGACAATTTACATCAATTTTGTAACAAAAATTTACAATGCTTTTTGTCCTAGATACAATCTAAGAAAAGAAAATTACATTGCTTTATTTCCTAGTTACATACTAAAAATGTAAAATTGCAAATACAAGAGCCTAGTCTAGAACCCTTGATCTTGGTTCGGAGGCTAATTTACGAGATGGGAAGGGATTAAGCATCCATCTCGCCCGGTAAAACCGGTCTCCTAGGTTAAGGTGGCCAACATCATGTCATGTCAAACAAATACAAACAATATGCCATACTAATAGGTTAATTTGCAAGAATTATAAACAAATGTGTGTTAGGGGAATTTGACATAAAGAGAAAACAAAAAAAATGAAATTTGTTAGATAACAATTTTATTGTAAAGAAAGCATGAAAGTAATGGCATGTTCATCCAAGAAATCAATGTAAACAAAGAATTTCTAGCCTAGACATGTTCATCTAAGCATGTGAGAAAAAAACAAAGTTGTCATGTTATTTTTCATGAACATAATTGCAAAGAGAAAAAAAATATATATAAAAAATAAAACTTTTAAGCATATTTGATCATCCAAGCAATTATGAAAGAAATAAATAATAACTCGTTAAGCAATTATTTAAGCACATGTGAAAAGTTAAGATCATAATTACTACTTACCAGCATAGAGCATAAATTAAAAAGGGGAAGTGATCACTTAAAGGGCTAGGGAGAAAGCAAGGAAGTACTCAACTACAACCAAAGTAAGAACAAGGGTTGCATAATAGCTTTTCTTTTTTGCTTTCTCACTAGCTCTCTAGAGGGAATTCGGGGTCCAGAAAATGGAAAAGGTCTTCTCTATTTATAGGGGAAGGGATGGCTTAGTTTTAAAGCTAAGTTATTAGCTTTCTTCTGAAGCTAATGGAGGAGATAAACCTGTTTAAATGAGCTGGAACGGATTTGGTGTTGATCCCCATTTAAATTTTGAAAGGAAGTTGAAGATGATGCTGAACCTGTGTTATCCTCTGCACCTGTTTCGTATTTTGGCTCTAACTTTCTACTCAAAATTCCAATTGATTCAAAATTGGTGTCTTCTGAAAGGAAATTTAATTCTCTACAACTTTTCCAGAAATAGAGAAAACCAATTTTCAACGTTTTCTAGGCTAAAAATGCGATTTAAATTGCTGCTGAAAATAGTAACGTTTTTTTTGAGCGTTTTTCTATTTTTTTGAAATTTTTCAAAGAATGTATCTGTTTTCCTATCCAACTTGTTTTTTTTTTTTTTTTTTTTTTTCAAAAACTTTCTTCTGAAACTAAGGGAGGAAATAAGCCAATTAGATAAGCTTGATCAGATTGGGTGTTGATCCTCATTTGAAATTTTGAAAGAAAATTAAAGATAATGCTGAATTTGTGTTATCTTCTGCACCTGTTTCGTATTTTGGCCATAACTCTCTTCTCAAAATTCCAATTGATTTGGGATTAGTTTTTTTTGAAAGGAAATTTAATTCTCTACAACTTTTCCAGAAATAGAGAAAATCAAATTTCAACGTTTTCTAAGCCAAAAATGTGATTCAAGTTTCTGCTGAAGATAATAACGTTTTTTTTTTTTAGCATTTTCCTTTTTTCTTTTTTTTTTTATTTTTTCATGGATCATATCTTTCTCTCTCCAAATTTTTTCAAAAGAGCAGATAAGATGCCATAACAAAAAGAAATAATAATAAATAAATAAATAAAATGAAATCCAATCAAAATTCACACTTAATTAATTTTAAATTAATTCTTGTTGGAACCAATCAAAATTAAGTGTTTAAGATAGAATGTGATTGGGCTCATCATGTAGGTGAGCCATGATCATTGAAAATTGATGGTATGATGACTTTTGATCGGGTGGTCCGATCAAAACCCATGACATACCATTATGATTGTTAGAACATCAAGATTTGTTTTGTATCACAAATCTGAAGATCCACCGATTGGTTAAATGCAAGTTGTAAAATGGGGTGTCAACAAGATCAATCTCTTATTATACCTCCATTATTTGATGGCACTAACTATGCATACTGGAAAATACGCATGAGAGGTTTCTTGCAGTCTTTAGATGAGAAGGTGTGGCAAGCTGTGGAGATAGGCTGGACCAAGCCTACAGAAGCGCCGGCCGATTAGGATGATGACAAGATCAAGGTGGCAAACTTCAATAACAGAGCATTGAATGCCCTATTCAATGCGGTCACCAATGAGGAGTTCAAGAAAATTTCCTCAACAGAAACTGCTAAGGAAGCATGGACCATTCTCCAGACAACCTATGAGGGAACTAAGGCTGTCAAAGATTCAAAGCTACAGAGGCTCACTACAAGCTTTGAAGAAATTAAGATGGAGGAGGATGAGTCATTTGATGAGTTCTATGCAAAGCTCAAAGACATTGTGAACTCAACTTTCAATCTTGGGGAAACCATTCCTGAACCCAAGATAGTAAGAAAAGTGCTCAGATCGCTACCTGAGAGATTCCACACTAAGATCACGGCGATAGAGGAATCGAAGGATATTGACAGAATTTCTCTGACTAAGCTGGTTGGAAACTTGCAAACCTATGAGTTAGGGCTAACTAGGATAGGCAACTCAAGTAAGGGCAAGCGCATGGCACTAAAAGCCGAGAGCAGTGATACAGATGATTCTTCAAATGATGAAGATTCTAAAATGAAGTCCTATATTACAAGGCAATTCAAGAAATTCATGAAGAATACCAATGGAAAAGGCTTCAACAAAGACCGAAGGCAATCTTCTCAATTCAAGAACTCAGATAAAGGGAAGAAGGATGTCAAGGATGGCGGTCCGTACACCATTCCCGCTGGACCGAAATGCTTTGGGTGTCAAGGCTTTGGACACATGAAACAAGAGTGTCCAACGTACCTTAAGAGCATTGGGAAGAGCAAGGCACTTGCTGTTACCTTAAGCAACATGGAGCCCGAGGATGATTCCAAAAATGAAGATGACGAAATCTTGAATGCCTTCACTGCCACTGTTAATCTTACTGATGGGGTTACTAAAGAAGTGGATGAAGAAAAGGAGTTGGTGGATGCCAAGTGTGAGACTATGGATGATCAAGATGATATCCATACCGCCTATGAGAAACTGTATAAGCTTTCTGAGGAGCATGAGAAACTCTATAGGCTGGCCACCAAGAAGCTCAGTGATGTGAAACTTGACCGTGAGGAGCTTTCCACTAAGGTTGATGAAGCAAATCAGACAATTGGAGCACTGAGGTTTGAAAACAATTTCTTGGCTGAGAGGACCAAGAAGCTTGAAGCGAAGCTGTTTCAAGTTAGAGCACAATTGAAAAGGACATCAAGTGCAAAGCTGGACGAGAGGCTAAGTGTTCAGAAATCCTCTTCAGATCGTACTGGATTGGGGTATGAATTCTCTCTCTCTAATACTCCTTCTGCTAGTACTACTGTTTTTGTTCCACCTGCTAATAACATTAAAACTGAGGATAAAAATGTTAAAACTGCATTAGCAAGTGAGAACGTAGATAAGGGTAAGTCTATCCTAGGAGCACCCCCTAAAGTTGAGAAAAGGGAAACTAAAAACCCTAGGACTAAGAAGGCTATCTCTTAAATGCCCAAACAGAAGAAGCAGCATCTTTGTTATCATTGTGGTGTTGCCGGTCATACTCGACCAAATTGCTACAAGTGGCTAGCCACTCAACAAAGTAATGGCATGATAGCATTTGGGAACCAGAATCAGCTTCAGACCTCTCTCGCTCCTCTTGGAGACATTCTTAAAACCCTCATGTTCCTTTCGAACTTGAACGGTTTAAACTCTTCCCCTTCGTCATCGATTCAAGAGTTGGATAAAAGGAAAGGTTCTTCCAAGGTGTGGAAGGAAAAGGGTTCTAAGTGATTTTGTTCACTTCTTCTTCTCTCTCCCTGTTTTATTGTTTTGCATTACTTGTGTGTTGCTTTACTGTTTTGAGTCAGTCTAGTTTTATGCATTGTTTTGCTTTCTTTAAACTTGTTTTTGTTTGTGTGTTTTCAGTTTTGTGTTTTTATTTTTACTTTTCTGATAAAATAAAATCAAAAAAATTGAAAAATACAAAAACAGTGTGTGTCTGTGTGCATTGGTTCTTGTGAATCTTAAAATGGCCATTGAAACAGAGTTTTCTAAACTTTGTATCACCTGTAGCTTAGATGAGTATTCTTCTGCACAACTAAGCAAGTGAGCTTTGTAGCTCTTTGTTTGTGATGAGTAAGGTTAAGTGATCTCTTCTACTTAACACTCATATCACTCTTTTTGACGGGTATGATTAGAAAATCCTAAGAGAAAGGCATAAATAACCATCTCACCACTGTTACTCGCCAATCATGATATAACATCTGTATGCTTCGGCATAGCAAAAGTGCTTCAATGGCATAGCAAAAGTGCAATGTCAAAAGCTTAACATAATGGGGCATTTTTTTTTCTTTCTCTTGTATGCCCATGTATGATATGCTTAATAAAAAAAAATATGCAAAGAAATAAAAAGCAAAAAGATCAAAATGCTTTAAAATATGGTTGCAAGCGTATTTTCTAGGAGATGTGGGAGTTATAGGATGTACCTTGAAGGTGATAGTCCCCATCAAACAGTTATGATTGTGTGTGAGTTAAAGTGATTTTCTCATATCTCAAATCGTTATAACATTGAGACACTTATGCAATCTTGCGATATTTTCACACACAACACACAATACTCTTTGCTATTCTTGGTACATGTGCAGGTACAATGTGATTTGGCCATCACAAGGTTTACATGCGTCAATGTATGCTCACTAAACTGTCTTAACTTGTTTTTGAAATATAAAATTCGTTAGACTTGTTTAGTGTGTGTGTGCGCGTGTTTTGGGATACATGTGCTTTAAAATTCTTGTTGAGAGATGATTTTAAGAGCTAAATGTGTTGTTTGGATCTTTGGTTGAGTTGCATGCATGATTGCATTCATGTCTATGTTTTTCCTCTCTTGAAAATAACTGTTTTTAAAGGCATCTCGACACCTCCTCGACACCTAGCTGTCTGTCGAGTTTCTTAGACTTTTTCTAAACGCAGTATCGACACATTCTCGACACCTGGTGGATCGATCGAGAAACTTTCTGTCTGCTCGATAGATTCTCGACAGCTTCTGGATCGATCGAGTTTCCTTCATGCTTGATCCTTCTTTCTCGACACATGACCTCGATAGCTTCATCTGTCGACGTTCATTTTCTCAACACCTACCTCGATAGCTGTCTCGACACCTCTCGATACCTGCATCTGTCGAGAATTACTGAGAGGCTATAAAAGGTTTCCTCGCGATTTTCTCTCATTTTGCTCGATCTCTCTCACTCGATAGCTCATGTTTTCTCTCCCAAAACCTTTATCACTCTCTCCAAACCTCTTCCTAAGGCTTCTTCAAGTGTTTTTCTTGTTTTTCCTCACTTGGTAAGCATTTTTTCTCTCATTATTCATGCATTTCATGGTTTACAAACCTAGGTTTTGAGATTTTTAAGGTTTTTGAAACTTTTTGGGGTTTTTCAAAATTGTTGAGAGTTTCATGAAATTTTTGGGTTGGTTTTATAGATTTGATCTTTAAAACTACATGCATTACATCACATTAACATTCTAATTGTATTTTCATGCATTTAGATGTGTGCAAACCTGTTGTGTGCTGTTAGGTTTGGATTGGGCTGAGCCCATGATGTTTTTATTGTTGCATGTCACATGTTCATGCATTTCCCATGCATACGTTCTTTCCTTTCAATATTTCTTTTCCTATATTGAATTGTTTGGGACTTTTCTGTGTGTTCTCTTCTTCTCTCCCTCTCTATGTTTACGTTAGTAGTGTCTATGGCACCTAAACGTAAGTCTATTCCATCCCAGAACCCTCTGCGTTCTAAGGGATCTTTTTCTTCGGATTCCATTCTGTTGTCTATTCGGTTCCGTGATGAGAAAGCCCATAAGGACTTCTCGGAGAACTTCTCTAAACGAGGTGTTCATTCGGAATGCCACGTTGTCCTAGCAGACTTTGCCGACACTGACCTACCCGATGTCATTCACAGTCGGGCTTGGGAGTCACTATGTGACATCCCGGTCACCTGTCCTCTCATGTTGATACAGGAGTTTTACTCCAACATCCATGGGATTGATTCTTCAGTACCTCTCTTCTACTCTAGCGTTCGAGGTACATGCTTTGCTCTCACCCCGGAGTTAGTCTCCGAGTTTTTCATGTTCCGAGGGTGGATCATCCTGATTACCCCAGATGTGAGCGTCTATGGACTGTGTCCAAAGATGAGATGATCTCGGCGTTCTGTGAGCGTCCTTCCTCTTGGAAAGATCATCGGTACACACTATGTTGGCCTTTTGCTAAAGGTCCTCGTTTCCTTAACATGGTGATGACTTTTGTGTTGCACCCACTTTCTCACTACAACTCTGTCACAGAGCCTCATGCTCGATTTTTGGTGTCCCTCTTAGAGCATCTCACTATAGACTTCCCTTCACACTTTATCTTCTCTATCATAGATGTCTATAGAGAAACGGCCAACTGTGATAAGCTTATTTTCCCTTTCGATATCACGAAGATACTTCGTCGTTTCTCCATCCCATTCCCTTCATCCGATCCATTCCATGTCATGTCTGCCATAGACGCTGCTACCGTAAAACATAGCGAGGCACAGTTTAGATCGAGACAGTCGGATGCTGCTGCTCCTTCCTCCCGTCTGACTACATCCAGATCTGCTCGAACGACATCTTCTCCTTCTTCTTCGAGCGACGTCACTCTAGGAGACATCATAGCGCAACTTCAGCGCATGGATGCTCGCCTCGACACACTCTCCACAGAGTTGTATCAGGTGAACATTCGTGTTGGTCGCATCGCCAGGTGACAGGCGACCTTGGGCGGCTTTGCTCCAAAGACTTCTCCTCCGCCACCTCATGTTTCTTCTGAGACTGAGGCTGATGATGACGGTGATGACGATGATGCTTCGGATGATGATGATGGAGATGCAAGCTCTTCTGCTGAGATATCTACTTGACACTCTACCCTTTGTCACTCGTGACAAAAAAGGGAGTAGTTTTGGTATATGAGAGTAGTCATACTTAGGGGGAGAGCTAGTATAGGACATTTTTGATATGGGGAGTGTTGATTTGAGGGATGTAGTGAGGATCATATGTATTTTTTTTCTTTTCTATCTTTTTAGAGATACATTGATCATGTATTGACATACATTGTACTTATTTCTTGATATATATGATGATGTATGTTTCTTTCACCTATCTTTCCATGTGTTGTTTCTTTTCTGTCTTTATACACATGTTTCTTTTACTTGTACGTAATCTATTATTTTTACTTCACACAAAGATGCCTTAATGTGTTTTGTTTATAAGTGTTTCAGAAATACAGGTTGTCAAAGTCTTCTTGCCATAAACACTCTTCTTGCAAAGTTTTTCAAGAGTTTGTGTTAGGATAGATTTTACTGTATGTAACAAGTGAATATGAGTTAAAGTGTTTTATGACTTCTCTCATATCTTCATTTGTTTGTTGTGGTTTTGTCACGGATTGCCAAAGAGGGAGATTGTTAGGACATATGTAGTTCAAGTTGTTGACATATGTCACTATTTTATGTAATTGGCTTATCCTTTGACAAAACGCACTTTACTTGTAATTTGGTAGATTTAGGATGTGTTTAACGCTTCAAGAAACAGTGCTTCAAGATTAAGTGTTGAAGTCATTAAGTCTGTCCAGGAAACAAGCTGGAAAGTGCAAGTTACTAAAGCTCGACACTTGTCTCGACACATGCATCTATTGAGCTTTAAGAAGCTGTTTTAGCCCGAGCCTCGACAGCTTCTCGACAGATCCTCAACACCTCTATCTGTCGAGATTTAAAGAAAACAGATTTTCAGTTCTGTTTTAATTCCAATCCGTAAATGTGTCTTTGGGACTTCTTTTCTCCTAACCCTAGACATATAAAAGGATTGTTTTAAGGGCCGTCAAACA
This sequence comes from Castanopsis chinensis, assembly GCA_032878915.1. Lineage (NCBI taxonomy): Eukaryota > Viridiplantae > Streptophyta > Magnoliopsida > Fagales > Fagaceae > Castanopsis > Castanopsis chinensis. The sequence continues at coordinate 20,649,396 of JAVQMG010000122.1, forward strand.
AGATGCAAGTTGCATAAGTATTGAGCAATCCTTGTTCATGCAATTTGTGATCAAAGACAAAGTTCGTGCCCTAGAATATCTCTTGTGAAGAAGATAGCTGTGTATTGTGCACCGTAGGGTTTTGTGACCGAGCATCTTCTTGATCTTCATCGTGTAGACGACTTGAAGAACTTTGCAGCCAACAACTCTCTCTCTAGTTGGTGAATTAAAGTCGCGTACTGGGATCCGCGCAATTGGTTAGTCACGTACTTAGGAGCCGTGCATTGAAAGGAGAAACTGTCACTACAGAGCAAGTCCAATTGGGTATTGGTGTAAGGGTTCAACTGTAGGTTGGTAAGGTACTTGGGATTCCTTACTTATAATCGCTTGCTGTGATAATAGTGGAGTTTCGAGAGTGGTGACCTTAAATCACCCGGTGGGGTTTTTGCCGTCAGGTTTTCTCCATTCGTAAACAAATCACCGTGTGTTTTATTTTCCGCTACATTCTTTAGTTTTGGTGATTTGTTTGTGCTGCCTCGTGATTTTGCATGTTAACTTGATTAATTAATAATTTGACTAATTAATCAATTTAATTTATCACAAGGGGTCAACGCGTTTGTGGCCTGTCAGAGGGCAAACTTTTGGTGAAGATATTAACTAATTGATCATCAGTGGAGACATGCTTGACCTGAATATCACGGCGAAGGACACGCTCTTGAACAAAATGATAATCGGCCTCAATATGCTTTTTTCAAGCATGAAAAATAAGATTAGAAGCAATGGCTAACACAAATATGTTATCACACCAGAGCTTAGGGGCAATGGAAAGAAAGATGCCCAAATCCTTTAGTATTTGCTTAAACCCAGCACAACTCAACAGCTGTGGAAGCAAAGGCTTGATATTTAGACTTATTAAAGGATCTAGAAACCGTGACTTGCTTCTTAACACTCCAAGTAATAAGGTTATAGCCCAAATATATCAAGAACCCGGAGGTAGAGCTTTTACCTATGGGATCTCCAGCCCAATCAGAGTTTGAGAAGGTTGAGAGATGAAGAGAACCAGGCCTAAGATGAATGCCATAGTGTTGAGAGCCATTAAAATACCTCAAGATTCTCTTCGCAACAAGAATATGGATGTTAGTAGGAAATCAGACCTGGTAAAAGTGAGATAATGAAGAGAACCAACAATGCTACGATAAACATGAGAATCAGCTAGAAGTGTACCCTCATCTAGCACCAATCTGACATTTGGAATGGTCTCTAACCCAATCAGCATCAGAGAAAGTTGATAAAGTGAAAAGGGCCAGGAAAGAAATACACACCATGATGAAGAGTACCTCTGAAATATCACTACACACACTTAGTAGCTTCCAAATGAATAGAGGTAGTATAATGCATAAATTAACAAAGCTAATGAACACTAAATGCAAGATCAGGCCATGTGAATTTCAAGTATTGCAGAGCTCCCACAAGGCTACGATATTTAGTGGGATCAGAGAGAGTATGGCCATCATTAGGAACCAATCATGTAGAAGGGCAACAAGGTGTCTTGACAGGTTTAGCATTATGCATATTAAACCAATGAAGAATATCAGATGCATACTTGGACTAGGTTGAAGTAAGACCATACTTGGTCCTTGTAATTTGAATACCAAGAAAATAATTCAAAATGCTCAAATCCTTAAGCTCAAAAGTAACTTTGAGAGTAGAGACAAGATTTAAAATCTAAGAATTGTCATTGCCAGTAATGATAATGTTATCCACATAAAGTAATAGGAAGATCACAGTGGCATGAGGCATAGATGAACAAAAAGGAATCAGCTTAAGAAGCAGTGAAGCCCAAATGCAGAAGCTGAGTGATAAAGTTGTTAAAACAAGCCCTGGGTGCTTGCTTCAATCCATTAAGGGACTTATGGAGTTTACAAACATGATAGGGATAAGAAGAATCAACATATCCAAGAGGTTGCTACATATATACCTCATCCTTAAGGTAGCCATGAAGGAAGGCATTTGAAACATTAAGTTGTCTCATAGACTAAGCATAACACAAGTCTAATAGTGGCAGGTTTAACCACAGGACTAAATGTCTCTTGGTAGTCTATGCTAGGTTTTTTATGGAATCCCTTAGCCACAAGTTTGGCTTTATACCTAGAAATAGTACCACCATTGTTTAGCTTAAGCTTGAAAACCGATTTACACCCAATGAAATTGACATGAGGTGATGGAGGAACCAAAACCCATGTCTATTGTCTTTGCAAAGCCTAAAACTCTTCATCCATGGCTTGACACCACTGAGGGTACTGAGATGCAATCTTATAGGTTGGAGGTTTAGTATAAGTATAGTTAATGGTAGCTTTGTAACAAAGTTTGGGTTTAGAGATTACATTCTTGGACCAAGTGGTCATAGAATGAGTGTGAGTCGGTAGGACAGGTGGTACTGGGTTCATAGATACAGTAGAAAGTGGTGTTGTAGTAGGTAGTGGTTCTGCAGGTGGTGTTGGTTTAAGTTCTACAGAAAGGGCTGGGTCTGCAGTAGTGATAGGTGTTGCAATAGTGATGGGTGTTGTAGTAGGGGATGGTTGTGGAGTAGAAGGTTTATTTGTAGGAAGAGAAGAGAGGTATGTTACAGGGATTATAGGTTCATTTTGAGACGAGTTAGAAGAGGGATATGGACCAAGAATAGAAGGAAGGTTTATTGAGTGTAGATAAAGCATATTAGACAACCAAGATGAAGAACACAAGAATGAAGTGGACTAAGGCAGTTGTGAAGTTAGTGAAAATAAAGGGAATTTAGACTCATTGAAGAAAACATACCCAGAAGTGTATAATTTTTGAGAAAGAGGATCAAGACACAAATAACACTTGGAATGAGTAGAATAGCCAAGGAAAATGCATTCAATAGTTCTAAGGTCAAGTTTGTTGTTGGAATATGGCCTAAGGCATAGGTAGCAAGTACAACCAAATATCTTTAATTGAGAAAAATTAGGAGTATGACGATACAATTTCGACCATGGAGACTAAAATTGCAGTACAAGAGCAGGTAAAATGTTGATAAGAAAAGAAGCAGTTTGAACAACAAAGGACCAATAGATAGAAAGGAGAGATGTTTGTGAAAGTAGGGTAATAGTAGTTTTTTTTTTTAATTAAGTGCATGCGCTTCCTTTCTACAAGTTCATTCTGTTGAGGTGTGTATGGGTAAGATATTTGGTATTGAGCTGTGTCACAACCATGGCTTTAAATTTAACAAATTTAGCAAGAAATTCAAAATTGTTAGCAAGCAAATAGAGCCATATAAATCTGGTAAAGTGATCAACAAAAGCAACATAGTATTTAAAGTCATTTACTGAATCTACAAGAGTTGACCACATAGATCAGTATGACAAGTTCAAAGGTGAATGAGCAACATAATGGGAAGTAAGGAAAGGTAATCTTTGAGTCTTTCCATGAAGACAATGTATACAAGAACACTTATTTGCAGGAATAGTAAAACTAGGAAACAAGTAATGCAAAATTTGATGGTAGGGATGACCCAATCTGCTGTGCCAAAGCAGCCAGCTTGAATTGCTAGAAGCAACATGATTGCAAGTCTTATTAGATAAACACCATTTTCGCTCTGGCCCTAGTAAAGCACCTTCCCCACGGCCAAAGCCTAGATTGAAAGGACATTCTCATCAAAATAACAAGAACAATAATTGTCATGACACAACTTACGAGTAGATGTAAGATTGGAAGCTATATTAGGAACTCTAAGAACTTTCTTAAGATGTATGCATGAATGTGAAGAAGAAAGTTGAAGATTACCTATTTGTGTGATAGGCAGGTTCTAACCATTACCAACATTGAGATGATCTTGGCCATTATATGGTTTTGGAAAGGAAAGATTAATGAGGCTAGCTGTGACATGGTTTGTGGCTGCACTATCAGCTAACCAAGGTTGGTCTTGAATCATATCTGCATTTGTAGAAGTGACCATTATTGCTAGTTTTGTAGGTGGATATTTGCCTTGATAAGCATAATCCATCCTATGGTAGCAGTTTATAGCAAGATGACCAACTTTACAGTAGATTTGAGACACAAGTCTTTCTGGTCTAGATGAGGACTGATTTTGTGGAAATTGATTGAACTGAATAGAAGCTTAAGACTAATTGTATTGCTGAGAGTGTTGATTTGATCCTCTACCATGACCTCCTCTATTATTGTTGCCTCTGCCTCTACCTCGATTGTTAGACTGGCTAAAACCATTGTAATTTCAAGATTTTGCAACAGTATTCACAACCATAGCAATAGAATCTTGAATCTCAAAAACATCATTGGGAGCTTCTTCTTTAGCACTTAGCAGTATGGCTATCTCATCAAAACTCAATTTTGCACTTCTGGTTTATATAGCAGTCCTGAAGGCACTATATTCTATACGCAGTCCCTCAATTGTTATGTGTAGCAATTCTTCATCATCTAAGAACACACTAACTGCCATCAATTTATCCCTAACAACTTTGATTTTCTGAAGATAAAGATCAAAAAAGTCAGATCCCTTCCAAATGTTGTTAAGTTCTCCTTAAGGTTCATTACATGTGACCTTGATATTAAGGAGAAACGATTTTCAAGAATTTTCCAAACCTTCATTGCTAAACTACATCCAATAGTAAGAGCTAGAATTGGAGGTGTGAGTGTGGAACTTATAAAGTTCAACATCGATTTCTCATTAAGTTCCAAATAGAAACTCTGGATTGACTATAGAAGTCAGTGGACAAGAAATATCCTTTAGAAACCTACCTGGAACCAATTGAGCCTCATCAAGCAATTCAAACACTGCATACATTTCTAACACCATTGTGATTTGGTGTTTTCAAACAATATAGTTCGTATTATCTTGCTTAACTGTCATCATGTTTGCCATGTTGGATAGCAAAAGTAGAGGTCGATTCATTAGATTCAAGGAAGTTGAAGTAGAAGGAGCCATTGTAGAACTCGAAGTCAAAGAAGATGTAGACGAAGCCGTAGTTGGAACTATATATAGGGATGGCAATTTAGATCCGACCCGCAGATACCCGGCCCGGCCCGACCCTAATGGACCGGATTTTACCCGGTCCGATAAAGAATAGGGTCGGATATGGGTTTTTAAAAAAAAACCCGAAGCGGGTCCGGGTTTTTTAAAAAAATCCGAAACCCGACCCGAATAAAAACCCGGTTATATTAAATTACTAAACCCCCCCTTATATATATATATATATATCATATTAGTAACCTTTGATTTGAATCGATGAAACTTTGTATCTTTATTTATATAATAATAATAAATATGATATTATTTTGAATTTTTGAATATGTAAATGTAAATATATTAATCATAATAATAACCTAGTTGCTGAAATATACCAACTATTTAATTCTTCTAAGCAGATAGAGAATATACCGTTTTCATATAACGTCTTCAAGCCGACAATGATAATTGTTTTTTTCATATTATATATCATATTAGTAACCAAAAATTGTAATGGGCTTCAAATTTTTTTTTTTTTTTTTGGTTGGGCTAGATTTGGGCCCAAGAGATAAACGGGGCCCGCGGGGCCCGTGGGGCCCGGTGGGGCGGGTTTGGGCCCCGGAAAAAAAAAACCCGATTAATAATAGGGCCGGGTTTGGGTCTCGGGTTTTGTCCCGCGGGTCGGGTTCGGGTATGTAAAAACCCGGCCCGAACCCGACCCGTTGCCATTCCTAACTATATATAAATCCTGCTCTGATACCATAAAAACAATATTTGAGAATGTAGAGATTCACAGATTGAGCAAAGCAAAGCTATTGAGTAAAACAAAAACTTTGAGCAAAAGAGAAAGAAAGATAGTGAATTGAAGGAGAGAGTGAATAGGAAGAAGATAAGCTTTGATAGAAAAATATAACTCTATGATTGGTTACTTTTCCTGGTTAATATCTGTGTATACTGGAATTATATATACAGTCTAATTACAGAAAATATCTAGGATCATAATGATAAATATCTCCTAATAGAAACTCTAACAATCTAATTGAATTTCCCCCGTTCTTATGACTCTGTAATAGATTTTGAGAAAGCTCCAATCAAATAAGAACCAATGAACAGAACACACCGTTTGGTTTAATTCAACACACGTGCCCAGACTTAATACGTTGCATTTGTATTACTTATCACACGTGTGTTGTAACGATGTTGTTGGACTTTTCTTCTTCAATGAACTCTCTTCGTTAATAGTGCTGCAAGAATTGTTTCATGACTGGTTTTCATTGGGGACAACATCATCCTTTCCTAACTTGGCTTTAATGCCATGATAAACGACTAGTTCTCCAAAAGGTTATGCTATTACGAAAGGGTTAATTGTACGTTTGCAAATGTGGATAGTTCTAATGATAGTTGCTTGCTTCTTTCAGTAGTTATTGGTTTGATTGTTCAAGGGCTTGGGGATCACATATTGTGACTCCATCCTTTTTTTCATTAGCTCTCTTCTTTTTTGTAATTATTTTTTTTTTTAATTCCTCTTTTTGTACTTTTTGACTATTTTGTGCTGCTCATGCATATTGTAGTATCTTAAATAAGCTTTTTCTTACCTATCCAAAAAAAGAAAAATCACCAAACCAATAGTCTAATACTCTCCCTCCCAGGCTTCCCCTTAATAAGTGGGGCACAACAAGTGGTATTTTTAATTATTTAAATAAGAGGTAGAGTGGAAACAAAGTTCGACTTTAGAATCACTTGCTTTGATACCATGTTCAATTATTAGTTGTTCCAAAATCTTAAGCCGTTAGGAAATTGCGAATTTAATCACTTAACACTATTCTGACAATAATATTTATTTATTTTACTTGTGTGTATCCCAATTATATTTCGTATCCTATTAAAATTGGTATATCAACACAGCCCTATGGTGTCATACCTTTATCAATATTGCCCTATGGCGTTCCACTAGTTTCTCTTGGTGGCGGTGTTGGCTTGGGGTTTTAGATTATAGAAAGACAAAGTAGGGTTTGAGAGAGAGAGGTTTTGAAATGAAATGTTAGAGATTAGAGACTCTAGTAGTGGTACCATGGTAGACTGGTAAGATAAAAGGAGTGGATGGTGGGTCAACTTTTTACCGGCTAATAGGAGGTTAACGCAATGACATGACCTTGAAACTTACCATACCCATTGGGTAATGGATACCCATATCAACCCAATAATCGCAAGTATAACCTTACTCGATAAGGATCTGGACACTAAGTGTGGGTTTTTTACCCATATCTAAATCTGGTGGTATCGATATTACCCGACCTAACCGGCATTTTTAAATATAATAATCTATATATTTATCTACTAATTTTTGGGTATATGCCTTTGGTCATTGAAGTTTCAAGAATAATTGGAAATATAATAAATATAAATTACATCAAATCATAGTACAAATTTTTAATCAAAATTTAATATATAAGAAAACATTTAATGTCTTTAGTTTCAAAATTAATTCACCAGCTTTATAGATCAAGATTGTTTCAACACTGTTGGGGACATATTTTGTAATTGGCATATCCTTTGACAAAACGCACTTTACTTGTATTTGGGTAAATCTAAGTAGGTACAAGATGATCATTACAAGTGGTTAAATTGAAGACATGAAGATTACTCAAGAACTGTTCAAGAAAAGTGCAAACTGCAGGTCTCGATACCTCCTCGACAGAATCTCGATCTGTCGAGATTCATTAAAGCTCGACAGATGTCCCGATCGATCGAGCTTACGGGTTTCAGATTATGGCCAGCAACGTTTTTATTCTAAAAGGCTAATTGTTTATGGGTTTGTATAATTCTTATTGGACTAGGAAAACCCAAGGTTTGTGTAAACCTATTTGGAATAGGAGAGCCCATTAAGCTCCTATTTAAAGGAGGTGGAAAAAGAAAAACCTAACCCTAGAGAGCTTCATAAGGTTTTCTTTTTGAAACCCTAGCCTCCTCCTACAGAAGAAAGAGTTCTTGCTGCGTTTCTTGTACGCCTTAGGGTTTTGTAACCAAGCAAAGTCTCTTGCACCAACATTGAAGATCTTATTGGTGTTTCTATGTGAAGCTGCTGCAAATCAACTACAACAATCAAAGGGTTGCTGTGGAGTTAGTCACGTATTGGGATTCGTGCAAAGGAGTAAGCCGCGTACTGGGATCCGCGCATCAAATCTGGTTAGTCACGTACTTGGGAGCCGTGCATTGAAAAGGAGAAACTGTCACTACAGAGCAAGTCCAATTGGGTATTGGGGTAAGAGTTCAACTGTAGGTTGGTAAGGTACTTGGGATTCCTTGCTTGTAACTGCTTGTTGTGATAATAGTGGAGTTTCGGGAGTGGTGACCTTAAATCACCCGGCGGGGTTTTTGCCGTAAGGGTTTTCCCCATTCGTGAACAAATCACCGTGTCATTTATTTTCTGCTGCATTACTTAGTTTAGTGATTTGTTTGTGCTACTACGTGATATTGCATGTTAATTTGATTAATTAAGAACTGGGCTAATTAATTAATCTAAGTTATCACAAGGGGTCAACGCATTTGTGGCCTGTCAAACACTATTTATTTTATTTTGTTTCTAAAAAGAAAAAAAGAAGAACAACATTCTATAACACACTTCCTAGTCTAAAAGTACATCTAATTGGCACTGGTAATTAAACTAATAATATCAAAGTACAATTTCATAAGTTTGATTCAATGCCCACACTTCATTTAAAAAGAAAAAAGAAAAAAGAAAAGAAGATGAAGAGATAGTGATGCCGCCATTGAAGAAACACTTATTGATACCTACTTGTTATAATCTAGGGCAAAAATGGCCAAATGCCATCTTTGGCTTAAATAAATTGTGTTCTACCATTGTTTAAGAAATAATTAGCAATTTATTACTGTTTTGAAACTCAAGTTTATAAAAATCAAGTTTCAAAAAAATGACACAGTGCACAAGCTGACTTGGAATTGTTAAGGACAAATTTTTCATGCCACATAACTTTATTTCATTGGCAATTGCACCACATCAACATTATCATGGATTTTGAGATAATCTCTTTTAAAGACCAAAAGAGCCCATATTTACACAAAGAGGTGTCAAAACCCATGGTTCAAGCTCATAGCACATCATCTCATTTTTGGCCCATGATCCAAGCTCATGAGTCTCATTGGTGGGATTTTGGGAGTCGTGGTTTGGAAGGCCAAGAAATATATTCAATAAAGCTCTAGGGGTTCAAAGTTGATAAGGAAAACATGTTGCTTAACATGTTTTCCCCAATTCCCCGACGGGTCAGTGTTCAATAGATAGCATCTAGTAAGCTTCTCATATCACATAACACTTAAAATGATAAAACTCTTCATACTCTTTAGATAAAAATTAATGTTCATCATATAATATAAGTTTAAAAATGCAATTATATTATTTCATATAAATTACATTATTATTTTCATTTAAATCAATCCCAAGCACTTGGTTAAATTTATATTAATATCCCATATCTAGCATTAAATGCTCTTCTTCCTCTCCAAAATTTGGTCAAAACACAAAGAGACCATAATTACTTATCTAAAATTTCATCAAATATCAACCAACTAGTTCATTACTTAACAAAATTATATTGTAATAAAGCCATAGACTAAACATACAACTTTCCAAAAGATGAATCTTAGCCAAAAATACTAGCAACAGTTCTAATAGAAATTGCCTTAACTCCAGCAGAAGCTGCAACAACTCCAGCAGAAACTGCAACAGCCGCAACAAAAGCTGTAGTACCTCCAACAACAAGTGCAATAATTCCAACAGCAACTTAGATAGTTGACACATGTCCAAAAATGACATCACTTGCCTATTAATGGTCAATCCCAGCAACCACCTGCTATACCAAAAGTAGGATCCCATAAAAGAAATCCTACAATTTTAAGCTAAGATCCTAGCCTCTAGCTGCAGTACCAAAAATAGGAAGGTCCCATAAAGATTATCTTACCATTTTCAACTAAACCATGAATTTAATACTAAATATTTTCCTCCAGCAGAAGATATTATTCAAATGACATCATCCAGTAGCTACTGTTGTAGAGCTGACAACTATGACTAACAGCTATAACAGCAACTCCAGTAGTATTAAAATCTCAAAATTTCTTCTTTTAGCTAAAACTAAAAACCAATTAAGGAAATTACTTGTTTTACCAAAAACCTTTCTTTATTTGCTGATTTTTCCCTTCAACTAATTCAAACTTAGTTACATACTTTGGCTCTATATAAAGAGGACCAAGCAACACACAACTCACCACACTATTATACACTATCCACCCCTCTCTCATTTTCAATATTCTGAAATTTCATTCATTTTGCTACCATATCTCTAAACATCTCTATATATTTCTTCATCTCTCTTTCAAAATCTATCTTCTTAGATAACACCTATTACACACACTACTACCGATCTCTCCCACACTTTAATATTTTGAAACTTCATCATTTTGCTGCCCAAAAACACATCTCTATCTCCTTCTTTATTTCTCATACAAAATCTCCCTTCTTAGAAAGCAACATAACTCATGACATAACACAAAAAACCACTTTAGTAGTAGCTATAATCTCATGTATTTACTATATTTAACCTTCATATTATCTATCTCATACTTTCATATATTTTACAAATACATTTCTCACAAACTATCCATGCATACTTCTCATATATATTTCTAATCTATCTTACAAACACGATGTCTCACAAAACATATATATTTCTTACTATCTCCATACATCTTAAAAGATACCCAACACTCTTCCAACAACATATTATAAAAGCCCTTCTCATGAAAGACATATGAACATCAATACTAATGCCCTTCTCCTAAAAGGCATAAAGACTTCATATTAAAGTCATTCTCATTGAAGACATACATTTTTAATACTTAAAGCTATTCTTATGAAATGCACAAACTTATAAAATTAAAAGCCTTTTTTATGGAAGGCAATATCACTCATACTTAATTAAAAACTAAAAGAGCATTACATGGAAAAAATCATTTAAGTCATGATAAAGGGAATAAACTTAACTAACCTATGCACACGACTAGACATATTCTCTCTTCCTCTAGTTGCACCCATTTTTCCATTTTAATCATGAAGTCATTGTGAAAGGACTCATAATATCATACCACACCACTGGACTCATCTTATCATGCTGTTTAAATATTATAAGTCCACTGCTATTATATGACTTTAGCTACAAACTGTGATGATAAATCATTATATTTTTATCTTCAAATTTATATTATTAAGTATATTTTATTTATTATCATTATATCACTTAACTAATGTCATTATACCGCTAGAATGTTATTAGCTCACTAACGTTATACGGCTGGAGCCACAAATCATATAAATAATAAAGTAATGTTGTACAGTTGGAGTTAGAAATATAAAAGATAAATCAATGTTTTCTCCATCTTTGAAATTACATTATTAAGTATATGCTAACTCATTACCATTGTACCGCTGGGTGCAAATTACTTCAATATTACCTCACTATTCAATAAACATGGATTCACTAATGCTTCATTAATAAACATATATATATATATATATATATATATTAATAAATTGAATCCATATCACTATCGGACATATATTATTCGGACATAAAACCACTGCTGGACATGAACCATTTGGATATGAACTACCACTGGACATATATTATTTGGACTTGAATCACAGTTGGACCAACTAATTAACATATATTGGTTGAAAGTTATTCATGTCAGACATCTCTTAATGAGATGTGGCCTTATGCTTATGCGTGTGGGACATGCTGAAGTAAAAGATGAAGTGAAAGAGGAAAAGCTGAAGGACCATAAATCTTTATGGTACTTGAGTTTTATAAACTCGAGTACCACATTATAAGGAACTTGAGTTCCACAAACTTGAGTTCTGCATGGCATTTTTTAATTAAAATAATCAGGTTAGCGGGTGCCACCAAGATAGTTTTTATGGAACTCGAGTTTTTAAAACTCGAGTTACATGTCAAACTCGATTTTTAAAAAGGTGGTAAGATCACTAATTATTTGTCAAACTGTGATAGATCGCAAATTATTTCGGATGGAATTTGGCCATTTTGCCTATAATCTAATCAAATGTTCTGAACAGTTTGATTTTTCTAGCAAAGTACATCCACTCAAGTCAAATGTGGAATGAAAGACAAAAACAAAACAAAACAAAAAAAAAAGCTCATAAAAATCCTTCAAGAGAATTGGCCTTATATACAGGAGTTTCAGCCTTCGATGAATCCTTTCTTGAACAACTTTTCTATTGCTACACTTAGTACTGGGCTTTCATTCCAAACAACAACATCTGCCTCCATTTCTTGGGTTTTGTTTTGATTTGGCTTGAGCAAAACAATCACAACATATGTGGTAATGCTAGGTTGAAGAGGATCGAAAGATAAGGGATTTTTACCTTTGATAGCCTGGACTAAGACTAATTAATAGGAATGATATAAGTAGCTTGGTCATTTAAAAGAGGTTGTTATGTAATTTACATTTTTTTTCCTTGAAAGTTATATGAAAATTGCCTAATTACAGTGTTTACAACTTGCGTAAATCTCATGTTTGTATCACTAGAAAGGATAGTTATTATTAGATATTTTTTTATACAAAATTGGTAGTTGGTGTATCCTAATTGAATGACGAACTTTATCATTCATGGTTAACTTCTGACCTTGTGTTAACAATGCGTCTAAAGAAGAATGTAATGCACACCCATATAAAAATATATAATGTGGGGTATGATTCTTATAAATCAAGTACTAGCATTTAGCAGGATTTCAAAAAAAAAAAAAAAGTACTAGCATTTAGCTTATAGCTTGAAGCTTTATTCTGTGGGTTCTTTTTTTTTTTTTATAGTATCTAGGCCCAAGCAAGGACAAGAATCTTGGGCCTGATTCTTGTTATTTGGTGGACTGGGCTTGGTTTATCGTAGTTGTGTTGGGTTGATTACGACTAATTTGCTCACAAAACATGGATCCTACAACACATACACATTCATACACAAAATATATACGTATTGTATGGTAATGAGTAGTAAAGGAATAGCAAAAAGGGTAAATAAGGCGTTAGGGATCCTTAGAATGATAAATAACATTTCATTATTTCTTGAATTCTTTGATACATTGAGTCCTTTCTCCACTGGGAAATGCTACAAGGTCCAAATAAGTTCAAAAGTCATAGACTTAGATAGCTTTTTTAGGCTTCTAAAACTTGTGAGGTTTGAATCCCTTTAGATCCAAGTGTATCTCCTAATGTCTATCTCAGGATCCCTCACAGTGTTTTCCCTCTTCTCTCTTTGTTTGAATTCTAAAGAAGTTTTTCGAGGGATCTTTTAGCTCTGATTCTTTGTTGCTGAATGGTTTTTGTTGTGGGCTTCATCCCATTTTATAGTACATTCTTAGGGTTATTGGTGTACCATTGATTCTTTCCATTTACTGCCCTTGGTACCAAAACCAATGTTGTGTCAGTAACATTAGTGGCTGGTCCCTTCCTTATTTTCTCTTTTTGAGGTTTTCTCCCAAAAAGTCCATAGCTGACCTTCTTTTGAGAAGTCCTAAGGGCTGACTTTAAATCTTCTTTTACCAAGGCTTTTAGATGCTACATTTCAAACCCACCTTTTTGGCTACTTCACATTTTGTCATTTCCTTTAAATGGACAGATTCCTCTCTGCTAGGCTAAAAGATCTCCAGCCACCTTCCTTTATGGTCCATCTTCTTGCGTTCCTCGAGGTACTAGACTTCTTTTTATGAAGTGTTAATTCCTAAGTCATCAGCCTTTTTTTTTTTTTGAACCATGGGCAGCTGATAGGATATATCCACCCTCGTACTTTGTGTGTTTATGGGCACAGTCCCTTGAACTGTTCCAATCCTAACTGATCTCCTTTTGCACATCTCAAGAATCCCAGGTTTTTGGGAATCCCTAGGTATCCTGGTTCAGCCCCCCTATCTAAGCTCCCCAGCAAATTTCTCTCACAAAGGCTAGGCTGAGTTTCCCTTTTCCTTTTCCTTTATTTCTTAAGGCTTAAAGCTTACCCATTCATGCGTTTGGACTCCCTCCAACTTATTTTAAGTAGTCATAACTGGCAGATTTGGGCCTTGTCTGTTCTTTGAAAGCCCAAATGGTTTTTTTTTTTTTTTTTTAAATTTCAATTTTGTAATGTTTTGGGCTTTGATATAGTGCTTGTGACATTTTGGACCTCAACATATTCATACAAGAATGGAGCTATATTAATGAGAGTTTCATATTAGTGTAAGAAATGTAGGCATTTAAATGTTACTAGTCGCTAACCCGTGCGATGCACGGAATATTTAAATAAAAATTAAAAGTACTTATTTTACTTAAAGGTTTATGACTAAACTTTAAAAAATGTATAACTTGAAAATGAATGAAAATAAGTAATTTTTTGTTTAATGATTAGAAAAATTCTTTTTCTTTCATATGATGGGTTCCATATAACACATTTTAGCGTGAGCTATTCTATAGTGATGACTTCACATAATACTTAACTCTAATTAAATCTACTATTCACCACCAATCTAATTTATGTTATCTTAATAGTTGATCTACAAATTGCATTCTCATATCCTTAGAGCTTGCCACATCATTATTATTATCTATATATAATATAAAACCGAAATTTTTGACTTTTTGAGAGATTTACGCTATAATTAGGATTAAAAAAATAATTATAATTTTTTTTTAATTAGACCTCACGTTAGAATTTTTTTTTTTTAAAGGACTCACTTTAGTTTTCAAAAAAAGGAAAAGAAAGAAAGAATGACTCACGAAAAAAAAAAAAAACTCTAGAATTAAGGAAAAAAGAGAGAGAGAGAGACTTTTGTTAGGATTCTCTCATTATTTAGTTTAAAAAATTAGACTTTTTTTATAAATTAAAATGATGATATGGAAATTTACGAGAGTTTTAAAGGTTTCAATTATATATATATATATATGCATACACACACACATGAAAGATGATTACTCAGTCTCTCACACGTCAATGATGCCTCTAATTCACCAACATCAATTATAAGATGTGATCCATGTAAGTTGTCATATCATCATTAGTTAGACGAATTAACTCAAAAGTCTGTGATAGCTTAGTAAACAAGTGCCCATTTCTTATTATCATTTGAGTGAAGTAATGAACTGTGCAATAGACTCTCACTGCATTTTCTTGCCAATATCGTTTACAAAAAGACATCATTTTTAAGACGTTTAAAAAATGCCAAAACATTTCAATTACATTAAATCCAACTCATGTTTTCATTGGTTTTTAAAAGCTAGAAACGAATAACAATTTTTTGTTGTTGCATGTTTTCAATTTCTTTCGAAAATTGAAATTTTAGAACAATTTTTATATTTTAAATTTTTGATCATCCGGGTTGCAAAACAAGTTTTATAATTTAAAAAATGGAAAACTGTTACGAAATCTGTTTTTTCCCCCTCTATATGTATATTCTCACCCTAAATATATATATATATATATATTTTTTTTTTACAAAATAGAAATTTTGCTCT
The DNA here is from genome assembly GCA_032878915.1 of Castanopsis chinensis. Classification (NCBI taxonomy): domain Eukaryota; kingdom Viridiplantae; phylum Streptophyta; class Magnoliopsida; order Fagales; family Fagaceae; genus Castanopsis; species Castanopsis chinensis. Next base: position 20,664,919 of record JAVQMG010000122.1, read on the forward strand.
AACCTAATCTAAATGTATATGTGTGTGTGAAGTTTTCTCCTGGAGATTTGGACCCTGACTCTTGCTCTCATACCTCACAACTACTTATATTTCTGAAGTAACCATCGTACCAAGATTGTTAGGAGCTTTATTAGTTGCTAATGATGGCACAAGAAATTGGAGTGCTTGGGCCAAAATCAGGCCAGTCACTTGGCTCTATGTTTTCTCAACACACCAATAGCTCCTCAGGCCTATCTAGTGAAGCTCCTAGCTGTTCTTTGAGGGGGACAAGCCTAGTCTCCCTGTTGGATTCAGAATGATGAGCATGATGAGAGACAGTATATGGAGGCACCTTGCTCTACATGATGCCCCAAAACCATAGCATCAGGTGGTGCTAAACTTATGTGATGGTGCATGACATGGGTGGTTTGGCTGATCATTGCTTTGTGTATGGGCTTGGTGGCTTGAGTGCAAGGTAGTGTTGGGTTGCTGTGATGATGATATGCTGTGTAAGACATTGGGTTGGTTAGTGCTGGCAGAATGCATGGACTTGTGTGAGTGGGCTGATGGTAGTTACTTGATATACTGCATATGGGCATGCTGTGTAGGCTGTGATGCTAATGAGAAGGGCTTGGGTAAGGGCCAAGTTTTCTAAAATGTGATGGAATAATTGCGTGTGGGGTGTTGGAGCATAGGCAAAGGCCCCATGATGTGCTGAGACATGGGCTAGCATGTGCAGAGTATGCAGCAGCAGTTATCAACAGTTACCAAGCAGTTCCCAGCTTGCTGGATATTCAGACCTGTTGAGTAGGGGCTAGAAACGTGAAGAGTAGGCCGAGACAGCATCAATTGAAGGTGTCCTAAGTTTGACAGCAAGTCCTAGACAAGGGGACAGTTACTTGGCAGTAACTAACGCGATAGTTATTTCTGTTTATTTATCTTAGGTTGTCAGGGTTGTTAGCAACAGAGTATAATTTGGCTTAGAGAATTTTATGTGTATTTTTTAAGCTTCATTTGTACTTGATATTGAGTAATTAAGGTTGGGGGTGTATTGGTTGAGACTAAGTCAAGGGTTTAGTGCCATCACATGCAAAAAAATTAAAAGAAAAATTGACCATGTAACAGTCTCACCTAAAAATTTAGGTGAGGGTAATAAAGTAAAAAAAAAATTAAAAATTTGAGGTCCTTTTGTAATTCTCTCTTTACATTGGGCTTTACTTTATTTTTGTTTTCAACCTTTTGTTCTAAGCCGTTTTTGTTGCCGCCGCTCAACATTTTTTCCTTAACCCAAAGTATCCAAAAAAATACTACAACCCTTCGTTCATCCTTCTCTAAAACCCTCACACACACTCTCTCTCTGACTCTCTAACGTATTTTTTCTCTAAAACCCCTCTCTGTGAAAGTTCTCAGTTTGTTCACTCTCTGTTTATTGGTTAAAGAAAGCAAAAATGGCGTCCGAAGGAGGTAACCTGAAGTCGACCTCCATAAACGGTATGAAGGTGTATAGTTTGGCATCACAGAACCGCTCACACGCCTCTTGGCTTGACCCGAAGAAGCTTCGAGCTCTTCGCAAGGACAAAAGTAATCTCCTTCACTTTTTTTTTTCTCTCTCTCTCTCTTTTGGCTGCCCTTTAATTATTTTGGGTTAATTTGATTTGGTGGGTATCTGCATTTATTCTTATATTTCAGAAAATTTGTGAAATTTAGACTCTTTGCCTTTTTGTGTTTTGACAATTACTGCTTAATTTGCATTTTAAGCAATTATTTTTCTTCAACCCTGAACCCTGGTGTCAATTTGTGAAATTAACTCTTTGCCTTTGTCGGTTTTGAGAATTACTATGTAATTTGCATTTTTTTTTTTTTTTAAGTTGCCATGATAAAAAACAAATGCATGCTTGTAAAAGCAATATTATTGGGACAACTAGACAAGTTCGTTTGAGAAACATTAGGAAAAGTTCGAAAATATTTTGACTCAGTGGCACGCCTAACACCTACAATTTTTTTATACTCTTTGAACCTGTAATGGGTATTATTTTTTATTTAATTTTTTAAAATTTTAAAGTTGTGAAAGTTTTATTGTTAACGAAAGAAGGGTGTAGGCTTTAAATTTTTGAGGTATTGATATTTAAAAAGGAACCAAATATGACTTCACATTGTGAATAACTGAATCGCCTATTGGGCAACATAGTGTTCATTTATATCATTTTTGTGAGAATTTATTTATGTATGATTTGCTTTGTGAGATCATGGAAATTATCGCCCCATTGTTGGTACAATCAAAATGTTTACTGATGGTGTTGATATTTTCTTTCTTTATCATTTATTTGTTAGATTACTCGCAAAGGGTGGACTTGATTCAGGATCTGAGGTTTGAAACTGCAACCACCAAGATTAAGGCAACTCCTGATGGGGAGTTTCTTATAGCGTCAGGTGCTTGAAAGCTCATTTTTATACTTATAATCTTGTATGAAGAGATAACATTCTTTTAAAAAACAAATAAGAAGGAATAGGTCCCAAAAAACAACAATTTTGCAGTATGCACCAATCAGTCTGATTCATCATTGAAATGTAGGTATATATCCACCTCAGGTCAAAGTGTACGAGCTAAGCCAATTATCACTAAAGTTTGAGAGGCACTTGGATTCAGAGATAATTGATTTTCAGGTACTTTACATGCTTGCTAAAGACTATAGTTCACCTAGAGATTCTGTTTTGTGAGGCATTGCCAAATATACTCATTCCAAAAAATGCAATGATATTTGGAATCTTTAATGATGGTTCGTTTCTAGGGGTGTAGATGAGGCAATCTTGTGCCCACATGCATGGTCCTTGATATGTAGAGTGCAATCTTTTTTCCAATGTTATTATATTTCCCTTTTAAAATTCCTGAATAGTTTTAGTTCATGCTTGATATACATTGTGATGGTGTGTTGACTTCAAGCAGGTTGGCCTAAGTGCTGACTCCTAGGGTAGCTATCCTTTATTTTCTTTCTCTTTAATTTTTGTTTTTGGATCATTCTGGTTTGTCTTGGATCACCTTCTTTTCCCCCCACAATTATTATGTAGAAATATTAGTGAATCAATGTTCTGTGGCTTATGTAGGTTCTGGATGAGGATTATTCGAAGCTTGCATTTTTATGCGCTGATCGCTCTGTTTATCTACATGCTAAATATGGAAAACATTATAGTTTGCGGATTCCAAGGTTTCACTTTTGTGCCTTTCAAACATTTTGCTCATGTATATGTGTTATATTCTTTATATGGCTTTTCTAATATATATATATGTATGTATGTATGTATGTATGTATGTATGTACATACATTAATACATATATATATTATCGTATTTTAGATCATTAAATTTAAGTGCTGTATTGAATATGTGATCAACAAACTTATTTGAGTTTTCTAACTCATTGATTGTATTTCTTCAGTGTTACTAATCATGTTTCCAATACCTTCGCTATGATTATTTATTTATTTATTAATTTTTTTTATGGGGCGGGGTAGATGAACAATTTATGTTTCATGTTATGGACTGGAATAAGGTGGGCTTTTCCATATTAAATGGTAATTAGAGGTGAAGAAACATAGTACTTTAATCTGGAACTGGTGAGTACATGGTTGTCATTATGATATGGAGGGGGACCTTTATGGAGGTTGGTTATTGGCACAAAATATGGGGAAGCTTGGGGTCAATGGACTTTAGGTTGGATGGAAGGCCATATGGTTGTAGTTTTTGGAGATGTAATTGCACAGGTAGGAAGGGATTTTCAGGCTTTGTCATTTTGGTGGGTAGGGAATGGTGGAAGAATATGTTTTTGGCATGATGTGTGGAACCTTGTGCTGTAGGAATTGTCTCATGACTTGTTTTCATTGGGGACAACATCACCCTTTCCGAACTTGGCTTTGATGCCATGATAAATTACTAGTTCTCCAAAAGGGTAAGCTATTACGAAAGGGTTAATTGTACGTTTGAGGACGTGGATAGTTCTGATGATTAGTTGCTCGTATGAGGTGGAAGTTGACGAAGAATGGGGATTTTGATATTAGATCGTTTTACAAGAAGTTGAAAAGTCCCTTGCCCATTATTTTCCCTTGGAAATGTGTTTGGAAAGTTAAGGCTCCTCGGCGTGTTTCCTTTTTTGTGTGGACTGCTGTATGGGATGGGATCCTTACAGGTGACAATTTGAGAGGTAGAGGGATGGATTTTGTTGACTGGTGCATCATGTGTCGCTGCAATGGGGAGACGGTGGATCATTTGTTACTTGATTGTGATAAGGCTTATCGGTTGTGGAGTTTGATATTTAGATCTTTTGGGATCTCTTGGGTCTTGCCAAGATCGGTTGCGGATACTCTTTTTGGGTGGTGGAATTGGTCTGAAAAGCATTTGTCTAGTATCTGGAATTTAGCTCCATTGTGCTTAATGTGGTTCTGTTGCAGGGAGTGAAGCAGGACTTTTGAGGACATAGATAGCTCGGATGACCAGCTATTGACTTCTTTTGGTGGCTCTATGTTTGACTGGTCTAGAGCCTGGGGACTCACTTCTAATGATTCTCTCCCTATGTTTCTTAGCTCGCTCCTGTATAATTAGTATCTTTTCTTTTCTTTTTTCCTTCTTCTCTTTCTTTTCCCTTTGTAATATTCTCTCTGCCCCATGTTTTTTTTGCATAAGGTAGTGTTCTTGAATATATATCATTATTACTTATAAAGAAAAAAAAATGATTAGTTGCTTGTTTCTTTCAGTTTTTTTTTTATAGGTAATAAGAATTTTATTGAAAAAAATTGAACATCATGTTCACGATGCTGAGCACTCTGAACATGAAACAAATACAATATAATCAAGAACTAAAGGAAGTCTTTCTCAAAAAAAAAAAAAAAAAAAGAATTAAAGGAAATAGAGACTAAGTATTTAGATAAAGAAATACAATTCATAGACCCCCACATATGAGCCCAATGAAACAAAGTACCAAAGAGGATAGATTTTTTTTTTTTCTTATAATTAATAAAGATGTATATTCAAAAAACTACCTCATGCATAACGGCAAAAGGCAAAACAAAGATTACAAAGAGAGAAAAGAAAAAACAAAGAGAGAACTAATTACAAAAGAGAGAACCCAGAAACATGGGGAGAGAATCGCTAGAGGTAAGTCCCCAAGCCCTAGACCAGTCGAAAAGAGAGCCACTAAAAGAGGCAAGCAGCTGGTCATCAATGCTTTCCATGTCCTCAAATGTCCGCCAATTACGCTCCTTCCAAATACACCACATTAAGCACAACGGAGCTAAATTCCAAATGCTAGACGAATGCTTTCTTAACTAATTTCACCAATCAAAAAGAGTATCTGTAACCGATCTTGGCAAAACCCATGAAATCCCAAAAGATCTAAAAACTAAGCTCCATAGCCGATAAGCCTTTCCACAATGAAGTAACAAATGATACACCGTCTCCCCATTACAACGACACATAATGCACCAGTCAACAAAATCAAACCCTCTACTTCGTAGATTGTCACTTGTAAGAATCTTGTCCCAGACGACGGTTCAAGTAAAGAAGGGAACACGCCGAGGAGCCTTAACCTTCCAAATACCTTTCTAAGAAAAGATCATAGGCAAGGGACCTCGAAGTTTATTATAAAACGAGCGGATATTAAAGTCCCCATTCTTTGATAATTTCCATCTCATACGGTCTCCATTCTCAGTTGGAGGTAAATTAGAACCCAAAGTACGAAGAAAATCATCCACAACCCCCATCTCCCAATCATTTGGTCTCTGTATGAAGCAGACATCCTAGCTTCTCTGATCCTCTATCCACAACTGCTCTAGACAAGAGGCCACAGAGGCTGCTTTACTAGAAGCAATCCCAAATACAGCTGAAAAAGTGAGTTGGAATGGTGAATCCCCACACCACCTATCCGTCCAAAACTTTACTCTATCCCCCACCCCTACCTCAAACTGAATATTATTGCTGAAAACCTCCCAACCCATCCGGATACTTCTCCACAAATCACACCCATTGGGAGTTACTGTTCTGTAGGGAGTTGCACAATCGTGAATTGGAAGCTTTCAGGAGCTTTATCAATTCCATTTATAACACTCCTGTAAAGGGGTTTGGGGAGGACAAGTGTCGTTGGCTGCCTTGTAAAGGCAAGGTGTTCACGGTTAGTGCTTATTATCATCTCCTAGTTGGCCATACTGATCAGTTTTTCCCTTGGAAAAGCATTTGGAAGCAGAAGATTCCCCCTAGAGTGGCCTTCCTCGTTTGGACTGCAGCCTTGGGTAAATGTCTGACTATTGACAACTTAAGGAAAAGAAGGATTTGCATTTTAGATTGGTGTTTTATGTGCAAGTGCAATAGTGAAAGTGTTGATCATCTTTTCCTCCATTGCCTGGTTGCTTTGGATTTGTGGGATATGGTTTTCGGTTTATTTGGAGTTTGTTGGGTTATGCCTAGGTCGGTTGTTGGTCTTTTGGCTTGTTGGCAAGGTCCTTTTGGTCGCCATCGTAATGGAGTTTTTTGGAAGGCCGTTCCTCCTTGTTTGATGTGGTGTATTTGGAAGGAGAGAAATAGCAGATGCTTTGAAGATGTTGAGTGTTCTTTGCCTGATCTCAAGCTGCTTTTTCTTCGAACCTTTCTTGAATGGCTCTCTGTGTGGAGAAACCATCCTTTTTCTTCTCTTTTGGATTTTCTTGACTTTTGCAATGTTCGTTTTTGATTTGCTCCCCTTGTATACTTCTTGTATACTTGGGTGCTATGTTCCTCTCTTTTTATATCTATGAATCATTATTACTTATCAAAAAAAAAAAAGAGATAAAAAGTAAGTTAGGAGACTAGATAACGTACTCTTGAGGAACATCAGTCGACCTCCTTTTGACAAAAAAAGTTTCTTCCATCTAGCCAACTTACGCCCTATTTTCTCCAATATAGGATTCCAAATAGAAGGAGACTTGTAAGAAGCCCCCAACGGCATACCAAGATATGTCATAGGCAAAGGCCCAATCCTACAACCCAAAATCTCAGCCAAGACATGGACATTATGAACCTCCCCAATGGGAACCATCTCACTCTTCAAACCATTTACCTTTAATCCTGTCACAGCTTGGAAACAAAGAAGTAGCATCCGAACATGTAGAATCTGCTCCTCATTTGCATCACAAAATAGAATCATATCGTTTGCAAACAAAAGATGAGATACACATACCCCTTCACCTTGTCTATCATCATCCTACTAAAAACCTCCATCATAACCAAAAACAACATAAGAGATAGCGGGTCCCCTTGTTTCAATCCCCTTAAGCTTCCAAAAAAATCAGCTGGAGACCCATTAACCAAGACAGAGAATTGAACTGTAGATATACAAGTACGGATCCACCTACACCACTTCACCCCAAATCCCATTCTTTTTAACAAATCTAGAAGAGCCTCCCAATTCACATGAGCATATGCTTTCTCAAGATCTAGCTTGCAAATAACCCCCGCAATCTTACCTTTCACCTGGCTATCAACACACTCATTAGCGATAAGAACTGAGTCCAGTATCTGTCTACTGCCCACAAAACTATTTTGAGACTCAAAAATGAGCTGGTCCAGAACCTTTTTCAAGCGATTTGCCAAAACCTTAGCCAAGATCTTATATACACTACCCACCAAGCTAATAGGTCTGAAGTCGCGAATAATGGAGGCACCATTCTTCTTAGGGATTAAAGCTATGAAAGTTGCATTAAGAGATTTTTCAAACTTACTATGTTGATATAACTCTTCAAACACAGCTAAAACATCGCTTTCCACAACTCTCCAACAATTGTGGTAGAAGGCCATAGTGAAACCATCAGGACCTGGGGCTTTATCTCCTTCTAGCTCTTTGACAACTCGAAGAATCTCCTCATTTTCAAACCTCCGTTCAAGCTATTCCCTCTCTAACCCCTCAATCTGATCAAACTCCAGGCCTTCCACAAAAGGCCTCCACTCCTCTGTCTCCATATACAATTTTTTATAAAACTGAACTACTTGGTCTGCCACCTCTGATTCTTCCTCATAAATAACTCCATCCACCTCCAACATACCAAGATGATTATACCTTCTTCAAGAATGATCTACCTTGTGGAAGAACTTAGTATTGTTGTCTCCTTCCTTGATGCAAAGCATCCTCGACTTCTGTCTCCATGAGATTTCTTCCAAAGAAAGAAGGTTCTCTAATTGAGATCTCACCACAACCCTTTCACTCATCTCCACTTCAGAAAGGCCAAACTCTCCATCCTTAGCATCTAATAATTTCAAGACCTCCAATAATTCCTTCTTTTGACGACCTACATTTCCAAAGTCACTACGGTTCCACTGAATAATGTCTCCTTTCAGAGCCTTCAACTTCTTGGCAAGCACATAACTAGGAGTACCTGAGAAAGAGTATTGACTCCACCAAGAATGAACCCTATCTGTAAAACCAGCCGTCTTTAACCACATATTCTCAAACCTAAAAGGACTCTTCCCCTTTGTTATCCCCCCTGCCTCACATCTGGGTAATGGTCTTCCCAATCATGAGAAACCAGAGCTCTATCTATCCTAGACATCGAAGGCTGGTATGACCCACTATTCTAAGTATAACTCCCTCCCTCCAACGGTAAGTCTATCAAATTAAGCTTCTCAATAAACTCAGAAAAAGTCTCCATAGCCGGAGTAAGACGTGATCCACCCAATCGTTCACTTGGGAAGCGAACTATATTAAAATCCCCTATGTAACACCATGGAACATCCCAATATTGCTTAATTCCCATTAGCTCATCCCACAAATGCCCTCTCAAATTATTATGATTTGGGCCATAAACCCCAGAACATGCCCAAACAAAGCCGTCCCTCACATCCTGCCACCGAACCGACACGGAGAAGTAACCCACCATAACCTCTAACTTTTCTAAGACCCTCCTATCCCACATCATCAAAACCCCCACCAGCCGTTTGATCCGCATCCAAGGCCACCCAGTCCACATAAGGACAACTCCATAGACTACAAACCATCCGTCTATCCATGCCCGCAAGCTTAGTTTCTTGAAGGCAGATTACATCACAATTCCACTCTCTAAGTAAATTTTTTACTACCAAACGTTTTCGCACATCATTCAAACCGCGAACATTCCATGAAACCATCTTTATCTTCATCAAAACTATTAACTCCCTACTGCAACCTCTGTATAGCAGTCCAAAAAACCTACCTACCATCATAATTAACCGAAGAAATCAAATTCCCTAGCTCCCTCTTTCCTTTATCCTTGGAGACAGCTTTTCGATGAGCTGCATCTTTCTTGTGCAACAGATTGGCCGCCTCAATCTCCCTCTTGAGTCTTTGTAAAAGCATGATACACATCTTCTCATGTCAACCCACAGGAAGCCCCACCAATTTACTAAAACCAGAAATTCTATGTTTCACCCAATTAGAGATATCTAGTGTATTTTCAAGCCCCATAACCTTAGTATCCCTATTTAGCTCAGCCGGCACAACCAGCTCCTGTGGAATGATGGTCATCAAAGGGGAGGAACTCTCCACATCACCCAAACCAAGTTCTGCAGTAACGGCTTCTCCCACCATCGATACTCTTGCTTCAGGATAACTCCGGTCTACCGACACCGCTAACATGTTAGCTTGTTGGGATGTGTCTATCCCCTAAGCAACACAACCAACCCGACCATCTTCATCTCCATCCTGGGCACCCAAATCCACAATCCCAGCTCTTGATAAGCTCAGAAATAAATTGGACAAAAAAAAGCCAATCGATGCCCTGTCAATCTCAAATTTTGCGTTACCCAGTGCCATCGGAGGCTTAACGGCGCAACACCCATCTGAAGGACATACGACCACCATCAAATCCTTCTTGGGTCAACCCATCGCATCGTCCTGAGGAGCAAAGTGCTCATGAGCACAAGCAGAGCTCGTCCCCGCCATCAAAGAGCGTATCATCAGCTTTCCCGGTGTCATCAGCAACTCCACGGCATGAAACCCACTGGAAACTCTGCTGTCGCCCTCCATCGTAGGCTCTGCAGTTCGACCCAACATCTCATTCTGAGCAGCAGAACCTTCGTGCTGTGTTATGGGTCTCGCCACCATCACCGAATCATGAGCTTTGTGGCTTGGTAGTCTCGGGTTAGTCAAAGAAGAGCTTTCACCCACTTCAAGACTGACTGGGTTTGTTAACTCTGGGATATTAGGAAAGCCCATGCATGTGTCACCATTTTGGCCTAACTCCAACACTAGCTTCTCTGGACCCCTGGTGTCACAATTAGAGCCTAAGCCCATCATGGGCTTCTCACCCCGAGTGACCCACTTAAGGCTTTTTAATCCACCTGCATTGCTATCCCATGTAACACGCCTGTATTGTTGAAGAAAGAGTTATGGGGCTGTGACAGGAATTAAATTTGGTTTGATGAATTATAAACAGTGTCTGTCTCCCATTCTTGAGGACCATGACGAAAAAGTAAATTCCGGTTCCTACTCCCTCCTTCTAAAGTAGATACTACTAAGTCAGAGACCCATGCTTCTTTAGATAGAGAGCAAGCAAACATAGCAGGAAAGAGTTCATTCAAAGGAATAGGCCCACTCCATGGATCATGCCAAAAATTAACTCGGCAACCCTTCCCCCACATTCTACAGAATCTGACTAAAAAATTTATCTGTTCCTTCCTTAATACTCCTCCACATCCCACACCCATGAGAATCTCTTACCCTTCTAGTGCACCAGCCTCCTATAGCCTTGCCATATTTGGTTGCTACAACCTGATGCCATAATTTGTTACTTTCTTTTACAAAACGCCACACCCACTTCCCAAGCTAGGCCTTGTTAAACAATCCAATCCTCCAAATCCTCAAACCACCATTCTCAACTGGCAAACAAACCTTATCTCAAGCAACTAAAGGATATTTAAAAACATCCTCTGAGCCCCCCCAAAGAAAATTCCTCTGAATCCTTTCTATTCCAGATGCCACAGCCTGAGGGATAGTAAACAAAGATAAAAAGTAGGTGGGAAGGCTTGATAGAGTACTTGTTAACAAAGTAAGTCTGCCGCCTTTCGACAAATAAAGTGATTTCCAACCAGATAGCATTTTCTCCATCTTTTCTATAATAGGATTCCATATTGACAAATCCTTATAATGGGCCTCGAGAGGCATGCCCAGATGTCTCATAGGCAGAGTATCCACCTTGCAATAAAGGGTATGCACCAAGGCATTCAAATTCCCAACATCACCAACAGGAACAATCTCACTCAAGCTTGGGGACTCACATATTTTGATTCCATTCTTTTGCTCGTTAGCTCTCCTCTTTTTTGTAATTAGTTTTTTTTTTTTTTTTTTCCTTTCCTCTTTTTGTACTTTTTGACTACTTTGTGCTTTTCATGCATATTGTAGTGTCTTAAATACACTTTTTCTTACCTAGCAAAAAAATAGAAAAAAAAAATCACCAAATCAATAGTCTAACACTCTCCCTAAAGTGGGTGTCCAAACTCCCCCTTAATAAGTGGGGCCCAACACATGGTATTTTTAATTATTTAAATGTGAGGTAGAGTGGAGACAAGTTTCAACTTCAGGATCACTTGCTTTGATACCATGTTCAATTACTAGTTGTACCGAAAGGTTAAATTGTTAGGGAAGGGTGAATTTAATCACTTAATGCTATTTTGACAATAACGTTATTTTACTTTACTTGTGTATCCCAATTATATTTCGTATCCTATTAAAATTGGTATATCAATATTGCCCTATGGTGTCGTACTTGTATCCCATGTTTGTATTGATGCTTCTTAGTACTTCATATGAATTTCCCTAATTGTAGTTTTCTTACCTTGGATTAGTTATACTAAAAGTTGCACTTGATACATGTACATTCCACTTTGTTTGACTTTGATTATGTGCAACAATTTTTTATTTTTATTTTACCATGATTTGAACTTCTGCATGTCTATGGATAACAGGATGGGGAGAGATATGGCGTATGATTGCTGGTCCTGTGACTTGCTTTGTGCAGCCTCTTCTCCAGATCTGTACAGAATTAATTTAGAACAGGTTTTTATCTTAACCATATGTCATTATTATTTGTTTTGAATTGCTGGGTGAAATCTTTGTTGCCATTTTGTACCTTCTTTCCATTGTATATGTTTGATAAAAATGAGATGCTGCGTCTACTTCTGTTTTACAACAGATGTGCAGTTGCAACAACCATGTGTGTGCACAATAATGCTTCACGAAGGGCCACTAGCTGCTAAATGTCTCACATTTGAGTATTTACTGATCAAGCCTTTCAGCTCTTTGGATATATAAAAAGGTTCATCACTGTCATAGTCTAGGGTAACCCGTTCCTTAGGCAGATATGTATATTGTTCTCCATCATGATGAAGTCAAGCTGATCTGAGTCTACGCGCTTCACCATTAGGCGGGCTGGCTTCATCCTATCCAATTTACAAAATTAGAATTTGTTTCAATTGCTAATTATTGCATCTATATTAAAAAAATGGGTCAAGTGATTCATTTTTATGCATTTTGTTCTATTTTTTGGTGGAGAGACGGTGTGGGCTTCTTCTGTGAAGTACAGTTGAGCTCTTTTCTCTGTCTCTCTTCCTTTAATTTATCACTTATGCACTCATGTGTAGATCTATTGTGGCATTTATATTCTTTTAGTTTGCCATAACCACTCTATTTGTGTCTTCAGTAACAAGTCTATGGTGTTTCATGTTTATAATCTGTCTAAGTTTAGGCAAATTAGAATGGAATAATTCTTAAGAGTGGCAAAGTGATACCTTTCAAAACCATAGGGTGGAAAGTGACCATAGCACGAGTAAAATACGATTTCTTTGTTATTAATAATTCTGGCATATAATCCATGACTTTCTCTAAAAGTCATTGCATAGCCATTTGCTTCCACCAGTTCATAGAATCCACAATCACATGTAATTTCTTGTGAGTGAACTTACTTTTAAATGTTGAATTTGTATACCTGCTTTATTGTCAGAGTTTGACAGTAATTTTATGATGTGCTTTCAGGGACGATTCCTGTCCTCACTTACTACACAATCACCAGCAATAAATGTGGTTTCTCGAAGGTTGTTGGTGAATCCTTTACACTTTTTATACTATTTTGGTCTTCTTTATTTATCAAAACTTTGTATTCATTAGTGTATGTTTGTCTACTTGCTCTTGTTTAAGTATGTGGGGGTTTTGTTTACAATTTCAGCAAACTCCATGGGCTGGTTGCATGTGGTGGTGAGGATGGGGCAATAGAATGTTTTGACTTGAGAATGAGATCTTCAGTGGGTAGAATTGATGCTGTTGCACCCACTGGTGATATTGATCAGGTACTCTCTTACCTCTAATCCTTGGATGCGGAGATCAGTTTATGTGAAATAGAAAATCTATTCAACAAGATACAGGGAAAATTTGTCATATCCTGAATGTGCTAATGAAAATATGACCAAGGAATCAAATATCATGGACTCTAGCATGTTGCATTATATTTTAAAGATAAGTACCATGTCCTTAGTTTGGATGGGAGGTCCTCAAAAATGCATTCACAATTATGAATGACAATTTATTCCTCCTATGCATTTGGAAAATATATTAATGGGGTAATAAGAGAATATTATTACTCTTTCTCCCGTTCAAGAGAGAGAGATCCACTCCTATGGGTGGATCACCTATGGGTTTCCTGTGGATGACATGATTACTCCCCCCCCCCCCCCCCCCCCCCAACTCTCTTCTGAACAGTCTCTTACCATATATTTTGGATTTCTAGGAGGTCACTTCATTGGAGTTTGATGGAGATGGGGGTTTCCAATTGGCTGTAGGAAGTAGCGGAGGAAAGGTATGTAAGATCTTACCATATATTTCTTTAGCTCTGTAAGATCTATTCAAATTAATTATATCATTCATTTGATCAATTCAGACTGTTTACTGCATTTGCTGTGTATTATCCTAAGTATCCTTTTAAGGAGAAAATAAAAAACTGCAGGGAAGGAAATGGAAATGAGATAGAGGTTTTTGATCAAATTGTGAACTAGACTGCAAGATGGGTTTTGGACTAATGACTAATATTGATCACTGGTGGGGGAAAATGTTGTGCCTTGACATCATTCACATCTGACCTACTTGTCAATTTTTATTTTTTTTTATTAGTAATAAGTTTTATTGATATCAAAAAAGGAGCACCCTGGTACACAGGGAGTGTACAAGGGGTCAACAACTCAAGTACAAAAATTACAAGAATCAAGGAAATAAAAAAAGAAGGGAATGATTGGTTTTGCATAGCGACCAACCAATCCTACTTATCAAAAAATATATATTCACACTTTGAACTACAAGTGAAAATTTGACCACTAGGTATGTAGTGATTTAAAAGGTACATATCTTACAAGAGACCTTGAGAGGAATGGTAATGCAATAGGTCAACTTTCTTACATTTGTTGCTATTATAAAATAAAAATGTCTATTGTGAAGAAGAGGTGATAAAAAATAGCTGAAGTGGCTAGTTTGGAGAACTGTTGAATGAAGATTGTGCAGTGACCTGAGGATATTTTGCGCATTATTATTGTGTGAAATTTAATCCGGGATTTAGGTTGTAATATGGAATGATTTTGAAAGATGTAGCTTAAGTTAGTTTGGGAAGATTTAATAAGGATATGGAGACCTATCCCAATTTCGTAAGGCTATGATGATTATGCTAATAGGTCAGTGTCATCATTTTTTCTTCTCCTTCATTTCCTGAATGCTGCTGTTTAAAATATTTCAGTGCAATATCCATTGTTGCAAGATTAAAACAGTTTTCTTTGTTGTTGGTACCCACGTTCAGACTTCAATCATTTTTTAAATTGTTGTTCAATATGTGGTTTTATGCTTTGATATTAATTTCTCTTCATCTATTTGGTATCATCTCTTTTTTGAGCTTTTTGAATTTAATCTTCACATTTGAGTGCAGGTGCTAATCTATGACTTGCGTTCATCTTCTCCTGTACGAGTTAAGGATCACATGTGAGTCTAATTGCTCGTGTTGATGGTTGTGTTTGTAAGAAACTGAGCTGAATATTTCTTTGCTTAGGACTAATTTCTTGATGAAAATCTGTGTTTGTTATGTAGGTATGGCAGTCCAATATTGGACATTAAGTGGCATCGTACTCTGAATTCTGAACACCCAAAGTTAATTTCCACTGATAATCATGTTGTTAGGATATGGGATCCAGAAACGGTAAGAAAGTTTTTCATCTTAGAAAAGAAAAAGATCTTGTTCAAACTTGATTTCTTTGATCAATATATAAGAAAAGCCTTAATATTCAGTACCTTCATTTTTTTATTGGTTGTCTGTTGGAAGATGGAATGATTGTTTCCTGAGATATCAAATTTGAGTGATGATTAAGCTGTTATACAGGACAGAACTTGAAACTATTTCAGGGGTCAATATATATTTTTGTTGTCAATTCTGTTTCTATAAGAAGAGTGGATATAATGACTATTCTATTGGTCCAAGTTATTCTTTTGAGGTTGTTTTTAATCTTAGAGTTGATGTCAGTAATCTTCTATGTTGGCGGGAGTAGTACCTTTGTTTTGAAGCTCTCACAATTTTCTACATCAACACCACAAACTTTTGAAGCGAAACTTGATCTCTCTAACAAGTCTAAGTTAAAGTCAAACTCATCATTTTTTTTTATCATTTTTAAATAAAATTATTTTTGGTTAGTTTAAACTTAATAAGGAGTGAAACTTGATCTCTTTAACAAGTCCAACTTAAACTCATACTCATCATTATCATTTTTTTTAAACAAAATTATTTTTGTTTAGTTCAAAATTAACCAGAACTGAAACTCTATCTCTCTAACAAGTCTAACTTAAACTCAAACTCAAACGTTGATTAAAAAAAAAAAAAACTTGAATAAATCCTATATTAAGATTATCCTAAACGTGGCTTTATTTGGATAAATATAAAAATCATCAACTATTGATAAAGTTCAACTTCTTTGGATAATAGAACAATTCTACTGCAACTTCTTTAAAAAGTAATTTTCGCACATAAACCACCAAATTCTTTTTAGCTGTTTTTATAAGATAAAAAAAACTTATAATAATTGAAATTATTCTTTTGAATGTAATCCATCTTTCTTTTATATTTCTCTATCGTTTAGTCATATATATTTTATTTTGTTTTGTTTTAATAACTTCTAAGTAGTGAATCATCTGATTCTTTAATATAATAAAATAATTCTACTGCAACTTCTTTAAAAAGTAATTTTCGTACATAAACCATCAAACGCTTTTTAGCTGTTTTTTATAAGATAAAAATACTTGCAATAGTTGAAATTATTATTTTGAATGTAACTCATCTTTCCTTTATATTTCTCTATTATTTAGTCATATATATTTTGTTTTATTTCAATAATTTCTAAGCAATGAATCATATTTTTTGGTTTTTTAGAAGTTTAAATTTCTGACAAATTTTTTGTAAGCTATTGCACGTTCAAGCAATGGTTTCTTTATCAAATTGTAACATAAATTGAAGTCATACAAGAGCAAATCATGCAATGGTGTTGTTTCTTAATCAATTTTAGATTTTATAAAACTATTTTAGTCTATCTCACAAATATGTAGGTTTCCGTGCATAGCACAGGTTAGCGACTAGTGCTTAATAAAACTGTGATTCTAACATGTTATATTTTTTAGTTACATAAATAACAAATATGGATGTTAGTCCTCCAACTTAGGTGGCATAGGTGCACTTTTGTGGGAAAATGTTGTTGGAAATTTGAACTTGGTAATGCAGAGATTCTAAGGGGGCTGCTGTTTAGGCTTTTAGGCTTAGAATTGATTAAGGGAATTAGAGTTGCTTACAACAGTGAACAAGGTGTGACAAAACCTTCTTAAGAGAAATCCATCTCTTGAAAATAGCACTAGGCTAATTTATGTAATTGCATTCAAAACTAATCACAAAGTAACTACAATATGGCACTTATACTATTTGTTTGGCATTGGAGCCTTCTAGATGCTTGACAAGTGTCTAAATCCTATTGGCTTATTCTTAAGCAATCATCCAACTAAGTAACTAACTATTTACAAGAGGATTAGCATGCAACAACTTGAAATGCCCTGCATCAGTTGGAACATTTATTGACCAATTGTATGCAGCTAGATATAAAATCTGGACATTTGGAGTGGAAAGCCAATTTTTTTTGCTCAAATTGTGATTAGTATCTATGATGCTTTGGGTTGGAGGAAACACATTTATGGAGGTGTGTAGTAGCTGTGAAGTATGGTGAGGGTTGGGGAGGATGGAGTACAAATCCTGTTTAAGGAACTCATGGTTGTGGTTTATGGAAGAAGATTAGGATGGGGTGGAATAGTTTCTGACAGGTACATTCACTTTGATGCAGGTAATGGTAGTTGGGTCTGGTTTTGGCATGGTGGTTGGTGTGGAGGTTAGCCTTTAAGGGTGGCATTTTCAGTCTTGTATGACTGCTTGTTAGCTAGATAAGCGTCAGTGGAATCCATGTTGGTGAGTCAGAATAAGGGGGAAATGAGGAGATGGGATCGAGATTTCACTGGGATTTTAATGATTGGGACTTGGACTTGGTAGCCTCTTCCAACGTCCCACTTAGAGAAGCCTGTGACAAATTGTAGTGGAGGTTGAGAAGGAATGGAGAATTTGATGTTCGTTCATTCTATGATGCCCTAAGGGGTCCATGTGCACTGGCCTTACCTTGGAAGCGTATTTGGTGTGTTAAGTCCCCACGACAGGTCTTTCTTTGTCTAGACTACGGCATCGGGTAAGATCATCATGTGTGATAATCTCATTAGCAAGGTTATGTGCTAGTTGGGTGGTGTTGTATGTGTTGGTATAGCGGGGAGACAGTGGATCATCTTTTGTTACACTATACTGTTTTACTAGAAAGCATAGGTGCGGCTCCAAGGTTGCCGCACCCGCACCAGACTCGCAGCAACATAGCGACGCTTCTCCGACTCGCCGATTCGGCCTTTTTTCTTTTCTTTTTTTTTTTATTTGCACCGATATGGGCTAATTTGCGCCGATTCTGGCCGATTCAGCACCGATTCCAGCCGATTCATGCCAATTCCCGAAATCAGCCGAAACTGGCCAAAATCATGGCCGAAATACATGTTAAAAAAAATAATAAAAATAAACTTGTGGGTTGTATTATAATATATGAATATCATGTTTTAGTTATTATCTACTATTACTCTTAAATTGGTATATATTTACAATTATATGAAAAAGTATGCTTAGTAATATATAGAAAATATAAATAAAAATATTTTTAATAATTTTTTAATTGCCACACCCCGCTGCACCCGCTCTCTACTTTTTCAAAAATTGCCAAGTCCAACACCCGCACCCGAATCCGGAAATGCACCCATGTTTCATAGCTATTTTATCGAATTGTGGAGCTTTGCCTTTGGACCCTTTGGGTTTCAATGAGAAAAGGTCGTTGATCTTTTGTATTGAAGGTGAAATTGGTTTGGAAACGTTCGTTGAATTTCTGAAACTTAGTTTTGTTATGTTTGATGTGGACAAGATTGAGGGAATGAAATAATTGTGCATTTAAGAATGCAAAAAATACATGGTCTCAATTGTTGGCTATGTTTGCTAGTTCTTTATTTGATTGGTCTTGTGCTTGGAGTTTCAGTAATAGTAACTCCATTTTGGAGTTTATAGAGTCATTTCCATTTTGTACATAATACTTTTTCTTCTCAACCCTATAGACTCCTTTGTGTTAATTGTACATGAAGTCTTTTTGCAGTGAAATATTTCTTTACTTATCAAAAAGGTTACAAAGTATTGAGAACAAAGAATTTTGCTGATGGGAACTAAGGATACAGAGATTTCTTTTTGATGAAAAGTAGAAAGGTCACATGCAAGAGCAATGAATTCCAGAGGATCTTACATATCAAAAAAAAAAATTCCAAAGGAAATTGCTAAATTCCAAAGGAAATTGCTAAATTCCAATAAAAAATGTAAGGACATACTACTTCAAGATGAGCAGAGATGCGATCATATATGATTAACTATATGCATAGGACACATGAAGGGGAAAACTGTCTACATGTGCTTGTGGGGGCTTAGGATTAGGAGAGATGGAGAGTCAAGGGTTTTGGGGCTAGTGTTCAAAGGATGACCAGGGTTTTGGTATAGCAAGGGAAAAGGGAAAGGGTTTGACTTAAGGTTCTAAAAGAGTAGAGGAAATATTGAGATAGAATCTCTCCATGGGCTGTGAACAATAATGTGAATTGTGCATGGTGAACAGTCTGTACCTATGTGTAAGAAAAGAATGGGAGAAAGAGAAGAGGAAGAATACTTGAGGCACAGACTTTCAATAACATGAAGCACTCAAGAGTCTATTGTTGTAGTCTTCAATTTTTTTACTTGCATTAATAGTATTGTGATTCCTAATTCAACTGATAAATTAAACACTTTATAATGTAATTAACAGCTAATTTGAACTCAAAGAAAATAAACACAAGACGCTTAGTGTTAATGGTGGATTTGATTAGGGTGTTCTCTAGTTATTTAGTTGTTTTGATGAGTAATGAAACTTTATTAATGAAAGAAGTAGCTCAGGTACACAAGGAGTGTACTATAGGCACAACAAATCCAATAAAGAAGGTAAAAATAAAATAAAATAACCCCAGAGCTAACATCCAATCAAACAAAGATTTAAAGAAACAAGGTATTCAAGAGTAGTTCGTTCACATCCCTTAAGACTTCTAGCATTTTGTTTCCGCCAAATGCATCACATTATACAACGAGGCACTAATTTCCGAATTCCTATATTCTTGTGTGATGACCAAACTGACCCTGCCAAGAAGCTAGCATATCCAAAACTCTCTGCTTCATAACCTATTGAACTCCAAACATACTGAATACCATAGTCCATAGCTCTGTAGTTATAGGGCAATGAAGAAGTAAATGGCCGACAATCTTCCCCCACTTTTACGCATACAATGCTAATTAAGACAATTATATGTCTCTTCTGTAGATTATCAATAGTCAGAATTTTTCCCAAAGCTGCAGTCCACAAAAATAAAAGCAACTCTAGGTAGTACCTTTGATGTCCAAATAATTTGCCATGGAAAAGACATGGGATTTGTAGACATAAAAATCATTGAACAGGCTATGGAAGGAATTTTTTTTTTTTTTTGGAGGAGGAGGAGGGGGGGGGGGAGAGAAGGTTTGGGGCGCTAGACAATAAATCCACCCCAAATGCATCATACTATTAAGAAAGGGGATTTGGAATTGTCTATTATAAGCGACTTACATTTTTTACGTAGTGTTGAAAATCTATTTAGTAGTGATGATGTATCTCAGTTATGGAGCTTTGCTCTTAGATCTTTTTGGTGTTTTTTGGGTTTTACCTAAGAGGGTCATTGACTTATTGGCCGGTTGGAGGAATTGGTTGGGGTAGCATTTTTCAAATGTTTGGTATTTGGCATTGTGTGATATGGATTATTTGGAGGGAAAAAAATAATCGCATATTTGAAGATTTGGTGCTTTCTGGGGATAAGTTCTTAGCTTTATTTGCACAACTTTGTTTGATTGGTCATGTGGGTGGGGATTTACTTCTATGGAATCCATTCCGCTATTTTTAGATTTACTTTATTCTTGTACATAAGTTGTTTTCTTTCTCAATGTTGCTTGTGCATATCTTCTTCGTATACTTTATTTCTTCGATGGAGTAGTTTCTTTTGAATACAATTTTTCTTACCTATATATATAAAAAAGGCTATTTAGTAGTTGTTTCTAATTAGAAGGGCTATGGTTATTCATTAGCCCCGTCTTTGTACCTTTCATTAGTATATGAAGTTGAACCACCATAGTTCTATGCAACAACTGTTTTAGGACTTGAAAATTCATAAGATCTTCATTGAAGTAGACTCTAGGTTATGGACTATATATCTTGATGAAGCTGTCTTTGGAGTACTTACTGTCTGTCTATTGTTTCCATTGAATTCTTGAGTTTGTCATTGCCCATAAGATCAAAGCCTTCTTGTGTAGATCTATTCTTGATATGGTTTGTATACATTATTCTGGGTTAGTCGAATGTGTTTGAATTTTGGCTGGTACCATTTATAAAACTTTATGTGTTATATTGCTTTACTGTGGGTGTGTTCTAACTGAATAATTTGGATATTACTGATAGGGAGGGCCTATCTTTTTCTATGCACAGTCCATATTGTCGGTTTTTAAGTAATCTTTTTGTTGCTCTCAGGGAGAAGGCATGACCAGTATTGAACCAACGGCTGGAGCTATAAATGATATTTGCATATTCAATGGCAGTGGGTTGATGTTGTTAGCTCTAGACTGCAGCCAGATACCATCTTACTTCTTACCTGCTCTGGGACCTGCTCCCAAGTGGTGTTCTAACCTGGAAAATCTAACAGTATGTTTTTTAATATAACCATTGCTTTAGGTCAATCTCATTTGAGATCTTGGGTTATATTGCTAATTTCCTCTGAGCTGTTCTTACAGGAAGAGCTAGAAGAGGGTGCACAAACAACCATATATGATAATTTCAAATTTTTGACAAAAGAAGAACTTGAGAGGTTGAATCTGACTAATCTGATTGGCACCAATCTTGTACGAGCCTACATGCATGGGTTTTTTATTGATTATCGGCTGTATAAAAAGGTAA
Organism: Castanopsis chinensis; assembly: GCA_032878915.1. Classification (NCBI taxonomy): domain Eukaryota; kingdom Viridiplantae; phylum Streptophyta; class Magnoliopsida; order Fagales; family Fagaceae; genus Castanopsis; species Castanopsis chinensis. Next base: position 20,686,555 of record JAVQMG010000122.1, read on the forward strand.
AGCTTCCTCATTTCTATCACTAATTTTTCGTTAAGGTTGTTATGTCCTATTTTCAGAAACAAAAATGGGACTTTCACACATTTTTGTTTTCTGTTCACATGGTATCTTATACGTCTATTTGTCCAAAATGTGAGTGGGTATTATCATGCTCTTTCCCCCTCTACTGGCAGCCCCTTTCCTTGGAAAGTGGTGTTTTGTATTAAAACAATTTGAGTGTGTGAAGCAAATAAGGTTGAAGTTGTTAGACTTGTTTCAGCAAATGAAAATTGTGTGTTTTTTGGTTTCTTTTATGGGCTAAAAGTTGTTTCTCAAAAATGTCTACTTAACTCAGTTTAAGGCTCTGATGATTTAACAATTTTGAGTTCTTTATTGAGCACTCATTGATTTTAAATTTTTTCTCAAGACCAGTGAAGAAAATGTCACGAGGCTTTTGATATCTCACTCAAGATATTGGAAATTAAAACTTTTTACATCTGATCTAACGTCTTGTGGTACATCATAAATTCAACTTGTTTTTATCATTTATTAAATTGCTTTACAACTTGATAATATGCATCACTTTTCTCTGAAACAAGATAATTGTGCTTTATTCATGATTTGATAATTTCCTAAGATAATGCAATTTTTGCTAACAAAATTTATGCGAGGAACAAATTAAGCCAATGGATCTCAATTATATTGTGTTTTTATATGACAATAAAAAAATACAATGCATTTGGAATTTAGCTTTAAATTTAGACATGCTACAATTCTATTTACTTTAGATTCATCACTATCTCTGTCAAAGCACCGCTGATTTCTTTCTAAGCATGCTTACATGATAGTAATTACGTTGTATTTTTATGAGCAATGCAATGATGTGACACGACAATCTGATATATGTACCATGAGTTCATCGCATCTTTACATATTACAATCTTCAGTGAAAGGCACAACATATATATTGTTTTGTGATGAAAGGAAATATGGTGAGGGCCAAGTACACAGCGAGTATACTATGGACATTCTATAGAAGAAAATAAATAGGAAACAAAAATTAACCAAAGATCTTTCGTAGCATTTCCTTTATTATTCTTTAGGCTACTTTGTGTCCATAATATGTGAACATGAAGTAGTCCCTCTCTTAGATAAAAAATCATTACACATAAAAAAAGCTCTCTTTATTGTACTCTCCAAAAGTCATTTATTTAATCAATGCATTCTGTTTATGTTGCTTTAAGCTTGCATTCTGTTAGCTGTGTCTATCATAAACTCCTAAAAGGTCAAAGACAGTGCACAAAGCTTCGACTATTGTGGGTCTTGGATAGGTGATTGGTAGGCAGCCTTATCCCCAATTTTTTTTTGGAAAGGTTATCCCTGAATTCAAACCTGCGATCTGTTGCTTTTGGTGGGAAGGCACTTGCCTTTGCACCAAGGCTTGACCTTGTCTTTCATAAACTCTTAATTGACATTATTAATTTTGATGATTTTGAGTGGGAGGGAGTTAATATTCTTTGAATGCTAATTGACACTGGGTATTATGTCCTGCATAGACATAGAACGCCCATTTAGGTATATCTATGGTATTATGATTTCAAATTAACTACAATCACTATTATAAAAGTTTACGAAGTTATTGATGCTTTTCATAGTTTATTTGGGTTTTCATTGATTTTTCTAATTAGTTTTGATATTTAACATTGATTTCAAAATCTCTGTATTTTAAAACTTTGACATGATGATTGGTATTGATGTAATTAAAGTCTTGGTCCAGATCTATTTATATCTTGATGTTTAAAAGAAGAGGTTCCTATACCCCCTTAGAATAGGGTGGAGGGTTGTGAGTTCAAGACCCATAAGGTGCATACGGAACATTCCAATGAAAAAAGAAGGAAAAAATGTGTTGAAGACACATGCCACTGAGCTCTGGCTCAAATGGCACTTGTCTCACACTAAGAACACTGGGGGGTTATGGGTGGGTTCAAGATCCAACATACCAATTCCCCCCACCCACCCCCCCCCCCCCCCCCCCCCCCCCGCGCTGGGCGCCCCCCCATCCTCCCAAAATAAAGGAAAAGTTTCCTATGCTCAGTATAGTAACTGTGGTTATTAAATTGCAACTTTCTGGTTATTTGTCATCAAAATTTTCTGTTTTAATGTTTTATACTTCTGCAGGCAAAATCATTGGTGGATCCTTTCGCATATGATGCTTACTTGGAACAGAAAAAGAATGAGAAATTGGAAAAAGAACGTGCATCTCGAATTACGGTCAGTTATTTTCATATAGTATTTAGTGATTTTTCTTAAACTGCACCTGTACACACTTTGCTTACTATCATTGATTTAGGAGGTTGAATTTTAATGTAGTATTCTTCATATAATATATATATATATATATATACATAGGCATAAATACAGTATAATCGCATAGTTATACAGTTTTTCTTAAATGAATGCATTGGTGGATCTACTGTGGTGGTTTACTTACACCACTATTCAATTGTTATACCTTGAGGATCTAGATTTCAAGGAGACTCAAGTATTTTATGCTTTTCCCTTGCGCACTGCTTGAATTCTAGTTTGATTTTGTTCCTGTGATCATAGGCATGATCTCGCATCCACTGAAAACATAATAAGTCTGGTTTATTTTGTTCTCCACACCCCCCCCCCTCCCTTTTTTTCTTCTTTTAAAGTATCATCTGTTTGATACTAGGTGACTATGATATCTTATGGCCATAAATTGACATTGTAGATTATTTTCTTCGATTAAATATGGACTTTCTCCTGTGCTTAACCACTATAGCGTATGCCTGCTGTAGGCATGTGAAAGACTGGCCAATGACTATTGGACACAAGCATTTGCAATCCTTGGTTTTTGTGTCCTCAGTGCTCCATTTGATTTGGGAGTGGACATATGGGAAAAATGATAACTTGGTATTTTGTGATAGACCGGATGAAATGGCTGTTTCAAACGTGCCAACATTATTTGCTTTGGTGATGTGTGCTGACAATCAAAGCAATAAGACTCCTTAAATATCCGCTTAGTCTTTTCTAGAACTTTTGCTTCTAGCTTGTTATATTGACTATAATTAATTTTATCAATCAAAACTAAATATGTGTTTTAGTTTTTCAAGATCGGGGGTAAGACTCTCAGGGAGTTGGGGTGACATGGGCTTGGGTTTTGGGGATCTCGGTTGTGGTTAATGAGAATTTCATGGACATCAAGTTTATATTCAGTACCATGTCATGTGAGAGTAAATTAAATGGACTGATACTTAATACTCTTTTCGTTCTTGATTTCTGTCTGTTTCTGCAGATTCGGAAGAAACTACCCAAGGTTAACCGGCAGCTTGCAGCTCGCATTCTTGAAAATGAAGAAGCAGAAAATGAAAATAAAGATGCTGATGTCCATGAGATTAAAAAAGCATCTAAGAAAAAGAAAGGAATTAGCAGTGAAATATTCAAAGATGAGCGGTTTGCAGAAATGTTTAGAGATGAGGTATGATAATCTGATCATTTAGTATGGCTGTTTGTTTTTGTCCTTTTTTCTTCTCTCTCTCTCTCTCTCTCTCTCTCAGATTTAGATAATTTTGGAGTGGTTTTTATGATTTAGTGGAATGTCTCAGCATGCTTTTCAACCTCTAATCTAACCCATTTAGACTGTTGGGTGAAACAAAAGAAATATTTGCCTAGCCTGAAATTTATTGGTGAAATTGATTAGTTTAATTTTCTTGTCTCCGTATTTGTGTGATGTTAGAGCTACTTGTCTACCACTCTGTTTTTGGATGCCATGCGAAATGCTAGGCTGTTTCATTTTATATCTTTTCTGATTTTTGTATGCAGGAATTTGAAATCGATGAGTCCTCCCGTGAGTATCTAGCTTTACATCCAGTGGCTTCCACAAAGCAACCATCTTTAGTGGATGAACATTTTGATCCTGTCATGGAGGATGAAGATCTGAGTTTAAGTGATTCTGATGCCTCAGCGGCGTCTCAATCATCAGAAGGTGAACTTAGCGATGGAGATATTCATACAAAGAAGAAAGCACGAGTTCCAAGGTAAGGTTCTGCAGTCATTTTTTGCTTATGCCTCTTTTTATGGATGGTTGAATATATCCATCAGACGTAGTTTTTGTTATTTGCTAATTCTCAGCCATATTGGACTGTTTTGGAGGGTGTCAACTTCTTGAGTAACTGGTGAACTTTTTTCTTGAAATTTGTAGATTGCATGAAGTTAAGGATGAGCGGCATGCAGAGGCATTCTGGAATGATGTTTCACTTGCAAAGGAGGACAAGCTTCCTATTGGAGAGAGAGTGGCAGCTCTCAAGCATGATCATCGGCCTTCCGGTGTTCCAAGTGACATCAAAGTTGGGCCGGGTGGTTCACGAGAGATTTCCTTCGTTTCCAGAAGTTCAGCCAAGTACAAGGAAGATGACGAGGACAGAGAACAGCATCGTGGGAAGAAAAGGGGGGTCCAATCATTGGGGCTAAAGCCAGATAGACCAAGATTTGGAGGCCGAGGAAGGGGAGGAAGAGGAAGAGGAGGAGGGAATCGTGGCAGAGGTAGAAGAGGAAGAGGCAGAGGCAGTTGGTAAATGTGTCTGGAATTTACCTGTGAATGGTCTCTCAATTCACCTTATAGCATGATCTCGCTGGGTCCATCTGATTATGGTGATCAGAGTCATCAGATGCAACGCAAGTTCAAGTTCATGACGTGAGCAGATCCGGTTACGAGCTGCTTAGGTTTCCTAGTTAAATTATAAGTGAGTATTTTTAATGTTATAGCAAAATTTTTCATGATTCCCTCCTTTTTCCCTCTGGGGGTGAGTATACGGAACTGCAATTTTGATTTTCCATATAAATGATAGGTATACATTATTATTCTCAGGTCTCAAGTGAAAAAGAAAATTTAAAAAATGAGCCTTCTTACTGTGGTGGTATGAATTTGTGAGTTTGTTTTTTTTTTTTTTGTTTTTGTACGAGTTTGCCTAAGCATGAAGAGTTAAACCCAGAATTGGTATCGTTTTAGTTTAGACTAGGGGTAATAATTATTTGGGATAATTAATACTCCCCTATTTTGGGATTTGAGGAAATGACAATGCCACGCAAAGAAAACTAGTCTCAAACTTATGTAATGTGTATTGTAATCAATAAAAAAATTTCTCTATTATCAAATGAAAAACAAAATAAATTTAATCAAGATCTTAAAATGTGAAGCATGAAAATATCCATATTCGCATATAATATTTAATAATAGAATATTGTACATAAGTTATGTTAGAAATTTGGTAAATTTTCTAAAATACAAACTATTTCCCTAATATAGAAATATAGAAAACGTATCTAAAATATTTACATGTCAAAGAAAAAAATTAGGCTAAATTGCAATTGGACACTCTTAAGCTGCCGCATGCAATTTTGGTGTTGGCGTGTAAGTGTATTATTTTATCTCCTCATTTTCCTCTATATGTGTGCGTGTGTTTCTAAAAAAAAAAGTTTTATGCTTTAACTTTATTTTTGCTTAATTGAGTTTATCTAAGTTTTAAATTTATTCAATTAAAATCTTTTGTCTGATTCTGACAAAATTTTTTTGTTAATAGAAATAATGAATTACAATGTATTTTTATTAATTTTATAAACTGCTTTCAAGTGAGATTTTTTTTTTTCAAATTTTTTTTATTAGTTAATTATGTATTTAACGATAATTTTTTTAACGTAATTGGGTGGAATACATAAATTAAATAAATTTGAAAATTCGAGGACTTAATTAAGTGAAAGTAAAGTTAGAGACCTAAAATGAATTCTAGCCATACTTAGTGGGTGCAATTTGCATTTTAGCCAAAAAATTAAACAACTTTTAAGACCTAAAATACAACAAATCCATGTGTGGGGGCTCAAAAACACAGAAACTAAAAAGAACTAGTATAGTTTTTGATCTGCACAACTAATTTATGAAGAATGCAAGACGGAAATTCATAATGGGACAATTAGATAAATGATTAAGGGCAAAAGGAGTCGAATCACTGCTAACAACTAACAAGAATGGTGCTCCCAAGGGAATTACAAAAAAAAAAAAAAAAAAAAAAGAAAGAGAGAGAGTCGAACTCTCCTATAAAGTTCTTCTCATTTTCTTTCTCCTAGTTTTTCTCTCAATATTTCTAGATCTCCCTTCCCTATTGATCCTCTCCCTTATTTATAGCACCTCTCCTCCTCCAACTGTCCTGCTCTCTAGCCGGATTTTTGGTGTGTGGCCTATGCTATCAGCACACATTTTTGCCATTTTGTGATCATTAGGGCAGGTTTTAAGGTCATCCTCTCTACTCAGGTTAGTCAATTAGTAATTAATGTGGTTAACATTACTCGAGAAGGGTCTTAACTCTTAAATGTGGAGGTGATGGCTGTGTTGGGTTCTGCGTTTTTCTTAACTCATTCCCTTGGTAATCCAATGAAGTGAGGCTACTTTGGTCAGGCGGTTTGTTGTTCCTCGTTAGGGTTGTGCCTCTCAAGAACATGGGCTCCACCAGCGTCTCAGGCTCAGTCCTCGGCTCGATCCTTTCAGAAAGTGTACTGCCATAGAAGGAGTGTCATAACTTGACCTCTTGATTCAAGAAAAAAAAAAGTCATCTTTAATACCTAAAGATATAGAATACAAATCTCAAAATTTTATAAATAAAATAACATAAAAGGGTGAACAAATTTCAAAACCAACGGTATAAAACAGTTTTAGATCCAAAACCAAAGCCCAATAGAAAAAAATAAAAAATAAAAAAGTATAAAACAGTTTAGATCCAAACCCAAAGCCCAACAAAACCGTGATTCAAAAGTAGCAAAAAAAATCACATAAAAATCCAAGTTTTCCCTCATAATATCCAAAACACAAAAATCCTTTGTTAAAATTTTATAAATCGAAGAGAAAAAATTAAAAATAAAAGAAATACTTTTAGGACCCAAAACCCAACAAAATCTTGATGGAAAAAAAAAAGTCTTAGCTCTCTCTTTGTAATATCCAGAAAAAAAAATTCATATATTTTTTTTAATAAAAAAATTCAAGACATACCTCTTGAGCGTTGAAGTGCTTAGAAATTGCACCATTAAATAATTCATTAATTTGATTATATAATAAAGAACAAAAATTATAATATGACACATAATACATCACAAGCTTGAGGAAACTAAAATCAATGAAAAATTGTGGTACATCAGTTGGAATTAGATAAAGTAAAATTTTCTATTATATAATTGGAGTAAATTAATACCTCAAAAGCTAATCCTAAGGAAGAAAAAATGTAGCAAGAAAATTGAAATGAGATGAAGCAACAAAAATGAGGTACAGTTGTTTGCCGTTGCTATTTATCATAGTATATAATTTGCACTTTGCACTTTGCACTTTGCACATCCCCTTTCAAGAGGCATTAAGATATACCATTTGATAACTTCGGACCAAAATACTACAAATGTTATAAGGGTCGCTAGCATCAAGTTCAACATCATGTGTCTAAAACTAAACTTTCGCCAACCTTAACAAGGTAACACTCAATTTTTCATATCAACTCAGTTTCCTATCTATATATCTATCTAAAAGTTGATGTGTAACATTTATAATTTCTATACTCCAGTTGAGCCACATCAATATCCACATTTTTTTTTTCCGATTTTCCTATAATTGTTTTTAACATTTATTTGTTTAATATTTACACTTCTCTAACCTTTCTCCCTCCCTTACATTTTCATCTCCCCACTACTTTTTCAACATTTCTCCCTCCCCTCCCCACTACCTTGTATATTAATATTATTCTTCCTCCTTCCTTTCATCTTCCTTTATTTTTATATCTTCTTATTCACACCCTCTTACTATAAATTTGTCACTATCTCTTCTATTCTATGCATAGTTTTTACTCACAAAAAAAGGGCTCTCTCTCTCTCTCTCTCTCTCTCTCTCTCTCTCTCTCTCTCTCAGACACACAATTTTTTTGTGGATTTTTTAAAATTTTTCTTGCATCTCTGTTTTAGGTTGATGATTGTTTTATATTCTTTAAAACTCTACTTTAGTTTTCTTTTTTAAATTGTTGTTGTTGTTGTTGTTGTTGTTGTGTTTTTTTATTTGTATTCTCTTTAATTGCTAAATATTATCATTTTGCGTTCTAAAGAATTAAGTATAGCATATAAAAATATAATATTATTCTATTACATAGTATGATTTGGATAATTTGGTATTAATTGTAATTGGTATTTATTCTATTACATAGTTTGATTTTTTATAGTGCTCAATTTAGATGTTAAACTATAAGACTTCACTCTTTTTGTTTATTTTTTAATCCTTTGCGGTTGACGAAGTACTCTTAATAGTTGTATTAAAAGTACTCTATAATGCCATTTATTTAAAGAAAAGTAAAAGTTAACCAAACGAAAATAATCGGATGGGTGATAAATTTTAACTTTTGCAATTTTATATTTATTTTTATTATTTTATAAAAATGCACGTATGGAAATTTAATTTTTAAATTTTGCTAATAATTGTTTATTTGATAATATGTTTTAAATAGATGAAATTATAATTTCTACAAAGAAAATAGCCTTAATAGATTATCAACAACAGATTTTTATCCTGATTGGATCAATTAATCATTGTTATGTTTTATTAATTTTTTTTAGTTTACGTTTTTTAGTGTTTTGGATTGTAGGTAGAAAAAATAAGGTTTGAGAAAGTTTGTTTAAAACTAAAAGAATAATTTTCAAATTTTATATTCTTTTTAATGATTCACAAAATGTTACAAATAAATTTTGTTATAAATGAATATTTTCGATAACTTGGTTTTTGAATTTCTGAGAAAAATTGTATTATCTTCATTTTGGTACATTAAAATTTATATTTATGATTTATGATTGTTCCTATATTATATTTATGATTTTTCCTATAATAAATAAAAATATGATTACGAAACGCATTTCTCACTATTAAATTATTTAAAATTGTAATTTTTTTAAAATAAAATCACCATAAAAATAATTATCACACGCAATGCACGGGTTGGCGGCTAGTTCTAATTAATCTTAAGAAATAATTAGACATAAAATTCTAGTGACAGTTAAGTTCATGCTTTCAACAATATCTTAATTGCTTAAATATGAAACTTTTGAATCTATTTAAATAGTAATTGGGGGTATCTCAAAAGTTCCATAACAACTTTTCAAAGCTAAATCACTATAAACCAATCACAGGCAGTACATCAGATGCAAAACTTTGTAGATACTGTTATTTGGTATGGGCTTAGAGATATGGGTTTTGTTGAACTTGGATTTACTTGGCTTTATCAACAGAGGGATGGGTTTCAAATCCGAGAAAGGCTTGACAGAGGATTTGCAACAGTGGATTGGTTAGGTAGATTTCCCTCAGCAAAAATCTTTCACCGTACTTCATTTGTTTCAGACCACTGAATTCTGGTCTTACAGCTTGAGGAGAGAAAAAGGTTAAACGTTATGGCAAGACCTTTCGTTTTGAAGCTATGTGGCTGAAGGATTCTATTTGTGAAGATATTGTTAATTCGGCTTGGGAGGAGGCTTCAACCAAGGGTTCAAATTTTCCTATGGTGAAGTGTTTGAATAACTTTCGCATAAAATCAGACGTGGAATAAATCTGTGTTTGGTCATGTGGGGAATAATTTGACTAGACTTCAAAAACATTTAGAATGGTTTGAACTTCAGAGTGTCGTGCTTGAAGTTATTGCTTCTATGAGGGAGACTGGGGTGGAATTGAACTGCTGGAGAGATAAGGTAGAAGCAATGTGGAACCAGAGATCTAGATTAAGTTGGATTCAGTCAGGTGATAAAAACACAGGCTTTTTCCTTTCTAAAGCATCCACACGGTTCCAAAAAAATTATATTGAGGGAATTATGGGCCCGTATGATAAATGGGTAAAGGATCAAAAAGAAATAGAGAAAGTGGTGCCCAAATACTATTCTGAATTGTTCCATTCTTCTAATCCCACAGATTTTACTGAAATTCTATCTGTTGTTTAGCCTAAAGTTTCAACAACCATGAACTAGATGCTCACAAGGGATTTCCAGAAATCTGAGGTATGTGAAGCCCTTAAACAAACGTATCCTTTAAAAGCACCAAGCCCAAACAGGATGCATCCTTTATTTTTCCAGCATTTTTGGCCTAATATTGGGTGGGTGGTTACTAAAACAGTGTTAGATTTTCTGAATTTTGATATTTGTCCACCTAAATTTAATGATACCTAAATTGTTTTGGTCCAAAAAAAAAAAAAACCCAGAGCGTGTTGCTGACTATCGACCTATAAGCCTTTGTAATGCTGTCTATAAACTTGCTTCCAAAACACTGGCTAATAGGTTGAAAAAGATTTTACCAACAATTATTAGATATAGTCAGGGTGCTTTTGTTCATGGTAGATTAATAACCGATAATTTCTTGGTAACTTTTGCAACAATGCACCACATCAACCAAAAAAAGAGTGGTAAAATTAGGGACATGGTGTTAAAGCTATACATGAGCAAGACTTATGCTTGGGGAGAATGAGTTTTCTTGGATAAAATTATGGAGAAGCTGGGTTTTAGCTCTAGGTGGCATGGTCTTATGATGCAATGTATCTATTCTGTTACTTATTCTATTCATATTAATGGAAACTCTTGTGGTTGTATTGTTCCTTCAATGGGCTTACGTCAAGGAAATCCTTTGTCCCTATATTTATTTCTGATGTGTGCTTAGGGTATACTGCCTTAATTAAAAAATCAGTGCAATGTGGTAATATGCATGGTGTTGCTGCTTGTCGTGATGGCCCTAGATTTCTCATTTATTTTTTGTAGATGATAGTCTTATATTTTGTAAAGCTGGTTTGGAAGAATGTGACTCACTGCAACATGTTTTTTAAGTGTATGAAAAGGCTTCAGGTCAACAGTTGAATAGGTCTAAAACTTCACTCTTCTTTAGTCAAAATACTGAAGATGACATTAAAGAGGAAATCAAGAAGAGATTTGGTGCCCATATTATTCGTCAACATGAGAAATATTTGGGTCTTCCTTCTTTGGTTGGTTGAAATAAAAAGAATACCTTTAATGGTATTAAAGAAAAGTTGGCTAAGAAATTGGTTGGTTGGAAAGAAAGTTGATTTCTAAGGCTGGAAAGGAGGTTGTGATTAAAGCAGTTGCTCAGGCTATTCCAACTTACACTATGAGCTGTTTTAAATTCCTAACTCCATGTGTGATGAATTGACTACTATGATAAAAAAATTCTTGGTGGGGAAACATAAAGGATGAAAGAAAAATGGCTTGGTTGAGTTAGGATAAAATGTGTGTTCCTAAGTCAAGTGGGCGAATGGAGTTCAAGCAATCGTCGCAATTTAATTTGGCGCTCTTAGCAAAACAACGTAGACGAGTTCAAATAGGGCGGAATTCCCTTGTTTATTAGGATTTTAAGGCCAAATATTTTCCAAACTGTGACTTTGTGAATGCATCTTTGGGGAAGAAACCACCATATGTTTGGAAGAGTTTAATGGCTGCTCAAAGAATTGTACAAAGAGGGATCTGTTGGCATGTGGGAAATGGTAGGAAAATCTAGGTTTAGATAGATAAATGGGTGCCTGGCTCTACCTCACATAAAGTAATTTCACCAAGAGTTATATCTCCGTCAGACACTAGAGTTTGTGATTTTATTGATGTTGAAAACAAGTACTGGAATTAGAATCTAATACAATGAACATTTCTACCATTTGAAGCTGAGGAAATTGCAAGAATTCCATGGAGTGCTAGATTACCAGATGACAAACAGGTATAGGCAAAAACTTCCAATCATTTTTTCTAAATAAGAAGTGCTTATAAGGTGGATTTAGAATTAGAATCTGACAAGGAGGTGTGTTCTTATTCTAATGAAAATAACTTGCGTCAGTTTTAGAATAAGTTGTGGTCAGTTCAAATCCCTTACAAAATCATACATTTTGCTTGGAGGGGTGCCCGAGACTTTTTGCCAACTAAGGAAAATTTGGTTTGAAGAAAGGTACTGATTGATAGTGTAAGTGATGAATGTGGTGAGTTACTTAAGTCATCTTTGCATTTGTCTTAGGTGTGTCCAAAAGCTCGAGAAACCTGGGACTGTTCATCTTTTTGTAACCTGATGACATCAACTTTTGTGCGGAGTTTCTTTGATTTTCTATGGAATATTTTGAAGGAATCTCAATGGGGTATGGAGGAAACTGGTCTTGCTATTACAATTGCTTAGGCTTTACAGATAAATAATAATGATGTTCTTCATGGGAAAGAAAGGAGATCTGGTCTGTAGTTAGTCAATTGGTGTAAGCGCTATCTAGAAGGGTATTGGGCTGCAAATTCCATCCCACTGAAACAATACCTCAACTGGAAATTAGTTGGACTCCACCTACCTCTCCATCATACAAAATCAATGTGGATGCTACAATATTTTTGACTCAAAAGAATGATGGTGTTAGGGTTATTGTTCGTGATCATTTGGGGAATTTTATTGGAGGTTTGAGTAAGAAGATTCATGCTCCATTGGGAACTACTGAGGCTAAAGCGAAAGCATTCGAAGCTGGGGTCATTTTTGCTAAGGAAACGAGAATCAAAGACTTTGTACTGGAAGGAGATTAGTTGGTTATTGTTCAAACCATCAAGGAATATTTTCATGCCCCTTCCTCTATTTCCCCATTGATTTCTGGGATGCTGGCAGAATGTCATGAATTTAGGAATGTAGTGTTCTCTCGTGCGAGGCAACAAGGAAATAAGCCTGCCCATGTGTTAGCTAAATAAGCTTTTGGCTTGGCTGATTTCTCTACTTAGATAGAGGAGTGTCCTTGTTTCTTGGAACAAGCTCTCATCCATGATATTTCTATATTGTCTTCTTAATGAATAAAATTTCAGTCTTTTCATTAAAAAAAAATTGTTTAAGAGGAGGAATGACTATCAAAACCTGCTTAATCACATGTGGGCTAAGTCTAGTTTCCCTTTTCTTTCCCTACAAGATAATAATTTTCATCTTTTATAATTCGAAATTGCTAGATTTTTAATGACAAAAATATCTAAAGATGTGATGATTTGTGCATTTTTCAGTGAAATAATTTTGTATATAAATTGCATCACACCCCTAGGTAATCTTGTGACTAAAAAATGTAGCGATAAAAAAAAAATTACCTTTTAGAAAAAAAATTTGTAAAAGTTGGATTTGGGATAAAAAAAAAATGAAATCAATTTATTGGGGCTAGCCAATTTCTTACAAACTTACCCACTTGCCTAAGGTTTTGGAGGTGTAAAAAGGTGGAAAAAAGGACTGAAATTTTTGTTTGGAGAGAGATTTTATAAAGAAAAAAAAGGGGAGAAAACTATTCCTAAAGAAATTGATACGAGAGAGAGAGAGAGAGAGAGAGAGAGAGAGAGAGAGAGAGAGAAAGAGGAGAATTTTTGGAATTTTTGTGCATGAAATTGCTAAAATGAGGTGGGTCTATTTATAGGAATATGAGGGAACAAGTGAAGGTGTTGCTGGAACACCTTCGCATAGCTACTTGGCACTAGGCGGCTATGTGATGGTGTTCTAGCAACCAAAGTTTTGAATTCCATTTTGGAGCCATTCCAGATTGGCTATGGGAACCAAAGTATGTTTTAAACAATGCATTAACATGCCTTGGATAATTGGGTGATTATTACAATATTTTTTTTCTTATATTATTTTCTATAAGTTTTTTATTATTCTCTCTCGCATTCTCTCTTGCAAAGTGGTTATTCTCTCTCTTTCTCTTCATTTTTTATTCTTTCTTACGACTCTACTTTATATTGATGAATCATTATGATTTTTAAAACTGTATTCAGTCCACTTTAGTTTGATTGGGTCTATTTGGTCTACTTCGATCAATTTAACCCAATTAAGTCTATGGCCGCTTTAGTCTATTTAGTCTATTTAGTCCATTTCAGATCATTCCAGTCCAATTTAGTGTATCTACAGAAGAATGACAAAATACGAGTATGGGTTGAGAGTACTATTAATTATTTGAGTTATATCAATTGTAACTATATGATAAATTTTGGTTATTATAATAATCTCCTTAAGAGAATGAGAATTTGAATAATAACTTTAAAACTTAAAAATTTTAATTGTACCAAAAGAAATTAGAAAAATATTATACATATAAAAATAGTTAGAAAAATATGACCATTTCATAAAAGAAAAATATAATGAAAAACATAATAATTATAAAATTATATTTTAGTAAAAATAGAATGATGAAAATTACCATTTGAAATTGTTTAAGAGGAGGAAGGACTATCAAAACTTGCCTAATCACATGTGTGTCAAGTCTAATTTCTCATTTTTTCCCTACAATGTAATAATTTTCATTTTTAATAATTTGAGGTTGCTAGATTTTTAATGACAAAAATACCTAAGGATGTGATGATTTGTGCATTTTTTTTTTTTTGGTGAAATAATTTTGTATATAAATCGCATCAAACCCTGAGGTAATTTTGTGATTGAAAAACGCAAATTCGGCTAGTCATCACCTAGAAACACAGGTTCTTGCGGAAGCCACTTATGGGTTGAAACTAAAATATTCCTTCCACCCCCTACCTTCCAAATAGATCCTTCAGAGATAATATCCCTTGCTGCTAGCAAACTCCTCCAAACATAAGATGGATTATTGCCAAGTGCTGCATCCATAAAAGAGCAATTGGGAAAATACCTTGCTTTATAAACCCTGTAGAACAAAGAATGTGTATTAAGTATCAACCTCTAGGCTTGTTTATCTAGTAAAGCTAAATTAAAAGCTTGAATGTCCCAAAAACCCATGCCTCCACTCTTCTTTGACATACAAAGCTTGTTCCATTTTATCCAATGGATCTTTGTTCTCCTCCTTTGTCTAGCCCCACCAATATTTAGCTAAGGTAGAGTTAATAGAATCGCATACAACCTTTGGGATTCGGAAAATATCCAGAGAGTAGATAGGGATTGCTTGAGCAACTACTTTAATCAGAATTTCCCTACCTACTTTAGAGATTTTTTTTTTTTTTCCATCCCAACACTTGCTTTGTAAATTTTCTCACAAAAATCTTTAAAAGTATTCAACTTAGATTTACCCCCCACCATAGGAAGCCCAAGATATTTTTCACAATTCTTCATCACTCTTGCCCCCATTAATGTTTGAATGTGCTCTTTGACTTCTTGTTTTGTGTTTCTACTAAAAAAGATAGACGTTTTGTGTCTATTAATTGCTTGACTCGATGCTGACTCATAACAACCAAGTAAATGAAGGAGGTGATGGCATTCATCCACAGTAGCTTGACAAAAGATAAAACTATCATCAGTAAAAAATAGATGAGAGATACAAACCCCATTAGGACACAACAATATACCATGCAAGTATTGTGATTCCACTACTTTTCTAAGCAAAGCTGAAAGTCCCTCCGCACAAAGCAAGAAAAGATATGGAGATAATGGATCCCCTTGCTTTATACCCCATGATGGCTTAATAAAACCCTTAGGATCTCCATTAATAAGCACAAAATAGGAGGCAGTACATACTATTTCCATGGCTAACTGGACCTAATGTTGATCAAGACCTAATTTAAGCACGATCTGTCTAAGAAAACTCCACTCAACACAGTCATAAGCCTTACTAATGTCAAGTTTTACAGCCATCTGACCTTTCTTCCCAGTCCTTTTATGCCTCATATTATGCAATATTTCAAAAGCTACAGTAGTGTGATCAATAATTAACCGGTTAGGGACAAAAGCATTCTGTGAATTTGAAATAACATTAGGCAAAATGAGTTTTAGCTGATTTCCTTGCACCTTAGAAACAATCCTTGAAACAACATTAGCAAGGCTGATCAGCCTAAAGTCAGGAACACATCTTGGATCATTCTTCTTAGGTATAAGTACAATATGAGTATAATTCATTTTATGTAGAAAATGACCAAATTTCAACACAAATAACACTGCAGCAGTAATATCATGTCCAACTATATGCCAATATTTTTTAAAAAAGAAAGGTGACATACCATCTGGTCCAGGAGATTTTGATAGATGCATTTGGAAGAGTGCTTACTTTACCTCATCAGGAGTATAAGGTTGAAGGAGTGTGTTGTTCATATCTAGTGTAACTACCATATCCACTGAGTCTTAAACCGGCTCCATACCAACTGGATTAGCTGTGGTGAATAGCTTTTGAAAATAAGACTCTGCCACCCTCTCTTTATCATCTTCAGAAGTGCACCATCTTCCATCATCATCCTCAAACCCAACAATATGGTTCTTCCTTCGTCTCTGACTAGCTCTTTGATGAGAATATTTTGTATTCTTATCACCCGTAGGTAACCAAATGGCTCTAGACCTCTACCTCTAAAATAATTCATCCTTGAATAGAAAGGCATTTATTTCATCTCGTACCTTTTGTATCAGAGAAAGATTTTCA
This sequence comes from Castanopsis chinensis, assembly GCA_032878915.1. NCBI lineage: Eukaryota > Viridiplantae > Streptophyta > Magnoliopsida > Fagales > Fagaceae > Castanopsis > Castanopsis chinensis. The sequence goes on from JAVQMG010000122.1 coordinate 20,702,961, forward strand.
GGATTATTCATACTAATGAGAAGCTCTAACTTATTATATTTTTCATCCAAAAGTGCCTTTAAATTGCCGAGGGTTCTACTCCATTCAACCAATGCCATGTGACATCTCTTTATTTTATTGAACAACTTGTACATTGGGCTCCCTGCTTCCATGGATGCATTCCAAGCTTCCAAAATAATTAATTAACACTCTGGGTGGGTAGACCATTTTTCTTTGAATCTCTTTGGAATCTTCTTTCTTCTAGTCATTGGGTTAGTCACTTGAGTTAAAAGCAAAATCAGGTTGTGGTCCGAGTAAGTAGCTTGGATATGTTTCACTTTAGCTAGTGGGAACAAATCTCTCCATTCAAGAGTAGCATAAGCATGAACCAACCTTTCATGTACAAAATCTTCACAACGTCATCCATTCCTTCAAGTAAAAATGTTTCCCTGAAAACTAAGTTCACTCAGACCACACTGTGCCAATGTTGTCCTAAAGTCCTCCATAGGCCTGAATGGCCTTGGAATTCTACCCTGCTTCTCATTGGAATTCAGAATTTCATTATAATCCCCTATGCATAACCACAGCAAGGAATCTCTGGAATGTAAATGCCTCAAATAACTCCAAGATTCATGTTTACGATGCTCCTCCAATCTTCCATAAAATCTAGTGAGTCTCCATGGAGAATTCAAATTAGTCATGATACAAGCATCTATGTGATTTAAGGAGTAGTTTTGAATTTCCAGTGATACCTTTCCCTTCCAAAGCATGGCTAATCCTCCAGCTCTATGAACACACGATACTACAAGCATTTAATCATATTTCAAATCCGCCTGAGTCTTCCTCATCTCATCCACAGTTTGTTTTGTCTCCATCAAAAACAAAACATTGGGACCTCTTTCCCTCACCAAGTGAGAGAGTACAGTAGCTACTCGGACGATCCTAAGCCGCTGACAGTTCCAACTTAAGATATTCATTGCGTTCGATAGGGCTAATCACCAGCCTCCTCCATTGTGGAAGCTGGATCTTGAACCTAACCCTTGGTTTTATTCCTCACATCTATACTATCATTGTTTGTGTCCTTTACATTCTTGCACTATTTCTCTCCCACTACATCAATTATGTGGTCACCCTCTGCCGTAATTGATTTCAATGGATTTTTCTCCTTTTTAACCACCCTTTTCCATTTACGTACGTTTGCAATGCTTTGATCATCCTCACATGAGAGTGCACATGATAGATTGGTTGGATGAGTTTCAAGGACAGGTGGATCACATTTCAATTCCACATTTTTTGCTTCATACGTGATAGGCACTAAAATCATATTAGTATCGTGATTTTCCTCAATCTCTTCCCTTGCAGTATATACTTTGGTTACCTGAGTAGTAGTAGGTGACTCAATTTGAAAAGGAATGGAAGTTTGTCCATCCTTAAATCCCTAATTATCAGGAATCAGTTTCTCCACAATTTCCATCTCCATAATATTTGGGTTTCCATTTGAATTCTCAACCGCCAAAATGCGTGCCTGTTAACAATTTCCTATTCTGATTTGCCTCTGTTTCCTCCATGCTCCTTGGTGGCAGACTGGTTGTCTTCCTCCCCCTAACATCCCTTCGTCTACGGAAACCTGCTCAGAGCCGCTCCCTATATTGTCTCTCTTCACCTATCATTGATATCGGCCTAGTACAAGTTTTTATTTCATGTCCTAATATTCCATAGTTGAAACGAAGCCCTTGTAGATGCTCATATTGAAAAGCAACCCAGACTTTATCACCTTCATGGCTCAAAATAGGAGCACCCCTACAAAGTGGTTTAGACAATGGCACCTCCACACTGACTCGAAGAAAACGAACCTGATCTAATGCAATAGCCTTGCAATCCACCTCCAATACATTTCCAATACCTCCTCCAATGTCCCTACCCGTTTCCACATTCACGAGATCAAATGGTAATTCCCAAACCTATACCCAAAAAGGAATGTGCGTAAAATTTACTGAGTACGCTGTCATCCCTTTCTCCCATCGACAAAGCAATAAAATATGTCCATCAAAACTCCAAGGACCATTGTTAAGAACCCACTCAATCTGACTATCCATAGTGAACTTAAATTCAAACAAACCTTCTCCAACATCAGAAATCCTAAGATCCTAACCAAACTTCCATACAGACCTTAATAGGCTCTTTGCCGCCCTACTGTTAATCGATTTAGTTATAAGAAAATGACCAATTAAACTTAAGGAGCACTCTTCTAGAGCCTTTTCAAGATAATCAAAGTACACCTTGATAATTTCGCCTTCTTCCAATGTCAAACTTATGCGATGTAACCGTTCTATACAATCGGATTCCATGGTAATAGCACAAAAGAGAAGCAGTTCACAAGGAAAAAACACCAAAACAGAGGAAACAGAAATTCAAATTGATAATGAGGATGCAACTCTTGATACAGAGTAGAAAGGCCTCACACAAAGTTGAGAGGAAAAATCCTTACGATAGGAGAAGTACCTTAGTGTTTCTTTGGGAATGTCCCTTAGCAAGGAATGTATGGGCACTTTGCCAAGGGAAAATCCTAAAAATGTTCAAATGCAGCACCAGGCTTCTTTGCACTCTTCAGGATGATGGCAAATAGGCTTACATAGATGGAGTTGGACAGATGGGCTACGATTTCGTGGGCATTATGGAATGCTAGAAATAAATTCTATTTCGAGAAGGTCCAACAACATCCTAAAGCTATATTGGAAGGGCCAATTGGCTACTTGGAAGAGTATCAAAGATTATATACACCAATGGGGAATCATTAATAATGTTTTTTGAACCTAGTTATAATTTGTTGTATGTTGTTCTTTTATTTAGTGTAGTTCTCTTACAGTTCTAAAATTATGCACATGTGCTGTGAAATTGGAAGGGGCAATTGGCAACTTGGAAGAGTATTATAGATTATGTGCAGTAATGGGGGTTTTTTTTTTTAACCTTGTTATAATTTGTTGAAGGCTGTTCTGGTATTTGATGTACTTCTCCAACAGCTCAGAAATTATGCACATGTGCTGTGAAATTGAAAGGGGCAATTGGCTTGGAAGAGTATTAAAGATTATGTGTAGTAATGGGGTTTTTTTGTATGCTGGTTTGGTATTTAGCAGTTCTGAAATTCTGCACATGTGCTGTGATATTGGAAGGGGCAATGGAGAACCATTAATTCTGTTTTGAATATTGTTATAATTTGTTGTATGTCGTTCTAGTATTTGTTATTCTGATGTATTTCTCTCTAGTAGGCTTGGAGTTTATGCACCTGTGCTATAATATTGGAAGGGGCAATGGAGAACCATTAATTCTGTTTTGAATATTGATATAATTTGTTGTATGTTGTTCTTTTATTTGTTATTCTGATGTATTTCTCTCTAGTAGGCTTGGAGTTTATGCGCCTGTGCTATGATGGCCATGGTGCTATACCTTTATACTTGCCTTATATAAATAAAAGTTCTATCTTTATCTCAACAAAAAAAAAAAAAAAATGAAATCAACTTATTGGGGCATGTGGCAGTTTTTTAAAATATATTACATTATTTTGTATATAAATCGTATCACACATCCTAACGGCTCTCTCATTCTCTCTCCCAAATCCCCAAATTTGAAATCCCAGAGTTCTCTCTCTCTCTCTCTCTCTCTCTCTCTCAAATTCCCAATTATTGATATGCTCATTCTTCAAAAACAAAAACAAAAAAAAAGACCCTACTGGTGGTAGATGTCTGTATCTCAAATCCTACGCGCACCTTAGGTTACGAGTGCCAGTACTGGTGGTCTAAGTCTGGCAGGGGAACGGACGATGGTGGGAAAATGATGGTGATAGCCAACCGTACAAACTCTATCTCCTTATCTCCATATCACAAGCCTTTTTTTTCCTTCTCTATCTTTGTATCACAAGCCTAATTGTACTTTAACTGGTTTTTTTTTTTTTATATATATACTAACAAACTATCAAATGGTGTTAAGATTGTGAAACAATATAACTTATCGCTTGTTAATTGTGAATGTGGTAGATTTTTAGATAGGCCCTTTTTCCTACGTGGCAGTATATCCTTAATTGCAGGAAAGACTTTCACTTTTATATATAGTATTAGATTAGATATAGATTATAAAGAATTAAATATAGCATATAAAAATATAATATTATTCTATTAAATAACATGATTTGGATAATTTGGTATTTGTTGTAATTTGGTATTTATTCTATTACATAGCATGATTTTTTATAGTGCTCAATTTAGATGTTAAACTATGAGACTTTACTAATTTTTGTTTATTTTTTAATCCTTTGTGGTGGACAAAGTACTCTTAATAGTTGCATTGAAAGTGCTCTATGATGCCATTTATTTTTATTTTTATTTTTTAAAAAAAGCAAAAGGTAGCCAAATGAAAATAATCGGATGGGTGACAAATTTTAGTTTTTGCAATTTTATTTTAATTATTATTATTATTTTATAACAATGCATATTTACAAATTTTAATTCTTCGATTTTGCTAATAATTGTTTATCTGATAATATGTTTTGGGTGAACGAAATTACAATTTTTGCAAAGAAAATAACTTTAATAGATTATCAACAGCAAATTGTTTTTCTAATTGGTTCAATTAATCATTGTTAAGTTTTATTAATTTTTTTAGTTACGTTTTTCGGTATTTTGGATTGTAGGTAGAAAAAATAAGATTTGAAAAAGTTTGTTTAAAACTAAAAAGAATAATTTCCAAATTTTATGTTTTTTTTAATGATTCACAAAATGTTATACATAAATTTTATTAAAAAAAATGAATATTTTTGTTAACTTGCCTTTTGAATTTCTAAGAAAATTGTATTGTTTTCATTTTAGCACGACAAAATTTATATTTATAATTTATGGCTATTTCTATATTACATTTATGAGTATTCCTATAATAAATAAAAAATATGATTACAAAATATGTTACTCTTATTACATTAGTGTAAATAGTAAAAAAAATTAATAAAAATACCATAAAAATAATAATCACTCACAACGCACTGGTTTGAGGCTAGTTCATCTAATTTGTGAAACAACTACCAATATTTCCCATGCATGCCATTATTAATGATTATAATAAATCAATATTAAATTTTTTTAATATTGGAGATTGGTTACATCAATAATCATGTAAAAGAATTTTTTTAAATAATGTAACTAAGCAATTAAATACCAAGCAAGCACAAATAAGAATATTTTGTATCCATATAAAAGAATGGATAAATAAACCCAAACAACCTCACCCACATCTACGGTATCAACCCTCCCCAAAATGGCCCATTCATTCTTCCATCACTGCAAAGAGGAAATCCTCTGTACATAAATACATCAATAACAAAACAGAATATCAAAACTAAATCTCCACAAACCATAACATAACAAATAATCTAAAATAAAATTAGAAACAAAAAATATATAGCAGCAAAACGTTCAATCCTATTCTAATAGGATCCCAAAAATACCTTCAAGATTAGTTACATATATAAATGTTTAAACTCCGTTTCTTTGCAATTAAAAACCAAAACTATTTTCTTTTGTTGTTGTAATTTCTGCAATCTATAATGTGAAATAACAAAAGAAAATATAATTGAAAAGGGCTTGTTGGCAAAAAAATCAAAACAAAGCTAAAAATCCAAATACCTTAGTATAAACCAATCCAACCAAAATACCCAAAATTAAGTCATATTTCATACCTAAATGGCTAAATCTAGAAAGAAAGAATAAAAAAAACCTACCAAATCTAAGGTCAATTACGGTGTTGATGATACTTGATTGTGTGCCTACGGTTCTATGTGTGCTTACAGGCTGTATCTACCTATGGTTCCGGTGGACTGCGTCCTGTTGAGTGAATGGACAATGGCGGAAAAAACTGACAGTGATGGCAGGCTTAGATATTTCTCTTTTGGCCGCTTAGCAACTTTGTCTCTCTATCTTTGTAGCTCTGTAGAAGCCTGGATTGTCTTACATTCTGACACAATTGGCAGACAGATTTCTCAGATTTTCGCTCTCTACTCAGCGCCTTCTCTGTTTAATAGATTATCTAGGTATGGGTTTGCAAATCATTTTTGAACATTTTATAGATTAATGGCCTGTTTGGAAGTTTAGAGAGGGAGGAGAGTAGAGGGGAGGAGAGTAGTGGAGAGGAGAGTAGAGGTGAATAGTTACCCTCCACCCTGTTTGGATTTAAAATTAGTAAGAGAGAAAGGAGTAGTTTGTCATTTTTCTTGTTTGGATATTTTAAAAATTAAGATGAAAATGAGAGAAAATAATTTAAATAGACAATTACCCCTATTTGAATTTTTTTTAATCTAATCAATAAAGCAAAATCTTTTTTCTTTTTTTCTTTTTTCTGTTCTTTCGCTGTTTGGATGCCAAGAAAAAAGAAAAATTTGTATGCCTTGTCCATCTAACACCACTCTCTTTTCTAAGAAGTTGGGGAATTAAAATGGACCATCGCCAGATCTTCCTCTCCATCAAGCTCCGCAGCGGTTGAGCTTGACGACGGTGCTGACGACGGAGGACTGACAGAATCCAAACAAGTTGTGGGTCATAAATACCCATGCTTTCTTCCATCACCGAAAACCCAAATCGCCCGCTCTTTTCTCTTTTCTTCAAGTCGAGGACGTCAGACAAAAGTAAATTTCCACCCATGATTTCGACGAAGATGAACGCCGACTCGTTTGGATCTGAGATGGAATCAGAATCAGATTTGGAAGAGAGTGGTTTTGGTGGCGTCGGGATCACTGGTGAGGTTCTGGCTTTCGCGAGGAATATCGGGATGCATCCAGACCTCAATGACGACGCCTTCGACACCGGCGACTGATAAAGCTTTGAACGACTGTGCCATGGCCTTGCAACGCCGGACTTGGCCGCAGGTACAAACGGAGTCGACTGGGAGAGTGACGAACACCGGCGATCCTAGCCTCCGGCGTTGTGGCGAGGAAAATTTGTGGTAGAGCTCATACTGGATGTGTTCACTTCCGCCTCTGTTGTCCGGAGAGATGAAGCTGCTGGTGCCGGAAGGTTTGGAGGAGTTGAAGCTGAGATTCCATTTTTTTTTCTTTCCCCTTAAATTTTCTCAGAAAACAAACAATAATTTTTTATATACACGGTATGTAATTTTGTTAATTTAAAAAGGATAAGTTGGAAAATTTATTTAGTCAAAAATTTATTTGTTTTACTCTCCCTCCAAATCTCTCCAATTTGGAAGAATTAAAAATGAGAGATTAGAGAGAGTTGAAATCCCTCCAAACCCCTCCAAACTCCTCCCTTAAAAAACTCCCAAACAAGGTAATTGAACTACTCTCACACCCTCTACTCTACTCCCCCTCCTTTTTTTAACTCCCAAACAGGCCATAAAGGATACTAAACCGATGCAGTGTTTTAGTGAAACTGTAATTCCTTTCTCGCTTTTTTAAGAGTAGTCAAATGGTATAACGATCAGCTTTTGCATCTTTTTTACTATCAACGTGGCAGATTTTTAAGTGGGATTTTTCCTACATGGCTACAGTCTTAATTGCAGAAAAAGGATTCTGCTTTCATATATAGTATATGATAATATTGATATGAACAGTTCATACCAAAAAAAAATTCTGCTAGTTAAGCTAACCAGTCTCATTGGAACTAATTAATCATGAAAGAACTAACATCGGCAAAACTTAAAAAATAATTATTACAAAAAAATGTAAATTACAAAGTCAAAAATTTTCAAGTAAAATGAAACAGATTACAGTTTGTGGGCCTATGACTTTGCTCCTATGTCAAAGTTGAGCATTAACATTTACTAAATTGCTAACATACTACTACACTTGAAGAGATAAGTACAGCAATGATTTAATTGTCCATGATTATGAGTAAAAAAGGGGTCCCTCTACAGCTGCCTCCATAGGCAGTCCATGAAAATCTGCTTTCATCTTGATATTTCTCGAGTCAATATAATTATGATTTCTTCTTTTTGTTTGATTTGGAACCATGATCATCTTTACTTCTCTTTTTCCCACTCTTATGACTTTCTTTCTGATTTCCATGCTTCTCATTTTTATTTCTACCGGATTTCACACTAACAAGACCACCTGACGGTACTTTACCTCCATTTTGCAAAGCATTCTCAAAATCAGCATCTCTGTCCACAATGGCAAACTGTTGCAGTAACTCAGGATTCAATGAACCCTCCATCTTGGATTTCATCTCATCCTATTAATGGACCAAGTAAGCTTCAGCTCTTTCAGAAATGAGGGGTAGAAAGAGAGGAGAGAGATGATGGGGAGGAAACAGAACGTCAATGTACAAAGAAATTTTAAATACCTCTACTTGCTTTGCTGCATTCTTGAGATCCTCGTCCACAGAGATACTGTGAGGTTCCATCACAATCTGAAAGCAATGCCAACAAACAGGAGTTGCAATATCACTATGGAAGTACACACAATATATAGAAATGGACTGAAAAATGTGGCAATTATCTGTCCTTGCTAATGATGCAGACAAGAAAAACAACAATTTTTATGTACCAACTGACAATTAATAAGTTATTCCCTTGGACCATAGCTATAGAAATTTAAATAGACAATTCCCATGAATCCAGGTACCCAGTTAGGCCTATTACCGAAGCATCTACCCGCAAGAATTTAAAAGATAACACTTACTAGTACCATAAATTATAGATTGAGCGCCCTACCCGGGGGCTGGAGTAGCTTAGTTAACCCCTATTTTTCTTTAACCAAAAAAAAAAAATTATAGATAGACTTAGATGAGAAAGAAGGAACTGCACTTTCATGTCCTAAATCTTGGAAATACTTCCTCAGTAGCTCAACTTACTTCTTTTAGTCGAGGCAGGGTTGACTCAATCTCTTTGGAAGAAATACCGTACAAATATTTGTAGAACTTTTTCATAACTTTTATAAACAGTGACATTATCTGTTCTCTTTCTAGCTTCATCTGTCCCTGTAAAATAAGAGTTTAAGCAAACATGACTCCATCCATAGATGCTGATAAGAATAAATTAAAAACCAAGATGTCGAAAAATGCAATATTAGAGAAGAGTGTCTCCTCTACTTGAATATCCAATCAAGTGTGTAAAGTAAGACGAGAGTAGAACGGCAAGACTCGTGCACAACAATATGCTTAGGAGAATCATATATTCAATAAATGACTACATCATCCAAGTTGAGAAACAAACCTCAAGATAAGAAAAGCTATGGCCTTGCAAGCCAATGCAGAGCAAAACAGAGGCCTGTGCATATGACAATGTAACTGGAAGTTTCTCTTCGAAATATAGATGTGCAAGAATTGGAACAAGATCAAAAATCTGTACAATAAAACACTGATTAGCAACATAGGCAGTAGAAGGGGTTTACATAGAAAATTTTCACAATTTGAAATATTATGGGTTAATAGTCTCAATTTCTTAAGGGAAGTCTTATTTATCAAATTGGCCAAAGCAGTAATCCACCATTCATATACATGGTATACATCAGACTTCTCCATCTAGATATTTTGATAAACTAATGCCACAAACAGAGAACCAATAGAGCATATAATTAATGTGTAGCAAGGACCAATCTACTGGAGGCTTGGCAGGTGGTGATATGGGCAGTGGAGAGAGTAGATTATGTACAGTTCTTTTAAACCTCACTTTTCTAGATACATCTATATTTTTTACACAGGAAATAAGCTCATACTAACATGCTATTCAAATTATATTTTAAGCAAAATAAGTTATCCGAAACAAATTTTTAATTGTATGAGTGATTTCTTTAATGGTCTAATGAGTTGTAAAACCATTATTTTTCTTTTTTTTTTGATAGGTAAGTTGTAAAACTGTTATTACACATTGAATTAAAAAACATTTCGATGGTTATATGATAGGTAATGATTCCAATGTTGTCAATACCAAACCAGTAGTTGCTTCAGATTGATCAAGGAAATGAAGTACTAGTGTACAATTTTAGGACTGCCGCTATTTTTAATATTTACGCACACATATTTATAAACTTAATATACACACATATTTTCTCAAATAAATATATTTATTTGAAGTTAGAATTTATAACCCATTTCCCTAGCCTGAACAAGTTCTCTACCACCCTTCATCCAAAAAACATTCTACCAAGTTAAATTCATGTGGAACGGAAACCAGAGTAAACTTTAAAATAACATAACTCAAGTAAATTTTACACTAAGCTAACCATCCGACACAGACCTAAAGAAAACAAAAGGTAAAAAAGGTTGTCACGTAGGTTGTCGGGTGGCTGGAGAAACAAAGAAACTTGAAGAAGGAGAGGAGGCCCAGAGGAAGAGGAGGAGAGTAGCAAAACAAGGATTCGGTACAATAAAAAGAGGAAGAAGGCAACGTTGGTACTGGGCTAAATTAGGTTTACCAGGCCAAATTTCTGGCACAGGTCAAAATAGTCAATATAGACCAAAACAGTCCTGTGTGTAAACCAATACATATCCAAGGAGGTAAGCATACCAGATTGGTAGTTAGTGCAAGAAATTCTGGCCATACCAGCCACTATGGTGAGGTATTGATAACTTTGATTGATTCTTCAAATCAGTAACAAGGAAACTTTGTAGTATCAGAGAATATGGTGATTTTGAAATAAATAGAAAAAGAAGAATGATGCTTGAAAAGATGGAAAGAACAGAGAAGCTCCGGAGGCAACGTGTTTTTAAAGCCTCTTATATATAGGACACAGAAGAGAAAATGGTATTGAGGAAGAGAGAAAATTGTAATTGGGTTGGATCCCAGGGATTGTTCATTTGTTTGTGATTGGCAATACTGCGGATTGCCAACAATTACTGGAAGACAAAGCCACTAACAAAGATAGAAGGACAACTTTAATGCATAATAGTTGCTCCTAACTATTGTCTAGAGATCTTACCAAATGAAATCCAGCAAGATTGTTGGTATAAGCTTCCAGTCGCTTCATATCATGTGGTGACAACAATTCTTTAAACGAACTCAAAATTCCATTTGATGTGGAAAGTGTAGGTTCCAGCTCCATGAAATTGATCTTTGGATCCAGGATGCTGAAAAATTATCAGTAGCATAAGCATATTTGAAAATGAACAAACATCTGAAAAGGGTGAATTTGCAAATACCAACCTCATGGCAAGCTTATACTCCATTTCACGAAAACTAAGATGCAATAATCTAGTAAATCTTCGCCTGAAATCTAGTGATGAAAAAAATTATCAAGCTATGAACTGAATACATACTAATAAAAACATAAACATCAGTACATGATTCTTAGAAAGAGTGCCTACCTTGGTAAAATGGACCAAAAAAGCCCCATTTATCCAATTTACTATCTTCAATATCATCATTGTTCAAAGGTTTAATAACCATACATGTATGCTCACCAGTCACAGTACTCTATATCATCAAAAAAATAAATTCACATTACCACTAAATCCTTCATATTTGAATACAGTGTTCATGTAATCCAAGCAGAAAGGAACACTCCAAAAACAAAATTAGATTATCTTAACTGGAATCTGGCCAATGTAGAATGGAGCAAATCTATGTTTCCTCCAAAAGCGGAAAAGGTCCAGGGTAAGCCCAAAGGATACACCAATGAAATGTAGATTTTCAGGTTTCCTTTCACGAACATGAACTAGCAAAGGGGGAAGATTAGTTCTAGGTTTTAAATTTTCTTCTAGCAATGAAGCCTGCAAGTACGGTAATATTGAAGTCAGAAAATAACAAAATGTACTGTAAAACATATGGTTCCAAATAACTAGTTTAAATACTTATTATTTCCAAATAATTATTGAACTTATGTTGAAAATTCTTTGAGACTCATAAAGTAGTTTGCTTTGAAACTAAGGGAAAGAAAATTGAACCACTTAAGTTTGGACTTTTGAATTCAAATTGGTATGATCACATATAATGAATTGAAGGCCACTCAACATGTACAATAATCAAATAACTAATCATCCACCGAAGATGAAGAATTCTGAAGTCACTCAAATTGACCGTTCAGTACCAAGCAAGTATGAGTTAATGGGAGAAAAAACAATATGAAACATTAAAGATTACACCATACATAGAAATCATTTACACAATACTCTGAACTAAGCATCATTTTATTTTATTTTTTAAATGAAATAGATAATTTTAAATTATATGGGATTGAACCTTCTCTGCAGCTTCAGTAACTTTGACATGTGGAGTCTCAGTAACATTTTCCACATCCAATTCAGAAATAGGAGTAAGCTGCCCTTCAAAGTACCTGCAGAAAGTTAATGCAAATGCCTTTCATTAAGAGTCTTAAAAGAGTAAATATGTCCCAAAATGTTCCAAAGCAAACACTCAGTTTAAATGTCTTATTAAGACACACCTTCACTTGCTCCAAGTGCAGAGAAAATTTTAGAAATCCCATATTATAAAAATAACATGAATTTCCCAAAGATAATAAGATCCATGAATGTAAACAGATCTATTAGTTTAAAAATCATACCTGGAAGTGTTTCTTCATTAGGAATTTTCACTTTTTTTATGAACCAGGTTGAGCAATGAGTTATACACTAAAATCATTATCTTCCAAACAATGAAAGTGAACACACAACTCATGTTCCAAATTCCTTTTTTATTTTAGCAAGTAGTAAGAGATTTTGAAAGAAATATGGAAATCCTTATGTACCAATTCATTTAATTTCCTCACTTCAAGACCCATCCTCGAGCTCAGATCTTTAATTTGCAAGCCACATACGCTAAATCATAGTGGCACTTATATAGCTTTGTTTGCAGGTTTGGAGCAACAAAATAAGTATGGTAGGAAGAGAAGCTTACATAATGACCAACCACAAACATTATACATAACATCTCATGCATCATGACTAATAGAAAAGTATCCTGAACATGATCAAGGACTACAGAAACAACTTTTCTCCTATTTCATTCTATACATGTAAAGTAAATGAGCATCATTCATACTCTTCCAACATCTTCCAGGATAATAACACAGGTAGGAACTCAAACATTACATACCTTGCTAAAAGCTCCACAGCTTGTGAACCATATCCAGACTGCAATAGATAAACACAAATAAATATATTGATATAAAAGTACAATGAGACAAGAATGTGGAAGAACCAACACCATTTCCCATGTTTTATAAAAGGACTTACCCTCATGACACCTGGATGGGTAGCAATGCGTACAATGCGAGCTCCTGATAGACCAGGGAAAACGGTATCCTGGAATTGCTCACAGAATTTCCATGGTATTTGGTCTCCAGAAGGTTGATAACCATCACTAAGACTTTTAATCGCAGATTTACGAGAAATTTGTCCCTCAAGACAGACCTGTAGATATGATAGAAAAATGACCATGTTAAGCATCAAACAATAAGAAAACCTTTCACACTTAGCAAAAGTTAGAAAGTCTTTCATTAAGAATAAAAAGGTAAATCTAAAAGCTTTTTGCTTGTAGTCAAAGCACTATTCTTATGTTGTGCTACACTACACAAACATATCTCCGACTACATATCAAAACCTACGAGATAACATCTAGAAGAAGAAACATAAGCTGAAGGGACCAGAGCAATCCACCAGATTACTCTTTGGAGACAAACCAGGGATGCCATTCTCTTTCCTCTCTAAATTCTTTTGCATGTCTTTGTTCTTCTTCCATGACACTCACACATTCTGTCTCACTCTGCCCTTTTTTTGTAATTGCACTTTTTTGTGCTCCTTATTCAGTTGCTTCTTTTTCTTCTTTGGCCCCTTCCACATCGTATGCCACTCCCTTCCCCCACCCCCCTTTTTAAAGAAAATTTAAGAAAAACTTTCTTTTAATTTTGTTCATGGTAAACATATTACAATTGCTAGCTAAGAGGTATTCTTGTTGTGATGTCTAGTTGGGTGTTATCTGCAATCTTGCTGTTCGCTTTTGCTGACACTATTGAACCGTAACTCTGTTTATTTGTTTGAAAAAATGTTGTCGTTCATCTAAAAATATATGTTTTACTATTTTGATTATAAACTTTTATCATTTAATTAGATGTTGAACCTCTTTCTTAATGTTGTGTTCAGATAAAGAATTGACATTTGCACAGAAAATTTAACCACCATTTAAAATCCATCAATTGCTAATTTTATTGTTTGGATAAATGAAGAAAGAAATAGCATTGACTAGCTCTGTGAAATTAGGAAAAGCTCTGAAATTTCCTTTTCTATATTTCATCATCCAAATCAGAAATCTCCATCTTTCCCTCACTACCATTGGATCAAGATACTTGTGGTCAACCCAAACCTCTATGGGTAATAACCCAATAGTCATATCATCTCCTTCAAGTCCTATATCTGACTACACCCTTCCATGATGTTCACATATAAATCTTGTTAGTTGCTTCAGGGCCTCAGACTGCACCATAGAGATGTCCCTCACCAAGTGTAGCTCCACCACGCCCAGGTACAGCGATAGCTTCTCTAGCAACGCCAAAATTTCTGCCACAGTGGAAAACGCCTCACAAGCACAACATGAGAGCTTTGCCTCAGCCACTCCTTGCTCGCATGGTTCTGAATATCTTCAAAATCAGTGATAAGGAGGCCAAGTGAAGAAATTGGAACTCAAAACTTCACAGTATACCTTGGTGGTGGTCAAGGGTGCAACTTCAGGTGGGATAATAAAGCAGGAGAAGGATGAGTACCACCACGAAACAAATTTTTGTTGAGGATAAAAGAAAAGCTCTGGCTATTGGCTAAAGAGGGTTTCTTTGAACGAAGGAGACGTTGGGGATTTGTCTACTTAGAGGGTATGCTTTGAACAATGCAAGAGGATAGATGAATTTTAGAAATAACACTTATTAAGGTGGAATTTCAAAAACAAAATTTCAACCCTCCAAATTATGGCTAATTATGTCTTATGATTCACCCAAACAAGGAATTATATTTGGCAAAATTTAATGTAGTGCTGTCTACAAATTCTCTAACCAAACATGGTAGAAGCTATTGCACTTCACAATTTAAAATAAATAAAAAATGGTTTCACTTCAATTAGAAGAGCACTTGTGCATTACACCAGAGTTTCAGGAGGCCTTTGTAAGTGTACCAGACACTTTTAACAATGCTGTTCACGAAACCGTCAATTTTTTTTGAAGACTACTCCAACCTTACCCCATATGTTAACCAAGAGCCTAAAACACAAGCATGTTAATAGATCTATCAGCCAAAGAAAGTTATTATATCTTCATTATCATAACCTAAAACTCTACAAACAATTGGAATTTGATCATATAAGAATCTGGTCATGATACAAGACAAGAGTACTGCAATGGAAGGTGAATCAGCTTTTTTAAGCAAATTAAGGCAGGGAACAACAAATTTAATTAGTGGTAGCGGTCATGATACAAGAGTACCGCAATGGAAGGGGAACTAACTTGTTTGAGCTAATTAAGGCAATGAAAAAAATATTTATTTAGCGGTAAAAAGAGGAGAACCACTAGTTTGAGTTATCTTATCAGGAATGTCAGACATATAAATTTTACAGGAATAATGTATGTGGGAAATGTCCCAAAAACTAATGTATATGATGACCCAAAGTAATATTGCAGCAGGAATGCATTAAAGGAAGGACTGATTATTCTAGGGTGCCAATACTGATGATAAATACAAACCTGGATCACGCACAAAATATCAGGAAGTTGATTCTTTGACTCATCAACAGGACCTAAATACCAAGAGTCAGTAGAAGTCCAGATCAAATGGAATAAACAATAAAACCCGTCAACAGGAAAACAGGTATACCAAGTAACACAAACAAGTGGTGGGCTGGAGCATCCGCCATTAATTGTAAATCGTTTGGAGAGTTTTTGTAGTGAGAAGCAACATAAAGGGCCATCATACGCTGCCAATGTAAGAATATAAATACCAGATATGTACTGATAAGAGATTATTAGAACATTAAATTTTAAATAGATGAAATAAGTAACTACCTGCAAAAACAACTCACTCTCTTTGTGATAGGAAAAAAGTGTATCACGATTAACGTAGTAGAGATCACACTCACTGGGTGGGGGTATCCTACTTACAGAAAAGAAGAAACATTTACAAAGATACAAAGATAAAGGAGAAGGCTTTATCTTCAGAGTTCTTAAAACGCATGCTCTAACCTGCTAATATTAGGGATGGAACTTGTAACATCCAAGCAAAGTAAAGCATGAAGCCAGGATTCAATTGGGTCCCCAGAAGCATATCTGATAGATTCACTCAATTCTATCTTTTTGAAAAGGCGACCTATAATCAAACTTGTTTGAGAACTCAGCAACAATGCACCAAAAAACAAAGAGCAATAAAACAAAAGGAAATAAAAACTATTATAGTGCCCCCAACCCCACCCCCCCCCCCCCCCCAAGCCAAACATCAAAAGATTGCAGACAACAACAATTTCCAGGTGTGTAGTGTTTAAAACTCAAAAAACAAGTTGGGCAAGTCCAATATATGTGGATATTTTTCCTAAGATTACTCCTTCAAAAGAATCTAGTAACTACTAAGTACTCATGTGCCATACAGACACATAATGAGTTCAGTCACTGTTCTAGTAAGTCAAGTCAAATAGACCGAGTTTCAAATTGGCTCAATTTTGAACTTTGTGCACTCCCCCTTTAGCATTCCTATAATGTTGAGAAATCTTTGGGCCTTCTAGATGATTTTCGATTATTTGATAATTACAACAATAGGGGATAAGAAAAAGGATTAGTCCGATTTAGAGATAAGAAAACAAACGCAAAAAGGATCTCATAGTTCATACTGTACATGTAAAACACAATTTTGAAAACTGAGCAGTCCAAGTTGAACTCTTGGCATACAGATCCAAAGAGAACTTACTAATGCCCAAAACCCCATTTTTATTTATTAATTTTTTGTTTGAATAGTACAAACAAATAAAGGGGGGAAAAATGATTTTGGAAAATCACACAAATGTGTATTTAGAAACTTCAGAACATCGATGACCAACTGCTCTCCATGCTACAGAAGCATCCTTGGAGATTTGCATGCATTTTGTTGACTAACAGAACAGAAAGAAAAGTGAAGAATAATCATACCAGAAAGAGAGCCCTCCACAGTCTTAGCAGATTCCCTGCTTTGCTCTTCCAATTGTTGCAGAAGTTTTAGTGACAAAGACCGACCAGTACCTTCATAGCTTAAATGGATTACAGAAGAAAGTATTTCAGTACTTAAATTGAAATTATTACCAGTACATAAATTAGGAGAGCACATCAAGCATGAATAGAGAACAAAGAAACAGATTTTTTTTTTATAAGAATAATTTTAGTGAAAACATACTACTACATGCAAAAAGGTATGAAGTAGCCAAAAAATTTACAAAGAAACACAAATATCAAAAAAATTATGTACAAGAAGAAAGAGACTCTATGAACATTGGGATGGAATCCCTTAGATGTGAATCCCCAAGCTCAAGCACAATCAAACAAAGCGCCTACAAAAGAGGCTAGAAGCTGGTCCTCCAAATTCTCCAATTCAAAGAACATAGAAACAGATAACATCATCAAAAAAGAAATCGCACTGTTTGTTCCAATTCAGACATACTACATGGTTAAATACAGAAGCAAAAATAAACTACTTTAGCATTCATATTGCATTAAATTTCACCTCATAAATTAGAAGACTACATTAAGATAGATTAAGGGAAATTGAGTAACAGTTAAGATCATTGCACATAGACAAGGACTGTGTGCCACTCAGTGTATATATTGACTGTTAGAGGACATTAGACATTAAATTTGATGGCCTTGTGTAAGGTCTAAAGTACAGCAATAGCAAGGAGACTTGACACCCTGCCCCCACTAGATTTGCTTCTTGGTTTTGGGCCATGCTCTTTATGTGAAAAGGAGGGAGAATTGCACTTTTTTTATTCTATCCGTGGAGTGGACCAGCATGCCCCCATTAAGCAAAATTAAAGGAGACATGGGACAGTTATGATCATTGGAAAAATAAACATAGTTTTACAAAAGCAATGGCTCTCCATTTAAAATATATAATTAAGTATGATAGTTATACCCATTTACTGTGGATGAAAGGAAGACCAAATAAGGACCAAGCAATGCCTTAACAACTGGCAATGGAATAGCTGCTGCTTCATCAATAACTAGCAGTTCAACTTGAGAAAGCTTTTCATGCTCATGTGGCTGTATATACTGCAAGGACAGATAGAAAAACAACTAACTGTATGAGCATTTACTTGCATTGAGTATTATAAAACATTTCAAATCTCTTTAATGTAACCTCAGCATAAACAAGGAAGCATTTGAGCAGTCCAGCTATATTTTCAATAATAAGATAATTTACCAGGGGAATAATCCCCACAAAATTCATCCATCCCAAAAGAATACTAAGAATTTTCACTTAAAAGAGGAAGATAAAAAGGGCAATCAAGAAAGTAGTGGAGAAAATATTAACAAAAACTTGTATTAATGAATAGCACATCATCACTATGTAAACGCATGTGAACATTTTATAATGCCTATCAGGATGAGGCTTATGCCTCTAAAGTGCAAATGTAATGCATTGCACAAACCTTCAAAGTTCTGCCAGAACCAATCCCTTAAACTGAGTCAAATATGCATATTCTAGAGTACCTTTTTTTGACAAGCCTAAGTGAGAACTAGCCAACCTATAGTTGTGTATTCTTCTCGATGTAGTCTCAATGTATAATATATATATATAGGTGAAAATAAGTTTATTAAATAAAAAATACTTCATGTACAATGGACACAAAGAAGCCAAAAGAATTACAAAAATAAAAAAATTATGTACGAATAGGCAATGACTCACGAATAGGCAATGACTATATAAACATCAGAATGGAATTACGATTCATAAAATCCCATGCACGAGACCAACATCTTCTGAATTTAGATTATTGTGACTTGTATTATAAAATTAAATAAAAGGCAGAAACTACTACCGCTTAAATATAGCACAATCTATTTAAGATGATCAATTGCATTGGCATATGCAGCTGGCCGAGTGTTGCATATAACATTTTTTGAATAAGTTGTTGCATATAACATTATAATGACCATCATTATGTAAAACCATTTTCACATACCTACAATATACCCATACAGGTAAAAACTGATGTTGTAACATTACACAATAAAAAATAAAAAATAAAAACCATACAAGTCAATTAACCTGAATTGTTTGTCTGTGCTGCTTGTAAATATTGATCCGCACAGTTGTTTTCTTGAATTCAGGATTATTACTTTTCACCACATCAAAATCTAAATGTTCCTGAAAACAGGGGTTACATTGTTCCTCATGATCAGTATACCATTTTCAATATATAAACAGTGAACTCTAACAAGAGGGAATGAGATAACATCTTTTCAGGAACTCAAAGTGTACTTCAAAACCGAACATCTCTCAAAAGTGCAATCAACTTCAAGTGCCACATATTCTTGGGAGGTAAATAATTTTTACAACTAATACACCTAGAAAACTTTTATTCAACTTCTAAATTTTGTCCACACTCCTGAAGGCAATCATAATTAATGAAATATGAACTGAACCTTAATTTGGAAATGTCATTAGAATGAAGGAATGCCTATGCATCAATTGTCCAAGAGTTTTCTAGATTTCATTTTCTAAAGATGCAACATTGATTCACACTGGCATATGGTATCTTAGCTGACCAAGGTCACAATTGGTGAATTGACACAGTTAATTTACTAGAAAAACTAGTACGTTCAAGCTATGTGTTAAAGAGTATTCCAGGATTATGCCAATGAGCTCTAGCTCAGCTAGCCCCTCCTCCCCTTGCAAGTGCTAGGTGGAGGGGGAGGTCACGGGTTTGAGACCCACTGGGTGTGTGTAACTCGCCTATCAAAAGAAAAGGTACTCCAGGATTATCATTTTGATAAAGAAAACCTGAGCGAAATACATAACTGCAACTACCTATCTACCACAAGAGCCTCATAAAAGCATTTTACTGATAGTAAATAAAATTAATATCTTAAAGATTGATAACACCCATACCTTATATTCAAGAGCATCAAAACCCTTGCAAACAAATTCAAACAAGGTTTTCAAGTTTTCAGGACTGGGTGCAGTTACAAAGATATTAGAATACCTATCATTAAAAGTTTCTCATCAGAATCTAACAATGGTCAATAAGAAACAAACAAATATTTATACATATAATATAAAAAAAATAAATGCGCATATAATGATATAGATCAAGCATCTACCCTGCAGCAATAGCTCCAGCAATTGCTAAACCAAGTGCAGCAGATTTCCCACGGCCACGAGCAGCTAGCAAGGCGACTGTACTACGAAGTGTCTTGTCCAAAACTGCATCTAGAAAGGTAACCACAGCTTTTCCCTATTCGCATAAGAGAACATATTTACCAACTCAAATTTACCTATATCATTTAATTACAAGACACCAAATTGGTAACTCATAACATGTCAGCAAAAAATCTCTACCTGGTCCAACGTACAACACTTCCCTATCAAAGGACCAATAGGAAAATCATCAATTAGTTGTTCTTTGAGATTTTTCAGGTCTTTTTCTGCCTCTGAAAGCCCTTCGGAGTCCTTCAATAATAAATAAATTGCCAGAGAATAAGTTATCAAGAGCTTCAGAGAAATTAGAGTGCATTATGATGGAACACTACTATAATTACACATATTATCATGTTATTTTTTTTTAATATAGTGAATAAACAACTACACAGTCAATCACACACAGAATAGGATGATAAAACAAAAGTTTTGCAGTTTTGATTGGGAATGCTGCCACAAAAACTGAAAAAAATCATTAAAATTTCAATTTTCCCTCCAAACGACAAAGTAGAAGGTGCCAAAAGTTACCTCTTTAACAGGAACTGGTGTAATTGACCTTATATGAGACGAAATTGGTAAAATATTCAGTTCATCGTCCATGACCACACATGCTTTACATGATGCAAGTGATAACAAGAAACGCTCATTAAAGCGTCCAGCAGCCTCAGAATGGGATTCAGTTCGAAATCTATCGTGAACATCCTGAAATCAATAAGGACTTTGTGACTTTTTAATAGTAAAAAGTTTAGGCACAACAGAGGAATATGAAAATCAGTTGTCATAAGTATTGGCATTAATACATAGCACTGTACTTATAAAATAAAATAAAAATTAATGCATAACACTGTGACAATCATCACCAATTGGGCTAAACACCTTGTCATGGTTAACCTAAAAATAAAAAAAGAGAAGTAAATGTAAAATACATCATTCCAGAATTTGAGGAGATCCCAAAGCAGGAACTGCTTTTGAAATAGTTGTCAAAATCCACAGCAAGCTTAAATGATGTACCTGTATGTCCACTAAGCTATGAAATTTAGAAAGACAATATGCCATGCATCACAGTTGCTATCTTCACAAAATGACTTTGAAGTCAAATCCTATTATAGGATGTTACACTCAACATCTCATCAATCCTTCCATTGGAAAAGTTTGTGGAAGCCTAAACTTCCAACAAAGGTCAGATTTGGGGGAAATTCTAACTACAAATAGCCTCCAGAAGCGGAGATTAGTTGTGCTAGATTGGTGTTGCATGTGTAAGAGGGATGGGGAAAATATTGATCATCTACTTTTCCATTGCATGGTGGCTAGAAAACTTTGCACCATGGTATTTTCATGGTTTGGGGTTCCTTGGGTTATGCCAAAAGTTGTTGTGGAGCTTTTAACCAGTTGGAAAGGCATGTCCAGCTGGTTTTGCAATGCTGAGAATTGGCGCATAATCCCTCATTGCCTTGTGTGGGGGGTTTTTGACAGGAAAAGAATGTTTGGACTTTTGAGGGTTATAAAAACTTGGTTCGTTTTTTTTTTTTTTTGATAATTCAATACTTATAATGGGGGAGGGGAAATTTGAACCCTGGATGTATCCATGGGAAAAATTAGAAGATGTCAACCAATTAAACTACAAGGCTTTTGTCAAGATTGGTTCATGACCTAAACTTTTATTCCTTAAGACTTTGTTTGAGTGGATAAATGCTTCAAGGTTGTTTTCTTTTTTAATTTTGCCTGCTTTGCTTGATTGATACTTCTAACATTTAATTTTGGTGTATCTGTTGTACACATCTTGTGTATATGGTGGCACCCTTTCAGCTTATTTAATGAAATCAAAGCAGACTTCGATATAACAAATCTTTCCAAAAGAACTTCTATGATAAGCAAGAATTATATTTGCAAAATTATATCAAGTAAAAAATTAAACTAATGAAGTTTAAAACAAACAGAAGTGGATCATCCAACAGAATAAAATAAATAAATAACAAAACCAAACACCAAGAAAATAAAAATAATAAAAAACTCATTCCATACTTATCATAAATAAATAAATAGATAACTCATCCTATACACTATGGTAATAGAACCAGGATAAATTATCCCTTATAGCATCCATTCTGTGGCCCTAATCAATTAATTCAAATGGAAAATCTTACCGCTTTGGTAAATAAAACATTCAATACCATAAAAATGACATCAACAAATAGAGTAAAAATTAGGATCCATTATTTTAACCTTAAGCTGCAGCTTATTTGAAAACATTTTACAAATTTAAGAGTTATTTATCATATTTCATTCAGACACAGTATAGGGGTGGTATTGTGGTAATTTTTCCAAATGAGAGTTAACATTATTTGTCACCCGCAACCCAAGCTACATGTAGATCACAAAAACTGACTGCTAGTTAGATTGGGTTCAATAACTCATAAGGAAACTGATCTGATCAATCAGGTTGATTGAAATAAAGACACGAGAATCATAATTTACAAATACAACATATATTACTAGCACAGATTTTGAACTGCATACAGATAAGGATACATACACAAACACATACATGTGTGTGCGAGCATGTGTGCATAGAGAGAGGAGTCAATTGCAGATTCCAGACATGAAAAACGACAAAGATAATTGAAACAAGTTATTATAGCAATAGAACCTATATTCATACCATGAACATGGTGTATAGATTGGTCAGCGAGGACAAAGAACGAAGCAGCAATACAATTATCCCACCACCCTCTACTGTCTCAATTGTTCTTGCAAGTAGATTTGGTGTCAAGGCCTCAAAATCCTGATAACAGTGCAAAGAGTAAACTTTAACATGAGAGAGAGAGAGAGAGAGAGAGCATCAATAATTAACTGTTAAAGGGTTTAGCAACAATTCAATTACACGGCACAGGGCAAAATTACCTGAAGTATACACATCCCAAAGGTATTACCAAGAATTCTTTCTGAATCCTTGTACAAGCAATAAGTTAATCCTCCACTTTCAACAAAAAGCGAAAATGGATCCACCTTCTCAGGATCCAGCAGCCCCCTCTGCATTAGCTTTTTTATCTGCTTTGCACGCTTTTTCTTATGACTGCATTAAAGAATCAACCCAGTGAATATAATGGAGGGCCCTCAAGGAAATTGTCCAAATAGAGCACACAAAACCGCAAAACCTACTTTTGAGTTTAAACACAAGACTGAACTTCTACAAAACAGAATTATGATTCATCCATAAATTGGACTCCTTAAACCCCTGAGACTTGATCAACTAATGTTCAGGGGACACATGAGTAAGGAATTAAAATTTTGGTCGAGCAAATGTTCCATTTTGACAACCAAACATATCTTTAAGAAGTAACTGTTTGCTTGGGAGAGCTTATTTTCAACCCAAAAAAAAAAAAAAAGCTGCAGCAAACAAGTCACTTTCAGTGTGCACTTCTTATGTCACACTCTCAGGCAACACGCTAACGACAGTGGTTTATAAACATAATCCAATCACACAGCAACATTGAGTATCGGAATAGGGGTATACAAGGTGTCATATTGCATTTTGTCTTGTAAGAAAAACATCGACACAAACCCAAATAGAATTAAGTAATATTTCTTTTTACCACCCAAAAATAATAATAATAATAATAATAATAATAATAATAATAAATGGAAATAACCTGCTGAGTTCAAGTTTGTCCTTGTAGCACCACAAAACAGATGGTCTTGATCTAACCACTGCCTTGCTTAGCATGTAATGGAGATTAACAATCTGCAAGAGATCAAAACATAAAATTCATAATCAATCACACATTATTTGATCGCTGATACAATTTTAAAAGAAATAAAAAATGAAACAAATCCAAACTCTATCCTCAAGAGTTAAATTTTCAGTCTTTGCAACCACAACAACTCATAATTCATTAATTTTTCTCAGCAACCAAATTCAAAGAAAACTAAGAAATTATAACTCGACAGACTAAACAAAAAACAATTTTTTTTACTTATTTACAATAGTGAGAGAACACAGTCTAAGCTTATAATAACAAAAAAAGAAAGAATCCAAAAATTAAATTAACACAAACAATGATAATCAAAAAGCTCAATTAAGAACAAATTTTCCACTTTTAAAAGACTGATACAATTTGCAATCAATCACGCATTATTTGATTTTCCACTTTTTCAGTCTTTCCAACCAAAACAAGCTTTAAATTCATGAATTTTTCTCGGCAACCAAATTCAAAGAAAATTAAGAAACAAAAATACTTTTTTTTTGCAATAGTGAGAGAACACAGTTTCAGCTTATTGTAACAAAAATTAGAATCCTAAACATTAAATTAGCATAAACAGTAACAATCAAAAAGCTCAGTTAAGAACAAATCTTCCACTTTTAAAAGGCAATGATACTAAAATATATATATATATATAGAGAGAGAGAGAGAGAGAGAGAGTGTGTGCCTGGTCGCGGGACTTGTCGCCGATGATGACGAAGATAGAGCGATGGCGGGTTTTGACGCCATTTTCGATCAGGGTTCTGATGCGCTCATCAACTTTCTTCCTCATTCTCTCTCTCTCTCTCTGGTGTGTTTTTGCTTATGCTTCGGGTTAGGGTTAACGTTCCTTTTTCTGCTTCTCAGATTGCTTATGCAATCTCTGTTTGCTGTTTCCTACTAGGGTTTATGTGAGGGGTTAAGGTTATAGATAGTGGCGGGAGTGTTGAATGTTACGACGTCGTTTTACTTAATATATATATTTTTTGCCTTTTTGTTTGTTTTTGTTTTTGTTTTTGTTTTCTTTTTTTTTTTTTTAACCTTTTGATGAAATAGAAATCTTTAAATACATATGTATAATTTTTTTTAAACATAAGTTTGTTCTATTTTGTACCTTATGTTTTTTTAACAAGTGGTTATGAACATCAAGTTTATGAAATTTTCTCCCAACAAAAAAAAAAGACTATGAAATTTATGTGAAATCAAGGGATAATCTAGTGTTCCCAAGATCTTTTGGGGGATTGAGAACTAGAATTCAAACCTCATCAACCAAGAAGTTGTGTGATTTTGTAACTAATATTCTCTTACAAATATTTTGAATAACTTTTTATAAGAAATGTTTTTTTTTATGGGAACGTTTTATTAGAAATGTTGTAGAAGGAAGAAGAGAAAAAAGACTTAGAAAATTAACACAAAAAAGTACATGCATAAATGGTTAGAAAAATAATTCATTTGCAATTCTTTATAGTAATAGTCACAAACTCACACTCACCCAAAACCTAAACTCGATAGAATTGGACATTGACCAATTAACTTGATATGAACTAAAAAACTTTTATTTAGGAGTAAAAATATGTTAACTTGTGACTCACTTGTTTTTTAAACAAATAAAATTAAATAAATAAAACCAAACCAGATAAGTTAATAAATCACTACAAATACTTAATATGATGCCAACCATCTAAAGGTAACTACAATGTTGAATCAAATAACAACTACCCAGTCTACCATGGAGCAAGATAAAAGAAAGGTGTATGAGTGTATCTCTGCATCTTAATTTTCTCTCCGTACTAGTATAGTACTTCTTCTCCTAATCCCTTCCCATGGAGTTAGTCTCCTTACTGTCCCTACCTGCCATCCTCTTTTTTTCTCCCCTTCACATCTTACAATCTTCCATTTTGAAGCAACCATATAGAACCTTTCCCATCCCTAAGGTCGGAGTCTCCACCATGGAGGTCTCAAAACTGGTGGCTAGGACAGATAAATGTTCATGCCAAGAAAACATAATAAAGCTCCCTTCAAACCAAGATACCAACCTACCTCTGGACCTTATCCTTCTAGCCAAAATTATAACCCCCAATAACACCAACTACAATATGGTAAAAGATATCACTGAAAAGGCGTGGAAGCCTATGTACCCAGTGGAAACCAAAAGACTCAGCAAAGAAGTTTTTATGTTCATCTTTCACCATGAAGTAGACCTTCATAAAGTCTACAGGAGGAGACCATGGTCCATCAGAGGTGGTCACCTAGTACTCAAAAGGTGGAGTCCAGACCTCACTTGGCAAGAAGTAGATTTCTCAGCATCCTCAATCTGGATTCAAGTTCATGGACTACCTCCTCTCTAGAGAATAGAGGAGAACCTAAGAAGGATTGGGTCTAGAATGGGCTCTGTCCTGGAAGTTGACTTGATAGGTGAACCTGGTGAAGCATGGAAAAAATTTATCAGAATCAGAGTTGAAGTGGACATTGCTAAACCATTATCTCTAGGGGTTTTGCTTCCTCGGCCAAACAGAAGTGAGTCATGGATTAGTTTAAAATATGAGAAATTCGCAAATCTTTATCATAGGGCATGACCAAAAGATTTGCTCAGCTAAGGTGTTTCAACTAAATAACCCGTCTAGAAAAAGATTTAAGGCAGCAGGCCCTTGGCTTAAAACGGAAAACAACAATGTTCCTGATGAAATCATTGCCTCAAACTCAAATTCAGTCTCGATTATCTCGCCAAAACCATATCGTCAGTAGGTCGATGGCAAAAATAGCTGGCAAAAGGTCGAGTGCAACCGCGATAGTGGTCCTGTCCAAGAAAGTGTCACGTGCACACCTGTAGATAACGTGATTACCGTTAGCAAGGACAATGCAAGTACTGACTCCGAAAATCAAGGGATGGAGCTATCACAACTAGCGTTTGACACACAAAACTTATCCTCCCAAAATGAGGTGGGCATTGACAGCTATGTGACTAGGAATCTAATTCTATTGACGTCGGTGACACTTGGGCTTCAAAAAGGATCCACCTTTACTAAACTTTATTCTTCACAGCAACAAGGCCCATCTGAGGACCCACCTTCAAACAAGGAACAAGTAATTCAAAGCCTAAACCTAGTCAGCCCAAAAACAATTTTTAACCAGCATCACCCTCTTGATATTGATCACTCCAACCTAATTGCTCAAAATCACCAAAACCAAAATTCCTTCACTGCCACTAGTGAAAAAGCTTCATTCAAAACACAAATCTCAAAGCCTTCCCAAATTTTCCCAAAAGATCAGTCAACAAAGCTAAAGAGGAAAACATCTAGACCGAAGCTAGATCAATTCTCAAAGAGGCTAAAGAAAGCAGTCACAGGATCAGAACAAGTATACTTCGACCCAATCTCAGAGTCATTCATTTTGTGTTCAAGACTAGAATCCTTTATTTCGAAAGAAAGAAAAGAAGTTGAAAAACATGGTAAGCTCAACTTTAAACAAATTCTCCCCTCCACCCCTATGGTATATGATTGTGTTTTCTTTAACTCTATTTCTATGGCCAAGGAGGCGGGCCTTATCATGCCTCTAAAATCGCCATGAGGATCCTGGGTTAGAATTGTCGAGGTATCTGCAACGCCTCGACAATTCGAGTCTTAGGGGCTCAAATAAAAGAGGCAAGGCCTGAGGTGGTCTTCCTCTCTAAAACTAAAGCTGATGTAAATAGGATGGAGTTTGATAAAAAGTTTTTAAAGTTTGAAAATTCTTGTGTTGTTAAGGCTAAAGGCAATGCAGGTGGATTATGTGAAAAAATGGCATGGACTTAAAAGTAGTGGAGTTCAATAAGAATTTAATTGCAGTTAAGGTCTCTGACCAGTGTGTTGAATGGATGTTAGTGGGCTTCTATGGACCACCATACCATTCAAAAAAGAAGAAAGCATGGGGAAATCTTTTTGCTTTTCTAGAATCTCACCAGGGACCATGTGCTGTTATTGGAGATTTTAACTTTATCATCAATGAAGAGGACCAATTGGGAGGTAACAATGGAGGTCTTTCATCTACAAATTACCTTAAAGAACTGCTTTTTGAGTTCAATGCAGTGGGTTTGAGGTACTCGAGGAACAAGTACACATGAGCCAGAGGTAATGGGGCAAAACCTCAATTAAAAGGAGGCTAGACAGGGGAGTGGCAAGCATCTCATGGAGGCTGGCTTACCCAAGGGCAACCATCACCCATATAGGTGATATCAAGTCAGACCACGCCCTAATCTTGATGGGTACAAACCCAAGTGACAGTTTTTCTCATAGGCCTTTTAGGTTCGAGGTAGTTTGGTTTAGGGATGAAAAATGTAGTGCTGTCATTGAAGAATCCTGGAAGGGTAAGGTCTCAAGCTCGGAGTTTATTAAATTGTACAAAAAGCAATGTGCAACCAGAGAGGCACTTCGCAAATGGAATAAGGAAGTTTTTGGACGTTGCTAGGACAGAATACACTCTCTTCTCAAGAAAATCAAGGAAGTCCAAGACTGACAACCTTCACATGAAAATGGACTTCTAGAAAATGATCTTCAAACCGAGCTCTCAAAATGGCTCCTCAAAAGCGAAGTGGTATGTAGACAAAAGTCTAGAGAATTGTGGCTCCAACTAGGTGATAAAGACTCAAAGTTTTTTCATCTGTCCACCATCATTTGCAGGAGAAGAAACAATATTGATGCCATAAAAAATGAGGAAGGAACATGGATCCATGAGTCAGGGCAAATCAGAGCCAAATTCCGAGAAATTTTCATAAAGCTATTCAAAGAAGAAGATGTTTATTTCCCTGAGCACCTTGATCATTTGGTGCTGCCTTGCATCACTGATGAAGAAAATGAGGGATTAAAATGCATCCCAACCCTAGAGGAAATTAAAGATGTCCTGTTCCAGATGCAAGACTTCAAGGCCCCAAGCCCTGATGAATTCCCGGCTCTATTCTACAAACAACTCTGGCCGACAGTGGAAAACAACGTTATAAAGGCAGTTACTTCATTCGTCACCGTGGGTTCAATGCCAAAAGAGGTAAATAGTTCATTAATTGTCTTCATCCCAAAATTATCTAACCCTATATCTTTCAATCATTTTAGACTAATCAGCCTATGTAACATGGTATACAAAATCATTTCTAAGCCATTGGTGGAGAAACTTCGGCCACTACTGGATAAATTGATCTCCCCTTCTCAATCAACCTTCATGCCAAATAAGTGGATAGCGGAAAACCAAATCATTGTCCAGGAAATCCTTCATAGCTTCAAGACTCGCAAGACAAAGCCAAGACTCATGGCGATCAAGCTTGACCTTCAAAAGGCATATGATAGAGTAAATTGGAAGCTCTTGATTGCCATCCTTCTTCACTTTGGATTCACTTAAACCTTCACAAGATGGATTATGCCTTGTGTATCCTTAGTTTCTTTTGAAGTGGTTGTAAATAAAGGCAAATCTGAATGCTTCAAACTAGATAGGGGGCTAAGGCAAGGAGATCCTCTATCCCCTTATCTTTTTATCTTAGGCCAAGAAGTGTTATCTAGACTCATAGAGAATGAACTTAGGCTGAAAAATGTCGCTGTCATAAAGACTAGTATCAATGGTCCTCCTATTTCTCATGTTATGTATGTCGATGATGTTTTTTTGTTCTCAAAAGCCTCTAGAAAAGATGCAGAAAGCCTAGTGAGAACGTTGGAGAAGTACTGCAAGTGGTCAGGCCTAGCCAACAACAGAAGCAAGTCGGGCGTTTTCTTCTCAAAGCATACCCGAAGCCAAACCTACAAGTCCATTAAAGGCATCATCCAAGTTAAAAACCTAAAAAAGGAAGTGGTCTACCTAGGAGCGCCTATGTTCATGTCAAGGGCACCTTCAAAGGACTTCGCTTACCTTGAGGATAAGATTGAAGCAAAGCTATCGGGATGGATAAGCAAATGCCTTTCATGGGTAGGGAGAAGGACTTTAATAAACTCTGTGGCACTATCAATACTGATCTACACTATGTCCTCTTTCTTTATTCCAAACAAAGTGTGCAATAGAATGGATGGCCTTACTAGAAGGTTCTAGTGGAAACCAAACAAACATGAAGGCAAATTTCTGGCCTGGAAATCTTGGGATAGTTTATATTGCCCAAGAAGTGATGGTGGCTTAGGGTTTAAAAAAACCAAATTCATGAATTCTGCCTTACTAGCAAAGTTGGCATGGATGATGGCATCCAAAAGAGATAGCCTCTATATAAGGATTCTCAGAGCAAAATATAAGGTAAAAGATGACTGGTTGAGGACAGAAGCTGCTAGAAACACATCCCCCATTTGGAAAGCTATTGAGAAAGCAAGGGAAATGGTTCAGAAGGGAGCATGTTTCATTATTGGAGACGAGGAGTTAGTTGATGTATGGTTGGACCCTTGGGTACCCTGGATTAAAGGTTTCACCCCCTCCCCAAAAGATGAGTCAATTGTTCAATCGGAAATGAAAGTATCTCAAGTTATTGATCAAGAGCACTGCACCTGTAGAACATCCATAGTCCTGGATATCTTCAACCCCATATCGGCTAAAGCTATTCTCTCCATTCCAATCCCTTCTAGGCCGAGCGCAGACAAGCTTATGTGGAATCCGGACACAAAAGGCTTATTCTCAGTCAAATCAGCACATAAAGAGCTTCTGCCTAGCACGCCTTCCCAAGCTACCACTGAAGTAAATTGGTCAAAACTTTGGAAGATAAAAGGCCCTGAAAGAATCAAAATGTTTTTGTAGAGAGTTGCTGCCAATGTACTCCCCACGAAGGAAAATTTGATAAGTTGAATAGATATTCTTGAACCATGGTGTGTTCTATGTAAACAGGAGGGGGAATCTATCTCTCACCTTCTCATTAGAAGCCCTGCTGCCAAGGCACTATGGTTCGCAGCATGTTAGGGATTCAAGTCAGAGAAACTTCACTTAGCACATCCCTGTGACATCATCAAGTTAATCCTGGAACCACCAACATCCATATGTCAAGCGTATGATCTTTGGCTTGTATCTCTTAAAATGGCACTCACTTTGGAGGAGATATGGTGTATCTGTAATGCCGTTATCGACTTAAAAGGTCCTGTCGACCTTCAAGCATCTATTGGTAGAATTGGGGCAAAGTTTAAGGAATGTGTTAATGTGTTTTCTAAGCCTTAAGCTTCTTTAATGGCACAACTAGTGATCCGATGGTCTCCACCTCCTCTGGGATTTATCAAGCTCAATGTGGATGCAACTATTGCTCAAAACAACTCAGCTCTAGCGGTGTTTGCCAAAAATGAACATGAATCTGTATAGAAGGCATGGTCCAAGATTATGCCAAAAAGATCACCAATTGTAGCTGAAACTGAAGCTATTTTATGGGCTCTACATCTAACCAAAGGTGAAAACTAGAGGCGGATCATTGTAGAAAGTGATTCAAAAATCAATATTGATTCTATCCTTGACCACATGGGTTGCCCCCAATGGGCTATCTCCTCTTTAGTGTCTGACATTTGGTTATTGGCAAAATCTTTTGTTTCGTGTTTGTTTTTTTGGGTTAAAAGAAGTGGAAATGCTGCTACTCATGAAGCAGCAAAGTACACACTATTGTCCTGTTCTTCTTTTTCTTTCTATCCGAGCAATCTTCTAGCCTCAGTGGCTTCAGCTTGTAAGGAAGATGCTCATGCTTGGTTTCTTTCTTTTTGCTCTTGAAATAAATTGAAGGTTAAAAAAAAAAAAAACTACCATGGAGAAGTTGCAGAGAAATTTAGGTTACAATATACATCTTGAAAGCATCAAGTAACTTAAATTGAAACAATATTTATACATCCTTCGGTAGTTTGGTATGATAAAAAAAAACTCTCAAATTATTTGTCTAACCCCCACATTTTTTCAATAAAACTCATAAGATTCTTGCTAGTGTCAATCTTATATACCTAAATTGAAATTAACATCTCCTTCATTGTTCCAAGCATAATAAAGAATGTATCTGAATGGACAATAATCGAATGAATGCACCATTATCACCCGAAAATGCCAATAGAGTTATACACACTCATTTTGTTTTTTTTTTTTATTACTTATTTTTTTAATTCCTTATGAATTTTTTTAATGTAAGAAAATTTTCAAAAACCAAAATTACGTTGTTTGGCACAACAACAAATCACCCAACTTTTATGATGATGATATTAATACCAAAAAAACACACACACACACACACACACACAAACACACATATGCACCCTTTTTATTTCTTGCTAGACACACATATGCACCTTATCTCTTCTACGAATTCAATATCTTGAGTCTCTCTGTATAACCTCCTTAGCTTGTGTAATATTGTGCTAAGCATAGATGCATGTTGAGGAATTATAAATTCATAAAAGAAAGTAATCTTATAAAATAAGTTACATAAAATTACAACTATGCATGTTTTTTTAAAAGAGTTTTAAAAATTAAACAAAATTATAGTTTAGACTTTCTTTAGGCAAAAATTGGAAAATAACACCAAACTCTAAGCAATTTTGTTATTTAATAACATTTCTAAACTATTTAGGAAACTAACAACTCGAGTCTAAGAGAGTCAATTTTGCTAGTAAATCGAGTTTTAGAGACTCGATTTCTATGTTTGAAGTCAACCCTCTAAGGATCAATTTCCTTAAAGCAAATTTTGAGTTCCCTAAAGCAAAAATTCTTCAACAAACCAACCCAGAGAAGAAAACATCATCAAATCAAAACCCAGAGAAGGAAAAACGTCATCAAAAATCGATTTCCTTAAAGCAAAATTTTGAGTTCCCTAAAGCAAAGTTTCTTCAACAAATCCAGAGAAGAAAAACATCATCAAACAACAAAAATTTATCAAACCAAAGACCCAAAGAAAAGAAACCTTCGCTTGGAGCTTTGCTATCGCTACCTTCTGGAACCTTCACTTTGCTCTAGGTTAGGGAAATCTAGGTTCGTAGGGGTTGTGTTTTCTGATTTGTTGTTTATGTAGGTGTTTCTTATTTGTTGTTCATGTATATTCGTGTTTCTATTTTGTTGTTCATGTATGAAGGTGTTTTCTTTCTTTGTGGTTTTGAAACATCTTTATGGAACTCGAGTCTTTAAAACTCGAGTTCCACCCATTGAAATTGAGTCTCTATAACTTGATTTACTACACCAAAATCGAGTCCTTTAAGCTCAAGATGTTAGTTTCCTAAATAGTTTGGAAACGTTGGTAACTATTGAAATTGATTAAAATTTGGTGTTATTTTCCAATTTTTCTCTTTCTTTCTTAGAGATAGTTTCAACTTTTGATGTTCACACCCAATTATTGCTAAGATACTAATTGATTTTTTAAGTAAGTATAGATTGAATCTCAAATCTCTTATAAAATATAAGTAACTTATGTTTGAACCTTTTCATTTTAGTCAAACAAATTTGATTTCACCTCCAAATGGAAAATTTAGTTGATGTTCGAGACTAATTTGATCATTATAGAGGAAAAAAAATTAATGTTTTTCTGATGGTATTTAACCATCATTTTAGTCATGAAGGTAGATGAGATGATATTTTTAAAAAGTCATGTAATAGGTGATTTTATAGCATTTGTTAATGGATGAAAGTTTTGATATTACTTTCATAAAAAAAAATAAAAAAATCAGTTGTTTTTTTTTAATTATTAAAATATAGAATTAAACGGCAAAATAAAAATTCCAAAAAATGTAATTTAAAGAAGGGGTAATTACACTAAATTCACTTATGGTTTGGCCCAAAATCACTTTATCTACCTGTGGTTTAAAAAGTGTCACTTTACCCATCTGAGATATGTTCTATTTGTTTTTCATAACCCACCTTTGTTAAATTTAAGGGTAAATAGGTATCTTTGCTCAAATTTTATGTCTCTCTCCTTCCAAAACAAAAAATAGGACAAAAATGGAAGAGAAAGAAGATCAAAAAGTGGTATTTGTCTCTCTCCATTCACACAAATCTTGAACATGAAGAACATACCAAAAAAAAAATAGATCAACCTACATAAGATCACTGACTTAATGACTTAGATTGTCCAGTTTCTAAGCAAGAATAATGCACCTTTCACAGTTAACATTTACCCTTTCCTAATTCTTCATGGTAATGACAAGTAAACTCATATTGATATCATCATCAAGCAGCAAGCTCAAAGATATCAAGCAGCAAGCTCAAATCGGCAGAAGAACAACTAAACTCATAATCTTCTAAGAAACAAAAAACCTCATAATCGGCCTCATCAATCCCAGAAACACAGGTAACAGCCGGTAATTCTTCATCACCAAGTCCGTCAAGAAACGGGTGATCCATTAACGTCTCATCTGTAAACCTATACATATATTTCTTCACAAGGCACGCTTTCAGGAAATTTTTGGCTTGACTTGAAATCCTAGTTGGAATTTCAAGCAATTCGCGCTTTTTAGCAATAAGGTTGAACAGATCTCGTTTGTTAAACTCTTTTCCCCTATCCCAAGGAGATTTCCCCGCCAACATCTCACAAATATCGCAACCTAAAACCCAAATATCAGAGGGAGGCTCTTGCACACACTCAATCAAACACTCAGGTGTCATATACAAAGCAGTGCCTCTTAAGTCCATCCTCATCTTCTTCCTCTACCATGACCTCTGGGCCAACCAAGATCAGCATTCTTGGCCACAAAAGAAGTAGCGGCAGTAGTACTAGCACTCACATTCACAAGCAGAACATTCTCAGGCTTGATATCACAATGTACATACCGACATCCATGAATATGATTAAGCCCTTTTAGAATACACTTGTTTGGTCTTATAGATGAGGATGCAAAAAGCGTTGCTCCGGGAAATTTTGAATGTCATTGGGGAATATGATTAAGCCCTTTTAGAATACACTTGTTTGGTCTTATAGACGAGGATACAAAAAGCGTTGCTCCGGGAACTTTTGAACGTCATTGGGGAATTTATAGGTACGATGGGCAGCCAAAATATGCGAAAGATGTTTCTGGTCAGAGTCGAAATAAATTTCTTGTGCCTGCATAGGATATGGAATATCTTCCCAACAAATGGTGTGTGTTCAATCCAAATGCCAAAGATTTGAGCAAACTAGCAGACGACATAAATTTTGCTTGCACCTTCGCAGATTGCACCACACTTAAATATGGGTCCTCTTGTAATCTTGTATGCATTTAATATGTATTTCCAGATATAGAATCAGGATACAATGGCCTGTAATTTTCAAGGGTTGGGCCAAGTGACAATTTTTTTGGGTAAGTTCTTCATGATCTGGGTTTTATTTTTTTTGGTATGTTATTCATGTTCAAAATTTGTGTGAATGGAGAGAGAGACAAATACCACTTTTTAATTTTGTTTCTCTTGCATTTTTGTGCTATCTTTTGTTTTGGGAGGAAAGAGACATAAAATTTGAGCAAAAATACTTGATTACCCATGATTTTAATAGAAGTGAGTTACGGAAAACAAACGAAACATACCTCAAGTTAATAAAATGACATTTTTTAAATTACAAGTTGGTAAAGTAATTTCAGACCAAATCATAGTAGGGATAATGTAATTCCCCTTTAAAGAAAGTATGTCAAACAAACATAAGCTTAAAAAAATAAAAATAAAAATAAAAACAAAAGCAAAAACAAAAACGATCAAACAAGCGATGCAATTCTTGAAGGTCACAAACACAGTCACGCTTCAGTAAAACGGCCAAAACCGAAGGCCTCCCTCTGTCCGAGGTTCAAACTCGAGCAGATAAACACGGTGGAAATGGGCAATTGGCCACAATTGGCCAACAATATAGTTAGTAGGCACCGAAACGAAAGTATATACCATACTAACATCTCGACTCTTAGAGAGTCGATTTTGCTATAAGAAATCGAGTCCTTAAGACTCGATTTCACTGATCTATTCTGGTATGATGTGGCAAATTAGTCCACCTGGAAATCGAGTCTTTAAGACTCGATTTATATATCGACTCTTAAAGACTCGATTTCAGTGTGACGTGTACACGCCTGGAAACCGAGTCTGTGAGACTCGATTTCTAATAGGGTTTTTTTCAAATTTTTTTCCTACTCTAACAGACCACACTCACTCTTGCACAGACCTCCCTGCCTCTCTGTGTCACGCACCCTCTGACTCTCCCTCTCACGCCTCTCTCACTCATCGCGCCTCTCCACCGTCCTCTCCACTCATCGCGCCTCTCCACCGTCCTCTGCACTCATCGCGCCTCTGCACTCATCGCGCCTCTCCACTCATCGCGCCTCTCCACTCATCGCGCCTCACTCTCACTCGCCCTCTCCACCGTCCTCTCCT
This sequence comes from Castanopsis chinensis, assembly GCA_032878915.1. Lineage (NCBI taxonomy): Eukaryota > Viridiplantae > Streptophyta > Magnoliopsida > Fagales > Fagaceae > Castanopsis > Castanopsis chinensis. Next base: position 20,739,283 of record JAVQMG010000122.1, read on the forward strand.
TCTCATCGCGCCTCACTCTCACTCGCCCTCTCCATTCTCAAGCACCCTCTCCACTCTCAGTAAGCTGTTAGTTCAGTTCTATTTAATTTTTCTAGGTAATTTTCATATTTTTGGAATGAACTGTAGCAAAGGTTTGTGAGTCTTATTTTAAGTTTTGGAATCCTTTTCTGTTTTATTCTAGTAGTTTCTACCCAGTGAGCGGTTCTTTTCCAATTTTAACTTGGGAATCCTAGTCTTTAATGTAATAGGATTGATAAAAGCCTATATAAAACACAGGGATGACTGTATCTTCAGCCTATGTCCAGTAGAGTACAAAACATAAGGTTAATAATTAACCAATCCTCCACTAAGGCCACTAAACGGGGCCTAAGTGGACTTTCATATCGCTTTCAGCAAGAAGATCTGTACCTGTAATAATCTGTCAGGCTTGGAAAATTTAGGAGGTTAAAGGTCACTTCCTTGAATTCAAAGTTAAAACACTGGTTATAAGAAAATCAAGCAAAGCCAAATTATCAGAAAACATTGGTTTGTACTTTGTAGAAAGTAAAAAAAAAAAAAAAAAAAAATACACTGAAAAAATTAGTCCTGGTGATCAAAGAATTTATATACAACAGAGAATAAATTACATTGAAAAATCTAAATTGCAACAAGACAGCAAAGGAATCAGAAAAAGATAATTGTTGAACCTTTACAGTGAATTTGGTGACTTCTAAGCATGTTGCCATTTCTTCAATAAATCATGTACAGATCAACCAACCCTTCATAAGGAAAGGAGTGTTGGTTTGTGGATCAAGTGAATGTGAACATATTGCATAAACTTTCATTTACATAAAATTTCTGTGTCAATCTTTCACTTAATAATAACAACCATAGATCATCTAACTCTAAACCTTTTTGTACATGCTCCTTTGTATTTCTCAAGAACACAATGCCTTAGCTGTTTTGAGCTGTTGTCTAGCCTGATGCTGCGAGCAGTAGGCATGGGCAGCTAGGACCCTGTCCAAAAGCTCTTAAGGAACAGGCTCTCCCCTCCTTTGATGAGGGGAGATTCTTGCCGTGTGTACCAATGTTGTCCATTTATCCTGCACAATCCCCATAACCCATACATTACATATGGACAATCTAAACCAACCAATATCTTTCTACTTCTAGCGGCCAGAGTGATGCAATTGAAACCTCAACAACTACTAAACTTTTTATTATTTTTTGATAATCACAACTACTAAACCCAACAAAGCATTGACTCCAACTACAGAGCATTTGACAAGAATTAAATAAAACATGGCAAGAACACTAACACCAAAAGCGGAGTTATTTTTTCCTCCCATCTAGTCAAGAAATTGCCTAAATAATTGAATAAATAAAAACAATAACCAAAGAAAAAGGAAACAAGCACAAAGAAGTCCAGGGGGGTCCAAGTGTGGTGCAACTATCAGATGAACCATTCAGCTACAAGTTGAATATTAAATGAATCACTCACCTTTAAATCAACATATACAGTCAGTTTTTTCTTAGAAGATTTTATAACATGCACACAAAGAAGTTCCAGTGGAGAAGCAGCTATGGCATAGTTTTTACCTATTGATTGCTTGAAGAAACCGAAAAACATTTATACTCTGCCTCTCATCCAGCAGCTGAGGAAACAAATATGCCATGGGAATTAAACAAGTGTCATCTTTTAAAACTCCATTGATAATAAATAAATATTTTAAAAAATTTTTTTTAAAAAAAAAAGAGATAAAGAAATGGGATGGGATGGGAGAAATAAAGGCTATCAAATTCCAAGGAAAAAATAAATGTATAGTTTTGAGTAAATGAATTTGAAAATTAGCAATAACACTGACTCTTCTGCATGCTTGAACTATATCTGATTCTGGAACTCCTGCACTACCGCGAACTTCCTGTTAGAATTTAGAGCAACATCAATAACTACCCAGCCCAACAAAACCACATAGTATGAGCAAATAAATGACATATGGTCACAGTTGAAGTCTTGAAGCAGTGGAATACCTTGCTGAAGTATTTTTTATGCATTTTTGTGATGTCATAATTCTTAAGCATTTTTTTGTGAAGCTGTGGTTCATAATTCGTAAGCATTTTTTCCATAACTATGGTGCATAATTGATAAGCATTTTTTTGTCTTCCAAGTCTTCTATTTCAGCAACTATTTTTCTAATATGTAAGAAAAGTTATCCATCCAGTCCTTTAGGAGGTTATATGAGTAAAGTTCAAAAAAATATTATGTGGTTCTATATCTAATCAAGATTGTGGAAAAATTTATTCAATAACATCGTTAAACCTATGAACTCCAAAAAGAAACCGTCCTTGATAAAATATGAAGATATAATGGTGGCACAGAATTGAAAAAAGTTTCAAGACAGTCACTGAAGATGTAGTTTAATATGTAATGTTGCTATTAATTGCTCACCACTATTGTGTGTAGAGCACATAATTCAACCTACTGTGTGTAGAGCACATAATCAATATGAAAATGCTAGTTTTTTGCTGATTCATTGTATTACGTGCTAATTGCTTATCATTTCTTATGTAGTATGGCTGCTGCAAATGCTGGACAGATTGACCATGCGCAGCCTGGCTCGAGAGACCCGTCGGTGTTGACGTTGCAGCCCAACCATCGGTCAGAAGCTATTTGGAATGGGCAGGTAAAACACAACACTACACTTTTAACGAATGTACACGCATTTCATTCATACAATGTACACGCACTTCCCTAGTTTGTATTAATCCATGGTTTTGTTCTGTGCAGGATCCAGGGTCCCTTAAATGTCGTGCCCGTAGTGAAGAGTTCTCTGATTGAGAGCCAATGGTGGACGATCGAGTCCTTGACATCATTAAGGCACTTGGTTTGGAGGGACTCCTTAGGACCCCGGGGAGAGAGATTGACCACAGCCTGATAACGGCCTTAGTGGAGCGGTGGCGGCAGGAGACTCACACCTTCCACATGCCACATGGTGAGGTCACCATCACATTGCAAGATGTGGAGGTCCTTCTCGGGCTTCCTGTTGATGGCGAGGCTATTACAAGGAGCACGCAAAAAGATTGGGATAATGTGTGCGAGGAATTCCTTGGCTTCCGACCTGCAAATGATCAGAGAAAGCAACTTCATGACCAGAGGATTCTCATCCAACGGCTTTTGGAAGCTGTTGCCAATCCATTGCCGCCTAATGCTGACGAGGATCAGGTGCATAAGTATGCACGATGCTACATTCTAGCGCTACTAGGGGACACGATCTTCATGGACAAATCCGGCGATAGGGTGCATCTAATGTGGGTGCAGCAGTTGGAAGACCTTCGCAACCCACGAAGGTACAGTTGGGGAAGTGCTTGCCTTGCATGGTTGTACCGGGAGTTATGCAGGGCAAGCGATAAGAAAGCTAATCAGATTGGTGGGTGCTTGCTGTTGGTGCAGTATTGGGCATGGGCCAGGTTCCCATATCTGTGCCCGATGGTTGAACGTGGCCCGCCAGTGGGTGCTTATGGTCCTCCAGTGCGTGGTCCACTGTCCTTGAAGTAAGTCTGTACCTCATGCACATCGTAACAAATATTTATTTATTTATTTTCAAAGCTACTAGGAATTATTTAAGTTAATTTCAAAGGTACTAGGTTAATATATTTGTTACTTATAGTTTTTTATTATTTTATAAGTATATAAAAGCTGCTTAGTTAACCAAGTTTCATTTTACTAGATTAACTATCTTATTAGAAAACATATTCTAAATGCAGCATAAGAAAGTATGTTTGTAATGATTAGTTCAAAAGCTGGTGGGTAGGCTACAATTAGAAATAGTTGACCATCCATAGTAAACTTTACATTATAGTTTTAATTATATTATTTTGTAAGTGGGAAAGTTGTACAAAGTTAATGATCCCTTGATCTTGATTGTAGGTGGTTGTGGGTCCCAAACAAGAAAAATAGGCCCGCCCACATCTTCCTGGACAGGTATCGCGAGCAAATAGCTTCCATGTTGCCAGGCCAGGTATGAAAATGCCTTGTTTAACATGTTTAGGAACAAGATCTAGGTTTGGTGAACTTCAAAATATAAACATTGTTGGCTAATGTGGTGCGTACTTGTTTTTTGGTTGTTGTAGGTGGTGTGGCAGCCGTATGAAGCTGATTTGGAGGACCTTCCGCCGTGGTGCGTTGCAGGAAGGGCTATATGGACGGCAACGGTGCTGCTTGTATGTTTCCATCTAGTAGAGAAACATACACCGGATCGTGTCGTTCGTCAATTCGGGATGATCCAAGAAGTTCCCCGTAATGTTGACACCGATATAGTGCTTCATGGCATTGACTTGCGAGGGAAGGTTGGCGTTGATTGGATGCGGAAACATGCTACGCATATTATGGAGTGGGGTAATCGCCTTCAACGGCGTTGTGAAGCGGTGCTTGGTCATATGCCTCCAGAACACGAGTACTTCGATTGGTACAAAAGGATAACTCGGAGGTTCATCAATGTCCTCGGTGCTAGATTGATTCTAATGGTAAGTTTAAATTTATGTTCGTTTCAATTTTTAATTAGCATGGTTGATTTTGTATTGCATTACTAATGTACCTGGTTTTTTCATGTCCAGATTGAAGGATACACTCGTTTGTTAAGGCGTCACCCAGTGGGCACGGAGGACCACAATTTAATTACTGGTGTGCTGACGGCAGTGCAGGAGATTGGCCGTGTACAACCTCCTATCCCTGAGGGCCCGAATGAGGAGGCAGCTACTCCTGCAGCAGCGTCTACTCAGAGCCCAAGCACTTCTGAGAGGCCAAGCACGAGCAGAGCGCCTGTCGGACGTGGCTCTCGTCCGCCTGTTCCTACCCCGAGAGTTGTCCCTACCCCTGATCCCCACGCACCCATCCCACATCCATCCCCTAGGCCCACCATCCCGTCACCCATCCCACATCCATCCCCTACCCCCACCACCATCCCTTCACCCACCCCACATCCATCCCCTACACCCATCACCCCTTCATCCACCCTGCATCCATGTCCTGGGTCTGACATCCGTTCATCCACCGCACTGAGCTGTCACCAATTCCATCCTTTGACCTGGGTCTTGATCTAACCCCTCCTGAGATGCACATGCAGCCACCCTCCCACAGTACGTCCACTGGCCCTTCTTCAGCCACCCCACAGCCATGTCCTGGGTTTGACATCCATCCACCCGCTCCAATGTCAGTTACTGAGCTATCACCCATTCCATCCTTTGACCTAGGTATTGATCCAACCCCTCCTGACATGCACACGCAGCCACCCTCCCACAGTATGTCCACTGGCGCTTCTTCGAGCATCGACCCACCCCATGTTCAACCTGAGCAGGCTGTTGGCTTACCTGCAGAGCTAGAAGGTCGGCCGAAACGCATATCAAAGGCACCTCCTTGTGGGACAGGGGGGCACAAACATGGACACAAAGCTGGGCCCGAGGCATCTGACGAAGAACATGCAAGACCTCCTCCTCATTATACGAGACGGCGTAAGGTTCAAAAAAGGCAATTACCTCTAAATCTATTCTTATTGTATTGGTTTCTGTTTGGTTGCTAAGAAACTAGTGGGAAAGAAAGGAAGGAAGAGAAATTAGTTGATTTCCTATTGTATTGTCCAATAGGAAGGGATTGATGGTCATTTGTGTTTGCAGCTTTTGGGCTGAAATGGGTGATGTCGAATAGGGTATTGAATATGTCTTCGTCATCTCCGTCATCTTTTGGCTAATCCATTGATTTTTGTAAAAAACCCACAGGTGACACTCCTCTTCTTCATGCTGCTTGGCAAGGACATACTGATACTGCCAAATACCCTACTGAGTTAGGGGCCACAGCCCTGCACCATTCTGCTGGAATAGGTGTGCTGGAATAGGTGTGCTGTCTAATTTTCATTCATTGTCTTCCTTTTTGGGTTTTGTGTGTGCGTGTGCCTGTACGTGCATATTTGGAACGTTTATTGCCAACTTTTCTGCTTTGCATGGCCTCTCCTTATGAGTAAAAAGTCACCTCTCCATCGCTTTTAATCTCTTTTTCGCATGATGGAGCTATGTGTTTCTGTGGTCCTAATGTTTCTGTGGTCCTAATCATGGAGCTTTTATGAGAAGTTGAAAACTTATGTTCATTTCTGTGCTTTATCAACCTGAACAGAATTTTAAGTTGAAAACTTATATTCATTTCTGTGCTTTATGGAGCTTTTTGCATCTGTTTCAACCATGTCAAGTTTGGAGGAACCCCTTGGTGTTCACAAGTTGCCAAGCATGAGTATTATTGATAGGATTCAGAGGTTCTCATCTGGTGCTTGCCGGCCAAGAGTAGAGGATGTGGGAATGGGGAACTGCTGGATTGAAGGAAGGAGTTGCAGCTCATCCAACAGTTGCAAGTGAGTAAAATTTCATATATTTGTGCTATTTTGTCCTAACAGTGCTTCAACCATTTCTCCCTATACAAATAAGATAGATGTATGTATGTATGTGTTACATTGCTTCTTTTCTTATTTTGTTAGCATAGCCTAGCTAAATTAAATATTGTGTTCACACCCTGGTGGAATGAATTTCAAATTCTGGTCAAAGTGCCAACTAGAGATTTATTGCCAAAGAGGATACCATACTCGTACTAAAGCAATTTATATTGAGATTTTCCTTTTATCATCTACTTTGAGTTCTAAAAAGTAATAGCCTTTTATTATTTCCTTCAAATATATGCTTTCATATATTAAAAGGAAAAGAAGAGGTGGCTGCAATGCCCCTTATCTTTTAGTTTATCTCTTTCGGAAGACAACTAAAATGCACAATTTAAACATTTACACAAAGGAAATATCAGAATATCTTGTGACTTTCATTTGTAGATAAGGATCAAAACTATTTTTCATGCAATCATTTCTAGGGCCAATAGCTTACTGCTCCTAATCATCTCTTGCCATTTCTATACCTCTTTTGCATAGGGCTAATTTTCGGATACATCAGCCATTTATATTATTGATATAATAATTATTACATTGGTTTACTTCCTAATTTTAATTAAATAATTTCACAACCTAAACCTCTATCCATTTGCAGTGAGGATTATGAAAACTATTCAAGGGAGGCATTCCCATGGAAAAGACATACAAGAGATGTGTCTCAAGGTGACTCCCTCAACAAAAGGTCTTTGAGCTTAGGCCGAAATACCTTGGTCTTTAGGAATGTTTGTGATTCATGGTACGTTCCAGACCATCAATACAACTCTAACGGCAATCACCAAGACATACGACAGATGTCAAATAAGGTGATTTGATTTATGGATTGAACTTTTTGTGTCTGTAATTTGTCTTTATATGAATATTACTGTAATAATACTTTGTTCGATATGTAAAATTCTCTTTCCTGAGATGATAAAATTGTTCTTTTGTCATGGTGCGGGTATTTATCCATGTCTCCATAATTTAGGGGAATTTTCCCCTCCTTTTCCCCTCCTTTTCCTATCATAATTTAGGGGCATAGACCGTCTTACAAAATCAAAAGAAGCAGCTTTACTTGAAGCTGAGAGGACAGTTCAGCTTGCTTTGGCAAAGGCCTCTATGGTGGATGACCTCCAGAATAAAAACCAAGAGTGAATGAAGCAGATTGAAATATGCCAGGTAAATGCAATCTTGCATGATGTTCTTTTTCCCCATGTGTGTTACATCTACATATGTGTTCTTTCTGCTTATTACATACAATAAGAATGGATTTATATATCTTCTGATCATGTGTGTTAGGAAGAAAATAAAATTTTGGACAAAATGCATAGACAAAAGGTTGCAGAGGTTGAGAAGCTTACCCAAACTGTACGAGAGTTGGAAGAGGCCATTCTTGCTGGTGGTGCAGCTGCAAATGCTGTGAGGGATTATCAGCGGAAAGTTCAGGAGATGAATGTAAATGTCCCTAACATAATTGAATTCTCAATCTTCGAAGTTTTTTATATATGCTCATAATTTTCCTCTAGTGTAAGGCATTCCTTAAAGTGGCAAGGTTTGAATTCTTTTGTTCCTCAGGAGGAAAGGAAAACTCTTGACCGGGAGCTGGCCCGTGCAAAGGTAACTGCAAACAGAGTGGCTGTAGTTGTTGCAAATGAGTCGAAGGATGCGAATGACAAAGTGATGCTTGTAAAGCAATGGCTTGAAGAGCGGAGATTCTTGCAGGTAAATTTTGACTTTTATTTCTTTCTGGTTTGATATTGTGCTCTTATTGTGTTACTTTCTTTGATAAAAAAAATTTCTATTTGGCTTTTGTGGTTTCCATCTAATTATTTCCAAACTTTGTTGATCCAGGGAGAAATGCAGCAACTCCGGGAGAAGCTCACTATAGCTGAGCGAACTGCAAAGTCTGAAGCACAGTTGAAAGTAATGATCTGGTTTTATAGTTTTACAGCAGCATTGTATGTATAAATTAATGGGGTCGAATAAAGCTGATTACTTTCTTTGCTAACTTCAAATGGTTAATTGTGTCTTTAAAATCAATGTAGTAGAAAGAGGTCTTTGCTTGCATCGTTAGTATGAAAAAAACAGTGTTCATTTAGGATCAGCTACTGTAAATTAATAAAGCTTCTGACTTTAACAGTTTACGTTTACTTGGATTTGAAATAGGTTTCTTCATCTTGTGCTTTACACGGCAGAGAGGGCTTGGAGCCATGCCATGGAGAAGAGGCAGCTTCCGGATGGTCCAAATTCGCGTCAGCGTATCTATTTGATTGGTAGGCTGAGGAAAGCAGTTAAATGGGCTTCACTGTTTGCTCAGTTGTGCGCAATAAAGGGAGATTCCAGAACGTCGTTAGAAGCTGAGGTGTGTCTATAATATATCATTTCACTGTCAAGTTTTCACAGGATTTTGAAATGCTTGAGGGAGTTTGAATGATCTGTGGGTCTTGTTCAAAACTACAGGCTGTTTAATCTGTGTATCACTTTTTACCATTAACACATTGAATCATATGTTGATTATTGAATTGCTGCCTAATTTTTTTGGATAGTGAATGTTTTGATACTTATCTTTTGATTACTCTATTTTGAGAACTATCTTTTAGTTAATCAAGTTTTACATAACTTCTTCCAATTTCATTTTGCTAACTTTCATTTTGCTATTAGGCTCATGGGTCAGTTTATTAGATTTATTAACAAACCTGCAAAACTGGCCGTTAAATTGTTGTCAATTTTAAAATTATAATGTATGGGATTGTTTAGAAGTTATTTCATTTGGAGAGATTTTATTGAGGAAACTCTGGTGTAGGAATTTATCATGTCTTTAAGTAAATTTGGACAAGGTTTGGAATGGTTTTGTTATGCTATCAAGTCTTCGGCCTTATTACATGCTAATAGGTTTTTTAAAGAGTTTGGTATTGCATGTTTTTATGTGGGGCACTATATTAGGAGAAGGTATGGTCAGGGTGTTTGGTAGGCTTCTATTAGTTAAGCTTTCGGGACAAACGGTAATTTAACAACTTTAGTTACAAAAATTAGCCTATAACAAGTTCTGATGTAAACGATGATTAGAGTGCCAATAAAAATGCAACCTTAAAGAATTCAGCTTGCCCTTTTTGAGTATTTGTAATTCATGTTGATACTGAATCTGCAAAACTTGCAGTTGCTGATCCCAACTGATACTACCCTTTCTTGTTTTCTTGTTATTAACGTATTGTTGCGGCTTGTCCTCCGTCTTGCTTCTCTCCCTTGAGTTAAACCACACTAAAAGTCTTCTGATGGTTTCCAGCCACAATTGGATATTTGGCGATATTATATTTTATGCGACTATCCCGTTTGTGGAAAATATACCTTTTTCTCTTGCTTAACTAGTGCACTTGTAACTTTTCTGAAATTTATTCAAGTATGGTTTTGTCTGCTGGTTTTTTTCTCCCCTTCTTTACTTTTATAGTCCAAAAAGTCTCAAGTTTTGCTTTATGTCTTTTTGTTTTATGTGACAAATTTATTCAGCTCAAGAATTGGAGAAAGATTTACATGGTCCAGCCGCAGATTCACTGCCAGCAGAGAAAAGACTGGCCATCTTTGACAAAATTTTTACTGCATATCATGAAGCCAGGAGCTGCATTCGTAATGACTTGGTATGGAAAGTTACTTCATAATGTCATTGTTTTATTTCTATTAGAAGTGAGGTCCATTTAACCCCTAGAGATAACATGGTTGGGAACCATGACTCATGTTATGGAGGTTGGTCATTTAAATATTTCATTCCCCCTTCACTTGGGGCCAAAATTCACTTCTCAAAAATAGAGGAAAAAAGGACTTCATTAGATTAGTCATTTAAAAAATGACTCTTAAAAAAAAATTTGTAAGAAATCATTCTCATAGTTCAATCCTATTCTGTATCTTTTAGACTGCTTTCCTGATATACTGTAAATTCTAGGTCAGTGCAGGGAATGCTGAAAATGTGAAAGATGACTTAAATGGTCTTGACAAAGCCGTTAGCGCTGTTTTAGGACAAAGAACCATTGAGCGCAACCAGTTGTTAGTTACCCTTGCAAAGAGTAAACTTACTAGGCGACGTGATGACAAAAATGAGAAAGTTACCAAGCCTGAAGAGCTTGTTCGCCTATATGATCTTTTATTACAGGTTAACTATCTCTATTTAATTGCTTGTTACTTGGCTTTCTTCTCATAAAATGTACTACTGAAGTTGCAAGATGCTAGCATCAAATTTTATTAGAAAACTTTGTGAATGATTATGTTATATTTTGCAGAATACAGCTGATCTTTCAGATTTAGTCAGTTCTGGAAGAGATAGAAAACCCGAAGAGTTGGCATTTTCTAAAGAGTGTGCACTTAAAAGTTTGTCCTTTAGAGCGGAAAGGTTTGGCTTCTGAGTTTTTTATTTTAGTGGTCTTAGAAAATGCTTTTTATTTAGTTTATTGCTACTCCTGCAAGTATTTTAAGATTACACCCCTATGTCTTTTTAAATGTTGAAATTGATCTTCAATTGCATCCCAATTCTCCATTTCTTTTCTTAAGACATCCATGTCTTTCATTTTTAGTACCTTTTGGAAAATTATAGTTTATGGATGTTTGAAATATTAGGTTTAACAGGCTCCTTGTTCTACCGTAACCTTTTCTTTCCTGTCATCCTTATTAGCATCACCGTTTCAACTATGGTGCTCTGATGGACTTGTTTCTTAACCTCTCAACATTCTGTATGATATTAAAACCATTATTCATTTGCATTTCTATTTTCTTTGATTAGTAAGTTTCAGATGAACTTGATGTGTCTTAAACCCATGATCTCATCCTCCACCTTGCTCTTACAAGGGAAGGAGGTGTCATTTTAGTTAGAGCTCATTGGAAATATTTCTTTTCAAATTGATAAGGCTGTGTCTGGTTTACAAATATATTTTTGATAATTCAATAATTGGGATGTGGGGATTTGAATCTTAGATGTCTCAATTGGAAATACCAAGAGGTGCCAATCAGTTGAGCTACAAGGTTCTTGGTCTACTTCCCAAAAACATAACTGAGATTACACTTGTTCTAGTTGATTTTTAGATGGGTTTTTGTTGTTCCCTACTCAAATTTAATTTATAGGCCTCTCAACAGACAAAGTTCAGAGTATATCCTCCACTTTGCCTCCTATGACCAGACATCGAGGTCAATCATGTTCACCTGTTCAGGCTCAGAGCACTGGAAGGACATTGGTAATTCTTCAATGAGTACATCACAAAAAGCTGAATACCTACTTTGATATGCTCAACCTTGACTAATCAACCTATAGAACTGATCTTCTTTTATCTTCTGGAAATATTTAGGAAAGCAATTCGGGATGATGTTGCTGAGGTTACCAGCAAAATGTCTATTGTTCAGCTTGACAAGGTCTCAGCTAGTCCTCCTGCTTTAAAGCTCCCACAGTTGTTTAGCTTGACGCCAAATTCTTCTGGAAAAGGAGGAAATATGCTAAAACGACAGACTTTAGCTCCTCAAGCAAACCAAATAGAAAACTATTCTGAAAGAAAATCTTTTGACCAGCCTCTTGCAAGTAATCAAATTGAAAGCATACCACAAGGTTGCTGTATCTGCCCTGCTCTTCACATAATTAATGCCCTCTACAATACAAGCTTGTTGGCTTTATAAAGTGGTTCTATTTTTATCAATTAGGAGTTGAGGACCAGACCTTGGTCTATAAACAACTTCTACATTTTTGTGGAGGTATTGACTCTAAATATTGATGTCTTTGCAGATAGTGATAATTCTTATGTTCAGAATTTGAAGAGATCTGTGAGAGAAGCTGCTCTGTCAACGCAATCCTGCAATCCTGGAACATTACGAGACGATCATTCTGATGAAAGCTTAGAGCACTTTTTTGTACCTGTTTCCACTACTAGGTTTTCTCGTCTTAGCCCAGAAAACAAAGTGCCTTCTTTAAGGAGCAAAAGGTTGTTTGTATCTCAATCAGACAATTCTTTGCTTGAGAATTGTGCCCCTGATGGTCGTGTCAGGAGCAAGTTTGATGAAATTCCAGACACTTTTTTCAGAGATTTGGATTCATTTCATGAGTATGATAGTGTAAATGGGTTTCTCTCGGCTACCAGCTCAAATGGTGTAGCTTCTGATGCTCAAAGATCGTTTTATGACTTTGAGGAATCTCAAGACCAGGTCTTCTCACCTCCTTTGCTAATGAATACATCCCTGTTAGCAGATTCTTATGAAGATTTACTTGGTATGTTGGTTTGGTCACAAATGATTCCAGTTGTGTGCATTTGCATATTGGTTTCTTGTTATTAGATAATCTCATTCTTGTTGAATGCTTTACTTTTAGTGTGTAATATATCTGTATTGTACTGTCACAATTTAGACAGTCAAATCATTTAAGATTTACCATGTGGATCTTACTTGGGAGTTGGGACCCTAATTAGTTTGCCTCAATCTTGTGTATCTTATCAAGGCCAAGAGAAAGGTATTTAAAAAGTTTAAGAACTTGTGTTCCAGATTTTTGTCTCTTCAGTGGGCTTTCCTCTCACTGTCTCTCTCCTCCAACAACATAAGCTGGCATCACATACTTTTGCCCTTTCACAACAAATACATGATTAACATATTCTGCATTCCTTTTCTGTAGCACTGCCTAACTTTATTGACAAATTTCTTTTACTAACAACCTTATTGAGAGCTTAACTTTTCCTCATGTTTTTCTCAATTGGTCGATTGTATCGTTCTGAAATATTTTCCCCATGTCTTGCAGCTCCACTGTCAGAAACTGAAACAGCCTTGATGGAGCATTAAAACAGCTGTTTGGGCAACCTTGCTCTTGTGTTCTCGAGCCAGATAATTCTGTTGCTGCGCTGGTTTTGTTTTCATTCCTCAGTGGGCATACTCTCTCCTCCCCATTATTTTTGTATGACACGGTGTTTGTAGGATATCTCTTTTCCTTCTTCATCTTCTGTATATTCTGCCCACATATTCGGCACATTTTTTTTATCCTATTGTGGAGGGAACTATGAGCCATTGGGCAGCACCTTTTTACATGCTTGACAGATGCCTGGAACTTCAGATGGTTGTAATGTATCGGAATGCTGACCTGGGTGTTAAGAGGCCAAAATCTGCAGCCAACCAATAGAGTCTGAATTCAAAAACTTCCCTTCACAGCCGGTTCATAAATGTTACTCAAGAAGAGAAATGTGGCATCCCATGGTTAGAAATAGAACGTGAAGGTTGGTTTCTAGTGACAAGTTTCTGGCAGCAATACCACATGCACTTAGCATCCTGTTTTTAACTGTCAAGAATGATTGTTGATGGACTGATTATTATGTGTTTGATAGACATGTATCACATGAATTTGATAATGTATTTTGCGATTCATCAGGAATGAGAAGTTACTGTCTGTAACAGTTGGATTACTTTTAAATTATTTTGTTGAGCAAGGTCATGTTTCGTGAATTCAGCTTAACCATGTAGACGCCACTTGATTCTACTAAATATTAATTCTTCTCCCAGTTTTCCAGCAGTCGCAAATAAATTTGAAACCTAAAATAAAATGTAAATAATAATAATAATGTATGATCTGGTGTTCAATTAATTGTTGCGGTGTGTAATTATGGTCAGCCTCATTATGAAGATGCCGTGACGCATAAACTATTTAATTCCAAATGTTTCACATTACACATTGAAAGTTTAAGATAGATAGGTACAACTTAAATTTCATATTTTTCTTATTTTCCAAATACAGTTCTGACAATTGGAAAAAAAAAAAAAAAATTCCACCGTAAGTCGACTATAAGACAGTCGATTTTATAAAGAGGGACTCGAGTTTAGTACTAGCGAGTATGCCAGGCCGAGAGTTCAGAAATAATTACAGCCAATTGCCACTGGAAGAATTACCAGTGAAAATTGACTACCTGAAAGTCGATTTCCATTGCAGGGGCATTTTGGTTAATAATTGCTACATAAATCGAGTCTTTAAAGCTCGATTTTTGTAGAACTTATATTTACGATAATGCCATCCAATGGAAATCGAGATTTAGAGACTTGATTTCCACTGGGATTTTTTTTTTTTGGGGGTTGCTTACCTCTGCAGCAGTAAAGAAGAGAGTTTTCCCATTCCCCTGCTGTAAACCAGCCACTACATTAAGACAGTACATTAGCCACTACATCAGCCACTACATTAAGACAGTAACTGTTCATTGGCAGTACAGTTGCCCTCTTAGGTCAAAACCATACAAATTTAACCACGTCTAAAAGTACTAGCAGAGCTGGCATAATAGGCAAAAGCTGCACAACGCAACTAATGTAACGAGTACATGGATAGCTACTTATTCAATTACAACAACATTCAAGAATAAAGAAAATAACAACTCACTCGATACAACATAGTCCACATAATCACCTAACACTTGTCAATACTTATACAACATGTTCGCCTAGCACTCCATCAACCGAAGATAACCACAACTCCCACGTACAATGCTGTGCCAAAATCGAGCATCCGCTCGCCTGAAAAACATTAGAAATACGGTTGTTAGTTCCTAAATGCGAAAAACGAAAACCAAATGAAATTCTGAGCATATTATATCAAAAGAACAAAGGCACTTGCCTAGTTTGTAGCACTACAACCAGTCGAAGCCCCACGGGAACCGCTTGTCGAAGCCCCACGGGAATTGGGACATCTTCTGCGGTTATGCCCCTCTTCATGACACACTCCGCATCGTTGCCTCGGTTGAGTCTCCCTCAAGTCCGAATCTGGGTTCCGGCTTCCTCGTTTTCGCCGTACCCCATCCATTTCATTCCTTATTCTTGACTTCACAGGACAACATTTGGCCCGCAATAGACTTGGGTCAGGCACCCACCGTGGTCCGCGAACGTCCCTCCATTCAGACTCTGACTTTGGCACCACAAATTGATGTGAATATGTGTGAATGGCATTGTCCAAACTGTAACATGGGTCAATATAGCTGGTCGCTTTGAGACGCAATTGCTGCAAAACTTTAATTGCATGTGAACAAGGGATCTTAAGGTTTTGCCACTTTCCACAGCCACATGTTCTATCCAATACGCGCACTTCATGACTGTGGTTTCCCCCTCCACCTCTATGATCGTTGTACGGGGTAACCACTTGATATACACCAGTTTCATGATTAAATTCCCTCAGACTGTGTCCTGAAGTTTTATCGACATTTTTGGTATAGATCTCCATTGCATAATCACTCCACACCTTACCTCGAGAGAGATCAGAAATAATATTTTTATGTCGATCGTGGAAATATGCAACAAGTTTGGACCAAGTGAACTCAACCATTGCAGCAATGGGCAAACCGCGAGCACCTTTAAGTACCCCATTAAAACACTCAGAGATATTGGTTGTCATTGCCCCATAACGTCTTCCACCATCACGTGACTGAGTCCATTTCTCCACATCCTCCTTCATTAAATATGTGTATGGCATATAGCGTTCAAGATGAGGATCATCAGGGTCTACACTCCTCAGTGCATTAATCTCGACATCCTTAATGGTTTGCATTATGGACTCAAATTTAGCTTCACTCGTCGCATATCCAGCTTTCAAGGCCAATGCCTTTAGAGTCGGGTCATCAAAGTGTGTGTTGAAGTTGCTGGCAACGTGTCGAAGGCAATATTGAGATACCTGTTCTGTGCCGTCCTCACCTGTAGGCCACTCTGCAATGGCGCATTTGATACCTTTATGTCGGTCAGAAATAATGCAAATGCCCTCGTTTGGTATCACATGCTCTATCGAAGTCCTGAGACACTCTAAAAACCACCCCCAACTAGGCCCTGACTCCTTGTCCACAACAGCAAAGGCGAGAGGCAAAACCTTTTGGTTAGCATCGGTTGCCATTGCAATCATCAACACCCCTCGATATTTACCATACAAATGAGTCCCATCAATACTGATCACTGGCCTGCAATATCTGAATGCAGCAATGCATGGAGCGAATGTCCAAAATACATAGCGCAGTAACGTAGTACCATCTATGGGCCTAGGTATGGTCCAATAGTTGTACTGGGTACCCGAATCCTGATCCAAGAATGCCAACAACAACTTTCGCAACCTTTGGTAAGACTCCTCCCAATCCCCAAATATCTTAGCAATTGCCTTTTGTTTTGCGTCCCATACCTTATAGTAAGAAAGTTCATGATTATACTTAGTATGTATGATCTCCCAAAGCTCATCAATATGAGCAGTGTGCTTTTGTCGCAATTTTTCCACAATTTCTGATGCAACAAAATTAGAATCCATCATTTTACCGTCTTTTCGCATGCCAAAGGGTATACAACTGTGTGGACCCACATAGGACGTGACCATTCATAGACCATTAAGTTTAGCCTTCATGAATGCCCCAACGTACCAGTTGCAGTTGGTGTCAATGCATGCGGCGCATAATTTAGTTTTGGTCGACCTCCGGATTGTAAAATTTCTATTATCCTTTGCTGCGTATATTATCAATGCACGCTTCACCACCTCTTTATTTACAAAAGTCAACCCTTTATGAAAATGCATCCCATCTTCCCAAGTAGAAACAAATGGAATCTGAAGACGTGAAGGATCAACCATATTTTCCCAAGTATTTGCGTAGAATGACTCAGCAGGAGGTGTGTAGGCAGTGGTCGTATTTGTAACATGCTGGACTCCAATATCCTCGTCTGCATCACCTTCATCATGGCACTCCATATTTTCCTCTTCAAAATTGGGAGCAACTTCATGATCATCCACATCCTTCTCAAAGTCGCCTCGCTCAATCCTCTCTTCGTACTCATCCATATCATCAAGATTTTCATCATTATTCACAACATGAGGTTGGAGTGTTTCACAGGTATTGGCAGCATAATCTTGAGATGAGAGTGTGTAACCTCCCATTGTAGTGCATCCATCATCTAAGGCTGTAAGTTGCAAAGATGTAGTTGTTTGTTGCAACTCCTCGACATCAACTTCTGCGAGCCGCTTGGAACTTACGTACAACTCAGCAGCATTTACTTGGGGCATTTTACGGATCCTATTAAACATGACCTTTACATGTTTATCTTCTTTGATCGCCATATACTTGTAATTTATCCGTTCATGAAAGATTTCTTGTGGGCAACGATAAATAATATTTATGTCATAACAAGTAGGGCTCAAACTCAGTTCTTCCATGATTTTCATCTTCAAATCATTCAATGTCTTCAACTTACGACGTATAATCATGTAATAGCATTCGATACTCGGCCCTTGAAATGGGAATCCGTCAATCTGTTCAGGATTGAAAAGAGGTCCACCGTAGTATACATTTATATCAATATTCTTCAGAAATTGTGAACCTATTACAGTCAAGGTAATATGTTAGTGACATATTTTAACACAATTACAAAACTTTTTATGTACTCAAAGTACAAAAATTACAACTTCTTATATCAAACACACCCCACATTTGCATATACTCACTCCACATCACATACAAACACACTCAATCATTATCATTTCATACTCAAACAAATAAAAAAACTAAAGACCCAACTCACCCCCACTACAAAATTTCATATCATTCTAACAAAAAAATAATGAAAAATATTAAACCAAACAACAACAAAAATAGCCATGAAAAAAGGCTAACAATACAAATATATCTTAAATATGTTTTACTTTTTATAAAAAAAAAATAAAAATAAAAAAACCCTACCAAATATATACACTAGTTACATCATATGCATATACAAACCCCACATTTCCATATATACTCAACCATTATCATTTGTTTCTAAACAATAAAAAAAACCATTCATCATACTCCAATAAAAAAAAAACTAAACACAAATCTTCAATCATGCTATCAAAAATATAAAGAAAAACAACAAACCAAACAAAAAAACTCATGATACATACCCACAAAAAAAAATCTAACAACTACCCATTAAAAAACCCTAACATTACATATATATAACTAACAACCTAACAACTAAAGAGAGTGTAAGCTATAAAAATCTTACTTGACATGAGGATGTGTAAATAAAGGATGATTTTGATTTGAAATTTTGTATGAGAGTGAGAGAGAGAGAGAGAGAGTGAGTGAGGAAGAGAGAGCTGCTGCCCCAGACAATAGAACTTGGTGTGGGAAACGGCAGAACCCAGAAAGCATAAAATGAGAGACTAAAGACCAGCTGCCCTAATCACGTGGGGAAAATGTACAGCTTAAAAATCGACTCTCAAAGAGTCGATTTCATTGATAAACCGACTGTTTAAGAGTCGATTTCCACCTGGAGTCCACGTGGGTCAACTGCCAATATTATGGAGTATATTTAATTGTTCATATGGAAATCAACTGTCTAAGAGTCGATTTCCACCTGGAGTCCACGTGGAAAGTATCCACATCGGCAAGGACCAAAGCATGGAAATCGACTGTTTAAAAGTCGATTTTTTTTGGGGGTAATCGACTCTCTAAGAGTCGAGATGTTAATATGCTATTTTGTTTTGTTTCGGTGCCTACTAACTATATTGTTAAGAAATTGGAGCTAATTGCCTGGAATCACCGATAAACACAAAACCCCAGGGTTTTCAGTGGGCAATCTTGCTGTGCTCTTCTAAAGGCTTCTGTTTTTTCAATGTTTTCAGCTTCTCTATAATGGGTTCAATCACTACTTGCTCTCTCTACTCTCAAACAGAAATTCACAACCCCAAATTCCTTAACCACAAGCTCTGCAAATCACCCAAGTCATCACCACCACCATTCCTACACAGGCCATTCTATCATCCAAGGCTTCCATTTGTACTAACCAAACTTCATGTATCTTCAAGACCCTCTCACCTCCTTACACCCTCCTCTCTATCCCCCAATTTTACCGCACCCACTTCAAAGCTCTCATATTTGGACTATAATCTCCCACCCCAGAAAAAATTCTCTGACTTTTTATCAGAAAAGATAGTGCTTTTTCTTATTGGATCATTTATATTCATGGGGTGCTTTAGAAATGGTGTAGCTATAGCACTGCCTTCTCAGGCTAGTAGTTCTAGTGCAAAAATGGAGGAAAAGAGAGATGCCCATGAAAGGAAAATTGAAGAAGAGGATATGTATGAGAAAGTTTTGGAGACGGAACCAAGAAATGTTGAGGCTTTGAAGGTGGTTTTGTCTGAGAAAATGAGGAGAGGGAAGACCAAGGAAGCTGTGAAGTATGTGGAGAGATTAATTGATGAAGAGCCTGACGAGGTTGAGTGGAGGCTTTTGATGGCACTTTGTTATGAGACTATGGGGCGGTTGAGTAAGGCTAAGAGATTGTTCAAGGAAATCTTGAAGGAGAGGCCTCTCATGCTTAGAGCTTTGCATGTATGTTTCTTGGTTATTTTGTTTTGCTTTTCCATTTGGTTGGAAATTTTCACATTTTCATGCTTAAGACATACTTTGGCTTTGTAAATAGATAGGTTTATAATTAGTTGCTTATGCACAGAATCAATCGGATACATCACTTATGTACTTTAATTTGTAGTTCATATACTTGTGTTGAGGGAGTTTTTTAACTCTAAGTAGATATACTTCTGTCATTGGTCTGTTTGTGAATTTTTACAACATGCGAAGAAATAACAAAGTCACAGCACATTGACAATTCAAATTGCAAATCTGATGTGTTGGCGTCAGTATTTTGCTGTGATTTTCTCTTAATATTTATCATTTAATGAATAGCAGAAACTACTTGACATTATAGAAGACTTGAAGCCTGTTCCAACAAGGATTGCTTTGAATTGCTCTTGCCACTACTATAATTATAGTGACTCCCCCCCCCCCCCCCCCCCACTCCTCCCAAATTTTGAAAAGAAACGGGCTTCTCACCATGTTGATATGCATGGTCTGAAAATGAGAAAATGTTTGTTCATTGTACAATGGGTCTCGTTCTAGACTGTGGTAATCTTATGAGTTTTAGACCCAGTTTATCAAAATCTTTACCTCCTTTTCCCTGAAGAATTATTACCTTGAGATTGAACTCGAGGCAAAATATTTGGGAGAAAATACATGTAAAAATGAAAAATAAAACCTTTAGGGGTGGATGGATGCATTTCAGAGCAACTTTGAGCAGAAATCAGTTTTTTTGTTGATGCCAAAACGATTTATGAGGCACAACCATGGCCAACAAGTCACTGTGTTGTGATTCTTATGTTTCTTGATTGAGACAATGAAGGATGATGGTGGCTGATCTACTTTCTTGTTGGAGATGTAAGCCACGGTACAGAAACAAGGTTTGAATCTATGACTAATGTGGACTTTATCTTTATGGCACAGAAGAAATTCTCAGACTTTTGAATGGATTGAGCTTCCTTTAAACTAACCAATGCTTCTGGTTTTTACAGCTCTTTCATTGGATGTCAATGTAGTGGTCCATATATTTAATGTACTTGGATTTTTTGCATTTGTATTCTGTACGGGACCTCATACATAGCCTGTGTACCTTTGGTGTCCCCTGTTATTTTTATTGATAAATTCTTATCAAAATATATGTATTTGTTCGTATAAATATTTTCACACACACACATTTATTTATGTATATCATTGATTATCTGGTTGGCAATTGAACTAACTGATCTCTTATAGCTGTTGGCACCTACAATTTCTCTGATGACTGGACCATTGATATTTTAGAATTATTTATAAGCAAATTGTCTTATGACAACCAGGCAAATAGCAGTCTGAAATCTAGTGGCCCTTGGTAGTGATTCTATTTTGAAATTTAGCAACAAGAGCTATTATATTGGCAAGGCCAGTCTGCAGACAGTATGCAAAATGACATCTGGAAATCGCTGTGGGCTATTTGTGCTTTGAAATAGAAATGATTTTTGTTGTGGATATCAGAAATTAAGTGTTTCATTGCTTCAAAAACATTATGGGTGGTTATTCATTCAAGCCATATTTATGTAGAATATGCATAAACTGTAACAGATTTGTAAATGTATATTGGTATTTCTGACTTGTTTAGAGGTCTAAACTCGTTAGCAGTAAAACTTACCGCTGTCTTCTTACTACAGGGTCTTGCATTGGTGATGCACAAAAACCTTGAAGGCCCAGCCGTCTTTGAGATGCTTAATAAGGCTCTAGAAATTGCACAACGTGAAAAAAGAGTTACTGAGGAGAGGGATATAAAAATTCTAATTGCACAAATGCATGTTGTAAAGGTGAATTGCAATCAATCTTAGCTGCTTAAATTTTGAGATCCATCAACTGCAGGTGGGGGGTGCTTGGATGTCCAAATGAAATTATATGATTCTATAGCGCTTGCATGACTTTAAGAAGCAAATCCATCTTTTAAATTGGAGTCATTGCAAATAAGAATATAATGTTAATTGGTGGAACCTTGTCATTTAAATTCATAAAGTCTTTGTCATTTTGAAAATATGTTTACGGGTATGCCTTGCAGGGGGAACTGGATGAAGGCTTGAAGAAATTTCAAGATCTGGTTAATGAGAATCCTCGAGATTTTCGGCCTTATCTGTGCCAGGTGTGTTCACACTATGTGCTCACTGCTGTTCGTTAGTATCTGGTTAAATTTAAAATGAAATGTTCTCTATAGGTTTCCTTTATGGTTAAAAGTTTGTGGTTTGGATCTCTGTCATTTTTTATTGATTTTGTGAATCATGTTGTCTACACCCCAGATGGGCACCTAAGATTTGGTCCTGTATCTCATGATTTTTGGTGCTAAGTTAAGGTAGCATGATCAGTGAGTATTCGGTGTAGACATTCTAGCAAAGACATGCTACTTCTCAATTCTCACCAAGCACCATCCAAATTTCTTACTAGTTCAAATAGCATATTATCATCATGAAATATAATTTAACATAGACATGTCACTTCTTGTAAATTGTAAGTCTCATTTTATTTTAACCCGCCATCTCTCTCTCTCAACCTTTAAAGCACAATAAGGGTCTGTTTGGGATAGCTTATTTTGTTGAAACTGAAATTTTTTTGTTGAAAGTACTATAGATAAAGGTAAAAGTTAGCTGAAATAGAACATTGAGACTCATGAATAGTACCAAAAAGTGTTGTGAGGCCCATGAATAGTAGCAAAAATAAGCTAAATAGTAAAATAAGTTGACAAAATTAATCATGCCAAACGGACGCTAAATCAGACTAATTGGGACACCCCACTGGTAGGGGTAATTTGCACTTAACCTGTCTGTGCGGTGATTTGCTGTGGTACATTTTCCAAAGCTTGATTTTTTTTTTTTAATATTGGTAATTGCCTAATTGAGGTTGTTGCTTGTTATGCAACCATGTTTGATTCTTGAGATCTACACTTTAGTAGATCAATTTGGTTTTCTTACAATTTTGTGTATGATTCATTTCTTGGTTGAATGGAAAAGGTTGGCTACTAGTTGTTACAGGAATAGTGAAGTTTTTCACTTGGGAATGGTTGATTGTCTTCAATCCAAGTTCTTACATCATTAAGGGGAGAAAGTAAAAAGTATCAATGTCAAAGAATAGTGTTCATTATCTGTTTTAATACAATTGAAGTTAATTGCATGGTAGTTAAGCAATCATTGGATATAGCTAACTATGAGAACTTATGACAGGGAATTATCTACAGTCTACAGGATAAAAAGAAGGAAGCTGCCGAAAATTTTGAAACATATCGGTCTCTTGTGCCTAAAGAGTTTCCACAAAGGGGATTTCTGGATGATGTTGTGTTGGCAGCAAAATCCCAATCTCAGGAACAGTTTCAAAAGGAGTTTCATACTGAATTCTCGTACAAGTAAAATCTTTACACCTCCTTTTGGAACTCAGGAGAGAGAGAAAAAAAAGGGGGGTCACTTGTTTAGCTGTTAGCTTTTTTGTGCTGAGTATATTGGAGTTGGAGTTTGGACTTCTAAAAGTTTTGGGGGGGGGGCGGGCATGTAATTTTGATGGCTATGTACAATGCTGTTGGCTTGTGCATTTTTGGGGACCAAATTCAGACCATGACAAGTATAAAATATGGCCATGAATGATTGAATTGATGGAACTGAAATTGATAATTAATTTTTGTGAATTCAATACATTAACTTGGAGCGTGCTCAATCTAAAGTCAATTATTTCGGTTATGGTCTTGAATTCAGCTAGAAATCGGTTCAAAAGTCCTGTTCAAGAAATGCTATGATCTTGGTCAGGGAATTCAATTGAGAGTAACATGCACCTATAATATGCATAATTTGTTTCGTAATATGCGGATCTTAATTACACAGTAATTAGACACTGCATTGAACTTGTTAGAAAAAAAAAAAAAAAAAAACTAGAGCACACTTTCGGCCTTAGGTTGTTTTCATTTGGCCATTTCATTTCAAAATTTTTATTTTGGCAATTCATGTTGAATTTCATTTACATAATAGTCGTATTGGCTATTGTTGATTTGTTGTTAATAATATAAAGGTTAGTGGCATATAAGTTTATCTTAAAGATAAGTTTTTGTTAAGTCACATCATCTACATGATGTCAAGTGACGCTAGGGCATTGATGAAAGTAAAACTTGGGGAGGATATAATATATTTTAAACCTATAATATCTGTTTTATTATTAAACCTATAATATTTGTTTTATTATTATTGTTCGTTATAATCGATTCAATGCATAGATTATTTTCTTATTGGAATTAGTGGAATTTGAACTTAATATATTATTCAATGATAATATATTTTTATTAGTTCAACCAATTGAAACCGAAGAAAATTTGGTCATTTTTTAATTATATATCTCTTTGGGAGCAATGTTAAAATAAAACAAAAGTAAAAAACAACAATACAATGTGATAAGTTGTGATTAACGAAACTTTAGTAATATAATCTTACATTTATTAAACATTAGTCACAACAAAAATAGTTTTTTTTTTTACTATATAATTTATTTATATTACTATTTATAGGTCTCATATTTTTTAATATTATCCATAAATCCCAATAAACTATTTAAACGAAAAAAAATCAGTTGAAATAGTTTCGGACTTACATTTGAAGTTTTACTATTTAATAAGAGAGGTGTTACATTCACAACATTTTTATAATATTTTCACAATAAATTATAGGTGGTTAGTTATTATTGGTTTAAATTTAAACTTAACACTAGAATTATTTTTTTACCTCAATAATAACAACTTGCTATTTAGAATTTGTTATAAAAATATTATAAAAATGTTATGGATATGTAATTTCTCATTTGATAAAGTCCAACAAACTGAAAAAGGTTACATGAATTAGAGGCAAAACGACGACGATTCGTTTTTCTTACCTTATTATTATATTATTTAGTTTTTCCAGAGATTTCTTTTCGTTCCGTATCTTCTTCTCTCAGCTTTTGAGTTAACATAACAGTCTTAAAACAGCAGCATAAAGCAGATGGCTTTGGAAGCAGCAGCTACTTTGCTTCTACTGCCTCTGCTTTCATCAAAACCCAAACCCGGTTCTTATCTTTCTCTACGATTACGAACCAACCGGTTCGCCACCTCTCGAACCGGGTTACTACCTCCGTTTCATATTAAAACAGAAACAGCTCACTCTCAGTTTACAATTCCGCCGTTGCCGTTGAGGAGAGCGGTTTCTAAAGAAGAAGCAGCAAAAGAGACAGAGAGTAGTAGTACTGCGGTGACTGAGCCGCCGGTGAGAATAGTGGCACTCGTGGGTCAGGGATCCCTCAGCCCTCTCAAAAATGCTCCCTGGCTTGACGTCATGCTCCACACTGTATGTGTTCACTTTTAATACCCGCACGTTACGTATATATAAATATATAATTTGATAGTTGGCAAAAAATATGAAAATTTATGACTAAGACTTGGTTGTTGTTGTCTTTTGCACCAAACATATGTTGGATGTTGCCTTTACGTAGATGCTATCTCAGGCATAAAGACTTCAAATTTCCCAGTAAATCACTCTCCCCCCACCCACTTTTCTTTAGACATGTCATATGGTTTTCTTTGGTTTTGTTATGCTTTGTTTTTGTCTTTTTTTTGGACAGGCATAATTGTTTAGGAAGAGTTTGACTATTTTCTGGTCCTCTCTTTATAAACAGGCAAAGCGGCTGAAATGGGTCGATGAGGGGTATGAAATGCTTGTCTTTACTGACAATATTTGTCAAGCTGATGATGAAAGTGCTATGTGTCTCCAGCAGGAATTAAACCGTGCGGATATTTTGATTGTTGTTGCTGTTACGAATCAAGAATCTGTTATGTGGATTCAGACCAACAGTAAATCTGTCCAAAATGTAATCTGCTTTGACTCCTCCCCAAATGTTACAAACAAATTAGGAGGATCTTATGTTCACACTGAAAGAAAAGGAAACATATTTGACAAAATAGTTGGATTTTCTGAGTCAAAGAAAATAAATGATTCAGAAGAAGTAGTCCGGACTGTCTCAGAGGCATGGGACCGGCATAATTCTGATGACATAAGGTTCTGTTTGCTGGTTATAATCAATGCTTATATAAGGCCAGTCCCTGTTCTACAGAATCTGAGATCAAAAGGATTTTCGACACTGAACTGTATGATAAAGAACTGTGGGCCTCAGATACTAAACTGCCTCTTGGATCCTAATTGTAGGAAAGCTCTTCAGTGCTTGAACCAGTGCAGTCCGGTGGACCAAGTGTGTAATTATCGGTGTATTGCTTCGTATGAAAGTCCGAATCTAGAAGCATTTTCTCTGTGTGTGTTGCAGAAGCACAATTGTCTTGAACTAGATGCAAAGATCCCTGAAAAGCCATGTGTGGCTCCAATGTTGAAATTTCAAGGGAAGGACCTGTGTCATGAAACAGCCGAAGATCTTTTTGTTGGCTGGTTGGGGAGTTTGAATTGGAGTTGGCGTGTTGTGGCAGGTCAGAACCCAGCTTATGATCAATTTCCATGCCAGTACCAGCTGTTCTATAGGGGAAAAGCAAAAGGGTCATTTTGGTATGAGCCAGTTTTTCAAGTAAAAACCTTAGAGGGAAAGATGGTTTGGAGGAGGCGAAGGTATCGGGTTAAGAGAGGCAAAATACCTGGGACGTTCTACTTCAGTGTCTTAGATAATGGGGTAGTTTCAAATGAGTTTTGGACTATTGTGGATGTATCTGATGATCTTGGCTGGGGTTTGTTTCATTATAGTGGGGCTGCTCGAGTTGCAGGACAGTCATACACTGGGGCAGTGCTTGCTAGTCCAGATGGAGCATACCCAAATGACAGGGAAAGGGGGAAATTAGCATTTGCTTTGGAGAAGTGTGGAATTAAAGAGTGGGAGCTATACACAGTTGATAATTGTTCTTGTATGGATCCTCCATTGGGAATTCCAGAGGGTTCAAGTTTGCATTCTATAATCAAAATTAAAGATAAAAAATGGGCATCTGTGTAGGAATTGTATGTAGAATCATGAGTAGCTTGGCCTACCAACTTCTGTAAACATGAGTTTGGGTTTTCAAAAATCCGGCGTGGTTGATTAGTAATGGTTAGATGCATCAAATTCTCTTGCACATCGTTCTGATCAAAGATTGGAGGCCAGGTTCTTTGCCTCACCACTGTTCACTCCCCTAACTCTAATGTATTTATCTGTTTTATGAAGTTTCTTTTGTTATTTTTCCCCTCGGATAGAGATATATGATAAGAATTACTTGTATGAATTCAAGATGAACTCGGTGAGTAGAGCACATCTGTAAATGGGAAGAGAGATTTTTATGGCCACTGTAATATTCTTTTGCTCGATGAAATCCTTGCATGGAGGAGCAATCTTATAGTCTCTCCTACAATTTCAGTGATCAATTCAAATCTCATTTCAGTGATCAATTCAAATCTCAAAAATGGGCTTGTCCTTTGCTTAGGGACTCAAAATTCAAAAATGAAGCTTGGATATATAAAGCTTAGCTAATTGCACTCTGATAATATCTAATATTTTAAAATGTGGTAAGGTTGAGTTGTGTATGTCTCGGGTGTATGCAATTAGCATTGATTTGTGTGTGCAAATAGCAATGAACATTCAATTCTTTGGTACTATGGCCACGGATTCTGTCTCAGGTGCTGTCTTTCTTGTTACTTTTGTTTAATTTCCTCCAGTATATTTT
This sequence comes from Castanopsis chinensis, assembly GCA_032878915.1. Lineage (NCBI taxonomy): Eukaryota > Viridiplantae > Streptophyta > Magnoliopsida > Fagales > Fagaceae > Castanopsis > Castanopsis chinensis. The sequence goes on from JAVQMG010000122.1 coordinate 20,766,735, forward strand.
GTTGATATGTTTTCGAAGTTATTGCTATTCATTTAAAATCTATAATTGAGAATCGTTGGTATGATTTAAAGATTGACTCAGTGAAGATAGCAACTCTACTGCTAAATGAAAACGTAGATTTGAGAAGCCTTAAAAGTCATCCTCCAATGTCTGCATAGTGGACCCCTTTTACTTTGTGTTTGTTTTGACATAAAATGTTTTCCTGGAAAGCAAAAAATAAATCATTGTAACTGCTTCAGAAGTTTGAAGCTAGTAGATCCAGGACCATTCTACTTTAGTCCTGGATAATGGGGTTGTTTAACGAGCTTTGTGCAATTGTTGATGCCCTCTAACAGTTTGTTTCTTCACTACAGTGGAGCTGCTCAAGTTCTGTGGCAGTCATACTGGAGTGATTGTTGCTTGTAATTAGTCCTTGTCCAAGTGAGTTCCAGAGCAGTATTGCTCATGTTAGGGTTTGGAATTTTGGAGGGTTCAAGTTTGCAAGGTAAAATTGAAGTTAGATTAGGAACTCACAACTTATAAATGAAGTTTGCATAAGTATAATTCATCCAAATAAAGCAAGTCGGCACAAGCAACTATAAAACAAAGTTCTTTTTTGGGCTTGAAGTTTGAACATTAAGTTGCCTTGCGAATATATTCACAAATCACCAAAATGGAAAGGATTTGTCAATTGTTAATTTATAACTGAGACTCTCAGTTTTGTTTGTTTAGACACCACTATCAAAAGAAAGACACCACTATCAAAAAAGGACTTTGCAAAATGATGCACCAGCCGGGAATCGAACCCGGGTCTGTACCGTGGCAGGGTACTATTCTACCACTAGACCACTGGTGCTAGTATGGTAAATGCTCCACTATTTTCTATTATCAAAGTATTTGTCACCATTGTTCATTTGATTTTACTTTAAACACTAGCAGGACTCCAACTCATTATAAAACAAGATTACATGTTTAAGCTTAATTCATTTTTTTGTTGAACAAACTCGAGCTTCTTCATGAACTACTTGATTTACCTATTCTTTACCCATATATAATGAATTCATGGTTAAAATTTCTTACCCCTTCACAAATCTATGAATTTTATTACAAATGAAATGTTTATATTATCAATAAACTATAAATACGAATTTGATATTATATGAACCTAGTTACAAACTTACACTATCTATTAACAAGTTTATATAAGTTTGTTTTTGGAAAAATATACATATAAAAATATAATAATATGCCTAAATCAAGCATGCATGTTCGCGAATACATTATTATGTTTGAGCTTGGTTTGTTGAAAAGTCAAGCATAAATTGTGTTTGAGTTTGACTTGTTTGTTAAACAAACGAACATGAACAAGTTTTTTCCCGAAGCAAAATTTAGTTGTTCATAAACAATTTGATTCATTTACAACCTTACACCAACATCATCCTTAAATGAACAGTTTTGATTGTATCTTGTTTTTTTGTCCCTGAATTCACAAATTTATTTGGTACCAAAGATTATGGGGAGCAAAAGCTAATGGCAACTAGCATGAGCTATAATGCTACCAATAACATTAACAATAATAAGCTTTTGCATCAGTCCAAAATGACCCACATTAGTCCATGTATAATTGTGTAAATCTACCAATGTGCTATAGTAATCGTGTAAATTTACACTGACAACTAGCATGAGCTATAATGCTACCAATAACAATAACAATAATAAGCATTCATATCAGTCCGTGTTTAATAGAAAAGTGTGTAGAATTTAAACAATTTTGCTTAAAAATGACTTACATCAATCCATGAATAATTATGTAAATTTACCAATTTGCTATAATAATCGTGTAAATTTTTACTGACACTATTCATTTTTATATAGTTGTTTATTCTTTTTTTATGTATCTCAAGGATGAAGGAATTAAATGGTAATTGTTGCGTGTGAAGAAAGAAAAACAATTAAAAAAATAAATAAAAATTGAAATTTTAATAAAATATAGTGTACAATAGATAATCTAATGTGGAGTGTTTTGAAAAGAGAGTATTTAAAATAAAAAAAATAGGTTCTTAAGCTAAAATATATAGAAATTTTTGCATAAGCTGATGCGAATGCTAATAACACATTCCAATTCAATACTATGACAAATTGTTAGATTTATACTCATGATAGGGCAACTCATGAAGATATTATGAAAAAAATGTTTAACCATTGTTTTTTTCATTAATTTTGAATGTCATAACATTTTTTATATTTTACATGTGGGTACAAGTTAGTTAAATTAGTAAATTTTTTTCATAGTCAAATTAGAGACCTCGGTTAGAATTTCGTTAGTGAGATTCTGGGCATGAAACAATGGAAGCATGTAGGTGTTGTATGGTTTGGTATTGGTTTTATGTAGCTTGCATGGTGAGATTGAGAGGAAGGGAAATCTCTCTCTCTCTCTCTCTCTCTCTCTCTCTCTCTGTGTGTTTAGCAAACGGGAGAATTCTTGACTAATGAATATACATACACGTGGGATACTCACATGGGTGGACTTGCTTATTGCAATGGCTACAAACAAAATACTATAATGCAACTTGGAAAATTATAAAGCAAATTGTCTATTCATCAAAATATTTGTTATTATTTGACATTTTACTTGATACAAAGAAAGGGAAACAATCATATTATTATGAATATTTTATTCAATTTTTGAAAACATGCTCACAACATTTTCGTTACCTATTTTCCTTTCTAACCCAATTATTTCAAATAAATTCATATATATATATATATATATATATTTAATGAGATGGGTTCAAGTTACATCTAGTGTAATTCTCGTAAAGTTACACATTTTTTATACTATAGATTTTTAAAAGATCTAACAGTTAAAAAAGATACCATTAAATGTTATTACTTTCTACTTTTGTCTCTCTGCTTATTTATTGTTTTTCACTTGATTAAAAGGCACTTGCCATTTTCAATAACCCACTTTTATTTATTGTTTTTCACTTGATTAAAGGGCACTTGCCATTTTCAATAACCCACTTTTCAAATGAGTCATTAAACTCTCTCCACACAACCTGTATTCTTCTTCTTCTTCTTATTCTCTCTCTCTCTCTCTCTCTCTCTCTCTCTCTCTCTCTCTCTCTCTCTCTCTCTCTCTAGAATCACCTCCTTCTCCAGCATTGACTCACGCAACTTATTGGAGCTACACGTTAAATTTATTAGCTTGTTAAATTAATTCAAAATTCATATATATATGTGCCCCTAGAAGGAGATGTGATTTTTTCCCATTTCTGACTTTATCATCTTCCATGCCAAGACTGATGCATTACCTGATAAAAATGTCTTTTGTCAAGGACAGTCATACTATTTGAAGGTTACTCAACATACGGGCGACATGAGTATATGTGCCCCCAGAAGCACTTAAGCATCCAAAGACTAACTCCACTTTATAACTAAACAATGTCATTTCCTATACATGTATCCTATTACAGATTAGCTACTTTTGCCCCATCAATTAGAAGGTTCTCAGAGAAGTATTTATGAGTAAATGATGTAAAGCTTGGATGTCGATATTTTTTAATGAGTCGCAGGAAGCACAAAATATTGTAGGCAAAGAAACAAATTTCAAGTTAATACTTCATTTTTTTGAACAGCTATTAATTCATCTTCAATTTTTTCCTTATGTGGCCCACCTAGAAATACCACTCCTCAAAAACAACACTCAAATTCTGTCACTGAAACAGTGAGATTCAAAGAAAACAGGAAAAAAGAAGAGAGAAGAAAAAAAAATAACAAGGCTGGTAACTTCTGTTTTCACTTCTTGGATGATAACCTCTGGATGCATCTGATGGACAAAGTAAGGAAAATAAGAGCTTGCCTCAGGCTTCCCAGCCCCTCAAAAGGGTAGCACGTGCAGCCCGGTTCACCCCCAAAGTGAAGGCACCCATTCTCAGGTTGCAGTCATGAATTTTACACATTGCCTTGATTTCATGGAAAGCCCTCCTCATGTACAAGCTAAATACATTTAACATGTAGCTCCAATAAGTTGTGTGGGTCAATGCAGGAGAAGGAGGTGAGTTCAGAGAGGTCTAGTGAGAGAGAGAGAGAGAGAGAGAGAATAGTAGAAAAACAATAAATAAGGAGAGAGGCAAAAGTGAAAAGTAATAACATTTAATGATGTCTTTTTTAACTGTTAGATCTATTAGAAATCTATGGTGTAAAAAAATATGTAACTTAAACCCATCTCATATCTCATATATATATATTTCATAATATTTTGCCACAAGTTTTTGAGGTTTCATAATTCTATTATATTTCCTTAACTAATTTCAAATTCCATTTTACATTTAAACCATTAATAATCTTATCAAATAATTTTTCTTTAAATACTTTCATCATAATTAATGTCTATTAATAATTACCATAATAATTAAATTTACATTCAGTCAAAAAGAATAAATTTAGAAAAAAATATAAAACTTTGTTAAACTCTCCGGTACATTGCATGGGATACCAACTAGTAATAGATTTAACAAAAGCTCAACAAAAATTTCAAATGGATTCTAATTGCACTATAATTTATACTGACTATCCCTCTAATTTAAAACTGGTGATAATAACCAACACAAGATTTACACATTACCCATAAAAAAAACTTTACACAATATAGGAAAAAAGAAAGAAAATAAATTTTTTTTTTAATATATCAACTACACTGATCAACAATTTTATGATCTCCAACAATAAAAATATATCCAAAATTTCTGTTAAATACATCCAGGGACTGTCACCTCTTTAGATTTTCAAGTGATCATAAATCACTAATCTCACACCACAGTAACGCTGGAGTATAACATAGCTTCTCTTTAGCAATAATATCTATTTGACTTCCAAGAACTGTGAGAGACAGGTTGCTGGTAACTTCATGTGCATAGAGAATATAAAAATAATGGCAATGGAAGCTTTTGCGTAGATATATGTTGGTAAGATCATTTCTGACCAATGCTACAAAATATTGGTAGGTTCTCATCAAGGATGCTTGGGTGTGCTTCCCAAAAATTGGGTTTGATTATATCGCAATGCTCTACAATTACTTTCTTGTGAGAATTTTGGACAGATCCTTTGCTCTCATGTGGCATATTTTTGTCTTCCTGCACACAAAACTATAATCTGAGCTTGATAAGATTATCAAAGGGAAAACGACTAAGAATTGGGGTGTTGTAAACTAAAACCAGATTGAAGTAGGCCTAACCAAACTTTGTCACTAATTTCTCACTTTTCCTAGTTTAGCTCGAAAACCTGTAGACAATTTCAACTTTTTCTTTTTGAGAATTAGACAATTTCAACCTATATACAAAATGTTGTCATAATGATCAAGAACTCACTACCTAGCTAATCTAGTAGACATATACGTTTGACACTAAGACAAACTAGAGTTGTCTTCAAATTCATTAGGGATTGTCCTTAATCTGGACACACAGCAGATGCGCTCAACTATGAACCTCATCTAGTGGTAAATTTCAAAGGACAATTTTATTGAAGGGCCTTTGGTAGAACTCAAAAAGTTCTTATAAGACTTTTTTTTTTTTGATAGATTCTTATAAGACAATTATTTGTCCCTATTTTGTCGTTTTCCAATAAAATCACAACAAAATATGCATGAGGTGTAGGTTGCTCCCAAGCAACAAGACAGCAATCCACCTAAATAATGAGCTGCAGAAGAGTACTGTAAACTTGTGGATAAAATAGAATACAAGAGGAACAAGAAAAACCATTGATTAAATGCCAATGCATGCTGCACACATAAAGTGAAATAATCTAGTTATGTCAATTTGTTATAACTCAAGATCAAGCAATTAGACCTTCAAAATTTTAACTCAGTCCTTGAAAAGCATCACCTTTAGGGCATAATGATTGGTCTGGGTGACTGGGCATCTAAAACAACTTGCATCCGCTCCTTTTGATAATTAAAATAATACCATGGGGGGAGAGGGAATTCGAACCTTTTTCTCCTAGTAAAGGAGAGCAAGCTATGCCATTGAGCTACAAGGCTCTTGGCAACTCACATCCACATTTCGATCATGTGTACCAAGATGTCATAGCCCACACCTCTCCACTGACTATAACACAAGTTAAAGACAATCTGGGAGGTGTTGCATTAACTGTATCCAGTACATAAAAATTGTACTATGGAAAATTTACCTCTAAAAAGGAGAAAAAAATACCTTTTGCCAGAAAGCTAAGGAACCTTGGCGGAACATGATTTCTAATTCATTGTAGTCAATACCAAATTCCTTGATTAGTAACTCATTTTTTTCCTGTGCTTGAGTACCCTGGAAAATTAAAAATCAAGCAGCAAGATTAATGGTTGATATTCATGAGGATACCTCCTCTCACAATAACATGGATTTCAAAATGAAAAAGACTACAATCTTCATGTTACATTGTCACAAACTGGATATATCAAGTAGTATGGGCATATTTAGGAAGACATAAGGGATTTTTTTTTTTGCGAAAAGGGGGGGGGGGGGGGGGGGGGGGAGAGAACAGACACAGCACAGACTTTAAAACCAACATCAATGCTGTTTTGGCAGAACTATTAAAACTTTCTTATAAGTAAATCTTTTTTTTTTCTTGATGAAACTATAAGTACATCTTTTTAGTAATTCATTAAAAATGAGATAACATATTCTTATTAAAAGGATGACAAGGAATCATCCAAGTACTTGAGAAGTTAACAGGGAGGCACTCCTATGACAACCCACAGCAGGAAAAAAATCATTAAAATTAAATAAATATAAGGATTAAAAGAGTAGAAATCTACAGCAAATAAAGAACCCTAAAATAGAGAGATGATGAAAAGATGTAGAATCTTTTGTCCTCAAGTGTTAGATAGACCCAAATTTGCAAAATATCTGGCCATGACCCTCAAAAAGCCAATAATACCAATATGATTCAGCAGTTTTTTTTTTTTTTTTTAATTATCGAGTTTCTGATCCTTTATTTTGTAGAGGATTTACTGTAGGGCTTGAAGTTTTTGGGGCCACATACAAGTTTCTATTAGAATCAGGCTTATTTTTGGCTGGATTATTAGAATAAGACTTTAGAATAAAAATTCTCTAGAATATTGACTTTTTAACATCCTGCAAAAGAAGGTTTAACCTCAGCAAGCCTAAGGATCTATCCAACTCTGTGCACCGAAAAAACAAGTAATGTGAGTGGTACTTGTGTGATTGGGTAACTATATTACCAACACTATCAAATCTCAAAAGGGCTTGAAGTGAAGACCATATGTCAACTCTCTCGCTCTCTCTCCCTTCTTTCAGAGGTAAACCTGAGAGAGGAGATGCTTGAGACTTGAGCTTTAAGGCTATTTAGTCGATATGCCTAGAACTAATTTGATAGTGTACTGTGTACATTCCATCTAAAAAGGGCAACATCACAATTTTACTTATGGAGCGTAAAAATTTCATTAGAACAGTAATATACATCATAAGAAAAGAAAGAAAATTAAGAAAAAGACAATGGAAGCAGAAGAACAAATTTGAAGTACAGTACAATAAAGCACACAATGGAATCCAATAAAAGTGCAGGAACAAATTTTAGAGAAGGGTGAATAGATTGTAGCACCTTCAGATAATGTTGAGCTTCACTTTTGCTTTTTCCTTTCTTCTTAACAAGCATCCAGAAGCAAGTATTATACTGATTATTGATGTGGCCTGTAATATGTCCATTACATTTAAATCCATGTCCAGACAAAGAACAAATTTATATATTCTGTGCAAAAGTCATTGATTTGGTTTCACATTTTAGAAAATCAATTTCCACAAAGAAAAAAGTTTTAAATAATCCAAAAGTTCAAGGTGTTTCTGTTATTGTTATTATTATTTGTAGAAATCCATTTAATACTTACAATCAACTTGTCTCCAAGCCAGATAGTCCAAAAGAATCTTAGATGACGGATAGCATACAACACGTCCATCAAAAGAAGGAGGGTACTTCAATTCTTTCTGTGGAAAGAATTCTTTCCATTTCATTACGTACATGGAAGAAAAGAATGATACAGTGACAGAAACAATTTCACTGCAAAATGATAACGGGTGTGATTTCAATACTGAGTTCGGGAAAACTAATGCCCCTTTCTGTGTGTGTGTGTTTTGGGGGGGGAGGGGGGTGTTCAGAGAGAGTATTCTTTCCTGTCACCCATCCCAAGATATTGGCTGTCCCATAAATGGTATACGAGAACAACATTCTAGGAACTAGAAGAAAGATGAGAGAAAAACCTTGTTCTCCGTTGATAGAATTGAGAATCCTTCTTCAAAACAAAGCTGAATAACAACAATAATGTGATTACAAACAGGTACAAATATTAGTTCAGTCAATTAAATATATGAAAAAAATGGCAAACCTGTACTCATCACTGACTCCATATGTGAATATTATATCTTGAATTTCTTCTAACACAGCCACTGCACATGAATTCATAAGGTTCAGAGCTTGTTTGTCGTTTGGCTTCTCAAATTCATGAACTTCAGAAAATCTACCAAAAACATCACACTATCTTAGCAGGATAAGCAAGCAACAAAATTTCATTCATCACAAATTGGGAAACAACTGGGTCTAACAAAGTCCCATATAATTTTCACTTAAGCCAAAACTACCTTCATCAAAAGAATTCATTGATTAAAAGAATGTTTCTCACAATATAGGATTTTGAATGACCCACATTTTCACTTTTATTCTATCCTAAAAGTTGCATTATAATATCGAATACAGATGTAAATAAGATGGATGCGCACTTTTGCCTATGCCATAAATTGTAGAAGCTGGAGGAGTAGTTGGTGTATGGTTTTTATATGCCTAATTATCTTCATGTCCTCACCAAAACAGTTAGGCAAATCAATGATCAGGACCATCCTATATCATTGAAATGAAGCCTATCATAAAATGCTTCAATTTCAATAAATTAGGGTTTTTTTTGGGGGGGGGGGGGGGGGGGGGAGTGACACAGAAGCAACAAAAGGAAAATTGTCTACCCAATTGAAGAAAGAACAAGTAATGCTGCCATGTATATGATATATTCACCTGTGAAAATGGCAACCGTCAATTCTAATTACAATCCAAGTAGATGGCATCAATTTGTTCTCAAATTGGAAGGACCGAACAAACTCTGGTTTTATTTTTTCCACATCCTCCGTAAAGCCACCCACCTCCTTCAGCAGACTAAGATGCTCATTCCAAAATTTTTTCCCAGCTATATTCTCTGAATGAACTATTCTTGCCTTTCTCCTGAGTCTTTTAACAGGAGTGCCATTCTCATTGTACTTCACATTTTCTTCCACCTAAACAATGCAGGATAGAGATCTAAGCTTAACATGTTAAGAGGTCATATTCAATGCAATGCAAAGGAGAGCAACAAGAAATAAACACTAGGTATATATATAAAAATTGAAAATCTACTTTTTCTACTTTCAACAAAAACCTGTACCATACAAGTAACATGAACTTAATGAAAACCAAATAAATCTCTACTACCATGGTTAATAGTTAAGTGCACTTATTAATGGTCACTAGTAGGCTCAGACCAATTAGGGCACAACTTTTCAAAGATCTTTTCATATATCTTGTTTTGTTATTTCAAGTTGGCTCCCTTTTCGACTGATTTAGGGCTTGGGGACTCACCTCTAGTGATTCTCTCCCCATGTTTCTAAGTTCTCTCTTTTGTAATTAGGTTTCTCTTTGTATTTTCTTCTCTCTTTTTGTAATCTTTGATATGCCTTATGCTGTTATGCATGAGGTAGTTTTTTGAATATACATCTTTATTACTTTAAAAAAAAAAAAAAAGAAGTTATTTCAAGTTCTAATGTTCATCAATTAAGAATAACAAACTTGTAGAGCCAACCCCTGATAATTCAAATACGACAAGATAATATGATATCCTTACATAAGAACCCAGTACTCCAAAATATTTCCTCCTTTAAGCATGCAAACAAACTTTAAATTCTTTGGCAGTGTAAAAATGAGGAAACTTTAATATCACAGGTAAATTGCCAATTTATATGATCTAATGGCTTAAATAATCAAATCAAATGGCACCTTTTTTCCTTTTTAAAGACACAAAGCATAACCATGTTTCAATAAATCCAGTAACTCACACTATTTCTGCGTATAAAATAAAATAAAATAATCTTATAACTATGGTGAACATGCATCAGAGGAAAAGATTCTACATATTTAAAATCCCAAAGAGGGAATAATTCAAGTCCATGACTACCAACATTCCAACATATAGATGTTAAAGAATAAAGGAGTGATGGATCAAGTAGCAGTAACTTCAGCATTTCTTAGGTGTTCGGATTTTACAACAAGTTGCAAGTTTTGAATCTTAGCCTAGAGAAATTGGTTCCCCTAACATAGACAGTGAGATTCTCAAGTACCAACTATAGCACTTTTGGGTGAAGAGTGTCCTTGTTTACACAAATAAGTACCTCTATTTGTGTAATTAAACCGTTGCTTGTAGGTGGAAGATTAACTCAAGCTTAAACTAGAGGGAGCTAAAGCTAGATAAATTAATTTACACATGCACTGTCTATAAAGGCATTTTTTATAACCCATTGAACCAGCCAAGCTGTGAATAGCATAACAAGTTTCAAAATTTAAGAGGTGGGTAAACTTTTTAAAAAAACAAGGAATTAGTTCCTAATTTGATGTTTTTGCATTCAAAATTAGAACAGACTAAATCAAGTCCTAGTTTCGTAAAATATCATTTTGTTTACTATCTAAATTAAAATCAAAATAATCTCAAAATGTTTAACAATTTGCATTTACAAGAATCCAAAAGTTACATTTAAATGCTTATAGATCAATTGGATTTTTTTTTTTTTTTTTTTTTTTTTTTTTTTTTTTTTTGCCACTGCAAGGGGAGGGGGAGTTGATAAATAGTGAAATTTTATTGAACCAAAAAAAGGTCGCCCTGGTATACAGGATAGATACAATTGGGGACCAAAAATAGTCAAGCACTCGAATTACATACACCTATCAAATTACGTACACCTATCAAATTACATACTAAAAATAAAGAGTGACTTCCTACAGCTGAAATTCAATCCAATAATGTTCCAAAGAAAAAATTTCAGGTCTGAAAAGTCCTCTCTAAATCCTCAAAACTTCAATTATTTATTTCCTGCCAATGCATCACATCAAACAATGCAATACAGCCTTCCAAATAACACCAATGGTGGTTACAACAAACCCGGTAGGTCTAGAACCCATGTATTCTCACATCATACTATTCTTATGGAGGAAGAAGATGCCATTTGAGCTAGATCAAAAGGATAATTTCATTTAATAGAACACAAGATTACCTCTGTTTTGAAAATGCAAGATCCTTGACGGTAGATTGCAGGAAGGTTCTTGTAATTGATGTGAAATTTCTGAAAAAGCAACTCATTTTTGTGTTGTTTTTGAGTTCCCTGCATGGTTTAGGGATACAAAATAATTATGAATAAACATGGGGATTTTATAGAATCATGTGGAAAAAATATTAATTAATATATAAAATTCAGGGAAAAAAAATGTTTTAAGTCTGCCACAAAGTACTTGTAGTCAAATTATAAATTTTTCTATATTATAGACTCTGCAGGAAGGTTCTTGTAATTGATGTGAAATTTCTCAAAAAGCAACTCATTTTTGTGTTGTTTTTGAGTTCCCTGCAGAGTTTAGGGATACAAAATAATTATGAATAAACATGGGGATTTTATAGAATCATGTGGAAAAAATATTAATTAATATATAAAATTCAGGAAAAAAAAATGTTTTAAGTCTGCCACAAAGTACTTGTAGTCAAATTATAAATTTTTCTATATTATAGACTTGGTAAGTTAAGTTCTGGAAATAAAGTTGCAAGAAGTAAAAAGTCAAGAAAATGAAATAATTTGATAAAAATGAAGAGAAAAGTATATCACAACAAAATGCCACAAATATAAAATAAATAAATGATGAAAAAAATTGGAAGAAACAATGGAAGTAAAAGTTAAAAGGAATGCCTCACAGTGGCCGTCCATTGTGACGGAAAATTATTAGGTACTCCCGGAATACTATAAATGCATAGTCCCCCCCTCTTACATAAATAGTGGGTCCCATCATGAATTTAATTAAAGGGACCAACCATTCATGTGAGAGAAGGGAGTATGTATTTATGAATACTTCGGGAATACACAATAATTTCCTCATTGTGACAACTTTCTCACTTATCAAAAAGAAAAAAGGAAGAAAATTTACAATTTAATTTAGGATAACCATAAAATAGCAAGCCTGATCCCCACAGATTTAATGCATTGAGAACTCATTTTTTCTTTTGTCGAGTATAGGCACGTAAAATGCATATGTTTACATACACATAAAGAATAAACATTAACACCTTTAAAAGCTTTTGTGCTTCGCTTTCACTCTCTCCACCTTTAATCAACATCCACAAACAAGTGTCATGCAGATTATTGAGATGACCTGCAAAAAGAATAAAAAGAAAGATATATAAATAAATTAAATTTCATTAGTACAATCTTTTCTTTTTTGGTAAGTTACACTCACACGTAGTGGCTCTTGAACCCACAACCTCACCCTTTACCTAGAACTTGTAAGGGGGAGGTGAAATTTGACTTGAGCTAGAGCTCATTGGCCTACAATCTAACCATTTAATTAATGAATTTTCTCATTCAAGTCTCAAAATTTTTCCTTCCATTCAGAAACTTATCATACCAAGAAAACCATATCGATAAACCACAAAAACCAAATCTATACAAGAAATTTTTCCTAAGATTCTAAGCATATTTAAAGTTGTCTAAATGGTATTTAACACCAGTTGTTGACTACTTACAATCATTTTGTCTCCATGCAAGATATGCTTGAAGAACTTCTTTTGAAGCACAACATATTACCCGTGAATGAAATGATGGTGGATATTTTAACTCCTTCTCAGGGAAAAATTCTTTCCATTTCATGACGTATACAGAAGAGAAGAAGGATACAATGAGGGATAGTAGTTTGCTGCAGAGTCAATTTAGGTAGCAAGTTAAAGTTAAAAATTAAAAAAAAATAAAAAAAAAAAACCAAAAATTAAATAACTCAAGTAGAATCTCATAACTGAAACTTGCAAATCAAATGACTATTACAAAATACAAACAAGGATAGAAATCTGGAAAAATTATATCTCCATGTTATGACCATGAAGCACCTAGCTGCCTAAGCTATTGCATTTTAGCTGACAACTGGACAGTGCAGAATAAATTCACATTTCTCATGCCTGTTTCAATTCTTAAGGTCCATGAATGCAATAATTGTTATGGAATACCAATAACAGTATACCATTATGTTGGGGCCTCTTATGCGTGCAATGAAAGTAACACCATCAAGGAAAAGGCCTTTCCAGTACCCACACCGTGAGATGAATAGTCCCCCATGGAAAACAACGCAATAGGATCAAAGACCATAAAAGGTAAGATTTAAGCTCAGAATAAAAACCTGGCACGCCTCTGGTAGAACTTGGAAGTCTTCTTGAAGACAAAACTGCAATTCATATCACCAAAAATGCATGAAACTTCATCTAGGGAAGTTAAAAATGTGTACATATATGAAAATACAAATTAATGCAATGATAGATAACATAACACTGTGACTAGCAAACTCTATTACCTGTACTCATCACTAAACCCATATGAGAAGACTATGTCCGGATATTCTTCTAAAATCGCAGTTGCACATGCATTCATCAAATTCAACGGTCTCCCATCATCTGGCTTCTCAAACTCATGAACTTCGGAAAACCTACCACAAAATTAAAAATAACATAACACCATGCACTATAGCTCATACGGAAACTCTTCTCCTTATATACAAGCAAGTTCCCATTTGGTAAAGCAGTTTTACAATGCACCTTTTCACTTTTTTCTAGGTACAACTTTTTCCAACAACCCATTTTTAAAAATAAGCACCAAGTTGCAAGGTGATATCCACAGTTCAAGAACCACTGGATGCTTGTATAATTTCCACAAATAAAAACGATAAAAAACTAAAAAATTTATATAAACCAATATCAGCTTAAATGACACCTTTTCTCTTTGTAATTAAGTGTAAGGAGCAGGCGGGTCATATGTTCAAGACCTATTCGACCCAGTAGATGCATGTATCAACAACAACAACAAGTATCTATAATAAATCCATTCATAACAGACTAACTAAATTTTACACTGGCAATCAAGCTACCGCAACCCTCCTCTACCCAGGCTTGGGACCTGCTGTGAACAAAATGAATAATTCCAGGGACACCCAATTTCACAACTTACTGACTTGTGCGACTGTGAGTGGTGGATACTTACTCCCAACAAGTGAGATTATATGGACCCACCAACAATCCCAATCAGACAAGTCAGCAAGTTGTGAAATTGGAGAAATTATACAGTCCTCTGGTGGACCACATCACTTATCCATCATTTCACTAAAAGACTCCCACTTATTTAAAATTGTTGAGTTAGTAACCAGTTTATGTTTAAAAAGAATTTCTATCTCAGCAATTTTAAACAGTTGGAGTCTTTTAGTGGAATGGTAGACCATGTCACTTGTCCACCAAGAGCACCTTATCATTTCTCGTGAAATTGGGTGTGATGCCTATGTAATTGCCCAACAAAATTCAATGATATAAAACAAAATAAAGAAAGAATAATAAATCTCAGCATTGACTAAATGCAATATGTTACTCACCATGCTTACTATTAATCTCTACGTTTGCTTTATAAATATAAATATAAATAAAAGTCTAAGGTTAAACGAAAGTCCGTGAAGCACGCACAAACATACATACAAAGATTTTGTCGAAGAGTGGTTTTTATTTGTTACCTTCGAAAATCGCGGCCGTCGATTCGAACAACGATCAAATTAGGCAACATGACCTCGTCTTCGACCTCGAATGACTTCACATACTCGTACTTGCTGTTTGCCATTATTCGAAACACACACACACACCAATTTTTTTTTTTTCTCACAGAACAATTATCGAACACTTGGCGCACTTAATATCTCAAAAAATAGTACAAGGCTAATGCTACAAAACGGGGCGCGGCTATCTTCGCAGCTTTTCAGGTTTAAAGAAGAGTTGAGCTGTGGGCTGCTTCGGGTTGGGCCAGGACTGATCTATTAGAATTTTTTTTTTGAATAATACTACAAACACAAACTATTCTACAAACATTTTACAAACGGCCGATGTGGCATAATCCATCTCAGCTTTTTAAAAACTAAAATCCCATATCAGAAATTAACAAAGTAAATTAAAAAAAAAAAAAAACCCAAATCATGTTTGCAACAAAACCCTCTCCCTCTCCCTCTATGCTTACCAACCAAATTGATTTGTAATCATATCATATATATAATTTCCTTTGTTTCTATAGAATGAATAGTAGCAGAATGTTGGCCTGTTTGCCGTGAGCATGTTTTAAATTTTCCTATCTAAAGCATTGCATGTCTTTCTTATCTAAAGTAGTTGAGGAATTACCATAAGTAGAAGAATTAGATGCATCAGATACCGAAGTGGGAGCATCATTCTCATCAGTTTTGATTGCAACACCGTTCTCAGCCATGGTTCCGGCGGGCTCCGGCGGGTTCTGCAACGATTCCGGCTAGAGGTGTGGTGGCGGCGTTAGTCGGCAAGAGGTAGCAGATTTCTTTAGCTTGAATGTGAGACCGAAGAGTCAGAGGAGATGCAGCGCCGTACGGTACTGCTGAGGCAGAGAGGGAGAGGGAGAGGGTTTTGTTGCAAACGTGATTTGGTTTTTTTTTTTTTTTTATTTATTTATTTACTTTGTTAATTTCTGATGTGGTATTTTAGTTTTTAAAAAGCTGAGGTAGAGTATGCCACATCATCGGTTTATAAAATGTTTGTAGAATAATTTGTGTCTATAGCATTATTATTTTTTTTAGTTTAAATAAAATTTTTTTTTAAATATATATTTATAAGTCGACTTATTTTTAAACCAATTTAACGAATTTTCAAGTACCAGTCTTGCAACAATCAGCTTGCAATTTATCTTAAAGAGGTCAAATATAAATTTTTTTTTGTGTAAATGAAATCTAAAATAGTAATGTAAATCATTTCATAACTCAATATGTGCTATAAACAATAACTAAATACATGTTAATTTTTTTTTTAAAGTGCTAAATACTTGTTAATATAGTAGTATATACTATATATATATATATTTTAATCAAACTAATCAACTACATTTATAAATTATAATGCCATGTGGAATATAATATATTGATTATTATAATAACAAATAATATATTATAAAAAAAATAAAAAAGAAAGCAAATGAAAATTAAAGTAAAGAAATCAAAATAAAGAAAATGAAAAGTAAAGTAACAAAGATGCACTGTACAAAGTTGAGGAGCCTATGGAAGCTTCTAGCTTGTCTTTCACTCTATCTTGTCTAATCTAGTCACATAAAACTTTTATTTTTATATAGTAGACACAAAACTGCGACAACAATGGGAAAAGGAAATAACAGAAGAAAAAGAGAAGAAGAAGGCAAATGCCAATAGAGACCAAAAGAGCGAGAGAGAGTCACCTATGAGAGCATCGTAAGCAAAATTTTCTGCAATTGTGTGGAGACTTGGTGGTGCAACGAATCAACAAAGTTATTGACCTTTCAATTTTTCTATTATTGTGATACAAGTAAGCCCTAGATGCATTGGGAAGAAAATTAGAATTTTTTTCCCTTTTATTTGTTGAGATAATTGTTAAAATATCTATGTGTTTATTTTAAAGATGCTGAATGTTTAATTATTGTAATTTATATATATATATATATATATATTTATGGATTGTATTTTATTTTACAATATTTTTACAAAATGTTAATGTGACTAACTTTTTATTGGTTTCAATCTAAACTCATTATTAATATCACATTTTTATTTATCAATAATCACTCACCATATCGACATTTCATAAATTTTTATGTGCAATTGCTTATATCTCTAGCATTATTCTTGTATTTAAATGAAAGTAATGTTTATTTTTAGATATATATATATGTGTGTGTGTGTGTGTGTGTGTGTGTGCGCGCCCGCATGTGTGTGTATTATCGAGTATGGAGAGCCAAAATGATTAGTTTTTTTTTTTTAAATTTCAAATCATTTAGGATAATTCAAAAAAAAATTCCTTAATTTTTTTGAAAAATTTTGAGGGGGCCAAGGCTCCCCTCGGTCCTATAGAAGATTCGCCATTGGCAATAGTACTGGCGCAAAATGATTGGTCCTTGCTGATCGTTTGTGAGTCAGACCTTTTTTTTTTTTTAAGAAGGAAACTGAAATATCATTTCACTGCAAGAAAACACAGATACAGAGGCCACTGGAAAAAAACACAAAAACAAACAGACACAAAAACAAGGAAAAAACCAGCAACAACTTAGACCAAAAACAAAACTCTGCCTAACTAGATCCCTCAGATTTAGCTATCACAGACAGAAAATTTGGGATCTCCATTCTCCACATGACAATTTCTTTGATTCCTCTAGCATTCTGAGCTAGTTCATGGGCTATTTTGTTGCTAGTCCTATTAATGTGTCTGATTTTTGACTCCTGAAAACTGCATAAACTTTGCACAATGCCCTTCACAATGTGGCCAACAATTCCTCTAACATCATTAGCTTCAACCGCTTGGACAGTCAGGAGAGAGTCGTTCTCTATGATAACTCTCTCTAGGCCAAGCTTTTTTGCCAGCACACAACCTTACTCCACTACAGTTGCCTCAGTTTCCTCGATAGAATATCTTCCTTG
The DNA here is from genome assembly GCA_032878915.1 of Castanopsis chinensis. Lineage (NCBI taxonomy): Eukaryota > Viridiplantae > Streptophyta > Magnoliopsida > Fagales > Fagaceae > Castanopsis > Castanopsis chinensis. The sequence continues at coordinate 20,784,525 of JAVQMG010000122.1, forward strand.
GAGGGGCACAGACATGGCAGCAACACATTTGCTGTCACTATCTCGGATTTTAACTCCAATCCCTGAATGACCATTAACTAAATGGATGGCACCATCCACATTAATGGTGTAGAAGCCCACAGGAGGAGGCTCCCAATGATCCTTCTTATCCATCATGCATTTAATTTTCAGGCCATTTGCTTCTTTGAAGTGTTCAATCATACAAATAGCAGTCCTCCAAATGTGAGCTTCCAAGGTTCCATTTGCCTCATGAAGAACCTGATTTCTATTGTACCAAATACTCCAAGCTAGCCCGAAAAATTTCTCTAGGTCCCTTTGGGTTCCTTGGTGCAAGATCTCCATAGCCAAATCTGGAATATCCCTATTGATTTCCAAAATATTAATAGGACAATCATCCCACAACCTCCAAACATTACCAGCTATGTTGCATCTTAAGATAGCATAGACAACAGATTCTACTTCATTATTACACAGCGGGCATATGGGATTTACATGGATTCCTCTTTTATTTATATTTAGCATAGTGGGGATTGCATCCATACATAACCTCCATGCAAAAATCCTTACCTTTGCTGGAATATTTAGGTGCCATATCTTCTTCCACAGTGGAGCTTGTGCATCACTGGTAGATGATTCACCCCTATCACACCCTTCCAAAATTTTCCTAGCAATGTAGTATGCACTTTTCACTGTAAAGACTCCACTTTTATTGCCCACCCAAATTAATTGGTCCTCTTGTACATGGTAGTTGAAGGGGATGTTTAGGATTGTCTCTACTTCAAAAGCCAAGAAGATTCTTTCTAATTTATCCCTTCTCCATCTCTTCATGTCTTGGTCAATCAAAACCGAGACCATTGGGAAGTCACCAAAGTCTTTTCGTGGGGAAATAACCTTGTAAATGGTTGGGGTTGATAACCATTTATCATCCCATATGTGGATTGTTTTCCCGCATCCCACTCTCCACCTTGTGCCTTGCTTTAAAATTTCCAAGCTCTTGTGGATGCTTTTCCATGCATAAGATGGCTGGTTGCCTAAGCTGGCATTTAGAATATCACTATTTGGGAAGTACTTCGCTTTGTACATGCGAGTCATTAATGATGAGGGGCTAAATAACATTTTCCATCCTTGCTTTGCTAGCATGGCAAGGTTAAAAGCCTAAAGATCTCGAAAACTCATACTTCCTTCAAGCTTAGATTTACGTATTTTAGACCATCCAACCCACGCCATTTTTGACTCATTGTTCCGCTACCCCCACCAAAAATTCCTCATCATCCATTCGATTTCTTCACATAGGCCATTTGGAAGAAGAAAACACCCCATTAAGTAGGTCGGCATCGCTTGAACTACAGCCTTTATCAAAATTTCCTTCCTCTAATAGAGAGTAGCTTCTCTTTCCACCCTGACATTTTCTTCCTCACTCTCTCCTTTATCTCAGCAAATACTTGTTTCTTTGATTTTCCAATTAAAGATGGGAGGCCTAAGTATTTATTCAGTTGGGTATCTTGCATTGCCCCCAAAATCTTCCTGACTTCTTTCTTGGTGTCTTCATTAGTGTTTTGACTAAAGAAAATTGAGGACTTTTCTGTATTTATCTTTTGGCCCACTACCTCTACATGTTTTTGGAGAATGGTTTGGAGTTCTTTGCTTTCTTTCCCAGATGTTTTATATTATATCACACTATCATCGGCGAAGAGTAGGTGGGTTATGGATGGACTTCCTCTACATATGGATATCCCCGAGGGCCTCTTATTTCTTGTTGCCTCTACAATCAAGCTTGTGAGACCTTCTGCACACAGAAGGAAAAGATATGGGGATAAGAGATCACCCTGGTATAAACCCCTAGTTGGGATTATACTGCCATGGATCACACCATTGATGAGAACATAATAAGATGCAGAAGAAATGCAATTTATCATTAAGCTAATCCATTTGTTATTGAACCCCATTTTTTCCATAATTTTTTCAAGAAAGACCCATTTCACTTGGTTGTAAGCCTTACTCATGTCAAGTTTTACAGCCATAAACCCCTCATTTCCATTCCTTTTTTTTTCTTCAAGTAGTGCATAATTTCAAAGCCAACAAGGACGTTATCAGTTATGAGTCTTCCTGGCACAAATGCACTTTGGTTTTCTGATATGATGGAATTAAGAATTGGCTTTAGTCTATTGGCTAAGACCTTGGAAATAATTTTATATGACACTTTACATAAGTTAATGGGTCGAAATTCACTCATCTTTGTTGGCCTGTTTGTTTTGGGGATAAGAGCAATATTTGTTTTATTTAGATCAGCTAGAGATGCATTAGCATTGAGAGTATTCAAAATTATATTATAAACATCATCTCCAATTATGTCCCAGTATTTTTGGTAAAACATAGCAAATATACCGTCAGAGCCTAGAGCTTTTGTCGGGTGCATTTGATTGATGGCTTGAATGATCTCTTCTTTCTAAAATTCTTTTGTCAGTTGCTCATTCATCTCTTCTGTAATGCATCTTTGAATAGTCTCTGCAACCTCCACTGCTTTTGTCGAAAAGGATGTCATAAACAATTCTGTGAAAAAATCAATAGCAATATTTGCTATATCCCCCATGTCTTCGCACCATCTTCCTTCCTTGTCCCACAACCCTTTGATTTCATTTTTCCTCTTTCTTTGTGAAGCTCTATGGTGAAAGTATTGTGTATTTCTATCCCCCAATTTCAGCCAATTGACTCTTGATCTTTGGTTCCATCTAATTTCCTCCTCATCAAGAAGCTCATTGTCTCTTTTCTCAAGGAGTCAATCATATCCCCATTACTTCCATCTTGATCTGCTTGAACGACCTCTTGGAGTAACTTCCTTTTTTCTTTGATCTTCTTTGCATAAAACCCTAGGTCGTTTTGACTCCACTTTGTTAGTGTTTCAGCGCACTCCTTTAAACCTACAATTAAATCAGATTGAAAGTTGACACCCATCTGGTTTCTCCAGGTTTCTTGGACAATTTCTCGACATTTTTCATACCTAGTCCATACTGCTTAAAAGTGAAAACGTTTTTGTTTGTGCCTTCGAGGGTATTGTTGATCTGTTAGGACTAATGCATTATGATCTGAAGTTGAATCCACAACATGAATTACCCTGGCTTGGCTGTAGTGTTGTCTCCATTCTGACGTTCCAAAAACCCGATCCAGTCTTAGTTGGATTCTTCCATCTCCAGTTCTACGGTTGCACCAGGTAAATTCAGGTCCTTCAAAACCCAGGTCATGGAAGCCACAAGCATTTATCGCTCTTCTAACCATCCATCTGTTGTTGGAATCTTTCCGGTCCATCGTTTTTCTCTGATGCATATAGAATCTCATTAAAATCTCCCAAGCAGACCCATGGCATCTGATATTGGTTGTTGTAATTGAAGATTCCAAGAGTCATTTCTGTGGTTTGTGTGTGGGTTCCATAAAAAATTGTGATTCTCCATTTTAAACTCAACTTTGAATCTATAACTATAGCATCGATATGGTTCCTTGTGTAGCTTTTAAGTTCAACATCCAAATTTCTTTCCCACAGCAGGGCAAACCCTCCACTCTTTCCTTCTCTGGGTATAATTATGCCATTCTAGAGCCCTATCCTAGTTTGGATTCTTTCCATTTTCCTGGCACCTATCTCTGTCTCCATTAAGAAGACAATTTTGGGATTATATTGTTGCACCAAATCATGCAACGCTCAAATTGCACGGGGGTTCCCAATTCCCTGGCAATTCCAACTTAATGAATTCATGGCTCTTGGCGGTGTTGCCTTGCAGCCACCGCCGTTAGATCAAAGGTAGTTGACTCACCTGTACACAATCTCTTCTGTCTTCAATCATTGGTTGTATCTTCCTCTGTCTATAAGCTACGTTTTGTGCCTGATAAGTTTTCTACTATTTCCATATCTGTGGCATTGCTTTTTGGCTGGGTACGAGCCAGTTTCTTCAATCTTCCTTTCTTATTTGGGGCCTTATTCCCCTCTTCATCCCTATCTAGTTCTCTACTAAGCTCATTAAGTCCTTTAATTGGGCTGGTGACTTCCGCTTGCTCCTCAGCTAGGTGGTCCCCCTGGCCCAAAAGTGTTATCCCATTTTCACTGCTTGTGGGGGATTTGTGTTTAAAGCCCAAGCCCATAACCCATTTGCCTTCTCCTTCATTTAAATTTTTTAAACTTTTTTGAATTTGAATTTGATCTGACATTTGCGTGTTGTTGTCACCTTTTTCTAACACTCCCATTAGGTGTACTTTTTCTCCATTGTGATTCTCACCCAAATTTTCACCACCACAAGCCGTCGCATTGTCTCCTGTTTTAGTCCCTTCCGGTATTCTTTCCTTATGTAATTCCCCATTGTAGTTGCTGACAGATAAGCTCATTGGTGCTTTATACAGACTATCTTTTAGACCTCCTCCTTTGCTACTTCCTTGAGCTTGCAGCCATTCCTCATACTGTAATGGATCATTTGATTGACTTCTCTGGGATGGATAATGCCTATCATCCTGACCATCACTCCACAATGATAACAGAAAATTGGAAGTCTCTCGTAACGAAAAAATACACGATTTGCTTCCCCCTCTGGGCTGACCATAGTCCCGCATCTCCTCAAGGATTTGTCGATGGGAATATTCACCCTTGTCCTCATAAATTTTGCTTGATCCACTAACCATGATCTTGTGTCAATTGTTATGAAAACACCCAAACTGCTTCTAATATCCCTTCCTAATTTTTCTGTCATCATATCAAAAGGCAACCCCTAAATTTGGACCCAGAAAGGAGAGTGGGAGAATTTGATGTTGCTTGCTGTCATTCCCCTTTCCCATCTCTTAAGCAGGAGTAGATTGTTTTCAAAATTCCATGGTCTGTTTGTCTCCACCCACTGGATCTGAAACTCATTCGCAAACTTGAACTGGAGTATACTATTCCCCACCTCTATTATTTTCAGATTCTGATCCAACTTTCCACGCTCCTCTCAACGTATTCTTTAGAGCACGAAAATTCTACTTTCTGTCCATCAATAGCTTCCCAAAAAGGCTTAAGGAACATTCTTCAAACACTTGTGCTCTATCTTCTTCAGAAACTGGGATTTGGATTTCTTCCTCCTTTGTTAGCCGCATGTGCTTTAGCCCATCTATTAGATCTTGCTCCATATTAATTTATTTTTTCATTAATTACAAAGGGACATAGACAATATGGTAGTTTACCTAAAGGGAAAAGACAAAAGGATTTTGTGGTAGAGCTTTTTGACAATAAGAAAAGGAAGACTCGTAGTCAACAAAGAAAGAGAAGACTTGAGAAGACCCGAGAGAAAAGATTCCTAGGAGAGAGAGGACTCCTACAAGGGAGAGAAAAGGTTCGTGAGTCAGACTTAATCACTATTTTTGTTTGGAAGATAATTCATTCTTCACTCTCATGTTATTACTAGTGTAGGGAGCGCCGCAACCAAGGTGCATATTATCATATAGAAACAAGTGAAGCGTAGCGATTTGCACTATGAGAAAAGTTTCACTAATCGATAGGCAACTAAGTCCACCTGATAGGTGCAAGCAAAGCATAGCGAATCACATGGATAAGCCCCTACCGGCCAGAGTGCGAATAGATAATGCTGGCGAAGTGTGAAGGGGATGGATGTTGTATATTTTTTTTTTCCAATTTATTGTACTTGTAAACAACTTAATTATCTAACTTAATAAGTCAATGAATATTTTATATATATATATATATATATATATATAAATCAAATTATCAATTCCAATTCTCGTTGGTTAAAAGAGAAAGAAGTAAAAAGTGAGTGATCAATATGATTAATGTTATATCTCATTTATATTTATCCCTTGAACTATAAGAATGCCCGATTTACCCTCCCCCCCCCCCCCCCCTCTCAAGCTAATATTCAAGTAACATTTTGTACTATCAATAGCTGTGTAGCTGAATTGACACCTCCTCATATATAAAGTGCTTGAAAGCTTAATAGAAAAATGATTTGAGCTACAAGATTAGTAACACATTGTAATTATCTCTAAAAAAACAAAAGTTACACTTTGCAAGTTGTATAGTGCAAAGTGTGACATGAGCATTAGTTTTTTTTTTTTTTTTGAGAATGACATGAGTATTAGTATAGGGAATGTAATTGTCCATTCATATAGTTCAAGGTTATAGTTCAGTGGAGTAAAATGTAATTTTCTCTATATTCTCACATATTTTTATCTATCTATAGAATCCATACTCTCTCTTAAAAAAAAAAAAAAAAAAAAAATTTTAGAAGATTCCATACTTTGACAATTGAGAAAAGATCTTTTGGTATCCACTTTTTAAAATAATCTAAAATACGCTCACGTATCAAATTACTTCATAATTAGTATATTAAAAAAAAAAGAGTATCAAATGTTCATTCATGAAGTCTAGAGGAACAATATTTTTCACAACCAATGACAAGATCTATTATTAATCATAGGTGGAGTCAGATGGAAAGGGGGTAATCCTTGGCTTGCCAAAAATAAATTAAGCCTAGTGATTTTAATTTGATTTTTTTTTTCAAATTTTCTTTGGATTTCTTTTATATCATAGCTAGCGATATACAATCTTCTCTACATGTCTATATTCACTAAAAAAATAGAAGTATATCTTTATCAAATTCTTTAAAGTTTAAAACTTTTTTTAAAAGGAAACCATCTTGTTAAGTAAAAAAGGATATAGAAACAAGGGTTTTTATCAAAAGAAAAACATACAAATCATATTTCAAAACTGATTAAAAATGATAATAGAAGTTCAAATGGTTTATTTAATAATTTATTATTCTTCATAAAAAATTTTGTATAAGCAATGAGATCTTGTAACAATTACATGCTAGACTCTAGAGTGTAATGCTATTTTCAGTTCACAACTCAAAATTTCGGGTGCATAATTTTAGGTGGAATTTTAAACTTAAAAAAAAAAAAAATGACTTATTCATGTGCAAATATCTTTAACAAATACGAAATAATGAATTTTTTTCTAAATATTTTTCATTGACATACAGATTTGTACTATTCACAATTATGACTCCATTGTCTAGATTGGAGTCGAGCATTATATATGTTTGTGTAAGCATGCATGCACAAGCATATACTACATGTCGTGTGTTTATGCTAAACTTTGCCTCCCTTGAACTTGAATTTCTACTCTATTATTGATTATGATTGATGCATAATTAAAAATGATGCAAGTGAAGACCCATGAAGATAATGTTACTCTAATCACAACACATTGTGTTATTCATTTTAAAAAATGTTATATTTCTATTATTATCCTTTTGAAAATTGAAATTGACTGCCCTTCGGATGGAAGTTTTGAAAGAGTGATTTCATGAAACATTTAAGCAGGTAATTGTAATTTACTTAACTTTCCATGCTCTTAAGATAATTTCTTTTATAAGTAAGCAGTGATTTAATTTAATGGAATAAACGCCAAAACCACATCAGCTGTACATCGGATACCACACTCACAAATTGAAAGCTCCTATATATGCTAATCAATATACACGTCCACAGACTCAATGCTCTAAGTCAAACAGATACGAAACAAAAGAACGATGAGTACTTATAATTTGAGTTTATATCAAGGACAGAAATTGAAAACTCCCAAGAGCTGTTAATCCTGTTACATATATAGATGGTGTCTAGTTTGAGAATGAAGTTCCCCCATTCCAATATGTAATCATAAAGCTCTTACTCAACAAGTAATGGGTTCAAAATTTTGAAGGAATGCAATTTCAGCTGTATCATTATAGAGACATATAAACTAAACCTAACAATTGTTCCAAAGAAAAAAGCATACAAAAACCAAAGGTTGTAATGTTGCATTGATGATCTCCTAATTTCTTGACCCGCATCTCAAACCAATGTGAACAAGCTCAACAACAATCCAGCAATAATAGTTGCTCCATATGCCAAGCTCAGCCTCTCTCCAGCACTTAATATCTGTACAGGAAATAGGCAACTTCCTTTGGAAGCATTTTGCTTAACAATCTCAGCTAGCCCATTGAATTTGCATGCCTCAACACTTTGGTCTTGCATTTGGTAGTACATGTTAAAAGCATAAGACACGTTCCCACGGGCGTCCAAACTGTTGCATGTAGAGCCATAACCCAAGCTGCTGCAATCAGAGTTAGAACATGCATAATCAATTTCAGGAACTACCAGGGTCATGTTCTTAGTATCCTGTTTAAGCACACACCATTGAGAATCCATGTATTGGACCCCTTTTGCACCTACTGGCATCTTGTTACTATTTCCTTTGCCACTGAAATCAATTGGAAACTTGGGCTGCCCATCATAGCGGAAAATCCCCCAGTGGCGCTCAAAGTCCCCAGGATCAATGCTCTTCATGTCCTCATCAAGAAGGCCAAAGAGGTAAGCTTCCATTTGGCCAGGCCTAAGTGGGGTTCCCTTTTTGTTAGCCATTCTCTTAAGGAACCCATCATAGAACCTTTTAGCCAATTTTGGGGTGGCATTTATGTTACCATCAGTAGGCCATCCAACTTCTCCTACGATGATTTTCATGTCCCCAAAACCATTCTTTCTTAGTGTCCAAACAAGTGTATCAAAATTGGCATCAAACACATTCGTATATTGGATATTCTTGTCTTGAATTGGGCTGCCACCATCAAAGAAAGCAAAATCCACGGGGAAACTTGAGCTTTGATAAAGACTAAGGAAGGGATATATGTTAACCAAAAAGGGGGCATCATTTTGATCGAGGAATTTTACTATTTGGAGCATAACATCGCGAACATCCTTGCGAAAGTTACCATCTGATGGTTTGTTTGAAGCGGCCTCATAGACATCAGCGTTAAGGGGTACTGTTGCTTTGATTTTGCCGCGATAGCCAGCCTCATTCAGAGCCTTTTGAATGTTTTGTAATGCTGGGAATGTAGTCTTTAGATGAGTACCATTGTAACTCTTCAAGAATGGCTCGTTTCCAACACCGACATACCTGTAAAAGAACAAGAAATGTTTGGTATATTCAATAAGTATAAAAACAAAAAAAAAAAAATTCATATTTTTTTTTACAGATACAATAAGATTAATTTGAAATCAACCGTATATTTCATGATCATTGTTACTTACCGCCACGATAAAACAAATTGTAACATCATGCATTAATTGTGTGAGAACAAATAGAAACCATATAGAAATTTTCAATAAAGTAAAAGAAGTAACATTCTTTGAGAGCAATATATAATATTCTGACCTGATATCAACATCATTAATTTGTTTGGTGACATTTTCTTTGACCCAATCTTTGGCTTTACCGTAGTGATTAGCGAGGTCTTTCAGCTGGTTATTAGGGATACCAACCATGACCTCAATTCCCGACCCCGCGAAAGCACTGACCGTCCAACCATCTGCATCGAAAAGCTTCGCTTGTTTGATCCCATTGTCCTTTAACATGCCAACCACAATGCTGGGGTTCAAAGGGTGCGATGACTGGGAACCCCAATTGACACCTATACCTTGTACAAGGTGGGCTGAGACCAACATTGCACAAAAAGTCCATGCAATGAACATGGCTGGTGCCATGCTAGTCACTTTTGAAATATTATTGATAGCAATATGGCTCTGGGGATGCTATAGCTATTGCATGCAACAGGGGGGGCTTATGGAATTGGGGAAGAGGAATTGGTTCTTGGGGTCAGAAGACTATAAGAAGATTGGATGGCAATGACAAAGTTTAGAGAGAAAATGTGAGTTTTCTTAGGCTTTTGGGTGGTGTTAACTAGGCCTTTTTAACTTCCATAAAAAAAGCTCAGGATGTTATTGGTTAGACCAGATTTCTAATTTTAGTCAAGAGTAGAACTAACAAATTACTCAAGCAAATTATAGGCTTTGGGTCATTTTTAAATACCCTCCCTCTATTACAGCAAATATAAGATTTAGGTACAGTTTATTAAATACATGACTTTAGGTTTTAATTCAAACATATAAGTGTATTTAAGTTATTATCATTTGAAAAACATATCATTGGTTGATGCAATCATTTGCTTGAACTTAATTAAGTGTCAATATACTCATGCATTTAAGAAACTGTAATTAAGTTGTCATTGACCAAATTGATCTCTCTATCTGACTTTCGGCATTTACAACTAATGAAAAGCCACCGCATACTTTTGGTGCAGTGGTCACTCCACAAGTATAAATGCTTCTGGGGTGTGAGGGGCAAGGGCTGAAGTTTAAGTCTCTAAGAAGGAGCTTCACACATATATACACTTAGATTAGGTTAGAGTATAAATTTTATCTTGTATAAAAAAAGAAGAACAAAAAAAAAAAAACTAATGAAAACCCGTCATTGCACCAATATTCTATTATAAGTTCATTTAAAATAAAATTTTTAATTAAATTATCTTCTCCATGCATGCAAACCCATGAAGTAAATATGAAATGAAACTAAATACTTTTTAAAAAAAAAAAATTAGAAGCTATATATATACTCTCTTTTTTTAGAATCTACTAAATATATAGTTTACTTATAACATAACATAACAAAGAAACCTCCTCAAATAAAAATAACAATCTATACTAATGATGAAGTTATCTATATATATCTAAAAGCTGAAATATAGTAATTATTATTGTTTTGTTTGTGTTGAGCCACATCAGCAGTCATATCATCCACTTATTTTCTTTTTCTCTTTTTAAACTTTTTTTTTTCCCTATTCTAAAAAAAAAAACACTTTTTCTCCCTATTAGTTCACACTTGTTATTACACTTTTTCCAACATTTCTCATTCCTTTTTATCTCCATCTACTCTTTATTTTATTGCTACACTTCCTCCATTCTTGTTTCTTTCTTATATTCTGACTCTTTTTCTCCACACTTTATTTTTTATAAATTTGATATCATTTTTCTCATTTAATCCATATTTTTTTCAAACAAAAACTATGAGTAGTGTGTGTCTCTCTCTACTTTCTTTTGGTGGATTTTTTTCTTTCTTTCTTATAACTGATCTAATTAAGATTGATGGTTTTTTTAATATGTGTTTTGGTATTATATTTTTTAAAATTTTCATCAAAAAGTCTTTTCTTTCCTTCTTATAACTTTGTGTGAATTTTGGTTTGGGTTAATAATTCTTTTTTTTTTTTTTGAAAATTAGAATTTGAGTTTATATCAAAGCATAATTTACATGACTATGAATTTGAATATGCCCAATTGCCCACCAATTATACAATCTATTTTTTTATTCCTTTGGTTTTATTTTAATTTTAGTTAAGATAACATTGTAATTTTGTGATGAATTTTATTTTATTCCTTAAAAGATGAGAAATTTAATTAATAAATTTGAAACTTATAAAGTCTAGTTGTATATTAGGCAAATATAATACATTAAAAAAGAAGTTGAAAAAATACAGTTCACCTTAAAAAAATATTAATCAAATACAAAAAAATAGAATAAAATATTACATCTCATTACATAAATTTATATTTCTACACATCGCGTGGTTCTACATGGCGCGTGTATATATATATAAATAGAAACTATGGGATACCATGCACATAAAGATGGAAATTAAAATGAGTCAAAGAACTTGGGATCATAGCCATTGCTGGCGGTGTGGCCAAGATATGATAAACGTACAACGATGTGGCTAATGGATTGGAACTCCATGCCAACTGGGTTGAGGAGGTTAACTGTATGGGCATTACCCTCCTTCAAGCCCATTTGTTCATGAAAGCCCATTGCAATGATACCGCGTGTAGGAACTGACATCGATTAGACCCACGAGCTCACCCCAGGCAGGTTTTGATGCTCGTCTAAAACCCAGACCCGAGGATGAAAACGTTTACGACATGAAAAGTGGAGGTTTGGAATGCACGGTTGTTGCTTGGGAAGCATTTCTGCCAAGCAGTCCTCTCCAATGGTGGAGCTATTTCCAATGCCACTACCACCTTCTCCCACTCACAAATAAACATCCACTTAAGAATAATAATATTGGACATTCCTTCTATTAACTAGGGAATGTCGCTGCAGGGTAGTCCCTCCAACGATGCCAATGCCACTATTGCCTTCCCCCACTCACGCTTAGGCGTCCACTTAGAAGAAACAGTATTGGACCTTACCTTCCACCTACCAAGAGAATAATCATAACTTTCCACTAACTTTAGCTATAAATAGGCAGGGAAGATTCAGTTCATGAAAGGGGGGGGGGGGAGAAAACACGAAGGAGAGAGGATGATCATTCTGGGAAACAGGGAGAGTGATCCTGAGAACACAGGGAACTTGGGTATTTGGTTTGCCGAACATAGAACCACTCGTTGTAGGAAATCCAAAAACCCACAATACAAATAGATTGTAAGCCCAAATAGATTTAAGGCCCAATAGTCATATTTGGGTGCGCACATTAACGTATTATGATTTTTTTTTAATAGCCCAATGGTTTTTTCTTTTCTTTGTAATTAATTTTAATTTAGAAACTTTTTTATTAAATTTATATATTCCATGACAAAGTCACAAAATTGAGAACAGGATGATCAATTTAGTCAATTGCAATATTCTAGGAGGTTAATAATTTTAAACCCCAGATAGCCTTTTTTTATTATTAAATTTATTCCATAAAAAAAGTAAGAACAAGACAATTTTGTGACTTAGGTATGGATGGGATCCCCGTACATTTAGATCTCCAACTAATATTAATAAGAAAAAATGATTTTGGCTTTAATACCATGCTAAAAATAAAATTAAGAAAAATAAAATAATATAAAAAAAAATTAATGAAAAAATGATTTAGTCTAACAAACTACGTCTACAATAAAGAACTCCAAATGGCCGCATGTTTATTGTATTAAACTATATATCATAAAATATTGAAGTGCAACCCAAAACCAATTGTATAGTGGCCCAACTACATCATTCTACATAAATGCTACTATTTACCTGCCAATTAATTAGTCACAATTCCTTAAAAAAAAAAAAAGTCACAATTTAAAAAAATATATATAAATAAATAATTAGTCACAAAAATGTTGCAATGATACACGGCCATTTCAAAATATCTCCAAAAAGTTTCAAATGGTGCCTACCATTGGTTTCTTTACTAGACATTTAGTTATATGTGACTCCTAAAAATACCTACTAAGGGTCCTAAGATAAATATCTCCAAAAAGTTTCAGACGGTGCCTACCATTGGTTTCTTTACTAGAAATTTAGTTATATGCGACTCCTAAAAATACCTACTAAGGGTCCTAAAATTGAGTACCTAAAGATAAATATTAAAAAATAATAAATACTTCCCCCTCCAAAAAAAAAAAAAAAAAAAACTTAATTATGAACTATAATATACATTTTTTAAAAAGAAAATGTCTATAAATAATTTATTTGTGCACAAAGTCATTGTGATTGTGTGTTGTAGGGTCAATGGGTCTAGGAATATGTGTTAGACGAAAGACCCAATCCGAGGATATTGAATAGTCTAAGGATGTGGAAATATCAACCCACAAGGCAACGCTGATGGATAAAGAAGTGATATTTGATCAAGGTTATTTAAGAAAGTGATTCGAGGAAGAATATGTCATCGGCTATGTAAAGCCGAGGTAGGAAATGGTTGTCTGATGTCCAAAGGCAATATTCTAGAAGATCCTATAAGTAAGGTTAGGCATGGTGGATGTACAAGATAAGAAGAAGGTTTGTGAAATATCTAAGATAAAACTGTTACCACCGCATTGAATGCTCTGCAACTACCTCTCTGGCCGCATTAATGGGAAAGTGATGTCTGAGCATCAGAGTTTAGCCTTACAGCTGCCTCCAAAAACTTTAGGAAGAGGTTGGTGAGACAAGTATCTAAATTAGTGGTCTGATCCATACATGAAAGATGGTGAGAAGGAGGAGGATGATATAAAAGGCAAAGGAAGATGTTCAGAACGGGGGATCTAAGAAAAAAGAAAGAAAACATTGTACACATTAGCACCCATAATTGTAATCTGTCTTTGAAAGAGTGAAAGAGAATATCCATCATTCTCGGCTTGAGTCCGAGGATGATTTCTGTTACATAAACAATCTAACATGTATGATGTTGCGATTTAGACCATCATTTTTGTTGTTTAACATCACTAAAACAAGCTCACTCTCTACAAATTTCAAGCTCACTCTCTACAAATTTCAAGCTCACTCTCTACAAATTTCATTGTATTGGGCTTTTTGGGCCTATCCCCTTCTCACTGTTGGGTTTGGGTGCAAATTGTGACCTTACAATTGGCGCCGTCTGTGGGAAATCTTGTGTTCTAGGAAGACTAACATTATGGTAGGCTCAAGTCTACACCATGCAGAGTCTATGGGGTCCCAGAGTGGGGATCATTTCCTGCATCTTGAACAGGAAAGAGATCAAGAAGGCAGTGTGCACACAGCCCACATTGGTGGGAGTCATTCACGAGGTAGAAGTAGAATTCTTCATGAGGTGGAAGTAGAATTCCTCATGAGGAAAATGCTAAAGCCATGCAGTTAGAGATTGACCACCTGAAGAAGAAGTTGCGTCGCATAAGGCGAAGGCGAACTCCCTCCTTCTCTGACCTTTCTTTTGAGGACACCCAAGGTAGTAGTTACAGGCCCAGGTCAAGAACTCCTCCTAGTGAGTCTTTTCCTACGAGGAGAATAACCTTTGTGGTTGTGAGGGCAAGATGCCTTCCTCCAGGGGCTTGGGAAATGATGTTATAAGTAGGGCATTGCACCAAATTTCCAAGTCACCCTTCACACGTAGGTTGAAGAAAGGGAAGCTCCCTCAGCGATTCACCCAGCCAACATTCACCATTTATAATAGCCGAACAGACCCTGTGGAGCATTAAGTCATTTTAATCAGAGGATGGCAGTGCATTCTAAGAATGAAACTTTAATGTGCAAAGTTTTCCCTTCTAGCTTGAGACCTGTGGCGATGAGGTGGTTTAATGGCTTGAGGGTAGGTTCTATTGATTCCTTCATGGAACTCACCCGAGCGTTTGGGTCTTGCTTTATTACATGTAGTAGAGTTTCTCGGCCCCTGGATTCATTACTGTCCATGGCCATGTGAGAAGGGGAAACCCTAAAAACGTATTCGGACAGATACTGGGAGATGTTTAATGAAATCGACAGAGATTTTAATGATGTAGCGATAAGGACTTTCAAGGTTGGCCTACCTGCCGAGCATGACTTAAGGAAACTTTGACCAAAAAGCTTGTAAGGAGTGTACATAGGCTCATGGATCGCATTGATTAATATAAACGAGTTGAGGAAGATCAATAGCAAGGTAAAAGAAAGGCGAAGGTTATCCTTCAGGAGATGAGGGATTTCAAGTCAGACAGATACAACAACAACAAGCCACGAAGAGATTTTGCTAGGCAATCTGGTCCTACAACTCCTCAGGTGGTTAATGCTGTATTTCGAGAATCGGTGCATCAGCTGTTGGAGAAAATACAGAATGAACCATATTTCAAATGGCCCAACAAAATGGCAGGGGACCCCATGAGGCGTAATCAAAACCTTCATTGCCAGTATCATCAAGAAAGGGGTCATACCACTGAGGATTGTAGAACCCTATGGAATCATTTGGAGGAGTTAGTTAAGGAGGGAAGGTTAAAACAGTTTTTGTATCGGCCCAATGGGTAGGGAGACCATTCAGATTCAGCGAATCAGGGCAACACTTTTTTAAGGCCTCGTTTAGGTATGATCAATGTTATCTTTGCTGCTCCTGAGAGGATCGGTTCTTATCCTTCCAGGGTGATGTCGGTAGTACGAACCCTTGCCGAGGATTCTAGTTCTGAGTCGAAGAGGGCTAGGGAGAGTATCCGACCAGCATTGGGTTTTTCAGAAGAGGACAAGATTAGGAATATCCAGCCACATGATGATACTTTAGTGGTTACGTTAAGGATAAGGGGCTACGACGTGAAAAGGATGATGGTGGATCAGGGTAGTGGTGCAGATGTTATATATCCTGACTTGTACAATGGGCTAAACTTGAAGCTTGAGGATCTGACAGCTTATGATTCATCGTTAATAAGTTTTGACGAAAAGACTGTCATACCAAAGGGGCAAATTAGATTACTTGTGCAGTCATGCTCAAAGGTGGTAAAGGTGGACTTCATTGTGGTGAATGCCTATTCTCCCTACACGGCCATTGTGGCAAGACCTTGGCTTCATGCTCTAGGTGTTGTTTCCTCAACTCTACATGTCAAAGTAAAGTTTCCCTCTGGGGATCAAGTCGAAGAACTCGTTGGGAGTCAATCTGTGGCTAGACAGTTCATGGCGGCAGCAATTCTGCATCAGCCTGGATGTGAGTCCTCGGCCTCTGCCAAGGGGGGCTCATAGCAATCAATAGGCTGTCCACGGGTCGGGCCGGGTCGGTTTTCGACCCAGCCCGGACTTGACCCGCCGGCGTCGGGTGGAAGGCGGAGGGACCCGAAACCAACCACGGACGTCAATCGGTCGAGTCGGTTTCGGGTTCGAGTAGTTTTCGGTCGGTTCGGGCGGGTCAACAAGTCTCCGGATTCTGCAAACCAGTATCTTCAAAAACTCGCCGGAATCTGCAAAGAACTCGCCGGAATCTGCAAAAACTCAGTATGTTTGCACCGAAAAGAACCGAAACAAGCTTGGATCTCCTCGAATGTCGCCGGATCTCACCAAATATGGTCGAGATCTCGCCGAAAACAGCTTGGATCTCCTCGAATCTCGCCGAAAATCAGCTTGGATCTCCTTGAATCTCGTCAGATTTCACGAAGTATGGTCGAGATCTCTTCGAAATAAGCTTGGATCTCACCAAATATGCTCGGATCTAATTGTTTTGGTTGATGAAATCTGCGAAACCAAGCTAAAATCGCGTCGAAAAGCTGAAAAATTCGCCAAATGTTCATACTCTTCGGGCGGGTTGGGTTTCACGAGTTTTGAAGGAGGGGACTCGAAACCGACCCACCAGCATCGGGTTTTGGAAAACGGGACCCGCGTCCGACCACCGGAGCAGTCGAATCGGGTGGATGCGGGTCGGGTACGGGCAGTTTGGGCGGGTTGGGCGAGTTGCTGGGTGGGTTGGACAGCCCTAGCAATCAATGTCTCCGGCCACACCCAGGGTGGTAGCAGTAGAGGAACCTCCATGTGAGGAGTTAGAAGAGTTTATTATAGGTGACGACCTTAAAAAATTCTTTCAAGTGGGAGTTCAGTTGCCACCTCAAGAGAAGGAGGAGCTGGTTAAATTTTTGAATAAGAACGTTGATGTATTCGCATGGAATGCTTATGAGGCCCTGAGGTAGATTCGAGTTTCATTTGTCATCATCTAAATGTCAATCCGGCTGTGGTGCCAAGGAAATAACCACCTCGGTGCTCATCTAAGGAACATTCTGAGGCAATCAAAGAAGAGGTAGTCAAGCTCAAAAAGGCTGGTGCTATCAAAGAGGTGTCTTATCCTGAATGGTTAGCTCATATAGTGGTAGTGAAGAAGAAGAATGAGAAGTAGAGAGTATACGTGGACTTCACAGATTTGAACAAGGCTTGTCCTAAAGATTCTTTCCCAATGCCTCGTATAGATTAGCTAGTGGATGCCACTGTTGGGCATCCTCGGATGAGTTTTTTGGATGCCTTTCAAAGTTATCACCAAATACCTTTGGCTGTGGATGATCAAGAGAAGACAACCTTTGTCACTCCTACATGGAATTATCACTATAAGGTAATGCCTTTTGGTTTGAAGAACACCAAGACTACCTAACAAAGGATGATGACTAGGATGTTTAAGCCACAACTGGAAAAAACTATTGAAGTGTACGTGGATGACATGGTGGTGAAAAGTAAAACGGTTTCCATGCATGTGGAAGACCTAAATGACACTTTTCAGACGCTAAGAAAGTACAAGTTGCGCCTTAATGCTTCTAAGTGTTCTTTTGGTGTGAGATCTGGTAAATTTCTGGGTTATATGGTAACTCATCGAGGAATTGAAATTAATCCTGCACAGGTTAAGGCAATTAATAGCTTATAGTCACCTCAGAATCCTAAAGAGGTTCAAAATTTAACAAGGATGACTGCTACCCTCAACCGGTTTATTTCTTGATCCGCAGATAGATGCAGGTCTTTCTTCCAGTTGTTGAATAAGTGGAAGGGATTTGAATGGACCAAGGAGTGTGCTTTAGTTTTTCAACAACTTAAGGACTATCTTTTATGACCATCCATTATGTCTCAGCTAGAAATGGATAAAGTCCTGTTTGCATACATTGCTGTGGCTAACCATGCTGTTGGTTTGGTTCTAATATGGGTTGATAATGGTGTATAGAGGCCAATTTATTAAGTGAGCAAATCCCTACATGAGGCCGATGTGCATTATTTACTGTTGGAAAAAGCGATCTTAGTAGTAGTTCATGTTACGCGTGAGCTTCCCCATTACTTCCAATCTCATATAGTTGTTGTTTTAACTTAACTTCCTCTTAGGTCTATATTTCAAAGTACTGACTATACGGGAAGGATTGCCAAATAGGGTACCATTTTGGGGGCTTTTGATATCAAGTATATGCCTCACACCTCTATGAAGGGCCAAGTCCTTGCTGATTTAGTGGTAGAATTTGCTGAGCCCTCATTGGAAGAGAATGCTAAGAGGTTGAACATGAATGAAAAATCAGTTGACATGATTTCGTACAAGGAACCTTTATTATGGAAAGCGTACATTGACAGGGTAGCAAATCAAAGAGGTTCTAGAGTGGGGCTAGTTTTGATATCTCCTGAGGAAATTACTTTTGAAAAGTACTTAAGATTGGGATTCTCGGCCACCAATAACGAGAATGAGTATGAAATTTTGCTGGTAGGAATGATTATGGTTCAAAAGATGGGTGGAAAAACAGTGCAAATGTTCTCAGACTCTCGGTTGGTGGTAGGCCTAGTGGGAGGAGAGTTAGAGGCTAGAGATTTGAGAATGTAAGAGTATCTAACCTAGGTTAGGTATTTACAATTAAAATTTGAATATTTTACCTTGTTACATATCTCCAGGAGCAGGAATACCCATGTTGATTCCCTAGCCACCTTTGCGACATCATCGGCACAAGGCCTACTCGGGTCATCCTTATTGAAGATCTGTGTAAACCCACTGGGATGAATGGTGACCCCATCCGGATTCATCAAATTAGGGTGGGACCTAGTTGGATGGATCCTATAGTGTCATTCCTTAAGAATGATATCTTGCTTGAAGAGAACTCTAAAGAGATAAAGTACGCAGAAAAGCACCTCAGTTCTGGTTGTTCGAGGACCAGAAGTTGTACAAATGCTCATTTTCAGGACCATATTTGCTGTGTATACATCCTGAAACAACAGAGTTACTTTTGGAAGAGTTACACGAAGAGATTTGTGGAAGTCACGTAGGAGGAAGATCTTTGTCTCATAGAGCTCTTACACAAGGGTATTAGTGGCTAAATATGCAGAGAGAGGCACAAGATTATGCAAGAAAGTGTGACCAGTGTTAGAGGTTTGCTTTCAACATCTATCAACCAGGAGGTGTCCATAACCCTTTGTCTAGTCCTTGGCCTTTTACTCAATGAGGCTTGGACATTGTAGGGCATTTCCCAAAAGTAGTAGGAAATAGGAGGTGGTTGCTCGTTGGAACAAATTATTTCACAAAATGGATTGAAGCTGAGCCATTATCAAACATAGGGATTTGGATGCGAAGAAATTTGTCTGAAAAAACATTATCACCAAGTTTGGAATCCCTCGTACTCTTATTTCAGATAACGGTCTGCAATTTAATAGTAAAGCCTTCATAAGATACTATTATGATCTAGGCACCACGAATAGATATTCAACTCCAGCTTATCCGCAAGGGAATGGGCAAGCCGATATTGTCAATAAAGTTATAGTTAATGGGCTCAAGAAAAGACTGGATGATGCTAAGAGAAGGTAGGTGGAAGAATTGTCACATATTTTGTGGAGGTATCGAACTACACCTCAGAGATCCACTAGAGAGACACCCTTCTCTATGACTTATGGAGCCGAGGCTGTAATCCCTCTAGAAATGGGGTTTTTGACATTGAGGACAAGCTCTTTCATCCCAAGCAGTAATGACAATTTATTAGAAAAATGCTTAGACCTAGTTGAAAAGCGGTGGGAAAACGTCATGGTTCAGCTAGCTTATTACCAGCATAAACTCAAATAGGGGTATGATTCCCATGTGAAACTAAGGCCGCTTGCACCTGGAGATTTGGTATTGAGGAAGGTTTTAAGTATTGCGAAGAACCCAGCATGGGAAAAATTGGGACCTAACTGGGAAGGACCTTATTGCATCACTTCGGTAGCTAGAATAGGGGAATATTATCTAGAAGATCTAGATGAAAATGTTGTACCACATCCCTGGAATGTAAATAACCTATAAAGGTATTATTATTAATGAAAGACATTTCTGTCATCTTATTTTTGTTGATATGGTGTTACGTTGATTACTATTTTCTAAGTATCAAACTGAAACTTGGTCATGCCTGACTTCTCGAACCATATACCTTATAAAAATTGATATTTATTTAAGTATTGAACAGAACCTTAGTTATGTTTGGTTCTCAGATCATCTACTTTGGGAAAATTAACCCTTCAATTCTTTTTTCTAAATATCAAACTGAAACTCGGCCATACCTGGCTCTTCAGACCACATACCTTGTATAAATTGATATTTATTTAAGTGTTGAACAGAACCTTAGTTATGTCTGGTCCTCGAATCATCTATTTTGGAAAAATTAACACTTCAGTTCTTTTTTCTAAATATCAAACTGAAACTTGGTCATGCTTGGCTCCTCTGACCACATACTTTGTATAAATTGATATTTATTTAAGTGTTGAACAGAACCTTAGTTATGTCTGGTCCTCGGATCATCTACTTTGGGGAAATTAATACTTCAGTTCATTTTTCTAAATATCAAACTGAAGCTTGGTCATACTTGTCTCTTCGGACCACATACCTTGTATAAATTGATATTTTATTACATGTTAGTCAGAATCTTAACTATGTTTGGTCCTCAAACGATCTTTTCTTGGGTCAATTAGTATCTAAATTTGATTTTAGCACTATTTTTGCCATCTTGATCGCATATCTTGAAGACTCCCAAAATAGTGATGAACAAATGGGAGTTCATGAGGATCACTTAAATCTTTAGTAGGTATATTAGACATATTTGTTGTTTGGTTCATGCTTGGTTACTTCCTTAGAATCATTAAGTTATATGGGAAATGATGTGGATTATTGTTTTGTTGTGACATATAGACTTTTCAGTTACCAGATGGTTTTGCTAGATTTGGTTAACTAACTAATCCTGAATTCATCAGAAAAGAATTATCATTTATGTAGATGACAAATCTAGGTGTGTGCCATTGTCTTATTAATTAAGCATTCAGTAAGCTAGAGGTAATACCCAAAAAAAAAAAAAAAGTGTCAAACGCATAAGAGAAACAACTTAATCTTTTCATTGATTCAAAGTCCTTTGGAAATACAACTTGCTTACAAATTATCAAGTTACATCAAATAAAAGGAAAAATAAAGCTGAGAGGAAGAATGGATGAGGATCAATCACGGCTTCAGCTTTATTGTCAGATGGCCCTTAGGATCCTTTAGGGGCTGGATAGGAGTCGTGGAGTCAGAAGCAAGCCCTTTGCCCTTTGGATCTTCTTTGATAGTGATAGGAATGGTCGCCAAGACCAATTCCATTGTCTCATTAGATCCATTTTTCTTGGTAGACTACTTAGGGGCATTAGGAGGCTGAGTATCATCATGGGCTGCCCCTTTTGCTGGTTCAGTAGGTTGCTTGGTGGCCTCAGACTACTCAACCTCCTCGAGCTAACGTTGAGTAGAGGCAAGGGCTTCAATTGAGTTACCCTGTTCAGCATCTGCTCCTTGGGTGATGGCATCATCCTTGGTAACAGATGGAGCAGTAGCTCGAATGGCTGGGGGGTAGTAGACATTGTTTGTCTTCCAAAGGGTAAAAGAAGCATTAACCCCAACTCAGGTAAATGCCTCGTTCCACACTTGGAGGCAATAATGCCTACATACTTCTGAGACCTGTGATCTAAGATTTTCTATGGTCTCGGACACCCCAACCTCATACCCATCTTACTCAGCTTGGTCCCTTGCTTTCTCGGCTTCCTCTTTGGCTTTGGTAGCTTCTTCCTTGGCTTTGCTGACCTCCTTCTTTTCCCTCTCAGTTTCCCTTAGGTCCTTTTGAAGGTCCCCTATTAACTTCTTTGCTACAGCGTAATCCTCATCGGCCTGTTGAAGCTGTAGCCTTTGGGTCTCGGCCTACTTCTCAACTACTTTTAAAGCAGCCTTAGTGCTCATTTTTTCACTTTTTGCCTTATTCAATTGGGCAATGACCTCTTGTAGTTTTTTGTCTTTTATCTCAAGGGTCTTTTAGGCGTTGCTGTGCCTTATTTCCTCATCCTTAAGGACTTTGTAAGTGCTGATGACAATCTCTTCAATCCTGTAGGCAGACTGGACAGCCTGTACACAGTAGTAGAGTGAGGCAAAAGGATATGGTCAAAGTAAAAGGCCTAAGTGTGACAGAAAATGAAATGAGCAACAGTCAAATGGGATTCTTACCATAGGAAGCTCCTTTTTTAATGTCATAAAGACATTTTGATCCATTACCTGCCTTAGCTCGTTCATGTCCTCAAGCAATAGGAGAGCTTATTCTAGTGTGTTTACCACACAGGTAGCTGTTCCTGTGTCAGAACCCCTGATGGAAGTGTCAGCAATAACTGCATGATCATCCATGGTCATTGGTGGAGCCCAAATTGGGCCAGACACAGGCGCATGGATTTCGGTCCGTTTTTCTGACCTCGTTTGTGTTGTGTAAGCCTGCTTAACTCCCTTTTTGAGCTCCATATCCTTAGGAAGGACGCTATTCCCTCCCTCAATCACGTCCTTCCCTTTATACTGATCCCTCTTTCTCTTATGATCAGCTTGGTCAACACGTTGAGATTGGGAAGGTGGGGGAGGAAGGAGTTTCTGCTGAAAGGACTTCTCTGAGCCTTTATCCTTGGTCTGAGCAGCCCTTTCAAGCTCTGAATTCCCCACCTGGGCTTCCATTATGTCTCTAAGGTTCTGCCTGGGCTTGCGCTGAATTCCCATGGTGTCAGGGTTGTGAGTTTCTTCTGGTGGATGACTTGAAGATGACATGTTGAGGTCACCAATTCGATCTTCAAGAGAAGGGGGTTGGTTAAGACTTCAAATTCGTCCTCGAAATCTGAAACTTCATCAATTTCTTCTTCTTCTTATACGATGGGTTGAGAGGAGGTCACTTCATCAGTTGTGTGTTGGGTTGGAAAAGGAATCAAGGGAATATCGTCAGGTATGGGTTGTGTGACGAAGGTGCCTTGAGGAATGGGAGTACCCATAGGTAAAAGGAAGCCCTCAACAGCAACGCTTATCCGGTGTGAGTGTGGGTCTTTCGCTCTAATTACGCACTTCGGTGCCTGGAAAGCTTTGGAGATAGGATCGTAGCCGAGGATTAAATGAGCTGCTCGAAGTTGGTTATTTGTATGCACGAATACTTTGGCCTTTAATATTTCGTCCAATTTGTCGTGATTGACAAGATCAAAGTGGCGAATAGCTGCGTGTGGGTCTACAAAATCATCAAGAAAAATACGATTAAATCAAGCAAATATTTTTATATACATTCAAATAAAAAAGAAAATAAAGTGTGGTTGTGAGTAATTCATCTAAACCTAGAGTCTCACCTAGTTCCTCTTCCTTTGTCGAATAGGGGACGCCATTGTGCCAATCCCTTGATATGATCAAGAAGTCTTTTTTCGTACCCTTGTTAGATTTAGGGAGACATTGGATTAATCTAATCTCAAGGTACCTAGATTTTAAATAATATGCATGCCCCTTTAGGTGGTGGAGATTGTAAATCCAATTCATGTCGTGATGGGTAAGCCCTAGACCCATCTTTTCATTTAGTACATCTGTTGAACCCAAAATCCTAAACATATTTGGGGCGCATTTGGTAGGAGCTAATCTAAAGGCCCTAAGGTAGTCCCTAGTAATCGTCCCCATTGGGATTTTCAGCCCTCCCTCTATAAAAGTGATCATACGGATAACTACCTCTCCCGTTTGCCTTTTCTCATGCCATTCCCCTTCCGTACACTATGTAACGGATACCTCCGGTGGAATTCCATACCGAGCCTTAAATTGCTCTATCTTTTCATCAGAATCTACTAGGGAAGCGAATCTACCCATTTGTAGGAGAAGGTTAAAGGTGTTGATGAATATAGAAAGGGACAAGTGAGCCGAGGAGAAAGAAACACAAAAAAGAGAAATGTAAAAAAAAAAATAATGAATGAGGAAGTTCGGGAAGACTTACTTTAGAATGAAAAAACCACCTTGGCCTAATTCTTGGTAATTTTAAGGGCATGTGTAGATCGAAAAAGTTGGCAGGTTCATTGTATAAGTGTTGAAGTGAGCAATATGGTTTAAATTGTTGATATTTATATCAGCGAGAGTTATAAAGAGAGAAAATCCCTGCCTATGTTCCTATGCAATCATCAGCTGCTGGATGTGCATCGCGTCATCAAACGTGGGGGACAAAAAGTGATCAAAATTTAATTAGGGGACGCTTCGCATGACGAAACGTCAAGAACGTGTAGTGGACAATTCAAAGGATGTCATCACTATCAGGGAAGAGGTATGGCGAACACAAATTAACAGTGGCAAATGTCGAGATCCTCTTTTCCTCCTGAGGTGGCAGAAATAAGAATCTCGAAAGGCTATTGTGGGGTCAATGGGCCTAGGAATATGTGTTGGGCTAAAGGTCGAGGATACTGAATAGTCCAAGGACGTGTGAATATCAACCCACGAGGCAATACTGATGGATAAAGAAATGATATTTGATCAAGGTTATTTAAGAAGGTAATCCGAGGAAAAGTATGTCCTTGGCTATGTGTAGCCGAGGTAGGAAATGGCTGTCTGATATCCAAAGGCAATATTCTAGAAGATCTTATAAGTAAGGGTAGGCCTGGTGGATGTACAAGATAAGAAGAAGGGCTATGAAATATCTAAGATAAAGTTGTTGCCACCACATTGAATACTCTGCAACTACCTTTTTGGCTGCATTAATGGGGAAGTGATGCCTGAACATCAGAGTTCAGTCTTACAGCTGACTCTAAAGACTTCAGGGAGAGGTTGATGAGACAAGTATCTAAATCAGTAGTCCAATCCATACGTGGAAGATGGTGAGAAGGAGGAGGATGATATAAAAGGCAAAGGAAGACATTCAGAATGGGGGATCGGAGAAAAAAGAAAGAAAACATTGTATACATTAGCACCCATAATTGTAATCTGTCTATAAAAGAGTGAAAGAGAATATCCATCATCCTCGGCCTGAGTCCTAGGATGATTTCTGTTACATAAAAAATCCAACATGTATGATGTTACGATCTAGCCCATCATTTTTGTTGTTTAACATTACTAAAACCTAGATTTCAAGTCCACTCTCTACAAATTTTATTGTATTGGGCCTTTTGGGCCTATCCCCTTCTTACTGTTGAGTTTGGGGGCAAATTGTGACCTTACATGTGTTATTACTATTTTTTTTTTATTTAAGCATATTTTGATTTTGATTTTTTTTTCAGAAAGTACAAAAAAGTCATTTTTTAATTTTTAGAACAAAAATGCCATTTAATGAAGTTCAAACTCCAAAGTTCAAACACGCAAAAAAAACAAGAGCTGCGCCAAGGGTGAAATCCCATGTTCAAGTCCGAATATGGACTTGCGTGGGGTTACCTTCCTTTGCAGTCTAAATCACTGGTGCCCCTCGTGGGGCTTGGGAAGCTATGACTCACTGGTTCCCTGCACCCCAGTATGGCCCAGACTCTGGCGGGTAGGGTGCTACTATGGTCATGCCTAGGTAAGATTGCCCTGTTGGTCACCCCTCTACCCATTCTTTATTCAGCAAAAAAAAAAAAAAAAAAAAAAAAACACACCCTTAGCCTAGCCATAAAGGGGAAAGAACCACATCAAAACATTTCTCTTCTTGAAGAAGGAAATTACCTAAAGCACTAAAAATTACCTAAGCTCCACAACCTAAGATCACATGCAAAAAAGAGAAAAGGACAAACATATACGTACTTTACAAAAGCTAAAAATATGGCTGCCAATAACTAAATTTCTAGCCCACAAGCTAACCAATAAATGTTCTACGATCAGCTCACCTTTTGGGGGGGGGGGGGGGGGGGGGGGGGGGCCTAAATCAATTCCGGACCATTCCTATCTCTTAAAAAAAAAAAAAAAAAACAAAACGTGGTCGATTCCATTCTTCTTTAACACAAAATTTTTATTGCAGCAACAGAACACTACAAAGACAGAACAGCCTCCCCCTTGATAACATCTTCAAAACAGGGGGGGACAACAATCTAACTCGAAAGAACCGAACACATTACCTTGTTGTAGCCTTCGTGCCTTTTTTTTGTGAAATGAAGATGTTTATTCAGCCAAAAAAGAGAAAATTAAATAAAAAAAAGAGCCAAACACATTATAATGAAAAGGGTCTCTCTATTTTATGGTTAACATTTTATATTATTTAATTTTTTTGAGTGGTGATAGTTATACACTTATGTGTATGGAACATGCAATTTTGAATTCGTGTTTTAAAAACACAATTTCAATTATAATTGTGAAGTGTGTATAATAGTGTGTAACTCAGCATGTCCATCAATAATTAGCAAATTTGTTTTAGTGTGTGGGTGCATGTTTTATAATTACTAAACTCTTTAAACTTTATTTTTTGGTGTAAATAGAGATTGAACCACAGATCTCTTATTCAACCATTAAAGATTTTATTAGTTGAGTTAACTAGAACCCACCTAAATTCTTTAAACTTAAAAGAGTGATTAGCCTAATGAAAATAAAAACTATATTTTTGATATATTCTATTTTTGATATATTCTTTATTTGACAAATAATAACTTCTTTCTTTTTATTTACTTATTTTTTATAAAAATGGAAAATAATAACATTTTATAAAAATGTCCAGTTAACGGTTGCCTTTAGAGCATTCATTAATAAATTATTTTAATAATTTTTATAAGAAATAGAAGAAGTTATCAAAAAAATAAATTACTCTTTTATTTTTTTATAAAAAGAACTTCTTAAAATTTTTTATTAATGGTTTCTTAAAATAGTTTATTAATAGATATTGTATGTACTCAAAAAATTAAGGCCCAAGCCCATTAAGAATAGTGATACCTTGCCCTTCAAATCAAGCCCATACAATAGAATTTCTTTAGAGAGTGAGAAAAACTCCAAGTGAAATTCTAAGCTACGTTTAAGTCTATGACCGAATAGCCCCGAATAACAGGTAAGCGTAACTCGAGTAATCATTGAGAATAATGTTCTCCTTGGGCTGGTCCGAAGTTCAGTTTCTTATATATGATTAGTATAAGAGTTTTACCAGATAATACAATGTTCACTTTCCTGCTTCTCTATCTAACAGAGAAAGTGCCTCTCATTTCCTCTGGGAGGTTCCCATCCTTTTATATTTTCTCCCTTTGCATCCTAGCCCTCCACCTTTAAGCCTTAAAGCATTCTTCAGGATACTTATCCCATCAAAGCTCTGGTAAATGTGGTACAAGGGACTGATAACTGTGAAGTTACTGTTTAAGTGTTATTTTCACATTAATGCAGTTAATATGGTTGGTGTAGGGCATTCACTGCGGAGGTAGGAGGTATATCTTTTAGGCAACTTCCCTCCACGTTTGTTGCTCCCACTATGGTCCTTTTTTCTCTTCCTGGGCCTTCGTAAGATATTAACTACCTTGTTTCTACTTCCATCCTCGGGCTGACAGAATCCTCAGAGCTTACTTATCCCCTCGGGCTAACTTATGCAAGTTTCTCCATGGTTTAATCCTTCTTGCTCCTCGAACCCCCCACAGATACCATACAAGCACCATGCAATAACAAATTAATGGTTGAGATTACAAGTTGCAAAAGTCGCTTTTAAAATTAGCTCTTAAATAAATAAATAAAAGTTTTAACCTTTAATTTTTGACCATTTTACTTTTATGTTTTATTTTTAACTTCTCTCTCACACCCCAATGGTTAATTTCATAATTAAATAGCTTATTGCTATTGCACCAGATATCATATCATATACTATATAATAAAAGTTGGATTTAGAAGTTGTGGTTGTGCCAAGTGACTATTCTTACTAATCAGTAAATTAATTATATATTTTTTGTGATAGTTTTCCTCAATTAAGGGATAATATATAACAATTGTTTAATTTAAGTAAAATTTTATCATTTAAATTTCAACAAATTTAAATTCTATTAAAAAACTAAAAGTCCATTATAAAAAAATTTTAAACGTAAATCCCATACAAATTTTATTTCTTAAAAAAACCCATGTTTTAATTAAGGGATAAGATTTAATAATAGTTTAAAACAAATTTAAATTCTATTCAAACTAAGGGCCCTTTTGGTAAGAGATTTCTAGTAGAGATGTGCGTGGGTCGGATTCGGCGGGTGAACGCCAATATTTCTATCCAATCCGCCACTAGAGGGTTGGAAAAATTTCAATCTGCTGCCAGCCCACCAAAGTGTAAATCTGGCTGATTGGTTACAAATATTAGTGTTTTCAACTCGACGGGTTAAGCTGGTTGGCATTAACAACATTTTTCATTAAAAAAAATTATCACAAACTACAATTTTTTATTGAATAATCTCAAAATATAACTAATGCACAAAAAAGAAAAAAAAAAAAGAAAACTAAAGGTAGATTTCATTGAATAATCTCAATTCTAACATAAACATAGGGTCAATGAAAAAGAGATATATCATCTCTAGCAAAAGTAGGCTCTGCCTTACAACTTAGGAAAATTAAATCAACAAACTCAAAGTTTTAACAATTCCAAAGTCACATCAAGGATTAAAAAAAAATTAGACAAAGACAAAGAATTAGATGAATTGTATTCTTACGTAATATATAACATATTTAACTTGAATATACAATGAACTTGCTTGCCAGAATGACTTTACTTGTAATATTATATCACATTTTATAATATATAAACAGATCAAATGACATAAACCAAAATAAAAAAGACAAAAAATATTGAAATAGTAGAAGACAATAATGCAATTACGTACTTTTGTGATTGTCGATGAATATTTGAAATGATAAGAAATAGGCTACAAAAAGGTTAAAGAAGAAAGAGGAAGGGAAAGACAGTGGGTGAAGATGAAAACCAAAAGTGAAAGACGAGAAGAAAAAGTGAGACCTAGAGCCACAAAGTGTATACTATACATACAACTGAAGTAAATGGGATGAGTGGTAGGTAGAGATGTTTAGGGTTTCAATGTTTGACTTTTTAGATTTTGTTTAAGGCATGCTTTGAAGGTTAGTTCTGTTTAGGGAATTGATTATTGATTAGTTGTAAAAACTTATTAAGTGAATTGATTAATTTTAAGTACTTAACAATCTTAACTAATAATGTGGATAATAGACTAAAAGTTTATTTGTAAATTTAAATCCCACATAATCCACATTTTTGTTAATTCTTTTCCCCAAGTTGCATGATTTAACATCATATCATATCATATACTTTATAATAAAAGGTGGGCTTAGAAGTCGTGGTTGCACCAGGTGGCTACTTGTACTAATTAGTAAATTAATTATATATTTTTTGTTGGGATACATTCCCTCAGTTAAAGGATAATATTTAACAATTTTTTAACTTAGGCAAAATTTTATCATTTAAATTTTAACAAATTTAAATTCTATTCAAACTAAAAGTTTATTAAAAAATTTCTAAACTTAAATCTCACACAACAACCCACATTTTCTTTCTTAAACAAAAAAAAAAAAAAAAAAAAAAAAAAAACTCACGTTTTAACTAAGGGATAAGATTTAACAATAATTTAAAACAAATTTAAATTTTATTCAAACTAAAAGTCTATTATAAAAAATT
The DNA here is from genome assembly GCA_032878915.1 of Castanopsis chinensis. NCBI lineage: Eukaryota > Viridiplantae > Streptophyta > Magnoliopsida > Fagales > Fagaceae > Castanopsis > Castanopsis chinensis. The sequence continues at coordinate 20,814,417 of JAVQMG010000122.1, forward strand.
TATAAATTTAAATCCCACACAACCCACATTTTTGTTTTTATTTTTTTCTCAAGTTGCATGATTTAAAAATAATTTAAAACAAATTTAAACTCTATTTAAACTAAAAGCCTATTATAACAAATTTCTAAACTTAAATCCCACACAACCCACATTTATTTTCCTCAAGTTGCATCTTATTACAAAACTCTTGACTAAGGGGTAAGATTTAACAATAATTTAATTTAGATAAAACTTTATCATCTAAGTTTTAGAAATTTAAACTCTACTCTAACTAAAAATTTATTATTATTTTTAGAACTTATATATAAGCCATGACTTTTTGATACAATCTCTTTTAACCAATAAGTCATTTTTATAATGGTGTCCAGTTAGCTCAATTAATAAAGTCTTTAATAGTTGAATAAAAAATCTGAGGTTTAATCATCGTTTACACCAAAAACTGATTATTTTCTTAGTCTGATGATGAAAAGCTATCATTGAGAGTAGATGCCATAAGTTAAAACTTTTTAAAAAAATAAAGTCATCTCTATAATTAAATCCCACACAATACACCCCATGTTGCTGTATATTTTTTTCAAAACGCAACTTACGCTTATGTTTTAATATAATAAATTCATCTTACTCATTGTTCTTTGCTTCTAAATTTGTGCGCATGATATTATGTCAAAGAAAGTTTACTATAAAGAAGCAAAATATTGAATACCCATTTAAGTTCTTGGTTTTCTTATGTAGGTTTTTTTTTTTTTTTTTTTTAAATTCTTAATTTTTAAACTCTTTTGTATATGGTTTGATTTTTGGTTTTGATTATTGTATTTAATCTGTGAGTGTGTTGATTGTTTCAATTAGACTATTACTAGAAAAAAAATCAATATTAAGGAACTATTTTATTTATTTTAATTTGTGCTGGTTAGGGCATATATTAAATATAACCAAAATAAAAATGATTAAACTCATTTCATTTCTCATTTTAAGAAATTAATAGAGAGTATAAAGACAATTTTAAAATATAAAAATAGATAAACACGTATAAAGTCTAAACTCTAAACAATCCGAACTTAAAAGTAGTAATTTTTATATATTAAAATTATTTATTTATTTTATAATTTATTATTACTATTTATTTAATAATTTAGTTTTAATTATTTTAATATTTTGGAGTTTACATATGAATCTAGGAATAATAGTATAATACTTAGTCAATCAGTGAAATCATTTTATGAAACCCATTTGACAATCTTCTTTTTAACTTTCGGACAATTTCAAATTTTGTTGTTGTTGTTGGTGTTTTCTTTTCAAAATAGCTTATTGTTTAATTTAATGAACTTTTACCTAAACTAAACGCTCTCATATCCCATCCTTCCCTCTATAAACCACAGCGGAGTCAAAGTAACACGCACGCACGCACGCACAGCCTCTACTCTCTGCTCCTCTCTCTCATACCCACACACAGCGATAAACACAGTTAGTTTGGAAGAGTGCTCAGAAGTGTGTTTTTGGGGACTCAGAAAATGGGTCCTATCACGCTAGCCGCCGATGTCAAAAGCTCTTCAGTTTCAGTTGCTTCATCAGGTTACCCCGTTTCCTCAATATCTTTATTTATTGTTTAATACTATGTGATTTTCCAATGTTAATGTGTTCCTTTTTCTTAATGTTGGTAAATTTAATATGAATGTGTTCAGTACTATGATGTTAATTACATATATTTCATGACATCATGTCAATTGTTTCGTTGTTATTATTATTATTTTTTTTATTCTTTCTACTGCCCACTATATTGTACATTGATAAATTATTATTTGTCCCAAAAGCTTTGGTCCATAGTAAATGGTGAATTTCTACTTGAAATTGTTGAAGTGGTTGACTGTGAGTGGTAGTGAAAAGTTGGGGAGTCCATGAGTGTTAGTTTTGTCCACCACTAGCAGTCGTAGAAAATAAAGTGGCAACATGGTTTGGACTAAGGATCACATGTTCTAATACCATGATAAACTATCATTTGTCGTTAAGGCGCCAGTGGATAGGAAATTTAATCACTTAATTATTATTCTATTTATAAAATTTGTTCAACCATACATATTCTTCTTCTAAAGGGTGTATATCGGTAATTCGTTTAAGTTAAGCCATTTGCATAAATTTCAAGATTTTTATAAACCTCAACTTGTTGATAGCATTGATTTGCATGAGTAAGACATAAACTGCTACAACAAAGGTTGTGTAATTTGCAAAATTTTCCCCCTCATTCACTTTCAGAACACTCAAGTTGAGGGAATGAAAAAGGGTACGGGAAGACCTACAATAACATTAATTGACAGGTTGTATTGGTTGCAAATTTCTCTGAAGCCAGGTGTGGTTTTTGGCTAAACCAGAGCTTTTTGATACCATTGACTTGCACTTAACCTAGGCATTACAACAAAAGTTGTGTAATAGGGAGTATGACTTCAGATATAATAGAATGGTGAAACAGAATACATGTATTTGACCCTGACTAGTATGTTAAGGATCCATAGTCTACTCCAAAATTTTGGGATTAAGGCTTGGTTGTTGTTCACCATCAAACCTATGTATATGTGCCTGTGTGGGCTTAAGACAATAGAAGATATGAAGAATACCTTAAACTCTATTTTTTTAATCATTGAAGAATACCCACTTCTTAAAGTAAATGTTTAAATTTACGTATGATGTGGATGACCTCTGTAAATTACAAATTCAGATTATTTTAATATACAAGATTCAAAATAATATTCTCCCAATTCAGCAAGAAAAGAACAATGTGTGATAGAAAATAATTTCCCCATTCATGATTCATTTGAGTTTTATTAGCGAATGTGTAAGCCACAGGGTATTGCTTTTGAGAACTTGCACTGTCAATTAGCTACGTGCCATTAGGAAGGATTTTTAACCACTGCAAATTTAGGGGAAAGTCCCAATTGGGATCTCATATTTTTGTACAATTTTACCTTTTGATGTGGATACCTTTTTAAAAAAAATAAAATTTATGTATGTTACCTTTGTGACATTTTTTATAATCTATTCCTTCTTCTTCCTCTTTTTAACAAGGTGATATGCTTTTGCAGATGCATGTAACAAGAAAATGCGGAACTCAATGCTGGAAAGAAGAAAGCCTTTTGCATCAGTCAATACGAAAGAAGAAAAGCCATTTGACTTTTTTCGTACTTTATTTGGTATGGCTCAAAATTGATGTTGAAGATTGATATTGTCAAGGGTTCAGGGGTGTTGAATGTTTTGGTGTTAACTAAGAATAAGAATTTTTTTATTGGTATATTACTCATGCACCCACTCGGTCTTGAACCCATAACCTCACCCTCCCCTAATACTTATTAGGGAAAGAGGTGCCAGTTGAGCTAGGGCTCATTGGCATTGACTAAGAATGATACTGAATCTCAAACTTTTAGTTGATTAATATTTTGGAGGACCTCTAATTTAAATGTATCTTTATGAAACCAAGTTTAAGTTGGAAATAATTTGTTGTGCAGGTAACAGTTAGATTCTTGTAAAACTGACAGCAAATTTTATAAAGGTTCAATTACAGGTATTGGACATGGTATTCTTTTGCCAACCTAGGAGAATAAGCATAAATAATGATTAACATTGATTTTCTCAATCAGTGTAGGAATGGTTTTCTATATTATTTGCAATAATTTTTTCTTGAGAGAACATGGAAAGCATATGTAAGGCCCTAGCCCCTAGGGATTGACTGGAGGGAACACCATAGGCCTTTGCTTTCCTAGACTCTGGGATAGATAGAGAAAGAGGGAACATTTGCTTCTTCCATGCTATCAATTTCTTGGAATACGCTGTTCAGATTCTAAGTAGTCTGGTGGTTAAATTTGCAGAGGGTTTTATAGCTGGAGGTACAGCTGGTGTCGTCGTGGAGACAGCTTTATACCCCATTGATACTATAAAGACGCGGCTGCAGGCAGGTTAATTATGCATATTAAGTTATAGTTTATGTTTAATAAGAAATCTATTTTACCAAGTTATTGGTGTTTGACTGATGTCAAATGCTAAGTTTTTGGTACTCTTCCAATTGTTGACAGATGTGGGCTCAACCTTGCAATCACTAAGATAGAATTTTGAATTTCTCTTTGATATTTTCAGCCATAGCTTATATGATTTTGATTTTTCTCTTTGTCTATACATAGAAGAAGAAAACATTGTTGTACAATGCTAGGTTGCCCACTTTAGAAAATACACAGAAATTATATCTTCTTAACTAGTAATAGCTCACATCTAGAGAGCTCTTTGATTTCATGTGTTCTTTTTCTTCTTTGGAAGGTAAAAGCTTGAGATAAATACCTTAACTTAGGCTCTCAGTTTTTTTTTCATTTGATGGGTGGAGGGGGGGATTTGCCTGTGTCTGATGTGCAGAAGGTACCTATAACGAATAGTAAAAGGGGGTATATTGTTAATTATGATTTTATTATTCCAAGGTCTTTCTTCCTTTCCATAATTTCTTGACCAGAGTGTTGCTAAATTTTATAATAATATATATATATATATATATATATTTTTTTTTTGGCAGGCTGCACGTGGTGGGGGAAAAATAAATTTGCAGGGCCTTTATTCTGGATTGGCTGGAAATCTTGCTGGTGTCTTACCGTAAGTACTTTTTGGAGTGCATGACTTCTTAAATTTCTAGGATTCATAACTTCATACATCAATATCCATGTTTGTTCTTGCCAAGGGCCTTGTAGCTCAACAGGCACATCCTGGTGTTTCCAACAAACGCATCTAGGGTTCAAATATCCCCTCCCCCAACTATAGATGTATAGAAAAAAAGTATCCATGTTTGTTCTTATAGCTTCCTTTTTACGTTACTTATAAACTGATCATGCACAATAGAAAACTGATCCCAGTTTTGAAGCTGGAAATGACTCAAGTTATGCTCTTCCGACATGTTTGTTTGTTTTCTGATTGTCATGAAGTTTCATTTTTAGTAAAAAATTAAAAATGCTTCCTGATACGTCTATAAATTGTCATTGAATGTGTCATAAGTGTGATTGTCATCAATCTCCTAGGGCTCCAAATTTTCAATAATGTAATGGATTCTCAACAATTTAGGCCAGTGATCTTCTGCAGACTTTCTAAACCTCTAAATTCTTATTTGTCATCCTTAGAGAGAGTTTTAATTCATTAAGTTCAGCATAAATATTATGGAACGAACATCATCATAAGATAGAATATTAACTATATAAAGCATGCCTTTCTGTCTCCCCCATCCCCCTTTTCTTGAATTTACTCTGCTTTCTCACTCAATAACATCATTTGAATTTTTGTTCTTGAAAAGGTATTCTGGTTTTGCATCCATCTCTTTTGGTCTTTATATGTGATGGTTGATAGTTCCTATGTACCTATTCAAACTGCTTATTGATTCATTACACCTGTAAATATACATTGTAGAAGTAATTTCATCATCTTTACTCAATGTTCAGTATATATTAGGAAACACTTACATTGTGTGATGTTTGTATTGTGCTTCATCTTTCACATTTCTGGACCAATTCTACAATGTCACTGGTTAATGAGGACTACTTTCCTACTATGCTTGTAGAATTGTCTGTATCAACATGGCACAATATTGATTATATTAGGAAATGGTTACATCAATGATGGCTTTTAAATGCTCTATATTTTACATTTCTGGTCTTATTTTTATGATGCCACTTGCATATGAGGAACACTTTCCTGAAGTGAGCTATTGACAGTCAATTGAACTTAGCATTTGATAAATTTCTTTCATTAAACTTTAATATAAACTATTAGCTACTTTAGCTTTTGCTTCATGATTCTTGATGTGCATGAAACATGTAGCAATGTGAGGTGTTGCAAAGGAAGAAGGATACATAGGATGAATGACTTGTGAATAAATAACATATTATTATTTGGGTATAGTTATTTGATTGACTATGGTCCTCTGCCATTCAACTTCCTTTCCCCTTTTTCTTTTCATGAGAGGTCTTGCTGATAACCTTCCAAATTGCTTATGCCCAGTCTGGTCACAGAATCATAATAGAAAAATATGCAAATGCTAAGGCGCTGTAAGCTGGCTAACATATGTTATTGTAGAAGAACCACAGATTGTTAAATAGTTCTGTATAGGTTTCTTGATTATCAAAAAAATTATGTATAGGCTTCTTAAAAAAAAGGCATAACAACCTTTTAAATCTGCATACTTTTAAGGTAAAAGATGGTGATATTTAATCATTATTATTTTTCAAGCAAATGTTGGAAGCGGGTGGAAAGGTGCGTCGTGTTGGCTAGTGTGACACACCAGTTTTATAATAAAAGTGTCAACAAGTTGTAGTTATTGAAAAATCTTTTTTCCTTTACTTTCTTAGGGAGTTGTTTGAAAAGGATATCTCTTTGTAGCATCCAAGTTGTATTGATAATCTTCTTTTTGTGCAGGGCTTCTGCTCTATTTGTTGGTGTTTATGAACCTACAAAGCAGAAATTGTTAAAGTTGTTTCCTGAAAATCTTAGCGCTGCAGCTCATTTGGTAAGAGCTTCTTTAATTTCCTATAATCATGAAAAGGATATATTGGTTTGGCTTGGGCACATGACCAATGAGCACCTTCTCAACTTATTATTTAAGTTCTTAAGACTTGGCATTGTGCCTTGGTGCGATTGCAAGTGCCTTAAGCAACAGGTTGTGAGTTAGAGTTTGGGAGTCAGCCTTTCCAATAAATTGGGGGTAAGGCTGTTTACCATGACCTCTTCCAGACCTTGCAAGAGTGGGAGTTTTGTGCAGTGGGCATGTCCTTTTAAGACTTGTCACAACACAAAGATTGTTACTCATGAAGGTGTTAGTATATTATGCAAGTTGAAGGCCCAAACACATTTTTGTTAAACAGCCTCTAACTTTCTAACACTTTCACGATGGGACCAGAGCTTGTTCTAGCTAATGGTCTAAAACAACTGTTTCATTAACCTGTAGAAAATTGAAATATATGCCCTATCTTTAGCCTTCCTAAATTTTTTTGTTGCTTGATACTATAGCTGATTGTTTGACTGTGTAAAATGTTCTGGTTGTTGAACTTTGTGTAGACTGCGGGGGCTGTAGGAGGCATGGCTGCTTCTCTCATTCGTGTTCCGACAGAGGTGGGCAACTTTTTACATTTACTTCAATGTATTTAAATGCTTTACTAACCCCCTTTTTTACCCTTTCAACTCCTCAGGTTATTAAGCAAAGGATGCAGACCGGGCAATTTACTTCAGCTCCTGATGCTGTCCGCCTTATTGTCTCTAAGGAGGGCTTCAAAGGACTATATGCAGTGTGTATCCTCCATCCAACCCCACCCCACCCCCTCCCACCTCCATTTCCTTTTTTGAAATTTCTTTTGACACAATTCAAGTACCCCTGCCTTTAATATTATGGAAGAATTTCTTTTTCTTGGTTAAGGATCTAAAGGGTTCTTTCTAAGAGAGAGTTCGCCTGTGTTGTTGAGTGGCTTCTCTTATGTGTTGAATGTGGCATTAATATGTGACCTGCATGCTCTCTCTCTCTCTTTTTAATTTTGCAACTTTTTGTTGTTGTTTTGTTTGCATACTTGGCCTTCGTTGTTGAGAATGCAGGGGTATGGATCTTTCTTATTACGAGATTTGCCATTCGATGCTCTTCAATTTTGCATCTATGAACAGCTTCGGATAGGTTATAAGGCAGCGGTAAGATCTTGATCAGGCAGCATTTACTGTTAACACATTTTGGAAGAATTTGTTTTCACTTGATGTTTTTCATTCCCTCTCTGAGAGTGTCAGTGTTACACAAAATACTGAATATGGGTGATGCTTCTATTCCAATGCCCTTGTAATTTCTCTGATTGCAAGATGCTATGTTACTTTGAATGCCCCTCTATAGACGCTTTGTCTCTGTAGCATGCAATCTAGTGTTTAAAGTCCCTTTCACAATAACCTTTGAGTTTTACCTGCAGTAGAAAGTATATTAAGGCTCAGCTGTGTTGAGTTTAGAAGTTTTTATTTATTTATTTATTTTATTTTAAAAAAAATTCATAGGGAAGAAATGATGTGCAGGTACAGCTATATAGTTATCCAGTTATCCCTAAAAAAATTGTATAGCGATATACCCCAAAAGTTTCCCAAAACTGATTTTTAATTGTCTATCTATGAAATCATACATATTTGATGGTCTACTACCACCAAAAGACATCCAATAGCAAAGGGACCCAACAAATTGGGATTTAAACCCCTCTGTAGTTAGATCCTGACTCCTGACTGTCAAAGGTCCTCCTGTTCCTCTTTGTAGGAGTTCTCTTGAACTTGAACTTGGTTGACTCAAGGAAAGTTGGGATTAGCTTAAGTAGTTAAAGATGGCATAGGGAGCCCTTTTACTTGTGCGGGGTTATGTAAGATGATTTATTCTGTACCAAATAAATAAATTATCTCAAATTAAACTAAGCTTTCTACAACTTAGCAAGGATTGCCATTCAAACATTTTTTTTCCAAACCAAAAGGATTGTGTATATTTCTCAACATTGTCTATAAATATGTACTACCAGGACCTACCTCTGCTATTTGATGCAAAAATTTAAGATACAGCCCATTTCCAAAAAGCTAAAAAAATAAGTTGTATCATCTCTCTCTCACTCTCTCTCTCTCTCTCTCTCACACACACACACACACACACACATACAAACACCCCACCCACTGATAGCATGGTAGCCCTGCTAGTTTGCATGCTGTTGTGCCTAGCAGTCACAAGGGGAGAGATGTCTTAAGCTAGTGATCATTGACTATTTATCCTTGTTTTATTTTATTTATGAGGATGATTGATAATTTCAACCTGTTATTATCTTTTCCAGGCACAGAGAGATCTAAATGATCCTGAAAATGCCATCATTGGTGCTTTTGCTGGTAAGAAGACATTTAAATCATGTTTCCCATATGCTTTCATTTCAAGTTAGTCATTTATCTACCTTACATATGGATTGAGAAATTTATATTTTTCCATCACTCTGAGAAGGGCAAGGCAAATCCATTCCTTGTTAGCGTCTCTCATCAAGGATGTTTTATTCAAATGAGATTTCTGGTTGCTTTCATCAAAGATGGTGTATTCAAATTTATATATGCATGAGCATGTATGTGCATCTTTGACGCAGGACAAAAACAAGACAAAAACTAAAGAATAGAATATAAGGATACGTAGCCTAAAAGTCAGTACTGAGGCTTGCTTGGAGTCAGCACTAAGCAAGAGAAAACCTCTAGGAGTCAGTATTGGGGTTAGTTGGAGTCAACACCAGGCCATTGGAAGATTTGAAGAAAGATTTTATTCATCATAAAAAATCTCTGCCCTTAGGGAGTATGTCCATAGGAGCATAATACTATGCTTATGTAGAATAATAGCTTCCAATTCTAAATTGACATAGGCAAACCCTAAATCTAATTCTAAATAACTAGGGAAATCCCAATAATTGAAGTATAAATAAATAAATAAAAAACCTTGACTCTAGGACATTAAATAAAAATACTGATAAACCTAATTAACAACTTATACTCTTTATAGGACAATGTAATCATGAAACATCATTGTTTTGAATATTTTTTCAATGTGCTTCCAATTAACCTCTTACTTGCTTGGTTTGAACTGAGTATTTCATTTGTTAAATATCAATTCTTTTTAGGTGCCCTAACTGGGGCTATAACTACTCCCCTTGATGTGATTAAAACAAGGTTGATGGTTCAGGTAAGACCAGTCTGTTTCCTGTCATTCTTTCTGAATCTTTGTTTTAATTCAATATATGTACATACATTCAATGTGTACATATGTTTTGACTTTTTGCACACGTTCAGATATGTGCATGCATCTATTATGTCAGACATGAAGTGATTATATGGGTTATTTTGTTATCTTGAAGGGATCTGCAAACAAGTACAAAGGAATCTTTGATTGTGTTCAAACTATTGTTAGGGAAGAAGGACCTCCTGCTCTATTGAAGGTTGGTTATATAGTGGCTATAATTTTGAGAATATGCCCGTACCTAACTTGATAAACCATAGTACCTTGAAGCCAGAGATTTTTTGTTGCTTATATTTCTTTTTATTGCAGGGCATTGGACCAAGAGTACTGTGGATAGGAATTGGCGGTTCAATCTTTTTTGGTGTCCTTGAGAGCACAAAGCGGTTCCTTGCTCAGAGGCGTCCTACTACACTTCCTCAAAACTCAGATACTAAGCAGGATTAGGTTGTAGAGGGACTTTGGTAGCACTGTTCCCAAGATATAACTTGAATAGTTGTCTTCAATTTTGTTTCTTTCACATTCTTTAGAATCTGAGATGTTGAAAGCATGATAATGATGTATAGTCATGCTTCCTGCAACCATGATGTTACTAGTTTCACATGCACAGGGAATTGGTGCTGGAATAACATCCAAGCTCCATGAGTTTTTGATTGAGAAATACCGCATGTTCCCTATGTACTATGTACCCTTTGTTTGTTAATTGATTAAATGGAGTTTACTTATATAAAAAATAAAATGATTGAGAAATGTATAAGCATGATTTGTATATATCTTGATTCCTGAGTGAAAAGATCCACGTATAGTCTTCATTTTTTTTTTTTTTTTTTTGTGGGGGCGGGGGAGAGAGCTGGGACAATATGCACCTCCTTGGTCTATTATGAAACTTTTGTCATTGTTCATTTGCCTTTTAATTTATACTCAAATTGGACAAGTGGACAGAATGGGCCAAAGTGGACCAAATAAACATAAATGGACTGACTGGACTAAACTGAACCAAATGGATTGAATTGAATTAAAGTGGATCGAAATGTTACGTTGACGAGGCTTAACAAAAGAAATAAATGTGATTATATGCATATATTTAAAAGTCTTATAACTATTAGTTCAACCAAGATTATATGCAAATCATGTAATTATATGCAAGTGACCATGTCATAATAATCAGGTTGATTCTTTTCACAATACTCGACTCATGCCAGCTAAAAGAATTGGGTTATCATGGTTACCCGTATACCTGGAACAACAAAAGACTGGGTGATGCAAATACAAAGGTGCACCTTGACTGTGCTGTTGCCACGAGAGATTGGTCTGATAAGTTCCAACTCGGTAAGTTGATTCATCTCTCTTCACATGCATCGGATCTCCTATCCTCCTTCAAACACAATGTTATAGGAAGCAACGACCGATGAAGGGTAGAGGATTTAAATTTGAGGAGACATGGCTACTATGGGAAGATTGTGAAGCAGTGGTGGAGGAAGCATGGAACAAGTGTGGGAATGTAGGGTTCGGGTTGGCCAATATAAAACAAAAAATTGAGGTATGTGGGGCAAAATTGAAGGCACGGGGTGCAAAAAAATTGAACCCAGATAAGTTCATAAAACAACTACAAAAAAAAAAAAAAATAGACAACATGATATTCGAGAAGGTAACTGAAGACTCTAGAGCAGAGTTTCTATCAGCATCGAAATAATTGGATGAACTACTCCTTAAACAAGAAATTTTCTCGACACAGAGATCTAGAATATCATGGCTCAAGCATAGGGATAAAAAAAACAATTTTTTCATAACAAAACTTCACAATGGAGAAGGAGGAATCATATTCAGAGGATCAAAAACTCTGAAGAATGCTGGGTTGATGAAATAGAAGACATTGCAGATGTGGTAGTTGATTATTTTGATAACTAGTTTAATGCAAGTACTTGTGACCAGATTGATGAATGCCTAAGTGCTGTAACTCACAAAGTCAATCCTGATATGCAATAAATCTTGTCCAGTGATTTTAGTGCTGATGAAATTAAGGCGGCTTTGTTCCAAATGGGACCAACAAAGGCTCTTAAACCGAATGGTATGAATGCCCTTTTTTACCAAAAATTTTGGCATGTTGTTGGTGATAATGTTATTACTGTAGTTTTGGACTTCCTGAATTCTAGATGCATGACTCCTAACATTAATCATACCAATATTGTACTAATTCCAAAAGTGAAGAATCCTATTAATATGTCAGATTTTAGACCAATCAGCTTATGTAATGCTATTTATAAGATTATATCCAAAGTGTTGGCTAATCAGTTGAAACAAATCCTTCCCCATGCTATCTCTCCCACATAGAGTGGCTTTTTCCCAGGTAAGCTTATCATAGATAAGGTGTTGCTTGCTTATGAAACTCTCCATGTTGTGCACTCTTAGAAAAAAAGAAAAGAAAAAAGGCTCATTGAATTCTAGATGCATGACTCCTAACATTAATCATACCAATATTGTACTAATTGCAAAAGTGAAGAATCATGTTAATACGTCAGATTTTAGACCAATCAGCTTATATAATGTTATTCATAAGATTATATCTAAAGTATTGGCTAACCGATTAAAACAAATCCTTCCCCAAGTTATCTCTCCCACATAGAGTGGCTTTTTCCTAGGTAAGTTTATTACAGATAATGTGTTGCTTGCTTATATAGCTCTCCATGCTATGCACTCTCAGAAAAAAAAGAAAAGAAAAAAGGCTCATTAAATTCTAGATGCATGACTCCTGACATTAATCATACCAAAATTGTATTAATTCCAAAAGTGAAGAATCATGTTAATATATCAGATTTTAGACCAATTAGCTTATGTAATGTTATTCATAAGATTATATCCAAAGTGTTGGCTAACCGATTAAAACAAATCATTCCCCAAGTTCTCTCTCCCACATTGAGTGCCTTTTTCCCAGGTAAGCTTATCACAGATACTGTGTTGCTTGCTTATATAACTCTCCATGCTATGCGCTCTCGGAAAAAAAGAATAAAAAAAGGCTCATTGAGGCTGAAGCTTGATATTAGCAAGGCATATGATAGGTTGATATTAGCAAGGCATATGATAGGGAGATATGATCTTTTCTTCATAGCATTATGGTGAAGTTGGGGTTCTCAGAGTGACAAATTATTTGGGTGATGGGCTGTGTAACTTCACCTTCCTATGTAAGGTTGGCTGCACATTAATTTGGCTGCACAACAAAGATACTTCTACAAATCTGGCTATCAGGCGGCGACACAAATGGCAAGGGAGGCAAACTAGGTAAGGTTGAATGCTCCACGGGTTCTGCTGGTCAGCAAGTGTGGCCGATGATTTGGAAGCTAAATGTACCAAATAAAATTAAGGTCTTCGACTGGTGAGCATGTCAGGAAATATTGCGGTCCCGTGCGGACTTGGCAAAAAGGAAAATAGTACCTGACGACTTATGCCTCTGTTATGGGAGAGAACCTGAAACCGGAGTGCATGCTCTGTGGGAGTGTGGCGCCGCTCAAGAAGTGAGGGCAGATGCATCCCTCGACTCCAGAAATTTACAAACAGCCACTGCGATATTATGGACCTGTTTGAGAATCTCTTGGAAAGGCTGTCCAAATCAGAACCTGGGGTATTTCTTGTTCAGGCATGGTTTATATGGAACCAAAGAAACGCGGTGCTGTGTGGAGGAAGCTTTAAAGAACCGAGTTAGCTAAACTAAAGAGATATGGACTTTCTCAAGGACTTTCAACACCAGCAGCTACTACAACTTTCAATCTTGACACCAGCACCTGTGAGAAAGAAGTGGCAGCCACCACCACATTCAGTCTTCAAAATGAACTTTGATGCAGCTATCTTTGCAGACCAGAATTGTTCTGGATTTGGTCCAATTATTTGAAACGACAATGGTGAGGTAATGGCTGCTATGTCAGTTAAGGGACCACCGGTGACAAATAACGAGGAAGCTGAGGCTTTGGCATTCAGAAGGGCACTTCAATTTTCCATTGATGCTGGCTTCTCGGAGCTCGTCATTGAAGGGGACAACGCAAATGTGATGAGGGCAGTTTGTTCACCACTTCCAAATCACTCCTTGTTGGGCAATATTATCGAAGATGTTAAATGATTTTTTGACCGGCTTATAATATGTTTCTGTCAAATGTATTAGTAGGAAGAGAAATAAGGTAACTCATGATCTTGCAAAACATGCTAGGAATATATTCGGTAATATGTATTGGATGGAAGACTCCCCACCACCAGCGGTGAATGTTCTGTATCATGACATTTTGAATATGTATGAATGAAAGTTTGTTGGTTTGGTTCTCAAAAAAAAAAAAAAAACACCAAGGACCTTGATGAGTTTATCACACTCCAAGCCTCTAAGTCCATCCAAATGGTCATAAAGGACGCCTCTTGCATGATGTTGCCGGATATATAAGAGTAAAAAACGAGTGTTGCAATAGGTTGGGTAGAGTGAATTAACTTTATTTATTTATCAATTAAAAAAAGGCATTACTTAAAGATAAAGCTTCAAAGGATCAAATCTAAAGTATACTAACTTCTTCTTTTTCTTTTTAAGAGAATCAGATCGTTATTTAAGAATTAGATCTAAAGTATATAGGAACTTAATTTATGTATTATTGTGCTTATCATTAATTAGTCATGACAATAAAAGACCTTGTATCAAACTGTTACTAGAAATATAAGAAGAATTTGATTTTTTTATTTATTTATTAAAAGTTTACGTGAGGCAGACACTTTCGTCAGAGATCTAGGGCTCAGCAATATTATTTTTGAAGGAATGGCTCCATGGGCCATGGCTGCGATGTGTAATAATCTCCCAACTGGTGTGATGCTATTGATAACCTCCACTTTGATCTGGTCAGGCTCAACGGTAATTCATGCACAAATAGACAAGCCTATGCCCTTGATCAGAAACTCTTTATGCCAGTACACTTGCGTTTATATTGGAAACCACTTGGGCAATAGTACCTGAAACCTGGAAACTCAGGCATTCTTTGCTCATCATTAAACTCGATGCTTGGACTCTCAACTCGAGAAGGAGACTTTGTCACAAATGGTATAAAGCAATAAAAGAAAAAGGTTAATAAGAACAATTAAGCTATGGTTCTATGAAATTGCTGTAATTTGGTGCAACCACTTCGCAAATCAAACATGATAGTCACTTAGTGCAACCACGGCTTTTAGACACAAATTTTGTTATATAGTATATGATATTGACATGAACATATTGTACATTTCTTCCAAAAATGAAACAAGCACTCATTTTCGATGGGGATTTACAACTGGCCTCAAATTGTCAATCAAAAAATTAACTGGATAAAAAGACAAAAACTAAAAGTGCAGAGCTAAATCAAAATGATGTTACAAAGACTTTGCTAGCACAAAGACTTTGCTAGCATGACTAATTGTCCTAACCTACAGATATTCTTCAAACTTCTTTCTGCTTCTGGCTGATCCAATGAAGCTGAAAAAGAATATAAAAATCGTTAAAAACTGTGTTGACTAATCTATAACTATCACAATTTTCATATAACCTGCTTAAATTTCTTTTTTCCTTTCTTTTCTTTTCCCTCTTCAACTTTTTGGATTCTCTTCCCAACACCACCATTCCCCAAATCACAAATCCCGCAACAAGCTCACCAAAAGAGATTGAGAGGATTTTAAATTGTCACCATTTTGTTATCACCATCTCAAGATCAATATTATAATCTGCCAAAAAATCTTGCCATTAACATTTACTTCACATCAGTGGGAGGTAAGCCCCACCGTGCCCTTTCCTAAGCACAAGTGGCCCGGTATTGTCAGGGACTTTGTCCAATGCCTTCAAGCATGCATCATTCACATCGTTAAATCCAGTTGCCACGTTAGCCATCTGCAACCGCAACCTCAAATCCCTAGTTCTCCTCAACAAGCATCTAAATGATCTGACCAAATATTTAGCCCATTCTGCAGGAATCCCTCCTCCAGTTAGCCAAACAGAAAATTGGGACTGGTCCCCTCTGGCTGCAACCTCGGTCCTGTAAAACCTTGCAAGCTCAGCAAGCATTGAAGGCTGAAGAGGAAGCACAGCCACAAATTCAGCTACAAACTCTTCCATTATCTCTGGTTTGAGCATCTGATTCCAAAGAACCAAAGCCCATTCACTTGGCTGGTTAAGACCATAGGCTTCAGCAACAATTAAGGCCTCTTGAAAACGAGACTGCTCAACTAGGGCGCGTCTGGCATTGGTTTCAGATCGATACAACCACTGGAAATCTGGCATTCGAATTTGAAGGGACAAAAGGGAAGCCTGAGCACAAGCTTTTCGTGTTTTATTGCCAGCATCAATGGAAGAATGAACTTCAGCAGCCTCAATGTAATAGCGCATGGCATCTAACAGATCTTCATTCTGGTCCTTGTCATTACGCTGGAACCACTGGTCACAACACTGCTCTGCTCTTGACTCTAAATGAGCAGCTGTTTCATGCTTCATGTCAAAATGGTTGTAGACCTGTGAAAAAGATGTGCACATTAATAAAAGAGATGACATATTACACAACAACTTGTTTCTTGGCTTATGCCAGACTCGAGTATATATGGAAAGCATCACTGAACTTTGCTATAAGAAATTTGAAAAAAAGACACCCTTAATTTTACTTTTATTAACTGTTATTCAACCTGCACTAGCTAGAGGTTAAAAGTGTTACTACCCAATTATCTCCACAGTAAATTAATAAAATAAAACAAACAAACAAAACTTAGACAAATGAAATTGTTCAAATAGAATATCAGGGAATCATGATTAAAAATACAAACCATTGCAAATGCATCAAGGTCATTAGGGTTAAACTGCTTCAATGATGTGAGAACAGCCATTCGAAATCCTCTGACAGCCTCAGCTGTGCTAGAGTTTGTGTCTGCAGCAGCTGAATACTTCTGAAGAAGAAGATCCAGTTGACCATTTTCTATAAGAATTCCCAGAATGAAATTTAGGGCATGGAAATTTCCAACTCCAGTTATTAGGCGAGCCAAACATGAAAAATCACCCTCAGACACATAAGCTTCGACCCTGGTAGCAGCAAGGGCTACAAGAACATCAACTCCATCAAGACAAGCTGATGATTTGTAGAAGTGATGAGACAGAATAAGAAGCTCAACCTGAAAACATAATTTCCCGAACGGCAAAGAAGTGTAAGCTACAAAAAGAGAGAGAGAGAAGGAAGGGGGGGGGGGGGGGGATAGCTCCGTATTATGAGAAAAATATATATAAATGGTAAAATCTTTTTTTTTCCTGGTTTATAACTTAGTGTTTTCTTGTTGGTTCTAAC
Source organism: Castanopsis chinensis (assembly GCA_032878915.1). NCBI lineage: Eukaryota > Viridiplantae > Streptophyta > Magnoliopsida > Fagales > Fagaceae > Castanopsis > Castanopsis chinensis. The sequence goes on from JAVQMG010000122.1 coordinate 20,831,496, forward strand.
ACTTTTTATAGATAAGTTAGTATTAAGACACATGCACCCGTTGGTCATAAAACCAAAACTTTACCCTCCACTCTGTCCTCATAGGTGGAAAAGATGTGAATTAGAGTCCATTTTCTTGCTGGTTATTGCATTAGTGACATTACAGAAAATAATGCAATATGAATAGTCAAAGTCATAGTTTTAATAATGGTGCCTGTTGAAGAATCAACTAACAAAACATGCTAGCAAGACTGATTACAAATCTACTACAAGAATCATTTTCCAGAACATGATGTTTGTATTCATGGTGATGCTCATAATAGCAGGAATAGCAATAATGTCGATGATGACAATAATAACTGATTGTAATAATTTTCTTGAATAACTTCTCATAATATCAAATATATCCAATTTTGTATGTTGTCATGCTAGATAGACCTGTATCATATTTGGCATAGTATGAACTATCAATGTGTCACTATCAGAGAATACCTCACAAGCATGTGGTATCTCTTGGCCAGTAATCACCAAACGCATCAATGCATGGCCGATTTCTGGTTCAGAAGGACAGAGCTCTGCCCACTTCAGGAAGTCCGAAAATCTCCACAGTAGGGGAGCAGGCCCTTCCTCCTTTTGAGAATCCATATATCCCCCACGGTGTGCTGCCAATAGGCCCTGGAGTACATAAAAGTAACGCAATATCAGAACTACACATAAATTAATAGTTCCTCTCCTCTGGCCTCAAAAAATTAGGAATGAGAATTTATTTTCTGTCTCCTTCTCAGGGAAAGTAAGCTTGAACATAATTTCTTTAATATAAGGTTCAAATTCAAAATGGAAATTAAAAGATCCCAAATGATTTCTTTCGTCCAATCTGAGTAGCCAACATGGAGCACATCCAGAAAGATGCAGGTTTAAACATGATCAGTCTATCAAGAATAAAGGCCTAGCTTAGATCCAGCCCAGGCCATAAGGCATATTGTCACTCATTTGTCCACATAAAATTGTGACTTTCATCCACCACTAGTGCAATGACAAAATACTAATAAGAAATTGTGCAACATGCCAATAAAAAATAAAATTTAGAGAAAAGAGTACAAACCTTTAAAAATGATTCTGCAAGAATTTGAGCAATACTAGCAGCTGGCATTGAATGAGTTTGCACTAGGAGATTTGCCTCTTCAAATGACTCTTGTGCTTTAAGGGAAAGCAGCTGTAGTAATTCAATTGGCTGCTTATCAAAAGCCTCTGCAAATGAAAGGCCCAAGATGTTTGCAGCCTTAAAGACTGCTATTATTCTCTTACATAGTCCACGTCCACTACCTTCAATGAAAATGGTTGCTAAACTCTCCAAAACCTATATTTGCATATTTAAAACTACATTAATATGAGGATTTTGCAAAACTGAGAAACAGACAAAAAGGGAGCAAACAACCAGTACGTCATTAACAAGGCAACCTTGTATACAAAATATGCACAATGAGACTCAAGGAAGCAAATGACACTATGAGAACAGGAGACTCGCACAGAGGAGAGAGAGAGAGAGAGAGATTTGAACAATAACCTGCAGTTTGTCAACCTTAAGTTGGTCAGTCGGTAGATTATATGACTTAATAACAGAACGGACTTCCTCATCAAGCATTGATATTGATACTTCTCCACTAGGAGTTGAGACAGCTGCAAGATTTAAGGCAGCATCCACTAAAACAAATTCGGGAGGTACTTGTGCAGGAGAAAGCTTATGTTGGAGTTGCTTGGCAGCAGATATTTGCCCAAACTCTAATAGAGAAAGGACAGCTCTTTCCAGCTCAGCAGGTCCAACGCTGTCCTCCCACCTTGAAAAGGACATTTCCATTTTAAAGTTGTCTTCTTGCAATGGCAAGTCATTGCCAAATTTAAGAGGCCCAAAGCCATCATCAGGATCAGTGCTTTTGTCCACTGAGTCTGCTAGTGTCCGTCTTAAGGGCATATAGCCTTTGGCCCTACGTTTTGCCTTTGTACTGCCCCCTGCTGCAGTTGGAAAGCTTGCATCCAATAGTTGGCTCTTGTGATTTGTCTGATTATTATCCCTTGCGTCGTTTTTCTCTAAAATCCTATTCCTCGTTGAATTCGTATGATTATCCATTTTAGTTATTATACTTGCAGTCCTATCAATAATACTGGAGCAATTTTTAATAACAGTCTCCCGAGTGGAACTCGTTAAATTGAAGTCTCCTTCACTCTTCACCTGAGCTTCTGATTCTACTGCTAAGAGCCAAACTTTAGTCTCAATTTCCCGCAGAAGATGCAATGGATATACTCTGATAAATTTATCACATGTCATATTTTTTTAAAAAAAATTCAAGATCTGAAGCAGCAAGTAAATTTGGTATAAATAACTTACGGATTAGACAGGGTTATCATCCCACTCAACCATTGTAGAGCAAGCAACAATAATTCATGAAGCTCCCTTGCGGGGAGATCTTTCTCCACAGCTTCTGCATGTTTAAGGAAAAATAATCCAGCCTACAAGCCATATGACAGCACTCATCAAATACACTAGTCAACAGAATAACCACTTAGGTCGAAGACTAATAAACTTACCTGTAAAGCAGGGAAGGAATATCTTATGAACATTGTCTGGCAGTGGCCCCATAAAGCAACTCTCTCCTCTGGGACATCCCAAAGAAACTCCTTCCATTCAGCTACCATAGATTCAGCCTAAAGTTGAAGATTGAAATCGTAGGTGATAATCAAATATGAACGCTATAATCAAATATAAAGGTGCACAAATATGAGATTTTTTTGCTGTTGATAAAAGTGAACAAATATGAGAATGTTAACTATTTTCTAAAGAACCTTGTACGAAATAACTTATTTTCATATTTCTATAGTTCTTATAACGCACAAATAAGACGTAAATAACATATTTTCCATTCCCACACCCTATGGCCATGTTGAAAGTTGAAACACAACATGCCTTACCTCATGATACAAATCATATAAAAGCTATACCGGAAGTCTAGGAACCTATAACATGAGTTATCAAGAGACTGGAAACACCTATCAGAAAAACCTCATAAGGACCATGCAAACATCATGCTATAAAATAGCTTAAGAGAGAATGGGAGAGCAGGACTCTTATGGAATAATAGGTATCAAATTTCAGTTTAGATGTACAGTTAAAATTATCAAAGCCTTTCATCCCTGCCATACCAACTGCAAAAAAAATCATTAATACATAAACCTTTAAACTCCTAAATGAGAGATGCTAGCCCAAATCAGGGAAGTTAAACAAAATCAGAAAAGTTAAACAATGCCTGCAACATGATTTACAACCCAAGTAGGCAGGGGCAAAATATGGTACCTGGGTCATGGTAACATGATGAACAGTAGATTTCCAAGATCCCCCACTGGCCTCCAACTGCTTGGCCCAGTTGCGTGCTTGCTCCCAATGCCCATTCTTTTCTAATGCTGTTAAAAGTGAAGCATCATCTAGAGTCTCGTTCCCAAGATGCAGACCATCATCCTTGCGTAATGAAGGCTCTGCTAAATTAATTTTCCAGTAAAGTCGTCGATAGTGTGTTGCCGCAGAACCTCCATCACCAAAGTCAGTAGCAGAAAGAAGTTGTAGCAAGCATCTTTTCTCGTAAGGAGATGGACAAATTGAAAGCATAGCATCAGCAGCTTTTATAGCAGTGGAGCTAATCCATGAAGTACCAATTTGCCCTTCTCTCCCTATATTTGCCTGTCCACAGGCAGGTTCTTCCTTAATTCGGGCAGAAAAAGAACCCAAATGTGCCGAAGCTTCAGAAAGGCGCATTTGTGAAAATGCCTAGGAGAGAGGAAAAAAGGATCAATTTCTATATGAAATAATCCCACTGAATTTACACTCAATATTAAATGAAACACAGTCAAAAAATATATAACTTGAACAAGTCTTTTAGTTTAATTGCTTATGCAGCACCATTAGATGCACCCAATTGATATACTGGGTCAATCCGGGCTTTAGAAACAATTACAAGAAGCTTCAATTGTGGCTAGACTAATCTTTTTGGAATATAGTGCAGACGTGACTACTGCTTTTCCTTGAATCATAATGAAAGGTATCAAAGTGAACCCGGTAACCTTGTGTGGTCTCAGAGTCATTGCCCAACAATGTGGGCCCTAACGAGGAAGTCAAGGATATAAGTGAGGGATGGATATCGTGATGTCCAAATTGATACTAAATTAGTTGAGTGTGTGTTGTGCGGATGTCCCAAATTGATACTAAATTAGTTGAGTGTGTGTTGTGCGGGAGGATGCTGAGTCCCACATATGCCAGGTTAATCTAGGCTTTATGAACAGTTACAATGAGCTTCAATTGTGATTGGATTAGTCCTTTAAGGGTATTGCGTAGATGTGACTAGCACTTTTTCTTGAATCGTTATTACCTAGTGTGTTTTGAACCCACAACTTCACCCTCCTCTAATTCTTATGGAAGAAATAGTGTTATTTGAGCTTGAGCTCATTGACAATAACTTGAACTGGTAAATAAAAAAATTAGCTCAAATTGAGCTTCATGACACATAGTAATACCATTTTAACAATAAATTAAATGGTTGGTCAATGTGGTCATTCCACAAAATTTATGACAAAATTGACTTTTATCTACCCCTATACCACCCCCCCCCCCCCCCCCCTCCCAACAAGCCATGTTCACACTGAAAACCATCACATTCCCTGTATTTTCCTCCAGGGTTATCCACAATTGAGCTAATGCACTAAGAAAGACAAGTTGAAGAAACTATTTTTCTTGTTTAGTTAATGTCTATGTATTACACTCTTAGTTAACTTTTCCTCCATAATAATTCACATGAAGGTCTATTTTTAGCCACCCATTGGACACTGATCTGGTCAAGACTATATAGCACTGACTAGGATAGAAGCTTTTGTGTGCCTTTAAAAATTTGTGAGAAGTTGAGGACACACATGCCACCAGACAGAGATGCCTTAAGAAGGGAAAGGCACCTGAACTTTTATTTTCTGTAGCCGTTGGAAAGAAAAACAAGAACAGTAATTAGCACCATACTCTATCCTTTCTACATTGGCCATAAAAGAATTGCTTCATTTCCAAAATAAGCAAGTAATCCTTAGATCTTGAACCAACAACTCATCCTTTCTACAGGTCCTGGAGTATTTCGAAAGAAAGCAGTAAGTTAAAGTTACACACGCATCCAGTTGATCTTGAACCAACAACCTCACCTTCCAGCTTCCTCTTACAAAGGGAAGAGGGGTCATTTGAGCTAGAATGCATTGGCAATAAGCCAAAGAAATATTAATGACATTTTGGGACTCAGTTTTTGCTGGGAAGATGATCAACATTGCATCTAACATATTCAAGACCCATAATAAAGTGAAAGTTCCCCCAACCAAACGAATCAAGAGACAAATGGAAAAGCTGGGTTTAAGTTTTTTCACAAACCTGAAGAGCTCGGATGAAAGGTAACAGTGAACATGAAGGAAGGAACATTTCAAATGCCCTTAGCAATGGCAGGAACAAATGTTGTTCACAAAGCACTGCAACCATCTTGGAAAGAGAAACAGGCCCTTCATCAAAATCACTTGAAACATTAAGATGTTCATCAAGCTCCACTTTTCTTTCCTCTTCAGGAATAATGCCTTGAGCAACAAATATTTTTGCACTTATAGAAGTACTTGAAATATCAGATGTTGGGGCAGCTGCAGGATCAACTGACTTGGGGGCCATAAGCCGCCTACGTTTTGGGTTACACCGGTTGTAATGAAATGTAAGGGCTCTATCAGCTGCTGGTAGAGTATTAGTAGCTTCCACAGCTGCTCTCACATGATCTGCAATCTGGGAAGCAATATCATTCACCTTAATGGATGACGTTTCCCTGTAGAGAATGTAGTTGCTATGAGATATAAACATCAGAAGTATGCACATGCAAACTTTTCTTGGGCGTGCACGCGCGCAGGGGGGGAGGGGGGGTGGGGTTTGTCAAAACATATAATCTATTAATATGGAGATATTGACAGTAACCTTGCTGCAGTAATTTCCAGCCAAACTGTTAAACAAGACAATGGAGACACATCAGTAAAGCATGATGCAATCATGGCCAAAATCGACCAGGACAAGTCCTTCGCTTTCATCAAAAGGGCCTCTCCAGGTCCAGGATTTTTCTGCTTCTCACACTCAGCTAAAATTCTGAAGAGTTCAATTGGGATACATATGTTGACATCTGAAAGGAATGTTTCACTCCCTTTTTCTGTAGAATCTGAATATGATGAAGAGCTTGCTTTTTTCCTTGACTGCATGCCTTTTAGAACTGTTGATATATGAATTCTGAGACGTGGATCACCAAACTCCTTTGATGCCTGAAACAAGTATTTTGTAAAAGGATAAATATGGCACTGTTTTGACTAGAAACATAATTTTCTTGAGGTTCTGAACGAAAATATCTGCAATAATATCAAAATGGAAGTACTTACTACTTGCAATACTGTGTCAAAAGGGTATCCTCCAACCTGAGCTTCAGCTAAAAACCCAACCTTAAAGATGAAAATGGCAATGTAAGGTTCAAAGTTATAATCTACAGATATTATAAATCACAATAGACGGGAGAGAGAGATACCCAATCGTTATCTCTTGCTAATACAGCAAGGTACTTTGTGCTCAAGGGAAGCTGATGCATCTGACAAAAAACAGTAACTAAATTCCAATGCTGGCTTGCAGCTTTCTGTTGAGATCTTAACTCAGTTCCATTACCATGGCCACTTAATAACCAAGACCCACATGTGTTTCCTTCCATCACTGGAAGACTAGCCTTTTCCAAATGTTGTAGGACAAGCATGAGAACTCGTGAGGCTTGTTTACTAGTAACTGAATTTGGAGTTCCCTTTGGCTTAGTTTTGATAGCACTATCCTGGTGCAGATAGTCATCAGCCAAAGCTCGAGCAAGAGACTGTATTATATCACTTTCACGAGATGTTGCATGAAATGCAGAAACCTTTGGTGAAAGTTGTCTATAATTCTCATTGATTTCAGTGGACTTGTAAAAGGAAGATATCCGTCTCAAGGCAGCAATGTCTATACGAAGCATGCTGGCAGATGACCCACAAAGCTCAAGGAGAAAAGCACATGAAGCCACCAACACAGAATCCTCAAAATGCATAATAGCAAGGGGCACGACCTGAAAAGAAAAGTGGCGCAGAAGGTCAAGGAATGCTTCAAATAGATGCAACAAAATTAATTCTCATTAATTTCAAGAATATATCTAAAAGAATAGAAAATTAACACCTACAGATGCAAGAAGAGACTCTTCACTTTGTGTTAAAGGTGCAAGAAGTGTTTGCACATCTGATTGAACATTACTTTGTCCACGTGCTGAACCACCACCTTGCTCTTCTGATTTAAAATTTTGAACCCTAGCAGCAAGAAGATGGTTAAAGACTGCCAGTGCACGTCCACGATGCAAGTGATGCTCCAATCCAAGTCCAGTTTCCTGAAGGCAATAAAACCTCTGTCATGAGAGATAGCTACAACAAAAACCATAGAAGTGATTCCAGCAGCATAAAGCTAGCTAGTGAGAAGCCTGAGAGTAACTGAGACACCATCTAGATAGGGTACTTTGCACTTTCAATTATTAGCTTTAGAGGTGTTTCAGCTATTGAAGTTTCACCTACACAACAATGTTTTTTCTTTTTTTCCATTGCTGAAAAGGCTTCTACTTACACATTTCCTTCTTGTGAAGTACGCAAAATCACTAATCAACCCTGCACTACAAGTAACTTCGAACAATCTAAGGGATTTTTAATTCTGCAACACCACCAACAAGAAATAATAAAATAAAAAATTACATTTCCCACCCTTCTAGCTATAGGAAGGTTTTGCCAATGAGTTGTAGCTCAAATGGCACCTCCTTCCCTTGTAAGAGTAAGGTGGAGGGTGAGATCATGGGTTCAAGACCCACTAAGTATGTATGTAACTAACTAATTTAAAAACAACAACAAAAAACTATAGAAAGGTATTACTTTTTAGAACTTTTTTTTTTTTTTTTTTGATAAGTAAGACTTAAATATATACGAAGAGCTACTCTATGCAAGAAAAACATAGAGCAACCCAAGAAAATACAAGAGAAAGAAACCAACAAGAAAATTACAACAGAGAGAGGGAGCTAAGAAAGGAAGGGAGAGAGTCACTAGTCGTGAGTCTCCAAGCCCTAGACCAATCAAAAAGAGTCCCGCTAAAAGAAGCAAGCAGCTGATCACCGGTGCTATCCATATCATCAAAAGTCCGCCGATTACGCTCCTTCCAAACACATCAAAGGATACCCAACGGAACTAAGTTCCAAATCTGAGAGGAGTGCTTCCCCAACCAATTCCACCAGCCTATCAGCACATCAAGAATCGAACTAGGAGTAACCCAATACACACCAAAAGTTCTAAAGGCAAAACTCCATAAACGATAGGCCAACTCACAATGAATAAGTAAGTGATCTACCGTCTCTCCACAATGACGACACATAATGCACCAATCCACAAACTCCAATCTCCTCAATCTCAAATTATCTCCCATTAGGATCTTATTCCAAGCTGCACACCAAACAAAGAAGGAAACTCGCCTAGGGGCTTTTGCTTTCCAAATAGTTTTCCAAGGAAAGACAATAGAGGGAGAATTCCTTAACTTGTTATAAAACGACCGAACATCAAAATCCTCATTAGGCTTTAACTTCCATCTCATCCGGTCTCCAACATGTATTGGAGGAGTATTAGCTCCCAATAAACGAAGGAAATGCAGCCCTTCCTCCATCTCCCAATCCTCAAAATCTCTAATAAACCTAACATCCCAAATTCTCCTCTCCTCTGCCCCCTGCCTAGACAAAGAAGCTTCTACAGAAACCCCCTTATCCAAGGCAATACCATACAACCTTGGGAACGCCAGCTGAAAGGATTGATCCCCAAACCACCCATCCTGCCAAAACCTCACTCTATTCCCCATCCCAACAACAAACTGACAATTTATGCTGAACACCTCCCAACCCATACGAATACCTCTCCACAAACCACACCCATGAACTCCCCTACCGAGCTTTGAGGTCCAACCCCCCCAATCTTCTCCAAACTTTGAGGCTACCACCCTCCTCCATAACCGATCTTCCTCCTTACCAAACCGCCACAACCATTTCCCCAGCAAAGCCTTATTAAAAGTAGTGAGCTTCCTTATCCCCAAACCGCCATTGGCTATAGGCGCACAAACCTTAGCCCAACCTACCAGATGAGACTTGCTAACACCCCATAAAAAGTCCCTTTGCAACTTTTCGATTTTATTGGCCACATAAGTAGGAATGATGAAAAGTGAAAGAAAATAAGGGGGGAGACTAGATAACGTACTCTTGAGTAACATCAAACGGCCCCCCTTAGACAAGTACAACTTCTTCCACCCAGCTAACTTCCACTCAATTTTTTCCAAAATAGGATTCCAAATAGAAGGGGAAAAATGAGAAGCCCCCAGCGGCATGCCAAGGTATGACATAGGCAAAGAACCAACTCTGCAGCCCAAAATATCAGCCAGTCTATGCACATCCACAACCTCCCCTATTGGGACCATCTCACTCTTATGCACATTGACCTTTAAACCCGTTACCGCCTGAAAACAAAATAACAATAACCGAATATGCAGAATTTGCTCCATATCTGCATCACAGAAAAGGATAGTATCGTCTGCAAACAAGAGATGCGATATACACTCCCCACCACCCCTCCTACCCTCCACAACAAAACCACGGATCAAACCAGCTTCCTCCACTCTTCTCAACATCCTACTAAACACCTCCATCATGATCAAAAACAGCATAGGGGATAGAGGATCCCCTTGTCTTAACCCCCTTGAGCTACCAAAAAACCAGCTGGAGACCCGTTAACCAAAACAGAGAACTGAACTGTGGAAATACAAGTACGGATCCACTTACACCACTTCACACCGAAGCCCAACCTATTCAACAAAAAAAGCAGGGCCTCCCAATTCACATGATCGTAGGCTTTCTCAATATCAAGCTTACAAATGACACCAGGAACCCTACTCTTCCCTCGGCTATCCACACACTCGTTCGCAATAAGAACCGAGTCAAGAATTTGTCTCCCACCCACAAAGCTATTCTGAGTCTCAGAGATCAACTGATCTAAGACCACTCTCAACCGATTTGCCAAGACCTTAGCCAAAATTTTATAAAGGCTCCCCACTAGGCTAATTGGGCGGAAATCTCTTATATCGGACGCATTATTCTTTTTAGGAATAAGAACAAGGAAAGTAGCATTAAGAGATTTTTCAAACTTGCAGTGCTGAAAAAACTCTTCAAAAACCGCGAGGACATCCTTCTCCACCACTCTCCAACACTGCTGATAAAAAGCCATAGAAAACCCATCCGGACCTGGAGCTTTATCCCCTTCCAAGTCCCTAACAACTTGAAGAATCTCCTCTCTCTCAAACTTCCTTTCAAGCCAAACCCTCTCCATATCCCCAATACTATCAAAATCCAAACCCTCCGCCAAAGGCCTCCACCCCTCAGACTCCGTGTACAACTTTTTATAAAATTGAACAACTTGAAAACTCACCTCGGATTCCCCTTCAACAACCACCCCATCCACCTCCAAGGTCCCCAAATGGTTAGACCTTCTGTGGGAATTAGCCATTTTGTGAAAGAACTTGGTGTTATTATCCCCTTCCTTGATACATAACATCCTAGATTTTTGTCTCCAGGAAATTTCTTCCAAGAAAAGAGTATGCTCCACCTGAGACCTCAACTCTGCCCTATGGCATTTCTCCCCATCATTGAGACCAAGATCCCCTTCCTTAGCGTCTAAAGAATTCAGCTCCTCTAATAACTGCTTCTTATGCCGCTCTACATTGCCAAACTCTCGACGGTTCCAAAGCACAATATCCTCTTTTAGAGCCTTTAATTTTTTTGAAAACACAAAACTGAGAGTCCCTACAAAGGAATACCGATTCCACCAAGATTGGACTCTATCCACAAAACCCTCCGTATTCAACCACATATTTTCGAATCTAAACGGACTTTTCCCCCTTGCCATTCCCCCTGCCTCCAAGAGAATTGGGCAATGGTCTGAAATGGGACGGGGTAAAACTCTTTGAAAAACATATGGGAAATGGTCCTCCCAATCAGGGGAAACCAAAGCTCTATCAATCCTAGACATCGCTGGTTGATCAGTACCACTAGACCAAGTGTAACTCCCTCCTTTCAAAGGCAAATCAACCAAGTTAAGATCCTCGACAAATTCAGAGAATTTTGCCATAGCCAGAGACAACCGAGACTCACCCCTACGCTCGCTAGGGAAGTGAACAATATTAAAGTCCCCCAAGCAACACCACGGTAACCTCCAATACTGCTGAATGCCCACCAACTCATCCCACATATGGTCCCTCTCGCTATTGATATTTGGGCCATAAACACCTGAGCAAGCCTATAAAAAATCGTCACCCACCCCCTTCCACTTCACCGAAACAAAGAAAGAACCAACCAAAACCTCTACCTTGTCCAGAACCCTTTTATCCCACATAAGCAGAATACCACCGGCAGTCCGATCAGCCTCCAAAACAGCCCAATCTACATAAGGACAGCCCCACAAGCTACAAACCAGCTGTCTATTCATGCTGGCAATCTTTGTCTCTTGAAGACAAACAACATCACACTTCCACTCCCGCAACAAATTCTTCACCACAAGACGTTTCCGAGGGTCATTCAAACCTCTAATATTCCACGAAATCATTTTTATCTTCATAAACACAACGAAATCCCCAACTCCTAACACTAGAACAAGACCACCCTCTATCTCCGGTCATAGTTCACCGAACAAATCAAATTTTGCAGCTCTCTACATCCTTTGTTTTTGGACTTAGCCACATTTTTGCTACCCATTTTTTTCCTCTGTAGCACATTGGCTGCCTCCATCTCAGATTCTAATCTTTGTAAGAAAGCTATGCATAACTTCTCATGTCGAGTCGTTGACAACCCAACCAATTTGCTGAACCCAGGGATTCTGTGTTTCACCCACCCAGAAACATCTAACTTAGTCTCAAGTTTCAGCTCCTCCTCACCTTCCTCCAACCCTGCCAACTCCATCGACTCACTCGGAACAATGATTTGCAGAGGTAAACAAACTGACAGATCAGAATCACAAGGGCCCACAGAAAAATTAGTTGCATCCTCCACAACCATGACCTCGTTGACCTCCCTAGGAAGGCAGGAGAGCTCCTTGCAATAGGACGAGTTGTCATCCTGGCCCAAAAAACAAAAACCCAGAAGCCTATCTCTCAAAAACTCCGAAAAAAGATCAGGACTAACAGGTCGAAACCATCTCGGCACAAATTCTAGGATCACCGTCCTCTTACCTTCCGGAAAAAGCCCACCCGACAGGAGACTGGATCCCATGATAGACTTCCGGTCAGGGTTCAAGCTGAAAACCAACCTCAAAGATGGCTTAGTGCACTCCGATCCCCCTGCCGGCGAAACCTCCCTCACCCTCTGACGAAACCCCGATCGTCGCTCCACCAAAACCGACAGGACAGGCCTCATCGGAAGCTCCGAGAGACTCCCTCCGCCATTCTCGGCCTGAACCCACTCAGTCTGAGACCTCGCCGGACCACCAGCCACCTTTACCGGCAGCTCAGAGCACATCGGGTCCTGTAGAGAGCACTCCCCAGCCCTCTCATGGACTAAAGCTGAGGAATAAGGCCGTGCACCTATATCAGAAGTTTCGCCGGGCTCAAAAGATGCTGGGCTTGTGATTGGGCCTACTGACTTACTCCTTTGCACTTGGGCCTCCAACTTAAAAGAGCCCATGCCCAGCTTACCCTTGCCCAGCTCGTGGGAAGCCCGTGGAACCCAAATAGATTTCTTTTCCCCCCCTTTCTTTTTATCCCAAAAAACCTTTCTCCTTCCTTTCACATCAACCTCCACGATTAGACCTCTCCCTGTCCAGCCAGATCTCCTGAAATCTCTCCTCTTCCCATTTTCCCAGACTTTTGAATTCAAATTGATGCTTGCTGGGAGATAACTCCTCTTATCTGCCGGGTTTTGCTCACCTAGTTCTGACTCCCCATAAATGTTCTGCTCCCTCCTAGCCACTTCTCTCACCACCATCCTATCAGACTTACCCACCGGAAAACCACCCACCTTACCACCTGTAAAACTCGGTCTCCTTGCCATCAACCCCCTTGCATGCTTCTGCTTCTCCACAAACTCCCTAGGCTGCGCCTACCCCTTCAGAATCTCAACAAAGGATTGAGAGGAATGAGGCCCCCACATTCTCGTCGGTGGCACAGACACAAAATTGGCCTGGCCTGAAACACCTTGAGCATATAGTTCAGGATACAACATCCTTCTCAGCTCAAGCCCAAAGGCCTTCCAACCATTTTGTGCTTTGCCTCCAGGAATAATAACAGATCTTCTATACCCACCTACCTTCAGCTCAGACACAAAAATGAACTGACCAGAGGAATTCGAGCCTCTCTGGAAGGAATACGCAGTATCTCCTTCTCTAAGTGTAAAAAACTGTTTGGTATTGACTCCAACCACCATGTGTTCTATATTCTTCATCAACCAAACAGCTGCATTCTTCCCCATGAAAACAGACTTCATGAAGTGTTTACCCCTTTCATAAATAAGTAAGGAGTAAAAATTACCTCCTTCCTCAACCACCAACTGAAAGAGCTTAGATTCTATGAAAAAACTACGACTACCACCCATGGATAATCACCTGCCCTTCTGAAAATATTTTGTATAGTAAACTCTTCTCTTTTTTGGGGTCTCTATTTCCTCATCATGTTCATATGAAAACTTGAATTTTCTACAATTGCCTCCAGCTTCCAAAACTCCCTATAACAGAGACCAGCACCATAACCACCTTAGAAGTATGGACACGGACACGAACACGGACACGGACACGACACAATAGTGATATGAAAATTACTTAATTAATATCTTTCAATATATTTTATTCATTTATAGGCATATTTTATGGTTGGACTAACGTACAGTTCTGACACTTAAAAAGTTTGGGGTGGTAATCATTTTGTCCCTCTACATTTCAGAATTTTAATTTTGGCCTTCATGTTTGATTTGTTTTCATATTGGCCCTTTGCATTTCAAAATTTTCATTTTCATGAAGGGTTAAAATAAAAATTTTAAAACGTAAAGAACCAAACAAAGAAGCGAATCAAACATGACAGGCCGAAATGAAAATTTTGAGATGTAGAAGGGCCAAAATGAAAACAGCTCAAACTTTAAGAACCAAAAGTGTACTTTAGTCTTATATTTTTTTTAAGTTTTCAAAATAGATATCTATCAAAATCTTTAAAAACGTATCTGAATCCGAAGGATTTTATATATATATATATATATATATATATATATTCCTTCCAAAACTCCTAGGACATGTATGTAGGAGCATCCCTGGTGCATCTGACAGAAACACATTTTGTCGGAGATTTTGGAGTGTCTAACTGTGTTATGCTTCATGGACACAATGGTATCCCATGAACATACAGACTGTGACCATGTTGAACACCTTATGCTTCATGGCCACTATGGTTTCCCATGAACACACAGAGCCTATGACCATATTGAATTGAGTCACAAATATGGAAAGGGTTTGATAATGTGGCGTTATTTATGAGCAGGGTGTGGGTAATAGGACAAAGAGACCATGGCTAATGGAGTTTGGTAGAAATCGTTCTACCAAACTTCTCCCTATATCCTAAAATAGCAAAGCCATCATCCACACCAACGCCAAGAAACCCACAACTCACTCCAATAATTGTTAACAATGCCAAGCCACATTCCATTTAAAACCAACAACCATCATAGCCAAATTTCATGCCAACCCCACTAACCCTCTATCCCAATCACTGACACCAATTTTCTACATCAAAAGAAAACTTGAACTCAACTTGAATTTTAATACTTCATATCAAAATCCCAATTCTGAAAAACCAATTGAATGAATTTTGCAAATATTTGCAACCTTTTTGTAACCAAAATTATTTCCAGGATTTCAAGAAACATTAGAAAGCCAAAAACAAACAAACAAAGAACCAAGAATTTTTCCCTTCCTCAGGAAACAATCCAAATATTGGAAATAGGGGAAAATAAGCTAATGCGAAAATATAGCATTTGCTTTTCACATGAAACCACTTTTTAAACCCACTCAAGATATTTTGACTATGGACATTATGGATTTTCTATTTCTAAGCCTTTTACTTAAAGAAAATTTAAAAAAAAAAAATTAAGAGTTCATGGCGTCTTGTGAAAAAAATTATGCAATTGACTCTAGCAGGGGTTTTGGATGAGACAGTAAAGTATTTTAACGAAAACAGGATGAGTGAAGGCAGTACACACACGCGCAATTTTTCACTAATGTCTTTAAGTAGGTAAAATTATAAAATGTAAACTTCTAATCTGTCATGTGCTCATCGAATGACATTTCTGTTACTGAAAAAGAATTATTAAAAAAGAAGGAAGAAGAAAGAAAGAAAAAAGAAAAACTAGCACAATGATGGAAGCCTCTAGTAATAAATAAAAGAATCCAGCATTTGTATGCTTTTTTATCATGGGGATGATAAGGATTTTGCATGTCTGGTTAGAGGGAGTGAAATGTCATGAAGCCATTTCAAATATTTTTTTTTTTTGATAAATAAATATTAAATAAAAAAGTTTTTCTATAATTGGTAAGTTACACACACACCTAGTGGGTCTTGAATCCATGACCATACCCACCATCCCATAATATAGAACAAGGAAGTGCCACTCAAGCTAGAGCTCATTGGCACCTTCTCCATTTAAGTACACAAATTCATGACTGCAGAGTTGCAAATATGAGATCCACTTGCAATTGCAGTGCATGAAAGATTGCATTTCTGATTTGGGTGCTTACAAGCCAAGGAAAACTTTTCTTAACAACTCGTATAAAATTTTATTAGCAAAATTACAAATTAAACACTCTCTAACTTTACCCTGTTTTCTATCCAGTTCTTCAAGGGGTTTTTTTTTTTTTTTTTTGAGTCCTTTAACTTCCATTCATTTCCAATGTAGTCCTTATGTCCACCTCTATCCAATCAACACCGTTATGTCCACCAAAACAACATCATTTTGGAAAGTGAAAACTGAGAAGTACTAAAACTCATAGTGAGATTGGATGGAACTAAAAAGAATGACTAAATTGAAACGGATTAAAGTTAACAGACCGGAATGGAAAAAGGAAACTTCAAAGGAATTAATAACAAGTCAAAGTGAAGAGGGTGTAATTCGTAATTTATCCCATTTTCTATTTCCCTTTTCTGTAAGGACATAGTTCAAATAGTCCTGAATGTAAAACAGAGGAAACCTAAACTAAGTATCTAAAAAGAAATATGAAGCACAAACCTCAAGTGAAGAATTATAGAGTTCCTCTTCAACATGCTTTTGGATAGTTGCTTCCCAGGAGATTGCACTGATCTCAGCATGTTCATCAGCATTTATGAAAAACTCAATGTCTCTATCTAGCAGAGATTGTCCTACAGGCAAACCTGAAAGTGATTGCCATCCAAGAGGACCCTGAAACATCATGCAAACTACATGACATGATAATCCATTCATATAAAAAACAGGAACATCAAAGTAAAACACCTAACTGTTTATATAGGGAAATTCAGTTTCAAAGCCTAGTTTAGTGAGAAACCTGACATTGTACATACTTTTACTTGAGAGAGAGAGAGAGAGAGAGCAAAACTCATTGAATAAGTTCAGTTAAACATAAAGGAGAGTGCAAAGAGACCTGGACATAAAGCTGTATCAATCTTCGCACAGCCTTAGGAAACCAGCAAGGCAGCATTTGTAGAAGTGAAGTATCACGTCCAGAAGAGAAGAAGATGTTGTCTCGCCAATTTAGATAATCCGATAAAGCTGAAGACCAAGTTGTAAATTGTAATGAGCAGTGCAAGAATTGTATACAACATACTAGAACTTTCATCAAACTAATTTAATATACATTCATGAAAGAATAAGCCAAAAGAAAATAAAAGCAGAAGGCTAACCATTATTTGCTTTAGGGCCCACAACATTATAAGTTGTATCGTTTCCAAAACATGCACCTACAAGCGTGCGCCACAATGTTGGGAAACGCTGAAGAGTGGGTCTAAGGTTCTCTAAGGTGCACTGGGCAGAGGAGCTACTGTACCGGTTAACACTGCCAGAACTCAGACAATTTTGAATTGGTGCTGGGGCATACAATAGGGTCGCTAGAGCTGCCAATTCCCCCCCTCCTTCCGCAATGTCATCAACAGTACGAATTATTTCATCTATCTCTAGAACACTCAGATTACTTCCAGGAACTAAATTATGTGACATTATCGAACGAGCATTAGAAAGTGAGGCGTCATATTCACGCCCCTTTACTCTAGATAAGAGCAACCATCTTGCCCATTGACAGTCTCCCTACGCAGATAAATTGTATTGAACAAAAAACACACGTAAGCCCATACTCCTATTATCAGAGAGATCTCAACATGATAGCACACACATGATACATGAAGATCAAAAACTAAAAATAAATCAGGAGGTTTAGTGAACTAGAGAGGAAAATTTTTAAAGGCAGCAACTCTTTAGAATTAATATATGACATTGCTATATGTTTTCTGATTTTCTTTAAGACATTCAAGATCTCTAGCTTAAATGATAAAAGGATGTTGCGGAAACATCAAAAAATTTAACCGTTTTAAAATACACAATTAAAATATTCAAGATCTCTAACTTAAAACGATAAAAGGGATGTTGTAGAAACATCAAAACATTGAAGCATTTTAAAATCCACTATTAATATTCTGGGACTGGTATGTTAGATTCAATATTTTAGGCATCCAAACCAGTGTCTTTGATATAAGAGAGAGCGAGAGAGAGAGAGAGAGAGAGAGAGAGTAATTCTGTTTATCATCAGAATTTAGCTGCTATCTCTGCATACAGTTATCATATTAAAAAAGTTAAATGGATACATTTAGCCAAAAAAAAAAGAAGGTAAAATGAATTGAAAATACAACCAGCAATACATGGGTTAACCTTCAGGCACAAAAAAGTATAGATAGCCAACAGAGGGGATTGGTGAAAATTTCTGACGTATAAAACTATTAAAAAAGACCCAATATAAAGAACAGTAACACTCACTGGATTTGTAGAAACTTACTGCAGCTTCCTGTAATGAACACAGTGAAACATTATCTAAAACCAGCTGGTGATGGTCAAGATACAGGTCCAGAAGGTTTGGCAAATTATATTGAGCACAGTGGTGTACAAGTAATTTATGCAAAGCTTGAACAGTATCCACATGAGAAGTATGACCACCATCTGAGAATTTTAAATCCAATGAACTCCTAATGTTATCATCTTCAACAGGAGTCTTATATCTGCTAACAATGAAGCCTGAACGAGCCAGAAGGGGTACTATCTCTGCCGTGCCTTCCCAGTATTCCTTCATAAAAATGAATTTCTTTGCAAGCTTCTCCTCCATAAGCAACCGTAACCAGATGGAGCACATAATATTCGCTGACAACCTGAAAATTTTGACATCTGGAATGTCCATGCCCACAAGATCCAGTTCTTCAAGAGAGCATAGGTAATTGCCATAATCATTAGACTCCCTATTGTACCCAGCAGTTGAAGCAGGCTGCAAACTATCTATACTGACTTGGAGGTTTCCGCTTAATAAAATAGATGTAGGAACCAGGTCCAGGAGCTTAGACACTTCTTCCCAGTCATTATGGCATATATGGTACTCAAGTTGAGATTCCCACAATACATGAACACCCATAAGAAAAGATTGATCCAGTAGTATCTGTGCAAAAAGAGATATATAAGTCCATGGTAAAAGAAAACTCAAACATGCAAGAAGGGCTTTCAGCCCTAAAAGAGAATCAATTGAAAAAAAAAAGAAACTCTCTTGCACATATTGCCAACGTCATTGAATGTTCAGTTCCAATAAGTCTTGATTTATAATTTCATTAACTCAAAAGGAAAAACCCTTAGAGTTGATATAAATTCATATAGCAATCCATATCATGGCCTTGTATGGCACTTGCTTGTTCCTACGCATTTCCACATCAAAAAGAGTGAAAATGAAGAAAACAGTATGTAGTGAAGAATATAACATTACAAAAAGAAGTCCTCTCTTAGAAAGTTCCTATTTGGCTTTAAAATTTTATCTTTCTTCTTTTTCATGTCTAAACAATTTTAAATTAAAATAAACTGACAAACAAATCTGCTTCCATATGACAGTTGTATGAGAGTTTAACCAAATTCCCACAGATTTGCTGGCAAGAGTTTTGACTTCAGATTCCATAAACTACAATCTGTATATCTAAAGTAAGGGTAGGAACAAGAATGGAACATAAGTTCTGCCACAGAGAGAGAGAGAGATATTGGTACTCAAATTATATTAATAGGTAAGTCAAGTTTAGGGGCTTTTACACTAGCTTTTTTTTTTTTTTTTTTTTTGATACATAACAAAATATTTTATTGAATAAAGACTACGTGGTGACAAAAGAAGGTATAACTTGTACAAATCTTTCCATTTTCCATGTTGTTAGGTGCTCCATTTTATTTTCCCATTGAAGCCGAACCTAAACCAATGCTCGAGAGACAGTTGTCCATGTACTGATGAGGGATGTATGGATTCTTGAGAGATAGTTCTCCATATATTGACAGGGGATGTACGGATTCTCGAGAAGAGAGGAGCCGTGGTGGTCCCCCGACCACTCGGCTACCATGATTGAATAGAAAGTTGGATCTGCATTGAATATCACCTAAATAGTCCCATCTATCCTCTTAAGGAAAAGTTTGGTTTCAAACCCCAGTTCAAACAATAGGAGTACGCCATGCCCATGTGCCTTGGGTGATCCACATCTCAAGGTCCGGTTATGCGCTGATGAGCACATTGAACCATCCATGTGGCTAAGAGTTCTCACAGCCCAGGAAAAACAACACAATTATCAGGGGTGCATGGAAATGAACACAAAGAGTCTAAAGAATTACATTGGTTGTGTACAGAAATATAATGATTTGAGAAAATCAACAATTGAGTTGCTGTTAGTAAAACCCCATGCCTGAGACCAATCAAACAATGATCCAGCAAACAACTCTATCAATTTTGTTCCAATTTTTCCACATCCTCAAATGTGTGGCAA
Organism: Castanopsis chinensis; assembly: GCA_032878915.1. Taxonomy (NCBI): domain Eukaryota; kingdom Viridiplantae; phylum Streptophyta; class Magnoliopsida; order Fagales; family Fagaceae; genus Castanopsis; species Castanopsis chinensis. The sequence continues at coordinate 20,851,681 of JAVQMG010000122.1, forward strand.
TAATTGATTGAGCAATTGATAGATAATCCTCCCAAGGAACCTTATGTTCATGCCACAATGTCAAATCAAACATAACAGGACAATGTTCCAAATATCCGAAGAATGATTGCCCGCCCAATTATGCCAAACCAAACAGAAGGTCAGTGACCTTCAATTAGTAGTTTGTTTACAAGTCAACGTAAAAATTTTAGTTCTAATAATAAAATTAAGGTGTATAGTTTATATAAATTTGTGATTGTACTCAAATAAAGGAGGTTGATTAATAGAAAATTTTGAGTGTTTTGCAAAGTTTTGAATTCCGTTTTGGCAGCCATTCGAGATTAATTACTGAATGTGTGCCAGTGCACTGTTTCGGGATTACGCACCAGGCATATATTTTATTATATATATGTATATAATAAAATTACTATTATTTATTATTATTAAGCTAAAGTTTTTAAATTGGTCTCTTCAAAAAAAAAAAAATAATTGATTATATATAAAATTCTAATGAAAGAACTCCTGAAATATGTAGGAATGTTTTGTAACTACTTACATTCAAAACTAATTGGTTTTATTTTGTTGGAAACTTAGAACACAAGCCGGCTGTACAATAGAAAAAAAGGAAAAAATCAAATATGGTATTATTGTAAATAAGCAACGAAAACAAGGGTATTTGTAAAGCAACTTTCCCAGAAACTTCTATTAACTTAAATATTCAAAACTTCATCACTCCCCGAAGTCCCAAACACGTGACTCACTGCTCCATCTCTCCTCTGACACTACTCTTCTTCCTCTTATTTTTACTTTTTCATTATCACAGTCTTCACAAAACCTTCTCAAACTTTCTCTTCTCATCTTTTTTTCACCTTCTTTTAGTTTAGAATTTAGCTTCTCTAACCTTCTCGCTGAATCAAAAGTCAAGTGCTGAGCAACTCATAACATTTGGACCTACTCATTCCCCATGATCAATTGAGATCAAGTACACAGAATCAAGCAAATCAGCAAATAAGGCCAGCTTTATTTCAGCCCGGAATGAGTATTTTGGCCGAAGTTTCGGCTGGCACAGGCCAGAATTTGAAGTGAACCGAACAGGGGGGTTAGTTGCACTGGTCTACCCTCCGGAATGAAAAATTCCAGCCATTCCAGCCAGAACGACATGGAATTCAAAACATCGGTGTTTTGTGCAGGTACATTGACCTTAGTGAGCTCTTTCTCACCTTCTCTTCCCTTTGCCATTGCATGACCATCCACACTACTGTTTACGCACACAGTTCACAACATGCGGGCATATTCGATCTTCATTTTTCTAACCTTTATTGCAACCCTAAATCAAATATTTTTCACTCCCTACTAAAACCATAGACATTCTTGAACCTAACCATTTTTTCTAAAGTTCTACACCCTAAACTCATATATTCTCCTCCCCTAAGCCTACCAAAAGCGCACATAGACAAATTCTCCAATTTTCGCTACATCAATTTGGTATGAGAACTGAAATCCTGCAACAAGTTCTTTGCTGAAAATTTTTTCTATCAACCGCTTGACAAAGTTTTTCTTTTTTTTTATAGGTAAAAATAATTTTATTGAAACAAGACTACCTCGTGAAAAGGAACACGAAGTAGCCTAAAGAATTACAATTGGAGAATATCTACACATGGATCGACTCTATGAAGGAATGACTAGAGTTACTATCAATGAAACTTGATACAAAAGACGACTCATAAAGAAAACTAATGAAGGATGCTTGACGAAGTTTCTCATCTAATATAATGGTAAAAAACACAGCACTAGATTCCAAGTTCAAGGCTTTTTCTTAAAAAAAAAAAGACAATTTTGGATCAGTTGAATGAGAAAATGAGTTGTAAAAGCAAAGCTGGAATAATTATCCATTATATAGAATTTTCCACTATGATAAACTTTGAACCCCTAACTCTCCAACCCTTAAGCCTACCACAAGCACAAGCAGACAGAATCTGAAATCAGACCTACTCCTACATCATGCAAGCTCTAAGTAGGGGCCAGGTCAAAGCTTATCATAGCATTAAATTTTCCTTCCACTCAGGTTACAGCACAACAGAGAGCTTTCTTTAAATCAATTTATAGAGTATCTCTCAATGATATTACCCACACACACAAAAAAAAATGTATTATCCAATGGTAACAGAAATTGAAGAAAGAAATTATAAGTAACTTACACGGTCAACGGTTCTTTGATCCCAGGCATTAGACCAGATAGCAGCAGCAGCCCAGTATTTAGCATTAGCATTATCTTCATCAACAGAAGAGCTTTGATTGACATTTATCCATGACCCTATGACAACTCCATCAATCTCACCACACTCGATGATCAGATTGTCGAACAAATGTGAGCGCAAGAGGTGCAAATAAATTCCTTCTGGTGAATTTGAACTTGATGAAGTTCTCATGAATTCTTTCTGCCGGTCAAGAAATGTTTTCCAGAAACTACTGCTAGGATACAGCCTCTCCAAAAATAAATTGAAAAAGAACAAAAAACAAGAAAAGAGGAAGTCTTAGCTCCATAAATAACATATTGGAACTCTCCAAAAATAAATTGAAAAAGAACAAAAAACAAGAAAAGAGGAAGTCTTAGCCCCATAAATAACATATTGGAACTCTCCAAAAATAAATTGAAAAAGAACAAACAACAAGAAAAGAGGAAGTCTTAGCTCCATAAATAACATATTGGAACTTATAATTGCAATGCACAGTATTGTATGAGAAACATAAGATAAACAACTGTGTAAGTTCCAGTTACCTCAATGAGTGATATCCTATCCAATATTTTCCATTCATATGGTCCCATGTAACCAAATTTTTTCATCTCCACGGCAATTTGTGCTCGAAGAGATCTCCTTACAGTGCCAAACAATAACTGCTTGAGGCTGGTTTCAATGTCCTCCCCAAGCCTTTGCAGAGTCGCTATAGCAAGTCCAGTTTCACCCTGTAGATCATGTCCATATTAGTTTTTTTTTTGCTAGATAATTGTGGGGGATAGAACCCCAGAATAACGTATAAGACCACAACCAGGCGCCCAGGTGCCAACTGGCCCAAAGGCCATAAGTGATCATGTCCATATTAGTTAGGGAAGATAAATGATGTTATCTGGACATGAAAACTAATAATAAGCTACCTTCAAAAATAAGTCATAAGCAATAGCTCTTCCAATGTCACGAACTTCAGTGAAAGTATCAATAGGCTCTTTGTCAGTGACCGAACCTCTTGATTGATGAAGATGCAGTTGAAGAACTGCCAAAGGGAGACGACCAGAGAGTAAAGCATCTTTGACAACAGTTTTCAGGTCCAAATTATCTAAACTCCAACGAGCAATCATCTCCTTGGGATTTTCTAAGGGAATAACTTTCTTTTCTGGCACCCCCCCTTGTGGCACAAGCGCAGATACTTCACTAAAATCCTCTAGTTCCAAATGGGATTCGGTATCCACAGGCATCAATGCAAGATTCTCAGTATTATTAGAGGCTGAAGCAGAGAAAGGAAAAGAAAGTTCCAGTTGGTTTGGTGTGTCTAATGACACCACATCTGAGGAAACAATAGAAAGACGACACTCATCCTGAGTTAAATCCGTATCTACCAAACTTGGTGCTTCCTTACCATCCACCTACAATATAGAAATAACTATTAACAAAAGTATACTAATTAGATGCAACAAGTACAGAAATATCTAGAGTAGCAGGATCATACAACCCCTTACCAATCCTTGGCCTGGCCTTCTGAATTTTGTACTAAGTCGATATTGCAGATTTCGAATAATCTCTAAGAAGTGAGCCATCTCTTGGAGCCTTCTTGAGTTTCCCTGATCATGTTGTACTTTCTCTGGCCTAACTGGTGGAAGAGAAAGTATGCGAGTCGTACTAAAGCTCTGTAGCATGCATGCATTTTCCTTGTTTTGTAGTAATCCATATTTATGAATCATTTTGGTTACAAAGCGGGTGGCCAAAGCAAGAAGCCTATATATGGAATTGAGTAAATTAAGTTCCAAAACATGATTATGGACTAAAGAAAATTTAACCCCAAAAAACATAAATGAGTGCTTCTGCTCATCCTTCTTTTCTTGCTTTTTCTCCCCTTTGAAAAGCATAATAACTATTTATTTTATATTATATCACATAATCAGAGTTCCATGTGCTAGATGAACAAGGATCCACTTGACATAGTTGACACCCAAATTTAAAATTGTGAACCTGTGACTCTGTGACGCATGACAAATTTCTAAAGATGTAGTTGCTTAGAATCTTCAAACAACAACCAAGACTAAGTTCCAAAATTTTGGGGTCCGCTTTGGATCCTCAACAGTTCCAAAATTTTGGGGTCAGCTATGGATCCTCAACATACCAATCAAAGCCAGCTACATGTATTTTTTCCTACCATTCTATTTAGATGCTTGGAGTACTTATTAAAAAAATAAAGAATAATAAAGGGTTTTGTTTTTTATATGTAATAAATAATTTCATTAATCAAAGACAGGCAGGATTTCACTTATGTTGGCATCAAGGTTCCAAGACTTCCAGGAAGTTGGACGTGTTGCTTCTTGTTTAATGTGGCATACATGGATGGCGAGGAATAGGAGCACATTTGATAAACAAAAACTATCTCTACAAATTTCTGTTCATAGGGTTATTATTCTATAGGCTGCCTGTGGATACAAGTAAGCCACCAACCATATGTGATTTTATCAACTCATTGTATCTGTAACTGTTTGTAAGGAGTCTTTGGGTATGCAGCCTGTATGTATACTCCATTTGGAGTTTTTACCTCATAAAATGCTTGAACACCAAAACACCCAGTCTTGCTGCATCTCCAAAGCACCTATCCCCCATACCCAGTTGGACACCAGCAAAATATAGCAATTCAAATTAAAAAAAAAGGCAAATGTTCCCAACTCCCAATCTGGGGCTGACCCACAAAAATAGGTTTTTGATGATCTCCCCCAAAATGTATCTCCATGCAATCTGAGACCAAAGCATCTTCAATAGAAGCTATCTGAAATTGCTCAGGAAATAAGGATTCTAGGTTCCTATCACCATATCCAACAAATCTAATGAATTGCATCCCAACCCACTCTGATTGCCTATCAAACACCAAACCCATATGAGCAATGAGCACACCGCAAAGAACAACTCCTCACACCTTTCCAATAAATTCAAGTCTGGCTAGACTGTACTACTGCAATCTCTTATTGTTCGTTTCCAACCACATCTCTAATAGTCAAGTACCAACCACACATGTTTTCAAAACATTTCCAAATTTTACCATACCATATATGCCAAGCAATTTCAATTATCAAGCACTAGTTTGCAAATACAAACAAATAGATAATCAAAAGATAGATGCCAAATTCAACATGATGAGACAAGGCTCAAGTCAGACACCTACTGTAATAAATATGGACAAGTCAGGACAGAGCATGATAGGTTAAACCAGGCTGAAGGGTGAAACTGACATCATCAACTACCAAACCAAGAGAAGTTTTTTGATAATTCAATAGTTACAAAGGTGGAGGGGGAGATTTGAATCCTGCATGTCTCCATTAGTAACACCAGAAGGCACTAATTAAGCTACAAGGCTCTTGGCAAGAAAAGCATTTTGGCAAATTTAAGCTTTATGCAAAAGTGAAAAACACACTTCTATATACAATGGTAGAGACAGGAGGGTTGCAGAGAGAGGTGGGTGGCAAACTGGCAATTGCCCTCCCTAACCCCACCAAAAATTCCCCTTTTATACTTTATTTTCTCTCTTTTATTTTCTATATTCTTTTATGTTTTTATATTTATCTCTTTTATATGCAAAGTTTCATTGAACAAAACAGGAAGAAAATCTGTCCTATTTTAACATTTTTTTTATAAAAAAAACAATGATACTAATTTTTTAAGGATCAAAAGTTATAAAAGAAAAACAATGATTACCAAAAAAGGAAATAATGTAAGAGAAGAGAAAAAAAAAATACAAGCAAAAGTTTTAATTGAAGAGAAAAAAAATACAAAATATATATATATATATATTGTTACATTTCAAAAGTTTTAACAGTTTAAATTCTTTATGTAATAGTTTTTTATTTTCTATAAAAATGAGTGTATGACTAATAAAATTTGAAATCGATTGTATAATGAATAAATAATTTGATGCTGTTTTCAAGTTAAAACTCCAAAAGGTTTAGACACCCAAATGGTTACTGTGTGGTTTGAAATTGTAAAAATGTAAGCATTTTATTAGTTTAACAAAAACCGACATAAGCTATGTTTGAGGTTCATCTAATTACTAAAAATCATTACATGATACTTATAACTAGGATTTTGACTAAAAAAAATTATAACACAGCTTATTCATTTATTGAGGTACCTAAAAGGGTGTCTTTATTTTTTTTTTTTATGGACTGCTGCTAGGGATGGGATTCTTACCATAGATAACCTTGTTAAGAAGAACTTGCCTCCTGTTAATTGGTGTTGTCTTTGTCAGTGTGATGAGGAAACTATGGATCACATTTTCTCCATTGTAAGTTTGCTTATGTTTTGTGGAGTGAGGTTTTTCTTATGTTCGGGGTTCAGTGGGTGATGTTGTATACAATTGCCTCTCTTCTTTTTGCTTGGAGGAATTGGTTGGGGAATTATTCTTAAAATGTTTGGAATATGGTATCAGCGTGTCTTATGTGGTTAGTATGGAAGGAACACAATGCCTGAACTTTTGAGAACGTTGAGAGACCTATTGATCTGTTGAAGACATTGCTAGCTAGGACTTTGTTTGAGCGGTCTCGTATTTGGGGCCTCACACGTTGTATTTTCTTATTTGATTTCCTTATTTCTGTTAGATCTACTATTTGATTTGCTTGTATTCTTTCTTTGCCGTGTGTTTACAATCGTAAACACATTGCATTTTTGTTATCAATAAAACTTTTATTACCTATCAAAATAAATTAACACAAGATAATGGATACTCCACTTCTTATGGGTTTTCTGATATTAAATACCACTTAGTATTCACATAAGTGACATTTTATTGTCCAAAATGATCGAAAGTATTATATATATAGTGTGCATTGTGCTCCTGCACAATGTGTATGTGTATGTATGTCCACAAAGTATGGAGATACATGTATGTTAGTTATAAATTTTCCTACCTGAAGTCAAACCTTGGTTCCACTACTGCGCACGCGCGCACACACATCCATTAAAAAAGTAACCATCAACTCCAAGAAGCATCTAGATTTACTTGAGGTCCACAATTGCAAGCTTAAGACAGCAATGGAAGCCTAGTACAATTTCATGTATAATGACCATATATGTAACACTTCATGCAACATAAAATATAGAATACATAACTCTATATATATATATATATATATCATTAATGGGGTGTTGTACAAACTGGATGTGGAAAAGGCTTATGATCATTTGAATTGAAGTCCAATAACAATCTGATAATTATACCTCAGATGTAGATTATCATAAATGTAAACCCCCCCCCCCCCCCCCCCCCTCTTTTCCCATCACAGCCCACCCAAAAACAATGAACCCAATCCAGCCATGCATGTGTAGAACCCCAAAAAGATAAAAACAAAAACCTCTGAAACTAAGAATAAAACTAATAAAAGTTTGAATACAAGACCTATTGGCCAAACAAAGGTTTTAGTACCATGTTAATCTAACACTAACCCCAAAACTTAAGCAATCAAAAAGTAGGTCAACTATGTATTTCAAGCTCATACATACTTACTCTAACAATTGAATTTTTAAAAACAGAAAAGATCTAGGAGGGAGTATCCTAACATACATTTAATAAATTTCTTACTAATCAAAAAGTATCCTAAGCACACAAAGTATATACCATTCTGGATACTGGCCTCACAACTATGCCACTATAATATATTAAAGTTAGATTTCCAAAGTTGAGAAGAGAAGGGAGGGAATACCCTAACCCTACTAGGAATATATTCTGCTGGATGGACTTGAAGGAAGTCCACCAAAGCATGCTGGAGAAGGGACTGCACATTCATAGCTTATGCACTATTAGAATAATGACTTCTAACAAATATCCTCAAAAAAAAAAAAAAAAAAATCATTTTTCATTAGGCAAACAGGCAGGTTGTAAAGTGCAAACATGAGTGGCTGTCTATAACCAGCTGAAAAATGCAAAATGGACTGGACGTTTCTTGTTCAAATTGACCAGACAACACAATAAGGGAAGAATAAATTTCAAAAAAAAAAAAAAAAAGGGATCACATAAGGACAAAAATTAAGTGATACTTAATATGTAAAGTAACAAAATTAAATTTACCACTACCTAAAGCAACACTGGTCTTGTAAAGATAGGGTTGGTTGATCAAGATCCTGACTTGAATCCTCACCACATCTCATTGTGGGAGACAAAGGGATCAAATTCTATCAGCTTTTTTCGATTAGTTGATGGCTGGGATTATCTCTGGTGAATATGCTGTAAGTTTTAATTTAATTTCACCTAAATCATTGCACTTGGGGCAAGGAGCGTTTGTAATTTACCAATCCAAATAAAAATTAAAACAACAAAAAAACATAAAACCAACAAATCCTGCCTTTGTATATAAAAGCATCGCCCCATTTTTCTCCTATTAAGAGATTTCAAAATCCAGAGACATCAATTGACTTTGTGCATAAGTAGTATAAATATAAATAAATATAAGATTCACAGAAAATTATATAGCCCCATCAGAGATCCTCTTGAGCAGCTAATGTGATTTTCTGTCAACTTCTTTCAAAAATGGAAATGGATACTGCAGGACATCCATGAGAATAAGTGGAATTGGAAAAGGAATTTACCTTGATGCAGCAGAAGCCTCATTTTCATTGGCAGATTTACAAAGCATCAGATGGACCACAGAGAAGAGCAACCTCAAGATCCCTTCTTCAGCGAGATTTACACCAACAAGCATTTCTAGAGATCTGTTAATCCAACAAAGTCCAAAAGGAAAAAAATCCATTGGTTAACATTGTTCATAAACCCAAACATTGCCCCAGAACAAAACCTAAATGTAATCCTTACATAAACAATACTTAAGAAATAAATGCATTGGTCTGGTTGTTAGATATTTGAAATGAGATTCTGAAAATCAAGTTTCAAAGTATGGCATCAAATGTTTTCCTCTCAATTGGATCTCTCTTTTGGTCCTATTCTGAGGAGGTGGGAAGAAGTTTGCAAGAACACTGGGTGATGAAGCCAACAAGAAGCTCCCAAAAAAGCAACCTTAAAGACTCAGATTATTCAAATATATACTCTAAATTTGGTGTGGGGCCTAATGAGCATCCTCCTCTGTAGGCTAGTTACAATTAAATCTTATAATTACATTACTGCTTGTATTAACTAAAGAATAATGAACAACCATGAAATCCTTACACCAATGAGCTCTATCTCAAATGGCACCTACTCCTATTGTAAGAGCAAGGAGGAGAGTGAGGCCATGGATTCAAAACCCACCAAGTATGATAACTTACTAATCAAAAAGAGAAATTGATCCTACCCTAATAGATCTACCTTTTGTTAGATGTTTCACCCCCTTTCCTTCTTTAGCATATATTCTATATTACAATATGTACAAAGATACATATACGCTATTATCAATTACTTAAAACAAGAAGACAAAAAGCCATTTCACAACCAGATAAAGCAAAAATAGAATCATACCGATCTATCTCATCAAATTTCAAGTAGTCCAACGCTATTTGCAACTGACGCATCCGCGAAATTTTTAAGTCCCACCCTGGCATGGCAGTATCCAGATGTCATGAATGCACTCAAAAACAGTTAAGCATATCCTAAAATGCAGCAATTTGAGGGAAAAACATCCATCACACGCTAAAATCATAGAGCAAAAACCAATAAAATTAGTTTGGTATTGTAGCTCCACATGTACTTGGCTTTATAAAATCTTCTCCTTATATTGCTTGTTTAGAAATTGTAGCTCCACATGAACTTGGATTTCTAAAGTCTTCTCCTATTGCTTGTTTAAAAATTTTGGTTCTATGCTTTTTCAAATAGAGGGGGCAAAAAATCAAAGATTTCTTTGAAGTATTGCATCCCCCCTCCCCCCCTCTCTCAAAGTATACTGTTTATGTGTGATTTACGTAATTAGCAAAAGAAACAGAAATATTCTCAAAGAGAGGAAGATCCTCCAACAATCAAACTGATCTATGTGTGTGTGTCTTGCACAAACCTTCAAGACATGAAGGATGTTTGTGCTTGACAATCAAACTCTAGTCATTCTAGTGTTCTCTGCAGATAGATTTAGCCTAAATAAATATGACAATTGTAATTTAATTTGGCAAGCAACTTTGACAGACTATATTACATATTATTCTGTAAAATTGTTGTTTAAACCAATTAACAAGTTGCCAATTGCAAAACGTTTTTTTTTAATAGGTAAGAATAATTTTATTGAAACAAGACTATTTTGTGAAAAAATACATGAAATAGCCTAAAAAAATTACAATCGAAGAAAATATCTACATACGAATAGACTCATAGAGAGAACTATAGAAGGATGCTAGCAGTTGAGCTGACATAAACTCCACATCTTCAAAAGTACATCAATTTCTTTCCCTCCATATAGTCCACAACAGACATAACGAAACAAGATTCCAGACAGTCAACATTTGATATAACTCCACAGCTGACTCATATCTAACCAAAAGAACCAATGCAATTAATTTGCAGAATATCTAATCAGTTTCATAAGCGTATTTAAATTTATCAGCTTATCCCATTTGGACAAGAAGTTGAATAAGCTTATACAAAATCCTAAAAGATCACAAATCACCAGCTATCCTACCACAAAGAAAGAGATGACATATCAAGAAATGATTACATGAGATTATCATAGAATTAAAAATTGAAGACAGTCTTCCAGGGTGAAAATGCAGAATCTAAAGCACTGGTCCAGCACAAAACTAAGAACAGAAACTATGTAAATCGAATTCATCTAATAGAAAACTAGAAATCACAAACAAGTTCAATTTCAACTATTCTTACCATTTTCCAAGCATAAGCAATCTGCCACTTCAGTGCTTTCATACAAAAGAACCCTGTCCAAAACCTCAAGTTTCCACAGCGGCCATGGCTGCTTTGATTCAGTAGTTTCCAATATGTCTCTAACTTGATATTCAATGCCTCTACTGATACTTGGCAACTGATATCCAATGGGCTCAATAGGAAGGAAATTAGATGAAACTGAAATTGAGGGAAGAACCACTGAAAGACCATTTTCTGTCACCAGATAAAAAGATCCCTGGAATGTGCAACCAACTGCTTCTCCAATGAGGACTTCTTTTATCCCTTGGAGATAGAACATTTCACACCTGCTCAAGCAGCTGTCATCACGCACTGCCAACTCTGCATGCAGATCAAAATGAACAATTTGAGAACCCTTTTGGTTCTTCATATGGTGTTTTTTAATGAACCGAGTAATTCCCAATGGAGAAAAATAGACACAATCATCCTCATTAAATCTACATGTCGAAAGAAATATTTTCCGCATACTGTGTGATGGAACTTCAGAATCATGAAACCTCTGATCAGTTGTCTTCAAAGCAGTAGAATAACCACTTAAATATGAGTCACAATGGCTCCTCTTTTCATGAAGGTCCAAGTCTCGGATTTTCTGAAGTGCATTACCTCCAATATTATCCATGAAGGAAAATCTTCCATCCAACATGGATGAAATACTAAATTTAAGACAACCAGCATAACTAGGATATACCCTTTGGGGGCCAATATCAGAACCGCCAACTTCCCAACCAACCAACAAACCAAGTCCAAAATGCTGAAAATGTGGAAGCAATTTCTCAGATGTATAGTAATTGTCAGGCACATAGTCAGCAGCACGAATTACATATATTACACCATACTCATCAACCACAGCTAAGAGGGAAGTATGTAAAGCAACAAGCAATCTTTTAAACAATCTTCTACTAAGAGTTTCACCATGTTGATAAGTTGACTTCTCATGAACTTCACCAACTTGTTTATTTTGTTTATTGGCACCTTTAGAAAATTTTTCTTTCTCCAGCAAATCAAATTGATGGTTAAGTCCACATGACTGTAAAACATCTATGCGTGCAACATAAGCACCAGATACTGCAGCATAAAAAAATATTAAGCCAGATGAATTAAGACAAACAAGGAGATCATCAGAAAAGCAAAAGTCCATCCACTCAACCACTGGGCCTACATTTAGACTTTCTTCAAGCTTCACCGAGGAAACCCACTGGATTCCCCAACTCTCTAACCTAGCAACAAGAAGTAAATTGTTGCAAATGCCACTATCATTTTCATCACTAGTATTGACAGTTACAGCATCCACCAAAGTTAAAAAGAATCCAATAAAGTGATGTGAATTGCTAGAGAACACTCTGGAGCACTTGTATAAACTATTCACTCCAACACCAAAAATATTGGACAAAACATCAGACTTCAAATTTGAAACTGATGAAGCCAAATCTGACTTTATAGATGTGTCATTCTCTGAATCTAGACCTGTTTCCTTACTTGATACGGAATTGCATTTGTAATTGAAGCCCAGAAGTGGTAAGTTACTATTAAAAAGGCTGAATGAAACAACCTTTGCAGAGCAAGGAAATGATGACTTATCTGGGAACCTGGTCCTTGTGGTGCCATCAGATTTGATGCTTTCAACTTCCGTAAAAAATGATTGCAACCATTTCTTAGGAACAATACTTTTTGACAACTCATCATCCCCACTTACTTCAGAAAGAATTTCATTACTTTCCTGGGCTGTGTTTAGATCCACAACATTTTCAGGGGCTTCACAACACATGGTGGAAGGTTCCTGCACCTCCATATTTTCAGCTAGGGTAGCAGAAGGTCCCCACTCCACCCACCTCCCTTGTCCAAAGTCACCCTCCGGAGCAGTTGTAGTCATTGCACTGCTTCTATTGGGTAGACGAAAGGCATGGACGGTCACACCATGGTTGCCAGATACAAATAAAAGTTCTCTAAATGAAGTATCTTTGTGTTGATCATAGGTATCACCACATATACCCCAAGCCAGTGAGTTTACATCCCCAAGAAAAGTACAACAATCAGACATGGAAGATTCACCTTGAGGAGAAAAATCATTATCAAAATCCACAACTGACCCAGAAGTGCCAGCCATATTGTCCCTAGAATCTGACCTACTAGATACTGCAGGTGCTTCAAAAAATGAACCTGTATCTTTAGAACTTCTGTCATGACTACCTTCCAGACCATCACTTTTTACAGGGTCCCCTGCAGGCAAATAAAAAAGAAAGATCAATTAAACCACTATGTATCATACACAGCAGTCTCAATGCATCAAAGCACATGTATGAGAAAGGAAATTGAGTCAAGAAAACTCACCAATATTCAGAGGAAGAAGCAGAGCTTCACACTGATATGACAGCAATAATAAAAGCTGTCTTGTAGGAGAAATAAAAGCTTCACGGAATTCTGAAAGGTTGAGTTGGGCCTGTGAGGAACCCCATTTGTGCAATTGCAGTATAGCAGGACTCTCACCACCCAAAGGTACACCCATTTCGATAGTACCCTAAGTGAACAAAAAAAAAACAGAATTACCCATTAAAAGCTTCAAACACGTTCTCATTGTTCTTAACACGCACGTCAAATTTCATATTAAACTCAATAAACTTGTGTAATAGTTTTAAAATACAAAAAATAAAAATAAAAATCAAGTTGAAATTTAAACATTTTATAAATAAAATAGTTATTGATCACTTATCAATTATCATCTTGATGCTTTACAAGCACGGAGAGTATAAAGAGACAACGAAATCCAACAATGGATTGGTCCAAAAAAAAAAAAAAAAAAAAAAAACCCATTCAATCAAAAGTTATGACTGATGCAAAACACAAACATGCATCACGAATCTTCAAATCCTCCCATGCAACCACAATAGCTAAACACCAGTAAAAGCATACTGAACCGCAACGACTAAAAAACTTTGCTATAATGCAACGTGTGTGTTAACAATGTAAAGCTTCACAAACTATTGTGCCACTTTAAACTCTTGCGTAATCCACAGTCCACAGCAAAATACTTCATTTCGACTCGTAATTTTAATCTAAACAAACAAGTCTTCACGAATGTTAGAAATTTCGCAAGCACCTATACAATATACATACGATTCTACAAATTTATGCTATATAAACTTCGATCGCTACTACTCTTTCACTCAATTTTAATCCAAGCGTAGATTAAGATTAAAACTAACACAAAAACTAAATTAATTAATCAAATAGGAATTGATTGCCAGCTAGCTAAAGCTTTAGATTAGTGGAATCAAAAATCGAGAAATGAAAACGAAAAACGGTTAGGTTAGAACAGTAAACGCAGAGAAAGATAAAGTTCGGGAACGAACCGTGAGTTGTACGGACGGTGAAGCTCTAATCGATCAGCGCCACCATTTTCTTCGATTCGCGACTTTCTTTCTTTCTCTCTCTAGAATCTCTGTGTAGAGAGAGAGAGAGAGAGAGAGAGAGAGAGATTCTCTTTCTAATTTATATGTATAAATATAAGTATTAAAAAGAAAAAAAAAAGGTGGTTTTGGAGGGAAGAGATATTTCTGTCCGGCGAGGAGAGAGGGAATTTTTTATTGGTTCTGAGTTTACAGAAGGAAGGAAGGAAAGCGCAATCTGAGTTTACAGACGGAGAAAGGAGAAGGGGGGAGAGCATGGGGTTTTTGGTAATTTCACTTTTGAAAGATTCGTTTGTTTTATTTTTATTTTAATTTTTTTTCCAGTTACGGCCAACGTTTCGTGACGATGCTTCCTTCCTTCCTTCTTTCTTTCACTCTCTAGTCTATACGGTCTTTTTTTGTTTTTAGTTAAGTTTTTGCTAAAATTACTCTTTTTAAAAAAAATAAATAAACTTTACCGTTTAACATTAAATACAAATTAAATTATATATAGTTTCAAATTGAGTCATCATTTTCGTCCCTTAATTTTTTTGGTCATCAAACTTTAATATATATATATATATACACATATATATATTAAGTTTTTTTTTTTTAGAAAGCATATTTTTTAAGTTGGTCATTACATTCATGGTGGATTAATTTTTTACATGAATTACAAAATTATCAATTTAACAAATATATTAAAATTTAGAGAAATGTAATGTTTACAATATGTTCACAATAAATTATATGTGGAATTGTTATTTGTAAGGGTGCAATTTTTACCTAAGCCCAAATCAAGGTGGGTGTAGGCCCAAAGAGCCCAATACAATAATTTTGTAAAGAGTGAGTTCTAAATCTAAGTTCTAATGAGTTGAGTTAATAATGACCACAGGCTCCAATTACAATGGGATGAAAATATAACAGTATAAGTATTAAGATTTGTTCTCAGACTCAAGCCGAGGAGATTGAGTCTTGTATTTCTCTCTTATAAAGACGAATTACATATATTGTTCTTGGGTCTACAATATTGTTCTTTTTCCTTCCCTTTTTCCCCAATCCTCCTCCCATGGGAGATCTTTTTCTTGTATAGACATTTTCAGATGATCCTGGCCTTCTACCTGTTCCTTGCACATATCATCACCCATATTCCAATCTTATCTAGTATCTTCTTCAAGTTCCTAAGAGATGCAGCGTCCAAGGCAATACTATTCACAAGACTTCTCCACATAAATGCGGTCAGAAGATTTGGTGAAATGCATTAAATGTAGTGGCAGTATCTAGCCTTTCAGTCCCGTTACTGCCATATCCACTCTCAAAGCCTTTTCTCCACAATAGAGCCTCCTCTGATAGCGCACTGATAGCGTGATCACAAAATTCAAAGACGTGGCCTCCTCGACTCAACAACTGTCCTTCTTGGCCAAGTGTGACACGTGGTGCGATCTCCTTCCTCAAAATTCTCATACCCCACATTATTGATGGGCAAAAAAAGAATTTTTGTAGTAACTTTTAATTATAACCAATAACAACTTACCACCTATAATTTGTTGTGAAAATATTATAGATATAGCACTTCTCTAAAATTTTAAAACTAAAATAACAAAATAATAAACTTTAGAAACTCAATGACACGGTAAAGGGTAATTGGATTTTAAACCTTTTTTTTTTATAAACTAAATTTTAAACCTCATGTTTTATGAGTAGTTTTGAATCTGAGCATTATACTTTTAAAATATTATCATTTTGACAATTAAATTTTTTTTAGTTTCATTTAAGCATGTAGCTCAATAAAATATTGGGAGGAGAAGTGAAGATCACCGAAAGGGGGTGACCTTTGTATACTTGAAAATATGGAGGATAACAGTATAGATAGCGGATATGAGAGCTATTATAAATTGACTTAGAACATCTCTAGCAGTTTCTCTAAATTTTTGTACTGTTTGGAAAATGATCAGTTACATTAACATTTACTTTCCTATTTTTTCAAATATACTTTCTAACAAACTCTCTATTATTTATTTATCTCATTTAAATAATATTTCTTCATTCCTTCTATATTCTTTCTTTAATCTTTCTTTATTCTTCATTTATTCATTCCCAATAGTTATATTTTTTAATCTCATAAATATTGCCAAATTTTCCAACGATCATATTTCTCAACCGTATTTTTTTATTTTTATTTTTTTAAAACGATCATATTTTTCAAATGATCAAATTTAACAACAATCATACTTTCCAAATCACACGTTTTCAGTATAAATAAGATTGATGTCACCGTAAGACCGAACATCTTTGAGATTAATTGATTTATATAATATTCTAATGGAAAATTTAAATGACAATAACGTCAAATCTATTGCTGCTTGCAATGAAAAATGCAAAAGTCGTAATACATTAAATAATAGTAGATAACAACTACTATTTTTAGTCAGTGGGATCACATTGCAGCAAAAAAAAAAAAGTGACCCCATATATTCTAGTCAGTTTGATCACATTGCAACAAAACAAGTTTAAAGTGCTCTCCTAATCATACAAAACAAGAACACCCTATGTCAAGCTAATTCCTTTGCTTTGCAAGGATTTCTATTTGGCATTGATGAATATATTTTTGTTGCATTGAAGGCAACACACTTGCATCCATCAACATAATTTATTTTACCTCTTTCATTTGCTCCAATCTTAATTCTTCCATTTCCTTATCCTCTTTCAATTTTTCCATTTCCAATTCCATTTTCATTTGCGACGTTGTAAGTTTTTTATCCTTAAAATGAATTTGCATCATCTCCTGCTCATTGTTTGCAATACGTCCTTTTTTAATAGTGGCTATTTTCATCTCATTCACTTTTCTTATTTATTCCATCCTGACATTTAATAAGTCTTCTATATTCGAAGATGTACCTTCTTTGCTATTTTGTTTCTTCAATCGTTCTTTTTTAGCCTTCTTGCCTGGTGATCTCTCCAATACATTGGGAACATTTGGGATATCTTCATCCTGTAAATATATTGATTCTAGATTAGAAGATGAAGATGTTGTCTCAAATCTACCTCTTTTTGGTCTATGCTCTTGAATAGTATGCAACCAATTTGATGAGTGATTCAAAAGATTCCAACAATGTTCATATGGAAATGCGGAACCATAGAATGCGTGATACTGTTGTCTTGCCTTATTAAGCTGAAAAATTAACAAATATATTATAATTAATATCTTCAAATAGTTAGAGCAAATTATCTAATTAACACTAATCTCTTTATAAGATGTACCCTACCACTTTAATTCATTGAATCAATTTGTTACATATAACCACAAAACTTATCGGTGTATTGTTGAATTGTTGACCATTGATTTATTAGAGAAGTCTAAGTATGTGTAAACTCAAAAATCCTCCATTTATGGTAGTACTCTGAAATTATATTCCAGTAAGTTCATTTTTATTTTTAGTACTTTGTATTACATCTTGGTTAATATTGAGAAATGTAGACACAATAAGTTGTCTTCTTGGATGGAGAAGTTGGCACCAAGTTGTGTTTTCCTTTAAACCTAGTAAAATTGTAGTGTTTGCCTAAGATTATATTCGAGACTCTCAAAACCTAGTAAATACTACTCCTAGATCCCGTCGCAGTGTCCCAAAAAAGTGGCTTCCTCCTGCAACTGAATGTCTGAAGATTAACCTTGACGGTGCAATGTTTAGGGAGTCTGATGAGACCGGTATTGGAGTGGTCATCCAGAACTCCAAGGGTGAAGTTATGGTGCACTTTCTAAGAAGATTTAGAATCCTACTACTACTAAAGTCTTGGAATTGCTTGCTGCCAAGCGAGCTGTATGCCTCTCCCTTAAAGCAAGTTTTATCAATTATGTCCTTGAAGGAGATTTCGAATCTGTGATGAGGTTTTTAAGATTTGGGGGTTGGGAAAATTTTCAGGGTGGTCATCTCATTAAAAATATTTTATCCGTTGTAAACTCTTTTCAGAGTTTTTTTTTTATTTTTATTTATTATTATTTTTTTCATGTTGTTCGACAAGACAATGTGGTTGCATATACCTTAGCCCAGAAAGCAAGACATTCTTTTCCTTTAGTTGTCTGGATGGAGTTTGTTCCACTGGATGTTTTGTTTGATTTTCACAATCATGAATAATAAGCAGCAACTATCTCTTTCTCAACCAAAAAAAAAAAAAAAGAACATTACACAACACCTTAATAATTAGCAACACAATTAATAAAATTATGAAAGTATACTATAAGATCCCACAACAACTATATGGAATAGTACGATAAAATATCATTTCATTAACTTTTGACTTGAATAAATTAAAACAAACACACTTAAAAGAAAATAAAATGAGATATTTTAATCCTTGTGATAATTCAGCATATTTCATATAATAAATAAGACAGAAAGCCTACACACTTTGATAAAAACAGAGGCAACACCCTTAGGTAGATTTCATAATCTGCCAAAACCAAGAAACAAACAAAAATTCCAATTAGCACTTAGAACTTTGTGAAGCATGGTATTTCCAGCTACAACAATGAGCCCCATTTTAGCTCTATTATCCCATTTCATTCTCTGAATAATATGCTTAATTAGAAGCCCAAGGGTTGATTAGAAGTCAATAAATTGAATTGATTGATATGCATATTAACTTTTGCTAGAAAATGAGCAAACTGACAATAGATATAAATGAAGTATAAGAACCAAAACCATCATTGAAAAATTGACATATTTCCCATATTAACCGAAAAGTAAGGCATCATATATAAGTAATCCACAAGTTTTAAATCGGTGGTCAAGTATAAATCCTACTCATCAACAGCTAATAGTTAGAAACCAATAACAAGGGCAAACAAAAAAAAATCTTATCAATTACAACCAATAACAGAGGTATGAAGAATATATTGTGATCAATAGTCAAGGCTTGAGTTTTATTTTTTTTATTTTCTATTTTTTTTACACTCTATCTTGCCAATCATAAATCTATATCCCAAATGAATGAGACTTGTATCTCAAAGTGGCCACCGCAAGTCGGGCCGGGCTTTTAAACCAATAGAACCACATAAGATTACTATGGACACATCTACTGCTTAAGGCATCAAATCTCTAAAGTCAAACTTGAAAAATTGACATATTTCTCATATTAACCAAAAAGTAAGGCATCATATATAAGTAATCCATAAGTTTTAAATCGGTGGTCAAGTATAAATCCTACTCGTCAACAACTAATAGTTAGAAACCAATAACAAGGACAGATAAAAAAAAAATCTTATCAATTACAACCAATAACAGGAGTATGAAGAATATATTGTTATCAATAGTTAAGGTCTGAGTTTTATTTTTTTATTTTCTATTTTTTTTACACTCTATCTTGCCAATCATAAATCTATATCCCAAATGAATGAGACTTGTATCTCAAAGTGGCCACCACAAGTCGGGCCGGGCTTTTAAACCAATAGAACCACATAAGATTACTACGGACACATCTGCTTAAGGCATCAAATCTCTAAAGTCAAACTTGAAAGCATAACTCCATAAGATGGTTCATAGTTATAGGGCTACAACCATTGTTAAATAGACAACTACAATAACTAGGTTGTTATGTTGAATTCAAATACAAAAACTAAACATATAAAACATCTCTTAAGTTCTAGCTTCAAGTATAACAAGAATTATTCATTGTGTTTACTCTAATATAAGAAAAATAATGATTGAACACAAATTTCACACACAAACACATTCGCATATATTATGCAGACCCGAATACCCAAAACCCACATCCAAATTCCTTTGAAGATTAACAAAAATCTGAACCCATTATGAACTCAATCAAACCTGGAAATAACCAATCAACCACTATTCACTAGAAACCCTAAAAATCCAAATCAAGAGCAATTAACAAAACACAAACCAGTCATACCCATAACCCCACTTTTCTAAACTCAAAAATATCCAATTAGAAAATTGATTTCAAATAATTGAAGTTGGCATACTAGTTTGATTTCAACTTTGTGAGAGAAATCTGCGATAATTTTTCTGAAAGAGAGAGATCCGCAATCGTTTGTAGAAAAAAGAGAATAAGAAGAGAGAAGAATTCTTTTTTTGTTCAGTTGTTTGATTTTTTTGGTTGAGCCTATGTTGTCACAGGTGCTGAAATTTGAGAAGAAATCAAGAATAATCTGAGAATAAATTGAGAGTTAGAGTATCCAAACATGTGTTCTATGAGAAGAAATGAGAATGAGTATGAAACCAAAAAGGAAAAAAAAAAAGGAGAAAGAGAATGAACTATATAATATTAGCTGATGGAATTTTTTAATTAAAAAAAAATTTATTGTTAATGTATAGTAGCCCATCAGATTTAGTGAGCTACTGTTCATGAGCAAAAAAGAATTTGAGATTTAGAGAGACCGTTGAGACCTATTTTTTGGTTTTAGTCTCTATTATTGAGGGTATTTAGGTTTTATGCTGTTGGAGATGCTCACTAAGTGAATGACATAGACAACATTCGAATGAGTGACAATAAGATAAATTAGATCGTCAACTATTCGAAGATAAAGCGTGGCCTCTAAAAAAGGTTCACCATTAGTGGTAGTGAGCTTTGCATTGAACTCTAATGGGCTAGTGCCTACCTTGCTATCAATGAGGCCAACTTTGAATATAAGATCAAATGAATATTTTTATTGTGAGAGGTAGTAGCCATCAAAGAAGAATGTGACATTAAGATCAATGAAGTAGTTCGGAGTACCCAAATATTTAATCTCAAAGTTTATGACTAAGAAAGTGCATGTTTGGTAAAGTTATTTGAATTCAATGGTAGTTTTATTAATCTTATGAGATATAAGGTTAGCTCACTAGTTCTTGAATGATTAACTTTTAAGTAATAATTTTCCATCAGATTTGTTGTTTTGGCTCCATAGTAAACATGGTTTCTACTATGTAAAGTCTGGTTATCATGTTAGTAAGGAAGGATAATCGGGTGGAGTCCACAACTAGAAGATCTAACGAGATAATGTGGAAGAAGCTTTGGAAGCTACATTGATGATGCTTTATGGAGGTTTTGGAGTCCACAACTGTACTGTCGTATCTTGTATATTTTTTTCCCTGTAAATAGTGAAATATTTGCAACTCCGTGAATGTAGGCAAATTGTCAAACCATGAAAATATTGTCTTGTATGATTATTCTCTTTGGTACATATTTTTTCTCTATTTTTGCATCTCACATATCTAGAAATTTCGTGTATATTCCCTTCACAAGTATACATGATATGGCATCAATAGAATGAGGTCATGTATGGTGGCCAAATACAAGATCCTAGTTGTTTAACTTGTCAAGTGAAGGAATACCTAGATTATATATTTGTGATGCAGTTACTCATTAGTTATGAATTCTCCATTGACTTAATCCCTAAAATTGTTCATGTATTGAAAGCACCACATTCAATGGCATCAACTGAACTTAAGGAACAATTACAAGAGCTCTTTGATAAAGGGTTTATCAGACCAAGTGCATCTCCTTGGGGTGCACCAATGTTATTTGTGAAAAAGAATTATGAGGCTATGAGGTTATGTATTGACTACCGTGAGTTAAACTAGGTTATAACGAGAAACAAACACCCTCTCATATTGATGACCTGTTTGTTCAATTGCAAGGGGTACAAGTCTTCTCTAAGATTGACCTTCGTTCTAGGTATCGCCAATTGAAAATCAAGAGTGAAGACATACCTAAGACAACATTCAGGACGAGGTATGTGCACTATTCGTTCTTGGTAATGCCTTTTGGATTGACTAATGCCCCAACTGCATTCATGGACTTGATGAATAGGGTATTTCATGAGCACTTGGACCACTTTGTTATTGTTTTTATTGATGACATTTTAATCTTCTCCAAAAGTATGAAGAAAATGAGGAGCACTTAAGAATTGTTTTACAAATTCTGAGGGAGAAGAAGAGCTAGATGCAAAGTTTAAGAAGTGTGAGTTTTGGCTTGACCAAGTGGTGTTTCTAGGTCATGTGATATTTGGGGCAGGGATTTTTGTGGACCCTAGTAAGATTGAATTTGTGGTTGATTAGGCAAGACCGACAAATGTGAGTGAGGGTTGAAGCTTTTTGGTAACTATTATTATATGCAAGTTCCACTAAAGACAAGTATTTTGCCCAACTATCCTTGAAATCCAATACACAAGCCCTTAACATATCCTCCAAAATCTGAATAGTCCTTTTTGATTGTCCATCTGTTTGCGGGTGGAAAGTTGTACTGAAGTTAAGATTAGTACCCAAAGCTTTATGTAGGCTTTCCTAACACTGTGAGTGTACAATTTCAAGGACAATTTTTTTTTTTTTAAAGGGGGGAAAGATGTAACAACCCATAATTTTATTACTAATTTATTTCATATGAATATAAATAAAAGAGGAGGCCCACAATTAAATGAATTTTAATTGATTTGGGTCTAAGATATTGAAATAAGATAATTTATAGAATAAGAGGCCCAAGAGAGATAGCAAAAGTAAATATACATACGTTTTAAAATCCTAGCCTTTTATCCTTGATCTTTTTGTATATATAAATAAGAGGTTTCTCCTCTTTTAGCGGCACCACATGATTTATTTTGTTTTCTTCTTTGCGGCTGTGCGTTGGAATTTTAGGTAAGCCCCTTAATATTTGGATTTGTTTCTACTGTAATCTTGGAAAGTTGGAATTATTCAAGATCTAATAGTATTCTTGTCCCACGCTTATAGGAAGACTTATGTCTGTACATGTATTATTTTGGTACCTGGTAGAAAAATAGGCCTTTTAGATTTTATTAAATTTGAGTTTGTTTTATCAAAGAAGCAAAATTGTGAAACTAACATTTTTTTTCTCAAACTAGTTAATTCTTGATGATTTTATTGATTTCGTCCTTTGATCTCATGCCTTAATATAATAAAGTGGTAAAATGCACTAATAAATCATACAACATCATTAGATTTGTGGTAAAACCCCTTTATGATACATTTTATTAGAATTTTGGCTAATACAATTTTTTGGTTGATACTAATAAAATAATCAAATGGTATAAAGTTTCTTTTGTTGATAGGTTGGAGGATTAGAAGTATGACTGTTGCTTTCCAGTTGGATGTTTTTGCAATAATGGTTACTTCATCAATCTTACTGATCAGTGTAACTATTGTATTTGAATCACCTAATGATTGGTCAAATAACAAAAATGTTGTACTTTTTTTTTTTTGGATAGGAAAAATGTTGTATTTTCTTGTAAATCATTGTGGATTGGATTAGTCTTTTTGGTGGGCATCCTTAATTCTCTCACCTCTTGAACCTATTCGTTTAGATCCAAAAATGAAATGATCCCCTCCTAATTCTTTTATTTTCATTTTGTGAGACACGTTTAAAATGATATATAAGCCCCCAAAATGCAAATAAAGTACAAAAAATGAAAGTGAGGGGTCAAACAAACTTCTTATATTTAAATATTTTAAAATGAAAATAAAAAATATTAATTAAATAATTTTATTATAATATTAATTTATATTTAAAATATATTATTATTTATAAATTTTATATAATATTCATAATACTATTTTGATAATAATATTTTTATCTGATAATAACAATATTAATTTTATTATTATTATTATTAAAATTGAATGATTAAAATTTTAAATTTATATATCATAATTTAACCATTCAGTTATTGTTAACAATATATAGTATTGATATTAGAAATATTGACTTTCTAGTTGAATAATATTTAATTGTATGCAATTCAAATCTAATATTATTCTAATTAATATTATTAATAATTTATAATAAAAAATCTAAAATCATTTTTTATTAACGAAAGTAAACATTTTGAAATCATTCTAAAAAACAAATGAGTATTTGATCTAACTTTGAACAAATATGGCCCATCCATTGTGTATCAAGAACAAGCATATATAGTTGAACAATAAAATTTATCTTTGATCCTACAATATTTAAGGATCCTCGCATCCGCAATTGGATGGCCAAAAAAAAAGCAGAAGATTCATTCTCACCTCTTAAGGAGGTGTTTTGACCAAAAAGCCTTGCTTACAAGAAAGGAGGTGTCATTTGAACCAAGTGTTTGTTAAGAAGAATGTATTTTCATTGAGTGTTTGTTTAGAAGAATGTAACTTCATTGATTTATTGGGCTTAAAAAAAATATAATTGTACTTAAAAATAGAAATAAATCTTTAAAAATTTACACATAGATTAAATATGCTATAAATAAATTGAAAACAAATTATGATAAAATGAGCCATGAGATCCTCTCCATTTTAAATCCAGTCCATTTCGTCAATTTCAATGACGATATTTTATTTTACAAATCTAAAGGTATACATTTTTGTTGTTGACAAATCTAAAGGTGTACATACTACCACATCTTTTAAAATTTTAAATGATATGGTAATCTATATATTGGAAGACCTAGAAAATAAAATCTAAACTATTAAATGGATGAAATTAGAAATAGATAAGATTTGGAATGGAGATGGCCCTTTTCCGTTAGGTTCTTTTCATTAATCGTTGAAAGATCAATGGATAAAGGTTAGGATGAACCATGGTGGCAACTGGCAAGTGATAAAGGCGTGGAACTTGGGAAAGGAATCTAGATTTTGTCATTACTGACTGTGTGAATCATCGAAGGCTGCCATTGTCAGCTGGCCATTTTATCTTCAATACACTGTCAGCTCAGCTGACTCCTCGAAAAACTAGCTCTAATAAAGTATATAATATAAGAGGAAGAAGAGATGCCACTCGGTATCCACAGACACGACTACATCAACTAACTAAAAAAAAAAAAACAACCTACGTCATAAATACCCTTTTACCAAAGAACTCAGAATCGCATTTTGCACCATACAGACAGGGAAGCATAAGGGCAAAAGGCATGGATAGAAACTAGCAACACCTCAATATTGCCGTTCCATACTGGCAACAGATTTAAAATATATACAAGAAAACATGTGATACCAAAACCCAGCTAGCTGGTTATGACATCAAAGTGAAATTCTTAAACAATTGAATGAGACAAAAGACCAGCAGCAAATTCTATATGAAATGAACCCTTTTAATCTTTACAGTGCCACAACATTTGAAATGGAGAGGACCCTATTCTCCAAGGTGAAGCACTTTCAGATATGGAACTGAATTATCTGAAAGTGTATCTAATGTTGCGTCATTTGAAATGGAGAGGATCTTGGTTTCCAAGGTGGAGTCTTTCCAGATATGGAACTGAATTATGCTTGTATTATTAGAGGCATCATAACATGCTTACTAAAACATGCTGACAAATTGAAATTCCTATCCCACACTAACATTTAAAATAAAAGATATGAAAAAGTAAGACGCTAAAACCTAAGTGATGAACTGTATTACAGCAACAACTGGATCATTCTGCCAACTACCAAGCAATTGAAAGAGATTGAAAGCCATGTAGTAGTCGATAAAAAGCCCTACAAACTATTGACTTTCAGGAAATTGAAATGTATTAACGGTGTGTTAACAGCGAAATCATAATGTGCTCAATGGAAGTATATTAGGCTACTTTTAACTGGTCCTAGCCTAAGCCTTGTAGAGTAGGCATGTTCCTGAGTTCAATTACTTATAATGGGGTACCAAGAGGAATTAGGACACAGAAAACAGGCATTATTCTTCTTAAAATACTAAATCTGCACTGGCTGCTAGCAACCAATAAGCTATCATATTCTTGACAAACTACCATCATTTTCCAAATGAATTTAACACACATGGCAATGACCCGGGGAGCAATCAAACTACAAAACAAACATGAAACACTAACAATACTAGATAAATAGCAACAACATCAAATCCTTATTGCAAATTACTAATTCATAAATAATCCAAATGTTTTACAGCAAAAGATCATTATTTGAGATCACAATCAACCAAACTGTACATATCATTATCAACCAAAGTAACATTCAATATAAAAGCTTATTTCCTAATGCATCAAAGTATCTTAAATCTTGAAAAGCTTACTCCGTATGGTGAACAAGCACCACCACCACATCAACAATCACCAACACAACCATCATATCTTCTCAACCTTGTCAGCCTTCACCACAGGATTAGCCTTTGCAATCGCGTCCTGTGCCTCGCCCTTGTAATCGAACACGCAATTGTGCTTATCCGAATAGCGATGCATCGAGCAAAACATCAAATCACACCTACACTTAAATCCCATCAGCCCAATGCGCTTCTTACAGAAGTTGCAACGATTTGTGGAATTCGCAGGCCGCTTCTCCTCCACCACCGAAGAAGCCCCTTCCTCCTCGACTTGACTCTTATCAATAATATTATTACCATCAACCACTTTAACAACAACCTCAGCCTTATCTTTCACATTCTGTTCCTCACACACTTTTTTCTCTACAACTACATTTTCACTTAACAAGAACTGTTTGTAGCATTTGGAGCAAAGATTATTCGTACTTGCACTTCCAAAGAATCCACAATTATTAGCACACATAATCGGTGCGTTCGAGGGCTCGCGGCCCATCTCATCAAGCTTCCTCTTTTGTGATTCTTGCTCCATTATTAATATTAGCCAACAATAACTCACCCACTATTCCAAAACCCCAAATTCCAACAAATATAAACTCCACGAAGCCAAAAACCCCCAAACTAAGCACAACCCATTTCTCTAAAGTACTCAAAATTTGGAAATTCAATAAATAATATATATATATATATATATATTTGTGTTCTTGTTTGACAGATATTCAGATCAGAAATTACCAAAGAGTTCGTTCAGATCACAGAAGATGATGACAACACTGAGTACTAAAGAGAAGGACTTTGAGGGGGGAATTTGTTTTTGAGATCTCGATGATACGGACCTGAAATCAACGGCTCTGATTTGCTTGGCACAGGAAGAGAGAGAGAGAGATGTGGTTCGGTGCTTTCAGACGGAACTCTTTTGTGCCGGTTTGAAGAAAAATAAGGATGTTGGGAAGTCTAGCTGGTTTTGCCGTTTTTATAGGAAAGGGTTGTGGTTCCGTGTACGCGGGTACATCGTGTACATCTTTGCACTTCACATGGACATCCATGGCAGTAAGCTTTTTTAAAATACCTTCTCCCATGTTTTTGTGTTTATTAAAAATACTTATGTGACGTTTAGTACAGAATAATGTTTTAAGATTTCTAAAAATATTTAAAGATTCTCATATTTGATTGTAAATCAGGTTAGAGAATCAGATGTTAGGGAAATCTGAATTCCCCCCTTAAACCTCTCTCAGTAGGAATGTGGATTTCCATCTATTTTAAGATGGAAATCCACATTCTCAAGTTTAAACGAAATTGTATTTTTTATAAATTAATAATTTTAACAATTTTTCCTAATTATTTAAGCAATTAAGATAAAATATAAAAATAAATTATTATAGATTAAACTCTTTTAAAAATTATTATTAAGAATAAAAGTATTTAAAAATTTAAATAATTATTTTTGTATTGTACCTGTCATTTTAAAATGTTAGACAATAATTTTAATGAATTTGTCATAGTTTATATTTTTTTTCATTATTTATTTAGAGGAAACTTTTTTTTAAAGGATTTGATAGTTCACATTCAAATCTAAGAATAGAATGAGAAAAATAAATAATTCATTTAAGATTCTTGAGAATAAACCAAATATTATCATCTCACAATCCTAAGAATCTTAAAAGATTTTCAATAAAACCAAACATAGGAATAGCTACATTCCTAGAAATCACATTCTTAGGAATTTGAATGCCAAGAGTAATGTGAATTCTCTCATACCAAACGTCACATTAGTATTTTTTTAAAAAAAATTATTATATTTTTTTAAATTAAAAATTTATAAATAATGCATCTAAAATAAATAAATAACAAAATTTGAAGTTATTTAAAATTTTATAGGTACTAATTAACTTATTCGGTAACTCTTTGTCGGCAATTATAAAGAGCAATTATAATAAAGTTTATGCCACAAGACTGTGTCTTAAAAAAAAGTACTCCTATAAGATACCAAAAAGGCTATTTGTTACATAATTTTTAAAAATTGTTATTTTGGTAAAATAATATTTAAAAATAAAAATAAAAATGAGAGTTTCAAAGTTTCAATCCCAAGTTTTTTATTGTTGAATGGAAAAAACTATGATAAAGTCACATGACTCGCACCATTCAAAATTGATAGTTTTAGTTTTTTTTTTTTTTTTTTTTTTTTTTTTTTTTTACGGAGGAAGATTCAAAATTGATAGGTGGTAACTTTTATTTGTATGATAATTATATTATTTTTAGTTAAGTTGCTTAAATAAATCTATATAATTTAGTGATAGATAATTATTCAAATTTTACTAAAATAATTTGAATAGTTATAAAGTGATTCTTAATTTATTTATATTAGTGTATAATCCATACATATGCACAGTACAATTAAAAACAACATAATTATAGATATATGAATTCAAATTATACCTTAAGTTATAGATATATACATGAGTTTTACTTTTTCTTTCTTATTTATTATTTTATTTTATTTTATTTTTTGGATATACACATGAGTTTACTCTTTTTTATTGGGATTTTTTTTATGATTTATTTATATTAGACTCTTCGTATTTTGCACAACATTAGCTCACTTAGATAGGACATGTGGCGCAAAATTAGACAACAATTAGAATTCAATTTAAGATCTAATTGGATTTTTTCTCAATTTTACTTATTAATATATATATATATATGTGTGTGTGTGTGTATTATTATTATTTTTTTTGCATCTTGTGTGTATTATTAAAATGTTGCATATATAGAAAAAAAAATCATCTTACTTTTTTTTTTTTTTGTGTGTGTGTGGAGAAACAATCATTTACTTATTTAGTAAGCATAAGCGTTGAAATGACGATTTTTACATTATTATTTAATGTAATTCCAACGATTTTGATAGGGCACTGTTCATTCCTAGTCCCGTGTTTAATGCCTTCTCACAATCCATAACCTCAAATTGTTATTTTATTTTTGTTATTTCTTAACAAATTTAAATATCAACGCCTCAAAGGCTCAATTGCTCAAATGATTTGTTAGTATTTAAATATTATATTGTGATTACAAATTTAAATGAAATATTGATGGAATAGTTCACATAAAATGTATGACAGGGCAGCTTCACATCGAGTACAGGGTGGTCATAACACCATCTTGACTTGAAAGAAAAATAATTATTTATAAATTAAACAAAATTATGATCTCTTTATCATTAAAAAAATTTGTGCCTCACTCAAATTTTTTTAGGCCAACATAATTGAATTTTGGACAAAATTTTGCAACAAACTTAGTTGTAGACTAAAGTGTTTGTTTGACAAAAATTATTTTTTCCAATTTATTCCACTATTCAGCTTATTTTTGCTACTATTTATAGGTCCCACTGTATTTTTTAGTACTATTCCTTGGTCCTGTTGTATTATTTCAATTAATTTTTACCTTTGTCTATAGTACTTTCAGCAAAAAATTTTCAGTTTCAGCAAAATAAGTGGATCCCAAACAGATTCTAAGACTACAACTACACTCATTCTTTTTATTAGATGTGAATTTTTACAAATCCACCATTGGAATATATTTTTTCCCTACATCCTTCATACTTTCAAAATTTCAAGAAAATAACATTTAATAGTTATGTCATCCAATTGATATGAAATTTCGAATTTTTGTAGTCTAAAATTATGCATAAAAAATAAGTTTATGGATTAAATAAAAAATAACAGCCAATTAGTATGAAATTTGACATATGATTTATGAACATCAAAATATGCAATTTAATTATTATATTTTCAAAATATATAGTCATGTTAATTTGTTTAGTGAGAGTTGTATCCTTAAATTACAATTAAGTTTATAACCAAGTTTTATCCTTAAAATTTGGTCTCTCACTAACATTTTTTAGGCCCAACGTAACTGAACTCTGGACAAAATTTGGAAACAAATTTTGTTGTAGACTAAGGTTACAATTGCACTCAATATTTTTTTATTGGATGTGAATTTTGACAAATCAACCATTATATTACTTTTTTTTTTTTATATCTTATATCCTTCATGCCTGCAAAATTTCAAAAAAATAAAAATTCAATAGTTATATCATCAATAAAAAGTTTAAATTTCAAGTTTTTGTAGTTTAAGATTATACATAAAAAATAAGTTTATGTATCAAATAATAAATAACATCAAATTGGAATGAAATTTGACATGTGTTTTAAGAACATAAAGAACATGTGATTCAATTGTTATATTTTCAAAAATATATAATCATGTTAATTTGTTTAGTAAGAGTTAAGTTACAATTAAGTTTGTAATCAAGTTTTATCCTTAAACTTTGGTCTCCTTAGCAATATATTACATGCTTACAAACAAAAAGAAAAGACCCAAGAAAAAATTTTATTTAACTACAATTTTGAAAGAGATGTAATTTGTAGTATTGATAATGAGGCTATCATGCAATAATTTCAAAATAAAAAATTCATAGAAGAAAATTGTTAGACTTTATGTATTTACATTTGTTTGCTTTTTTTTTTTTTTTTTTTTTTTTGTGGTTGTTATTGTTGTTGTTGCCAATATTTGAAGTTATTTTTTTATTAGATTTTGTATAATTTAAGTTTCTTAATAACTGTCCAAAAAAATTTATGGAGTCGCCATTGAAACATTCTTTTAGTTGAAGATATCGAGATGTTAAACAACAAAGTAGGTAAGAGATGACATAATTGATTAGAGGAAAATAAGTTATAGGATTTGCTTAGATCCTATTATAATGGCATAATACCAATCATAATTTTTTTTAAACCAACAAAATAGAAATTTCAAATTAGTGTGGTTTTTGAAATAGATTATAATAAGATAGGTTTTATTTATTTATATGTTTTTTATTTTTACGTTTATATACAATTTTTTAAAACCTCAATTATTTTTACATTTTCAAAGTTCAAATATAGTTTATCACATTTTTAGCAAAAAGCTAAATAAGTTATTCATAAATGATATGTCAATTTGGCAGTACTGATTTTTTGAACTACCATTGTAGGAAGTATACCTTTACCTAACTTACTCAAATAAATAAATAACTCTTCTTAACTTAGGAGTTTATGAATTTTCATATGAGAACATTTAAAATTATTCATTCTGTAACAATTTATTGATGTTATTCTGGTTTTAATTCCTAACATTAACAAGAGTCCTTTTCAAAAAAAAAAAAAAAAAAAAACATTAACAAGAGTCCCACAAACTACATCAACTCTTGTAGAGTAAAATCATTGTTGGCATGAGCATTCTAGTTTTATACTTTTCGAAATGAAAAAAAAAAAAAAAAAAATCTTGAGATTCAAGTTGTTAATATCGTACCATATTGATATGAATATCCCTTGGAATGTATGGATAAATTATCGAACTTGAATCTGCTATATCGAGGGTTTTCGAGTGTTATAGCTGGTAATTAAAATTAAAGTACACGTAGACGTAGTGCATTTCATGCTTGGTTTTATTTGCTCCAATGCATTTCATACTTGGTCTACAATAAAATTTCTAAACAAAAAAGGATGTGCAATTTATAGCTACCTTCTGCTGCTATTGACATTGAATAGATGATTATTTGGGTCTTATTTTTTAATCTAATTCCTAATTGTCAAACTGATGAAAAGTGATGGTGACATCGATGTGTAAAGTGTATACACATAAAAAATGATTAGCGCATAATAGTACAAGCGTGTGCATAGGACTTTTGCAATATTTTCTTCAACATTTTGCAAATCAATTTCAGCTTGGCTAAGAAAAATGCATCGAAACAAAAGGAGAGGATTTTTTAATCAATATATGTAACAGCATGAGAGAATAATTGTGTTGTATAATGACTTATGTGAAAAACTATACTGTACATGATTGAGCTATTTATATATAGTGGGGCTGGGCCTAACAGGGTTATAATCTAAATAGTCTAACAAATAGAATTGGAATCATGGACATATAAATTCATGGATTCATGCTCCCGAAATTTGATTTTTCAAGTGTATTAATTTTTTATTTTCTGAATTTCTAGTACTATATTACCTAAAATAATTTCTATCAAAATAAAAATTCTGTTGATTGGTTGATTTGGGCCCAAATCAAATGGATTATGTTTTGTTAGAGGCTGGTCCAATCCACATGAAATTACCAATTAGGTCACATGTCCAGGAAGCTATGAGTAGGCCTGAAAATGTAGGTGGGCTCGACCAACTTCTTGACTAGGCCCATAAGCTCCACCACGTTCTGTACTATACTGAGTATAATCTAAAATGGCCCATTCCAAAAAACCAGGGAGCAAAAAAAGGATGAAACATAATTATTTGGCAAAACTGAGAGGCTGAGAGGCTCTCTTTTTGGTAGTGCCCTTCTTTTTTGCTTGTTTTCTTTCTTATATACTATTCTTTTTTGGTTGCTTCTTTTCTACATTTGTTTTGGTTCTCCTTTTCTCACGTAATAATTTTTAAATGGATTATCTGCCTTTTTACCCTCTTGAGTCAAATTTATTGCCCTCTAAACTTTAAGATTGAACAATTGACTTAGTGATTTATTGATAATAAGAAAATTGTCTCATGTTATTGCGCGATGTGGAAGCGTCAAGAAGTAGAATACATCTATATCTAGAAAACAAGAAATAAAACACGTTTGCTTTTGAAAATAACCTCGAATCCACTAGGGTTTCTTGAATCCACAAGGAAAAAGGATCTAGAATCCACCAGAAAATAGAAAGACAAAAATCAGAATTTTATTGATTGAATAATTGTTAAAAAACTTGTACAGATTTAGAGACCTACTTAAGGAATCCATAAAACCTAACAAATAAGAAAATATATTCTAAAATAACTTCTAATTAATACCCAACCATAACATGAACCAAATTTGACCTAAAAAATATTAAAAACACCTAAAAACAAGGAGATAAATGTTCTAAACCTAAAATAATGAAAATTACATAAAAATACCGAATATAAAAATTTAAAGAAATTAATTTGAAAATTTTGTCCTACATCTGTGATTTGCAATTTTTGTTAGATCCATATAGATAGAAATAAAACGGGAACACCAATCAATAATTTATTTATTACCAATTAATCACATTCAATTATAGCATCTATTAACACTAGAAATAAGAGGTGTACACGAGAGAGTCGAAATCTTTTGTCACACTCTTCCTAAGAGACACATGCACCAAAAAAAAAAAAAAAAAACACTTTTAACGCCTTTTTAAAAAAAAAAAAAAAATTATAACATGTATTACGGTGCCATAGGTTTATGATTCAAACTTTGAACCTCCACTCACTATTTAACTTTTTTTCTCTTTTTAATCTAGCTTTTATGATGGAATGGTTTGCTATGACCTTAGTTATGTCTATATACGTCAAGATACTCATAGCTATGGTAGTTACACCAACCTCTCTTGAAGTTTCAAGAAATGACAATCTCACTCTTGAGGTTATATAAATGTACAAATAGATCAATCCTCTCTCACATTGACACTTCCATCTTATGGCATATTTCGTTAGGAAAATAACAGATCAAGAGGGGATTGACTTAATTGTTACATTTATAAAACTAAAAGGAGTGAGTGTCATTTTGTGAAACTTCAAAGGAGGTTGGAATAATTTACTTTTATTTTTTATTCATATTTTTTTGTAGTCAGAAGAAACAATTGAGTGTATAAACTACAGATTGAAGGGTAACTTTCTCTCAAGTTTAATCCCAATTCATAGAAAACAATGATACAAAACAAAATTCCAATTGAACAAGAAGCTTGAGATCGAATTTTGCATATATGAAAGAGAGAATGAGAGAAAGGAATACAAATGTGTAGTCTATTCCTTGATAAATCTGCTAAATGCCTTATGTTGCTGTAGTGGGCTGCCTCTAAAAAAAATGTTTCTTTTATATTGTATCCTTACTCATGGTCCCAATTTATGCAATTTAATGTTGTTCGTTCATGAAAGTAATAGGAAAGCTGGTTTTCACTTTTGAGTTGCACAATGAATTGTTTATCAAAAAAGAGTTGCACAATGCATCATTTCATTGGGGTCCTCGTAGTCATCTTGCAACTAATCATAGTAGAGCCCAGTGGTGCTGTAACTGCTGTTGCATATATGGGCCTAAGTGCTTTATCTTTGCCGACGACAGATCTTGGTCTAGGTGAGAGAGAGAGAGAGATTTTTTTAAATGTGTGATTCGTTATTGTATTAAAGACATTTTAAATGATCTTTGTCTACTGTGATGAAATTATTCAATGTTCTCTCTTCTCGTATGAGGATGAGTCTTGTAGTTGTATCTGGCAATTTTTACATATGACTTAATTTTATGTGAGAGAGGTGCAATCATTGAGTGTGCATAATAGATTGATAAAAGAAGTAAAATTTAAAGAAAAATTGTAATGATGGGGTAATTTGTATACTCCAATTCAATTAAAATTGATATTGTTCGATTTTGTAATTTAGGAGAAGATAGTACTTCACCTGTAATTTAGGAGGGCAAAATGCAATTTACTCTTTTATATTTTTTGTTAGCTTGTACTTGGCCCATTTGTATTATTAACATCAAGCATCACTGTTACTTAAAAGTAAAGCTAATACCAATGATGTGAATGAAGATCGTCCAGTGATTAGATGCCATCACTGCATTTGAAATTAATATTTATTTGTTGATGGTTAAGTGCCAAACCTAAACTTTAATTTGTCAGAACCATGTATTCCACTTTGCTCTGTTTTTGAGGTATATCTCCCCTTTTAACAAGTCCCTTAAAATAAATGCAAGCACCCTTTTTAGGTTTTAACCAGTTCATGAACAAATCAATTATTGGTTGGGTTATAGTACTGTTGTCTGGTATTTCATGTAACAATAAGTTTAGGAATGCAATTTTTTTTTCACAACGGTTACAAGTAGTAAGTTGTGATTAGTGTTAATAAAAGTGATATAGCAAGCTAATGTGAAAGTAATTTTGCTTTAAATCTTTAATCACAATTTTCTATATCAACCGTCATGAAAAATATTGTGAAAAAGTGCCATCTCCATATATAACACTAGTGTTCGTGGAAAATTCTATACATTAGGGTCTACTAAGTCAACCGAGCGTACATTTTTGGAGTGAGATTGAAACATTATGATTGTAAGCACAAAGATGATTGTGATATTTTATATTCTTTTGCAAAAGTATCCAAGGGTACAATAAGAAACTACACAAGCAGAGAATATTTGGATGACTTTTGTCACAAAATAATATGATCTTGGATGTTTGTACCAATGTCAAAGCTGATTATGTCAAATATAATTACCTAGTTAGAAAATCGTAAACTTGGTAACTTGTAATGGCAAACATTGGTAATAATAGCCAAGACTTTTATAGCATATCATCTCTCTTTTTAGAGTAGGCCCCAAAAAACTAATAACCCTAATTATGTCCAAACTCCAAAAAGGAGAAGAGGTTTGATTTTGATGCGGTCTTCAATCATTTGTTGGTGCCCAATTAGGCTCCTAAGTGAGTTTATTTTCAATTGTTTGGTTGTTATTATAACTTATGAACGGATAAGAATTGAAAGTGAAAGATTACGGGAAACCACTCTTTAGTAATCACTTTAATGGGTAACCCCATAATGGTAGCACAATACCATTGCCAATTAA
The DNA here is from genome assembly GCA_032878915.1 of Castanopsis chinensis. NCBI lineage: Eukaryota > Viridiplantae > Streptophyta > Magnoliopsida > Fagales > Fagaceae > Castanopsis > Castanopsis chinensis. The sequence goes on from JAVQMG010000122.1 coordinate 20,887,791, forward strand.
TCGATTTTAGTGTGGAACAAAAATGCACATTCATGAATCAGCGAAAAAGCTCATTGCTCAGCTCCTGACGCTCCCAACATGAAGATACTGCATAAGACAACTCAGATTTTCGTCATAGACCATGGGCAGCCAGTTAAGGTTGGGCTTAAAAGTTCCAGGCCTTTTGTCATGGTTTATCATGGCAGTAATTAAATTCTCTCATGGGTAAGAGACACTGGTGGTTTTGGATTTAACCTTGTTTGTTGCAAGTTTAGTGAAAATGCAATTATATCTTAAAACATTTGGACACAAACAAATAAGTTAGTAATCAACAGAAAAAACTAATCAAATGTCTTAAAAAAAAATACATGCCTATTTATTTACTTTTTAAAAATTTAATTTTTATCTATGACAAAAATTGTGAGAGATAACTCATATGGGACATAAAGGAATAATAGTGGGCCTAACTTTAAACTTGTGAAGCCCCTAAGCCCAATAAGTTTTTTTTTAGAGAATTTCAAGGTATTCGTTCTTGATAATAGATTTTTATCATCATATCAAGACACCAATCAATTTTTAGTGTAGGTAGAGATTGTATCCCAGATCTTTTATATAATCATTAGAGACTTTAATAATTGAAATAACTGGAATCCACAAACCCAATAAGCTTTGAATTACAAGGAAAACAAAAATTCATTTTGGTGGCTTAGGCTATGTTTATTTTGCTGAATATAAGGAAAAATAAGCCCTTCTAAAATCTTAATTTCCCACTTCTTTTATTATGTTTCAAAAAATTGGAAGACAAAAAAAAGATAAAAGATAAAAGATAAAAGGCCTTACTAGTTAATATTTTCAAATAATCTTACTAACTTTGTGCTACATGAATAAAGGGCAAGATGATTTTTATTATTATTTATTTAATTTGATAGTTGGGAGAAGAGGAATTTAAATCTTGGACTTTTATGTTACAAATACAAAAAAAAAAAAAAAAAAAAAAATCATTTGAATTACAAAGCTTTCAACCAACTTGACATGACCCTTCAACCCTAATACGATTTGTTTATAAAAAGGGTTGACACAACCTGACACGTTTAATAAACAAGTCATGTTAGATAAGCATGAATGTGACATGTACCATTTAATTACTTGCTTAATATTAGGCAAGTTGTGTTGGATCAACACAAATACAATTCATTTTATTCGCTTCAAACACAACTCATTTCAACATCTTTGACCTAATTAATATTGTTTTAAATTTAATGAACAACAAATTTCACATGAAGTCATAACTCATAAGAAACTTGGCAAAAGAAACTTCTGATTTGTAGGTTATAGTTCTTTTCCCTTTTAAATAGAAAAGAATTTCGACTAAATTTTAGTCTAATGATAAGTAGCAATCATTATAAACAAGGGCGGAGCTACCCTTGGATTGCCCCCCCCCCCCTAATTTTTAAAAAAAAATATTATTATATATGTGTATTAATTTTAGAAATTTTGTTCTATAAAATTACATTTTATTTCTCTTAAACAATATCATTAATTCTTTTAAAAGTAATGCTATATTTACAAATTTTTTTATAACATTTTTACAAACCTTTTTCGTAGCAAATTTTTATTAGTTCGCATATGGGCATACCGCTTATATCATTTTTTTACTTACCAGTAACCACTTATTACATAAGTAATTTATAAAAAAAACTTGCAACTCTAGTATTTTTCTCATTTTAATGACCACAATAAAAATTATAGATCTAAAATCTAAAACAAAATATACAAGTAAAAAAAAAAAAATTACTAGTAAAACTAAAAACAAAATTAAGCTCAATTAACTAATTTTATCCAAAATAAATAATCCTATCCTTTAAAAAATTTATAAACAAAGATAATTTTGTTCTTACCTACAAAGAAAAAAAAAATCTTAGCAGCTAAGTAGCAGAATTAAAGGTTGAAATCACTGTATACAACTAATAGTAAAACTGCCCCTCTTAACTCAAAGTTCTGGCTCCGTCTCTGATTATAAAGTATAATGTCATTAAACTTTAGCACTATTGGCAAAAGAAACTTATGATGGATTGCAATTCCTATATTATCTAAATAAAAAAAGAAATTCATCAATACATACACCTGACAATAAAGAGTAACCATTATAAAACATATGCGATAGGTTTAAATCCTATCACATCTTAAAGGAACTCATTTGACAAAAGCATATGTCATAGTGTATTATTGTGCAAGTTGATAACATCACTGGGCACGTACGTGTATCATAAGAAATTCAACATTTCTAATAAATAGATACACAAATCTAAAAACCATGATGGTGAGCTATGTTACAAATGAGGTAATTCATTACATTTTGAAATTGCAACCATAAAAAGGTACTCCCTATTCAGTATTCTTATTCTATATCATGCATGTACTAGATTCTAGCAAGCAGTGACTTCAAATTTGCATTGGAGTTTCATACAAATAAGGTGTTTTGATTGTTCTGATGAACAAAACCTTTCCCAACATATATATCAGAGACATTTGAAGAAGCAGCAGCAAGAGGACAAAAGTCGTTGGGGCACACTCAGCGAGTGCACAGTCCTAAGGCTCACGCGGCACCAATTACTGAGCAAGTATGAATAGGGTTAGTGCACGCATGTCAGCCACACCAGCTAGTATCCTCAACCAAGCCACACCACCTTCTCATCGAACAGTCATTTTCGAACACATAAACGACCATGATTCGCTGATGTGATGCTTCTGCCAAAGGGAATGTACAGAGAGAACAACTCAGTATTGAGTATATATAGCACTGAGTACTACTTACTGAAAGCTTAGGTTCTAGTACTGTGTGTGAGGTTTGAATTACCAATAATGCATGTGTATATGTGTATAAAGAACTCGATATGACTGTACGTTTAGTTAGTCCCATGCTTCTTTCACCTGAAGATAATTAGCGCGTGGATAGAGGGAGAGAGATACAGTGCAATTTCAATGTGGAAAAAGCTATATGTTGCTTTTCTCATGTAGATTATGGACCTACACTTCGAATAGTTGCATTCACATTTTCTGGATATCAGGTCCACCTTTCTCATTCTAAGGTTATGATCATGTTGTCATTAGAGTATGAAACTAAAGTTCTATCAGTTTTGTTACAAAAAGTTTACAAATTGGTAACAATAATTGTGATTCCTTAAAGTAGCTTTAAGCATTTAAGCAAATAAGCTAGCCAAATACAATGTGCAATGTTCCTAATATCACCAATAAAATTATATATTCAGGACAATTAGAAGCTCTTAAAGCTTGTTGAGTGAGCATTTTACGGAAATAAAGATCAACCCAAAAATTTCTTTAGCACACTTTTCTATATCATCAAGTGGTCAGATAATTTCACGGTCAGTTATTTGAGTATCAAGGATCTACAAGAAATAATTAGTTTCCCACTTCAGTATCATATCGTTTGAAATTGGAATAAAGTAACCTTTTATAATTACAATAAAGCATCTTTGGTTTAAGTAAGATTGATAAGTTGGAGATCAAATTCAGTCATTTAATTTCAATAATTGTGGAGTGGTGGATTGTTCATCATGTGGGAGGAGAAGTACAAATGTACAATCCCCAGAGAGAGAGAGAGAGAGAGAGAGAGAGAGAGAGAGAGAGAGAGAGAGAGAGAGAGAAGGTATGTCATGTCATGACAGCTTATTCCTGAGGAGGGACGGCATGGGATGTCTCTGCAAAGGCAGGATCTTAGACAGGCGGTTGCTGAGTCATGAGAGAATTTTGGCTTGGAGGGATCTAGACAAGAATCACTGAGAGAGAGTGAGCGTGGTGTAATCATTCCATGGAATTTGAGATGATTGATACCCTGAAACCCGGTCTTTCACATCCATGTTACATGTTTATTTTCATTACTTAAATTATTCAATAAATTCCCCTCAATTTTTATTCTATTTATTTATTATTACTTTAATTTTTGGATGTTATGAAGTAGCTAGAATGTGACTAACTTCCTCAGTATTTCTTATATTATCTTTCTGGAAAGACAAATGTGGCATAATTACCCTGTTTTCAATTACATCCAATATAACTAGGTCACTAATTTTAATTTGTCATATCGTAACCACCAAGGATTCAATTCTCAAACACTTTATCTCTCACACACCCTTTTATCTACTCACGTGAATCTTAATTTCTCTTTTTTGGTTAGTTTTGAAAGGCATTTCCCCTAAGCTCATACTTTGAAAGTTTTTTTTTTAATGTAGTCTTAAAGTTGTTTTGTTTGTATTAGTCTTGACTGGAATCTCTACAATGTAAGGGATATGAGAGAAACAGAGAACTTATTTTTGAGTTTTATTTTAAAAAATAAAGATAATGGAATGAGTTTAAGGAAAAAAATAATATTTAAAATTAGAAAATGTTTTGACTCCAAATATGTTTGGAGTCTTGGGTTCAAACCACCAATAGGAAAATGGCATGTGTCATGTTGTATGTAATGCATATGACTCACTTGGTTGATTGAGTTAAGTGAATCAAGTGTAATTCACATGACAATAATTAATGTCATCTTCCTATTAGTAGTTTTAGCCCAAGGCTCCAAACATGTTTGTAGCCAAACTTTGGAAAAAGTTTAGCTTTAAAGTTTAGCTACAAAATTGGTTGTAGCCTAAAACTATAACTTTACTCGATAAAATAAACATTACTACGTATTTTAAAAATCTAACCGTTAAGTTGCATGTTCTTTATGCTCTTAATACACATGTAAAATTTTATGTCAATCAGATATTATTTACTATATGATCTATACGCTTATATTTTATGCATAATTTTAAACTACAAAAACTTGCGATTCAAATAATTTATGATGACATAGCTATTGGTCTTTAATTTTCTAGAAATTTTGTAAACATTGAGGATATAAGAAGAAGATGTAATCCAATGGTGGATTTGTCAAAATTTACCTCTAGTAAAAAGATATTGAGTAAGGTTAGGTTGCAACTAATTTTGTAACTAAATTTTTTTCCCAAATTTTATATTGTAAAAGTTAGGCCATTTATGATTTTTTTTTAAAAGAAAAGAATAAAGTGATGGGAGAGAAATAGTTTTTTTTTTTTGGCCCTTATTCTTGAAATATATACTTTATAAAGGGAAGAGTATAACCCAAAAAAGCAAAAAGCAAAAAGCAACTTTTGTCTAATTAACTTTGAGTTTGGATTAGTTTTTTCTTTTCGTATTTTTTTTTAAACTTATTTGTTTATATAAAGTTTTATTTCCAAGTTTTTTATTATTTAAGACAAATATATTTTTATATATCAATTTTCAGAAAATATACTTCTCACAAACAGTTAATCTAAAAGCATACTTATTTTTTCACAACAATAAAATTGTAAGCAAAAAACTAAAAAGGTTGTGAAAAAACCTTATGTGAAAAAGTGTAGTCTAAATGCTCAACATAACCTTTGGATCAAAGATGACCCAATTATAGAAAATCTTGTAACCAAAGAAGCTATGCATAAATTAATCATATAAAAATTATTTTATTTCTATCATTAACAAAATGCGACATCAATCATAATATTCCTAATATATATATATATATATATATATACAAAAACTTTGTTTTGGACAGCATTATAGCAGCTGGTTCTACTTTCGGTTTAAAAAATAGAGCTAATTCCCTACTTTGGCACAGAGAGGGAAATGAGTTCATTTTTATTAACTGCTAGCTCCTCCAAAAAGTAAAAAAGGTAGAAGAAAGTCATTACAGTTTTTTCATAAGCTTTTGTTGTCTTTTTTGCCAAAGCGGGAAATAACAGCATAATCATGTTAACGGGTGTTTTTAAGATAATTGTCAACAAACTATTTTAAAAAAGTTTTAACACAATTTTTATAAAAAATAAAAAAAAACTGTTAAAATATTAATTAGTTCTTTTAAAAAGAAAAAAATTTTCATAAAAAATTTATTAAAATAGTCTACTAACAAATACCTTTAAAGCAGTAAACTTTTGCCCGTAATAATAATCGAAAAGAAAAGGGAAGTTGAGAGATAAAAGAAGTAATGTGAATGAAATCTAAGTGGCATAATGGCCACCTATAAGCAGAGACAAAAAGAAATGATGCCTGTTTGCCACCCCCGGCCCCGTTGCCCCTATTTCCAACTTACTTACTTACTTAGCCCAAAAAGAAATACATTTTTATTTTTGTATTTAACTAAAACTGCACTGTAGATGATGCAAAACTATATTCCCTTTGTACGTACATTCCTGACATCATAGCCACGTTAGCTTCACGCAAGCATGAAGTAATATTTAAAAACCCTAATTCAAATAAATTTAGGATAATAACCTTGTTTTTTGCTATATTATTGGGACACAACAAACAATAAGCCAACTAGCAGAACCCTAATACATAGTGGTAAGGCTTTGCGAAAATCAATAATAATTTATTACATCAATAAGGTGTACCAAAATTGAGAAAAATTGTATTTAAGTAGCATTATTACATAAAAATAGAGAGATGTTATATTCACAACATTTTTACAACAAATCACAGGTGGTTAGTTGTTATTGGTTCAAATTTGAATCTAACACTAAGATTACTTTTTTGCCCCAACAATAATAACCAATAACAACCTGCCACTTAGGATTTGTTGTAAAAATATTGTGAAAATGTTGTGGATATATCATTTCTCATAAAAATATCCAAATTTTTTTATTATCATTATTGATTTGATTTGTTATAATTGGTGAATAATAAAAATCGTGTTAGTAATGGGTTCATGCATGTCAAATTGATGTTACTCAAATCACATATGCAATTGGGTATGACCATGTAAAAATCAATCTTTTGCTTTTTTTTCCCCCCTCTCCCACCCCATCCCCTCTTTCAAGCAGAAAAAACTCATGTTTGGCGAGAGTGAGACTGGTTAAAGGCCATGCATAGAAGAGGTATTCGAATATCTAATGGGATGACTTTGGCTTTGATGAAATAAAGATGAGAGGAAAATAGGAGGGGTAGGCATGAGAGAGAGAGAGAGAGAGAGAGAGAGAGAGAGAGAGAGAGAGAGAGAGAGAGAGAGAGAGAGAGAGAGAGAGAGAGATGTTTTGGAGGATTGTAGTAAAATATGTTAAAAAAAATATATTGTAAATGGGATATGTATAAAAAAAATTAAATTATATATACAATTTAGATCTATAGAGTGGAATGTAATAAAATATGTTTAAAAACTATATATTGTAAATAGGATATGGATAAAACTAATGTGTGGTTGAGGCGTAGGACACATAGTTTAAAAATCAGGACGGTCAAAGAATCAGAAAAAAGACTGATTCTGAGTCTAGTTCTCGATCAAACTGTCTAGTCCAATTTTTAAAAGATTGGTAGTATGATGAGTTGAGTTAATTAATCCGTAGGTGAGTATAACCTTCCTATTCCATATAATAAATAATCACCAAGAAGAATCTCTTGAAGGTAAACTTAGGATGTTAAGAGATTTAAACTTAGAACCTCGTACAAAGACCTGAGAAATTATTAGATATCAATCTGTTGGGTTAGCTCTTTTTGGACTCTTTGGGTGCATTCATATGATGATTATAAAAGAATTAGTTTAGACTTCAAAGTTCATGATTCAAAATCTCTCATAGTTTCAGTTTTAGTAATTCCCTTTCATCGTATGCTTTACTTTGTGCATACGCTAGCACTATATATATAGGGACGGAACCATGTACAAGTTGAGGGGGCTATGCCGCCCCCTCCCCCCACCCTCCCCAATTTTTAAAAAATATTAAATAGTTGGTATATATTTAAGGTTTTAGAAAATAAGTCCAAGAAAAATTATATTTGCCCCCCTCAACTTCAAATCCTAGTTCCGTCCTTGTGTGTGTATATATATATATATATATATATATATATATGAACAAAACTTAGGTACGATATCTTAGGTGTTGTTCCTTAGGTTTCCCTTTTAAGATTCAACCATATGACTACTTAATTTAAAAATACACTTTTATCCTATAAGAAAAAATTTACATGGCAGAATCTTAAAAGAAGAATCTAAGAAACAGTACGTAAATACTGTATCTAAGTCTTGCATATATATATATATATATATATATATTCAAATTCAAGCATAGAATAGAAGCCTGATGAAACGCATTTAAGTTTTTAAGCATTTTATAACGTGACATTTACATATTTCAGCTCCCGCATTTTTATTTAGAAATTTAGAGAAAGCAAGAAAAGATGGGCCACCTAATTTTGAAAGCTATGCTTTAGGTGGGATTTTTTATTATTGGGGATTTATCCTCAGTCCTCACAATCACCTCAAGCTGATTACATGCTTATTTTAGCTGAATTCATTGCATATTTTTAGTGTCACGTTTGTCTATTATTTATTCATTGCACCAATTATGAGCTATGCATTGCAATTCATTATATAATTATATAAAAATGCTACGTTCACAACATTTTCACAACAAATTATGTGGTTAATTGTTATTGGTTTAAATTTGAATCTAACATTAACGTTACTTTTTTGCCCCAACAATAACAACTTGTAATAACTTGCTACTCATAATTTATCAATTTTATTGTGAAAATGTTGTGGACATAGCATTTCTCATAAAGAGAGATGCTACATCCACTATAAAATCCTATAGAAATCCTTCAATAACTTCACTATAAAAATTTTAAATTTTGGTAGTAATTAATTAATAAATGATTAGTTTGTTTATTTTTACATCATTAACAACCTATTAAATAAATACTAAAATAGTGTTAAAATGTATTTGTTTAAAATGTTGATGAAGTGACTATGAATCTAGATAGTAATGACTCGGAAACAAGGTGTAGCACACAACACAAAGAAATATGGAATTATTGGCACCACTCTTTCTCTAATGAAAAAACGAAAAAATCGATCCAAGAAATGAGATTAATTGCTTTTGAGTATGTTCCATTGGATTTTCTATTATCAAAGCAAAATCACCAGTCCAATATTAATATAACGATTCCCTTTGCATCTTGGAATTGTTGGTCCAATTGATGAATAACATTGAGTCCTGTAACATTTATATATATATATATATATATATATATATCCTTCAATCTCAATTATTTACGATTACTCGGTCAAATTGCAATTTTTCTTCAAAGGATTTCCACTTGCGATGACATCCTTGTATTGGCCCGATTTCTAATATAATGGTTACATTACTGGAGGTAAAAAGAAAGTCTTAGTAAAGGGAATGACCCGTTCAATTTCTAGTTGTCAACTTGTCACTGTCACTGACAATCAAATTTCTAACATTTTCGTTTTGAGGAAAAAAAAAATTAGAACATAAGTACACTCACAAAACATACCAAGAAGGATATATTCAAAACTTAACAATACCAAATTTAATAATTTCAGGCTTGAGAATTAATTAACTAACTAGTTACGGTCTTCGGTCCAGTCTTAATAATCAGTGTTGGTCATCATGGTCCATTTTCTGACTTAGGTCGTTGTTACCACATCTACAAAATTGGAATGATCATTATATTTTCTAAATCCAGGAATCAGCCTCCCAAAAATCAATTCGAGGTAATGCAATCTATTCACTACCTTTCTTAGACCCTATAAAAGCAGAAGATTTGTGTATTCAATATGACCATATATAATTTTTTCTAACTAGATCCTTCCAAATTTATTTTCAAATGTTGAATGATATATTGTGATTAGTGTAAACTTGAAGTGGCATAATCATAAGACCGTGCCGATTTTTGTTGTAATTGTCACCTCACGAAGTTGTAAATAAAGTGATTAATTATTATTATTATTATTACTATTATTATTATTATTATTATTATCATTATCATTATTGTTATTTTTGCATTGCTCATTTATAATATATGAATGAGTAGGATTATTATAAAGAAATTAAAGTCACATATCTATTCATTCGGAGTCTTGGACCAAGTGCAACAAACAGGTACAACATATAATCCTATGGTTAAAATTAGCACCCCATATATACATATCCACAATGTTTTGGACCGCGAAGAATTTTTTACATAAAAAGAAAAATAAAAAGTTAGCGAAGATTAATAAGTAAGCCAATTAATTGAAAAGAAAAGAGATGATAAGAATTAATATAATAGTTTGATTTGGAATTTGAGAAATATTGGTGGGTAGATGTGGGGTTGGTTGAAGCGTATAAAGTTAATAAGGAAAAGGAGATGAGAAAGGTGAGAAGCTTTATTTTCTGCAAAAGGTCAAATAGGGGCTCTTTCATCAATCATAATGATATCCTCACCGCCGATGCAAAGAGAGCAGAGATTTGCACCCAAGATTCATCATCATTGCCATCTGATATTTCTTTTGGGTTGCCCAAAGGAAACCCTAGAAAATTAATGATACAAAAAGAAACCCTAGAAAGTGAAAGATATATATATATATATATGTAAGCATTATCATCATCTCTTTTTTAATTTTTCATCTTTTTGAAAGATTTTGTGGTGAATGATAATTTTAACTTATGAACTTTGTATTATGGACTTGTCTTCTATTATTGTGCACTCATCTGTTTTCACTTTTATCCTTGGATCCGTCTAGGTAACAAGTGGTGGCTCAGGTTTTTTGTGCACTTAAATATAAACGACTATTCTATATATATAAAAAAAACACTAAAATTACTACTAATTTTAGATTATAAATTTTCAAATTTCTTTTTGCTAATTAGTACAAATATACTTGTCAACCAAACCCTCTACTGCTCAACCATTTGTCGTGTATTGTTGACCTTCCTACAACAGTGAAATTCCACTACCCCATGAGAGACACGGACTTTCCATGCTTTTGAGGTCAAATAGTAACATGTGTAGCACTATATCACTTTAAAATCCAACACCAACTTTTTAGTTGAATTTTGAAGTCTTTGCAGTATTTTCTTTCTTTAATTTCAAGGTGGATTCTGAATTGTATTTCTTTTAAATTTGATCTTCAGCTACTCTTTCCTCTCTTTTGTTTATATGAGAATTCAAGAGGCTCTTGTATACAGAGAGCGAGAGAGAAGGAGAGAGAGAAAACAAGAAGGGAAAGTGGTGGTTGGTCATATTTATAGGTATTTGGGTACCTTCATATCTTAGTAATTCTATTTTTCTATCTATCCTAGAAGTTTGAGAGACCCTCGTGCTTTGAATCTAGCACTGCTTGATCTCCTATAAAAGGAACCAAGCGCCTTTATATTTGATCTTCCACACTTTTCTTCAAAGCGAGAAAGTGAGAGAGAGATATATATGTCAACCACGTCTCAAACCATGCTCAACCAAGGTCTCTTTGAGGATCAAGAAGTGCCTACACAAATGGGATATTATCCTTTTTCTTCCAACCTGACCTTACCAGCTGCTTTAGGATGCCACCAATCTCTCAAAGTCTTCACAAATACCCTACCTCCTTCACTTGCCTCTGATGCACCTTCCACTAATCTCAATGGAACCCTACTCTCATCTCCCACTACTAAGCACAGAGAAGACACCACTTGTGATTTTGGAGGACCCCAACTCCTTTCCTTGCACAGATCAAGCACAAACCTATGGTAAAAGTTACAAATCTTTCTTATATCGAATCATGTAATGCTATCTTACTATTCCTTTTTAATATTTTCATGCAACCCTTTTCCTCTAAAATGAATTGTGTACGGTTTTCAAATGATTTTAGGGCATGGAACGGAGACGTGGGAGAGTGCTTAAGCACCAAGAGAGGAGCAGGTGGAGATGACAATCATCTTGGGGTTTCTACCTTGAAGATGAAGAAGATAAAGGCAAGGAGGAAGGTAAGGGAGCCTCGGTTTTGCTTCAAGACCATGAGTGATGTAGATGTGTTAGATGATGGTTACAAGTGGAGGAAATATGGACAAAAAGTGGTAAAGAACACCCAGCATCCCAGGTTAGACAAATTTAAATCCACACTTTTCTTTTGTGCTTTAATAAGCTTTTTGAAGAAAAAGTTTATATCTCATTCGATTTTAGCTCTCATGAACCAGAGCAGGGTTTTCTAAATTTCATTGAAGTGAATAGGATCGTATATATATTTACATGCATGCTATGTTCCCCCTTGATCTCATCATTATAGTTCTCATAATTTTGTTCTCATAATTATTTTTAAGCTTTAAAGTTTACATACTTGGTGCAGGAGATTTCGATGTGTAAACAATTTTTGAGCAATATGATTAAAGGGTAAAATATTTTTAAAGGCAATGAACTGAAAGAACCAATTATTAGCTTGAAAAGAGATGTAATCACAACGGATCAAGAGATTAGTAACCTATAATCAGGCCATCATCAATATAATGGAAGAATAATTAACACTAAATGACCTCAGATTTTGGGGTTTAACACACTAATGACAATTTTTACTCTCATTTTTTTTCTTTTTGTGTTTGACTGTGTTCACTTGAGCAATAAATCAAATATAGAAAATCATGATTGAAAGTACGAAATGACAGTTAGGGGCTACAAAAGTGCACAATATAGCATGCATAAACATTCATAATTATAGATATATGTGTATATGTTTGCACACACACCAGTACGTATGTAAATTATTCTATAAATGTTGTACTCTCGGTTCTAGAAAGAATATTGACCAACCGTTTCACTCAAAAACAAAGGAAGTATACAGTTCTGTCTGACTAATTCCTCATTGCCTTCAAATTCAATGTTCTGGGCTCTTGGTACTTCTAGCCAGGCTAGGATATCCCCCAAATATCCATCACATTTTTTACCCCCTTGATTCACGGGTCATTCTTTTCTTATGGAAGATGATAGCTTTACCCACCCAGGAGCGTCAGATTTATATTATACTTTAATAATGTAAGTAAGGGTATTTATGAATAATAATCAATCAAAAATAATTTAGTCAATAAATTATTTAGTACTCTCCTAGTACAATAACGTGGTACTCAATAATCTTACATCAATCATGGATCTTACCATGAATTTAATTAATGAAACCTATTATTATATTCTGAAATGGACAAAAGGAGGCTCGTTACACACAACCACAAGGAAAAACAGTTCTAATAAAAAACACACTACAAACTTTACTCAAACTATGCCAACCTTTAATGGAACGTGTGGTAGATTATATCACAAACAACACTGTGAGACCCAATATCATATTAGAATAAGCAGTACTACGTCATTTTATTCTAGGTGAATCTAATAATTTTCCCTAAGAGCCTTGTTACAGCTTTGTTGAGTGACACTGTCCAGTTTTACGTGAGAGAGATAGTTTATATCTCTACATGTTGTAAGCAAAAAAAATAATAAAGTAAATCCCTAAAATAATGCCAAATATTGATGTCATATATATATATATATATTTTATATGATATAAATTCTACTTTAGCTTAATTTAAGTATATGTGTGTGAAGTTCTCTTCTGGAGACTTGAATCCCGACTCTTGTCCCCTCACACCTCACACCTCACATCTCACATCCCACTAGCACTTATATTTGTGGAGTAATTATCACGCCAAAGGTGCGTTGTGGTATATCATATATTCTTCTTACACAAGAAAATAGAGAAGATTTTCATAGATAACAAATTAGGGATAGTGTTTTTATTCTTTTTAAATTACAACTACATATAAATATTACAAAAAGTAATAGTAATATTTGTAATGAATAAGTAATTTTATATATATACACACACTTCCTCTATCCCATTTTGTTGATCTTATTTAGAAGATCCAACTTTTTACATCAGCATTATTTAAGCTAGAAAAATCATTTGACATCATGATATATGACTAAAATTTATACGGCTACCTTAGCCCAAGGAAACAAAAAATGACCCACTAAAAAGAAGCTTTTGGCTCCAAAAGACTGCTCATGCTTTTCACAAAGTCCTTCCAAGTCTTTGCCATGTGCTTGATAAAAAATTATTAGGTACTTTTGAAATGTAGAAACATGAGGCTCCTCTCTCTTCTCTTACAAGTGATGGATATTTCTCTACTATTATATGAGAGGAAGGATTGTTATGTTGTTATACTCTCATAATATTGAATAATTACTGGTGGCTGATGGGAGAGGTTAGAAACATTTTTATATATAAATTAAGGGTCTGTTTGTTAATATTGTTTGAACAACAGTTTTCGTTACTTAAACAACACAATACGTATTTCACAATACTTAAACAACGTTACTAGAACAATATTACCAAACGGGTCCTAAATTGTTTGATTATAGAAGCATATATATATATATATATATATATATATCTGGGTTGTGTTCTGCAAAGAATTTGGCTCATGAGCAATGGCGTGCCAATTCCTTTATTGACTTGTCACCACTGCTAGAAAAGAATCCTACTTTCTTACAAAGTCAAGGAAAATAATTTCTGGTAAATGATTTCACCTCTGAATAGCTATGTCCCGTGTAATAATACACCTCGTTTGTTTTCTAGTTCATATTTTCTAACAATAATTATTGGGTTCGAGAGAAAATAGTTTGTATGTCTCTCTTTCCCTCTCTTTTTTGTTGCAAAATTATTCAATGTCAAAAGCAGACTTTCTCCAGTCCTGGGTTTAGGGTTTTTAGTTTTTACTGTTAGATGGTAAAATTTTGACCTTTTGAATGTGGGTTAACGTTAGTGATTTTATGACTTTGATATGAATCATATGATCAAACTTTCCGCCGGCCTATGTTACCATAGTTGTCCTTACCTTTTAAAGTTGATGGCTTGCTGAGTTAAAGTTGATGGCACTTGCGAGTTGTGAAAAAGACCAAATTTTAAATTTAGCAGCCTTGGGTCTCGAGTCTAGGAGATTCTTTTAAATTATTATTATTAGCTTAATTATAATATATTTGATTTTACAAATTTTTAAAATCTTTTTTTTTAATAACTATAATTTTATCCTAGGTAAAACTTAGATGTAATTTCTTAATTGTTATACTTTAAGGGCTTCAATTAAATCCAACCAACTAGGTGATTATATTTATGAATGTAGTAAAAATAGTATTATCTATTATAAGTACAATTATATTCAATTATGAGCATATTTGTCAAGAATCTTAAAGCTCAATTTTTTAGTGTTTTCAATAAAGACATCGAGAATTCAAATCTCTCACTACCAACTATCAATGTATTAAAAAAATAAAATAAAAATTCAACCATGTATTTCACTTAAGAACCTAAATTATAGAATTAAGATATTGTACTTAAATTTAAATTTTATATTTATTAACTTCCACTAAAATAACAAATTAAGTTAAAAAAAAAAAAACTATTTCAAACCCACACACATCTGTCATACACAGTTGGACTAATCTCAATTGTTCAACAAATTTTGAACGTCCTTATGATAACATTGAACTACATTAAACTCAAGTTACTTCGATCTTTTTCACTGAAAAATAGTTGGTTGTTAACTCTTAGGGGTAATCAATTCAGTGGTTCATGCATTATATAAT
The DNA here is from genome assembly GCA_032878915.1 of Castanopsis chinensis. NCBI lineage: Eukaryota > Viridiplantae > Streptophyta > Magnoliopsida > Fagales > Fagaceae > Castanopsis > Castanopsis chinensis. Next base: position 20,903,208 of record JAVQMG010000122.1, read on the forward strand.
AGAGTTCATATATTCGGATCTCTATGTTGTACTCTCCTCTTGGACCACAAATAACTTAAAAATAAGATATGTCTTTTCAATGGTGTTGTATAGTCCAAGTCATAAATGTTGGATATAAATTTTGTTTGAAAAGATAAATAGGGTGGGGTTAATGCTTAATACTTTACCTTTGGGGCAATATGAATGAGAATGTAGACAATATTAGAATCTAGCACACAATCTTTGACGTGAAAATATATTAGGTAAAATAAAATTTCACAACATTTTAACAATAAACGAATATAAATTATGGTGAGTTTAGATATAATCTTTTATATTTGACTTATGATTGGTTGAAAGTTGAAACTTCAACTTATTCAAATATTATAAGATTTTGTTATAGCCATAAAATTCGTCCCGGTCAGAACTTTATGTCGCTAGCTTGCGACCCTGGAAACGAGAAAAAAGTATAGGTTCACGGTGGCCATGGTGAGCAATGTGTGAATAATAATTGCGAATAAGTTCCTGGGATTCTTAAATCAGTACACCCTAACAAAGTAGGAACCAGGGACCCAGCAATATACAGTACTAATATGTGTAGGTCCCGTAATTCAAGTGAGATTGTCTTGAAACTAGGAGTAATATGATGTGCAGTAGACCTTCTAAATTCTAAGTTCTAACCCACGGCACAAAATTTAAATTTATCAAACTTCTAAGTTCTAAACAAATATCTTAAGCAAATTCTCAGCCCCCAAAAAAAAAAAAATGTCTTAAGCAAATTAGAATTAATCCTAGAATGTGTTATATAATAGGAAACTAGCTTGGTTTATCAATCCCGTAACATGTAACCTTGTCTAAAACTGGTGCAATGATAAAATGGGATAGTTTGACTAACCGTTACTACTGATTAATTTCTATTTGTAGGGATGGATTTTAACTGACCCTAAAGTTTTAAGACTAAAAAAACTTAGTAGTAGTAATTGTTGTTGTATGGATGGATTTGCATTTCTAGTAGTAATGTCCATGTTAACAAATTTTTAGTAACGTTTTTTGTATTTTTTAAAAATATACGTGGATAAAAAAGTGTGTAAAAATATATGTAATATTATTTAAATATTAAAAACTGTTGTTTAAACAACATGACCCAATTTTTCCATTCTATATGTACTCAGTCTTTCTAGAAAAATGATCCATTCAACCATTCAACTCTTATTTTATCACTCAATTAATTTAAACACTATTAGATTTTTTTTTATTTAAATTTTATCGTTTGCATTCTACTTCTAACCAATCAAATCAAATAGGCACATCATGTCATTACACGATGTTGTTTATATAGTTTTAACTTGGGTGAACCACAACGAAAATTACTATTGTTAAATAATTTGATAGAGGGGGTAGGCCAATAGAACACACTAGGCGTAATGATCATGAAGAATGGTGAGCTTGTGAAATGGTCGTGCATGCTTGATCTTAATGTTCCTGCATTGATTTAAGGAAAAGAAAATCAAACTTGTGGCCCATACATAGTGACAACTGACAATAATACCATCCTGAGTTTCTTTGAAAAAAAAAAAAACCATTCTTAGTCACTCCAAAATCGTAAGGTCTGTTTGGTCTCTAAGTTCAAACTTACATTTTTACATTTTAAATAACATTATATACATTTTAACACTTTTTCACTAATATGTATTTTAAAAAATTACAAAAATCTCATCTTAAATTACAAAAATTTCATTTCAAATTACTCTACCAAATACCCCCTTAGTATCTTAAGATAGAAAAATGTATTTTATTCATCGGATATATATCTCACAATGTGTAAGTCCCATACATTGTGAAAATGAAAATGCATATATCTAATTCATGAGATAATTATTGCTTAACATAGAGCTCCATGAATGGAAAGATCACCATTGCAAGTTCATTTTGTCTAGGGTAATAAGTCTCACTATTATGCTTGTTATATAAGTATGTTGGGGTGAGGCTACACACAGTTTCATCTTCTTGGACCATAATATCTTCCACACATATAAACTAAGCACCATAACACGTATGCCACTGCATGCATGCTGTAGCTATTAGCTAACATATTACATATCTGCCTTCAATTTCCTTCAAAGTTAAAAAATGTCATGGCCTTCAAAACTTTATTGATACCATATTCTCACTCTCAAACACACATGCAACTCAGTGCTATAGCTCACATCAAAACAAGATCTGGAACCTTTAACACTTACCTATGATTTTGTCAATGCATGCAGGAGCTACTATCGTTGCACACAAGACAATTGTCGCGTAAAGAAACGTGTGGAGCGATTGGCAGAAGATCCAAGGATGGTGATTACAACCTACGAAGGGAGACACATACACTCTCCTTCACATGATATGGAGGACTCACAAACTCCATCCCAGCTAAACAATTTCTTCTGGTAGTAATATACTAATATGTTCAAACTGTGGTCTTTCTTATCCTCCACACTAGTGCTTTTGTATGAGCTTTACGGAATATTATTGGGTAGTCCTGGAGCAATGGTTCGGGTTCTCACAATGGAGGTGAGACCTACAAGTGGGGCCCATCCCCAATGTGAGAGTTCGGAGCATTGCTCCGAGGCTACCAAATAATTACTTAATTTTACTGTGCCTTTGTTAGTGGTGGGGACTTGGAAAATAAAACAGTAATGTGTGTAAAATGGCCATGTTTGTTGGGTCCCTACTATATTGCATTATAAATAAAAACTTTCTTCTCAATGATCATAGCATGAGTTATCAGGTTCTGTACATATGGATAATGGATAGATGTCTCTTCGGCTCTTATCCGATGGGTGAATGAGATTAGGATTCTTTGATTTTTAGGATAACCAATCATGGATTTTCTAGCACCTAGTTGTTGATTTTAAAATGAGTATGTTGAATTTTGCTTTGTCATCAACAACAACATCTAAACAAAGATAGACCATTATCATATCATCGAGATTATTGGTAACTTGACAAAATCCAATCCACTAGTTTCAAACTAGATGGATAGAATTTTAAAATTTTTCATAATGGAGGTTTTTTATAGATCTTAAGTGGACTTGGAAACTCAGAAAACGATACTCTTTATTTTACTTGGAATTATCCTAAGAATTACAGGAGATTGTGTGTGTAGCTAAGATGGAAAGTGAACTTTTTGGCCAAATCCAAACAGCTATTGATGTCTGAACCTTTACTTTTGAATTTGTTCTTGTTCTTGTTCTTTTACTCTTTCCAATTTTTAAGGAGAAAAATGGTTAATCTAAAGATTTGTCCATTTCCATTTCACTTTTTTGTTGAATCCTCTCCAGGAAAGTAGTATTTGGTGTATTAACACAAAAGGATGATAAGAGGGGCCAGAAAAAAGTTGAGTTGAAAACAATCATATATATATATATATATATGTATATATATATATATAAGGCTGCCCTAATGTTCATTTCCTTTCAGAGATCGAGGTCATTTGCACGAGTCTTTGTCCCAAACATTTCACACAATAATGTGAGACAGGAGCCGTATATCCTCTCCATATCCTTGGTGTGTGTGTGTATATATATATATATATATATATATAAGATTTTCTTTCCATAATCAGGACCTATACATATAAGACGGACCATGTATTTAGTCCTACAAATTGATTAGTCCGGTTCTAAGCATCACAGGGAATACTGTGAAAAAAGTTGAAGCGACAAGGTGCCTGGTGAGATGGGAATGTAGGGATTACATTGGGTCCTCCTCTCACCCCTCAAGTTTTTTTTTTTTTTTTTGAATCCCACCCTTAAAGGTTTAATGTGTTATAAAGGCTTTTCAAAGGGGTAAAAATAAATTGCCCTCTAAGTATGCAATGCATGCAACACCGTCCACATAGTTTTGGAGTTAGCTCATATTAATTTGTTACTGGGTCATTGGCCAAGTGGCTGAATTTATGTGCTAAAGGAGCAAAATGAAGTGACCGAAGCAGAGTACAATTAGTGAAACGGAACGGAGTGAAATATTAGCTGCTCACTCCAGTACTGGACGTAAGCTTACAATTGAATCACGTAAATTATGTGTTGATTTTGGTCTTCTGTTTTTCTTTAATCTTGCTAAACTGAGTCTTCTATACCTTCACAATAGTTAGTGTAAGTTTAGAGTAGGCATTTTTTTCCCGTTAGTTTAGTAGTGTATGTGCTTATTTATAATTTTTTGAAACTTCGCTTTCGTTCTCAGAGCCTCATTCTCACACACACACACACACACACACACACACACACACACACACACATATATATATATATATATTAATAGCTAAAGTTCAGAGAAAATCCAATTAGATTTTAATTAGATTCTCAATTTTGCGTCACATCTCCATTTAATTTTTAATTTTGTATCAGGTGAATTATAAAGTGTAAAAATTGAAGAATCCTAATCCAAATTGATTCTAAATTTGATATCAATTGGAGTCCAATTTTTCACCACATGTCCATCTAAATTTATAATTTTTGTGGTAAGTGAATTATTGAGTGCAAAAACCAAAAAGTCTAAAATTAATTAAATTCTAATTCATATATACGTATATGTATATAATATGAGAAACTATTACATATTTTACAAATGTATGGTTTAAATAAAGTGTAAGCTAATACCATATACAATTTGAACCATATAATTATAATTATACCCGTAAATATGCACAGAACTACACATTAATGCTTATAACATGAGAGAGAGAGAGAGAGAGAGAGAGAAATTTGTACTACTATCATCTAAGTTTAGGTGTGAATGTCAATTGACAGAGTAGTGAATTCATAAAAGACTCAGTCTTATTTGAACAAAATTTCTTTTCAAACTAATTTGAAGAAAAACCCTACAAACTCATCATATATCTTTATATTAAGTGTGAATTTTGAAAATCTAACTGTTAGATTGCATGTTTTTATTAGTTATTACATCCTTAATACTTACAAAATTTTAAGAAGATTAAAAATCAATTATTATGTTACCAAATAAATACTATAATTTTAAGTTTTTGTAATTTAAAGTTGTATATAAAAAATAAGTTAATTTATCAAATAGTAAATAACATCCAATTTAAACGAAATTTGATATATATGTTAAAAACATAAGAAATATGAAATTCAACTGTTAGATTTTCAAAATTCACCAAAAAAAAAAAAAAAAAAAAAGTTTGGAAAGAAACTTATGTTCGTCTCAACCAGCCATTAACTAAAACTGCTGTTAGAAATCAACACTTGTTAATCACGCCCATATATAACACTCCATTTACTTTGGCTGTTTGTCATTATTTTTCTGTGCAGTATAGAGAGAGTGACTCTCTTTTTTATAATCTCTACACGATGCTGCTTGTTTTACATATATCATTTTGAGCCTTTAATGGGCCACATAAATGATTGTTTTTGTTATATAGGGCTGACTTGAAGCCTTCCTTCTAGATAAGATAAAATGGTTCTATAGTGGCCTAGTAGTAACGACAGCCCAAATGCCTTAGATATACTTGGGCTTCTCTATCTCTCGACCCCCACATCTTGGTGGTTCTAATGGGCCTATAATTGAAAGAAGATAAAAAAGTGAAGAAAACTCACCAGTCACTATAGTCATCTTCCATTTATATGGGTTTTGGTCTTTCAAAGGGACATGAACATGTTAATTCACACTTAGTGATTTTTTTTAAAAAAAATTCCCTCTCTTTTTTTTTGGGTGAAATTTATTAATTCTTTCTATTCCGGTTCATTTCACTGTAATTGACTTCTTCTCCTTTTTTTTTTTTCAATAACAATTTTCATTTATAAGCTCCCAAACATGATATTAATTAGTTATTAACTCGGTTTTTTTTTATTAGTATAGAATTTGACCATGTTTTCACATGAAGTTGTGTGAGCCAATAGTCTATATTTTAGGAGGTTATTACGATCAATCCCTGTTATAAGAAATAGAATAAGCAAAAATAACATTATATGAATGTTTTGGTTAAAATAATTAAATAACTAATCAACATATGATTTCAAAACTAATACATATAAAGATCTTAGAGTTTCACATAGAATGATTTCTATGATCTCATTAGTGCATAAGTAATAACAAATTGCAAAGTCCTATAATAAATTTGGCCATATACAATTAAGAACTGATCGAATTAACAACTGATCAACATCTCAATTTAAAATTAAGAAAATGGTTGCCGTTCTGATGCTTGAAACAAAATTGATTGCAAAGATTAATTGTACCATATAGACCAATTAAATTGATCAACTTAACAACTTGACAACTGTTTTCTAATGAAACATTTCAAATGGCTTATTAAATGAAGTCAATCCCTTCAGTAAACCCTAATTGTTGAAACTTTCTTGTAGCCAACTCCAAATACGCATGAAAATTCTTTCAAGAGCTATATATAGATATAGAAAGACTTTAATGATCAGTAAAAGTTAATTCCATTTCATGGTTTTCCCTTTTAATTTCTGTATCTAGACCCTGTCCAACCCAATATGCTTGGATCGATGATGATGCATATCAACAAACTAAGTTCATGTATTTGACACCTCCTCCCCAAAATATATAATCAGAATCTTACTTCCAATGTTGGATCAAACTGGATTATATATTTAAAGGGGGAGAGACAGAGAGAATATAAATGCCAGTGTGTGGAAGTGAATGAATTGAACGCAAGTCTTTTTTTTTTTTTTTTTATGAGGAAATTGAACGCAAGTCAGTGTTATTAAATTTGAAACACGTAATGAGAGGCCATTAATTAGTATCAATAGGTATTGGTTAAAGACCTAGTTGCTAGCATTGCATGAATATGTCATATTGCTTAATGTTTATATTTAGTAGTTGTATATGTATGCATGCATCGAAGATTTATACAAGCATATTCGTCACGTACTTGCATTAAATTGAAAGAAGCAAATTCGAAATATAAATCCATGACATGGTATCAGCAGCTAGGGGAATCTACTTATTATATATATATATATAAAATATATATGCCATCTTTCAGTTCGCACACGTTTGGCCTGTTCTGTTTTTCTTGAAAACAAACGTTGATCTTTTTTGATATATGTGCTAGTAAGATTCTAGGGGGCAAGATGGATTTTCTTCACCAGAAGATATAATAATAAATAAATAGAAAGACAGGCTCAAGCTAGCTAATTGTATTGCACGCTATACTTGCAAATATTCGAAGTTAACTGTACCAGAAAAGTTTTTCCAAAGAAAAATTTGTATTAGAAACGAGCTGCTAATTGTGGGTTTGATTTCAACTTTATAATTGTATTGCAGGCTATACGTGCATGCTTTTCTCTTTTTCTTTGCTAAGCCCTTTTATGCGTGCCTCATTGTCTTTTAAAATCACCACTTAGCTTCATAGTATGTGGAATTTAAAGCTTCATAAAGTATCATTGACATCAACCGGCGTGATGATTTTTATTGCATGAATTTGAGGAGCTTAATCAATTTATCTCCTATAATTAGTTCCAGATAAATGGCAACACAATGAAACGAAATATAAAAGAATAGGAGATATTTAATACCAAAACTTTCAGGCCCAAAAGAGACTTAAAAGGAAAAAAAAAATCCTTCAAACCTTTTTTTGGTTTGGGAGGAGGATATAAATTATTATTTTAAATTTTTAATGAATGAAAATTAGGGACAGTCTCTTAGGTTTATCAGTAAATTCCCACCACATAAACACATCCGCATTAAACTCAAAAAAAAAAAAAAAAAAAAGCCAAGTTATACTACATTGGCCAATAAATGTCATATCTCAAAAAAAAAAAAAAAATATATATATATATATATTTGAGAACTTAAAATTTAGTGCATAAGTAATTAATACATAAGTTTTTCCATTTTAAATACCTCACCTAACAACAAATTCATATTCCTGTAATGCCCACGGTCATTAACTTTTATACTAACATGCCATTGTTTTTATACGTCCCAATTTTTGAGACAAACTTATTAGTATATAAAACTTACTTAAAAAAAAAAAGAAAAAAGATCGTAGTTTAAGGAAAACAAACACAAGCACGTGAGTTGTTCAAACTAGTTTTTCTAAGCTAAACATACCAATCTCTCCTCTCGCACTACAATGTAGATTATTAAAATCACATGCTTCCTAATTCCTATAAAGCCCAAGAAGTAATGAATAAAAAAAACACATAAAAAGACGGGTCCATATCTCGTAAAATAAAGCAAAGTAAAGTTTGAGCCCAAAAACTAGGGAGTATTGTAGAGGACAGAGCTGGTTGGAGGAGTTTTGAGTTTAATTCCTTGAATCCACAACCCACAACCCACAACCCAAGGGCAACCGGAATCCACCACGTGGTCCCTCGTGAACACCATGTTCAAACCCTGATTTCAAGGTCTTACCCCCACTTTTTAGTCCTATACCTTACACTAGATTATTGTTTTGGGGACTATCTACAATGTTACTCACTAACATGAACTGTTTACTATGTGCTAGCTTCACCTTCAATCTTGCCAACTAGCATCCCCATTCGCTAATGTTAAACTCCATCACACAAGAACGGTGCTACATAGAGAAGAGCAATAATAGTTACATACTGTGTGTATGAAATATTGTTAAAAATTGTGTTTTGAACACTCGAATTCAATAATAATTGTGAAATTATTTCAACCCTTGTGTGTATAGTTGTGTGTACACTCGATTTAAAACATTATTTCAACCCTTGTGTGTACAATTGTGTGGAATACCATGTGTGCATTAATAATTTTCCTATGTAGAGATACAAAATTATTCACAATTTGTTAAGTGGTAAGTTTTGATTAGTGTAGCATTAGCTTTATAAAGACAATTGTTTATACAAATTTTTATTGTATATCGATCACCATATATCTCCTCAATAAATTTTTTTTTTGGGGCTCATAAATTTAGTAATTGAAGCCATTAGTTATATTTATATGCCTAGAATTTGAAAGTTAAAGATTATTGACGAAAGGCTTGGAATTCAACCAATGAATATTGTTGTTTAATAATCATGAATTCATGAAGAATCAAAAGTATATAATTTTTTTATTTGTAACTCAATCACTCTTGTCAAAAAAAAAAAAAAAAAAAAATCTTATATTCTTTCTAGAATTTTTGAAATTAAAGTTTTTGGACACGAATGAACATCATCAAAACATGAGAGAGTTTCAAATTTTCAATACAATTCTGTCCTACATTTGGATAAAAACATCTCTATCAAGGTTGGGTGCAAGAATACATATACCACACGATTGGAATCAAATCTTATGACAGGAATTCAATAGCGGAATTTTTTCAATAAAAGCTTCTATTTTTTGCCTTTCGGTGATTTAGTAATATATAAAATCTTCATATTAAATTTTCAAATCAAATTTTAGGACAAATATGAATATGTGAGATTTTTTTTTTTTTTTGAAGTGGGAATATATATGGGAGAATTTTAATAACTTGTGGATTTAAATACTTGTATCATTTGAGTATTTTGGTTGTAATCTATATATCATTGGACAAAAGGATTCATCTTATTATCATCATTTTGTTTTGATTAAAATATACTTTATACTCTTTAAATTCGGTGCTGCTGCTAAATTGATCCATTTACTTTCAAAACTAGTAGTTTTCTTCCTCAATTGTTACAAGATGAAATTTGACATCTAAACCTTTACCAATTAATCCAAAGGTTCAAAATTTCTGCTCACACAAAAACTTATTGCCTATAGTTACAGTATATTACACCCCTCATTTGGAACATATGTATTAAAAAAATTACAGCGCGTGACAACTGGGGAGTCGTAAAAAGTGGAGTTTGACTGTATGACTAAGTTTGGAATATGTGTGAGAATAAGACTTAAAAAAATTAACCTTTAATTTTAATTTTATTATTTAATAAAAAATAAAGACAAGCTATGGTTTAAAAATTAGAGATTATCTTTTTACCCATTAAAAAAAAAAAAATCAAAGATTAGATTAAAAAACTTGTGGCCCGTGAATTGAGGATATTTGGTAATAAATATAGTAAAAAGGAAAATTATTATAGAAGAGTTAAATCGTGGCCGTCGATTTTTTGTTGCATTGTAGTTTCGTAGTCTCTATACAGAGGCAAATGTGGGGCCCAGTGTGCACGTGGGGCAGAAAGAGCCAGCAACTACGACGACGACGATGCTTAGGACTAGATCACATTAGACAGAGAGAGAAAGAAATAGAGAGCTGCCCGTAAAAAGTGTAATAAGGTATTTTGTTGGATCTATGTGTAGTGTCCCACTTGACACCATACATTGTTCGTACATTGTCTGCTGCCCAAGGCTTATCCGGTCAGATTCCCACGTGTGGGAGTCGTATTGTTGTCGATACATTACCACGTTTGATTTCGACTTGGGGAGGTTCATTGTTTCTGAGTTGTATTGCATATATATAGGGCAAGGTTTACCTCTAATCAGTTTAGAAGAACCTTATTCAATTTAAATATGCGGTGATTTGCAAGATATTTATGCGTATTATCTAAATAAGTTATAATCAACACTTATTATGTCATCGTCTTCACGTGCAAGAGTCGTATTGTTGTCAATGCATTAATACATTTGACTCTAATTTGGGGAGATTCATTGTTTCTCACTTGTATTATATTTATATTAGATATAGTTAATGGTAGTTCTAAGAATTTTTTTTCAGGGTGTTTCTCAAGAAGTATAAATTGCACAATCTAATAAAAAAATTTATATATTTACAACAACAATAACAACAATAAAAAGCGTGCAAATACATAAAATTTTACAGCATATATAGCTTGTAGAGTTCAATTGTGGTTGTTGTTAGTGTTGTTGAACAGGAATGGACGACGATGATTGAGGGAAATAAGTGAGTTTCTTATTTCCTTTTAGCCTTTAAGTTTGATTTAGTTTTAATTTAAATTGTTTAATGACTTGTGAATCTGTGAGACTCTGGGGCAGTGAGGATTTTTTTTTTTTTTTAAATATTTGTTGAATTAAAAAAGTAATTGTGTTGGTGTTGGAGTGGTGATAGTCTTAGTCTGAGATGAGATTAATCTTATATTGGGCTTTTCCATTGGCATTTGGTTTGGGCATTGTTAGTGGTTTATTATAATTTTTTTTTAGATATTTGTTCATTTTTTTTTTTTGGATTTTTTTCCATGGTTTTATAAACCAATATGGTAAAAGAATTGAAAAAAGGACTACTTACTGGTTTTTTGGTCGAACCGGTGACATCATAAATAATATAAATAATAAAATTTTAAATTATATAAATAAAAATATAATAAGTTTATTACTAATAATATGATAGAAAAATGTACAAACATAATATTTAGTGACACTTTTTGTGTAAATTTAATCAAATTTCTTTAGAATGGATAATCACATGTTTAATTATAATCATAAAAATAAAAAGTTTAATATATACATATATATAACGAATTAATTGATTTTATATAAAAATTTAGTAACTTTTTAAGTTTATTCACTTAATTAAGTAAAACTACTATTTTTTTTCTAATCAAAATTATTAGAAAAATAAAAAAGAAAAGTAGTTGTACAATGAAAAAACTAAATTTACGTGACTTCGACCAATTAGTCATATAATAAATATTATAATGTTTTTGAGGAAAATTAGTCGTACAATGACAGTGTGTCAGGTAAAGCAAAAACTAAAAGTAAAGTCATAGTATAGACTTAAAAGGATAAAAAAGCATGTGATTCTTTTTGCTTGAAAGACCCTAATATATTTTTAATTTGCTCAAATTATGGACCAAAATTTAATTTTATTGGCATAAAAAAATTAAGGGTGTGCCCAACATTTTTATTAAAGGTAGATTAATATAAAATTTAAAATTATTATGTATAATTTTTTTTTTTTAGGTCAAGGTGGTCCTGGGACCACCCTAGCCATAAGGTGACATTGCCCTTTGGATAAAATTTACCTAATCAGTTTGGAAGAATCTTATTCAATCTAACTATGTAGCATTTACAAGATATTCACGTGTATTATTTAAATAAGTCATAATCGAGGCTTATTATGTCATTGTTCCCACGTGTAAGAGTCGCATTATTATCGATGTATTAATACATCTGACTTTGACTTGGGGAGATTCATTGTTTCTAACTTGAATTATATTTGTATTGGATAAAGTTTACCTAATTAGTCTGGAAGAATCTCATCCAATTTACTATGTGGCCATTTATAAGATTTCCACTTGAATTATTTAAATTTTAAACAAGTTATATGATTTATTTAAAAGGTGATGAAGTACGATATTAGTGAATTGTATACTTCAAAGTTACTGTATGATTTGAAGCCCTAAAAAGGAAGAACATGCTATCAGAATGCATGGGTAAGGTGCCGGCAAAAAACCTTCTAACGGTTAAGTTATAATTTTCCTCAAGATCACCAGAAACTCTCAAAGTGTTAGAAGTTAATAAATTTTCATATACCTTTGATTTGGTGAAGTCTAGTCTTTATGTAGGGGATCTTGAGAGAATCTCCTTTTTTATTGCCACTACTCTTATGGGAGTTATGTGGACTTAGGAGGGTGAGTGGGAGCAAATTTTGGAGAATTCATTACCACGTTTCTTAGTAGATTTGAGTGTAAATCCCAAAATCGGTGGATGTGGCTATCATTTACCAATTGTTAAACCTTGTAGGTGATGACTTTGTTTAGACAATCTTCATAGACGATGACTTACTTTTAATCCCCATTAAAAGATCATATAACTAAAAGCACAATAACTAAAAGCACATGTAAATAGTCTTTTACGTAACAAGTTGGAGTAAGATAATTTTTTTCCTTTTGTATTTGTATGTATGTGCGCCCTCTTGGTGCTTTGTTTTTGTCACCGGGAGCGCAAAATTGCATTATGCTGTAAATTCTAGAATACCATTTTTTACTTTGTATAATATGATTTATGCCATACTCTAGTATGGTGGAGCTCGAAATATGACAGGATGTTATATACTACCTCTTAAAATATCTCCTCATGATATTTGTTACATAATTATATTCATTAAGAAAGCTGTATCATATTGATAGACAACTATTTATTTTATTATTTTTTAAATTATGCCCTCTAACTTGAAAATATTTTGAATTCAATTTTAAAGTTTCATAAATTTTCTTTTTCTTTTTCCTTTTTAATTCTTTAAATTTAATTTGTTTACAATTTGGTCCTTCAATCTAGCTTTTGTCTAATCTCACTATTAATTCAAAAAACAAATTTCACTTTCCAAAACAATGTCATTTTGGTAGACTTTTAACAAATAAACAAAGCCAAATGGGCCGAATGACTACTTTAAAATTAATGGAAGTTAAGGAAGTAAAATGATATATATATATATATATATAACTAAATTTAAATTACATTCTTTAATTTATCAGGTTAAGCTATGATAGACATCAAACCTAATGGTAAATTGTGCCACACCACATGATAACTCTTTTTTTCTTTTCCTTTTGGAATAGCATTACACATAACAATAATTATATCATATACGCTAAAAACCTATGTTACACTGCACAATAATTTTATGGTGCTTTTCATACCCAGAAAATATTGAAAGTACTATAAATGAATTAGGCATTACAAAGTGTCAAATAATTCTATAAAGTTTAGTTATTATGAGAGTAATTTTTTATTAATTATACAATTTTTAAAAATGAAAAAAATAATATTAAGGCTAAAATATCTTTTTTGTCCCTTAGTTCCAATTCTTTTTAAAAAAAAATCTATTTTCATCATTAAACTTTTTAAATCTATACAAATTAGAAATTAAGTTTATAGTTAGTAGCGCTCGTATCATTTTCAATGTCTCAAACTATCAATTTACATGATTAATAAATATATTGAGTGAATTGTATCAATATATATTTGATACCATTTATATTGGCTGTTATATTTGGACAGAAATTGTTGTTTTTCATTGCAACGGGTGAGGATAATTTCATTTATACAACCAATTTTTGCCTCATTTAACGCTCAATTTAGTTGGCAAAGAGTATGTTAATACAATTCTTTCTATCTTTTTTAGAACCATGGTGTCCATAACTCTTTGAGCACTTACCTATTTTCTTAGGTATATATATGAAGTCTTTCTGCTTCACACATACTAATTGTGCGTTTAAAAACAACTTATCTAACAAATTATACTTGTACTTTGATAAAATGCTAAAGTATACTTGTTTCTTGAAAAAAGTGAAAAAAAGAGAGGAAAAAGTGAGGTTTTAAAAATTTATACACTAAAGTTAAAAGCTAAAAGCTGATGCCAAACACACTCTTAACTCTTAAGTATCATAAGAAGGAATTACTTGAGATAGCCCAAAGTTGCTAACTATAGGTTTCAAACCTAAGATCTCATGAATCCCAAAAAGTCTTATTAATCACTAGACCAACCTCATAGGGTTATTGATATAATTATTTTAGTAGATGTCAATCATGCAAATTTTATGTTTTTGTAAATGTAGTGAAAGCTTAGGGTGGAAAAATATAATTTTCCTCTTTTTAGTTTGAGTACTAATTTAGTTGTTCTTATATCATTGACTTGGCGTTTATCAACTATAAACTCAACCACAACGTCAAATTTTCTTTTGTTTAGAACCCCAATTAGAAATTAAGTTACATGCCAAGTATACATGAAGGTTAACTTGAGAACAATTCTTCACACCGGAACCAAAATTATTGAACCGTTGCAAATTTCACAATCGCGTCAGGAGGATCAAGGCTCCTTTCAAATGTTCGTGAGATTTATTTTCACTTTTTTTTTTTTTTTGGGGTAATGCTAACATTTAAAGAAAAATACAAGACTTGTGTTAATTGGATGCATCTTACCTGGACCAATATTAATTATTAAGTTTTTCATTATATTTATTAGAAACAGAGAAAAGAAAGGAATTGAAAAACTGAATCAACTCTTTGATTGAAGAAAATGAAGTAAGTACAAAATAATTATCTCCCCTGCCTTTTATGCACAAAACAGAACCCAAGGCAGGATAACAAATTTTCACTAAAAATAACTAACTATCTAACTAATTTGTCAATACATCCAATCACAATGTGACAGCTGTTGCTTTAGTTCATTTCTTATTTCTTTGACACGTGGGAGCACGTGTCTATTTCTTCCTTCTTGATTTTCTGGGACGTGTGCTCCACTTCAGCATTTCCTTGTTTCTTCTTTGCCCTGTTCTCTTTCTTCTTTGCTTTCTTTACTGCTCTACTTGATGCATCATGTTGATCTTCTTTAATTTTAATAATATTGCAAGAGTATTGTGTTAATTTTAATGGTATATATCGTCTGTTCTGTGATCTCTCCCTCAGAAGATTGCAAGGGAAAAAACAAAAAACAAAAAATCTTTGTAGATTGTCCCGGGTAAAAGGTAGATAAAAAAAAAATTGCATCATGAAGTGTAGTTAACATTTAACACATAGGACATGCTGGGGTACCCCAAATTAAATAACCATATAGTGTCCTCCAAGAAAATACCATCTTCTGCAAAACCTTGACTGAGAAGGCCCACATGTTTAATTACTTGAACAAGCATATATGGTGATTGATATTTGATAATATATATAGGCCATTCAAGGTGGAAACATAAGCCTTGTAGATATCACACGGTGCCTTCAAATGTATGCAATTAATGCATACATGCATATGGTCAAAGTGGAGGAGTCCTCAATTATATGTATAGTACACGCTCCACTCGTGCTTTGTCTTCCACTATGATGGTTATCCATTTGTTGCTTGCATGTTGAAACCATGTCTTAGTTGAAAAATTCATATCCTTTTTTCTTTCCTTCTAGTTTTTATGGCGTGCTTAGTTGAAGAATTCATATCCATCAGCAAGGTATATAATTGATACATGTCTTATTAGGCAGGATTAGGTTTTTGTCATTCATTCATGAGTTGAAAACATGATGACAACGAAAACTCTCTTTGCCTAACTTAATAACACTATCTTCAACTTAATATATATATATATATATATATATATATATTATGAATTTATGATAGTCTTTTTGTATGTAGAATGGATTAATGTGAACACTTGGTGAGTTAAGAGTAGGAAGCATCTCATTGTGAATGAGCGGATGTTACATTTTTTTTTTTTTTGGGTGGGAGGGGCAGCTGGACACCATTCCACAAGTCAGAAATTACTTCTAGACAAGCAAACAACGATTTTCACATTCATGATTCTATCATTTGGATAACCCTTTCTCACTTAATCTCTTTTCATAAAATACCAATTGTGTTAACATGATTAGCATTCGATTTGAGTACAATACCATGACATAGATCTTGCAACTTACCTAATTAAGAAAAGATTGCAATCAAAGCTAAGGACCTGATACTGATAGACGGCTTAAATAACAACAAAACTAGGTAAATTCAAGTCCATACCTAAGGTGTGACGATGATTACTAACGAAATACCATGTAAGTCGACAAGGATTGATGGCAAACTCGATATCATACCTACCTAATAGGCCAAGTACCAATATTGATCAGATCAATCTATAGTTTGATGGTAAAAAGTGTTTAATGATAATCTTGAGAACACAAAAGATACACCAAAATGAATTGCTAGGCCAAAAATTAGAAAGACTGCCACTCACCATCATGTATAATCATTTAGATTTGTCTGTTAGTATAGACCAGGATCTGGCAAGGTGACAGGCCAAAAGACATATTAGCATCAATATATTACCTGGGCAAAAGCATAAATTGCTCGCAAGATTCTAGAGCGCGTAACCAGTTCCAAGCATTTGAATGACAATATCTGCCAGAAATTGTAAAATTCTTTAAATGATTTTATGTTGAAGTTTTTTATATCATATTGAACAATTTTGAAATGGTTGAAATTAGATTTATCATATTATTAACAATTTAAATAAAAAAAGATATTAACTAATATGGTTTTTTTAAACAGCTACTTCATAATAAATATTGTTAAGAATTCTATAATAAGGTTAACTTAAAAATTACAAAGGATCCTAATCCAAATTTTGCCTTTTAACACTCCAAAATGCTATAAGAGCTTAGAATATCAGCCTTATTCAATTGGATTTGAATCAACCAACTGAGATTTATTACATACTTGTACATTAAAAGAGTAAAATTATAAAAAGTTATACATATATAAAAACAAATTAAAAAAAAAAAAGCTAAAAGTTAAACAAAAAAACTTGTAACATAGACTATAATGAACATTGGGCGATTTAAGAGTAGGAAGTACATCTCACTATAAATAGGGTGAATTTTACAAATTAGAATACTTAAGAGTTCTTAAATTAATTATATGGTGAAAATTTAAAAATCTTTTTTATTAACTTTGAAGTAAATGAATTAAATTTTATCATATTATCAATAATTTAAATAAATTCACAAAGAATACTAAAAATTAAAATGGTTATTAAGAACTCTATAATACGGTTAACTTGAAGATTCTAAACAACATTAGGCCCTGTTTGGTAGAGCATCTTAAACACATATTTTCAGTTTTTAAATAACATTACATATATTTTCATATTCTTTTTCACTCATACGTATTTCAAAAAGTTACAAATAATATTACTCAAACTCTTCTACCAAACGGGCTAAATGATCCAAAATCAAATTCCACCTTCAACTCTCCAAAGTGTTATTTTGATGGGATTTAGAATTTTCCAATGGTGGACCCCATGATTTCCGTATGTTAGTATTCACATCCAACGGTTAAAAGATGTGAGACCTACCTCAATGACATGGGACCTCATTCACTTTAGAACACAATTGAAGGCTATCATTCAACGGCTCTGACCAATCACACGACAAATGACAACTAAGAGTCGTACACGTGTTAAATTATTATGATATCATAAAGGGAATCACAAACACAAAGTATGGAGAAAATTTTGCAGAATTTACAAACTAGTGGGCCTCCTCCGTAGTCAAGTACTATCAAATGTCGCCACGTCGTCTTCCATCAATCATGTCATGCGTTATCCTTCTTATTTTTATTTGATTTTTCAAAATATTCAATCACACCAATCTTTTTTCACTTTTTTTTTCTTCTCCATGTTAATTTATTTATATAATTGATGCATAAGTTATTTTAAGATTATGATTAATTTCATATACATTTTCACATTATTTATTATGAAAAATTGTGAATGATTGTTTATTATTTTTACATAGATCTACTAGTTTTTTTCACCACTCATTGTATTCTTTTTTGGTGTCTGTGCAATCTCATCCACATTGAATAGTTGTAAAAATAGGTTTGAAATTGGTTGTGGTCCTATAATTTTTCTAATAAAATAGTTTAATAGAAGAAGTTATGTTATTCCAACCACAATTTAGTACTTTAAAAATTTTGAAAAATTTTAAATCCTTGAATAGTTACTCAAAGGTTCATGATCCTTCTCTCTTATCCAAGAAAGAGACTAGACTTAACTAATTTTAAGTATGTATATTAATAAGTGTAGAGATAAAAACTGATGGGACTGACGAGATAAAACACCAACGAGGAAGGCAATAGCAGACGAGGAAACCAATATGGACGAGGAAACGGGTAGGCAAGTGCACACGAAGGCAGCATGATCATTCAATATCACCCATAATGCCCTAGACTGGCAAAACCAGTTGTACAATTCGTTGGAGACGAATTAAAACCCTATCATTTAGCAGGAAGCGTTACTAAAAGAGGCATTAAAGCCACAATAACTGCCATAACGGCTAGGGATAGGAGAAGCATATATAAAGCCCCCACAAGCACGAGTCAGGAGTAAGAAAAAACATAATAGCATACTTATTCTTTACCATTTTCCTAAAAGTCTTCTTAAAAAATTGACTTGAGTGTCGGAGGTGTTTTGGTAGGCACCACACCGGTGACCACACTGGGAAGTCTTTCCCACCATCTTTTATACATGCAAGAAGGGAGGAAAGGAGGTTTGGTTCCGTCTGAACTCATTTATTCTTGACTGACGAATTCCTACTTCATCAGTTTGACGCCGTCTGTGGGAACATATGACATTTTTCATATTCATATTTAGAGAAGTGGTTTTCAATCAACTTCAACATTCAGATGGAATCCAATCAAGATCCTGCAGCCTTGGCTCAGCAAATCCAAGCTCTTGCGGCCACCGTCAAGGAGCTTACCAAACAAAATCAGGAAATGAGGATACGACTTCAATAGGTTCAACAGGAAGAAAGTCGATCCAGGGGCAACTCGGAGGATGAGGGGGACAGCCATAGAAGAACTAACACTCAAAGAACATTCACTCCAGACGAGCAAAATTCAGATCTTCTTCGAGAGATGAGGAAAGAGATGGACGAGCTAAGGAATGCCATCAAGGAGAAAACAGATCGGAGCATGGATAGAATGATAAGGGCCATTGATTCGCCTTTCACTACAACAGTCCTTGAACATCCAGTGCCGTCTAACTTTTTTTTACCTCAACTCGAGCAGTTCGATGGATTAAAGGACCCTCAGGATCACCTCAACACATTCAAAACGACCCCGGGTCTTCAGCAGCCCCCCGACAATATACTATGCCGTTCCTTCCCTACTACTCTCAAAGGAGCAGCTAGAAAATGGTTCGCCAAGTTACCAACATCGTCCATTAATAACTTCGAACAGCTGAGCAGTGCCTTCCTGCGTCATTTTATTGGGGGGCAACGTCCAAAGAGGCCGGCAGAATACTTACTCACCATTAGACAAGGAGAGAAGGAAACATTGAGGTCGTACGTGAAACGCTTCACTCGGGAGACTCTGGAGGTAGACGAGGCAGACGACAAAGTGCAGCTGACAATTTTTAAGGTGGGATTGAGATCTAGAGAGCTTGTAGCTTCACTTGCGAAGAATTCTCCAAGGACAATGGTAGAGATGCTCTTAAAAGCACAGAAGTACATGAACGCCGAAGATGCATTAGCAGCCATAAGGGACGCAGAGAGGCCTGGAAGTGTAGGAAGGAAGGACAACGAACGAAGAAGGCAAAAGAGGGAACGTTAAGATCGTCGGGCCAGTGACAGGAATAGAAGAAGAGATGATAAAAGCCCTCGAACGGTAAGGTTTACCCCTCTAGTTATGCCTATTGACAAAATTTTAGCGCAGATTAAAGATGAGCACTATCTCAAGTGGCCAAGACCATTGCATTCATCACCCAACGTTCGTGACAAAAAATAAATACTGCCGATTTCATAAGATTATGGCCATTACACGGAAGATTGTCGGGACCTCAAGGAGCAAATAAAAGAATTGATATGGAAAGGAAAGTTGCAGAAATATGTGAAGAAGGGAGAATACAGTAAGTCCAGGGACAGCAGTAAAAACCAACAAGAATCCTCGTCCAGAAAAGACAATCGTCAACCAGTACAGGGTGTGATCGGGGAGATATCGACGATTTCAAGGGGGCTCGTCATTGGAGGGTCATTTAGATCCCTCAAGAAGGCATACCAGAGACAGGTGAACGGTGTCCATATGATGCCTCCAGTAAAGCAAAGACGGACATATTAAGATATATCTTTCAATGAAGCTAATGCCAGAGGAGTAAAACAGCCACATAATGAACCTTTGGTCATAATGTTAACAATAGAGGGATTCAACACCAAGAGGATCCTTGTGGACAATGGCAGTTCTGCAGACATTATCTACCTTCCCGCTTTTCAGTAGCTGAAGCTAGATCCAAAGAGATTGCTATCATTTGACTCCCCACTCGTTAGTTTCAGTGGAGACTGGGTATATCCCAAAGGCATGGTGACGTTAACAGTATTAGTGGGGAATTACCCGAGGCAATTGACTCGTCAGCTAGACTTCTTGGTGGTGGACTGTCCTTCAACCTATAATGCCATTATCAGAAGGCCCACACTCAATAAATGGAAGGCGGCCACTTCCACTTATTGCCTGAAAGTAAAATTCCCAACGGATAGTGGGGTCGGCGAAGTGAGAGGAGATCAAGTCTTAGCCCGGGAATGCCACCAAGCCGCTTTAGCTGCGAGGAAAAACCATACATGGACGATAGAAGAGAAGGAAAAAGATAAGGAAGAAGCCCTGGAAACACTAGCGTTAGTTAAAAGGGAGACAACTAAGACGACGAGGATAGGTACGAAGCTAAGTCCAAAGATGAGAGCCAAGTTCGTCCAATTACTTAAAGAGAACTTAGATGTCTTCGGGTGGAGTCACGAGGACATGCAAAGCATACCTCCAGAAGTTATTCAGCATGAGTTAAGAGTGAACCCCGAGAGAAAGCCCGTCCAGCAGAGACGCAGAGTCTTTGCCCCAGAACAGGACCGGGCAGTTACAGACGAAGTTACTAAGCTATTTGCAGTAGGCTTCATTCCAGAAGTATACTATCCTGATTGGCTCATGAATGTCGTCTTGGTAAAGAAGGCAAATGGGAAGTAGAGAATGTGCGTGGACTTCACGAACTTGAACAAGGCATACCCGAAGGATAGTTTCCCTCTACCAAGGATAGACCAACTTGTGGACTCTATAGCTAGACATAAATTACTGACGTTCATGGACGCTTTCTCGGGATACAATCAAATAAAGATGACCGAAGAAGATCAAGAGAAAACTGCCTTCATCACGAGCCAAGGACTCTATTGCTATAAGGTAATGCCTTTCGGCTTGAAGAATGCAGGAGCCACTTATCAAAGGTTAGTGAACAAGATGTTCAGGAAACAGATTGGGAGGAATATAGAGGTATACGTGGATGACATGCTCGTCAAGAGTAAGGAAGAGCTTTCCCACCTGGACGACTTGAAGGAGACATTTGCCACCCTCAAACAGTACCAGATGAAGCTAAACCCAAGCAAGTGTGTCTTTGGTGTAGCTTCAGGAAAATTCTTGGGATTCATGGTGTCCTAGAGAGGAATAGAAGAAAATTCGGAAAAGGTGCAAGCCATAATCAATATGGAATCACCCCGAACTGTCAAGGAAGTCCAGAAGCTAACAGGAAGAGTCACGGCGCTAAACAGGTTCGTCTCTAGAGCAACGGATAAATACCAGCCCTTTTTCAAAACCTTGAAGCAGGCATTCGAATGGACCGACAAATGTGAGGTGGCATTCCAGGAACTAAAGCGTTACCTGAGTAATCCACCCCTCTTAAGCCCAACCAAAGAAAGGGAAAACCTACATCTGTATTTGGCGGTATCAGTCACAGCTGTGAGTGCAACCCTGATTCGAGAGAAAGGTAAGAGACAGCTCCTAGTTTACTATGTTAGCCAAGCCTTCCAAGGGGCTGAGTCCAAGTACCCGAAGATCGAGAAAATTGTGTTCGCATTAATAGTAGCCTCACGCAAACTAAGACAATACTTTCAGGCAAATCCTATCCTGGTAATGACGGACCAACCTATCAAAAAGTCTATGAGCAAACCTGAAGCAGCTGGAAGGATGGTCCAGTGGGCAATTGAACTCAGCGAATTTGACATCGAATATCATCCCAGGACCGCTATTAAGGCACAGGTTCTAGCAGACTTTGTCGTCGAATTTACTTTTGCAAAAAATGATGACCATGCTAGTAAGGCCGAACTGTGGACGATACAGACCGACGGTTCGTCAGCCCAAAGAAAGGGCGGAGTAGGGGTAGTCATAACCACCCCTGACGGAGAAGTGCTCAAGTATGGAGTTCAGCTGCAGTTTCCAGCCACCAACAACGAGGCTAAGTACGAGGGAATATTGACGACGCTGAGGCTTGGAAAGATGCTTAGAGCCAAGAACCTGCTTGTGCAGAGCGATTCAAAACTAGTGACTGGGCAGATAAGGAAAGAGTACGAGGCAAAAGAGGAAAGAATGCAAAAATACCTCAGACTGACAAGGCGTCTAGCTCAGGAGTTCGATAAAGTAAAATTTGAGCAGATCCCTAGAAGCCAGAACATGATAGCAGACGAGGTCTCAAAGCTAGCATCGTCAGAACAAGGGTCGCCGAGCAGTGGATTGGCACTAGAGATCCAGAAACACCCTAGCATTGAAGAAGTCCCAACGTTCCCGATCCAAAATGCAAACAGCTAGATTACTCTGATCATGTCTTTTTTGCAGGATGGGCACCTCCCTCAAGTCATTGAGGAAGCCAAGAAGGTCAAGAAAAGAGCAGCCAGATTTACGATCCTAAATGACACCCTATAAAAGAGAGGCTTTTCTATGCCTTACTTGAAATGTGTCGATGAAGAAGAAGCCAAATACATTCTGAAGGAAGTCCATGAAGGAATTTGTGGAGACCATGCTGGACCCAGATCCCTGGTAAGCAAGATTATTCGAACAGGTTATTTCTGGCTAACTATGCAGGTGGACGCAATTGAACTCGTCAAGAAATGTGACAAGTGTCAAAGGTTTGGGAACGTCCAGTGACTTCCCGCAAAGCAACTAATGACGGTATCATCCCCGTGGTCATTCGCACAATGGGGAATCGACATTATCGGCCCACTACCCCTAGGTAAAGGTCAGGTAAAATTTCTACTAGTTGCAATTGATTACTTCACGAAGTGGGTTGAAGCAGAGGCAATAGTAACAATCACTAAAGCACGAATCCGGAGTTTCGTCTGGAAAAACATAGTATGCAGGTTCGGGATCCCAATGACGATTATATCAAACAATGGGCGGTAGTTCAATAGTCAAGGTTTCAAAGACTTCTGTTCAGGCCTAGGCATAAAAAACTAGTTCTCATCCCTAGGACATCCGCAGGCCAATGGTCAGGCGGAAGTGACGAACCGGACATTGCTGAAGATTATTAAAGCCAAGCTGGACGACGTGAAGGGTGCCTGGCTAGACGAATTGCCCAATATTTTGTGGGCCTACAGAACCACGACGAGAACCCCAACCAAGAAAACCCCTTTTAAGCTCACTTATGGCACTGAGGTAGTAATCCCAATTGAGGTAGGAGTCACCAGCACCAGGCGAGAAGTGTTCCATGAGGCAATCAATGACGACCAACTCCGAATCAACCTGGATTGCTTGGATGAAGTAAGAGACAAAGCTTCCAAAAAGATGATGAAGTACTAGCAGAAGATGGAAGAGTACTACAACAGGAGGGTAAAGCTCAGACGACTTGAAATAGGCGATCTCATCTTACGCAAGGTCACCACGACTACAAGAGACTTTGCCTAAGGAAAACTTGGCTCCACGTGGTAAGGACCTTACCAAGTCGTTCACTATTCCAGGCAAGGAAGTTACCACTTGGAAACCATTGACAGACAGAGATTCCCATGGCCATGGAACATTGAGCACTTGAAGAAATACCACTAATAGATGTAACCAAAAAATGTATTCATACTTAAATTAATAAAGGAATTGTTCAACAAATATCTCTGTGTCCCCAGGTTTGATCAGTTGAAAGCTAAGTAATAAGATTTCGCTCTGAAGGATGTAAGTTACTAAGGAAGCCTTGAGAATCAATCTAAAAAATGGCTAAGTAATAAGATTCCGCTTCGACAGATGTAAGTTACTGACGAAGTAAAGAGAACCAATCTCAAAAAATGGTTATGTAACAAGATTCCGCCCAAGACGGATGTAAGTTACCAACAAAGTACCTAGAAGGAGTTACGGATTCCTAAGTAACAAACGCAATTTACTGACGCATCGAAAAGGCAATAAGTATGCAAATCACAGAAACAAGTAAGTACATAACCATGACTTTAATTAAAGCCCAAAAACAACGGGCAAATTCCACTGTTTTTACAACTAAAGGCCTATAAACGCTGGGCCAAAATGATGTTCTTAAAATAGAAATTGTTACGAAATTGGAACTACAAAACCCAAAAAAAAAAAAAAAAAAAGGTAAAAGGAAAAAAGTTTTTCAAGGCTCAACAGCAGGGGCAGCACCATCGTGAGCGTCATCAGCAAGGGCATTCTCGGGGGCGTTAGGCTGGGCAGCAGAGGATTGATCAGCCTCGTCAGTAGCCATCTCCTGGTCGACCTCTTCTAGATCCAGACTCTCCAGGTCAACTCTAGAAGGATGCTTAGCAAGGTACCTTCTTAGGAGCTCGAAGCCCTTGAAGTACCAGCTGAACAAGATTGTGTTGTACTCCTCCGTGGTCTGGAAGGCTTCAACAGACTTAGCAACAATGGTCTTCAGTTTCTCCTTAGCTCCCAGAAGCTGCTCATCCTTCTCAAGGGTCAACTGACGCTTGGCTCTAAGATCGTCATTCAAAGTCTTCACTTTCTCTTTCAGGTCAGTAGCCTTACCCATGGAGTCAATCAGGTCCTTTTTTAAAGTGGAGTTCTCCGCCTCCAATGCCTCCATCCTCGACGTAAGGGAAGCCACCTTGGCCTCTTGAGATAAGTACTCAGAGGCGATATGGAGACTTTCCCCCAATACCTGAAACGAAAACCAAAATCGTCAGTAAGCTGAAGAAGAAAAAGGAACCAAAGGTTGCAATACCCAAATACTTCACCTAAACAAGCTTTTGAACGTGGTGGCTCACGATGTTGTTGAAAGGCACTCCAGAAAGGGCCTTCAGATCTTCAACAGCCACGGCCCTATGAGCCCTATCCACAGCCAGCCTCTCGTCATCCTAGATTTTAGATGAACGAGGAACAACCTTCTCCTTTTCTCTCTTAGACAACCACGGCCTCTTGGAGGTAGGAGTGGAGAGCTCCTCGATTGAAGTCGAGGGAGAAGCTGTCCTCGTCACCTCGGCGCTGGAAGTAACAAGATTGACGTGAATGGCAGGAGAGATGGGGGTGCCCTTCCCGGTGAGCCGCACCGTTTTCTTCCCCAAGTTAGATAGAGGCTCCCCTTCTTCTACCTCATTTTGGCATACATATCCTTGTTAAACTTCGTCGCCATCTCTGCAAGAGAAAAACATGTTTATAAGAAGCGAAAAGAAAGAGGAAAAACCATTGCACATGAGTCTAACACTTACTCTTTTTTCCTTCAATTTTGATATTCCGGAGGACGAAGGAAGAGGGTTCTAGTCCAAGACAATAGAAAGCAAGAGTCCTGGGATCTACAAGGTCGTCCCAGTTCTCAATCGTCTGTGCGTACTTGACGGCTTTCTGCACCATCTCCCTATACCTGCTCTTAAGTTTTGGTCGTCTCTTAACTGCACAGAACAAGAAGCAAAAGAGTCAGTTGCAATAACAATGAACGCGAAAGAACTGAAATGACGAGAAAAAGATATTAACGCACCTAAAGTCGGGGTTCCCCACCGACAATGTAACCTCGGGAGATCGCCCCAAGTCTCGCTCAAGGGGGTCTCAAACTCATCCCCAGACACAAAGAAAAATCTAGACTTCCAATACTTGAAAGACAATGGTAAACCTTTGATGATCCTAGTTTTCCTCTCCCAAGGCACTAGTTCATAGTACCGGTGGATGATTTTAAACGACATAAATGGACAAGCTCGTCAACTTTGAGCATATCCTCGTCCACAGCTGCCAGCCATATCCCTATATAGCTAATCACAATTCTCTAGGAGTTAGGCATGAGTTGCCCAGGAGCGATACCAAAATGGTCTAACAGCTCCATCAGGAAGGGATAAATAGGAAACTTCAATCCACAGATGAAGGCCGCCTCGTAAAAACATACCTCCCCTGGGAAGAAGTTACAAGCCCGATCATCCCTGCCAGGCAAATGAAGCCTCACTCGCTCCGAGAATTGGAATCTATCCCTAAATCTCCCTAACGTCTCAGCATCTAGACTACACTCCTCCTTAAGGGCATAAAAAGCCCTAACTTCTCGAAGAGTCAAAACAGCAGTATCCCCCCCGACTGGATCATCGCTAGACAATAATCCAGTCTCGAGTTCACTAGATCTAACCTCAGACATTGCCCCTTGCGCTCTTTCCCGACTCATAAACCAATCAATTGACTGGCGAAGTAAAGGTAACAGGTCAGCTAGTACCACGCCTAAACAACTACCCTAAAAAACAAAACCTTCAAGGCATGGAGAACTACCTAAAAATCCCCCTAAGCGCGTAAATAAGAAAGAAATTGATGGACAAACTATCCTAACCTCAGAGCTACTAACCATGGAAATCTAGGAATTATATGAAAAGAACAATACGAGCAAAACCCCCTTAAAAAAAAAAAAAAAAAAAAAAAAAAAGATGAAGAAATCAGAAGTTGTGAAGGAAAAAGGAAAAAAGTAGAGCCAGAAAAAGAGAAGGCAATTACCTTGAAAATGGCAAAAAGGGGAAGCTCCACAACGCAGCGCACTAGTCCGAAGAAGAAGTCACAAGGCGAAGCTTTAGCAAGGAAAGGAAAGAAGACTTAGAAGTAATAAGAGCTTTTTTTTTTTTAAAGTAAAGAACAAGGAGGAAGGATTAAAACTAAGATACAGAAAAACTGAAAAACAGCGAGAAAAACGAAGAGTCATATGATGAGGACATTAATTTCACCAACCGGAATGTGCCACGTGGCCATGTTCAATATGGCGCCGCCACTACGCATTTAATGCGGCACGAAATTCCAAGAGTCGCCTGCCAACCTTTCATCTTCCATGGTTGTCATGACATGTCATGACGACCAAAGAATCTAGGGGCTACTGATGGGACTGACAAGATAAAACACCGACGAGAAAGGCAATAGCAGACGAGGAAACCAATACAGACGAGGAAAACGGTAGGCAAGTGCACACGAAGGCAGCAGGATCATTCAATATCACCCATAATGCCCCAGACTGGCAAACTAGCTGTACAATCCGTTGGAGATGAATTAAAACCCTATCATTTAGCAGGAAGCGTTACTAAATGAGGCATTAAAGCCACAACAACTGCCATAATGGCTAGGGGCAGGAGAAGCATATGTAAAGCCCCCACAAGCACGAGTCAGGCGTAAGAAAAAACACAATAGCATACTTATTCTTTACCATTTTCCTAAAAGTCTTCTTAAAAAACTGACTTGAGCGTCGGAGATGTTTTGGCAGGCACCACACCGGTGACCACACTAGGAAGTCTTTCCCACCGTCTTTTATACCTACAAGAAGGGAGGAAAGGAGGTTTGGTTTCGTCTGAACTCATTTATTCTTGACTGACGAATTCCTACTTCATCAAAAACAAATTTCATAATTTTTTTCACAACAATTAAGGTAACAAACTGTGATTAGTGTATAATAAAAATGATATTTGTAATGATCATATGTGAAGTTATGTTTCACTAACCATAGATTGTCACATTAAAAGAAAATTGTTGTATATATTTGTAACACTATTGTATATGTACCAAGATTAGGGATTAGTTTAAACCTTTGTGTAAAAACATGTTAATAAGAAAATCGTAAACTATTTAAATAGATTTTTTATTTAATTTTGGATTTTGAAACTTCAACTTGTTATAGCATTATGGTTGGTGGAAAATGGAGAGCTTTCATATATTCTAAAAACAGGAACTATATTATTTAATTAATTTGGATCCTCTCTCTCTCTCTCTCTCTCTCTCTCTTCAAGGTTGAATTTTTATTGAATAAACTATACTATTAGTCCTTGAAGCTTCCCTTGTGAGTACAATTGGTCCCTCAATTTTCAAATGAGCACTATTGGTCCTTTAAGTTTTTAAAATGAGTTGTATTAGTTCTTTTGTAAACTAAAGTTAGTGGCATTGCTTATGTGGCAAACACAATAATGACTTGTCATATTTTGTGTAATGATATGGAATTTTTGAATGAATCTTCCTTTGGTTAGGGCCTTATTTTGGTCTTGATCTTTGAGTTTAAGATTATTAATCATTTTTTTTTCTAACTGTAAATAGATTTGCCTGAGAGGAACGGTAAAAAATCAAGTTTAAAGAGCCTTTGTTTTGAGGTATTAGTTCCAAGCTTTTTCCTTTATTTTCTTTAGTTTGATCATGTTTTTGTTTGTTTCTTTACTTGCTTTATGTTTATATATATTTGCTTAGTTTAGTTTTATTCAATCTTTATGTTTCTAAGCATGTTAGGGTGTTAGTCTCTCTTTATTTTTAAGTGTTGCTATGTTTTCTGTGCTTGCTATGTTTTTGGGCTGGGGTTTTTGAGCAAGCCTACATGCGCATGCAGCTGGCCCACACACATAGGCCTTTGTATGCTCGCGCATACTGCTGTCCAGAAATCATAATCCAGGTTTATGTTGGAAAAACATAGTTTATATCACATACAAAACATACGCAGCGTAAAATTAACGGATCTACTTCATTTGCAATTGATAAAATGTACTATGTAAATTTCAGAATTTAAGAATAAGAGAGTGTACTTTGATGCGGTGAAATTCAAAACCAAAGATTAGAAGTACTTGGGAACGCTTTTAATCTTCATTCCAATTTCATCTATACCCAAGAAGTGTGGTCTCTCAATCAGTTTATATGTATGTGTTCAAGGGAAAATAAGAGAGTGACTTACACTCATATACGCACCATATCATTTTACACAAAATTCTATATGTTTATCTCCTTATGTCTAACTGATTATCTAATTGGATTAGTCTTTTGGGCCATTTCAATTGGGCTTTAGTATGTGGCTTGGAGTGGGATCAAAAGGGAACAAATAAGACTCTAGCTCCAATGGGTTTTGGGCTTATCTGTCAACTCTTGACAAATCCAAGTTACCATTAATTATATTTAATACCACTATATAAATATAATTGCACTCTAGGCCTTATTAATAAATTATATCCCAAGACTTTATTATACATGCAACACCTTCATTAAAATATTCATATTAATACAAAGTCATGAATGGTGACTATACTTTGAAGATTACTACATCTTAATCCTTTGAGTACCCGATTTAATTTTTTAAGTTATTCATCATATATTTATAAAATCCAACTTCATAAATATATACTTTGTAACTTCTTACTAAAGTGGTTAGGCCTAACACTCTGAATAACTAAATCCATTAAACTTATCTCAAGGGAATATTTTATATATCCATTAAGAGATTATGAATTCTACCTTGAGAATATATGTTCTTTCAATATTAAATGTGGCTGCCCAACATACTAAGGTTATGATCGTGACTTTAGATCTCACTCTTAATATATCAAAGCAACTTACACTTCATGATTAGGTTCATTATTTTCTCAGGATTAAGAGTTGATGTAAATAGAAGTCATGAGATTTATTATTCATTTAACAGTCGTTAAGAGAATAATAAATTTCACAGCGATCTAGTTTAATATATCTTAACTCTTAAAACATATCAACATATCAACTAGAAGTCTCCACTTCCATGATCAAGATAAATAATCTTAGTTTATATGTTATAGTCTTCACATATGAAATGCTCAATTTCATCACCGACTACGAACTAAAATTTTGAGTTTCCAAAGAACTTATGATTTATATCTTCTATGACTAAATCACATAAATCATATACTATGCATCTCATGGATTATATGATAATGTCCAAATATTCATATTACCATTATTTTAGATAATAATAAAACAACTCTATAAATCATAACATAATATCATACATAGTATCATACAATAGGATTTAAAGGGCATTATCCTAACAATTTTTGCTTTGTTTTCTTCGCTTTTTTCACATGTTATGCTTCTATTTTAAATGTAAGCCTCTGCTTTGTTGTTTATTGGTTTACTTTCTTTTCACATAATTAAATTAGGGTTTATCTCTTATTTCTTTGTTTTGATGTCATGAACACGCATTCACATGTTCATGCATTAATGTCATAGATGCTGAGATACAACAAGATAAGTAAGGTAAGACATGCATTCACATGAACACGCATGATGTATGTTTAATAATAGAGATGAACATGTTTATTTGTATGAGTTATTCATAATGTACAAATGCAACCACATGTTACTTGGGGTCTTTCTATGCTTGTGCTTCAGCCTTGATTTAATGTTCACATGCTTTTGCCTTAGATGTGATATGATGCATGATGCTAGATGAATGTTAGGTTGATATGAGATGTCATGATAGATGTATGATAGGATGTCTGCCATGATAGATGAATGATTAGATTTTGGGATCATTAATGCCATGATTGTATACTTAGATATATGCTAGTGTGTGTGTGTGTGTGTGTGTGTGAGTATAGATATAATATTGAATATGTCTTTAATAGAGTTAAGACATAAGACACAATGAGAGGAAAGACAATTTAGGTGCCTAATACCTTTCCAAAACTGTACTTAAACTCCAAACCCATATTCTAGTAGTAAGATAAAAAAGGTCATTCCTCAAGAGGATGCTATATTCATGGTTCCTAGGCCATTGCAAAAAACTAGGTGGTAACTCTCCAATATGTCCACACCAGTAGTAAGAAGATCAACAATTTCAACATGGTCAAAATTATGATTGATAATATAAGCATTAGCGACCACAGACATATGACCCATTTTATTAATAATTTCTTGCTCAGGTAAACCATCAATATTCCATTCATATAGTATATCAGTACAAACAGAAAATTGGGTTTGAAAAAATCTTTCTTCAAACTGCGTATCAGTAGAAGTAGGTTTTGAATACCAATTTTTTGTGAAAGCATGAAATTGGGTTTTCCAACAAATCTATTAACTTCGGGCAATTCAAAGACAGGTTTATCAAAACTTTTAGATTTTTTTCAAAATCAAAAACAGAGGATAAGGAGTCAATATTTGAATCTTTGGAAGAAAAAATTTCCTTTCATTTCCTTTCTGGAAAATAGCACGAGTAGTACTAGTAGAAGTATTATTTTGCTTAGTTTTTATCTTTTGTAAATCAAAAAGCATTTGTTCAACTTTTTTGATAGTTTTAATCTGAGAGGTTTTAAGGCTTAGGTTATGCCTTTAACCAGTTAAATCAGTCAAAGGTTTTTCAGTTTTAATAGAAGAAGTAGGTTTTTCAACTTTCTCTTCAATATGATCAAGTTGTTGACCAATAGTATGTAAGGAATTATTAACAAAATTTTTTTTGTTCAATAATCTTTTTCATTTCAGTAGAAATAGGGGTGTTGACATCATGTTCAATAATTTTGAAAGGGGAGGCATTTATCTCAATCCCTTTACAGTTAATAATAACTGTATTAAGGAGCGGATGGGTAAACCGAATGACAGTGTTATCTTCTTTAACAAAATTTAATTTTATTATCATATTCAAACTATTTTTGAAATATTTTTTGAAGCATAATAGTTCTCAACAAAATCAAAAAACAAAATATGTTTTTGCAATTCATGCATTTTCTTCTTTCTACTTTCTTTTAATGCAATCTTTTCTTTTTGTTAAAAAATAGCATGATAAGTTTTTCTCTTTTCCTTGTTTTTTGCATACTTAAATTTGTCAAATAAAGCAATTGTGTCAATTTCAAAAGCTTTTTTGAAACTCTTTGTTGTCTATGGATAATAGGGGTTTGAAAATTGAAAGCAGTAGGGACTTGAAAATTAGAAGTAGTTGGAGACCCATATTCGGTCTCTTCTTCTTCTTCAATGACATACTTGCCATGTTTAGAAGGATGCCTCGTTCTTGTAGAATAATAAGCAGTGCTTACTTGGGAGTTATCACTTGCAACTCCTTTCAACTTTAAATTGGATTTTTCAAAATTCTTTGAGATCTTGATATTACTTTGAAATATTTTTAGAAGCTATAAATCCAGCGAAAGAATGTCTTCCTTTGTTAAATATTAGAGGTTTGCTATTATTAAAACTTATTTTGACAATTACATCAAGATATTGTTGAATATGATCAAGATTTAGTTCATCAAAAGCAAACTTAGCGGGCTGAGCTTCTCATTCCAACAACCATTCTTTGGGAGGAGTAATATATTTCCAACGAATCATTCTTGGGTTTTGAACCTTAGCATTAGGAGTTGAACATTGGATTAATAAAGTTTTGTTACCAATATTTTATAGTCTAGCATGAGGATTAAGATTAGTTTTTAAAAATCTATAATAAATGCGATAAATGATAGCAAGAGGCTCACTACCTTCATCTATATCATAAATAGATGTCAAAATATTTAAAGTTAAAGTTTTAACAATATTAGGATCATCCAAAGTAAGAGTAAAATCATGATAACAGTTAAAATAGATGGAACCATTAAACAAAGATGACATAATCATGCCAAGAATACTAGTATGAAAATCTTTAAATCTAACATCTCTTAAGCATAGAAGCATTAATACATTTTCGGGTAAGAGGTAAAACTGCATCCTTTAGCAAGAAAGCCATTAATGCATTTTCTATTAAATAAACAACATTTTTCATGAGTTTTAGAAATAGAACATGTTTGTTTAACAGTTCTAATATTAAACTCAAAATTGAAGGTAGATGGAACCCAACTAGTTTTATAGATGGATTTAGTATCAATTTTAGGAATACACCATTTTTTAAATCAATGAAAACAGTTTCTTCAATAGAGTAATCTTCCTCATTTATAATATCAGGAGGGATACTAGATCTGGAGCTAGCAAAAGAGTTGGATCTAAATAATCTATCCATACTATCCTTTTTCTAACACTCACCTATCATGTTTTAACTCTCATAGTTGTTGCATTTCAGAACACATACCCTAGTCAACCCTCTACCTCTTATACCCTAGCGCTCTCCTAGCTAAACAGGCCTTACTGTTTGGTTCTGAAAATTCACTTTCCTACAAGGGTGGCGCCAATGGAGACAAGAACAAAGATACTACTAAGAAAGTATCAAACATTCGAACAGGAAAAGACATAGTAAAAAGAATACATGTAACCAATTCTAGCAAATCAAAAATTTATATTTCATTATTAAAAAACATGTAACCAAAGATTTACTTAATATAATGCAATTATACCATATTGATTGAGAGAAGGAGAGGTATATACACTCATGCTCAATTTCATGCCCTTTTCTTCTTCATTTTTATTATTGATTTTTATTTTTTTAATGTTCTTTATCTTTTTCATGTGTACCATATTTTGTCACATATATGTGATGAATTTAATTTTTATATATCATATATTTAAATTATGAGTGACTTCTATCAATATTGATTCAAAACAAAATGGGACCATCACTATTATATACAAGTGACATGTTCCCTACAATATTCATGCAAATGTTTGAAAAGACAGGTAAACTAGCAAAACTTTTATTCTTTGAAAAGTCCCCCTCACAAGAGAAAACTGGTTTTAACATCAAGAACAAAGTCCAATTTGCATGTGATGATGATGATGATGAGTGTGTATCCGCAGTACTACTTGCACTACAATGCATGTCAACAAACAGTGTTGGGGTGGATCTAACAAAAAAGTTGGTCATGTCACTCTTTGTAGTAGTTCAAGTTTCTATCCTAGTACATCTTCGATTACACGTCATGAACTGTAAATTTTCCGTTTGCTAAAGTTGGTGAATGATATGTGTGTGTGTGTATGCGTAAGTGTGTTCGAGTTACACTTAGTGTAACTTTACAAGAGTTACAACTTTTTCCACCGTAAATTTCTAAGCAATCTAACAGTATAAAAAAAACACTATTATCCACCTTTGCTAACTTAATTAATATAGCATCTTTTAGTTTTCTCTCCCTTATTTATTTGGAATAACTTAGGTACATGAATGCATTTTACTCCCACATTTGCTTCTTCCCAAAACTAGTCTCTAAACTACTTAAAAAGAAATAGCATCAAAACCTTCAAAACTTCAAGAAATTGTTGGAATTTCTCTTCTTGCAAAGATTTGGTCAGGCCAGCCTCTCTACACCGTGTTAGACCATCACTCACCTTCAGCCTAGCCTCTCGCCACCGTTATAATTAGGTATTTGGGTTATTGGTTTTGGTTAAGTTTAGAAACTACACTATTCAAATTTATAGGGCATTTGAATCTCATTACCAATCACACTCTACATATGTTGCAACCTGTAAATAGCAATTAGGTAGATATATTAGTTTATGCCTATTACATGAACTTTTGTTATCTCTCTCTCTCTCTCTCTCTCTCTCTCTCTCTCAATATAGAGATCAATAACGGAGATAGATGAAATGACCATTTTATAAATGGAATCAAACTTGGAGGACCAAAACGACAATTTTCAAATCTAAGTGACAAAAATAAAAACTACCAAAAACTTTAAAGTTATTTTTGTCACTATTTGACTAATAATTCACTATATAAGTACTTGTCCCACACATACCATACAATTCACTAGATACATGTCTGATATGGCTTCAAAAAATAAAGTTGATTTCACATATTTTAGACGAGTATTGGTGAATTCTAAGCAAGATAAAACGAAGTTCAAAGGTTTTTTTTTGGGGGGGGGGGGGGGGGGGAGAGTCAAATCAAGTTCAAAGTTAGACACATACAATGTGTTTAAAATTTTTTTGTGAGTTGATAAGGAATTATTAAAACCTAATAAACTTTCTTGTGAACTATTTCAACCTAGATGAATTCCTTTATGCCCCCTAGCTAATATCCTAAATCCATTTATTTCTGAACTCTAATCAATCAAGAAAATAATTATTACCTTTTTTTTTTTTTTTTGTCCTAATGGATTCTTCACATAGAAAAAGCTAGACAATGTCAATGAATGGAGTCATAAAACTTAAAATGAAAGAATGACTGCGTTAATGTAACATTCAACCTTCCATAAGATCATAATCATCCTTTACTGTTGACTTAACTTAGTCTTCTTGAGTCACATACCCGCATGCTTGGTATACCTACAATCAACAAGTCCCTCTCGTTTAAGACACAATCACACATATTAATCACAAGTTTAAACTTGATTATTAGCTTTCAAAAAGGAATCACACGGTGGAAAAATAACTTTTTGGGTCAATTTTAAGAGGGACTAGACAGCGACTGCAGCCTCTTACAGAAGGCGACGTTGTAGGGTAACCCCTCCGACAAAACCAAGTGGCCCATTGGCCCACGTGTCGCCCACCCAGAGCGTGTTATTTGTGAAAGGAGGAGTGTGTGTGAACCACTAGAATCTTAACCAAGCAACAAAATGTGTCTCACACACAATATAATATATTTTGTTTCTAAGATATTGCTTTCACATATGCACAAATGAAAACGACTTTGGGGGTTACAGCAATACATTGAGGCAAAGGTGGAAAACAATGTGTGTATATATGGGACATTACATTACCAAACAAATATAATATACCTTTTGCTAAAAATAAAAAAGATAATATCCCTTGGTGGAGCATTTTCTTAAAGATTTTTTTTTCTTTTTCCCCACAGAAATTAGGTCACAGCTAGCACAGAATGAACCTAATTCCTTTCCCACGTCTCATTCTTGACTTAATTTAGAAGGACTTTGTGGTTTGTGCTTGTAAACAACTGATTGATTGAAGATGTTAAAGCTCTAATAGTGTAAGTTTGGTTACGATTTTCATCTTCCTAAAAGAGAACGTAAAACTTTTTAAATTCTAGTATTTTTCTTTTAGTTACAATTGTATTTTTGCACCATAAATCAAATAAGTTGATGCAAATAAATTGATCCAAACAAGTACGTTAAAAATGAGAATATATTTTACGATTAAGATTTTATTTTTTGTATTTAACTAATATAGTAATATTGTACATGTGACAAATTTATTTAAAATTTTAAATAGCATGAAATTAGTTATGTTTTTTGAAATTATAATATCTAATTTAATTATAATATAGATCCATTCTTTTTGTTTTACAAAGAAATATAGATCCATTCTAAAAGCATAAAAGTAACTTTGAATTTGATGAGTCGTGTAGATTGAGTAAAGCTTCTAAAGCATATTCTAATTTTCGGTTGCACTAGTCATGATGATCCTAATGCCAATATGCAATGAGCAAATAAACTCCTTAAAAGACACTTATAAATATATATTTTTTTTAAATCTCCTTAAAAGGCATTAAACTAGACTTATAGCTTACATGAGGATGACCACTATTGATGGAAAAGCCATAATAATTTTTTTTTTCTTTTTCTTTTTTGATTTAGGAAAAATCTTAATATATTTGGTTATTGTTGTGTCAATACCATAAATGCGTACTCCTTCTTATTCCATAATTATAGGCTCCATTAATTAAATTCATAGTGAGACTTACAATTCATGTGAGCAAAAAAAATACGCATTTATTATACTTCCTGTATATTCAATAATTTTTCCAATCCTAGTAGGAGTCTTATGTTACTTTACGTGATAAAATTGCAGAATTAAAGGCAGTCTCTTACTTAAAGCAAAACCCATCTCCTAATTTAGATGAAATAAGGAAAAGTCAATCGTGTCTTAGGACCTGGGAGAGACGAGAAACCTTTTGACGTGGGAGACTAAAGTTTATGTTATAGAAACGTGTTGGACTCTCAGATATCTTGGTCTTGTATTTAGTAAGCATAATTTCTTAACTCAAAATCATTATGTTTTTAACTTTTAATTCAAAAAGTTCATAGCTTTGTAAGTTTCTTGATAGGTAATTAGGAAAATAATGTACTTTTAAAAAAAAAAAATGGTTTGTTAATCATATAATTTAGAGAAACCCATGGAAATAGTTGCTTGTCTATCACCTCCACATCCACAATCACATATTGGCAAAGACAACACGTCGATGACTTGAGTCTTCGCAGAGAGACATGAGTTGTCAATTGGCCTCATTATATATAATTGGGTATGTTGAGTAATAAGCATTTATGGTAAACGCCAAATTGGCCATATTGTGATAATGAGAGCTGTTGGTGATTGATGTCTTGCATTCGCTCATGCAATCAACGCCAAGGCCCCTACCAATATACATAACATAACCCTCAGTTATTTTGTGAATTATATAAGATTTTCTCGGATTTTTTTTTTGGGTTTAATAATTAAGAGCTGTTAAAATATAAAAATATTAAGAAGGAATAAATAGAAGAAAGAGAATTAATGTAGCTTGGGCTTATATAAAACCATAATCCATATATCTATGGGATTCCTATAGTATTCTAAGTTTCTAACAGAAGGGAACAATTCAGAGTGAATATTTAGTTTTTTTAAATTTTTTTTTAAAAAATTCAAAGTTATAAATGGTGCATTTTGTTAAAATAAGTTATAATTTGTTACTTTTGAGAAGATTGCTTAAAAGGAGCTGTGCTTGAGATTCCTTAATCCACTGCCAAATAGTTCTGCTTTCGTTATCGTAGAATAAGAAGTCTTTGTACGTTAATGCATGTACTTAATTTATTTAAAATTATTAGAGCGAGATCTGCTATTTGTATATTTTTCTTCTCCATTCTGATTTTTGGTTTTTGTATCACGGATCTTGGTTCGCGCTTTATGGGCATTTCCACTATTAAAAATTTAGAATGAGATTTTCAATAACATATTAGTATGCATACCTTTACATCTTGCTTGGGAAGGGAAAAAGAATGGACCGATATTTTGAAGGAAAATATATATGTCATATATCCATTCCATTCCCATGTTTGCATTTCTCCCAAAAGTGGAGGGGATGATCTATTTTCCTCATCAATTGAGATGAAATTACATTTTTATCACCATTCCTTTACACGAAAAATAAAATAAAATGGACATAATGGTACAAAATTTGCATTTATTTCCTTCTCTTTCCTTCTTTTATAAACTCCCAAATACATTGGTTAAAATAAAATGGACAAACTCCAATTAATTAAATACGCCAGCTAATAGAGGAAGATGCCCATCAGTGGCTAAGTAGGGAGCTCCAATTCTGACATTTGATTACCATAAGAAAAATAATGGAAATCAAGTTTTTCTACGTTAGTTTTGAAAAAGGATATGGATCATTTCATGATGAAAATATTTTTTTTTTTAATTTGAAATATGTATATGATAGTAAGTCATATAAAATCTCAGTTCATCTTTAAAACTTATATATATATATGTATGTATGTATGTATTATAATTATAAATAATGTGGCTCTAAGTCTAAGCTATGATTAACACACTAGTTTTTATTTTAAAACTAATAGGATGGTGCAGGATAAACAGGGGAACATCCACATAAGAACTGAGAATGGAAGGCATACAATAGTTAGGTACCATATGTAGTACTTATAAGGTACAAGACAGTCATTATGTATTTCGTTAATGTAATGACAGATTAGTACTAATTAAATCTGTGTGCAATTTGAAGTAAGCTGTATACCTCAAAACCAAACAAAAAGAGACAGAATTTTTTTTTTTTTT
The DNA here is from genome assembly GCA_032878915.1 of Castanopsis chinensis. NCBI lineage: Eukaryota > Viridiplantae > Streptophyta > Magnoliopsida > Fagales > Fagaceae > Castanopsis > Castanopsis chinensis. The sequence goes on from JAVQMG010000122.1 coordinate 20,942,185, forward strand.
TAAATAAGGTCCATTATTAGTTAAATGTATATTTAATTCCAAGGACAGCTGAGCCCAATCTTGTAAGTTGTAACACATTAATTTGACAGCATATTAGCATAGTTGGCAGGAAAGAAATTAAAATGAAACCTCATTCCTCTTTCTTGGGATCTGAGATTCACACATAGATAGGGTAATTAAGGAGCTTATTGACTTAAATATTGTTCAAATTTTATGTTTTTAGATTCTTAAGCTATCTTCATAAAGAGTTAAAAATTTAGAACCATCAAATATTGACTTGATTTTTATGTTATAAAATCACTTAATTGAAACAAAAGTTTCTCCTAAATATTTTTAATAAGCTTTCCGCTTGTTATGGTTCATATTAATAAGTTGTTTACATTAATCAATTCAGCTTTGTTTGTATGCTCAATCTGCGGAATTAGATTCATCACTTTCTATGAAGCAATTATCCTTTATTAAAAGCCAACTGTTATCAACTCTAGGTTTAATTTAGTACAGATTAGTACCCACTGAATTGTGAATTTTTAAACATCTCATAATTATGTCGTAACCTAGTTATTCATCTAATCTAAAAGAAAGGTGTAACCAGTTTAACTTGGTTACTGTAAATATGAAATTGATAAATTTAATGTGCTTTTATATTTACACAAGCTGTCCCAATCATGGTAAAGGCTTATATGTTTAGCAAGGTTTATTTTTTTGAAAGTTTATTTGTTTAAAGGTTTAAAGTTAAAAGTTAAAACAAATAAATCAGTTTTTTACTTGCTTAAAGACTAAGGTTGTTCTTCCATTTGCTTAAAATTGTTTCCAATACTTCTTCTGGAACATGTTAGGCTACTTTCTTATCTTCTTTTTTGTTACAAAGTGCCTTTTTGATTAGCAAAATATTAGTACTTTCCCCTATTTTTGGCAGAAAGTAATTGACTTTAATATAAAGTAGGCTCCCCCATATTCTCCAATAATTCGACTCTAAATTTTTAAGCAAACTCAAATTTGGCCTACCAAAATGTAACTAATTTCCTAAGGGTGTTTGCGGTGCAGTACGGTGCGGTTTTAAGTCATTTTTAGTAGCACACTTTGCGGTGCGGTTTAGCTAAAATCATAACTACACCGCACCTTATTTTTGCGGTCACATGTGCAGTATAGTACGGTTTAGAGTTTAGTCAAAACTATAACCGCACCGCACTTTTTTTGGAATCTCATGTGCGGTGCTAGTATTTCCAATTTTAACTAGTTCAGCTAATGGGGCAGATTTCTAAATTACTAGCTACATAACATAACCTAATATCTCCAAAAATTGTATTAATCCATGTGCCCTGACCATGTGATTGTGTGTGATAATTTTGGTCCTCGCTGCAAGTCAAGATCTGAAGAAGCAACAAGTTGATAATTTAGTATATATAGTCATTTGTTTTTTGTTAGTTTAATGCATGCTTGACAAAGAGGCACGCATTTTTATAGTTAGAAAAGAAATATTATTATTTCCTAGGTCAAGAGCACGTGTGATGCACATTGTCGATGGAAAAGAGACAAAATTTTATTGTTTATTAGTTTATATGGAAAGGAGGAAATTAGTAAATCCAAGATTGATGCTTGATACTTACGATAATGAGCATGCCAATTTGATGCGTTCGATTTACAATTATGTGTTTCGGACCTTAATTTTTTAAATGGTCCACCCACATATGTAAAATTGTATATGAAGAAAGATCTTACTTTGATGAGTATCTGTATATCGAAGGATTCAATGCGAAATGGTCCCAAATTCATGTAATAGTCACGATTTTGGCATTCAATATCCTCTTTGTTTGGTCCTGCCTTTGATGGCTTCATTACTTTTGTATATATGTGTCATGTTCTATTTCTATTTTTTTTTTATATGTGATAAAAATGATCGGACTTTGGTGCAATGGTGAGTACTACACATATAAGCTATGTGTCGCGAGTTGAATCCATGAATCAGACTCTTCAAAATTGGCCTAAAATTGCCTATCAACCACCACTCTCATACTCTGCACAAACAAAAACCTTCAACACTTAGGACAACCTTATGTTTCTTTTTAAGTTTCTTTGCTTGTTGCAATGCAAAAGGTTTAGTTGACCTTTGACAAACTCAGATTCTCCAAGAGAGATAAGGGGTAAAAATAAAAATAAAAACATATATTTTACTGATTAAAAAAATAATTGTGGATTAGAGAAGGTTTTGAATCTAAAATCAGCTTAAGATTGCAGAACAGAAGATGATGAATAAAGCATATATTGTCCTTTCATTGTTGATTGTAGATGTTTCTGTTAAGCATTAAAGTGATACCAAATAAAAAAAGAACTCATTTAAAGGATCAGCATGCTTTAACTGAACAATCTATAACACTACCGAGAAGGAAAAGCTGGTTTGCTCTGAAAAATCAACCAATTAAATGGAGACCATTTTTGGTGAAGGAGAAAACACAATGGTGAAAAATGGCCAATCAAGCAAGAACCTAAAGATCACAAATAATAATTCCAAGAATGTAATGTGCTAGTTTTTTTTATATAATTAATATAATGTGTTAGTTGCTGGTATGTATTTTGCAGAAGAGTTAGGTTAATAAGTGCTTTTAAGGGCACAAGTAAATAGTTTTTTTAAAATATACATATATGAGCTATAATGTACGCTTCCGAAATTTTTTTAAAATTATTTTGAACATTCAAATTCATTATAATTGTGAGTTTTTCTTGGTGTTGATACATTTTTTACCCTTTTTTTTTTGGAGTAATAATACATTTTTTACTTTGTTCCAAAAATTTGTATAAAAAAAATGTTATCTAAGAGAGTATTAAATATACCTAAAGTAATATCCTTAGAGGGCTCGCCAACGAAAATAAGCTTTAAAAAGACGAAAAATATTGTGTATTACTATATTTTAAGGTAAAATGTTGGGAGGATAACATTATGAGAAGACTCCAATTAAATAGATTTAAAAAATAATAATTTATATATTTTATTATAAATCTATTGAGTAATTAGTATAACGTATAAGATATATACTCAACCAGCAGCTTAATCCGATAAGTTTAAACCCACTTTGTTATATATTAATATAGGCATATACCAACATAAAACTTATGTACAATTCATTAAGCAGCTACATCGACCAAAAGTCACATAAAGAACCACATAGAAGGTAAGATAATGTCTTTTGTGTTGTATTAGTAGATGCAACCATGTGGTTGGAAACCTATGGAACTACGTTTTACCTCATGTATTTGTATATTGCAAAATGGAACAACAGTTTGAGCATAACGAAGAGAGAGAGAGAGAAAACAAATCAAAGCAGGCTGAAGAAAGGGCCAAAAGAACCCTCTACTTAGTCACCATCACTGAGGTAACAGATCCAACGGTTCCTTTTGAGGATAATATATCTGAATGAAAAGTTCTTATGAAGAAAATGTAAGAACCAAAGCATCACAACAATTTGAAAGTGTTATATACACGTTTTATAACAAAGTTAAAAACAACCTTCTATGTATAAATAACAAGACCTACATACACATGAAATGGTAGAGATACAGAAACAGTTTTCAATATGCTACTTGGAAGTGCCAAAAGAAGAGGGGAAAAATTGTGGGAGCTGAAAACTTCATCTCAAACCTTCTTCTTTCTTCTTTTTAATCCCAAAGAATGCTCTTTGAAAATTTGTTTGAAACCGTTTTTGGCTTACTACTGCTTGCTGCTTAGTTCAGGGACTTCCTTTATGCTCATCTCTACCATTTCAACTGCACTGAAACCTCCATCTTCTGTGGCAATTGTAGATTGAGAGTCAATCCCACACCCTGCTTGGATTTCCTTGAACATTGCCATGACTTGAATCATTGTGGGACGCCGCCATGGCCTATCATCCAAGCAAGCACAAGCCACCTTTAAGTGTTCTAAGAGCTCAATCTCAAGGGTGGGATCCTCTTTCATGAGTTCTGGATCAAAAACATCACTTAGTTTCAATTTGGCATGCTGTTTCACCCACCCCACAAGATTGTTGTCACCAAAATCAGCTGAATCAGTTGGTCTTTTCCCTGTTAGCAGCTCAAGCAAAACTACCCCGTAACTGTAAACATCACCTTTTGTGGAGCATCTGAAGCTCTGATAGTATTCAGGAGGGACATAGCCAGGAGTACCAGCTAGAGTGCTGACACTCAAATGAGTATCCATCGCACTCATAAGCCTGGCCATTCCAAAATCAGAGACTCTGGCTTCCAAGTTTTCATCAAGCAGTACATTGCTTGATTTCATGTCCCTGTGAATGATATGTGGGATGCAATTATGGTGTAGAAAAGCCAAACCCCTCGCGGCCCCAATGGCAATCTTCCTCCTCACAGTCCAATTCAGCTTGATCCCAGATTTCTTTGGGTCATGTAGAACATCTTCTAAACTTCCATACCTCATGTACTCATACACCAGGAGCCTTTCCTCTCCTACCTTGCAGTACCCCAGAAGCGGGACAAGGTTCCTGTGCTTGATTTTCCCAATGGTTTCCATTTCAGCAGTGAATTCCCGATCACCCTGTCCGCTGATATGTATTAGTTTCTTGATGGCCACAATGCTTCCGTCTTTCAATTGAGCCTTGTACACATCACCAAAACCACCAGACCCTATAAGGCTGTCATTATGGAACCCATTTGTTGCTTCAAGAAGATCAGCAAAAGTGAGCTTCCGAAGCGGCTTCTCAAATGTAGCAAGGTTGATGCTTAAAGCTTCACGGGCACCAGTTAGCTTCCAGCTAACATGGGCTGTGCCTGAATGGGATCGACTATCAACATAACCATCAAGCGACGCATCCTTCTTCTTTCTCCTTTTCTTGGTCTCAATAGCAACTATAATCAGTCCAACGATACAAAATAGAGAGAACAACAATCCCATTGCCACACTCCCCGCAAGGGATGCTTGTCTCCTATGAGACTTCTGATGCTGCGAATTCAAACTCGAACTCGGATCTTGGCCACATTTGGGAAGAGGATAGCCACATAACCCTGAATTATTCTGAAAGCTAGATGCTGGAAATGTTTCAAGCTGACCCGTTTCAGGAATCGCTCCACTGAGATAGTTATTAGACAGATCAATCTCAGTAAGCAGGGACAATGCCGTCATGGATTGTGGGATTAGCCCTTCAAGCCTATTGCTAGAGAGATCAAGAATGTTAAGACTCCTTATATCCCCAATCTCTTGTGGAATTACTCCAGAGATATTGTTATGTCCCAAATTCAATATATATAGATACATAGTACTCCCAATCTCCTTTGGAATACTACCAGACAACATATTGTGTGAAATATCAAGAAAAATGATTGACCCATTGTGGTAAAATGTAGGTTGAAACTTACCTTCATACACTCTAGTGAAATTGCAAGGATTCCTGGTTGAAATCCTATTCAGCTGCTCATGATCAATCCCAGCAAACTCTAGCAAATTCCCAGCTCCATGACACTCCTTACTCCCATCATTCTTGATGTACACATAAGTCTTCTGACTCAAGTACTTCACTGCAATACTGCCTGATTGCTTGAAAAGCTCAGGTGGAATAGTCCCATTCAACTTATTGGTATTGAGATCCAGCCATATCAAGCTCTTGCAGTCCCCAAGTTCAGGTGGGATACTCCCAGAGAAAGAGTTATTACTGAGTTTCAGTATTGCTAGCTTTGAAAACTGACCAATCCACGCTGGAATCTCACCACCCAATTTGTTGTTTGACAAGGAAATCCAATTCAGATTGGTGCAGTTGCTTAGCCCAGAAGGAATAGTCCCTGTCAGCTCATTGAAGTCTAGGATCAGATTCTCAAGTGTCTGGATGTACATGAGCTCTTGTGGGATTTCACCTTGTAACTTGTTCAACCAGATTATCATATCTCTAAGCTTTGACAAGCTTCCCAAGCTTGGAGGTATAGTTCCCCCCAGGTTATTGAAGCTCAAATCTAAAGAAACCAGTTGTGAACAGTTGCTCAAACTTGAGGGAATTGAACCTGTGAACAGGTTGTTCTGTAAGAAAAGCTCTTTCAAGTTGGTCTCAGTGCCTTGACAGAGAGCACTAGGAATAGAGCCAGAGAAATTGTTGGCACTAAGATCCAAAGTCTCCAATTTCACTAGCTGAGACAAAGAATCAGGCAGGACACCAGAGAAACCATTGAAGGACAAGAACAACTTCTTTAAAGCTCCCATCTTGGTAAAAATATCGATTGGTAATTCACCTGAGAATTTATTCTTAGATATATCCAAAGATTCCAAAGAAGAACAAGCGCCGAAACCGCTTGGGACTGTGCCAGAGAGGTTGTTGGTTGAAAGGTCTAGCTCTATGAGGTTGGAACAAGCAGTTGAAAGCCATAAAGGAATTTCACCATGTAATTCACTGTCAGCTACAAAAAGAGACTGCAAGTTCTGTACTGGGAGAACTGGAATATTACCACCGAACGGGTTGCTGGATATGTTCAAGAACCTAAGATTGTGACAGGAAGAGAGTGAGTGGCTGATATCACCAAAAAACTTGTTGGCAGAGATGTCAAGGTGCTCCAAAGCTAAACAATCGCCAAAGAAAGGAACACCCACTGAGAAATTGTTGGATGAGAGGTCTAGATAATTAAGGGTCTCACAAGTAGCTAGCGTTGGGCCTATCTCACCAGTGAGCTTGTTTCCCTTCAAGGCCAACTTTTGCATACCATTGCAACTGGATTGGAAGAGCCAAGTAATCACGGTTGGACCTGAGAGCTTGTTGTTAGAAAGATCAAGTACCTCAAGATTGAGTCTCGGTGAGCCTTTGAGGAAAGAAGAGTCTAGGCCGTTGTTTGAGAGGTTGAGAGAATTCAAACTTGAGCAAGAACCCAAGTTGGAAATGTCAGAGAGAGAGCCAGAGAGGGAGTTTAGAGAGAGATCTAAGGTGGTTAAAAAGGTGTTACATTTGGTGAAAGAAATGGTGCCTGTGAGATTGATGTCTTTTAGAACAAGGTTCTCTAGGTGGTCAAGGGAGAGAAGAAAGGTTGAGACAAGGCTAAAGTTGGTGCCTAGATGGGTAAAGCTAAGGTCTATGGAGGACACCAAGGAGTCCTTGCAAGTAATGCCAGTAAAGTTACATGTGTTTCGGTTTGGAAGCCAGTTGGAGAGGAGGGTTGGGTTTGATACACTGGCTTTGAAGTTGAGAAGCTGTTGGGTGTCTTTGTAGGATGAGGGAGTGGTGCTACCTTGGGAAGCTTGGAGAGATAGGAAAGTAAGGGAGAGGAGGAAGAGAGAGAAGGAGCTGAAAGTTTTCATTTTTTTGAGTTTATGAGTGGAGTGGTGGGTGTTTATGCTTTAGGGTCTCAGAACTGCCATTAGAGAGAGCGTAGAGAAAGCTCTGGTTTTTGGAGAGAGAGTGGGTTTTGGAGTCTTTGAAAGAGAGAGAGAGAGAGAGAGAGAGAGAGTCAAAAGTCTGAGTAAGGATGGTAAGAAGGGTATTTATCAAGTGGGGAGAAGTGAACACAGCTGTTGCTCACATGCCATGTGACCGTCTCAGCCTCTTACACAAACGCTCTCTCTCTCTCTCTCTCTCTCTCAATCTCTCACACTAATAAACACCATCTGGATTTTTTGCATTGTTTATGGAGCAATAGAATAATATTCATGTCTCTCTTTGTCTGTCTTATTGGTGTGCAGAGAGCTGAGATTAGGGGATGATGGGGTTTAATTTGTCAAGGAGAAATGATATGTTTTTAATATTTTTATAATAAATTTTAAATAGTAAATTGTTATTAATTATAATTATTAGGGTAAAAAATTAATCTTAGTATTTAGTTCAAATTTAAACTAATAATAACTAATTATTTATAATTTATTATAAAAATATTATAAAGATGTTATGAACGTAATTCTCCTCATTTGTTAATACTAAAATATGGTTTCTCTCTCTAGAAATAGAAGTTTTTTTTTTTTTCCTTGCTTTTTGCTTCCTCTTTGATTCTCTCTCTCTAAAACTGTCTCTTTGTCTCTCTAGCTTTTCTTTTCTTTTTTTATGTACGTGCGATCAACGATTGATCCATCACTGTCAATTAATAGAGATTCTCTCACTTAATTAAATAATTCTTTTAGTTCACGAGGGATTAATTTCATGATTTTTGGCTGTTAGTGCAATGTATATATGAATAGGAGTACCTTTTTTTTTCTTTTTCTTTTTCTTTTTCTTTCTTTTTAATTAGTAGAGTACCCCTCTTTTTTATAAGTTAAAGATGAGGCGAAAAGGCTACTATTAGGCAATCCTCATGATTTTACTATGTGCCCTACTTAGTCTCAAACCCATCCCTCACCCATTAATCACTATTGTAAACTTGTAGCAATAATCTTTTTGTTATTATTAAGAGCTTTTGATAATCTGTTGATTGCAAGTCGTAGCCATTCATTCCAAAATATATAAATTTAATCATATATATTTTGATGATGCAATTGGTTGCATGTAAGTTGTAGCGGTAGCAGAAAGAAGAAATCAACAACATATTTTGAATGATTAAAAAAAATAACGAAGCTTAAATGGTGAAAACTCTCCAATGCTTAAGTCAAATAAGATAATGAATAGATGTTACAGATCATACTTGTGTGTAGCCTATGTGCTTCCTTTGAAGGTACTTTTTTGGAGCATTTTTCTCTTTAATTCCCATTGGAGATTAAAATTCAAAATGAAGCAAAAATCCTATTTTAAACAATTTTTTATAAATTTCACAATTACGTAATTTTCCAAGATTTTCAAGATTTGATTAGGAAGAAAATGCTTTAGGTTAGCCTAACACTGAGGGGGTTAGGCTAGATTCATCAATCGACACTCGCTTGGTCTTGACTTGTTGTCAAGGTACCAAGTCATCACCTTTTGGATCAAAATCCCATGCAATTAGCTTACCTACCATATCATAAATTACAAACTCAACAATCAACATTACAAATTGAGATTAATTTGCAATGTTTATATTTGTCTAATAAATCAATATCCAAATTAATATACGAGGTTGCTATCCACCCTTAAAGGGAGGGGCATTTGTAATGAAAACACTCAAAACCATTTAAATTATACTTAACACCCTAATTTATCTACCAATTTGTTAATATAGATCATTTATGGACAACACCCGTTATTTGAGAAACACACACACACACACACACACACACACATATATATATATAGGGAAAGAGAGATGAGATAAGAGATTCATCAACCGACACTCGCTTGGTCTTGACTTGTTGTCAAGGTACCAAGTCATCACTTTTTGGATCAAAATCCCATGCAATTAGCTTACCTACCATATCATAAATTACAAACTCAACAATCAACATTACAAATTGAGATTAATTTGCAATGTTTATATTTGTCTAATAAATCAATATCCAAATTAATATACGAGGTTGCTATCCACCCTTAAAGGGAGGGGCATTTGTAATGAAAACACTCAAAACCATTTAAATTATACTTTACAACCTAATTTATCTACCAATTTGTTAATTTAGATCATTTATGGACAACACCCTTTTTTTGAGAAACACACACACACACACACACACACATATATATAGGAAAAGAGAAATACGATAAGAGAATACACTTACACGCCAACACCAAAACTACATGTGACAGTTAGTGTCGCGGAGCAAAGCAAGTGATAACACCCTTTTTATATTGTAATTTATAGTGAAAATTAAAATACCCTCATAATTTAAGGTGAATACTTTTAATGAACCCTTTTTGTTTTACCAAGTTTTTATTAATTACGTTTTCTCATTTTATTTTACCTCTTATTTAGATTTTGATTTAGTTTTCAGGTGAGTTGAGGTATATACTAACAAATTTTGCTTTACTTGAAACATCATTACATTTGATTCCACGTGTGCCTTGAGTATCTTCCATCAAAAGTAAACATAGCACTATAGCCTCTTTTATAAATCTTTCTACATGTCATTACCAACATGTTGTACTGTATAACCCTTCTGTGCAACTTTCCACTAAAAGCCTTTAATACTAAATTTAGCACTTGGACAATTAGAATCCTCTACATTTCACAATCAAAATTTTATATTTTTAATTATTTGATGGTATACATAACATAAAATCACTTAAAAGTTTGAAGTAGAGTCATCGCCAAATTTGTAAACTCTAATATACGCCATAAAATGAAGTGTTCAAAATTCATAGGAAATTGAGAGGATGTTGATTGACATTTGGGTTGGAAAGTTTGGCTTACAAGACTCACAAAACACATTAAAGGGTTTAAGTTGATTTATCGTTGTCTGCTAGTATTATATTTTTCTATATAGGTAAACAACCATGGTTCTAAATTTGTCAGATCCCCACTCATCCAGGCATTTATTATAGTATACTGGCACACAAATTGGTCAAACACGCTAACTCTAAAAGTGGCAAAAGAGATGCAAAGCAAAAGCAAAGCTCGTTTAAAGCACAGAAACACAAACACTTCCCCCTCTTCTTATACCAGCTCACGACTCACGAGAGAGGAATTCCTAGAATTTGTCTATTATTCCATTTCCATTTTATTTTTCTTTTGAACTTACCTCAAACATATTCACGCACAACCACAACCACATTCCATAATGAATTTGTAAACAAGTGTGTTTCTTTTATCATTCCTTAATTTGTGTCATCAATGCACTCATTAGATCAAGATCCATAAATAAATATAGGGAAAATTTAATAAAATCCCTAAGGGGCATTGATTTAAAAAATAGTTTTAATAACCTTTTATGACAAAAGAAAAATGGAATTAGTTTTTTTATATTTTTTTCTAAAAGTTTGATAAAAGAATTTTTAAAATGATCTATTAACAAATATCTAATAGACACCCGTTAATCAAACTCATAAATGTATAATACTAATAACATTACTTTTATTTCACAACTTGCTTAGTTTTTTTTTTAGGATGAGAAAACACACTCAGGTATTAAATTTTGAGTGGTGGTGTGTTCTAATTAACTTAACTAATGTCTTGACATTGATGAAAAGAGAATAAATATTTTATATTCACAATATTTTTACAACAAATCATAGATATTAAATTATTATTGATTCTAATTTGAATCCACAGTTTAAATTACTTTTTTACTCATTTATAACAGCCAATAACAACCTATCACTTAAAATTTAACATAAAAGTATTGAGAAAATATTACGGACATAATATTTCTAAAAAAATAATAATCACCACAAAACAAATCCTATGACCCGAAAAAATATTAGTGTGCTGGTCGAATAATGAGCCATCATCATCGAATGTATTGGATAGAAAAAGAAACTCTTTTTTTTTTTTTTTTCCAATACAAATAGACAAAGAAACTCATTAGTCATTACCATAAGATTCACACCCTATCATAAGGAATGGTAAATTTTGCTATGTTAAATTTATCTTTTTATTTTTTAATTTTTGAGTAAATAATGTTTATATGTTTGTTTGGTACTTGAAATTAATCAATGCACTGCTACTAGCGCTCGTGTACCCAAAAAGGCTGCCCCAAACACTGAACATTTTTTATTGTTACAACAAAATTTACCCCCATGCCTGTCACTCTCCTTAGTCGCGCGTGTCATTACCGTCCAATCAATCACAAATCTAAGTCCTCCCTGAGCGGCAGAACCGAACACAAAATCTATTTGTAATTCAGTAGTCTATAATGCACCTGACAGTGTCATATTGCACTCAAATAATTGGCTCGTGTATATCACGCGCCACGAGTTCGGTTGCATAATTTTCCACGAGCAAAATTTTATGTTGTGAGGCAATACTTGACAGAGTGTGCGTACGGTACGATAAAAGAGGAGAGGGGTCCACGGGTCTTGTTGAATCCCGACCGCTGATTAGATTTGACGGACAAGATTTAACTATGTAAGTAAAAGCTAATGTACTTGGATGTGTGGGGGACCAAACACTTGTTTACGTTTATCTTCGACATCTAGCAGTGAAATCCAGTAGTACTACATTTATATGAACTTACAAAATTACTCTTACTCTTGTTCTCTGAGGGATTTTAAGGAGCATTGAGGATTAGAAAAGTTGTATGCTTTCGGGTGCTTTATAACGTGTGATGTTGCAGATAAACGTGATCCTTCTGTTTATCAGTTTCATTTTTTTTAAAGACAATTCTCATCCAATTAGAAAGAGTTAAGCTTGTGGATATGCGTATTCTACTTTATTAATTCGCTAGACACAAGCCAAGTTCAATTAGAAAAATGTCATATGCCCTAATAAATTGAACTTTATTGAGTAGTTATTGCTCAAGTTTGGCTTGCCAAAAAGAAAAAATATTCAAGCTTGTTTTAAACTTGAACCAAGCCTTCTAATAATGTTCATGCTCAGCTTGTTAAAAAGTCCAAAGCTTAAGTTCAATTTGGTTCAACTTGATTCAATAGTTGAGCTAAGATCGAGCTCAATATAAAGTTGTTAAGCTTGAGATTCAACGCGCGCAACAACATTATCATTTTTTTTTTAATTTTTTATTTGGTTAAACAAGACAAGCTCACCGCTAACTATAGAACCTGATTATCATGATGATTATCATCATCATCATAAAAGCTAGTCATTAATTGAATGTAAGTATAAAAATACAAAACACTATTATATCCTTGTCATTTCTTACATCTATAAGTTCTTTAATAATATGGTTACTAACGAGTGAAATAACTTTAAAGCACCTGATCACTTTAATTTGCCAAACACCCCAAACATGAAATAATTTTTCAGTTAAAATTATTTATCGCAAAAACTTTAAAGGTTAAAATTTAACATCTTCTAGCATTCCCAAACGGGTTAGTCACTCATCTTAACAAACTCTGTTTTGTGATCTACAAAGATACTTGGAAATAGGATTATGGGCTTTAAACTTGCTAGATGCCACTTGATTGCATATAAGATACCAATGTGAATTATGCTTAATTACGCACAATTTCAGCTTAAGTCCATATTGAGGCCATGCACGATAGATTAAGACAATAACATAATATCACAAAATGTCGTATTAATTAGAATACTTTTTGGTAAGACTGAGGTTGGACTATAACTAAAACTGACATGAATAAACTTCTGCAAATCATTCACTTGATACTTCTCCTTGTGTGCATTTCTAAACAATAAGCATTCATTCCCTAGTATAGAAAATGTTGTTATGATAACACTTAAGATTGTCACGTCACAATTGGTCATTTGCATGTCCTTATATACCTTTTTTTATAATAAGTATAGTGTCCTTTTTTTGTATTCCTCCATAAAGATATCTGAGTGTTTAAACCATATTAGGAATATTGTTGTAAAGGGAAACAGAATTTAGGGATTCTAAGTTCTAACTTGTGGGCTAAGGTAGACTCTTATATAAAATCCAAATAAGCATTTGCATAATTTGGGGTGAGGTAATTCTATACTTCAATTTATTTTATCTTTGTCATATGCTGTGGAATATCTTCTAACACATTATTTAGTGGTTTATAAAATCATCTATGTGAATTGAATCAAATGAATCATCAAATCATCTAAGCAAGTCATATGATTATTAAATAGGTTACGTGACTAAAACTATATATAGATAATTTTTTTAATTGCGATATAGTGATTTGGGGGAACTTTCCTCCAAATTGATTTAGAGGAAAACTTCATCCATAATCAAACCAGGAAATAATTACAACGGGTAAAAGTATGGACGATACTTGAAAATTCAAAAAGAAAATATAGTGTATCTATGTAAAACATAGGTTAATACTAAAGTAAAATTTTTTGGGAATTGTATCTTATGTTTCCCAATTAAGTTGTTATTTTCCAATATTTTAGAACATGATTGAATTTAACTGTACTTAAAAGAAAGATAAAATTATTTGTGTTGCATAAGTAAAATTTTATTAAAAAATATAGAGTACGTACAACACTTCACTACAAACTATACATAAATTTTGTCCAAACATATATACAAGGGATATGGGTATGGAGAGTTTTAGAAGCCAAAGGGACTATGGAAAGTTGTCACCCCTCCCCACTGAACATGCCTCGAATCACGTTTTTTATGTGGTTTGAAAAAGATTAAACAAAATCCAATCCCTTAAGTTTTGATCTACTTTTGAAGGAGTCAAAAATGTCTTGCATTGATGCAAAATTTAAACATCCCTTTTTATAAAGGAATTGTTTTGATCTTGGGAAAGCAATCGTAGCCAACTTGAAGTCCTTCAATGATTTATAGATCTATTATAAAAACTTCCTTTTTATTTTCCACGTTTCTTTCTACAACCATATTATCATTTTCATTTCAGACTTGTACAACTTACAAGGACCTTTTTTGAAACACATGTGTGATAGCTATACAAGATTGAGATTTGTTTTTTGACGGTTGTGAAGGCTTATGATCTAATTAATTCCCGGAAGTTTTCATATCTGTATTTACATAATGATCCAATTGGAAAGATAGATCTAGTTCATCTACATCGTTGACATGTGCTAAAATAGTTATGTTGCTCTTTCAAATCACTGTTTTGATGTGTTTGCTTGAATGAAATACTTCAGAATCCATATATCTTAGGTGCCACTTCGAATATATATAAATTTATATTTTTTATATCTTTAAATTCAAAATAATAACTCGTTATTATATAATTGTAATAGATTATATAATATTCTGTTCAAGTAAAGAATGATGTAGAAGATCATGGATTTAAGCCTCATTAAATGCATGTATAATGCCCCAAGAGGGTTGGTCCAGTTGCTAGAGATCCCGCAAGCAAGTACAAGGTCTTTCGTTCGAGTCGTGGCAGGTACCATGTGGGGGGTGGGCTCCTAGCTTGCTTTGCGCCTTTTCCGCTGGCTCTCTTGGGGTGCTAGGGTGAGGTCTGTGGCATCCCAGTCACAGTAGCTATGGCTCAATCCAACATTCCCTAGCGAGGGGTGCCCCTATTAAGTCACGCCTTGAGGGGTAAGCCACACATGATCACCTCCGCCCCCCATTTTTATTCATCAAAAAAATTAAATACATGTATAATTAATCAATAGAAAAGGATATATATATATATATATATATAATTTATTCTTTTTAATGTTAAATCAATGTTAATTAAAGAATGTTTTGACCAATAAATTAAGTCTTGTCAAATTAAATTAATATTCGGTACACTTTCTAATAAATTATACTCCTTCCATTCAATGACCTATACTAGCTACCTAAGTTTTACCCTTTTTTTTTTTTTTTTGGCAAGGATATCCCATGAAACCATTTTCAAAATTAGAAATCCGTCCTCCTAATTAATGTCATTTCAAATGTGTTATTTAGGGACCAAAGAAATAGTGTCATTCCTATTCATTACTGTGCTCATATGTGACATATAACCTATTTTTCAATGAACCGAAAATAATTTCGTTAAAGTTGACTTGCACCTGGACGCAGCAGAAAAGAGCGGTGGAACAATAAATCTAGTAAATCAAATCTTTAGGGTAAATTTTTATTTTTATTTTTATAAAATTTGTTGAAAATGACGACAACGATTGATTTATGATTAGAAAAATTTTTTTTTTTTTTTTTTGAAACACACGCAAGAGAGAGGGAAAGAGATTTTAATACTAAGGCACACTACAACTCCACTTAAAAGTCATGGTAAATTTTAAGATAGGGTGAGGCAAGTTATACTACACACAACACACTCTCTTAAGCAATGTGGGACAATTACCCCTTTTTTTTGTTAAGAAACAAACACACACACACACAAGAAAGAGAAAAAGAGGTTTTAACGCAAAGGCATACCACAACTCCACTCAAAAGCCATTTAAAAGTAATGTTACACAAATAATAATTTATCACTTCAATGTAGTCATAAGAATGATGAAGTTAGCACAAAAAAATGAACACCAAAACTATTATTATTTTGTTTTGTATATGCGTGAATGCGTTCAATATTCTGTTCTACCCTCATCACTCTCTCTCTCTCTCTCTCTCTCTCCACACACACACACACACATATATATAACTATTTGCTTTTCAAAAATCCAAAAAAAAAAAAACTAAAGTTTCTTTCGCACACATAAGTTTTTTTTTTAATAACTCACATTATAGTTGCATGTTACATGCACACATAAATTTATTATGAATTCTATCACTCATAAAAAAACAATCTATTTTAGATAGCCTTTTCATGTGATCAAAGCATATATAATACCCCTTTAGCTCAACAAGCACCATCCAAGTTTTAAACTCCTCCATCCTTAACTATTGAATTATTAAAAATAAAAATATTAATGAAATTTCTATATAATTTTTCATCTGAGATTGTGAAGGAAATTAAAAATGTATGTGTGTACTCAAAGTCTAGTATATATATTTCTTTGTGTGAATGAAAAGGAACTCATGCATAGTTTGCAAAGCTTGCAAACCCGATTGTGGAAGGTGCTTCCTAAAGAAAAATCTAGAGATATGTTTGGTGCAATGCAATCAAATGAAATTAAACAAGTGTTGGATACCATTACTTTTGAATGCGATTGTAGAAAAGTAGAGCCAATATTTTGGGTGTGTGAGACTACTGATTGAATTATATAAGAGAACATAGTATTCAGAGAGTGTTGTGAATGAATTTCTTATTTCGGAACTACACAACCCAATATTGTCTTATCGTGACTCTCACTCTTTGAAACTATTAATTGAATAACTCATACACAAGTGTTGGTCCAATATCTGCAATTCCGCCAAAACTAAAACAACAACCCACCGGGAGGACCTAAGTGTGCTACCATGTGTTGTCTGCAAGAGGAGGTGCAAGGACAACTGCCTAGTTGCAGGGGTATTAGTTCTAGAAACTATAGTGTTTGGCGATGTATTGTCTATTTTGCTGTTGTTGTCACAAAATCAATAAATCATCCAAAATTAACTAGTTTGAGAAAATATTGTTAGTTTTGTGATTTTTTTTATTATAAAATAAACTCAAATTTAATAAAATATAAATTTTCAAAAACTAACTATTAAAGCATAAAATATACATTTTTATAATCCGAAGAAGTTATATTATTTTTTAAGTAAAAATTATCTTAAAAATATATTTGGATAATCTTCCATAAGAAATAGTGTAAATGGGAGAAGAAAGAAAAGAATATGAAAAAAAAACACACACACATATGCACCTTATCTCTTCTACCAATTCGCCATCTATACCCCCTCCTTTGCTTGTGTAATATTGCAATGAAAATGTTTTGTTCCTAAATAAATAATATTAAAGATATAAAATTTTTCAAAACCCTTTCTATAACTTGTTAAAATAACAAGTTGTGATTGGAGTATTATCACATAGAAACACAACCTTAATTATCAATTTTTTCAATAGTTTGGACCATTTTAATATTTAATGGAAAGAAAAGGTGAATCATAATGTCAAGAAGTTTCTTAAACAAAAAAAATTAAATATATATATATATATCGTGCAACAAATTTAGAATAAAAAAATTTCAAAACTTTTTCTCATAATTAATTATGTTACCTATTTTGATTAGCACATAACAAAAATAATGTTCATGATGAACTCATATGAAAATGATATTACTTAAATCGTAATTTATTATGTTGTTAAGTCAGTGAAAAAATTCATGCAAACTAATATGTATCTAGCATTTTTTAGTGCAAAATCAATAAGTCTGCTATACAAAAAAAATTACAATTTTATTTTCATAACGATTAATGAACTGTTATGATTGATATTCAATAAAAATTATGTTAATAATGGATTTATAAGAATGATTATCACAACTTTTTAGCTCAAAAGGCACTAAAAAATAAAAATAATATTTTGTTCCCTCTATTTCATGCAAAATTAATCATAAATCACCTCAGAGGCTAACACTCTTCACCCTCGATTAAGCGATGAATAATACATATTGCTTGAAATTGAATATAAATTTTTGAGAGAGTAGTATTACATATAAAATATATTGTACAAATTTATTATAGTAACTAATTTGACAAATTTTTATTAATTATCATTTAATTTACTACTAACATCATCTTGTTATTTCTACTCAACAATATATCACCTAAGATCTGTTTGGTTATGTTGTTTAAACAAAAAATTTCATTGTTTAAAAAATACAATACATATTTTCACAATATTTTTTAATTTACATATATTTTCACAACACTTAAATAACGTTATTAGAACAACGTTACCAACGACTAAACTATAAAAATGGGCGTGGAAGAGAATTACTTGGCATGTGGCACATGGTGATAGGGAGTGCGAGGCTTTTTTACTGACCAGAAAGAAAGCACGTAAAAAATCTAATGATTTCACTCAAAATGTCATGCAGTCACTTGAAAAATTCTTCTTAGATGGTCATGGTGGTGTTGATATGACTGTCAGTCTGTCACCATCTTACACTCTCCCTTCTCTAATATAAAAAGTAAGAGGTCATATGGGGACCCACACAATGCTATCATTTCCCAAGTGGGGGCCAGCCATGATGGGCTTCTCATCCAAATTGAATAAATGGGCACTGAAAATATGAGAGAGATGGGGTTGGGGTTGATTGATGATGATTAAGATGATGTTTGGGCTGAGGGACCCACTAGGCTGCAGTCAACACGTGCCCATGTCCATCTTGCTTACGTGGACCAATTATACTCTCTCTTCTTATCCCCACCGTTTACACCCCCTTTGACCGCTCCGTCACCGACAGCTTGCCCAGCCTGTCACCGTTACGCTAGCTACATTTTTTTTTTTTTTTTTTAAATTCACTCTAGCTATTTCGTATTTGGAAAATGAAAATTATTCAGAATTTCGTCTTAAATATTTTAAATTTTACATTGTCTAAGCATTTTGTTATGTTTTTAGTAATGCTAAAGACACTAAAAATTTCACAACTTTTATTATAACTTGTTATGTGGTTAGTTGTCAACGGTAAATGTAAATTGGTAGGTTTACATCTTCGCCACTTACAACTCATCACATGACCTGACACGTCATGATAAAAGTTGTAAAATTTTTTCTATTTCTAGCATTTTTTTTTTGTTTGGGCTAGTTAAACAATAGCGGAGGAAGGTGGAATTGGAACTCAGTTAAGCAACAGATAGTAGATATTAGATACCACATAAGATATTAGTCCCACTAAGTTAACTGTTGAATCTCAGTTAATATGTAGTTTTTAAAAATTAAAAAGTCGGGAGTATTTGACACTATAAATAGTGGTGATAATAATCTGTTCATATATAGTGTTGATGTTATGGTCATTGGCGTGATGGTAGAAATAGTAATAACAGATGGTGGTTGCGTCTTGGTGTTTTCAGTGATGCAACGGTGGCTAGCTACATGCTGGTTCTAACAATGACAAATTAAGTTGGTGGTGATGGTGTGGTGGTACTGATAGTGATAAGTGGTGACGACTGACGATGGTGATGGTTGTAAACTAATTACGTAAAAAGAGTTATGGTTTGGGGTTAGTTGCATTTGCATAGGATGGGCAATTGTTGGTTTAATACCGTACTCCATATATATAGTTTAAACTTTAATTTAATATCGATGCCTAAGAAGAAGAAATTAAATTATGTTCGAGGAAACAAATGAAATTGAAATGAACTTAAGAAATTTTGAGAGGTTGTGTAAAATGAAATCTGCCATGAAGATCTCTATTGTCTATTGAAACATAGTATTATAATGGTCTTTACTATTCAAGCATGACTATTTTCCAATTACATATATAAAGTATTTATTGCTAACATGCTTTTGGAGTTGCATTAACACAACATAGACAGGAAAGAAAGAGAAGCCAAAAGAGAGAGAGAGAGAGAGAGAGAGAGAGAGAAAACACCACACGTGCACAAACACGCGGGGGCAGCAATTATTGGAGGTTTGTTCGACCCACTTCAATGGTGGGAGGCCCACTTATGGGGTTGTGTTTCTATGTTAGATTTTGCATTAGATGCAACTTTCTTTCTTTTTCTTTTTCTTTTTCAAAGAAGAAAAAATATATATACATATGGTGGGGGTGCATAGGATAAGATCTGAGTGCGCAGGCTAAGGAAAAATAGGAAGATATCTGAAATGCAAGTTAGTGAAGAGTTGGAATAAAGTTAATGAAGAGTTATATGATTAAGTTTGTGGTTATGTTGGGTTGGGGAGAGGGGTGTGGGTCACCCTTTCTTTTTGGTCTTTCTTTGTATCAAATAGAAAGTACATTGGGGAGAAATGAGAATGAAAATCAATGCCACACGAGAGCAAGAGATGACTTGAAAGGTGGTGGACCCTACCAAATTATTTAAGGTATGATTCTATGAATATGTGAGTAGATGAGGAGGAGTGCAAGGCAACCTAAAATTTGTATTAAAAGCATGCAATTATTATAGGTTAGAATTCTTTGTTGTTCTTTAGGTTAATCTCAAAGTGGAGATCTTTGTTTCGTATCTAATTATGGTAAAATGAATGGATGGGATTCTCATATTTCAATTATTAAAAACAAATATTGACTACTATTATGTCTTTTGTTTAAATTATTTATCATGTAGTAAAATTTAACTCATTCATTTAAGAATTTCATAATGGAGTTATGTTAGAAACTATAGATAATCTTAATTCCTTATTCTTAAGTTTATAGTCAAAAGTGGTAATAACTAATAATTAATAATTATAATTCACAAAAATTAAAAAAGAAAAGCAAAGAAAGAAAGATTAATACTAGTAAATAGTAGAAGTGTGAATGGGTTGGATTTAAGGTATTAATCAATCGAGTGCAATCTCCTTGAGTTAATAAATCTTTAACCCAACCAAATTCATGATATGGTTCATTAGATTGACGCCATTTTATTATGCCTAATAAAAAAAAGGATTTCCATTTAATTATTTAATTAAGCTTTCTATTAATAGATTATTACTACGATTTACACAATTAAATCTAATATTCAAATTTTTATTAAAATTAAGTTTTAAAATACCAAAATAAATCCAACTACCAAACTTAAAATACATATATTTTTAAATATTAATAACATGGATCGCATTAAATTACATGCATTGAAAATTTTGTTGACCTGAACTCGACCCAACCCAAGCTTCAAAAAGATATTTCCACCCAACCCAACATATCAACGAATAAGAAATTAATCAGAGGCGTCGCCGCCTCAGGTTGTGCTAGGTTCATCGAATTGGAGAGTTGAATGCACCCTAATAATAACTAGAAATGAAAACTTAGCAGTACTGACCAAAAATAAAAATAAAAAATGCAACTGGAAAATCAGTGTATTGCCTCTCAATTTTCTAACCAAAATTGAAAGCCACAAAAGGCTAGATCACGCTTATGACACGTAGGAACAAAAAGCGGGACCCAAAAGCAGCTGTAATGGACCAAACTTTCGACAGTCCTAAACATTATTCTCCTTTTTTTGGAATTCACTGTAAATTTTGAATCTTTGGTTTCCATGTCATAATTCAAAACAAAATAATTGTAAACTTGTAATCAGTGTATTTCACACTTGATAAAAGCAAAGGCCTAAGGTCTAACACAAATTGAGGTCTGGTAAATCAAGCAAAGTAGCAAAGGCCTTAGTCCAACACAAATGGAGGTTTGGTACATCAAGCAAAGTAGCAAAGGCCTAAGGTCCAACACAAATGGAGGTTTGGTAAATCAAGCAAAGTAGCAAAGGCCTAAGGTCTAACACAAATGGAGGTTTGGCAAATCAGGCAAAGTAGTATCTTGGTGTTGCTCCTTTTTAATCAAATGATTATTAATGGGGTAATTGTATGTTCAGATGGCAAAAATAGTCCTCGTGTTATTCTGGAGATCACTGCTAGTGCTAGGTAGTTTTGCATGTTTTGGCAGCAGCAGCAATAGTAAACAAGTTTTTTTTTTCATTTTTTGTTCCTCACGTACTTTTTTTTCTTTCGACAGTAAAGTTAGGTGAAGGTGAAGGACTTTCCCCAGTGCTTTATTTCATACAGTTCTTGAGAAAACATGTTTGAATCTTCTTGAATAAAAATAATGGATAAAGACAAGGAAGAAGAAAAAAAAAATCAATGTCTAAAACAAAAGCCAATCAGCTCCAGGTGATGCATGTATCAAACACCATAAATGTCTACGAGTACCAAATAATTACTGTTTGCAGGAATGCATAGTTCCCCACTTCTCAAAATGAGATTTATTACAGCTCTGATTCTTCCGGTGGTTTTATTAGCAGCTTTCTCTTTGGGACCAGAAGAGAGAAAAGAAGATCCCAGCGGTTGAAGACTTGAAGTCGTGTTAAATAAGCATAGATTGTGTTATAGGACTTTGGACCACAATAAGTGTAACTACAAGAAGACCCTGTAGACTGAAGAGCTCAGTTATTCAGGACTCCACTAAGCTAAAGCCCATCCTTTTACATAGAATAGACATTTTGTATAGCCTTTCAAGTTCTGATGACACAGCCACATAATGTAATATAAGAGTCAGAGAGAGAAGAAAATGCTACATAGAAGGGGTAACTGTGAAGCTCTGAATTTGGTTTTAATGCATATGCTTGGCTATCGTTGGTTAAAGCAGAATTGCCTTGTATAGGAAATATATACTTCCAACAAAACAATAAACCCCATGGGCTTTCGATGAATTTGATATACATGTATATTCAAGCACAAAACAAACAAAAGAATAAAAAAAATCGAAAGTGTTGACAATGAGATAATTCCAGGAAGAGAAAAAACAATGATGAACCAGGTAAAAAGAGCAACAAAAAAAAAAAGCAAGCTTAAAATTGAATAAGAAATAAATTACAATGTATAATATTTATGGAACAATGTAATTTTAATGGGGAAGTTGCAGTGTTGCACCCCCTTCAACAGCATTCTTTTCCTTCAAGAACAATATGAACTGTGATGAGAAAATTTTATAGTAATTGAGGGATCTGCCTCCTAGGTGTAAAGAAACATGTGGACCTGCTAACTAAAAAGCTCAATTTTTCTCGTCTTCAACATTTCACCATAAATCTAGACCTTGTCATCCAGCAGCTCAGTGGACTCCGTCGACCCAACATGTCTTTGTGATTTGTTGCTTGGAATTGAATGGCTACGCCGCTCCTTCCCTCCTGGCTTAGCTGAGGCGTTGCCATACCACATCATTCCCGCAACGGCAATTAACATACCCAAAATTACTTGTGAATTGAGACCCTCTTTCCCAAAGAAAATGAATCCTAAAATCAGGACCAGAATAGTCTTCATATGACCAAGCACTTGGAATGACACAGCCGTAAATCTGCCTATGCAGATGAATTGACTGAGATTGGTCCCTACCGCAATGGTACAGGACAGAATTATGAATGACTGCAGAAAAAAGTGGCCCAAATCATTTCAGTAGTCACAACTAGCTGCATGCAAAAATTTATCTGTGCACAGGCATACGGTCCATTCTACCAAGTAGGACCATTCCACCACCAGTCCATTTGAAAAACAGCAAGTGATAGAAAATCAAACTTAATTCTTATCGATCTTTCTAAGTAAAAGTTCTCATTCCAAGAATATCTGTGGCATGCATGCTAAAAAGGATATTCAAGTGCAATTATGCATGCTAAGCTCTGACCATCCAATGATACACAGAACATTCGTATAAGCACAACCCACAGACAAAAGTGGACATAGATACTTCCTAGGTGTACATGTGTGTGCACGCACCTCACAAACATTCAATCCTTGGGCACAGACAGGCAGGCAACAGTAACGTTTATTCTTTTCTCAAGGTTCAATGAACAGAAATTGGCCATGCCACTTGGCTAGTTGGCTCTACAAGTAAGATGAAGTAGGTATTTGGAAATATTCACTGGGGCACTGTCAATGGCTACAGAGAGATCACCACTTCTTTGGTATTAAATAAATTTACAGCCTAGAAAGGCATTGGGGTTAAAGCAATTTTGTCTGAATCTTGGACCTTCACTAAAACAACTATATGACCTTGGCATTGAAGTGAATTACATACACTGAATTGAGCTTTTGCTTCATACACTCATGCCTTTCTAGAAATCCAAACAAAACAAAGGACAGCCCAAAATCATACCCCCAAAAAAAACCTAATAACCTGGCCCAATTTTAACAAAAAGCGAGGTCCCTAAAATACCCTAATATAATAATATTAAATAGAGAAACTGTATATAAGGAATTAGAAACCCAACAATCAGTCCCTTCAACGTTTCTCTTTCACACTGAAAACTATCTCCTCAATTTTGATCACATCAATAACTCATGGGCCAACTAACCTCAGTATCTTTCTTCTTTTGTGATTCTTTGATTACTAATGGTTTCCTTTTATTGATGATATTCACCCAGGGTAAGGTGCTCAGATCCTCTATCCCAAAGAGAAAGATTTTCACAGAAGCATGATAAGACTGCCATTCTCCTCTAGAATTTGACATTAAAGAAAGTGTCATTGGTCCTATTATATTTCAGATATGACCCCCACACAGTTGTGCTATATATAAATGAATATTAAAGTAGGGATATGGTAGGAAAGAACTGCCCGTGTCATGAACTTGAGAGGCATTCTTAAGAATTTAAAAATTTTCTTAGAGGAAGAGTCTGAAGGAGCACGGGAGGAAGAAGAAAAGAGCTTATAATCTATTGCATGTCACTTGAAAGAAAGAAGTCTTTGAAGAGATATGTAACATGGCCTTGATGCCATGTGACATCATCACTACTACACTTGCATAATTTTCCTTTTATTTTTCTATTATTATTTTCTTATATATATAGCAAAGTCAGTATGTCTAGCTTATAAATACTAACCCACCCCACCTTGTGGCATGCGCAGTATGTTTCAAATAAGAACTCTACCCATATTACCTTCACTTTTAGAGGAACAGTTAACATGAAAAACATAATATATAAGGTAGGTTGGGATGGCAAAAATGTCCCCCCTTGCATGACCCACCTAGCCCTACTCCACCTCACACGTTTTTCCTACCCTGAAGAGGGCACAAGACGGGGATGGGTTTTACCCACCCTGCCTTGAGTGTGTATATACATTTTTTATTTAATAGGTTTTAAAATTATTTTTATATAATTTAATCTTTTTATATACATATATTATTAATAATTTAATTTTTTATACATATTTTATTACCATTCCCCAAAACACTTGGGAACATGGGACTAGCTCATGAAGAAAGCCCATTAAAATTCTTTCCTGTACCAAATGTAGACACTTCGCTTAGTACGGAATTTGCCAATTATTCATTAAAAAAGAAAAAAAAAAGGGATGTGCTCTTTCCTTAAAGCCATTTCAATTTTTATAAGACAGGAAACTAATCAGTATTCCCTCTTTGCAATATAAGGGATGAAGTAAAACCTTCCAAAAATGTGGTAAATATATAAGAGCAAGCCTTCTCTTAATGAGCTGCAAATGTTGGGAACTAATGTGGTGGTAAAGAACCATATTAGTTATTGGGACTGATTTTCCATTCATTATTCCAATGGTAAGCACCCCTCACCCACTCGCAGATTTTCTGCAAGGCACAATATTGGGCCTCTGTGGAGGCTATTTTGACTTTTTTGTAGACCCTGTTAAGTGCCCCTATGGCCTATGGGACTATCTGAAGACAGACATGGGACACTTTAGATATGTGTTAAAGGCAATTAAGCGGTCTGATTTTGCTCCTTGATTGCTCTCTCCCTTGGTGAGGCATTGGCCACCTTTGACCAAGGATCTAATAAATTATTATCTGTTCATTCAATTTCCCTATTAAAGCAATTCCCGCTGGCAAACTGCTAAACTACGAACCGTGATACTTAAATGATGGACAGACTAGGCATATTTACATTTATAAGCAAAAATATGGTTGCAATCCTACAAGCACAAGCAACTAAGCACAATAACATAGTGATGTTCACATGCATGCAAAGGCATAGACAGGAGCATGAACTGACAGCATGATATGTGTGTTGCTGGTAAGTATATCGTATGTGAATACATGTTTTTATATCAGAGAAGTATACCTCATCATACCAACTGAGATATAATTATAAAATAATAATAAAGAAAAGAAAAGAAACTTACCACAGATGTGAGAGTATAATCATATGCATAAACTCTTTTACCAGTCAACCAACAATCCAGAAAGGGCCCGACTAAAAGAAGGGATACTGCCTGTGCTGGAGCAGTATGCCCCAATAAGTTGAAAGATCCAAGAGAATAATTCCTCTGAAGATAGTGTACATACTGCAATAATAATAATCGAAACAACGTCATATATTGTAGATTATATGTAAGATTAGAAATCTGTACTTTGGCAGAACTGACATAAATCAATCTAGTATTAAATTTGAAATTTACATTATTAAAGACATAATTCCAAATTAATGTGCAAACCCTACCCATATAAAGAGACAAGATAAAAAGTTAGTTTGGCTAACGCAATTATCAAATAGTATATCATATGAGCTGCATATGCATACGACAATGTTTATATGGGGAATGTCTGCCTGTGCACAAATATGAACGATTTAAAAAAGAATAAGAACACAATGTATTGACACTCATTGTCCCAGAACTGGCTTTTACCTCCTAATCCATTCAAAGCTGATGATATATCTATATGAGATCAAGGGTTCAACAAAGAATTACTTACATACTGCTGCAGCGCCGTGCTCCAAACTGCCACTAAAGCAGCTATAAAACCCTTTGTATTGACACTCACATCTGTAACAGTACAGACTGCAACACCAAGAAGGACTAATATTATGCTAAGTTTCGTGTCCCTTGAGTATCGCACCTTGTCCAAGACAACTTCGAGAAAACAAGATACTGGGATCATACTCAGCTTTGCAATCTGAGAATAGAAACTAAAAATAAGACACATTGCAATTTCTAAAATTTTCTCAAGAAAAAAAGAAACAGAAAGAATTTCTTTTACCTAAACTAACCTGATAGAATCCCACAGAATTCCACATTAAACTCACATTCATCCCAACTATGGAAAAGTTTGCAAATAAAACAAATTTCAGAAGATCAGAAATTGGTAGATGAGAGGCCTGGATATATCCCAACCTCCTAAGAATAACAGTCAACAAGGTTGTTGTAGCAAAATGAAGACCAGTTAACGTTGTAGCTGCATTAAGGCATTACATAGAAGACAGTGTCAGGATTGATGCAACCATTCAGAAGCAGTTTTGCTATAATTCATTCTGTTTCATAAAAAGCATCAATTTCTTAACAAAAGCACGTCATATTTTGTTAAGATAGAACAGATGAGGAACTTTTTGTTTGTTCAACATTATACCATCTTTTCTATGATAAGTAAATATGTATTATATTCCACCTATAAGACACAAACTTCTTGCTCAACATTATACAACCTCTTTTATGATATGTAAGCATGAATTACATTTACATTCCACCGAGGCAGAGTTATCTTGTTGAAAGCTCTGTACATTGGCTCTTCCTCAAAACATTTCTGTATCATACAAAATTGTGATTTATCATATGGAAAAAATTCTAGCCCATATGAGTGCTTAGTCTCTTCTCTGACATTAAGAGTGTATGAAGAAGACCCAAAAATAATACACAATTTTCGGGCTTAACTGTGCATCCTGACAAGGGTTTCCTATGCCTTTCAGAATTTATGATGTCCAATACAAACCAGCAGGCCTTAGGTCAACCATTTGAGCTAATCTATAACAATATAATCCACTATGATTAAAGATTACTTTGTATCAGCCCAAAGACTGACATCAATTCTCTATAAATTAATGATAAGTTTCCATGTAGCTATCTGGTGCAAAAGAGAGGCCTTCAAGATAACTTGTAAGCTAGATCATTTCCAAGGTGTTCTCAGAGTGTATTCACTTCTATTCTGACCAAAATAAACCACCAAAACAATATTTAGTGCTTCTTAAAGCTACTAGTGAGAATAAAATAAATGAGATTCCTCAGATCAATGCTGTCCAATAAATGGATTATTTCCTTTCAATGACCGATAAGGGAGAGTTGGATAAAGCCTCATTTGTGGGGATAAAGATCACTAGAAAGAAAGGCCCTCTGGATAAGATGTCATACAATTTCATTATAAGTGCCAAAAAATAATGCTTCAAGCCTTCCACCCCCCCCCCCCCCCCAATTAGGGTTTATGAATATATCATCGGAGTATACGATCGAAGTGTTCTAAAGGATGCATTCTTTGATAGAATATATTCATGCACAAAGACAATTTTCTTAAAACCAAACATACAGGTACATAACAGTCCCAAAGAATGTAAACCAATCAGCTTTCTATCAGATACCAGTCCTATAAAATTTTATCCAAGATCTAGTCCAAAAATTTAAAAGAAGTCCGTGAAAGAACCTCTTCTTTCACATGCAGAAGTTTTAGATATCTACCACAATATATATGCAACTTTCATGGCAAGTAAATATAAGAGTATCTCAGATCAAGAGTGGTTCCCTAATAATGTTAAAAGAGCATGAGTCTAGTTTAAGTTTAAAAAACCATCTTTAACAGAGAGACAAAAAAAAAGTTTGGTTTCTTCAACAAAAATCATCTTGTGCTATATTTTTTCTTAAGGAAAGGTGAAATAGGGAACAGAAAAGATCTTTGAAAGTTAAAAAGAATAAAGAGACACAAGAGTATATGCCCTGTTGAACAATTATAATTGAAGTATAACTCTTACACCTTCATCTTGTAAAATTCTAACCTGAATCCAAAATCCATTTTTAGCGATGCTTATGTTAAATTCAAAATAATACTAACAATTTTAAATTTTTAATATTATTTTATTAATTTTGTCAACTTCTCAATAAAAGAAGAATAATAAGAATTCTCCACCTTTTGTCCCTTTTTAACAAGATTAAAGAGAAAACGGACCACACAACATGACTGATCATATCAAAATCATAGATATATTAAAGCATAAAGCATGACATATAGCAAAGGAGAAAAATTAATCAAACTGAATGTTTGAATATGATATTAAGAGAGAGAGAGAGAGAGAGAGGCAACCCACCAAAGCTAAAGCCATATTTAGCCATCAAGGCTTTGTTGACAAGTATTATTCCGACAGATGTGACTACATTAAACATCCATGAGGCCAAATCAAGAGCACCTTTCCTATCAGATAGCTTCGCTGAAGTTATTTTTTTCTCCATCTTGGAATTTGTCCCCTCTATTTTCACTGCTCAGCCTTCATGAAACCAACTATTACACTGGAATATCAAAAGGCAATACCTTTATCTGCATGATGAAATAAGTTATCCAACAAAGTTAGAATCAATGAAACCAAATGACTCTCTTTGCAGGTAACAAACATAATTGATATCAAAATATACACATCAACAAATTCTTTCACTACAAACTCTAACAGATCTTTTCTTAAACTACATGCACTGACACACACACACACACACAAACAAAAAACCTTAGAAGCTTTCAACAACTATTGTCAAAAGTGAGATTATCAACCAAGAGCTTTGCGGCCCAATGAATATGCTCGGTCTCTTTTGTGAGGAGAACCTAGATTTGAATCCCCCTTTCCCTCACTTGTTATAAGCAAACTAAAAAAAAAAAAAGTGAGATCAGCAATTGAACAAAATTTCAAACCACAAACCATATAATCGTAGATGACAAGACTGTCATTTCAATTGTGCAGGAAGCCAAGGTACGAACAAATCTTTCATTTTAAAACTTGGTTCGTAAGACTTCAAAATGGTTCGATCTCTATAAAAGATACAACAGTTTGTAGCTCAACTGGTACCTACTCATGTTTCGAATGGAGACATCTAGGTTCAAATCCTCCTTCCCCATTGTAACTATTGAATTATCAAAAAAATAAAAACCACATTCAATTGCTTATATTAAGTTCTAGTTAGTTCAACTAGTAAATTCTCTTGATGAATAAGAGAACCGAGTTTGAATCTTAGCCTAATGGTAAAGAGCAATCCTCATTAATCTTTGGAATACTCAAGTTTTTAATTTGTTCTCTCACAATTCACATCTTTACTAATCAATAAATCAAGTAACCAACAAACTCACACAAAAAAAAAAAGTTACATTATGAAACTCTCACACAACAAATTTAACAATCACGTAAAATTTCAGTTCACAAATTTACGAAACAGCCACTAAAGCCGATCCACAAATCCACAAAAAATTTATCCAGAGAAATTGCGAAATCCATCACATAATTAGATCCATCAGGTTTCACACAAAAAAAAAACGCAAGAACAAAAAAAGAGCTCACAAATCAGCTAATTCCAACACAGATCAACGCAATCAAACACAGAACAAACAAAACGGAAAGAGAGAGAAAAAGAGAGCGAACAAAATTACAGAAATCCAAGGGAAAATGAATTCCCAGGAAAACAAATTCCCGTTAAGAAACCAAAAAAAAAAAAAAAGGGCATGAGAATTGGAAATCCAGACCTTGGGGAGGAATTGGCCTCGGAAATCGCGGCGTTAATGTGAGGAAGTGCAGAAGAAGAAGAAGAAGAGAATGTTGAAGAGAAGTGAAACGGTGATGATATAAAATTTATGAGTTTCTTCGTCTCCATTAAAGAAAAGAGAGACGTAGACTCTGTGTGAGAGAGAGAGAGAGAGAGTGTGTGATTGTGAACCAGCACTTCGTTTTTATTTTTATTTTTTTTTTTTTTTCTAGCTGGATTTTTCTTTTCTTTTTTTATTATTTGAAATATGCTTTAATTTCTCTCCTCCGGGATCTCAGGAGTGATACATAGAACGAATATAAAAAAAATGAATATTATGGCATCTTCTCACATATTTTCTAGACAAAATTAATTTATCCTCTTCTGATTGGGGTTTGCTATAATTTAGTATCTAAATTTGCATTTATTATTGAAAAAAGTTAAATAAGGAAAAGGGTATTGATTTATGAAATTTTTTTTAATGCGAAATTAAAAAAAAAATGATTTTTTTCTTTTTTTATATTTTTTATAAAAGTAGTGTCAATTTTTTTTTTTAGATAGTCCATTAACAAATGCCTTAAATACACTTTTTAACTCGAGCTTTTATTATATGGACAAAATTTAATTACAAAATCAGTTGTAACTTTAGGCTACAAAATTAGTTGTAGTCTTAGGCTACAAACTCATTCAATATCTTTTATTAAAAGTAAATTTTAAAAAATCCATCATTGGATTACATCTTATTCTTCTATCCTTCTTATTTGTAAAATTTCAAGAAAATTAAAAATTAATAGCTATGTTATCAATAAATTTTTAAATTGCAAGTTTTTGTAATTTAAAATTATGCATAACATATAAATTTATATTAGATTATAGTTTAGTACAAAAATAATATTTTATTGTAAACACAAAATTTAGATTACATCTTATTCTTCTATCCTCCTTGTTTATAAAATTTCATGAAAATTAAAAAACATATGTGGACCGTAAGGGTGACATCGGTTTCTACGGCCTATTCCCAAAGCAAACAATACTTTCTAAGGGAGAGATCCGTTCATCCACATTGTGTAGTAGTGATACACTCATCCTTAGACCAAGTGCTTATAAAGCATGGGTGGGAGGCGTCTCTTCCCGATGTGGGATTGAACAAATTAGTAAGGGTGGCATCAGTCTCCTCGGCCCATTTCCAAAGCGGACAATACCTTCTAAGGGAGAGATTCGTTCCTCCACAACATGCAATTCAACGGATAGATTAACTTAATAGCATTGCCTAATAAACATCCTCTTATTGTAATTAAAAAAAAAAAATCTTACGTATGAAATTGTTATAGGATCAAAATGATAATGAGTTTTTTTTTTGGATTCAAAATGATAATGAGTTAGGTTGTACTTTTCTCTATAATTTAATAATATTATTTTTTAGTTCAGAATGTGGTGAGCTGTTGATTTTTATTTTTATTTTTTAAATGTTAGGCATGGGAAGGGAGGTATTTTGCATATGTATTAAGTGTGACCCGTCAGTGTCATTTTCTTTCTCAGTTTGAAAGGAATTGTATACCATGCTTGTGCAACGAGGTCCTTTTCCCTCTCTTTCCGGTTTCCTTTATGTGATGATTTTGTGTCACAGGATTATTGTGATGAATGAATAATTAGTGGTTATTTTAAGTTACCCATCAAAACTGCATTTTTCAAATGGTTTTGCGGTGCGAACTTTGTTTTCATTAATTCATTCTTTTAGGACTCCATATTCCATAATATTCTGGTACCTCATTTTTTTTTTTTTTTCCTCAGTGGGTATATTGAGAATTTTTATTATTATTTCGGAGTAGTAGCACCATAAAATTTTCATTGACTTTAGTGATGTTTCAGAAATTATACTATATTGACTTACTTTAATCTCCTATACTCTTCTTAAGAAACCCTTACCTTTTGCCTGTTATAGTGGCACATCCATACAATTAATTACCCCAAAAAAATCCACATCCATACCATTAATTACGGATTAATGTCAACGACTTGATCCAAGGGTTAATTAATCTATTTATAACAGCTACCTAGGCTTCTAGTATTAAAATATCATCATCCTCTAGTTTATCAAAAAAAAAAATATATCATCATCTTTTAAGTGACTTTCAAGGTAGACTTGTTTTTTCTTTTTGGGTGAGGGGACCAACTCTTTTTTTAACTTTAAAGTTCGACTTCAAGCATCCGATTTTTTTTTTCAAAATAATCCCAATTTTTAAACAATTTTGTTAGTTAACATAGTTTCCAAACTATTTATGAAACTAATATTTCAAGGCTAAAATACTTGAGTTCACTATAGCAACTCAAGTGAATAGAAATCGATTTCCAGTGGAACTCGAGTTCGTAGAAAATGATTTCTGGTGGAACTCGAGTATTATACACTCGAGTTCCTGCTCTACACAAATAAAAAAGAGAGGAACAGAGGGGAGGGAAAAACAACCTTCGCCTGAGTCATGGGTTCAATCCGAGTTTGGGTTCATGGGTTTCGCTGTTTGGGTCGTGGGTTAGCTACCTAAGTTCGTGGGTTTTGCTGCTTGGGTTTGCCGCTGGGTTTGCTAGTCGCCAATTGGGTTCGTCGTTCATGGTTAAGAGCTTCGTGTGATTTCTACTTTGATCCTTGTTTGCGTTTATGTTTTTGTTTTTGTTGTCTCTTTGGTTGTCGTGGATGTTTTTTTTTTTTTTCCAGAGGGGTTGTCATGGATTTATTTCAAAGGGGAGAAGAGGAAGAAGAAGAAGGGTGTCTCAGATTTTTGGTTTTTCTTTTGTGGAACTTGAGTGTTTCCAGGCGAATTTTCATTGAAATCAAGCCTGTGATACTCGATTTGCTATAGTAATCTCAAGTCTCTAGCTCTCGAGATGTTAGTTTGTTAAATAGTTTAGAAATGATGCTATCTAACAAAATGGTTTTAATATTGGTGTTATTTTGAAAAAAAAAATCCTCAAGCATCTGGGTAAAAAGAAAAATGGGGAAAAATTCAAAAACAAAAAGAACCCCAAATGTGCAATATCGGTTTTTCTAAAAAAAGACAAACACAGAAATAAATATTTAATAAATATTATCAAATTTTCTTAAGACCTAATAAGATAGCGAGTCATCAAATTTTTTTTTTTTAGAAGAAGTCATCCACTTGGTACAACCACAAAATGTAAAATGTAATTTTTATTATATAGTATATTATAACATATGATACATTTTTTTATTATATAGTATGTGATGGTATATAAGAGGTACAAGAATGCAACTTTTACAATATGTACCACATTTAGAATATGTTTTCTCCAATTTTTTGATAATTTAATAGTTGAGTTGGGAGATAAGTGATTTGATTAATTTGAATCTTGGACAAATTCATTAGAAACACCAAAGAATATTGATTGAGTAACTAAGCTCTTGACTATTTTTCCAATTTTTAGTGTTAAAAGTACTTTTTTTTTTTTGTTTTTTTGGAGTGTTAAAATTATATTGATTAGCCAAAATTTTTTTTCCTAACTTGTTGATTTTAGCTGAATGTTACATCGCCTTTTGCTCGAAAAACATACTAGTTGGCCAGTATTGACCTTTTATCCTATACCATATTTGACTTGTGCTTTAGCAAAATTCATTCCATATCCTTCACATCAACTTGACCTGCCCACCAAACTTCGAATTTTCTAGCAGCCGTCTGAATCAAATTAGAGGTGGACCTTTCTTCTTCTTTTTTTTTCTTTTTTTCTTTTTTTTTTTTTGGAGAAAAAAAGGTGGACCTTTCTAATTACCATGTACTAATTAAAATAATTAAATATATGATGATTTAAAAGATATTTTTATAGATAAATCATGTTGAAACGGATTCAAATTACACCTAGTGTAACTCTAAGAAGTTCTAACTTTTTTAAACTATTAGATTTACGATAAAAAAAAAATCTCATTAATGCGAATATTTTAATTGATTTCATTTATTATTTTTTATTTAATACATTTTATATTTATTTCTAAACTCATAATTTAAAGAGATGGACTGATGGACAGTTGAAACCACGCCATTGGTACCAAAATTAATCTTGCCTGTAACATTTGAATTTTCTGCGGGAACTAAACAATAAGAAAATTTTCCAACGATAGATTTGTTCAGTTGAGAGACTAGAGAAAGAGGGCCACCTCCTGGGCCAATTATGCCTGATCCTGCCTCAATCAATGTGCCATCATTATTGTGCACACACCCAAATACAATCTTTGGTATAGTGACCTGATGGATGGTAGTTGAGCCAATGGTTAAGGTTTCAACACCAAGATCACCATTAGTGAATGATTGGTCTCCATATGAGATCAACTGTGATTCCACGTAAATTTCTTCTGTCAATAAAAGTAAAAGTGCTTTGGGAGTGTTTCAATACCTAAGACAATTAGTTAACAATAGAGAACATTTAAAGAAAGTTTTTATGGGAAAATAAAATAAAGCATTTAATGTTTTTTTTTTTTTTTCATTTCCAATAAAAGTGCTGTAAAACTTTCTAAGATGAGATTGTTAACCAATTTTAAGGGTTTAAAAATAAGTATGGAAGCATTACCCTAAGAAAATAAATGAAAAGTTAGTATTAATAAAGGTTTTTTACTTTTTTACCGTTGGAGTGTTTCAATACCTAAGACAATGTCTAGAAACATGGTGAACGAGAACAACTAAAAGCAATAATTGTGTTATTCAACAAAGTCTGGCGGCTGTGGTTTTTTTTTTTTTTTTTGCTGTCAGTGACTTGGCCATGGAGAGAGAGAGAGAGAGAGAGAGAGTATAAATTTTTTTCCGCTTAAAAATAAGTATGAAATGTATTAAATAAGAGATAATAAATGAGATCAATTAGTTAGTATTAAGAAGGTCTTTTTTTAACCGTTGGATCTATTTAAATCCAATGATTTAAAAAATGTGTAACTCATTAGAAAATGAGTTTAATTTACACATGATGTAACTTTAAAATAATGTTACACTACCCAATAACTTGTTATTGAATTAATATTTTGAAAATCTAACCGTTGAATTATATGTTCTATATGTTCTTAACATGCACGTCAATTTTCATTTCAATCGAATACTATTCACCATTTGATCCATAAACTCATCTTTTATGCAATATATTAAACTACAAAAAATTTAAATTTTAACAATTGATTAATGACATGGCTATTAATCTTTGATCACCTTGAAATTTTGCAAGCATGAAGAATATATGAAAAAATGTAATCCAATGGTAGATTCGTTAATATTCACATCCAATTAAAAAATTTTGAGTGGTGTAACATTACTTAGAGTTACACTTAGTGTAACTTGAACTAAACCTATATATATATATATATACACACACACACACACACACACACACACACTACTATTTAAGGGACTTCCCCTCTTGGACCAGATTTTTTTTATTCCAAAATATCCCTACATCTCTAAGTTTAAGTAGAGACAAAATTAAAGGATAATTTGATAAAAATACATATCTAATTTGCACTAAAACATTGCCTATAATATTGGAACACTTTTTCACTAACCCATTTTTTTAAAGCAACTATACGTTTATTGTTTTTTTTTAAAATAGAAAAATAAGTTAAACAACCAATGTTTTCCATTTTTTTTTTTATAAAAAAACCTACATTTCTAATACTTTTTATTATTTTTTAAAAAACACCCCACATTTATCCAAAAAAAAAAAAAAGTAACTTTTACCAAAAAAATAGAAAAGCTTCTGAGCACACATGTGAGCACGTGATCAGAGGCTAGTGTGTCTGTATATATACCATTATTTTCCATATATTATATTTATAAGAGAGCAAAACTGAATTATTATGTACCATACCCAGTGCTATCCATAAAAGAGTATGATAGGCACTATTCTTGAGTTTTGCACATTATTGGGCATGTCCATAAGAGGGTACCGACATGATTGCACTTTTATATATATATATATATAATTGTAATTTGAGAAGAGAGATTTAAAAGATTTTGATAATTATGTCGTTGATATGATATACATTACAATGATGAAACATTAAGATTTTTAGTTTTTTTTTTAACATTATCATAATATAAAATTATAAAATATATCACACTACTTTAATCTCATTATCTTTCTAAATAATGTAATGTTTTATTCTTGTATTAAAATTATATTAATGTAAGATTAATGTAATATCATGGTGAACCAAACGCCCTCTTAATGTTTAAAAGCATCAGGTGAAGTTGATTTATAAAATAAAAATAAAATAAAAAAAGAAAAAGAGAAACATAATGTGTAGTTCTATTGTTAAATAAATTTGATCATTCTTGTTGTAACATCGCCAACTCTCCCATGCCAATGCCATGAAGAGTTGGTGGGTTCAAACCTTCATTCCCCACTTTGTTAGGGGGGAAAATCAATCATTCTCATTTGTTCTAAATTCTTTACTTTTAAGATTTTTTTTCATGAAAGTTGGTGTAAAGATCAATTTCAAGTGAAATTAAGATAATCCATTTTATGGTTAAAATTTTTCTTGCATCTAGTTATGCACACAATGCCAAGTTATTTATAATTTTAAAGGGCAAATTACATTTTACCCACCTGTAGTTTGGTTGAAATTTAAGTTTTACTTGTGGTTTGAAATTTGACGGTTTACCCACCTGAGGTTAGCTTAGATAGAGTTCTATAACCCACCCCTGTTAAAAACAGAGCTAAATATGTAATTTCGACACACTTATGTTTCTCTTCCAAAAAAGATGTTGGTTTGGAAAAATGAGTGAATGTCATGAGATAAAATTGAAAAAGAGAAGAATGTTTAACGGAATGATGGATCCAAAAATGACTTGCTCAGGAGCAGATGAGTCGAATGCTACCTGTCAATTTCGCCCGAATCCAATAACAAATTTCTACCTAATCATCAATCTATGCCTTTTCAAATATGGCTTTGAAAATTCAAAGCTGAAAATTGCGGGCTTTATTCTCTAATTTTGAGTTTCTGCTTTCGTATTATTAGCTTATTTTTTCAGTTTATTACATATTCTATTGATTTAATTAATTTCTGAGTTTTGAGAATTGGGTATCTCATAAATTTTCTTTTCAAGTTCTGGGTGCTTATATATTTGAATTATGGTCGAATTGGGTGTGATTAGGGCCCTAACTAACGCTCACATTTGCAAATTTTTTTTGGATCTTTAAATCGTATGGTTTTATTAGTTATAATT
The DNA here is from genome assembly GCA_032878915.1 of Castanopsis chinensis. Taxonomy (NCBI): domain Eukaryota; kingdom Viridiplantae; phylum Streptophyta; class Magnoliopsida; order Fagales; family Fagaceae; genus Castanopsis; species Castanopsis chinensis. The sequence goes on from JAVQMG010000122.1 coordinate 20,979,744, forward strand.
ATGTGACTGACATTGCAGACGATGTCTAGTCCAGGTTTGATGGAGATGGCCACTGAAGGTATGAAGAACATGAGGCAATTGGTCTCAAATGGCTGCAGAGCAATTGGTCTCAAATCATGCTTTAATAATTATTGATCAACAATCCATTTCATATCCGGCTATTTACTTTATAAATTAGTTTGGTCATTTATTATGTCAATTGAATTGATGATTGAACCTGTTTGTTAATGTATGTGAACATCATTTTTCCCTCTTTCAAAACACTTTTGATCTTATTTAACATAGTAATTTTATATTTTTTGTGTTTTTAGAGGAAAAAGACATAAAATTTGAGTAAAATTACATATTTAATCCTGTTTTTAACATAGGTAGATTACAGAACTTTAATTTAGCTAATTTCATGTAGGTAAAATGTCAAATTTCAAATTACAGATAGACAACTTAAATTTTAACTAAACCACAAGTAAGTAAAATATAATTTTCTCAATTTTAAATTATATGAAATTAGATTTATTTTTAGATTTATACGAATTATTTTATTTTTTTAAGAATTATTAGTTATTGATCGTTTTGAATTAAAGAGTATCCCTGTCTCTCAAAAAAAAAAAAAAAAGGTATCCTAATTCAGCAACGTTTTTGCTTTTAATTGCGCCTGAGGGGCCTTGACATGCACATAAAAGTTTGGGATCCAAGTGAGGGACCTTCTTTTTTTCTTTTTCTTTTTTATAAACCAAGAAAGAGTTTTACTTTTACAGTTTTACTCATACAGTTGTACTTGTGCCTGATATTAATATAACATAAATATGCGGGGTCATGATAGCATAAATATGAGGTGGCCTTCCATACGTGATCTACGCATGGGATCTACTATGTTTTCTCATATGATTTTTTTTTTTTTTTGGTAGAGAGGAAATGCACCGAAGAAAACTAGAGGAGAACCACAGGATCAGGGATAACCCTGATACAAAACCTTCCATCTTTGTCCAATCAAATAAACTCAAGCAGACCCACAGGCAGGTCTTGATACAACATAATACTACTAGATTGCATTGCACCTGTTCTAGCTAAGAAATCAGCACAATAATTTGCTTCACGATAGCAATGCCTGTTCCAGACTCGAGGTAGCTGGGAAATCAGCTGCCTGCAGTCAATCAACCAATAGGCATAACAACCCGATTAGCATAAGAAGGATTACAAACAGCATCTACATAGCTCTTGCATCTATTTGAGTATCAACAGCAAGAAAATGCATATTAAGACACATGCTAAGGCCATCACGAAGCGCCCAAAGTTCCGCAATAAAACTTGTAGTAATCCTAATGCTCCTAGAGAAACCTCCAAGCCAATCCCCCTGCTCATTTCGAATGATTCCACCATAGCCAGCTCGCATATGAATTGAGTCATAGTGGATTATGTGATTACCACTTTCATGTGAGATGTAAAAGTTAAAATTGTAATTTTTTTTTTATTAAAAAAAAATTCTGTCACCTTATTAACTTTGACATCTCACATAAAATTGCACTTGATCTTAGAAAATCTCCAATAGACTAGGCAAATTCAGAATTCTCTCTCCTTTTTTTTAAAGAAGAAAATCCAAAATTCTCTTCACTTTAGATAGTGAACCCCCAAAATCAAACTCAAACAATTTATCTATTTTATTATTTTTATAAAAAGTTTTTGGACGAGCTATAGTAACTGTCATGGTGTGTAAAATCACATTATCTTTTTTATCTTTTGTAAGTAAATATTTGAGTATAAAATACTAAATAACCTATTTTAATATTTAGTTCCAAGGTAGTTGATATTGTATCGGTACCGGCCGTATCGGCCGGTATGTACCGTATACCGATATTAAGACGTCAATGTTTCGTACTAGTTTAAATATCGGCCGTACTGGCCAATTTCGGGCAATACTGACTGGTACCAGGCATACAAGTCGATACAGATTTTTTTTTTAAATTTTGTAATTTTTGAATTTTTATAAATGCAGAATGGTAACTTATTTGCATTAACTTATTAGTATTATTTGTTTTCTTAGTATGCAATGAACAATTAAGCTTTCTATTTTTTATATTGTGTTTTTTTTTTCTTTTAATTGATACTAAAGTCTAAAATTATAAATAATTTGTTCTGAATTTAGATAATATTTATGATAAAATTTTATATTTATTATAATATATACACACACACACACACACACCTACATATATATATATATAAAATAACGGTAAACTCGAAATGGTACATTAGTATTGATCGGTACCGAAATATATCATTCCACTCGTCGAACAGGTACAGCTTTCGGTATGAGATTGACTCTCTTGTTTAGTTCCCTTATTCTCTTAATGACGAGTATCTCTCCTAACATTACCATTTCTTGTTGGTTGTGTTAGGGAGATAAAGACCTTAAGGAGCTTCCTTAAATAGTTAATATAACATATAGATATACATTTTAACCCAATAGGCCTAAGTCTAATAAATATGTACTCAATTATGCTATATATTAACAATTTATTCTTTTCATCGTTATTCAATGTGAAACTTCACTTACACATGAAAACCCGACAATCTCCCCTCAAGTGTGATTTTCTTTGCCTCTATGTAGGCTTCAAGATCTCTCTGTGAGCCATGAACCAGACTTACTCACTCCCCCTTACCTAATGAGCTTTTTCCTACACTAGTGCATCATCTATGGGCCTTCACGTGTCAACTCCACACATTTTTTGTCCTTCATGGGAACCTCACACCTCACCATTATCTAGCACCATTGGCAATAATACTCCTTTGTTGGGCATTTTCCAAGATCGTTTGTGTGGGCTCTATGGGCTTGCTTGGTGCTATATACTGTCCCCACTCAAAATATGAAAAGGACTCATCACTGCTCCATTTGCAAAAGGGCTCCAAGTACACACACCCCATTCCTATATTAACTGCGAAAGGAATCTCGATAACCTTGCTACCTTTGCCCCACACCACTATAGGTTCTGATACCACTTACTGGGGAGATAAATACCTTGGGAACTTCCTTAAATAATTAATATTACATATAGAAACACATTTTAACCCACAAGGGCTAAACCCAATAAGTATGTGCTAAATTATGTTATATTAACCATTTATTCTTTTCATCATTATTCAATGTGGGACTTCACTCACACATATTAATCCAACGTGTTGTTGATATTCAAAGGCTATATTATGGCTTTTAATGTGTGTGTGTGTGTGTGTGTGTGTGTGTTAATTATAAAATATTTAGGTGTTGTTGGTTGATAAAATTTGGGCAAAAAAGATTTGGGTGTTGTTGGTCAATAAAGAATCTAAGCATAAAAGATTTGGGTGTTGTACAATCATTGGTTGATAAAAATATGGGAAAAATTAGGGCTGTCCAGCAGGATCCGGTGACCCGACCAACCCGAAGAACCGACCGGATCTGACTCGAATCCGGCCAACCCGATTGCTCCGGTGGGTCGGCGGCGGGTCTTCATCGCCAGGAACCGATTCTGGCGGGTCGGCGACGGGTTTTCCTCCCATAAAACCCGAAAAACCGAACCGACCGATAGATTTCTAGAATTCAGCGAAAATCCCAGATTCCGGCCAAAATTTCCAGAATCCGGCGACATTTTTCCAGAATCCGGCGATGTTTTTCCAGGTTCCGGTGAAAAAACCTTGATACCGGCCATATTTTCCTTACATCTGGTGATATTTTGACCAGATCTGGCAAAATCACATCAAATCCGGTGAGATTTTCACCGGATCTTGCTAAATCTCACCGGATCTAAGAAAAATATCGCCGGAATCTGCGTTTATTCGCCCGATTTGTGTTTTTTTCACCATTTTCTGGCCGTCTTCTCCGACCAATGACTTCGACCGACCCGCCCGCCACCCGGTGATGATCTGAACCGACCAATCCGATTTCTCCGGCGGGTCGGCGGCGGATGCAATTTTTCTCCACCCGATTCCGGCGGGTCGGTTCCGGGTTGGGCACAAACCCGACCCGAACCGACCCGTGAACAGCCCTAGGAAAAATGCTAAAAGTTCCCTTAAACTTTGGGGTAATGGCTAATACATATCCTAAACTTTTATTTTAGCCAATTTACTCTATGAACTTCTTATACGTGCCAAAATAGGGCCACTATTAGTTTTGTCGTTCAAGTGATTAACGACATAATCATGTTGGACACACTTGCACCTGATTTGGCAAAGCCAAACTGATTGAGAGAGAGAAGTTAGGCAAAACCAAAGAGAAATTGACAAGAGAGAAAGAGAGGCCATGGCATTGCGAGTCTAATTCCATTCGTGGTTTCTGATAGCAACTCCCGAATCAAAAGAGAGAGATGTCGTCACATTTCGTTACACATACCCCTATTACCTCCGATCTAGGCCATTGTGCAACAGAGACACCTCTTGCAGACTCAAGGGTTTTGGAATATGTTTAAATTTTGTTTGTTTGGGTTCTTCAATTTTGTTTGTTTCTGATTTGATTTATCAAAATGAATAATTTTGGGTAAAATACTATTTGGGTCCTTTAATTTTATCAAAAGATTGTTTTTGTCCCTAAATTTTAAAAATTTCTTTTTTCATTTCTAATCTAATGGAAAGTTTGTCTTTTATCCCTAAACTATTGAAATTATTTATTTTTCTGTCCTTAAACTTAAAAAAAAGAAAGTTATTTTTTTTCACTAAACTATTGAACATAATTATTGTTATGTCCCTATTTCTGTCTTTAAACTATTGAAAAAAAAAATCTTTACAAAGTTTGAAGATTGAAAAAGAACATTTTTAATGTTAGTAATGAAAAACAAAATTTTAATTAAATTTAGGAACCAAATAGTATTTTACCTTCTTTTTTTTTTTCGTTGATTTCGTATGTTCCCCTGCCTCTCTTTGTCCCTCACTTCCTATTTTGTTTACTAAGAAAATCTCAAAACTAATGTTATTTTTTGCACTACGTAAACGTTAGTTCCTAATTAATGAAAATTTATCAAACAGTATGATGTCGCAGAAGCGTGAAAAAGTACACACGATACTCTCTTTGATAGACAAAAACTAAATTGTTAGTTTTTAGGTAGAAAGCCTCGAATTCATGAGGGATTCCTTGAATCCCCGAGAGGTTCCTTGAATCCACAATGAGATAAATTGGAATCCACCAAAGAAATAATTCGACAAAAGTCTGTATTTTATTAATAATAATCTGAACGCTGAATTGCCTTTGGAGAGAACAATGTGTTTAAATAGTAAAAAGAAAACCTAAGACAGCTAGCAAACCCTAAGACAGCTACGAAAGCATATAAAATCCTAATTTGACTAAAAAAAATTAAAAAAACCTAAAACAATGAAATAAATCACCTGAACCTAAAATAGCAAAAATTATGTAATTAAAAATATTAAAGTTAAATAATTACAAATATTAAATATTAAACTGTGTCCTATATCAGACCCTTCCACTTGAAAAAAACTCGTCCTCGAGTTGATGGTCGAAATCTGAAATATTTCGCTCTAAATAAAAAAATGCTTTAAACACTTTAATGACTTAATCCGATTTTGAAACTTGAATTCTTCATAAGGTGTAGCATAAAATTTATCCTTATCTACCTTCAATTTATTTGAAACATCAATCAAAAAAAGGACTAATAATAAAATTAAAATTTTCTACTCCAAGAAAATCAACATATTGTGTAGTCTAGGGATGGCAATGAAAGCCTGACCAGCAAGTACCCGGACCGACCTGTGAAAACAATGGGGTCGGGTTTGGGTTTTGAAAATAAAACCTAAAACGGGTTCAAGTTTTTGTGATACCCGCCTAAACCAGACCCCTATATATTAAAATTACCAAACTACCCTATGTGTGTGTCTATATATATATATATATATATATATATATATAACAGTGCAGAATGCGGAAGCACAACAATAATGATAATTCAAAATAAATGTATAGTAAAGTAAGGCGGTTGAACCAGCCAAACAGTTATATGAAAATAGATCAAATGTATTGAAAACAGAATTGTTTATTGAAAGTAATTCAAAACACTTACAGTAGCAATAATTACAAGATTACATCAATCAACAGAATAATAATACAAGGCTTGAAGGCTAGTCCTGGTTCTAGTCACAAGCTTTGTGGAAGTAGTGAGATATTTTGATCTAAAGGAAGTCCTAGAGAGTTCTAAAGGAGATCCTAAGAGAGAATTTTCTGAATTGCAATAAGGGACAACCCCCCTTAAATAGGCAAATACAGCAGTGAATAGTAAAAAGTGAATAGTAACTTTTTTACTATTCATATCAGGACCCGTGAGGGGTATCAAAAGCATCAAAACATCAGGAGCGCCAAATCAGGAGCCGAAAGTAGTTTGGCATATTGAGCCAGAGGAATCACCAAAAGTAGTCAACAAAAAAATCTTTAGCAGTAGGTAAAGCAATAGTGAAAGCAGTAATAATGGCCTTTGTGCAGGCTAGGCAAGCAATGAAATTATCAATTTGCTCTTAGGTCAGGAGTATTTTCTTCATCATATACTTCATCATGCCCAAACCAGTCTTTGGGATATGGTTGGGGATAGGGATAATAAGGATTTTTAGCAATAGAGCCCTCTTCTTCTAAGCTTCTGTTGGCAGCAGCCTCTTCTTCTTTGATCTTCCTTTCTAGAAGGGCACACAAAACTTCCTTGCTTAAGTCATCAAAAGGAGAAGTTTTCTTAATAGCTTTGGTGGAAGAAGTAGAGGGAGAATTAGTAGTGCCGTCCAAATGTGCAGGAGAATGCTTTCTAGGCAAAGGTTTGGAAGACATTTCCCTGGTAACATTATCAATAATCTGTTGAACATAGCCAAATTTATCCCACCATTTAACATACCAATATCTAGCAAGAACATCATCATTTCTTTCACATTGCCATTTTAGAATCCAAGGGATTCTAAATCGTTTAACAAAATGGAGGAGAACAGGAAACTTAGCATTATGAGCATCTGTCTTGAGGGTATTCTCAAAAGACTTGTAGGCAGTCATTAAAGGATCAAGGAAAATATCAATAATAGGGCCGAACTGAGTCCACCATCGGCTGAACCAGAGAGGTAATTTAGCATTTTCATCAAATTCTTTATCAAAGTTAACAAACCATGAATGAGTCATTGTGTCATTCTAGTGGAGCATGAATCTGGACCAAGCAGTAATATAATCATAATAAGAGTATGGAACAGGAGAGTTCGGTAATCTCTTTGAAAAGGCAGGGGAGGAACCCCATTTCTCTTCAGAAATAACACTCTTTAAATAAACATTGTGTTAAATAATTTTGGTTTTGTCATTTTGATCAAAAATGGTTTTAATAACAATGGATTCTTCCTGGTGCAAGATGTCAGAGTAATACTCCAACTTTTTATCACCATGCTTTGGAATTCAGTGAAATCTTGGAGGGAAGTAGATTTTTGCAATCTGAAGGGGGTTCTTGATTGCAGATCTATTTGGTTCAATAAAGAACAGGTTTTAGAAATATTGTTTTTTGACATATTGGGAAGCATTAGATTTTTTGGGGTAAATAGTTCTGACAGGTTGGTTAATAGGGGTTAAGGCATAAGGATCATAGGTAGATGCCAAAACGGATGAGTAATTGGGCTTAGGAATTGTTCCTAAGGGGGTGAAACGGTCAATAATTTCAGTAGGGGAGACTGGCTCTTTTTTGACAATATGTTTGGGTGGTTCAACAGGGCTTTTATCTTTGAATCTTCTGCCTACCATTGTGGCACTACAAGAATTCACGAGTAAGGAAGTCAGGAATAGAATTTTGAGAGCCTTTAATATATTCTATAGTAAAATAAAAAACACTCAAAATAGCTCGCCATTTGGCAAAAATATGTTTTGAAGCAATATTTTTTACATCTTTTTCTGTGAGAGACCGCACCCCCGACCCGTTTTATAATAAGTTCGGGCCCAACCCACGTGAATGGGTGGAGTCGTGTTATTGTCTCTCAAAATGGAGGTTCGACTAGTTATATTTTTCCCTTTAGATTAAGGGTTTTACAATGGAGTCGCCACTTATTTAATTATTGGAAAAATAAGAAAACCAAAATTAAAAAAATTCCTCATTTTATTAACTTTCAATTGAATTTACATTGGTCATAGGAAAATTACATGGCTTTGGTCCTAGATACAATCTAAGAAAAAGTACATGGCTTTGTTTCCTAGTTACAATCTAAAAATTGAAAATTACATGGACAAGCATTTGATCTACTAACCCTTGATCTAAGTTCGGAGGCTATGTTACAAGGTGGGAAGGTGTTAGGCACCCACCTTGCCCGGTAAAACCGGTCTTCTAGACTATGGTGGCCAACATTCATATCATATCATCCAATATGTCAATGAATTTACATGATGAATTTAATGTGTGTGCATGTGATAAACCTTAATTCAATTTATTAAGCATTGCATTTGGATTGAAAAATGAATTCTAGTGAATGTGTGTGGATGGTGATATCCTAGATTCAAGGATTTGAAAGAACTATGAAACAAACATGTTTTTCATATTTTTAATATGAATTTAGGATTAAAACCAATGTTATGCATGAACATGTGATGAACAACCAAGAACATGTAAAGAACACATAATAACATTTAAGAACATTCAAACATATTCAAGGAAATTTAAATAGTTACTATCATGCTTTAATCCTAAACTCTTATCATGGCAACACAAAAAACAAGTTAGGAAAAGGAATTATACCTTCATTCAAGATCAATATGGTGGATGAGGAGACTTTTGAGGGAGGTCTTATGAGTGGAAGAAAAGAAGAGTTAGGAAAGGAAGAGTAAGTCTCACTCAATACTTTGAGTCTCAAGAAGACCAAAATATGACAAGACTACTCAACTCCCTAGAACTCAAGAGAGGAGAAGAGAGGGGGGGTTTTTCTGTGTGTTGGAATGAAGGAAAGGTGGGTTTATATAGTAGTGGTGGAGGAAATAGGAATGGAAGGCTATTAATGAGGGTTGACAATGAATCATGAACCTAGACCTCATTTTAGCCTTTGGGGAAATTTGGTGCATTAAATGGAGAGATTTGTGGGAGTGGGGAGTAAGCCAAAATTCGGTTTTCCCGTAGCTGCTGTAACAGCCCATAGAGCCAACTTTGAAAACTCATATCTGACTCAATTTTGATCGGAATTGTGTTGTTCTTGTGCTCAAATTGAAGCCCTGGATGTCTAGTTTCTGGAAAAATTAACCTCATTCATAGATTCAAAATATTCTGAGAGATATCAATGAAATAGTGAGTAGAGGTCATTTCTTAGAAAAATAGTTTCAGCACAATTAACATTAATAGGTCCCAAATTAGTTTCCAATTAACATTAATAGGCTCCAATCACTCCCATTTCAGACCTAATTAGTTCCAAATTTACCCTAATTAAAAGATAATTGCATAAATTACTCATTGAATAATTAATGTTTAACTATCTAATTAATTAGATGTATGCAACCTTATCATAAAATGTAGTCCTAACCAATCAAATTATGACACATCATTAATTTCAAATTGATTATAATTATAACCAATTGGAATTAATTGTTCATAATCACATAAGGCCGGACTCAATTTGTGATAGTGCATCTCGGCCATTAAAACTTGATTTGATAATAACTTTCAATCTGATGGTCCGATTAGGGCTTATAACTAATCGATTTGATCGTTACAACATCAAGATCATTTTGGTGAAATGAGATTAAGGATCTAATGACCAAAATCAAGATGCATATTTCTAAGGTGAAATTACCCTTTTACCCTCCAAGTGAGGTTAAATGCGGGTTGCAAAATGAAGTGTCAACATTTTCAATAACATATTCGGTACTTTTGCAGTCAATTCTTAATAAAAACTTTTGGTTTAATAGATCACTTTGAAACTTTGAAATACATAGTACTATAGCTAAAATCTCTTTCCTTATAGTACTATAATTTAATTGTGCAGCATTTCAGACTCTAGAATAGAAGCGAACAATTTTGTTCTGATGAGTCTTACGAAACTCTTTGTTTTAGAATACCTCCATAACCAATGTCAGAGGCATCAGTTTTAACAATCTTGAAAGCATTAACAGTAGGGATAACAAGACAAGGCAAAGTTTTGACATGAGATTTGATTTGTTTAACAAGGGAAGTGTGAATGTCAATCCAAGGGGGAGGATTACTTTGCAACCGATCAAAAAGTGGTTTGCATTTTTTCCTCAGATTTTTGTAAAAATTAGCAACATAGTTTTGGGAACCAAGAAATCTTTGAAGTTGAGTTTTGTCAATAATTTCATCAAGAAATTTGTCAGCAAATTGAATAGCTCTATCAATAGGATGGATCTATCCCTCAGAAATATCATAACCAAGAAATCTCACTTTGGTTTGAAATAGTTTGATTTTCTTAGCAGAGACGACAAGGCCATTTCTTTTGATAGTATCTAGAAACGAGTACAAATGTTTCCAGTGTTCATCAATAGAATTGGAGAAGATCAAAACATCATCAATGTAAACAATAGTAAAATGATTGAAAGAATTGAAGATGTCATTCATAATGTTTTGAAATTCACTGGGGGCATTTTTGAGACCAAAAGGCATAACATTCCACTCATAATGACCAAAAGGAGTGGTAAAAGCAGTTTTGTACCTATCTTTTTCACTAATTTGGACTTGACAAAATCCAGATTTCATATAAAATATGGAAAAGACAACAACGTCACTTAATCTGTGAACTAAATCATTTTTATTGGGGATAGGATACCTAATCCACTCTAAGACTTTATTCAGAGGTTTGTAGTTAATCACAAGACAAGGAGTTCCCCTCTCAATCTTAGCATTTTTTCGGGCATAGAAAGCAGGACAAGACTAGGGAGACTTGCTGTTCTTAATGAGTTTTTTCTTGAGCAAATCATTTATTTTATTTTTACAAAATTCAACAGTTTCAACATTCATTTGAATAGGGCGGGTTTTAGTAGGAATATTCTTATCACTAAAATCTTTAATATAAGGCAGGTTAACAATATGTTTCTTCCTATGCCAAAAAGCATTAGGAATATCAGAACAAACATCATTCATCAATATTTTCTGAAAATTATCAATTTCGGATTTTAATAATTTCTCAGAAAGTTGTTCAACAATTTTCTTGTAGCTAACTTCTTGCTTAAGGAAGTTAAGATGTTTAATTTTAGCATGAATCAAATTTAAGACATCATTATTATCAATTTCAAATTTTGAAACAAATTTGAACTTTATTTTCTATCCAAAAGAATCAGTAGTAAGTCCATCATTTTCAACAAAGAAATGATACAAAGTAGCAATCAAAGACAGTCCAAGTATCACTTTGTTAGTCATGTTTTTAACAAGAACAGAAGAAATCTTAAAGCAAATATTATCATGGCAAACATGAGCATTACTTAATTCATATTTGATCTTCATTTGAGTACCATTAGCAGAGATTAATCTTTCAGTTGATTTTTCAAAATATTTGAAAGGGATCAATCCTTCTTGAATGCAATTAACATCAGCACCGGAATCAATCATAACAATAGTATCAAAAGCATAATCATGTAAAACAACAATTTTGACTTTAGTAAACCATTTTGGAGGCATTATATGTTTAACAAGGGCAAGTTGATTATCAATCAAAACATTATCAGAAACATTACCAGAAGGAGGAGCTTGTTGAGTGGATCCATCTCCATCTTCTTGCTCATCATAATCAGACTGGTTTTTATTCAGATTTTTATCAATTTTTAGAGACAACAATCCTTGTTTAAGATTAGCATTATCACTTCTAACAGTTTTGACATCATTTTTTAATCAGATTATTTCTTGTTTAACAGTAGCAATTTCATGTTGAAGGTCGTTAACAGTTACTTCTTTGGTTTTATTCTTATTAAATCTTTCCAAAGTTTTTTCAAAACTTATTGTTGGTTTGAGTTTTTTAACAATTTTATCTCTTGTCAAGTTCTGCTTAAACTTGTCAAGAAATTCTTTTTGTAGAATAGGGTTTTAAATTTTACTTATTATGGTTAATAATAAATTATCTTGTTCATCTTCTTTAGTTAACACATTAACAGATTTTATAGCATTACAACATGAAACTCTACATCCAAGTTTAACATTAGAAGAATCAGAGGTGATGATGCAAAGAAAATCAGTAGGCTAGATGCTTCGGACTAAAGAAGACTATGGGCTGTCTTAATGGCTTGAAAAACAAAGTACAGTGATCAAAGGTGACTGGGGTTACCGGCCAATAACCCTCCGATGACAAAGTTAGTTTTCTCTCTATTATTTTGGAATTCTAACTTTTTAGGAAATGTAAAAACATACCTTTATTTGGTCTGAATAAGTGTTTATATAGTGTCTTAGGAGCAGTTATTGGGTTTCTAACCTCCCCCAGATTTGAGGAGGTGAGGAGGTGTGTGGGTTCAAATATAACTTCCTCAACTATTTAGGAGTTACATTTTTCACGCGTAACGGTCACTAGAAGTTACGCGTGTAATAAGGAGTCGTAGTGTACATTTAAGAAATTTTCCCAAGTGCCAAGGTCTCGTCTAGAGTTACTCGTCTGTAGGCAATTCAGTCCAGCATACCTCGTCCTAAGGCTCTCAAGTCGCGCGTACCTCGTCCACAAGAGAGGTTCTCTTTTTACCAAGACGAGACTCTTATGAATGTCGTAAGTGGTTCCCTTGGGCGACATCCCATAGTGTTGACCTTTGACCATTCAACGCCTCGTCCTCGTACCTTACTAGTCCTGGACGATCTCCATGGACGACATTGGACTTGTATTTTATCATGCCCTATCAGTTGCCCCCTTATCCATGGGTCGTCTGGGGATCACATCCACTGATGTCATCATTTGGACATATGTCATTATATCAGCTACTGTAGCTGCCACATGTCATGATTTAATTGGTGACCAGTCATGTCAGCTCGTTTTTCGAGGGACGTGCTATTTGTCACATTTTGGCTAGTCGCGTCGCTTCGTGTACTGGGGTTAATGCCTATAAATAGTAGAATTCCTCCGCTACCCTTCTCATTTTCTCAAATTTTCTTCCTTGACATCTCTCATCTTAGCGCCTTGTCTAGAAGTTTCTTGCGTCCATAGTCTCCCCTCGTTTAGATCCAGATATTTTCTCCAATCTTCGTCCTCAAGTTTTAAGTTTCCTTGAAGAATGTCTGACGTAGTCGTTTCCTCGTCTAGCGATAGTGTTGTCATAGCCATAGATGAGTACCGAGACCAAAGTAGTTTTAGTGGTTCTAGTGATAGTAGTGTTAGTAGTAGCAATAGCAGTAGTGATGGAAATACCACAGACGAGTATACGTTTGGCGTCCCTGGGATTCCTTTAGAGGTATTTCAGGAAGAGCTTAGGACGAGGGCTAAGTCTGGTTCGAGGGCTAAGTCTGGTTCTAGGGCTGGCACAAGTGCTCCTTCGTCTTCTGCTCAAGACGAGGAGGAGGTAGTCTATACTTGTGCCGTTGGGGTTGGTTCTAAAACAGACGAGAGGAAGTTAGGTCTTCTTAAGACTTGGTACCAAATCCCTGAAAGTTTGAATCCTAGGATATCTGTTCGTGACGAGTGGTGTTGTCAACCCCGTTTTGGCGTTGGCATTTACGAGGCTTACCTCCTAGGGGGTTTGAGATTGCCCCTCAATGCCTTCGTCAGGGAGTTGCTTTCCAGATTAGGTTTAGGTATATGCCAGTTCAACCCCAATGCATGGAGGCTAATAGTAGCCATGCAAGTTTTGTGGAGGGAGGTGTTTGAGGGGAATCGTCCTCTTACCGTGGATGAGTTCCTCTTTTGCTATAAGCCCTCCGAAATTAACCAATCCCTTGGTTTCTATCAATTTACAGTCAGAGGAAAATATTATAGGTTAATAAAGTCCTTGGTCACCTCAGATAGAAACTAAAAGACGGAGTTTTTCTTCGTCTCTGGTTTCTGGGCTAGACGCCTTATTAAGGTTGACATGGATCCATTTCCTCCCTACACAGGAAAGATAGGGAACCTTCGTCCTGAAGGTATATGTTTGTCATTACATTTGCTAGACTCATCTTTGATTATGGTCGCCTAACGTACTTTTTGTTTTGTTTTGAAATAGGTATTAGACGACCTTTCTTGAATAGGTTCCATTTGGAACGAGTTCAAAAGGCGCATCTTTACACTGACAGGACTTTTCATTTTTTGGTTAGTCTACGGCGTCTTGCCACCTGGGGGTTAGGTCATGAGCTATCCAACGAAGCTATAGCTAACGAGGTTACTGTTTGAAGACGTAAGTTTTCCCTTTCTTCTTCTTCTTCTTCTTCTTCTTCTTCTTCTTTTTAACTGACGTCTTTGCTTGCAGGGATGGCGACAATGAAAGAAAACAAAGGCAAAGAAGTGGCAGACGAGGCAGCTGGGCAAGGGGTGCAATCCCTTCCTCGCTTGTCCTCTGGTGACAAAAGGAAGAACCTTTCATTAGGTGTTGATTTGGGGAATCTCCCAAGCAGTCGCAAGGATAAAAAGGCTAGGTACAGGTCGTCCAAGCCTCAGGACGTCCACACTAAGGACAACCAACCTAGTCCTTTCGTTGTCCCTCAGGGCCATCCTGTTCAAATTCTTGACGTTATTTCAGAACCGTAGGATCCTCCTTCTTTGCAAATCTCGTCTAGAATTGACGTTCTAGCCTCGTCTCAACCTTCCCACCAGGTACCTCAAAATCTTCTTAAGAATGAGGACTTGGCTTGGGAGAGGTTTGAGAGAGTTGCGACAGGCGAGGATATGACGGCATGTTACAACATGTCGCTGAAGGATTTTGAGCACTCCGGTGTTCATAATCTTTTTAGGGTATGTACTCTTTATATATGTCTATCTCGTCCTGCCAATAGCACGTATGTATGTACTATAATGAAATTTTAATTTGTGCAGGCAATGTCTAAGTTCATCGCCACATCTAGGCAGGCAACTGAGCTAGACAAAACGAGGATTCTATTGGAGAAGACAGTCAAGAAGGGAAAGGACAAGTTCAAAAGGTGGGCTGAGGTGGCAGCCATGACCAAGGACGATACAAAAAAGCTGCAAAACCACGTCGATGAGCTGGAGGCTGAAGTCCATGAGAAGGATGCCCGTCTTGGTTTCCTTCAAAAGAAGAATGACGAGTTGAACGCCCTTCTTGAGAAAGCCAAGAGAGACGCCGTTGCAGTGTTTAAGGCATCTAGAGAATTTACTGATTCAATGGACACCAACTATGCAGCTGGTTTTGAAGACTTTAGGATGGACGCCATGGAGAAATTTCCTGGAATGGACTTCAGCGCTATCAAACTTAACCTTGGTGGGGCTTCTACAAGCTCCCTTGTCTAGACAAGCTCAGACGATCTCAACGTGGAGGACGACGTCACTACCTTGCCCCCTTAGGACGAACCCAATGCCAGCACCCCTCCTGTTTAAGACGAGCCTCTAATTTATTCAAATGTTATTTGTTTTTCAGTTTGGTCCTCTCTCTCTCTCTCTTTTATATATATTGAAATGTATTTGAGTACAATTATCTCGTTTAGAGTGTTATGGATGAGTTTATTAACAATTGTCTTTTAATGCTTACTTTGTAAGGGTTTTTGGACGGTGGTTGTCTACCTTTTTTCTAAATTTCAATGAATGTTTATTTTTATTCATTATTTTTTATTGCATGGACGAGTTTACTCTTGTCGCTGCTGCCATTGATATTTGCATAATTTTTAAGTATTTGAGGGTCGTCCTTACGCTTTTTTATGCACGATGTTATCAGTTCATCCACGTGCTTTTTCTATGGACGATGCTTGAAGTTTGTCCATTCGTCTCTCTTTTATATATATATATATATATATATATATAGACGACCTATTTGCACATGGACTATTCAAGATAGCAGTAATAGCCTTGTTAGACGTTTGCCTCGTCCATAGGCTTGGCTCACTTGCCTCGTCTATAGGCTTGGCTTGTTTGCCTCGTCTATAAGCTTGGCTTTTGCCTTTTGTCAAGGACGTTTCTAGTGTTTGACTCGTCCTGGAACACCTGGGTGTTTTGGTCAAATGCTCGTCCATGGACTAGTGCTTCACTATATAGCTTATGCCTTAACTTATTTTACTTTATCCTCGTCTTAAGGAAAGCCTATGAACGTTACATCCCTGCGTCCAAGGATTTTCATTCGTCTTAGGGTTTTGCCCCCCTTGTGGGTATTATCATGGGAGTTAGATTTTATGCATAAAATATATTGAAAATCCAAACCATATCATTACATGAACATTGTTCACAAATATAGCACTTGCTTAGAAGCTAGTGCCTTATGAAAGTAGCTAGGAAAATACTAAAGTACATAATCTCGTCCTTCATAAACTTGTCTGTAGAAGGTGCAAAAGTTTAAGAACTAGTGCACTTTTATTCTTGGTACACACTACACACCATTGTAGTAACAAAAACACAACAGTTAGTACTAGTAAACATCGTAATTACGACCTTGTCCACGTCTATTCCCTCGTCCAGGCTTATTACTCGTAGTACCTCCTCAGATGTTCCACGTTCCATGGATGCTCTAATTTTCATCCGTCCAGAGCTTCCAAATAGTACTACCCCTGCCTTTTGTAGTTGATTACCCTATACGGTCCTTCCCAATTGGGTCCCAATTTTCCATGAGCTGGGTTCCTTGTTGCCAAGGAAACTCTTTTGAGAACGAGGTCCCTTATGCTGAAGCGCCTGGGTTTCACCATGGCATCATGCTGCCTAGCCATGAGATTTTTGTATCTTGTTGTCCTCTGCTCTGCGTACATCCTTACCTCATCAATGAGATCGAGGTCAAGGCAAAGCAGTTCTCCATTTTCTTCCTCCTGATACTTCATCACTCGATGGTTAGCCATATGAACTTCTGCAGGTATGACCGCTGCACTTCCGTAAGCTAACTTGAAAGGGGTTTCTCCTGTCGGGGTTCTCACAGTCGTCTTGTAGGCCCAAAGAATGCCTGGTAACTCGTCTGGCCATATCCCCTTTGCCCCCTTGAGCCGAGTCTTGATGATTTTCAGCAAGGATTGATTTGCTACCTCTGCTTGTCCATTTGCTTGTGGGTGGGAGAGTGAGGAGTAGTGATTCTTGATTCCAAAATGTTCACAAAAGTCCCTGAATGGTGCGTTGTCAAACTGTCGTCCATTGTCAGATACTAGCACCCTCGATACTCCGAATCTATACAGAATATTCTTTCAAACAAAATTCTTATCATTTTGCTGTGTAATTTTTGCAAGGGGTTCGCCCTCCACCCACTTGGTAAAGTAGTCAATCTCTACTACCAAAAATTTTATTTGTCTGATTCCTAGAAGAAAAGGACCTAGGATATCCAGTCCCCATTGTGCAAAGGGCCATGGGGCCATCATTGGGGTCTGGTACTCCGACGGCTGCCTAGGGATTTTGCTATAGTGCTGACATTAGTCGCACACCTTGACATAAGCCTTAGCATCTGCCTAAATCGTAGGCCAATAGTAGCCTGCACAAACGATTTTATGGATTAGCGATCTTGCCCCTGAGTGATTCCCACATGCTCTTTCATGAACCTCCCTCAAAACATAATTGGATTCGTCCGGAGCTAGACACCTTAGGTAGAGCTGAGAAAAGCCTCACTTGTATAGAATTTCGTTTATAAGGACATACTTGGCAACTCTAACCCTCAATTTTTTGGCTTCATTCTTGTCTTCCAGAAGCCTTCCATCCACATTGATTACCCATCTTCTTGTTCCTTCGTCCTTGTCCAGCTCGTTTTGGCTTGGTGTGAACTCCGCAATGAAGTCTGCCAGCGCCTGCGTCTTTAATGCATTCCTTGGCTGGTATTTGACATCAAACTTGCTGAGCTCCACTGCCCATTAAACTAGCCGTCCTACGGCTTCCAATTTGTTCATTACTTTGTTTAGGGGATGATCTGTTAGGACAATGATAACATGAGCTTGAAAATAGTGTCTTAACTTCCTAGAAGCTGTGACCAAGGCAAAGGCTAACTTCTCCATCATCGGGTATCGCCCTTTCGCTCCTCTAAGTGGTTGGCTCGTATAATATACTAGCTTCTGGATCCGTCATTCTTCTCTGATCAACACTGAGCTTACAGCGTGTGGGGACACTGCCAAATATAAATACAGTTCTTCACCAGGTACAGATGGACTTAATAACGGTGCCGTTATGAGGTAAGTCTTCAAATCTCGAAAGGCCTTCTGACACTGGTCCATCCATTCAAACGCCTTCTTGAGGACTCTAAAGAATGGCAAACACTTGTTAGTAGCTTTCGAAACAAACCTGTTGAGGGCAGCAACTCGTCCGGTAAGAGACTGGACTTCTTTAATGTTCTTCGGAGGTTCCATGTTGAGTATTGCCTGGATTTTGTCTGAATTCGCCTCAATTCCTCTATGCGAAACCATGAACCCCAAAAACTTCCCCGATGAAACTCTGAAAGCACACTTGCTCAGATACTTCCCTTCGTTTAAACTCTTTACTAGCATATCATCGACGTAGACTTCTACATTTCGCCCAATCTGAGGACGGAACATGTGGTTCACCAGTTTTTGGTAAGTCGCCCCCACGTTCTTCAAACCAAAAGGCATTACCTTATAGCAAAATAATTCTTGACTGGTAATGAATGAAATCTTCTCTTGGTCTGCATCGTCCATCTTTATCTGGTTGTAGCCTGAGAAGGCATCCATGAAGCTCAGCAACCTGTGACCTGCCGTCGAATCCACCAGCTGGTCAATGCGTGGCAATAGACAACTGTCCTTGGGGCAAGCCTTGTTTAAGTATGTAAAGTCCACACACATTCGCTACTTGCCATTGGCCTTTTTTACCATGACTACATTCGCCAATCAGTTTGGATAATAAACTTCTCTGATGAACTCTACGGTGATCAACTTCTGGACTTCTTCTTTGATGGCATTGTCTCGCTCAAGAGCAAATAGCCTCTTCTTTTGACGCACTGGTTTGAAGCATGGACATGCATTCAGACGATGAGTAATGACGTTCGGATCAATACCCGGCATGTCCTCATGACTCCATGCAAAGATATCAAGGCTTTTCTTCAAAAACTGGACCAGTGTATGCTTTGCCTCTTCTTCCATACTCGCCCCAATTCTAGTAAACTTCTCGGATCTGCTATCGTCTAAGGGGATATCTTCTAACACCTCAACGGGTTCCGCTGTGATTCTTCCCTCATCTATGCTCATTGTCTATACATGCTCGTCCATCGCCATCATGGTTAAGTAGCACTCTCTAGTATCTAACTGATCTCCTTGTACTTGACCCACGCCATGCTTGGTTGGGAACTTGACGGACAAATGGTAGGTAGAGGTTACCGCCTTTCAGCTATTCAAAGTTGGCCTTCTAATAATAGCATTATATGATGATGAACAATCAACTATAAGGAAGTTTACTTCTTTGGTTATCTGTTGCGGGTATGCTCCAACCACCACTGGCAGTGTGATGGTGCCCACTGGTTGCACTTTCATCCCTCTAAATCCTACCAAGGGCGAATTCACCAGACGAAACTGATCTCGTCCTAGTCTCATTTGTTGGTAAGCGGGGTAATACAGAATGTCCGCTGAGCAGTTATTGTCCACCAACACCCTTCTGGTTGTATAGTCAGCAATGAGTAGGGCAATGACTATTGCGTCATCGTGGGGGTGATGAACTCTTCCAGCATCCTCGTCCATAAACGTGATGGCTTGCTTATTAGCTTCCTTCGTCTTGGGAGATCGTCCTGACAGTCAGACGTTTTGAACCACCTTCAGGTATGTCTTCCTCAATTTGGATGACTGAGCTGCTGAGGTTCCTCCTACAATAACTCTTATTTCTCCAAGCAGGGGTTGTGATGACTCTTCTACCTTGGCTTTTAACTTCTCGTCCTTGTGGTCTCGTCCAAGGAAATTCCTCAACTTTCCCTGCCTGATGAGGTTCTCTATCTGCTGCTTCAAATCGAAACGCTCGTCCATGTCATGCCCATGGTCCCTATGAAAGCGGCAATACCTATTCCTATTGCGCTTGTTAGGATCTCCTTTCATTTTCTCGGGCCACTTCAAGGATGGGTCATCTTTAATTTGCATAAGCACCTGCTCTAGTGGAGTATTCAAAGGAGTGTACTACTGACTTCTCGTTGAGAAACTTGCCTTTTTACCGTCTCTATCCCTTTTCTTATCTGCCCGAGCCTTCTTAGGACGAAGACCTTGATCAGGATGACGCGGGTGACCTTCCGAACGTTCTGCTTTCTTCCTCTTCTTGGCTATAATCGCGTCCTTAGCATTCATGAAGTTCTGGGCCGAATGAACAAGTTCGGCCATGGTCTGAGGCTCTTGCTTGTAGAGCTTATGAATGAACAAGTCAAAATTGACCCCATTATGAAAGGCGGCCAATAGCAACTTGTCGTCCATTTCGTCCATCGTTAAGGCCTCTATATTGAAACGAGTGATGAAGGATCGTAAACTCTCATTCTCCCCTTGTTCAATAGTTAATAGGCTGGAAGAGGAACGCTTGTGGCGTTGTCTTTTGATGAATTTATTGACAAACATCTTACTCAACTCCTCGAATGATCCGACAGAGTTTGGGGGTATTTTGCTAAACCACACCTTCGCTGGTCCCTTAAGTGTGGTAAGGAAGGCTCTGCACATAATCTCATCCGAAACTCCTTGAAGGTGCATGGTGGTCTTGAAAGTAGCAATATGATCACACGGGTCACAATTCCCATCGTATGAATCCAAGGAAGACATTTTAAATTTTGGGGGTACGGGATGACTATTGATGGAAGCTATGAAAGGGGAGTCCGTTCGGTGGACCAAGTCCTCTACGGGGTTCGCCTGCCTCATATTCTCCTTCATTTCATCCATAAATTTTCTCATCAGGTCTATTTCCCACTCCAACTTTGGCACTCTTCTTGAAGCAGTACCCCTTGACTGACCTTCGGACTCAATGTTTTCCCTTTTACCCTCTTGACTTTGGGCTCGTCCTTCTACATGCCTTTCATGGTGGGCCTCCTTAAGTTGATCTCCCTATTCAACTCCTGATTTTGGCGGGTCAATTCAGCCATAGTAGCAGCCATGGACTGTATATGTTGAACAGAAGGCGGTTGCACAACAGGTGCTGACTAATGGTCGCAGTAGGGATTACTAGAAGCATCTCTACTCTCCTGTTGGCCTGGGCTAGTAGCCCTTGATCTTGTTCGAACCATTAAGCCTTTTGTCTGGGAAAGGCGAATCGCTGCAAACAAACGATCGAGCGAAAAAAACACAAGAATTACTTTCTTCTGTTCCCACAGACGGCTCCAACTGATGATGCGAAGAAAATCAGTAGGCTGGATATTTCAGACTAAAGTGGACTACAGGTTGTGTTAATGGCCTAAAAAACAAAGTACAGCGATCAAAGGTAACCGAGGTTGCCGGTCAATAACCCTCCGATGACAAAGTTAGTTTTCTCTCTATTAGTTTGGAATTCCAACTTTTTAGGAGATGTAAAAACATACCTTTGTTTGGTCTGAATAAGTGTTTATATAGTGTCTTAGGAGCAGTTTTTGGGTTTGTAATCTCCCTCTGAGTTGAGGAGGTGTGTGGGTTCAAAAATAACTTCCTCAACTGTTTAGGAGTTACATTTTTCACGCGTAACGGTCATTGGAAGTTACGCATGTAATAAGGAGTCGTAATGTATATTTAAGAAATTTTCCCAAGTGCTAAGGTCTCATCTAGAGTTACTCGTCCGTAGGCAATTCAGTCCAGCATACCTCACCCCGAGGCTCTCAAGTCACGCGTACCTCGTCCACAAGAGAGGTTCTCTATTTACGAAGACGAGACTCTTGTGAATGTGGTAAGTGGTTCCCTTGGGCGACATCCCCTAGTATTGACCTTTGACCATTCAACGCCTCGTCCCTGCACCTTACTGGTCCTAGACGATCTCCATAGACGACATTGGACTTGTATTTTATCATGCCCCATCAAGAGGTATCACTACAAGAGTGATAAGCAGAATTAGATGAGGAGGAGAAATCTTCCTCAAAAGAATCAGTCATAGCATTAGAATCAAGAATTTGAAATAATTCCTTTTGATCATCATCATTAATGTTTAACATGCTCAATTTATTCTTCATTTTACCAGGCTTTTGGTTACAGTCTTTATTGAAATGGCCGAATTCACCACAGTTAAAGCATTTACCTTTATCTGATCTTTGTTTATCATGTTTTCTAAAAGCTGATTTCTTGTTAGCATAGTAATCATTGGGTTTAACAAAATTGGTTCTGTATCTTTTATGTTTTTTATGGGAATAACTTTTGTAAACTTTATCATGTTTACTTTTTCCTTTTTCCCTGGAAGGAGCAATAGGAGGTAAACCATATTGTTCATAGAAATTACCCATTTCATATTTAGCTTTCTTTTTATTTTTCAATTGTTGTTTTAACAATTTTTCATCATTACACATATTGATTCTGAGTTTTTTAATAGTATTGAAAATATCGCCATAGGTTAAATTATCATAATCAATAGAATTATTTTTACCAATTAATTCTTATTTTACCTTATGAACAAAGATAGGAGGCAGACCATCAATAAACCTCTCTTTCCAATAAGGCTTCGTGGAATCATTCCGGAGCATTACTCTAGAAATAAACACATCTTGGTACCATCTGTAATCAGACATAGTAGGGCATCTCAAATTATTCAAATAATCAGAAATTCGAGATGAAATTTTAGATGGGGTACCAACAAAATGTTTAAAAATAGTATAGAGCAAGGTATTGACACCATCAGAAATACCTCGACCAATATCTTCATAAAAAATAGGCATACCTTCATTATCTTTTTTAACAGAATGTTTATAGACTCTCTGGATTCTTCTGTGAGATGTTTATCCCACCATCCCCTAAGAGCATCAGAAAAACCAGTAATAAGCAAGTTAACAACATCAAGATGATCCGGATTATTGTGGTTATTCATGTATGCAATAGCAATCATAGAAATGTGAGCCAGTTTGTTAATAGTCTCTTGTTCAAATAAACCATCAATATTCCATTCATAAAGCTTTTCAGCAGAAACAGAGAATTGAGTTTGAAATGGTCTTTCTTCAAACTGCATATCAAGAGGAAAGACCCTTTCAAAGTGATAAATATATATATATATATATATCACTTACTAAACCCTAACCTCAACTTCATTTTCTCACTTCTCAATCTCCCTCAACCAACTCCTCCCCTCATGCTCTCACTCTCATCAAGACACCGTCACGACCTCACTCTTGCTCTCACTCTCTCAGCTCGTCGCCCCCCACAAGCCCCCCTCCTCCTTGTGTCGATGCCATCTACCCCTCTATCTCACGGGTTCGTTCTCCACGTTTTTTTTGGGTTTCATTTCCATATCTGATTATGAACAAAAATAATTGGCTTTGAGTCTTGAACGTATATTCACATGGATTGTGTTAAATTTCTTATTTTAGTGTTTTGGTGTTTTACGTTTTTATTTATTTATTATTTTATCTTGGAAAAGATTTAGGATTTTGTATTTGTGTTTGTGTTTGTGATATTGAAAGGGAAAATGAGACATTTGAAATTATTGTATATTTTTGTGATATTATTTGGTGTTTTACAATTTTTATTATTATTATCATATCTTGAAAAATATTAGGAATTCTGTGTGTTATTTCATCTTGAAAATTTTCATTTTTATGTTTGCTGGTTAAAATTTGATGAAGTTTATTCCATTTTTTAATTCTTTTTTTTTTTTTTTTTGTAGGTTCTTCAACTATGCCAAGTTCTGTTAAGGAAGTCTCAAACAATTTCCAAGTCAATTGCAAGCAATTGGAGGGAGCATGGGAGGCTGAAAGTGTCTAATCTAGCAGATCGTTAGGGTCAAAGTAGTTAGAATTGTAACCAACCACTAGGTGCAAATTCTTGATGATGTGGAACCTAATGAAGAAATTGAAAGATTAGTTTGAAGTTTTAGTTTTTGTTTCTTGATGTTGGTTTTTTATAATGCTAGTTTTATAATGTTGTAGCTTTTTGAACTTGTTTGTTGTAAATTGTAATAGTCCTTGATTTATTTGTAGCTTTTTTAAAAATTTTTTTATTTTTATTTTTATGTTTATTATGTAATTGATTGAAAAACAAAAAATTTCGAATTGGGCCCATTAGGACCAAGAATCCAAATTTTTGTTTTATTTTTTGCTTTTTTATGTTTGATTTGAGGTTATTGCATTTGGGCTGGACTTAAAGATTCATGAAAAATATAAATTATTTTTGATTGGGCCACAATTTGGGCCTTAAAGTGGCATGGCAAGGCAGGGCTTGTGGAGGCCCGATGGGGTGGGTTTGGGTCTTTTAAAAAAGCCGTTTATTAAACAAGGCGGGATTGGGTTTTGGGTGTGGGCCCACGGGCCGGGTTTTTGGGTTGGGTTTGGGTATTAAAAAACCCGGCCCAAACCCAACCCATTGTCATTCCTAGTGTAGTCATCTTCAACAAATCAACCGAAACTTGAGGATTGTGAGTTGTGGACTTATTCTCACATTTAACCTCAATTAGATCTTCAACAATATTCTCAACAATTACCATCTCTTGATTTCTGTCATTATCCACAATCAACTTAACCTTCTTTTCTTTGACCTCTTCATCAAGTTTTGGCAAATGGTATCTTCAATCTTCAATTCAATGACTAAGCAAGTCTTGATCTTTTTTAACCACTTCAAAATTTTCTTTAGAAATAGGCTGCTTCTTTTCAACCCTCAAACCCTTTCCTTTACTTGACACATGGACTTGACTGTGATGATTTTGGTTTTGTGGTTGACCTTCCAAGTCTGGAACATATTGCTTTTCATATGAATATACAGATTTATAATCAATACTTGTATAATCTAGTATATCATAGTAGTCATTAGGAAACCATAAATCAATTAATACCTTTTTCATTCTTTGTCAATAGCAAATTGGATGCTTACCTCACCACTTTCTATTGATTTGAATATCTTCCTACCATTCCTTCGCTTTATCGTCCAATTTATTAGACGCAAGCCGCACTTTTTCGTCATCACAAATGTTCCAAAAATTAAAATACTCTTCAAAATCAAGAAGACAATCAATAAAATCCAACTTACACATATCTCCGTCAAAGAATGACATTTTATTGTAGTTAGGAGTGTGTCTTTGGATATATTAAACACTGTTGTTGTTAAACTATTTCCTAGCAAGAAGAGTAGCAATCTGTTGTTGGATTTCGCTTATAAGTTGCTGACTCTTTTCACAAAATTGTTGAGTCTCTTCACGAAATTGTTGAGTCTCTTCACGAAACTTGTATAACTCAGCCCTAGTAAGGACTGGGTTGTTGACGTCACCATTGTTGTGGTGGTCACCGTCTCGCTATTTAGCCATCAGGCCAGGGTATGTCAAGGCTTTGATACCAGTTGATGTCTCGGAAGCCCAAATAAAGCATACATGATGCTCTCTTTGATGGGCAGAAACTAAACTGTTAGCTTTTGGATAGTAAACTTCAAATCCACAAGAGATTCCTTGAATCCACAAGGGATTCCTTGAATCCACAAGGAAATAAACTAAAATCTACTAGAGAAAGAATTTGACAAAAGCCTGTATTTCATTAATAATAATAATCTAAAAACTGAATTGTCTTTGGAGGCTACAATGCGATTAATTAGTAAAAAGAAAACCTAAGGCGGCTAACAAATCCTAAGGCGGCTACGAAAGTATATAAAACCCTAATTTGACTAAAAAACATAAAAACACCTAAAACAAGGAAACTATTCACCTAAACCAAAAATTACATGAAAGTACTAAAGTTAAATAATTACAAAAATTAAATATCAAACTATGTCCTGCATCAGATTACATACATATTCGGGTTTCCTTGGCAATCAAAGGGCGCCTTAAGGAGAATCATGACACATTTCTCTAGAACGGACTTAGTATCTCTTCATTCCTTAAGATTTCATGGGATTGAATTTGGTGATTTAAATTTCACGTGTGTCTCACGGGACTATGTTGTTAGTCACTTAAATGGAAGACTAATAGTGGCTTTATTTGGCACATGTGTGAAGTTCAGGGAGTAAATTGGCTAAAACAAAAGTTTAGGGAGTGTATTGGCCACTACCTCAAAGTTCAAGAGTTCTCTTAACATTTTTCCCTAAAAATTTTAGTAAAATAGTATGCGATTTTAGGGAAAATAATGGAAAAATAAATGGAGAAATAATATACTAATGGGATAGAGAAAAATAGAAAATGTATTGATAACTATGTTTGAAAACTTAGGAATGAAAAAAGAAAAGAAAAGTAAGTTTTAATCTTCAATTTGGGTGAAAAAAAATAGATAGTCTGTTGGTGAAGGCTCTTAATCCATCTAAACTCAAATCTCACATGAGTTTATTGGGTGGGTGAATTGGGTTCCAATCATCATCATGCAGTATTAGTACTGGGCTAATGTTATTGGGCCATAGCGTCACCTCATGTTCCCTCCTCATGTCTCTTCTCCATGGGCCTTTGAAGTTGTCAACATCCAACCGAAAAACAACCAATCCACGCACTAACCCAACTCCACCCATCCAAAAAGGAAAAAGCACAAAAAAAAAAAAAGGGAAGTATAGATAGACAAACATACGAAAAGTGGGACCAAGTAACCACGTGGAGACCAGGTGGCAAAGGCAAATGGCAATTGGCAAAGCATCACCACCACCACTTCCATCCACCTCTTCTTTTTCTTTTTGGCCCCTCCTCTCCTCTTCTATCTATCCACCCACTAACTTTCCTTTCGCTTCCCTTCCCTTTTCGCTCTCTCTCTCTCTCTCTCTCACTTTCTTTAACCCTCCGCAACTCCTTCCTCTTTCCCTTCTAACTCTATATTACGCACAAGCTAATAAAATTTACACGCGCACACACTCAAAACAAAAACAAAAAAAAAACAAAAAACAGTGTTTGGTAAAAATCAATCAAAACCGAGAAGCAAAGAGAGAAGAAGACCATGGCGAAGAAGAGGAAATCGGATGCCACGCGCTTGGACGAGGTGGATCGAAGCATGTACACCACTTTCTGCAGCGCCGCTAACTCTCTCTCCCAGCTTTACTCCCAAGCCATGAACCACCAGCGACTCTCTTTCCAAGCCGGTGAACGCCACGCGCTGGTTTGATTCTCTTCCTCCTCCCTTATCATATATATCTTTATATTTCGTTTTGATCTGATGGGGTTGCTTTGTTATCGCCTTTTGTTTGTTTTATCGCTTTTTTTTTTTTTTCTTTTTTTGGTAGTATTGTTTTTCGGATTTTTTGGTTGCCGTGAAAATCGAAAGAGAATAATCAAGTTTGGAACCTTGTTTTTTTTGTTTGGTGTTCTCTGTTTGTTCTAACTTTTGTTTTTGTTGGGTTTTAAATAATGAAGAAACTGATATTATTATTATTTTTTTCCAATTGTCCTTCATGTTCTCAGAGACCCACTGGTGCTATTTGATGTTTTCGTTATTGGGTCGTTTTTATTTTTGGCCCTATATATTCGTTTCATGGTAAAGTTATTATTTTTTGACCCTTAGAACCCAATTCTGCAAATTTCCTTATTGTTTGTGGTTAGATTTTTTTTTTTTCTCATCTTAACTACACACTGGTGACTGTTGAATTACAAGGTGGTTTGAATGATGTTTCCTGGTTAACTTTGTTTTACCAAGAATTTATGCACCGAGTGTGTTTCACTTGTATGTTGTTGATGCCAAGCAAATTAGAAAGTAAGGAGCTTATGATGTTTTTAGGAGAGGAAACATGGTAATTTTGCCATAGAGATTTTTATTTCATCGTCTCGAGTCGGTCATAAGGAGTCATGAAGGCCTCAAATAATAGCTTAGCCAGCTCTTGCTCAAAGTTTCATGAAACTCAAGTGCTGATACGCTTTAATTTACACAATTAATGGCTTCTTATCATGGACTTGAGTCTGTGGGATCATTTGTCTTTGTTGTATCTGAAAGAGAGTTAGAGAACTAAATTTTGTTCTCAAATATTAATCCTTTGAGCATATGCAACATTTAACTATATATCTTTATGTCATTTTGCAAAAAGGAGTAGTGGGGTTTTGTTTTTTCAGCGTCATGGGTTTGTATGGCCTAATTCCGCCTTTGTCCATGTGACTGTTTGGCATCAAATATTTTGTGCACAGTTAGTCTTAAGCCTAGAAAAAGGAGGAGGGTTGTAGTGGGTTGACGGATAACGTAAAATATAGTCACTTTATTATGAATGAAAGGGTTTCTATGTCCTAGAATATATGGTATTGTTTATCCTTTACAAGTCTAACGAGGATTTTTGTTTAATCTAAGCTTGGATGATTTGTAGGTTGAACTATTTAGGAGACACACCTTTGTACTACAAAGAATACAATACATAAAATATGACAATATTTGATGGCACAATACCTTAATATGTGCATACTGATTTCTAAACACAAATAGTTGATGGAATCTTACAAGTCTGATCAGTAAGCCTCTTAGTGCTCGCTCTCCCTGTCTCATCTCTCTAGATTTTTCCTCTCTCTTTGTTACCTCATAGTTTCTTACTAGAAACCAGTCCACCACATCCTCTCTGCTCTTGCTATTTTTAATAGAATAGGCCCTCTACACCGAGTTTTCTCAACTTATTAGGTAATTTGCTGAATCTAGAAATGACATATATTTGTTCTACGTTTCAATCATGTGCTTTTTAATGGTATTTTTTTTCCTGATCTTGTTCATTTTTGACACCTTTCACACTTATTTTATTTATTTATCTTTAATGATTCTCATGTATTTACCTTTTCTTTCCTGTTTCCTTATTCTCTTCAAAGCTTCTAGTCATTGCTTTCACTTTGTGCTTGCATGCTCTGAACATCTGTATGCTTGCTTTGGGATACTTCTTCTTAGAAATTCATGTGAAGTACATGAAGCCTTTTGATAAGAGTCTTTATGGTGCTTTTGTAGATAAACTGAAGCATTGGTTCTAATTATTTATGTTCTTTGAATTGTTTGAGCTATATCATCTTTCTTTTTCTTTCTATTTTTTATTTTTTATATTTTTTTAAATGCTTGGTTTATAGCTAGGATTGTGAGAGGTTGAGGTCCATCCAAGAAACTAAGATTGCACAGTTTCAAGGGTCAGCTATCACTGATTTTAGTACTTCTCAATGTAGCAACTACTCTTTGACAGTCTCTGAATAATAAAAAAATTAACATTTTCTTATATATATATATATATATATATACACACACACACACACATATTTATTTAGAGGAAGTGGAATGCTAGATGCTTTGAGGATTGTGAACGGTCTATTCTTGACATTAAGTTTTTCTTTTTCTGTACTCTCCTTTTGTGAAGTTTAGTTTTACCTTCTTATTCTTGTTTTTCACTATACACTTCTAGTGTACTTGGATTTTTTTTTTAAACATTATAGACACACACATATCACCTGTCTATGGGTGTATTACATTTCCCCACTATGAGCAATGTATTTGTAAGTGCGTCTGTAATATGAAATGGTTCTCTTGCATGTGGAAACTGTAATACACCCTGAAAGAAATTGTAATCCGAAATAGTATTTTCATAATTATTTTTGGAAAATTGTTTGAAATTTTTTTATTTTTTTCCTCCCTTCTACTACAGGCAGTACATGCCTAGTTATAAATATCAAAGCCCCCCAGGTGGACCAAATTTTATATTCTGACACAGGAGAGATTAGTCACCTACCCCCCCCCCCCCTTTCTCTTCTTTTAGGAAATATTTAACTCCGAACAGCACATTGTTAGAGAGTTCAAAGTTTGAACCAACTTAAACACCCGCCACCTCAAGTTTTGGCATGGAGATTCATATGTGCTGCACGTACTTCTTTTTGAAATTATCTTAAAGAAATAGGTGGCTCTTATATTTGAATTACCAGTGTTGACTTTTTTGGACTATTCTTTTTGGGTCTTTACTCCTGTAGAATTGGTCAATCATGGGTGATATCCTGATGTTAGTTGCTGTCAATAACTTGCTGCTTGGACTTAAATGTTAATGTCTATTGTCTATTTTGGTAGTTTGGCCTTTTCTTGTGGCCTTTATATTTTTGCTATATGACATACTGCTCTCTCTCTTCTAAATTCTACTTGCAGGAGAAACTTTATCAATGGGTTTTGAGACAACAGGAAGAAGGATCAAGAGTGACAACCGTGGACATAGTAGCTTATTTGCAGGTTTCTTAGCTTGCCACTCTTTAATGGTCCTTTTATTATTGTTGATCTGCTCTCTGGTTTTATGTATTTCTGGTGTAACTTCCTTTATGGCTATCGCTTTTGTGCTATACTTGTGATGGAATTGTGTTGCATATTCTGGTGCATGTTGCCATATGGATATAAATTGTATGGGACTAATTCTATAGAAGTAAGCAATCAGCAAATTGCAATCTGGTCTATCTTCCAATATGTAAATTCATGTTGGGATGTATATACATATTTTAAGACGGAGTATGATGAAAATGAGAGGAAGGGTGTTGGTTATCGTTTCTCAGTTTTATCATTAAAATCAAGGTAAGTGGAGTTTTTTTTTTGATAAGTAAAAATTTTATATATACGAAAGGCTACTCTATGCAAGAAAAACATAGAGCAAACCCAAAAAAAGAAAAATTACAAAAGAGAAAGAGAGTTTCACTAGACAGTCCCCAAGCCCGAGACCAATCAAAAAGGATCCCACTACAAGAGGCAATCAGCTGAACACTAGAGCTATCCAAATCCTCAAAAGTCCTCCGATTCCGTTCCTTCCAAATACACCATAGAATGCACAAAGGAACTAAATTCCAAATATGAGATGAATGCTTTCCCAACCAATTCCACCATCCAAAAAGCAAATCCGAGATCGATCTAGGTATAACCCAAGACAACCCAAAAGTTTTTAAAGCAAAGCTCCACAATTGATAAGCCATCTCACAGTGAAGAAGAAGGTGATCCACCGTCTCTCCACAGTGCCGGCACCTTATGCACCAGTCCACAAAATCCAAACCCCTTAATCTCCTCAAGTTATCGCCCGTAAGGATCTTATTCCATACCACACACCAAACAAAAAAAGAAACTCGCCTAGGGGCCTTTACTCTCCATATTCCTTTCCAAGGAAAGGCAATTGAGGAAGAGTCCCGCAACTTTTGACGACCGAATGTCAAACTCCCCATTAGGCTTCAACTTCCATCTCATCCGGTCTCTAGCATCCATTGGAGGAGTATTAGCACCCAAAGTACGAAGAAAAAGCAACCCTTCATCCATCTCCCAATCATTAAATTCTCTAAGGAAGCGAACATTCCAAATTCTTCTATCCTCCGGTCCTTGCCTTGACAAAGAAGCCTCTACAGAAGCCTCCTTATCAAAGGCAATACCATAGAGCCTAGGGAAAGCCACTTGAAAAGATTGATCCCCATACCACCCATCCTGCCAAAATCTCACTCTATTCCCCAACCCAACAACAAACTGACAATTCTTGCTAAAAACCTCCCAACCCAAGCGAATACCTCTCCACAAACCGCACCCATGAGCTCCCCTACCTAGCTTAGAGGTCCATCCGCCCCAATCTTCCCTATATTTTGACACAACCACCCTCCTCCATATGCACATGTGAAGTACGTTTTTTTAATGTCTTAAGTGTCTCTAGGCGTTTAGTTGCTGACATGTTGGTTTAATGGGCCTCCCATTCAATTTTTTCCTGCTGTTTAGTTGCTGACATGTTGGTTTAATGGGCCTCCCATTCAATTTTTTCCTGCTGTTTAGTTGCCGAGACTCTCCCAGTTATTGTTTATGATGTTGTTGCTCTTGAGAGCGGCTCTTCTTGTTGTCCTATGTAATTCTGTTTTGTTGGTTTTAATGAATTTTGTTTCTGCAAAAAAAAAAAAAAATTTGTTTCTAGGCGTGCGTAAGTCCAATGCACAACCCTTGTCAGCGACTGATGGGAAGCAACAAATATTTTCATATATTTTAAATGAAAAAATTGGGCTTGAGTTGTATTTTAGTCCCCAACCCAAATTCCTTCACAGATGGTTTTTATTAGTGATTTAGATTTAAGGTGTAATTTATGAAGAGTTGAAAATTGAAATCCCTTG
Organism: Castanopsis chinensis; assembly: GCA_032878915.1. Classification (NCBI taxonomy): domain Eukaryota; kingdom Viridiplantae; phylum Streptophyta; class Magnoliopsida; order Fagales; family Fagaceae; genus Castanopsis; species Castanopsis chinensis. The sequence goes on from JAVQMG010000122.1 coordinate 21,011,787, forward strand.
CCCTTGTGTACTCTTAGAAAACATTTAGGGTCCTCTCCTATCTGGCCACCCTCCTCTTGGATACATAGCGCACATCTGGGAGTAATGAAAGAAAGAGTTATGATCTGTGTTGTCTAGAAGCTCCTAAGTAAATTAATTCCTAGTGCCATACTTGTATATGTTAAAATGATGCTTTCATGAAAAAATACGAAATAAAAATGATGAAGGGTTGGACCATATCCAAGCCATCCATTCCCAAGACATATTGGCTTTAGCAGAAAACAATGTGTCTAGTAGGCTTCTCTTATCAGTTATCACCCCAGGTTGCTGAAGAAGATACGAGAAACGTATATGATTTAGCTGTCTTTTAGTGTTTTAAAATTTCTGGATTGCTAAATCCAAAAGCCAGATTCATATTTGCACTCAAGTCTACACTACCAAGATGGCAAGTCTCAAACCATGTTTATTTAAGTGGAAAAAAATATGACAAAAGGTCAGATGGTGCTGAATTATCTATTGGTGCTATCTTCCCTCGCGCAGATTTTACCATGCTGGAATCATTAAGAGATTTTCTTTTATTTTTTGCTGAATCAGTTAATTGTTTTTCAGCAAGGAAGGTCTTAGCCGCTTTGATGACCTCATTTCTGGTTTTGCCCAAATCCAGGGAGGGCAAAAAGAAGGATTGTATCTCTATGGCAAAATAAAGTGACTTCTTGATTGTTTATTCGATTTTTCTGCAGAATGAGCTTGAATATGGAGCAGATGAGCCTCCGATGTCCCCTAGGCTTCCATTTCAAAACCAGCATGCCCCGAATGCCAACTTAACCAATTTGGGAGCCGCCATCTCTTCTAGCCCTTTTGGGCCGGCAACTGTTGGGCAGGGAGTTCGTTCTGGGCAATCGGATAATCAGGGTAAGAACTCTGTATTCTCAAATGCTCTATCAAGCCCTGTTCGTCGGAGCCTTCAATCCTATCAGCTAGCACAAGGTGGTTGCCATTCAAACAATACTATGTCATCTGGAAATGGACCCCGCAATAATGAGGCAAACTATGCTCATCTCCATAACCGTGATACCAACTCACCAAGTTCTAATGATTGTATGGACATGCATGCAGATAGTCCAGGTCATGATTTTCCATACTGAAATATTGGTCAGGGAAAAAGGTAAAAAAGAAAAAGTTATAAAAAGAAAAAGAAATGTTTCCCTGCTTGAATTTCTGTTTGATGTAGTCTTGTGTGATCAAAGATGTTGAAATTACTAATTACTGCAAATCTAGAAAATTTCAATTTTTATTTATTTGTTTATCATTTCTGGTCACAATTGTTTGTTTAATATGAATGTAGGGGCTAATGAAAGAAGTAATAAATAAAATATAGCAATAATTTCAATTTGTAATATTGTGTAACCTGGGCAACTTCATGCATTAGTTACTACCTTTTTGGGGAAATTACATAAAAAGACCAATGGTTTATACCTTGTTTTAGATTAGGTTTTGGGGGTTTTTTTTTTGGGTAAATTCCACTAACACCCTTGACATTTGGGCTAATACTAACCAGGTTCATAAGATTTCAAAATTAACCACTTTAGTCCCTAAAGACAACTAAAGACAATTTAATCCTAATGGAGTTAGCTTCTGTTAAGTCATTTTTCTTTCTCCCTCTTATCTTCTCTGATTCTTTGTTTCTCTCGTTCAACCTCTCCTCTCTTATCTGCCGTCCCTTCATGTACTCCACTATTGGATCACGCATTTGGTTAGCCAAGTTAGGTCCTCCACACCACTCACCATCGAGCCTAACATAGTAGCGACGTTCTTGAAGGCTATGGTCTCCTCAATGGTCGGCGATAGTCTCCTCAGAGCGTGGGTCTATGGTAGTTTATGGTTTTGGTTTGTGGTTGTGGGCTTTGTAGCGATGGTGGTGAGGTGGTGGTTGTGGTCTCAAATAATAGATCTATGGGCTGAGTTGGATTTGCAGTAGGGGTGGTTGTGGGTTCTCATGGAGTGGTGGGTTTACTACAAGATTTTTGGATTTGAGTTTTCTTGAATGATTTGGGTTTTGTTGCTGTGGATTTGCTGAGTTTTGTGGCCAATGGTGATTGTGGGTTGAGATATGGTGGTTCTGTGGTGGGTTTGTTGGGTTTTTATTTTGGATTTGGGTTGTGGTTGGCTGAGGTAGTGGTTATGGCAGCTCTAAGGTTAGACAATGGGTAGGTTTGTAGTGGGAGTTTCATCGATAATTCGTTGAATTCAAAACACACCCTCAAATTCAGTCATGGGTCGGCCTTAAATGGAGATTTAAGAGACTTCCTAGACAATCATTGGGCTGTTTTCATTTCAGTTTGTCTTCTTCATTAGTGTTTACTCATGGTGGTGTTGAGGTGGATCCTACTCTTAGTCCTACATGCAAGACTAAGGCTCCAACTATGGCAGTCAAGGCCGGAACTTTGAGCCCTGGGGTGGTTGTGGGTTGAGAGAGAGAGGGACGAAGGAGGAGAGAGTTACCGTGAAAAGAGAGAAGAGAGAAGGTAACAGAAGCTAACGGTGTTTAGGGACAAAATTGTCTTTAGGGACTAATGTGGTCAATTTTGAAATCTCATGGGCCTGGTTGGTATTATCCCAAACCTTAGAGGGTGTTAGTGGAATTTATTCTTTTTTTTTTTTTTTTTTTTTTTTTTTTTAAATTTTGTCAATTAAAAGTCCCAAACTTATAAAATTGTTTCGATTTGAAATTCATGTCTATCTTTGTTATTCATTTTCACTGTTCTGGAATGGAGCAGAGAAAAAAACCATTGATAAAACTGACTTTCACCTTGGTAACTAGTTTTGGTTTTCTAACAATTATTTTCTGTGTATAATCTCTCTCCATCATCTCTAATCGTTGTCAAAATCTTTTTTTTGATCAGTCTAATCAATGTCAAATTGATTTATGAATAAATCCCAAGTGAAATGAAGACTAAGTATATGTTTGGATCCACGTTCACGTTTGTAAGGTTTGCGTGTTTTTAGCTTTTTTTTATTTATTTTTTAAGACCAGCGCCCCATGAACAGTGCATTAAGGCATATGAACATTAAAAATAGAGCGAATAGTAATTTTTTAAACATTTATAAATTATTTTGTTATAGTATTTTCAGTTTTTAACAAAATAAGTTGTATTCAAACAAACCCTAAAGGCTTGTTTGGTTAGCTGAAAAAAAGTAGTAGTGTTTTTTGTTTTCATTTTCAATTTTCAGTGGGACTCAGCACAAAAAACTTGTTTGGTATAAGAACTTGTACTTATTTTTCATTTTCAGTATCTTAAAAGTTGGATTTGAATATAAAAAATAAAAACATATTATTAGCATTTTCATAGAAAATGAATACAATGGTGACCTCGTAAATATTGTAAAAACACAAAGGGCTCCACTTGATTGATGTGAGTGTGTGTAACTGAAAAAAAGTAATAAAAAAAAAAATGCTAAATTGTTTATGATGAATTTTATACTCAAATTATGTATTTAAATAACTTATCAAACACTTTCATATGTAAGAATGAGTCATTTTTCTATCTTCAATTTTAGAATTTGAATACAGAAAATGAAAGGTGAATATATTACCTTTTTGAACCAAACATGGCCTTAATCAATGGTGTCTCGCTTTCTTTACTTTTGTATATGGTTCAAATTGAAATAATTTTTAAAAATATAAACTTTAATTGATAAAATTTAAAGTTTGGGATCCATAATCACATGGTGTAAATGTATCCTTTACAAATGTGGAGGAATTTTTCTTCAAAAGTTGTCTTCATTTTCTACTTATCTAGAACTACTCTAGTGGTTCGCACTATTCTTTCATATTTATCGATGTAGTAAAGCTTGTTGGGATTGAAGGGTGAGCAGTGCGAGCAATTTATTGAAGTGTATACAAAGCACATTGAAAAAAAAAGTGAAAAATAACATTAGTAAAAGTAGTAAAAATGATTAAAGAATTAATACAAACTATTATTTCAGTTCTAATAAAATGGGAAAAAATAAATAAAATTTGTTAATTCTTATTAATTTATTGGGGATTTATAATTGATGTAAAAAAAATGGTAAATGAATGAAAAAAAGGGCTTACAAATTGAAAGTAAGCAATGCTTATGCCTACAGGTTGGTGTCATTATGATTAGCTTATACTAGTTATCGTATATAAATACCCGAACGAGTTTCAAGTCAAGCTCTCAAATTATAAAATTGAAAGCGTATTATCATTAGCTTATACTAATTATTATATATAAATAGCCTAAGGAGTTTCAAGTTAAGCTCTCAAATTATAAAATGGAAAAGCCTAGCCTGCCAATAAGGGCAATCGATGTTTTAACAAAGCCTACGGAGTTTCAACTCCTAAATCATATAATCGAAAAGCTAAAGCAAAAAATTTTATTTTATTATACTTTCCTCCTCTCTTTCTTCCTTGCAGGCTCATCATTTTTTTTTTCCTTGCACTCCGTTTTCTTCTTCTTTGTTTTTTGTTTTGTTTTGTTTTGTTTTTTTTTTCCTCTTTCTCCCTTTCACGCTATGATGACTCTCAGCTCTCTTCAGTTTTACATTTGTATGTTGGGTTGTTTTATGGGTTTTGCAAATTGGAATTTTGTGAACTTTTTTTTTTTTGGCAAATTTGTGTCTGAAGAAAAATAAAAGGCCAAACCCACTGCAATAGTGGTTGAGATGGTTGTTTATTGTAATATTTATATTATTTTATTGTATTGAAAGCTAAAATAAAATCAATGATGTTGTGTGTTTTGTAAAGTGAAAAGGTAAAATAGTTAAAGTAGCTTTTTGTGGTGCCAAATAACTAAATTTATGATTTCACCAATGTGAATGCTCAGCTCTAACATTGGAAAAGTTAAAGCAACACATGAAAAATCAATTATTAGAAAAAAGCATATTAACTAAACATGTGTTTTTTGGCAATCTAAAAAGGAATGGTGGGAATAAATGTTTAGTAAAAAGGAGAATGTGTAAATAAAATAAAGATACAAAACATCCGACTCAACATATTTTTCGCTTATATCTTAGTAGTGACAAGCTGACAACCTTAACCTTCATAGTAGAATGAAGTTAGTGTATTTTTTTTTAATCATTATTAGACTGATTAATATTATCAAAATTGTATGTAAAATAAATACTATATTTGATTAATATTATCAAAACCGTCTTAATGATTAGTTTGCTACTCCAAACTTTACTAGAGTTTCTTTTAAAGTAATTTAATTACTTTCATAATTAAGTTGTCTTATTAAGTGAGTATCATGACAGAAACATAAATAGAAATAGGTTGATTAAGGCATTTATAAAAGATAAAAAGAAATCATTCTTTCACTTGGACTGGAAAAAATAAAGAAGGAAAAGAAAATATATTTTTCGATTTTTTTCCAATTTTACATTTTAAATATTCATTTTGATGAAAATTTTAAAATGTAAAGAGTCAAATAAAAAACTAAATAAAAAATGAAGGGCCAAAATGAAATTTTTTGACATATAAAGAGTAAAGAGCCAATATAAAAATGAAATAAGGACGAAGGATTAAAATGCAAGTTTTGAAATGTAATGCGAAAGATGAAAATAATCCAAAATTTTAAGGGCAAAAAATGTAACATATATATATTTTTAAATATAGGTGCAATACAATTTTAACTTATGACATTTGTCCTATAATGATTATTTTTTATCATCAAACCAAAATATAACCCACTTAAACTCCAAACAACAACAAAAATTTTATCAATTGAGTTAATTATAACCCACTTATTAAACACAAAAACTCTACTTTAAAAAAGAAAAAAAAAAAAAACAGAAGTAGGCGGATTTTTGTTTTCATGGGCTGTTTCATTAAAATGTTACATAGCTCACAAGTCCAAAACCACTTTAACTACTGGACTTGGAATTGGAGGCCCAAGTTCAATAAAAGCCCTATTTTTTTTGTTTTTGTTTTTTTGAAATAATTAAAATTTTGAATGTTTGATTCTATGGTATAGAGGCGGCACTTATAAATGAAACCGACTCGCTCTCTCTCTCACCCAAACCAAAAATAAATTTGACATTTCATTCCCGCCAAACTAAAAATCTCTGCCTTCGACTCTCTATTCAGGTACGCGATAATTCGAAACTCAAATTCTTGATTTTATTTGAATTGTAATTGATTTTGCGAGAGATTCGATCATAGTGAACTGTGTTTGTCTGTTTGTTTGTTTAGTTTCGATTCTAATTTTGGTTTTTCAAATTCTGCGAAAATATATGCGTAGTGCTCGAAACCCTAGGGTTTGTGCGTTTTGTTGTGGTTTTAAGTAGTGGCCGAAACCCTAGCTCGCAACGCGGTTTACACTTGAGCTGTGTCACTGAAATTAGGGTTTCTGGTCCGTACGCCAAATTGATCTCGTAAAAAATATACCTTGTTTGGGAATTTCTGTGTTTGATTGGTGTACTTTCTATACTATAACGCTGTTTTTAAGACTTGAGTTCAAATTTCAAAATAGGTGAAATTATACAATTGGTTCTCAAAATTTTAGTTAAAGTTTTATTCCAGTATTTGAAATTTACAAATTGTTTTAGTCCAAAAAAAAGTTGTAAATGTAAAACCTAAGGAAGAATTATAATGGGATGGGTGTTCATCAGACTGCTTGGCCGGTTTTTGAGGATTTTTTTGCACAAACTGCTGCTGCACCATGTAAGCGGTTTCTATAAGTGCAGTTGGATGGCTGCTAAGATGGGTTGCAACTTTTGGTGGCTGTGGGCTGTGGCCAGTGGTAGAGAGAGAGAGAGAGGGATCTGAAATCTGTTGGCTGTGGTCGGTGGCATAGAGGGACTGGTGGTTGGTTTGGTAATTGCTGTTTTTTCAAAATAAAAAAACTCCTCTGATGGCTGAGTTGAAATCGTCTTTTATTTTTATTAAAAAATCCGGCCGACAACTGCCATCAACCAAGTTGGCAGTTGACAGAGGTGGTTGGTGCGGCTTGGCTGAGGTTGGTTTTGTCGGTGTCAGTCATATTCTAAACATCCCTTGTAATAAAATGCTACGGAAACCAGAAGGACTAACTATGTTTTTAATTTTTGAGGACTAGAAAGGAACTTTTCAAATTTCAGAGATTAAAATAGAATGGACCAAATTTTAAGGACCAAACTTCTACTTTTACCATTAAAAAAAATGGGTATGTGGTTTCTGAGGTTGCTCTGTATATGTGCTATAGGGAAACAGATATGGTGAAAATAGTTTAGAAGATCTGAACTCTGAACTGATACTGCAAACCATGGTGTGTTTGAAGATCACTTAAAGTACTCATCCAAAAAAAAGATCACTTAAAGTGTATGGTTGACTTGAAATTTGTAATTTTTGGGGCATGGTTTGTCAATTGGGTAGGTGTTGGGAATTTGGAATATATTAGTCTGTATATTATGCTAGAGCCTATGTGATTCACACAAGCTTAAGCTAATTAGTTCTAAGTTAAAGGAGTTGAAAGAGAAAACTAGAGTATTGAATTTGTCTTGCTGTTTCTGAGTTCAAGGAGGTATAGATGATAGATTAATGCAGAAGGGGTGGGTTTGTTCTTCCAGGGACTATTTGTATTTGGTTTGTGTGGTTGTGATGAGGAATGTGAAATTTTTTTAATTCCCAGGAAGTCAAAGTTTTCTATTAACTGTGCATGGAACAATTAGAAGCGTTCTGGTTTGAACTTACTATATAAGTTGTTTTTTTTTTGGATTAGGCTCATTACTTGCTCCTTTTCAAGAGCCTTGTAGTTCAATTGGCATCTCTTAGTATTTCCAATAAAGACATCCAGGGTTCAAATTCCCCCACTTCCAATTGTTGATGTATCAAATAAAAAGAAGTTAGTTTTGGATTGGGTTTGCAAGTCAATGAAGTACTCTATATGTTAATTGTCTTTATAGCAGTTAAACTCCCCTTCCTTTTTATATAGTTGTAACCTGATCATGGTTCCAGAAAAATTAGAAGCAACCCAATATGATGCTCATGCAGTAAATGTTCTGATCTTTGATTTCTGATCATCTGGAGGCTTGGATCTGAATTATTATTAAATTACAAGAAGGATGATGAGTTTAGTGTTTGGCTTAATTAACAGGAAAGTTGAATCACCATGAATATCGCTAGACAGCGAACCAAAAAGACAGATAAAGTTCCCTCAAAGCGTATTGCAGACGTCAGTCAGACTGGTGCCAAGAAATCTGCAAAGAGAACTGGGGGGCAGAGTCACAAACCAGCAGGTGAGGCATCACCTTTAAGTTTTAGACTTGAATCGCTTTTAAGCAGAATGCAATATTTTTTTCCTTTTTTTTTTTTTCCTTCATCGTTGTCTAAGTTTCATTCGCTCTATATACCATGTCATTTGCTGAGTTTTTCAGATTTAACTCACAGATGGACCTGTTAGTTCTACTCTGATTGGGATTGAATTATATGTTTGGGTAGTAAGGGAAAATATTATCAGATGAAAGGGACAAATGGACAATAGTTTCATGTATCTTTTGCAATCGGCTTGGTATAGTTCACTCCTACGTAATGTGTAACTTCTTGAACCTGCTTGTTTCAGGGCAAAGTGAAGAGTTTTTGGTTAAAAGTGATAATCAATCTCCTCTTTCTAGCACATCTGTGGAAAGACATATGGATTTTCCAGATGAAAGGAGATCTGTTTCAGAGAAAACAAAAAGGTCACCTCTACTCGAGCTTTATCCAAGACAATCACTTCTTCCTTCTGCAAAGATCAAGTTGCAGCTTTTCCCAATAGATGAAGGCACATGTGTGGGCCTGGAAAAGGTTAAATACAGAAAAATGAATGTTTTGAACTGTTACGTATTTTTTAATTTTAATTGTTTTATTTATAATTTTCTCGTAGGATGGATATCATCCATATTTGGAACTTACTTTAAGTGTTCGGAAGAAGATTTCTTCTGTGCTTAAGCACCTAAATAGCAAGTGGGGTGGTTCAAGTATTGCTCAAGGGGAGCCTATACTTTTTCCATACAACATAGTGGAAAAAGAGGCTGGTCACAGAAGATGGACATTGAATGACAATGATATCAGTGCAGGAGATGTCTATGAATCTATTGGAAGACCTGCAATTTTCCGCTTAAGGTATAAGGTCTAGTCATTTTCTCTTTTAATAGGCATTAGATAGTTTGTATGAGGTTTCTGACTTGGTTTCTCTTTTTAAGGTATGGATGGTTATGTTCTCCTGTGCCTAAAACTTTTAGTAAGCTTTCTATGTCAATGCCCTTTTCGCAATCAGAGGGCACACTGAAAAGTTTCAGCACTAATATGGAGAGCACATATGGCATAGGGAGACAATTTGAGGATAAAAGTGAAGAGTATAAAGAAAACAATGTAAGTGAAGTAACAGCTGCAATTGTGGCTGAGAAGATTGTTAATGGACCAGTTGATCTTGGGGTATATTTTCTGCTCACCTTTTATGTTTTGGTTTTGTTTTTGGATGTTTCTCTTTAGCTAAAGTTATGGAATTTTCTGTATATTATGATTAACATTTAAATGAGAATTTTATTTTTAAACGTGGATATGGATAAAGCATTTATAGTTCCACAGAAATATACATGTTGATATATTAAAATGATAAAATAATATCACCCATAATATCTAGCCTTTTTATTCAGATGGTGAGAAATATGTATATGAATTGTTTTATAAAGTCTCATTTAGTCTTTTGAATTGGCACTTGCCTAGTTATGATGCCATAACACATGGTTCTATCCTCCTAATTGTAGATGCAGATGTAAATTAGGCTGTCATAAATTTTAATACTTTTCTAAAATTTGCTTATTTTGTTCTAACTAGGATAATGAACTGAGAATAGATGATGGCCATGGACAATCATCAGCCCTGTGGGCTGATAGTCAAAGTAATATAAGTATTGGAGGCCTTCTCTCTGAAGCGTCCATACAGGGAAAATTTAAGAATTTCGATCCCATCACTGATTGTCTACCTAATATTAGCATTGGAGGACTCTTGTCTGAAGTGTCCTTACAAGGCAAGTCTGATAATCGTGATCCAAATTCATTAGGGAGCAATGCAGGCTTGCAGCTGGCTCAACCAATATCTGATTCGTTTGATGCTTATATCACTGCCCAAATAAATTGTCCTCAATTTCCAAGGTTATCCACTCTAGATTCACACTCATCTATATTAGATGCTGAAGAAACATGCCATGCATTTCCTAGTAAAAAATTCTCATCCTCAGGGAAAGATGTTCTGCCTTTGAGTGGAAGTGCGTCTACTGCAGACTGCAGCCAGGATGCCAGTTCCAAGTCATACAAATTTCCTAAAACTCAGGTTTGCTCAATTTTATTAACATGTTCTATGCTATATTGCAATTTTGAAAAATTTGTATCATAAATATGTAGTTGTAAAACTTACAGGTTCAATAGTGAGTTAGCTTTCAATCCCTTTCATCGTATGATACTTGTATTTAAGCAATATGTATGTTAGCTTTTTCATATAAATCAATCACCAGATTAATCATAAGTGGATTTATGGATTTTATTGTAGTCAAGAAATTTGTTAGGATGAAATCTATATGTACTTTACATTGAAGTTGGGTTTTTTACATCAATCATGGTTTTGTATAAAAATTGAAATCCAGGAATTTGTTGAAGGACATGAAATTTGTAAGAACTGTTTAATATATTTAACGTTACAATTTTTTAATATATCAAATCCCAAAGAGTGTGCTGGAGATTATAACATTGATACAAACATTGGGTGAGGTATCATTTTTGTTTTGCTAACATGAGGACCTAGAGCTCTTTGAGCATTGATTATTTCCCGTCCCACACATATCAGGTAATTATAGTCAGGAATCCATTGAGGGTGGCCCCAAAATGTTGAACCAAAGACCTCATGGGGGAACCACTAACCACTTGACCAACACCTTGGGGCTGTGTGAGGTATCACTTGTTCCTAGATTAAAGAGGGCTGGGGGACTTAAAAGAAGTCTCAATGATACGCATGGACATTTTGCATTTGGTTTGGTTATTCAGGACCGTTGGCTATCAACCTTTTGAATATGAAAGAATAGATGTAATGGGTGATGATTCCTAAACAACCGTTGGGTAAAACATTCTAAATGTCTCATGTTTAGGAATAGACTAATTTTGTCATTCATAGTTTAGATCATCTGGTGAGGATATTTTTGGCTATGGCTTTCACAATTTTGAAGTGGTTGGGATAAAGGCTTGAAGGAGGCTGTTAGCGATCATTAGTCTTTTGCAATTTTGGCTCATTGATCTCATCGGTGCAGTGAGAAAACTTCTAAACTGGCCAATCGCACCTGTAATTCCCCTATGATTTTACACGCAAGGTGTATTTGGATTATCTTTTCTTTTGAATAAAATTATTCTTGTTTTAAAAAAAAAAAAAAAAAACTAGTTGGGATAAAGGCTTTGTTAAGACTTGAAACAGCATAAGACTTGTGGGCTTTAAGTTACTAGTGTCCACCTTAGTTGCACCTTAATAAGTTCCAGTAAGTGTTTTTAGTGTCTGTTACTGTTATGCAGGTCAACAATCAAGCTGGTTTCACACATGATCATGCTCATCAAGATTCTGAAACGGACCTGTTGCTGTGTTCTCGAACACATAATGATGAAAGCAGTCTTGGGTTGTCAGGCATTAAATGGGTACATGAATTTGTTACTGAAGTATTCTTTTGATTCTTAGTGCCTTCGTGAATAGTAAATTTGATTATTATTATTATTATTTTTTAATTTTTTTTTATTGATGGCTACAGACGGACTCTCGTGGACCCTTTGATCTTGGTCTACCCATCTCTCAGAAGCTTATCAGTGGCGATAATATTAGCATCAGTGGATTTGTTAGCTAGCTCTAGATGAGTTCTAGAATTGCTTCTTTTGGAAGCTGAAATGTTCCTGATGGAGATAAGAAAATATAGAAAACAATGAAACTAACAAATTTATAAGCTTTAGTTGATGGCTAGATAATATTGCAGAAAATTAATTTGCAAAATTGCATTTTTTAGGCTTTGCATTATCACTTACTGAAAAATAAAATAAATTTTTTGCAGTGTCTTAGGTTGAATTAGACGTAATTTATGCAGCATCTGGAAGAACATAGCAGTACTTGGCTATTATATTGATTTTTGTATGTGTGTATATATAACTTAATAAATGAATATTTAGATTACTTATTTATGATTGGTGATACATCTATTTGAAAGTATCATGTTGTAAATTTTGTAGTATTTTTGGCATCACACTTAATAAATTTATTTATTATATTTTTTATGTAGCATTAATTACGTTCATTGTTCCATAAATTTGTATGATTTTTGTAATAAAATTGGTAATTGTTATTGCATTCTCTACTTTGTATCCCAATTCACCTTATCAATTACAATTAAACACCCCAAAACACGTTTTACAAGAATGTCTCACTGCTCAAAGTTCTAGGAGCTAAATCAATTCCATGTTCATTTTCACAACTATCCTATGTAGCAAATTGTGATTGATTGTCTGTTATTTTTTCATGAATTAATCACTTTTTTTTTTTTTTTTTTTTTTTCACTACTCACAAACCACATCAGATTATGTATCAAATTGGAGATGATTGGAAATTGTGTTTCTCAAAAAAATGTGAACCGGATAAGGCAACTCTAGATCGAGTTGTTATTGTTGTTTTTTAAAAAAAAAAAAAAAAAAAAATCTTTTTGGGTGATTGGAAATTGGAATACACTGCTTTTGGTGATCAATGGCCATGTGAACGCTGATGGGAAGTTACATTGGGGTGAAAGAAAAATGCTTTGAGATAGTTTTTATAATTGCAAAAATTTGTGTGTGTATATATATATATATATAATTATTGTGGGGGTAGAAACGTCAAAATGGCTGTATGGGTCTTGGGCCTGGTTCGAGGATACCGTTCTGCCCAAGAGGCCACGAGAAGGAAGGAGGTTACTAAGGCTCGAAGACCCAGAGGCCCATCGATTAGGTCACTGCTCGCATGGTAGTGTCCGAGGGGAGCATGGCCTCGGACAACAGAGACATGGGCCGAGAGGCGCGACATAACGTCCATGGAGGAACTGCTGAAGCTCAGTAAGTTGCACGGAATTCCCACGGGATGCCGAGGATGAGGACAAGCAGAGCGTGCGCGGTATAACCGCATTAAAGGCCTCTCACCTACCCGCCTGGCCGCATTAATGGAGAAATAATTTCTGAGGGGACGGTGGTCAGCCTTATAAGTATATGGGAGCGTTTTCAGGAAAAAGACAGGTGAGCACCAGAGATGGGGAGTATAAATAGAGAAGAAGGAACCACTATAGAGAAGAAGGAACCACTAGAATGGGATTCGGATTTTCTCGAAGAAAAGAGGAAGGCTCACACTCTCTCTCTCTCTTCCAAAGAACAGAACGTCAGCCAGCACAGAAGCTCCTCGGCTCACGTCTGACGAGGGAAATAGACCACCCCATCAGCCAGCTGCATGCAAGAAGCGAACTTGGATCTCACCCCATAGCCTTCTAAAGCACCAAGAAGTCTAGGCTTTGAGCCCATTCTCTACAAATTCTATTGTAAAGGCCACTTGGGCCTGCCCGGTCACGCCTTTGGGCTAAAGGCCAACTTTGTGTCCTTACAATTATAATTATATATATATATATATATATATGTGTGTATATATTGAACACTTTATTTAGATGTGATCATAATAATCTCTAGATCCTAGTATCATAAGGGTTGAGATTTTTCTTGAATTTTTAGAATAATTAGTCACAAACCTACACGATGTGTGAGAATATATAATTATTTTGAAATATGGTATAATGTATAATTTGCTCTCCAAATTGTATTGTAGATAATTTGTTTTTTCTAAAAATTAAAAAATTTCTAAAAGTAATTTCTTTCTTTCTATTTATTACCAATTTTATTGTAGACAATTTGTTTTCTCTAAAAATAAAACAATTTCTAAAAGTAATTTTATCATTCTTCTAAAAGTAATTTTATTCTTTTTTTGAAGTGGCCAATATTCTTCTAACTATTAATGTAATGACTAGATTTGGTTCCTAAGCCTAAAGGGAAATAGGATCTTGGCCCAAATAGCTTAATATAATAAATTTATAGAGAGTAGGCTTAAAAACTAGACTCTAATGAATCAAAAAATAATTATAGTAAGCTCAGATGAGAGGAAAACAAGAATACAATTGGTTTGCACAAAGTAAATCGCCCTCGGCAAAGTTCGAAGAGACTAAATCTTATATATATACGCTTATTTTGAGTTTTAGTTACAAGTTTGGTTCGTGATGCTATAGTACTTTCCTCCTTCTCCTTTTTTCCGATCCCCTAGTCCTTGGAGGGTTCCTTACATTATATAGCCCTTCTTAGGCGATCTTGGCCCTCCATTTGTTGGTCATCCAGGCCATTACTTGAGTGCCAGTCCCATCAGCCACCTTCCCAATCCCTGAGTGAGTTGCGACAGCTAAGGCAGCACTGTTCAGGAGTCTTCTTCACATAAATGCAACCAGGAGGTTTGGTGGGATACATTAAATGTGGTGGTAGCCACTAATTTTTCAGTCACGTTAGTGTTGGCCCCTTCCCCTAAGCTCTCTCGGTACAGTACGATCTCTTCTGATGATGTGCTGTTGATGTGACCTTACAGTCCGAGGTAATGGCCTTCTCGATAGGATAAAGGTCCTTCTCGACCATGGGTATGACATGTGGCACAGTTGTATCTTACAATAGCCTCTCAAAAATCCAATTTGTTTCCTCCCCTCTGAAGAGAGAAATGGGGTTTTGACTTCAAGTAATTAATTTCACACGTGTCTCTGACTCCCATACGTGAGAATGTCGCTTCGCGTGTTCTATAACTGTACCTGAGGCTTCGGAGTCCGTAACGTTTCATTAAATGCTCTAGGCAATGCTTTATCCTCCACATCCAATGGTGAGATGGATATCCTACGGCTGATGTTTCTCCTCGAATTTTGGGCGGGATAACTCCCACCTAAATTCGCCTCCTATATAAAGCGTCTGGAAAGTTCATTTTCCTCTACTTTACAAATCTTTAAACTCTCCAGACTTCCCACACTCTCAAGCTCCTAAGACTTCCCAACTCTTCCAGTTCTCGAGAAGCTCTTGACGTGTCCCTCGTCCTTACTCTTGTAAGTTCCTTGTTTTTAGGTTATTTTCTCCTCGGCCAGTCTCTCCTCTACATCTTTTTCTCAAATATTTCTTTCGCCCCTGTCTAGTCTGCTTAGATGGGTAGATTCACTCATCTTGTAGATTCTCTCGCAGGTATGGAGGGATTTAAGGCCAAATACCACGTCCTCCTAAGAGTTTCCCTACGATACTGTGCTCTGGGATGGTGGCACACTGGTAGGAAAGAGGGGGAGGTCGTCATTCCCATGATTGCCTTCATAGAAGGGGGAATGACACTCCCTATGGGTAGTGTAATTAAGGATTACTTGTTCACCCATAGGCTGTGCCCCCACTAATGTGCGCCCAACTTATTTAGGGTCCTGGATAGTATAAACGGCCTTAATGTGCACATAGGCTTAAACCTCACCTGGCACGACGTTGTTTGGGTGTACAAGTGCCATTCACTCGGTGACTCGGGGTATTACCTTAAGTTTAGGTCTTCAGTCGTTCGGCTTGTCTCGTGTCTTCCCAAGTCCAACAAGGGCATGACGGACGACTATCTAATCACCTCAGGGGAATGGCATGACGGTTCTCACTGCCTAACCCGGGAGGGGGAGCCAGGTGGGATGCCTTAGGTTTAGGTCCTTTGTCTTGGGACTTAGTTTTATGATTTTTTTTTTTTGATGACTAAGTGTTTATCCTTCTAACTGTGATTTTTCTTCTTGGCTATATTTGCAGATAAAAGATATATGGCTCATAATATCAGATTTGTTAACGTCGACGATCTTAACAAGGTACTTAGAGCTGAGGTGTTCGTGAGTGAAGACAGGCAACTAAGGGCTGTCCACCTCATCCTTGACTTTGAGCCCTTGTTTGATAATTTTCAGGAGGTTGGCAACGCGATCCGAGTGGACGACCCTCGGCTAGCCCGCATAGATGTCTTGGTGCCCTGTTTTTTAGATTGAGAAGATATCGTGCAAGTGGACCGGCCTTCCCAACGCACTCCTCTAGAAATAGTGGCTCCAAGGGAAGAGACTGTTTCCTTGCGACTATCACTTAAGGAAGAAATTGACCAATTTTGACTTGAGGACGAGAGGGAGGAGTAGGGAGATCCTGTCATCCATATTTCGGATGCCAATGACGAATTTGACAGAGCCTCAGGTGTTTGCATCCCCGGCCTCATAGTTGCACATGTAGACAGCAGCACAAACGAAGAAGAAGAAGAACTAGCCCTGCAAAGGAGGAAAGGCTTAAAAGACCTTCTCGCAGATAGGGCCAAGGGACAAAAGTTGAAAGACGCTTTGGGGTCCCAGCCCTTTCCTGTCTTCCCTCCTCCTTCTCCTCCTCCAGGCAGCCTGCTCCTTATACCCAACTTGAATAAGATATGAAAGGAGAAGGATGAAACCGAGGAGGGGGAGGTGGTTCAGAAAAAAGAACCAAAACAATAGAAAACAGCCAAGGGCTAGGCGCAGGCTTCTTTTGTTGAGAGCAGAGAGGAGCATGACATGGTCGAGGTGCGCCATCAAAAACATGCTTGGGCTTCTCGGCTGGAGTTGGACGAGGTTGCCATGCCTCGAAACTTCACCATTAGGGAGTTCCAGAAAGGGCATGCATACTACTTGGCGCATGCACACTACTTGGCCGATTTTCTAGAGTAGCCCCTCCTTTTGCTTAAGAACATGGTTGTGTTGAAGAAGAAGAGGCAGCCTGACATTTTGCTATCCCTGAAGAGGGATCTAGCCTTGGTGAGTTCCTTGGCCAATATTACTGACATCTGATCTGGTTATCTCTTCCCATTTTTTCTTTCCTTTACATAACACGCTTGTTCGTCAATCGTCGCTTTTGTGTAGGCCATCCAGGAGGTGTTTACCACTGAGGAATAAGTTAAGGATGCTTGGAATGATGCCATGGTTGAGATCAATCTACGTGTCGATGCTAATAAGGCCTTGGGAGTTGCCAAGCAGAAAAACCAAGAGCTCGCCACAAAGCTAGCAGCCCAGGAGAGAGCGCTGAGGATTGCAGAGGCCAGCTTGAAGAATGCCCAGGACCAGGCTGAGGATCAATGTAAGAAGCTCTATCACACTGAGATAAAGCTGGCCACAACAAAGCAACAGGTCTTGGAGGTGAAGCCGAAGTTGGATAAGGCCAAGGAAGCTACCCACATGATCAAGGAAACAGCGGAGACCTCGACGCAGGCATCCTACAACCTTAGGGTGGAAGAAACCGAGGTCCACCTAGTAGAGGAGCTCGCTGAGGTCTGCAGGGACTACTACTAGATGGTGTGGACAAAATCCCTCAATGTGGCAAGAGTCCCAGCTACCTCAAAGTAGAGGAAGGCTGAGAACATGTACTTCCCTCCAGACATCTGTGTAGTTCCAGCTGCCTTACCACCTCCTATTGTCCTTGTGCCCGTTCACCGTGATCAGCCTTCTGTCACCCAGACCTTTCTTTCTACTCTCACGGTCTCCACAGGGCTTGGACAAGCTAGTGACCAAGGCCAGGGGGTTAAGGTGGCCCAGAGCAAGGGGCTGGTCAGGGTGGCCCTCAGCAAGAAAAGAAGGGCAAGGGCAAGGGCAAGGGCAAGGGCAAGGGCAAGGGCGAGGCCGAGTCCTTGTCAGAGGCTAAGGGTCCAGAAGCTACCCTTAAACTTAAGGAGGTCGCTCCTAAGGCCAAGGACGCTGAGGCTAAACCAAGGGGGGCTGATCCCAAGGCAAAGGAGGCCGAGGCCAAGTCCAAAGAAGATCCTCCTTCCAAATCCAAGGCATAGTTTAGGATCCCTTTCTTTTCTTTTTTTGTTATTGTAATAGAATCATTTTGTTTTACTTTCCTTTCTTGTAATTTTCTTTCTTCTTGGCAATATGCCTTTATCCATAATGTAACTATTCCTTTATTTAGTGAAAAGACTTTAACTTATATTCTGTGAATCTCTCTTTTTGTTCGCGATATTCATATTTGTTTAACCAAATTTCTTGCTTTGCCCTTTGCTGAGGCTTTAGGTTGATGATGCCTCTAAGAGTGAATACCCTTGTTTTAACAATAGTTAACATTGATGATTTTTTGCTCACTCATGCAGAATAGAACGATGTAAATGATGAGAAAAAATGACTAGGTGTTAATACTGAAAGTTGTGTAATTAACAGGGGAGTCTTGAGTCCTTAGAAGTAAGCAAAGTACTTAGTAGGGAAAGAGTACTTTATTTTAAGAGTATCTTAATGCACCTTTAGAACACCTTTGCCATGGCCTAAGGCGAGTCCCTGTTTTCATGTGATGATGCATATGCTAGGGTTCCATCCTTGGTGGATTCACTAAGTGTTAATTTTCCTAGGGCAGGTGATCCGAGGGTTCGCATAAGTAGTGGAGAGTGTTAATCTACCTCAGGCCTGTAGTCTAAGTAGTGGAGAGTGTTAATCTACCTCAGGCTTGTAGTCTAAGTAGTGGAGAGTGTTAATCTACCTCAGGCCTGTGGTCTAAGGGACTAGTCATAACCAAAGTTTTGTTTAACACTTAAACAAATAACATAGAGTATTAATTTACCCAAGGTATGTGGTCTGAGGATTCAAGAATGATCGAGATTTTGTTTAACACTTAGAGAAATAATGAAGAGTATTAATTTACCCAAGGCATGTGGTCTGAGGAGCCAGACATGACCGAGATTCTATTTAATACTTAGAGAAATAATGAAGAGTATTAATTTACCTAAGGTATGTGGTCTAAGAAGTCAGGTATGACCAAGGTCCTGTTTAACACTAAGAGAAATAATGAAGAGTATTAATTTACCCAAGGTATATGGTTCGATGAGGTAGGCATGACCAAAGTTCTGTTTAACACTTAGAGAAATAATGAAGAGTATTAATTTACTCAAGGTATGTGGTCCGATGAGTCAGGCATGACTAAGGTTCTGTTTAATACTTAGAGAAATAATGAAGAGTATTAATTTATCCAAGATATGTGGTCTAAGGAGCTGGACATGTCCAAGGTTTTGTTTAATACTTAGAGAAATAATGAGTACAACAAATAATGTCAAAAATAGAACACAACAAAAATACTTTTATTAGTAGTAATACCTTCGTAGGTTATTTACATTCTAGGGTCGTGGTACAATTTTTTCGTCTAGATCTTCTAAGAAATACGTTCCTATCCCAGCTACCGAAGTAATACGGTATGACCCTTCCCAATTGGGTCCTAACTTTTCCCATGTTGGGTTCTTTGCCATCCACAAAACCTTCCGCAATATCAAATCTCCAGGGGCCAGTGGCTTTAACTTCAAATTTGAGTCATACCCTTACTTAAACTTTTACTGATAATATGCCAACTGGACCATGGCATTTTCTCTCCTCTCTTCAATTAGATCCAAGCTTTTGTTTATCCAAAGTGAACAAACTTGTCCTTAGCGTTGGGAATCCAGTCTCCAGAGGAATTACAGTCTCGGCCCCATAAATTAGGGAAAAATAAGTCTCACCCGTGGACCTACGAGGGGTGGTTCTATATGTCCAAAGTACGTGGGGCAGTTTTTCCACCCAATTTCCCTTGGCATCATCTAGCCTCTTTTTGAGTCCATTTATGATGACTTTATTCACAACCTCGGCTTGCCCATTTGCTTGGGGATAAGCAGGAGTTGAATATATGTTCTTAATGCCCATGTCGCAATAGTATCTTCTCAATGTCTTACTATCAAATTGAAACCCATTGTCCAAGATGAGGGTGTGAGGAATTCCGAACCGAGTAACAATATTTTTCCATACGAATGTCTTAGCATCCGCGTCCCTGATATTTGCCAAGGGCTCAGCTTCAACCTATTTGGTGAAATAATCAGTGCCAACTAAAATCCATTTCCTGTTCCCTTCTGCTTTATGGAAAGGTCCCACAATATTCAAGCCTCATTGTGCAAAAGGCCAGGGACTAGAAAGAGGATTGGGAACACCCCCAAGTTGGTGAATGTTTGGGGTAAATCTCTGGTATTGGTCACACTTCTTCACATATTCTTGTGCTTCCCTTTGCATACTTGGCCACCAGTACCCTTGAGTGAGGGCCCTCTGGGATAGAGATCTGCCACCTGTATGACCCCTACAAATCCCTTCGTGCAGTTCTTTTAGGAGGAGTTCCACTACCTCGGGATGTATACATAGCAAGTAAGGCCTAGAGAAAGAGCGTTTATACAATTTTTGGTCCTCAGATAACCAAAAATAAGGAACTTTTCTTCGTACCTTATCAGCCTCACCTTTCTTCTCGGGCAAGATGTCATCTTTGAGGAACATAACAATAGGATCCATCCAACTAGGTTCCATCATAATCTGATGAACCTAAACTGCGTCCTCCTTTACCTCGACAGGTTTACACAAATCTTCAACCAAGATGACCTGAGGCAAACTTTGAACCGAGGAGGTTGCAAGCACGGCAAAGGAATTCGCATGAGTACTTCTGCTTCTAGGGATTTGCTGCAAGGCGAAGAACTTGAATCCTGATAGTAAATGTCTAGCCTGACTCAAGTACTCCTACATCCTCGGATCCCTAGCTTCTAATTCACCCTCTACTTGTCCCACAACCAGCCTAGAATCTGAAAACATTTCTAGTGTCTTTCCTCCCATCTTCTAAACCATGGTCATTCCCATTAACAAGGCCCCGCACTCGGCCTCGTTATTCGTGGCCGAGAAACCTAGCCTCAATGATTTCTCAATAACGATACCCTTAGGAGATGTCATAACTAGCTTCACTCCAGATCCTCTTTGATTAGCAACATCATCAACATATACCCTCCAAGACAGAGGCTCTTGTAAAGAGACCACTTCAACTGATTTTCCATCCATGCATTGCTTTTCTTCCTCTTCTTCCATAAAAGGTTCAGCGAACTTGGCCACTAGGTCAACAAGGACTTAACCCTTAACAGAGGTGCGTGGCATATAATTGATATCGAAGGCCCCCAGAATAGTACCCCTTTTAGCAATCCTCCCCATGTTGTTAGCTCTCCCCAGTAGGGACTTGAGAGGAAGTTCAGTCAACACCACCAACGTGTGAGCTTGGAAATAATGAGGGAGTTTGAGTGTAGCATGCACCACTGCTAATATGGCCTTTTCAAGCGGCAGGTACAGGAGTTTTGCTTTATGTAAGGATTTTCTCACATAATAGACAGACCTTTGGATGCCATCATCAACCCCATATCAGTACTAAGCTAACAGCATGGGGAGCTACGACTATGTAAGCAAACAAGACTTCATCTTCCTTAGGCTTAGACATGATGGGTGGCCAAGAAAGGTATTCCTTCAGCTGCTGAAAGGCTTGGGCGCATTCCTCGGTCCACTCAATCCCTTTTCACTTATTCAATAATTGGAAGAAAGGTCTACACCTATCTGCCGACCGAGAGATGAATCGGTTCAAGGCAACAGTCATCCCCGTTAACCTCTAGACTTCCTTAGGATTTCGAGGAGTCTGTAAGAAGTTAATTGCTCTAATCTGATCAGGATTGACCTTAATTCTATGATGAGTGACCATGTAGACCTACACCGAAAGAGCACTTAGAAGTATTGAGGTGTAGCTTCTATTTCCTCAATATCCCAAAGATGTTTTCGAGGTCACTAACGTGCTTGGACTCCAACTTGCTCTTGAACACCATATCATCTATATAGATCTTAATGTTTTTCCCTAATCGTGACTCAAACATTCTGGTCATCATCCTTTGATAGGTGGATCTTGCATTCTTCAAATTGAAAGGCATCACCTTGTAATGGTAGTTTCTAGTGGAAGTAACAAAAGTTGTCTTCTTTTGATCATCCAAGGCTAAGGGTATTTGATGATACCCTTGGAAAGTGTCTAAAAAGCTCATCCGAGCATGTCTTACCATGGCATCCACCAATTGGTCTATTTAAGACATGAGAAAAGGGTCTTTGGGGCATGCATTGTTCAAGTCTGTATCTACACAAACCCACCATTTTCCACTCTTCTTCTTCACTACCACTATGTTGGCTAGCCAATCAAGGTAAAAAACCTCTTTAATAGCCTCAACCTATTTAAGCTTAATCATCTCATCCTTGACAGCATCAGAATGCTCCTTAGACGAGCGCCGAGGCAGTTGCTTTCTAGGGATGGCATTCGGGTTGGCATTCAAATGGTGGCAAATGAAGTTCAGATCTACCTCAAGAGTCTCGTAAGCACTCCATGCAAACACATCAACATTCTCTCTAAGATATACTATCAGTTCCTCCTTCTCCTGAGAAGGTAGCTAGACCTTGACTAGGAAGAACTTCTCCCCATCATCACTTATAACAATCTTTTCTAATTCTTCACACTTTGCCCTTCTACCATATATGTAAATAAAACCAGTTCCCTTAATTGCTATAAACCTCGCTCGGTAGAGGTCGAGGGCTGCTCCTCGACCTAGTGCCTAATAGCAGAAACCAAATATTGTCTAGCCATAGACTGGCTCCCAACCAGTTCTTCAATCTGGTCACTGGATGGATATTTCACCATCAGGTGTAAGGTGGAAGAGACGAACTCCATGGCATGCAATTAAGGCCTCGCCACGATGGCAATATAGGGAGAGTAAGCATCCACTACGATGAAGTTCACTTTTACTACTTCTGACCCTGCTTGTACTGGTAGTCTGATTTGGCCCTTCGGTATAACTACCTTCCCATCAAAACCTACCAAGGGTGAGTCACAATCGGTCAAATATTTTGATTTTAGCTTTAGCCCCTTATAGAAATTAGGGTACATAATCTCTGCCCTACCCCCTGGTTAACTAGTACTCGCTTTACGTCATACCCCCTATCCTGAGGGTAACCACCAACGCGTCGTCATGTGGCTGCAAGGTTCTAACCTTGTCCTCTTCAAAAAAACTCAGCGCTGGTCGAGCTCCCACCCTACTTCTCTTCGACTCAGGGGAGGAGCCTTCCAGACGTGGTTGTGCTATAGATAACACCCTAGAGGGGTGAGAACTAGTCCTTGTCGAGGCGGTAAGAATAACATTGATCGTGCCCAAAGGTGGCTTTGAAGAAGCATCAATTTGTGATCTGGTCCTTGCCTGACCTCCCTGTGCGTTGGGGTGATATAAAAATTGCTTTAACCTACCACTTTGGACCAGCTGCTCCAAGAGATTCCACAGAGTTCTACAGTCCTTCATAGTATGTCCTCACTCATGATGGTACTGATAGTGAAAGCTTTAGTTATGCCTCGCGGGATTTCCTCCCATTTTGTTTGGCCATTGAAAATATGATTCATTCTTAATTTTCTCCAAGATTTGATGCACTGATTCTCAGAACACTGTGTTAACCATTTGAGTGGTAGCAGCCCCAGATGACCCAAAAAAATCCTTCCGAGGACGATTATTGTTTTACTTGTCTGACCTAAAGTCCTTCCTATCCTGAGGGACCACCTTACCCTTGCCTTTACCCAGTTATTGGTCTTCCTCGACCCGTTTATACTTATCAATGTGATCCATGAGCTGATACACATTATTGACCAGCTTACCCGTTAATGATTTCCTTAAATCGTGCTCGACGGGTAGGCCGACCTTAAACGTCCTTACAGCTACGTCATCAAAATCCCCATCGATTTTGTTAAACATTTCCAAGTATCGGTCAGAGTATGTCTTTAAGGTTTCCCTCTCTCACATGGCCATGGACAGCAAGGAATCCAAAGGCCGAAGAATCCTACTACAAGTTACGAATGGAGAGCCAAAGGCCCTCGTAAGCCCTTAAAAGAGCCAATGGAATCCTCCTTTAGGCCATTAAACCACCTCATTGCCATAGGCCCTAAGCTGGATGAAAACACTTTGCACATCAAAGTTTCGTTCTTGGAGTGCACAATCATACTTTAGTTGAAATGGCTCACGTGCTCCATTAGGTTTGTCCTACCATTGTAGATGGTGAATGTTGATAGAGTACACTGCCGGGAGAGCCTTCCTTCCTCAATTCTTTGGGTAAAAGGTGACTTAGAGATTTGATTTGGAGCCCTACTCATGGCATCATTGCCCGAGCCTTTACATGACAGGCTTCTACTCCCTCGCCTATCATGACACTCCTCGTTGTACAAAAAAGACTCACTAGGAGGAGTCCTAGACCTATGCCGGTAGCTTTTATCATTATCACTATCAGAAGAATGTCTAGAACTCAAAGGAGTTCTTTTACACCGCTCTCAGTGCAACTTTCTTCTTAAACGATCAATCTCTAGTTGCATGCTTCTATTAGTCACTTCATGAGAGACATGGCTTCTACCCTTGGATTGGCTCCTATTAGTATGTTTGGTGTGTACACTGACCTCTTGGTCCCTTCCCTGCTTATTTTGATGTTGGGACCACACAGATTCCTCCTGAATCGGCCCTGAACCTACCATAACTCTAAGTCGTTCTCACTAAAGCTTAAGTAATTCCCCACAGATGGCGCCAATTATAAGGACTAGATTTGGTTCCCAAGCCTAAAAGGAAATAGGATTTTGGCTTAAAGAGCCCAATATAATAAATTGTTGAAAAAACTAGTTTTGTTTCTTATACAAAACACATAGCGAAAACAACAAACATGGATCTATTTCATTCATGATTGATAACATGCACTATGCAAATTTCAGAATTTAAGAACAAAATAGCGTACCTTGGTGTGGAGAAATTCAAAACAAAGATTAGAAACACTTGGGAACACTTTTAATCTTCACTCCAATTTCACTTTACGCCCAAGAAGTGTGGCCTCTCAATCAGTTTCCAAGAGAGAATTATCGAGTGGCTTCACTTACACATACACACCATTTCACAATTATGTCTCTCCTTTTTTTATTCTCTAATAAAAAATTCTGTATGTTTCTCCCTTTATAACTAACTGATTATCTAATTGGGCTGGCCTATTGGGCCTTTTCAATTGGGCTTTAGTGTGTGGCTTGGAGTGGGACCGAAAGGGACCAATAAGACACTAGCTACAATGGGCTTTGAGCTTTTCTGTCAACTCTTGACAAGTCCAAAATTACCATTAATTATATTTAATACCATTATATAAATACAATTGCACTCTAGGCCTTATTAATAAATTATATCCCAAGACTTTATTATACACGCAACCCCTTCATAAAATATTTATAGTAATACAAAGTCATAAATATAGATTGCCACTTTGAAAATTACTACATCTTAATTCTTGAGTATCCGGTTTAATCCATTAAAGTTATTCATTATATATTTATGAAATCTAATTTCATAAATATATACTATAGTAATTTCTTACCAAAGTGGTTAGACCAAACTCTCCGAATAACTGAACTCATTAAACTTATCTTAAGAGAATATTTTATATCTTCATTAAAAGATTATGAATTCCATCTTAAGAATATATGTTCCATCAACACTCAATGTGGTTACCCAACATGCTGAGGTTTTGACCGTTACTTTAGATCTCACTCCTGATATATCAAAGTAACTTACACCTCATGATCAGGTCTATTATTCTCTCAGGATTAAGAGTTCATGCAAATAGAAGTCGTGAGATTTATTATTCATTTGATAGTCGTTAGGAGAATAATAAATCTCACAGCGGTCCAGTTCAATATGTCTTAACTCTTAAAACATATCAACATATCAACTAGAAGTCTTAACTTACATGATCAAGACAAATCATCTTAGTTGATACGTTATAGTATTCGCAAATGAAATTCCCAATTTCATCACCGACTACGAATTACAATTCTGAGTTTACAAAGAACTTGTGTTTTATATATTCTATGACTTTTCGCATAAATTACATACTGCATCTTATGGACTATATGATAATGTCCAAATATTCATGTTACCATTATTTTAGATAATAATAAAACAATTTTATTAAACACAATATTAAGTCATTCATAATGTCATACATAGCATCATACAATAGGATTTAAGGGCACACATCCTAACATAAATTTATAGAGAGTGGGCTTAAAATCTAGGCTCTAATGAATCAAAAGATAACTATAGTAAGCCCAGATGAGAGGAAAATAAGAGTACAATTGGTTTGCACAAAGTAAATCTCCCTCGGTAAAGTCCGAGGAGACTAAATCTTATATATATACACACTTCTTTTGAGTTTTGGTTACATGTTTGGTTCGTGATGCTATAGTACTTTTCTCCCTCTCCTTTTTTCCGATCCCCTAGTCCCTGGAGGGTTCCTTACATTATATAACCCTTCTTAGGCGATCTTGGCCCTCCATTTGTTGGCCATCCCGGCCATTACTAGAGTGTCAATCCCATCAGCCACCTTACCAATCCCTGAGTGAGTTGCGGTAGCCAAGACAATACTGTTCAGGAGTTTTCTTTACATAATTGTAGTTAGGAGGTTTGGTGGGATGTATTAAATGTGGTGGTAGCCACTAATTTTCAGTCACGCCAGTGCTACCCCCTTCCTCAAAGCTCTCTTGATAAGGTATGACCTCCACTGATGAAGTGCTGCTAATGTGACCTTATAGTCCGAGGTCATGGCCTGCTTGGCAGGATAATGGTCCTCCTCAACCATGGGTATGACACATGGTGTAGTTACCTTATTGGAATTCCTGTATCTCACAATTAATATTATGCATTACATTTTTCTAATTTCTTTTGATACAACTAAAATTTTTACGTTTCAAAATTTCTATTCAAATTTCTCATTCTCTCAAGGAGATTATCATGACAATTAAAACTTATTATATAAGTACAATTGATATCACTCAAATAATTGATAATACTCTCAATCAAAATATATATTTTCTCATTCTTAAGTAAGTGCACCAAAATAGACCGAAGTTGATTGAAATGGATTGAAGTGGACTAAATTGAACTGAAGCGGACTGAAGTGGGTTGAATTGGACCAATGTAGGTCAAATGGACTAAAGTGGACCAAAATGAACCTAAGTATACCAAAACGGACCGTAATGAACCTAATTACACTGAATTGTTGAAGCTTTTATTTAAGTTAAATTTGACAACATGCATGTAGAGAATGTTGGTACACCACAAAAAGCATATTAAGAAAACCACTTATATTAGTTGTATGTAATATTTTATACAAAAAGAAAAGAAAGGGGGAAAAAACCTTTATCTCTTGAATTTGATAAAAATGACATATAATTCTCTAAGTAGGAGCAGAATTGGGTCCTTCAACTTGGCCTTAAATTCTATATTAGTATACAAATATGAATACAATAGTGGAATATGAGTTTTTTTAGTAAGTATAAACTAATAATAAATAAATGATGTATTCGCTAAAGCTTTTTGTATTACATGTATATATATTTTTTTAATATTATAAGTTACATTTAGGTTCAAGAATATATGAAGTCATGGTACTGATAAGTGATGATCCTATCATGATTAATAAGTTATAATTATGTTTGAGAATGTGTAAAATAATAATTTATTATTGCATACATTGATATTTATAAACATGTTCTTTTTTTAAATGATGTAAAGAAAATGATGACATAAATGCTGTTGATGACATAATTGTTGATAGAGGGTAATTATTGAGTACTCCCAGAGTACCATAAATGCGTACTCTCTCCTCTCACATAATTGTGAGTTCTGCTAATTAAATTTATAGTGAGACCCACAATTCATGTGAGAGGGGGGAGTACGCATTTATGATTCTCCCAGAGTATTCAATAATTTTCTATTATATAGACAATAGACATTTAGATATTATAAAAATATGATTCTCAAAAAAAGGAATTATATAGAATTCTAGTATGAACTTAAAATCCTAACCATTTATGATTAAATGAATGATTTAGATTTACACCTGAATACCACTACATTGGTTTTCGCTATAGATTTTGAAAACCATGAATGATTAAAATCTTAAGAGCTCAGTTATGGAATCACCCTATAAACTCTATCTAACTCTTTATTTTGTTGAAGTCCCAAATTGTGCCCTATTTATAGCTCCTGTGACTGGCAACCGGACAAACCACACCCTTCATATAATCCCCATGTACCTACCTGCAAAAACCGTTCCTTTCGTACATAATGTTCAAAAGAATCAAAACTGCCGCTCTTCCTTGTAAACAAAGTTCAAGTCCTTTGACAATACTGGAGAAAACAAGAAATACAAACGAAGCTCTCGCTTTTTGTGGAGAAAGCATAGACAGTGCGAACCCTATTGTCTATATTCTTTATCATATTTCCAAAAACCATGCCGGCCAAAAGCTAAAAGACACAATATATTTACCTGTCATTTTATATATTTCTCTCTTATGCATGATCTTCAATTCTTCATACTACACGTTCTCTTATTTGTTTTTTTCGTTATCACTATCCATACTATGTACCACCTAGCTGTTAACGAAAAAAAGAATCGATTCTGGTTCACGCCGAGACGCGGTGGTGGGTTGTGTTCAGGCTAAGTCTTCCATTAACTCCCCTATTCAACGCATTGACAAGTTGAAACAGAATAATGGATACTATACGAGAGAAAGAGTAGTGGGACCAATTAACCCGAAGCAGCCTGGGAATGGTGAAGGTGAAAGAGACAAGGTGGTTGGGACGGAAAGTGGTAGAGGGAAGAGGGTTGTGCCTACAATGATTGGAGGAGAAGAGCTTGTGGATGGGTGGCCAAGGTGGCTTGCTGATAACATACCTAGAGATGTGTTGGCTGCTTTGGTTCCAAGGAGTGCGGATTCCTATGTTAAACTCGCAAAGGTTAGTATTCTCATTTTTTTTTTTTTTGAGGGGAGGTTAGTATTCATTTGGTTGATGAGTGATGCTATAGTTATTATAAACTAGTCGATGTCTCCGATGGGCATAAACTTTGTACTTTTAAATTGAAATAATTTCTAACTATTAATTCTTTATTGTCCCATGACACTCATCTTATGTTCAATTATAATGTACATATTAGTAAGAGGAAGAAAATAAAAAGACCAAAATTATCATGAATATACATAATTAAGAATATGAATATATATATATATATATATATAGAGGATTAGGTTCAAGTTACACTTGGTGTAACTCTAAGTAATGTTACACCAACCAATAGTTTTTAATTAGATACAAATTTTGACAAATCCACCATTAGATTACATTATCTTCATATATTCTCCATGCTTGAAAATTTTCAAAGTGATTAAAGATGAATAGCCATGTCATCAATCAATTATTTAAATTCAAATTTTTGTAGTTTGAAATAATGCATAAAAAATTAGTTTTTAGATTGAATGGTAAATTACATTTGATTGACATGAAATTTGACATGCATGTTAAGAATACATAAAACATGTAATTCAACGGTTGGATTTTCAAAATATGAATTTAATAATAAATTATTGAGTGGTGTAACATTGCTTATGTTTAGAGTTACACCAAGTGTAACTTGAACCCAGCCCATATATATATATATATATATATATATATATATATATATATATACATAGCCTAAATTAATTTTATAATTATTTAATTATTTTGGCTAGCTAATTAAAGTGTACAATTATCTTTTACATTCCTTGAAAGAGAGTGGACAATAGAACATATAATTTGTTGGCTTTAAGAGTTTTCTACATAAAAAATTAAAACAAAAAACAAATTGAGGTAATTATTGTTTCTATCACAAACTGTTTATTTATTTATTTTTAATAGATTCCACCATATAAAAGAAGATGGTGTAGAAATAATCCATTTCTGTGCAAAAAGACTATCAGGGATAAAAGATGAAAGAGCAAATTGATATGACACTTAATAATAAGAGTTTCTTTAGAAATATTGTAGAGAAAGTCTTACAAAATGTGTGTCATATTTTTGCTATGCCAGCCCATATTTTGGAGAATGTGGGAAGAAGTTAATATGGAAGGGTCAAGCTTGAGTTATAATATGTAACAATGTAACATAATAAGTGGGTTTGAGCTTTTCATAAGGTTTAGTTTGATTTTAATTTCATTTTGAACTAAGCAATCTTTTAGATAACAGTTAAAAATAGTTAATATAATCTTTTAGATAATAGTAAAAAAAAACTTTAAAAAAAGAGGTTAAAATTGCTAAATGAAATATTAGAGCGTCAGATGGCAGAAGCTCATGTACTCCTGCATAAGGTTTCTGCTTATATATATATATATATATTGATTTTATTAGTATGTCTGGTTAATGTGCGCTTTAAGGGTATATATTAATCATTCATTTTATGAAACTTTTTATAGGAAATTGAAAAAGTTGCCAAAAAATTTAGTTATTTTTTCATTTTCTCATAAAAAGTTTCTTGAACTGATTTACTAATATATGACTTTAGGGCATACATTAGTAAAACCAATTCAATTATACAAAGAACGGTACATTAGTTTTTTCAATTACGTTGTTGATTTTATTGTTCTTGGAAAAAGATAACATTTTTTTTATATTGTCTTAATCAATACAACTATGTGATTAAATTTAGTTGAATAACCTAAAATACACATAAGAAATTGTACTCCCTATTACTTATCTTTACAAATTTATATGTTAATTTTTAAACATAAAATGAAAAAGTAATTCAAAAATCTATTTATTATGTTGTTAATATGAAACCAATCATGTAATGTTTATTGTTAAGTTAGTTTGTTCAACTTTAATAATTTGGTGGTAGTTTTAAAAATTTTCGATTTTTTTAGAATAAAAAATGAAATTTTAGTAATACCAAAAAATAGTCAGTCAAGTATGCAATTGGGGACAGTGCAATCAATCTTGCAAATTTCAATTATCAATCAAAAGATAATTCGTACAGAATGAATCAATTGACATCCAATCCTACAAAAGGTCTAAAGAAAAACAGCTTTGGGTCTAGTAAATTTCGTTCAACATCTTCAAAATTTTGGGCATTCTGCTCCCTCCAAATACAACACATCAAACAGTGAGGAACAATTTCCAAACAATTCCATATCTATGGCAACCAAACTGCCATAGCCAAGAAGCAAGTAAATCTACAACAGTCTTTGGCATGATCAGTGCACTTTGAACAAACCAAACACCATAGACCACATCTCCATAGCAATAGGACAATGAAGTAATAAGTGATCCACGTTTTCTAGTAACATTTGGAGGCAATTTTCAAAGTAGCAGTGTGAGGAAGGGCAATATAGTAAGTTAACACACGTCTAAAACGTATTAACAAAACAGCATCTCGAGTTTTAGAAACTCGAGTTCCATTTTAAAAATTGAGTCCCAAACACTCGCTTTGTGCTTGATGACATGGACAAGATTCTAGAAAATGACACGTAGATCTCGAGTCTGTAAGACTCGAGTTCTAGCAAATCAAACTCGAGTCTTACAGACTCGAGTTCCACATCGTTCAAGAACAGAGAACACGAAGAAGAGAGAAACCCAAGCCCGAACCCAGGAAGAAAGGAACGAAGAAGAAAAGAAGAAACCTAGAACGAAGAAGAAAAGAAGAAACCTAGAACGAAGATGAACCGAACCCAGGAAGAAGATGAAGCCCGAACCAGGAAGAACGGAACGAAGAAGAAGAAGAAACCCAAAACGAAGATGATGAAGAAAAGAAGAAGAACCCCAAGAACAAAAGATGACGAAGAAAAGAAGAAGAAACCCAGAACGAAGATGAATCGAACCTAGGAAGAAGATGAAGCTCGAACTAGGAAGAACGAAACGAAGAAGAAAAGAAGAAACCCAGAATGAAGATGATGAAGAAAAGAAGAAGAAACCCAGGAATGGAAGATGACGAAGAAAAGAAGAAGAAACCCAGGAACGAAGATGATGAAATACCCAGAACGAAGATGAAGAAAAACCCAGAACGAAGAAGATGAAGCCTAAACCGATCGAAACCTAGAACGAAGATGATGAAGAAACCCAAAACGATCTAAGGGAGATGACGAAGATGACAAAACCCAGAACGAAGATGATGAAGATGATGAAGAAACCCAAGAAGAATGATGGGTCTGACTCAGAAGAACGCAAGGAAGACGAAGGACGATCTGAGGGAAAAATGGTGGAACTCGAGTTTCTAAAACTCGAGTTTTATGTGAAAGAAAAAAAATGGTAGAACTCGAGTTTATAAAACTCGAGTTCTACGTGGAATTTTTTCCATGTCAGCTTGTACCGCTTGGGTCTCGAGTTTTGAAAACTCGAGTTCTACCATTGAAATCGAGTTTTGAAAACTCGAGATGCTAGTTTTCAACATTATTTTGAAACGTGACAACTAACTAAATTTTTTTATATTTAATATTATTTGGAAATAAATTCGTAACATTTGCATATATAAAACTGATCCAAAACCCAGATGATCCTCTTACACAGGTTGTCAATAGTAAAAGATTTCCCCAATGCTATTGTCCAAGAAAAAAAAACTACTCTAGATGGGTTTTTTGACTTCCAAATGCTCTTTCATGAAATATACATATCTTTAGAAAAGGCCAAACCATCCCTATAAAGTTTGACAGAGCCTCCAATTCCCAATCCTGGACAGGTCTTATGAAATGCAAATCCCAATGAAAACACCATTGGAAAACCTCATAAGATTCGCCAATACAGCCTCCTTATATAACTGTTTTCTGTTATTAGGATAAGC
The DNA here is from genome assembly GCA_032878915.1 of Castanopsis chinensis. Taxonomy (NCBI): domain Eukaryota; kingdom Viridiplantae; phylum Streptophyta; class Magnoliopsida; order Fagales; family Fagaceae; genus Castanopsis; species Castanopsis chinensis. The sequence continues at coordinate 21,044,357 of JAVQMG010000122.1, forward strand.
GAAATGTTGTATCATATTATTGGTTCAGTTATATGAGATGTGATATTCTTGGTAAAGAGATCTTTATTATAGTTCATTTGGATTTGAGAATTCAAATGGAAGAGTTTGATTACATTTTTTTATATAAACTGTAGGATAGCCGGATAGGCTAGTGTAGCTTTCTTACTTTCTGTACACACATCTCATTTATATAGTTAATATCACATACATTTATACCTATCTATTAAATTTACTTCAAAATCAACAGTAGTGATGGGAGGTGTGCACAAGTAATCATGAGTATAAGAGATGTGCAAATAGCAGTTTCCCTTGTTGAAAGTATTTGTCTGTTCATGTGTCTAGTTTATTTTGATTGGTATTGATAAAATATTGATAGGAATCTGTTGTATTGAATCAAATAAATTAGTTTGGATCAGGAAGAGTCATGATTTCTCAAATTATAAACTGTTAGCTGGTCTAACTTGGAGGTTTAGCTTTCCCTCGAGGTAAGCCTTACTCTTCTCATTCCTCTAAACCAAAATAGAGAAAAATAGGAAGAAAATAATCCAGAAAATCAACCCACCACTTGCAAACCAATCTATTATTCGATCCGTTAGTTAAGCTTGTAGCATTGTTCTCCCTTTTCATTGTTCTTTGCAAGACTCATATCGATATGAGACATGCTAGGTAGACATAAAGATATCATCTGAATTGGGTTTGGATTTTTGGCTTTGCAGGTTGGCCAAGGAACCTACAGTAATGTGTACAAAGCAAAAGATAGGGACACTAAAAAGATTGTTGCTTTGAAGAAAGTGCGCATTGACACATCAGAGCCAGAGAGTGTCAAGTTTATGGCAAGAGAGATATTGGTACTAAAGAAGCTAGACCATCCCAACGTCATGAAACTTGAAGGACTAGCCACATCGAGGATGCAATATAGCCTATATCTGGTTTTTGATTTCCTGCTGTCAGACTTAACCAAGATTATCTCACGTCCTGATGAGATCCCTGAAGCACAGGTTGGCATTTTTCCTTATAGCTAAGAAATTTATCTGTAGCTATTTGGTCCATAGTGATGAATTGAGCACTCACAAATTGTTTTCTGCCCAATTGTTTGGTTAAGAAAGCATTTTGGATATAGGATTGATAAATTTCTGCATGTTCGAAAAGCTTAAGCTGATAAGAAATGGCAAATAAATCATTTAACCATTATTCTAAGCCGGAGAAGTCCCAAATTGATTTTAAGGTGGAAATCAATTTGAATTGAAAAGTTGAAAGTGATAAAGAAGTCTTCATCATTATGTCACACATTGAAGAACAGATGATGTTGAGGTGCGAGAAAATTTGAGTTGAAAACTTGAAGGTGATAAAGGAAGTATGCACCATTATATAACACACTCAAGAACTAAAGATTTTGGGGTGGGAAACAATTTGAATTGAAAACTTGAAAGTAATAAAACAAATACACATCATTTTGTAATAAACTAAAGAGCAAATGAATCCAATGAGGTTTGGTATAGTTAATATCAATTTCACCACTTGGTGAAGTCCATCACTATGTTTTGGATGTTTTCGATACAGGTCAAGTGCTATATGCAGCAGCTGCTTTCTGGTCTCCAGCACTGCCATGAGAGGGGAATTTTGCACCGAGATATCAAACCCTCCAATTTGTTAATAGACAAAAGTGGAATGTTAAAAATTGCTGATTTTGGGCTTGAAATTTTCATCATCCTAAACATAAACGCTCCCTTACAAATCGAGTTGTGACACTGTGGTACAGGGCTCCAGAACTACTTTTAGGTTCCACAGATTATGGAGTTGGCATTGATCTTTGGAGTGCAGGGTGCCTACTAGCAGAGATGTTTTCTGGAAGGCCAATTATGCCTGGGAGAACAGAGGTAAACTCCTTTAACAATAGATATATGCTTTGAGGCTTCAGTTTGGACACCACACGGAACTCATGAAACCATTCATTATAGATTTTTTTGGGTGTTTCATGAACATTGATTATGCACTGTTGTATATTTCTTGTCAAGTAAAAATTTAATTAGAAAAGGAGAAGGGAATGAATGACCCAATAGGATGGGTGTACACTGTTTTAATCTCATGAGATACTAGGACAAATGTGCCATCCCATTCTCAAATGGGGAAAATGGGAGCATTGATTATAATTTGGCTATGATGAAATAGGACACAATGAGAAGAATGAAAGAATGCTAAGTTCAAAATAAAGTCAAAATAAAGTCCCTTTACAAATGCTGAGAGTTGGCTATTTATAGGTGTCTATTTGTGTGGCTTTAGGCTAAAAATATTTTACAAATCAATTCTAACAAATTCTTATTCTTTAAGTAATCATTCTTATCCAAGGCGGCTAGAATACGCCACTATACTTTGTTAGAAAATAATTTTATCCATTTGTTACAAAAGGAAATACAAACTGTTACACTAAGTGCATGCAAGTGGTTAATGCACTGCATCGGATTACTCTAGCGCTTGACAATGGCTAAGCATATCTCTCTATAGGATTTTTTATAAATAATAATTTTTTTATAAAAAATTATTTTTTTCAATTATTTTTATACTACTTATTTTATGAGACTCTTGTAATTCCATGTATAATGCATTTCAGAATTACTACCTTTTCTGTTGGGACATGCATGCAATGATTTTATATTGGAATTATAAAGCTTATTAAGCTTTTATTGTACTCAGGTTAAGCAGCTTCATAGGATCTTCAGACTTTGTGGTTCACCCTCAGAGGATTATTGGAAAATAATGAAGCTGCTAACAAGCTTCCGACCACCACAGAATTATAAACCTAGTTTTGAAGAAACCTTCAGCACTTTTCCTACTTCTTCATATGGTCTCTTGACAACACTCCTTGCTCTAGATCCAGCCTCTCGTGGCACTGCCGCTTCTGCTCTAAGAAGTGAGGTGAGCATACATGGCAAGTTCTTTCTTTGTAGTCATTGCTATGTGGTATTGCTGCTTATCTGTCCTGAATTATTATTATTATTATTATTTCAATTTTTTTTTTTTGAGAAACAAATACACACACAAGGGAGAGGGTGAGGGGTTATTATTATTTCAATTGGTTGGCTAAACTTTGAAGCAAGATTTTAGAAATTTAGTTCCACTGCAATTTTGGACTATGAAAGAACCTTTAGAAATTTAGTTTAATATTGTGTTTTTTCCCATTTGCTTTAGCAACCTTAATTGGCTTATCATACCCTCATGGTAAATCAAAATGACATACTGTGAATAGGACATTACTTCACATATTTATTAAAGTTAATGAGAAACACTGGCAGAGAAAATAAATTGAAGTTTATGAGATTAATCAAGTATAGGCTGTGTGGAGATAGAATGACTCTTTAAATTGAACTTCTGCTGTGGAAGCAAAATGAACAAACAAATAGCAGAGAGGAATAGAAACTGTTCTTTATATACTTTTCTATTATCTTGCTTCTGCTTATATGAATTACTTGTCATCAATATATCCTATGAAGTTTTCTGAGTAGTTCTTTATGCTTTCAGTTCTTTACTTCAAGTCCATTGCCATGCTACATTCCACCTCCACGCAAGAAACAGAAGGATGAATCCCAAACCAGAGATCGAAAGAAGTACGCTATATTATTTTATAATGTGAAATTCTTTTCCTCCAGAATATGATGAATAGTTTTATTTAATAATTATGATATCCCCATCTGGCTGGTCTTTGATAGACTCCTCAAAGTGGGACCTTTACCATCAATTTTGGATTCTTAGAATCAAGATTTTTTAACAGCATGGAGAATCCTTCTTGCTTTTAACAGAAATAGAATCTTAGCAATTCTATTCTGATGCTTACAGTATTAGTATTGTGAGTCCATCATATTTCTGAATTGGCAATTTTCTTTCTATGTCAAATTTTAGGTTCTCTAAATGTCTATTCTTTGGTGGTTCTCTGCTTAACTGCCAATTTTGTAAGCAAGCATGTCTTGAAGTTTCAAGGAGATCTGAAAAATACCTTTATGGTTTGTTTGGATAAATAAATTTCAAGGGAAGGATTTGGATTCCAATATTTATTTTACATGACTTGAATAAAATAAAAATAATAAGATTTTTTCTATTGATGAATTTTATGAAGGGATTTAAGCTTTATTAACATGTGGATTTGAAATTACTAAGTAAGATGCAAATCCACAATATCACAAGTGTTTTTCTTTGAGAAAAAATTTTCAAAATCGCATCATAATTGTTGTTAAATTTATATCAAGCAGTACATACTATCAATTCTTCTTCAAATTCCTCGATTTTAAATCCCCAACTCCAAATGCAACCTATTAGATGCATGGCAAAACTTCAACCTCTTTAATGAAGTTACTGCAGAAATGAAGTCCTCACTACTAATGGCAATGGGAAAAATGAAAGGAGCATATTTTAATCTCAAAAGGCCTTATAATAGTGTGACCATGTAATTTCTTTTTAATGCAAATCATAATGGACACTTCACTGTGTAAAACACAATGCACTGTCTCAAGGTCCATGACATGTCCAAAAAACCATGAATTACTTTGTTTCATTCCATTCTTACAGGTGCAAGACTTATAATGAAAAGCAATATTATCAAAGAAATTATGGTCATCTGGGAACGGAACTCATTGAACTAGGCAGTGGAGATTTTGAATCTTCTAAAGAGGTAAAAATTTGCACCTTGAAAGCAACTTAGAGCAACATCTTTAGTTAAGGTTATTTGCTCATTAAGTATGTGGGTGTATTTTGAGGAAAACTGAATTTCATTGTGTAAGCAGAGAGAAGTTTATATTCATGTTACAAAATAAGGTTTATGCAAATAATTTCAGCCAAATTAGTGTTGGAGCATTTTTTTGGTGATAAAGTAAGATAATTGCCTCCCATATTTTCTAAACTGTTAATGAAAACTCAAGTAATCTGCATTTGATAATTATCTATGTGCTAAAAGACCCATCAAATAAACACCAGACGGTATTTTAGTGCAAAAGCACTCACAGAATGATAACATTTTTATCAAATTCTATTTCTTTCTTATTAATTCTTTTTTAAGTTGCTTTGTAAGCTCTTCCGGTGCCAAAATACAGCGCAATTCACATGCCAAGGGATTTTTGGAGTCTTGATAGTTTTCTGAATATAGTTAATGTGGATTCTGGTATAATTTGTAACCTTTTGAAAGTATAAGCTTGAATTTTAACAACATACAACATAAACAATGCAACTAAGGAATTGTATTTAAGTTTTGCCCTTTACATTTTAGGTCATAAAATTACAATTCCTTTACAATTCTTTTCTCTAGAATGACTTTAGTATAATAATAAGACCAATCAAGAAATTCTTCTTTAACTAATCTAAATTCCTCTTTCATTGTACTTATTTCTGTGGTTAAGCAAATTGAATCGTTTGAACTTTTGTATTCTTTTTTCATTAAGTACATGTGTCTGCTCATACATTGACATTTTTTTGTGTCCTTCACATTTTTCAAGGGAAGGATGCAGAGCACAAATACAGTCACGTCATTATTAACAGTGCAAGAAGCAATTCCTCTAGTTCAAAATTTACCGGGCATGAAGTCAGTCTGCCTGCATCCCTATCCCCATTTATTCGTTCTCTTCACAAAAGGTCAACAAAAACTGAGGCTCATCCAAATGCTCTCAAGAACATCAAGAACATCAACAAGGACTATACCCTCTTACAGGCCTCTATAAAAGGTATCGTCAACCCCAATGAAGGAAGCAAATTGTCTCAACGTAGCAGGTCTCTATCTATGGATTTTCGAAATATTGACCAGGAGAGGACATTGAAACTCTATCGATTCGACAAAGATCAGGCATTCAAGAATGATGCTTTCTTTCTCCACCTCCCGAGTGATTCTTAGTTTGTGCTATTTATCTTTATTTGTTATGATCTTTAACTTTCTTGAGCTGTCCCATGAATAAGTAAATACATAACTGGGACCATCTTGTTAGCAACTGAATTACACACAGATAATTCACTGGAAATTAATAAAGAGAAGTCATTTTTCTATTGCACATTACAATGGAAGAAAAGCAGTAACTTAAAGATGTTCTCTATAGCATAAACTCATACTAGAGAATGGTATATTGCTTTAGATCATTATATATGTACTTACCAACATTGCAACATGACATGTTGCCCCAGGCTTCAGCTTTTTGTGTCCCTGCCTACTTGTTTTTCTTAATTCGGTTAAGAAACTTAAGGCAGGAATGAATCTCATGTCTCTCACTATAATAACAGAGATTATCCTACTATACATGATACACCACCTAAAATGAAGCTAGGAATGAATAATATCATGTCTCAAATACAACTCTCATAAACTTTATCAAGCTAGAAATTTATGGATACATTTATTTTTAAATTGACTTTAAAAAAAAAAAAAAAAAGTCCGCTCTAAATTCAAGAACTGTGTACAGATTATATTTAGTCTTAAGTTTGAAAGCACATACACCCTTTGGTGTGTTCAACCAGACAAGCCTTTCTTTGATCTTCAACCATACACATAGAGTAACATAAAATGATTTCATATAATTCATTCATCATAGTACGTATCCACAAACTTGCTCTTCATCCACTTGAAGCTGTTGCGAAAGGAAGACTTTAGCTTACCTTCCATGGTGTACATGTTGTATTGTGCGACCCTTTTCCTCCTCTTGACCTCTGGATTTCCAGAATTGGCAAAGTCATCTATATTATTGACCCTAGGACCATTGAAGCTGTATGACTTGGACCTGTCATCAAAGGCTGATAGGATGTCTGAGTAGGATTTTGAGTAGTGCCCAGGAAATGATTTGCTCTTCTCCATAGCCTATGATGCTGCTTAATGAGGAGGCCTTTGCCCCTAGTTCCATTTTAAAGGAAGAGAAACTTGGTTTTGGATATCATGCAGGATATTGATACATTAGTGCGGTATGCATGGGCAATGATAATGGTTCATTTGATCATTAAGTAATTGAATTAATCAAATTCGTTCAGAGTAAGAGATGGTGCTGATTGGATGGGAAAACATGAATTCGACATATGGTGGCAGACAATATGCACAGGGTCGGGTGCTCAAATAATGCCGTATGATGCAGCAGAAGTATCAGAATATTCCAGTGCAATTTTCTGATGTGTTACCTTGGCCACAGTTTTGTGGTATCTAATTAGCTCCACTAGAAACGTTTCCTGTCATTCTGTTTACACCAAAAAGAATATCATTTGGCTTGACAGTAAATAATAATTATGATGGAGCAAACGTCACACAAGTTTAAATCCTACTGAAGTTTGTTGTTGACCTATTTACACCAAGAAGAAAATCATTGGTCTCTTCACTTGATAAAGAAGAGTAAACCTATCATATATATATGGTCATGATTAAAGTAATCTAAAGTCATGGTACACTTTGGATACCCAAAAGAATTTCATTATATAAACCACTGAGTCTGACTTCTCATTATATTGTAATGAAGTCTAGTAAGCAAGCATTCAAGTGCTTATTAGATTAACTTAGATATGCAAATTATAAACTTTTTGTGACATGACATGAGCAATTAGTTTAGTGTATATCTAAATAAGGGAAGGATATTCAAGCTCCTGAAGACTTGAAATGTATTGGACACACTACCAATGAGGTTTACCAACAAATATTATACTGACTTTTGTGTTCATCAAAAAAATTATTCCGATTTCTGTTGTTAAGAGATACTGCCTCATTAGCTGTTAAGCTTAGTTTAAGGAGAAGAGTTGATCAACCTATTAAATGTAAGGTTGAAGTCTACTCTAAAAAAATTATAGGGATACTATAAATTTTACTTCTTTCTTCGTGAAAAGAGCAACGTGTATTTTCACTACAAGTCAAGAATAATGTGGAGAGGTTGAAATCTCTAACAAGACTATTGTGGAAATCTATATTATCTTTTGATTTAAAAAATAACGAAGAGAAAACAAAAAAGAAAAAGAAATTTTAAAAATTGGGTTTATTTTTTCAAGTGGAAGTTCAGCGATGAATTATCATTGGTAATATTACTGATGGTCCAAAACTTAAACGTTCAGAAGATGAATTATTATAATAAATTACTAATTGTTCAAGACAAAACTTAATCGTTTAGGAAATGAAGGCATATTTTCAGTTGGCATGAGGCTATGCTCATCATGACATATTACAAGACCAATGGTAACCGCATATGGTGGCAGAAGCTATTCATGAGAATATACCAGCATTGATACTTGATATGGGTTTCAAATAGTGGTGGGGTATACCAATTTTGGTTCTGGACGTGTCCATTGGAGGTCGGCCTAGTGGTCATCAACCATGATTACATTACAAATTGCCATATTGGTGGTGAGGTCCACACGGCCCAATTGGATTGTGGAACATTCAACCTCGGTAAGTGTAACTCCCACCTGATGAAAAACTACTATTTTCCTCCAACAGCCATATTTCCTTTATTTTTGGCATAATGGTATTATATTTCCCCACAATAATTAAACCCAACATGTGGCTTACTGATAAATATAGTCACATGATTAAATTTAATTTAAAAAAAAATAAGTTACAAGTACAACACCTAAGTTTTTGGGTTTTTAAAAATTAAAAAAAAAAATCTTATTTGCTTAAAAAAAAGAAGAAAAATATATTATATTAGATGGACTATGACTACACAAGCCATGGCCCTTGCCATGAACTTTTTTTTAAGGGACTAATAGTTCCAATTAAAAAAAAATTAATAAATTTTTTTAAAGCGCTGCCGGCATTAGGAAACACAGAATTTAAAAAAAAAAAATATATATATATATATATATATATAAATAGTGATATATTAGAGAGAAACAAAGGAGACCCCACTTTATCTCCAGCTTGAGGACAGAACCCAAGTAGGAAGAAAGAAGATGAGTTCATCCAAATTACAAAAGGCCGCCCATCAAGCCATATTGTAAGACAAAAAATTTACATTTCATAGAGCAAAAATGAAATTTCAACAAGACAGATTCTAAAACTTCTTTCAGTTCATAGAAGGAAGCAAGGAACCAAGGGAGAGAGGAATGTATACGTAGCGAAGCTTCAATGCCACCTTTAAGAAAATTACATATTGAAGCCTATGTTGAATAGCAAGTTTAATTGCTTGGAATTGCACCTCTAAAATGTCTCTCTCAAATAGAAAGAAGAAAACAATAACCTCTAACCGTGTACAATATATTATAGATGATGGGAAATGTATACAATGTTGAGTTAATTAAGATGATTGACATCTGAAGAAATCAGCACCATCCTCAACATCATCAGTCCTGATGCTTCCACTTTGTGCCATAAGTATTCTGTACACTCTCTTTGAACAAACCTCACCTAATCTTCTGTCCCCACCAAGCAGTCCTTCCGTTGTCAAGTCCTTGAGGAGAAATTCCTTTTCATGAACCTGTCATTTGATACAATATCCAAATGCAAATCTTAATTATTATTATTATTATTATTTTTTTTAATTTAAGCAGAGGCAAAGATTTGAAGGTCATCTTCTTGGCAACCAACGGATAACACATTAATTTTGAAATGGGAAGCATCCATTGTCCTAACAGTAACACCACCTATCTATATAACACTATGGTCTGAGTTGCAAGATGTGTATGCCCTCAAGTCTTGAGAGTATGGAAAGATAAAAAACAAAACTGACAAACTTTATATTTCTCATTTCTATATTACTACTTTAGTAAATATTAAAATGGAATATCCTCTGTTTTTTTCCGGTTTCTGAAATCAATTGATGGTGTCAACAATATTTTTTATTTAATATGCATGGAAAAATTCACAAAGCTATTTGCAAATCCCATCCAGACGAACCAAAATGGGTCCAGATCACTTAAATTATAAACAGAAAATTGTAAACTGTAGTTTTAATTCATAGGAAAAAAAAAAAAAAAAAAAATTCCTTGACTCAATGTATCAGTGAGTTACAATGACTGCCCTTGATTCCCAAACAATCCTTGAAAGGAACAGCCAAATTGAGCCCTAGAACAAAATTTCCCTCACCAGAAAGCCAATTGAGAGTATTTCAAAATATGCAAGAAATGTGCCACACTGCCACAAGCAAAACTAGCCTCTCGAATATATAATATGATTCAAACAGACAGACACAAATAACTATGGCATAAACTGTCAGAAAAGCACAAGAAGGGCTCATTTAGAGGTCCCATGGAAACTAAACTATATTAAAATAATTCTGCATTTCCTTGAGATCACATTTCTGATTGTATACGATAAGTTGAGGTAATTGATTAGATTTCTGCCAACAGCATTTAGAAGATTAAAACATCTTTTTGTAAGCAATGTATTTGTACAAAAAAAAAAAATGTTCATATCCAGTGCACAAAGCTCCCACTTTTGCAAGATCTAAGAGAGCTAATTGGTAGGCAGCCTTACCCCCAATATTTTTTTTTTTTTTGGAGAGACTGATTCCCAAACCTGAATTAGCGAACCTTCTGCTTTTGGTGAAAGACACTTACCATTGCACCAAGATCTAACCTCTAAGAAATGTATTAGTACTATATGCACAAAAAAGCCATTCAATTTCCATGGGCTCACCAAAGGCACTGATATTGAACAGTGTAATATAGGCCTAAAGAACGGAATCAACTCAATTGAAGGACTCAGCTTATTGCCACAAGGTCAATTAAAGATAAAAACATGTTGTTAATGTTTACCGATTTACTTGGATCCATGTAGACACTCAGAAGAGATTTCATGGTGGGGTACTTCTTCCCAATGGAAATAGCAAATCGTGGCTGTACCTTTGGAATTGATACCAAAACTTTCAACCTGGATGTTTAAAGCAAATTCATTATTTTTGGGGGGATAAGTAAAATAAAGTCAGAAACACAAAAGATGAGCCACATGTATAAATTAAATAATGGCATTAAAATATACTGATTAGCAAATTAATATAACATAGAAGTACGTTAAACTCCAAATAATAATACTTTTCTTTCCAGAGAATCTATGTCCTAAACTTGGGTTTAAATTCTTGACTTAGTACACAAAGCAGAATGTTAAACAGTCTTATTCTTTCTGTAAAATTGGGTTACCATATTCTTCTTGCAACTTGATAAGTTTCAATTTGCTGTTTCAGATGAAGTGTCACAAGGCCTTATATACAAAAGGATATTACATCAGGTCAAGGCCTTATCAATAGCCAATTCATCAACCCCTTCAAAACAACATAATCCAACACAAAAGGCCAACCAACCTCTGTACACAGGACATCCCTCCTCTCTTTAATGTACAACTTACATTTAAAGCTAGAAAATTCATCCTCATCAACAAAATACCAAAGAAGAGTCTAAACTTCCCAGGACTTTTTCCCCTTGTTAGAAAATGTTTATTGAATCCTGAAATAATTTGGAAACTCGTTCTCCGTAATGCAGTAAAATCTACAGGTAACTGACTCCACCCACCAAAACCAGTTGTCGGGAATGCCCAGGAGCAATCATAAAGTAATATAAAACGAGGTATCCAAATCTTTATATATAAAAACTGACAAGAGGGAGTAAACCTATGCAATATAGCCCATGTAAATCTGTTTTTTCATTAGAGAAAAAACATATATTTGAAAATGTTTTTGATAAGAACTTTCTATGAAAACTGACATTTAATACAACAATAGGCATACCTCAACTACAAGAGAGGCATACAGATCTAAAACCAAAACTGCCCACAAAAAATCCAAAATGAGAGTAGAAGACTAAAAGAAATGAGTATGAGCTAATTCCAAAAAATTAGAGCTAGGGATTATGCCATGGGAGCTCAAGGTCTTTAAACATACAACTTTCTGTCTTCCACCACATCTACCACATAAGGCACGAAGACAGCTTTCCAAACCAACACAACTCTTGTACCTTCCAAACCTCCTATTTCAAGCTATAGTGGTAATGTTTCAAACGTGGTGCAATAGGCATATTCTTTTTGAGGTGTTGAACTGTTGCTTCTGCTAGATATTTTTTCAGACACCTACTACAACTACGTAGGTGAAACAAATAATCATTACTTTTATAACATATATATTCAGGAGAAGTCAATGAAGATTACATTTATTCTAACAAAATCGAACATGTTGCAGAGTAACATGGTAACTTGTTAATGCCAGTTCTTGGATCATGAAAAAAAAAGACTTGTAACATTTGATACTGAAGCATAAGACAAATTATTTTTTAAAAGAAAAAGGAATTCAGCACAATTAATGAAATATTGCTGGGACATTTGAAATGCTAAGCTAGCCTTTGTTGGAATCAATTGATGATTGATACAATTTGGATAAAAATAAAAACAGAGAGAAGAATGCTCACCATAAGCTCTTTTTTATTAAATTCTTGTCAACAGTGTCCTTAGGAATTAGGGATCCATTAGCATTTACAGATAGGCGCGTCAACTTCTTTCTGCAGTTTATGAAAGCAAGATATAGATTCAGAATATCGACCAGCTAAAATATAAATATTCCTGAGAGAGAGAGGGAATACACTATAATAAATTTGAATAGAATGGGATCTAGATGTAAACCTTTATATGGAGCTAGTGAATCTAGAAACTTATCAATAAAAGAGCCATGTATAACTATTAATCCATCAGTTTATAAACTAAGTCTGTCAAAAAAAAAAATTGTAATAAATCATCCAAATTAATTGTAATTTAGATAATCTTGATTGATACTTATGTCTCAGGTGGTGTATTAAGCACGTATTCTTTTCATTGCATACTGAGAGACACAATAAGGTTCCAATCTCCACACAAAGGTACATACAGGCACTAAGTACCTAAATTGGCAGGATGCCAGGCTGGAGGTCAAACCAACAACATGTTCAGCTAGTTCAGCTTCATCAATGCATTGCCTAGAATGCACTTTCACAAAATGAGTCACTAATTTTGCCAGCACCTGTATAAAGAAATTTTGATAGCAAAAATAAATGAATACCAAAAACTGAAAAGACCAATGAAATGTAGAAAGTAGATGTTTATCATATTCCTGCAAAACTTGGGGTAGCAGTTCAACCTCCTCAACAGGTGGACGTCTCCAACCATTATCATTTGACGGGTTCTTGTACTGTTCCTGTTCCCTGACATAGTGCCAAGACCAATGTTTCAATTAGTATTAAACATCCCATAAATAAATAAAAAGATATTAAAACATTATCAAGCACAAATCCAGGGGGAAAAAACCCCAATATTGAACCAAAAGACAGAGAATGGAATTTTGTAGGATTATAAGTCTCTAGGTCCGTCACAATTCAGGAATCAATATTCATTGCACCATCCTTAATTGAAAACATATGTCCAAGATAAGACACAACCTAGGCACAACTAAACCAAAATATATTTTAAGTATAACCTGCTCCTATTAGCATGTGAAAAGAAAAAAGTGGAAAATATTAAATTAAAAAAAAATGTTGCAGCTATGCCTCGTTGTACTCCCAATTACAAGGAAAATGGACATTGGATATATATATATATATATATATATACACACACATATATAAGTAAAATTTCATTAAAAATAAAAATTGCAAAAAGGGGCACAACACTACTGCATGGGAAGTATGCAAGGAAGAGCCAAAAAGAAAATAAATTGTTATCCAAAAAGGACATAGAATAAAAGATATTATACATTTCAATCAGACCTTGATAAGTGACATTCTAGGCATTAATGAAGACAGAAAATTCATAGCAACAAAGAAATGGGTGAGAGAAAGTAAACAACTTTTGCTTCATTCATATGATTTTCCAGACAATGAATACAACACTCACAGAACTAGTTAAATACTTTCAATTTTTTAACCTTTCTGTGAAAAACCACTCATCTGTTGTATCTCTTACACACTACTATTAAACACATCTTTGCAACCATGTACTTGCATTAATTCACAAGATTGCCTCATATACTACTAAGCAAAATGTAATAATTATTCTTATTTATTCCAAAAATTTTGTCAGATCAAAATATTCTTTCAAAGCTTCTTTGTAAAAATCGTAATAAACTTTATTTTTTAATAAACCAAAATTGTCAAAGTCATAATAAATTTGTTAATAAACCAGATAAAGAGTGAGCTTGATAATCCTCTTCTGATTTGTTTGGAAAGATAATATACCAATGCTAAGATTCATTATGCTTTAAGGGTCAAAATCAGATTAGACCCGGTATCAAACTAGGTTTTTTTTTCTTTCTTTTTCTTGAATGGTAACACACACACAAACACACACACTCCAGTTTGCTCTTACGAGAGGAGGATTTGAGCTAAATCTCATTGGCTAAAATTGGATACTTTTACATCCCTTAACAATTTCCAGTGGCCTTCAATTTTGTCATACAACTATTTAATAAAACGTTCTCCATCATGCACATATCAATGTGATATACGCAGAGATGAATTATGGGGTGTGTATATATATACCTCTTGTAATGCAGCCTGGGGCTTTCCCATAATCATATGAAAGCATAAATCACGTAAGAACTTTTTTTTTTATATGTCATGTGAGGATTATTGCAATACCTCATCTTTAAAATAAATAAATTAAATGATAAACACTCTAGGTCAAGATGATGCAAATTCCTGTGAATAAAATACTTATCATATTCTTGAAGAGAAAAGAACAAAGGAAAGAAATGCTATATGGGAGTAGAATTCAGTCTCACCTTTTATTAATATATGCCATTAACCTATTGGTGAGGTAACAAATTGTGAAAGATGGGTAACAACTTTGAACACTGGAAACATGATCCAAAAGAGATTCATTGCTGACAAGATTACAGAATTCTTTGGCCTCATATACAAGCAATACATAAGGAATCTGTACTCCATTAGAAGAAAGCTGCAATAGATTAACAAAGTTAACTTATGTCAAAAAATAGCCATAGCAACTACATGCAGGCCATAGGTGCATTGTAAAAAATATTCTCTCTACATTACATGGGAATACGGATACGAACTCTGATTAGCATGTTATATAATATTCTGTTATATTTTTACTCAGAACTGTCTGGAGAGAAAACAAATAAACAGTATATCTATTCAAAATAACCTTTATGCCAACTCTTCTTTCACTAGCAGCAAAAAGATATCAACAGATATATAAAGAAAAATAAGAGGCAGCTCTAGATAATAGAAAAACATAGACAATTCTAGAAGTTAATTTTCAAATAAAACAAATAAATCAAGCTATATTTTCATGTAGAGAAAGCTTGTTTATTATGTGCTCTGTAGGCATATTAAACTCCTAAAGTAGAGCAAGTAGCAGGGGAGATGATTGCTACGCTTTCAAATCTATCCTGTAGTTCGAGATCCCCATCTAAGCTTGCCTTTTGCCATCAACCACTACAACCCTGATATAATACATTGTAAGAGTAAAGGACAATGACTAAGAAATAAGGAGATCTACACAATTATATCAGATCCAACTGTTTACAAGAAGATAAAGGCCCCAGATCAATGCTAAGGGAAAACAGGTTGAAGGGTAAAATCTCTCAAAGCCCTTTATAAACATAGGTAGGAGCAACAATTGCAGATCTTAAATGCCTTAATCACATATAATAATGAAGCCAGTTGTCAATACATATATTCAGAATATGGTAAGTAAGAACAACAGAATTCGAAGCTTGCAAGCGAAACAATGTTTAGATAGTCAGAAACATTTGTTGGTGAGACTATTCCCTCTCTTCCTTCCCTGCTCAGGAATCAGTATCTGTAGCAATCAGGTGAGTCTAATGGGAGGATAAACAACACTTGCCCCAAAAGCTTGTGCTAATAGAAAAGGATTTAATCACTTAACCATTATTCTATTATTAGTACTCCCATTCACATGTGGGCTCAAACTCCCTCTCAATAGGTTGGGACCAACATGGAATTTTTAACTTCTAAATGAAATTGGATGGAGACAAGGTTTGAATTTAGGACCACCAATTATGATACCATGATAAATTACCACTTGTCCTAAAAACTTAAAATTTTGGAATGGTAACTTATCAACTGGGAATGATTTCAAGTGAAACATAGTAACTCCACTTAACTACTTCTTCATTGATTTCTTCTTTTTCTTTTTCTTTTTGATAGGAAGGTCAAATTTCAATGAAGATTGATATTTGAATACTAAAATTATAGCCAACAATTTCCTTGAAAATTATGTCCAAAAAGAAAACACCACATCCCCATCCTTCACTAAGTTCAGGAAATGTTTTCTAGTTAATAATTCCAAACACCATATTGATGTTCAATAAGCAAAATGGTCATGCCCCTACTATTGAACATTTGAATATATCTCTCACCATTCATTCTCTTTTTTTAAGACCCTAAAACCAAATGCTCAATTACAAACCCAGGAGTATGAGATAACACATTAATAACTTCACAATAATAACAAGACGAACTAGATAATGACAACATTCTATGTGTGGAAGCTTTTGTGAGATCCAGTAAATTGACCCTTTACAACTATCACGTAAGACAGGACAATTTCCCAATCTGTGCCAATTCTAGATGTGGGTTCCAAGTAGTCTAGTTGACTGGCACTGTACTAGAAACCTAGGACCAAATCCTGCTCAAACAGCACACCAAGAACTGGCAGTGAGAACGGGTAGTGTGTTTAAAGGAGAGGGATGGCTACCCCCTATTGTACAGTATAAGCACTAGAACAAAAAGTAAAAAGAATCAAGCCTAGACAAGATTTAATTTTTCTCACTTTTTTTAGGGTGTCAATCTCATTTTATTACCAAGACAATCGTGGGTTCAACCAAGAAAATCTGGAATACTAACCCGGTTAACATAGTTAGCAAAAATTAGGGGCTGAAGCACAATTTAGGAAACTGGCAGGACTCTTTTACACTTGTCTTATTTTCCTCTTTGAAAAGCTAGAGTTCATACACAATTTTAGAGGTGGAATGGCTCAGCAACTTTGTGCAATCAGATCTAAGGAGAGGGAGAAACATTTGATTTTATATAGCTTTCACTTTCTGAGACATGTTTTAATGACTTGGGGATTTTCCATTTTTTTACTTCTTTTTTTAGTACATTAAAAACATATACACACCCAGTGAGTCTTGAACCCACGACCTCACCCTCCATCTCATTATTAAGGAAAAAGGAAATGTTGTTTGAGCTAGAGCTTATTCACCCTCATTTTCTTTCATTTTATAGACTTTCTATGAGAAAGAACTTAGTACAGGAGCCAATTTTGCATCTGAGCAGAAAATGGTAAGAGTGGAGCTGTGCTTAATACAAGTGTTGTCCTAGACCAAACCAGAATGGTTTTGACCCTTTACAACCACCAATTTACTATCAAGCTCATTGTAGGTTTAACCAGGACAATCCGCATCATTCTATGTTAAACTTACTGTGAGAAATGGGCCCATGATGTGTTTAGTCAACCTAAAGACATGGAATGGCTCATCATTTTTTAAAGAGGTTTAAACAGAGGATAAGAGAATAAAGGCTTTGTTCTCTTGTTAAAAACTTTGAGAAGAATTTAATATTGTCTTCCATATCCAAACATTATGATTATCAGGGACTTCACATAAATTTTTACCTGTGAGATATGTTCTGGAACATTCATAGTCCACACGATTGATCTCTCAATTGGATTTGAAGTTATACGGTATGCAAGCCCCTTTTCGGCAAACCTTGTAAGCAGATGTCCTATAGTAAGGAGGTAAGACTCAGAACAAGAGGGTTACAGATTATTGACAGTTTACAATAGTCATCTACTTGGGAAGAATAAGGATGATCAAATAACAGAGCAAGAGGGATGTCAGAATCATATCTGGTGGGAGGAGAGGAGACTCACCTCCAATTGACCCCAGTTCGACCACTTTAGCATCAATTTCAGCCACGATGGATTTTAAGGCAAACTTTCCTTTCTCCCACTTTTGCTTTTCTTTCTGCATTTTTTTCAATTCTGCAGCTTCAGCCTTCTGAGCTGCTTTCTGCAACTTCTCTTGCTGTATAACGGATTGCCATCAGCTACTTGTCTGTTAAAATAAGGAACTAATTCAGACCATCAAAACTTACTTCCTTCTTTAATTTCTTCTCTTCCATTAAGCGAATCCTTTCCTCTTTTGCCATTTTCTTCCTTCCCCTAGCTTTGTCCGTCATATTGTTTTCCTCAGCATCAGTTTTAGTTCTTTTCTGATTAACCTTATTGATCTGCTCCATGCTAACATTTTCTTTGTCAGGATAATCATGTCCCTGTTAATATGTCAACAAGCCAGTGAATGTGCATAGTAACGAAAAACATGCATCAAACTGCTGGTGCACCAACACCTTAATTATAACATTGAAAGAAATCTATGATGTCTCGTTGAAACATAAGATCCGAACGAGTTTGGCCTCAAGTAGTGGCGGAGGAGAGATTTGAACTAGTGACCTCTACAAGGTCCCAATCTAATTGTGCTACCCCTTGGGTTCATAGCCATTTGAATTAGATTTTAGCTTTCAAATTCTGTAGCTTATTTGCTTATGTACATCTTTTTAAAGCATCACTTTTTCTACGTACAACTATACTTTTGCCCACTTTTAGCAAAGCAGCAAAAAGCCAATCCAAATGCACGTCTCCTGGAATTCATTACAAAAAAATTTAACTTTTATCAACAGACTGCCAATAACTTGACACACAACCTAAGATGAGATCCTTGTATATTTCAATCTAAGAATGAACTCCACGCTAATTATGTAACACTTATTCCATAACATGAAATAACAATACCAACCCTTCAAAACCTTGTCAAAACCATATAAAGTAGGTAGTAATGAGCTATAAAAACACAATAAGAGGAATCGATTTTAATTATCGATACAGATCCCACTTGCTTTGAAAACTCGAAATGTAAACACTTCAATTTAAAATTTATCAAACACCACAAGAAATCGAAGAATGATTATATCGGTTAGTAACATCTCAGCATCGAGAAGAAGTACCTGACAATCATCATCGTCTTCCAAAGAGGACATTCGCGTTAAACTATTATTCCCTGTCAAACAATTCACAAACAAAATTCAACATGATAAGTATTCTTATTATTTTAAAACAAAGCCTATACAAATTTGAAATTAGCATATACTGTGAGAACCTGTAGAATCCATAAACTTAGAACTCCATTCTGAGTCCATTGACACTCTGAAATCAGCACCGATTGTTTCATCCTCATCCTCCTTGCAATTTTCTCTTCCAGAACCACTTTCAGAGTCATTATCAGACTCCAAACAAATCAATCCAGTAATTCCTGAGAAACACGCAATCAAAGCTCAATACGAATCCAAAAATAAGAAGAAGAAGAAATTATTAAAGCTTAATTGGAAAAATGGAACTAACCGGAGAACTTGTTGTGATCGGGATCAGAAACCCTAGGGTGTGGATTGGAAGAGTTTGCGGTGGTGCATTTGACAATTACGAGATCGGAGTTTGGAGCGGAGAGAGGGGTCTCGGGGACGAAGGAGGGAGTGGAGGTTGGACCCGGTTTCTGCGGGGTCGGGTCGTCGATGAGGACAATATCCGGCGGGTTCGGGTTCGGGTTCGGGTTAGGGTCCGGGTCGGAAAAGCGTTGTTTCTTGGAGGCGAAATGCAATGGGGTTGAGAGCGCATTTTGGTGGAAGTGGTGGTGGTCGTCTTCTTCGTCGGAGAGGAGGATTGGCTGTGACATCTTTTTTTTTTTTTTGTATGGAGGAATCGGAGGGTTGCAGGGAAGGGAAGAGAGTGTACCGTAGGGAGTGGTTTCTTCGAATAAGCGCGGGAATATGGTTTTTACGAGGAAAGGGTGTGTTTGGGCATCAGGATGGGGCCATGTTTGGTGACAAAATTGCATGGGTAATGCCCCCGTAATGGAGATAGGTGTAACGTCTTTCACATTTATATTTATTTATCTTCTTTTCTTTTTCTTTTTTTCTTTTTTCTTTTTTTTTTTCTTTTTTTTTTAAAAAAGAGTTTCAACTTAGAACATTCACTCTTGACGATAGCTCTTTATTATCAGACTAAAACACTAATTAGTTTTTAGTGTAGGCTAGAACTGAACCTCATATTTCTTAATCAAGTATCAGAAATTTTACTAGTTAAATTAACTAAAACTCACTATATTTATCTACCATTATTACATCTGATACCATCTTGCAATTGGTTACACAAATGTAAAACATCAAAATTGTGGTGGGTTGATAAAGAGGCAATCAGGTCTTTGAACGAAGATCGAGTTATGCAGTCATCTCAGTTGACTTGGCTATTGGCTTGTGGATTCCATACCTTAGTCAGTCGGCCATTGTAGTCGTCCTTAAACGCAATTCATATTAATCCTCTCCACGTCAACATTTATTGTAACTTACAATAGAGCATCACATTCCGATTCTATTAAGTACCATTCACGTGCAAAACTAGGAGCTACTAACTTGATACATGCCCCTCAATCGAACTTAGGCAAGTTTTGGGTGAAGGGTTTTCTAATAAAAAATGACCATCACACGCTTATAAATGATTAAATACCCCCTCACATGCTGATATTTTGTCATTTTCATCCATCTTCTTCAATTGGTTTACTGACTTAACAATTGGAACCAAATTAAGTTTACATTTTCTCAGCAAGATACCCAAGTTGCAATGATTCATCACTGTCTGATCCTCGGTGAAGTCTTTGTTTGCAGTTTGGTCTCTTCGTTAAAATTTTAGCCACCTACAAAAACACAATAGCATATTTACACTTGCTTTAATTGTGTTTGTTTTTTTAGAGAGTTTCAACTTATAGCGTCCACTCTTGATGATGTTTGTTATCATCAGACCAAAACACTAATTAATTTTTGATGTAGGCTATTAGAAAAATAGCATGGAGTGAATAAGAAATTAATATTTTCTAAGTTCATTTGAAGATGTAATTAAAAGTGGTAAAAATCTTGAGTCCCACATAGAAAAGGAAAGAAATAATATATGACTTTTTATGCTTATGAGTTGGACATTGGGTTGGGCTTTTGGCACATGTGAACTGGGCTTACTTGTCCAAATAATAATATTTTATTATTTTAATTTTTGAGTCAGTTAGTTTGTGCACAGTAGTTATTATTGAAACAGAGTACATATTCAATAACATATAATTTTTTCTAGTCACTCATTCATAAAAGCAACTTTTAAGAAAACTCTTACAGCGAGAATTTTTTGTGCATTTCATTTTGTGTCAAAGAGAGAGAAAGAGATATTGAGTAGTTCATAGAGCACGACCTCGTGTGCTTCATTTTCGTGTTGTGGATCATTTTATCTTTGGAGGCAGATGTTCGTGAGTCTCAAAGCACCACAGTAATTGTGTGAAGGGCGAAATCTGCTTTTAAGGAGATTGTGTTAAACACAAGACTTAATCTGAATCATTCATCCTTCACGCATTTATTCTGTGAGTTTTTAATTATTTGCAGATTTCTTCTTATATATATTCAATATTTGTTTATTACTTTTGCCTATTAGATCTATTTGTGTTATTACTTATTCTTAGATCTGTGCATTGTTCCTTTTGCTTTATCACAAAAGGAAATTGTTGAAATATAATTCAACAATCTTAAAGCATATTTTTTATTTTCTTAATTTATTTTTGTGACTTTGCAAAAAGTTTTGTAAATAATGTGTCGAATTACGTTGCCATTGTTAACTTATTTTTTATGGTTTATTATATTGCTTGTTACGGCTTGTGTTAACTAATGCAAGTGCTAATGTTGATGATGGTTACGGGTCTTACGACTGATGATCGGAAAGAAGAGTTGTAATTGGATTTCAATGTATAACTGTTGTAGTGTTGTGATTGAGTTTCGGTGTAACAATGTATTCAATTAAAGTTTTTTTTATTGTGTGAAATTCTTAAGTTGCCAGGTACATGTAGCGTAATATGTAAATACTTTTTGCAAAGATGGCTTAAATATATGTTTATATATATAATTGTTATTTTTGGAGTTTAGTCGATTGAACTATAATTATCTAACTATTATAGTTGCTTTTGGTTGAATTTAATATTATACAAGCATGATTTGTTCTATTGTGTAAGAATTATTTACTATGTTTGCAATGGCCTACACGAGGAAGCATTAAATCCTGGGAAGATTGTAACCAAGTTAATGTTTGACCATTGATATCTGTGCAAGATTGTAATAGCACTAGTTCATGGCATGTAATCTATGAGTAATACATATATATGGTCATATGGATACTATGGTTGATATCATTTGTTAATGTATTAGTTGTGTATTTTGGTATACCGTATACAATGCATATGTTATAAAAGTTTGCATTATAATGTGAATTTTAATATTGGTAGTAGTTCTAATATTTGGTATTTATTTAATATCCAAGGTAGATGTAAATGGCAATTAAACATGTCTTTAATGCTAATAACACGTCATCGGCCTTCAATGTGCAATGGTGTATGGGATTGATGAATAAAGAAAATTGAGAATTTTATTGGAGAAAAAATTTTTGAAAATTTTTAATTGCACTTAGTTTTGGGCGTGGCTGCCATCTTTTAGCTTTTGGTTTAGCATTTTCTAATTTATCAAGTAATTCTCTAATTGATAATTAAAATAGCATTATAAGAGCTATTTATGATCATTTCAAAAGTGAGGATGTAAGTCCAATTTTTGATAGCATCAAACTTGAAAAAGAGTGAGATGAATTGCACACTAATGGGGCTGTAATTATGGGGCTTCACTTTTCGTTAGAGTGTGTAATGATCACCTTTAGGCCAAAGATATTATTTATGTATCGAAATGAATAATACATGATTGTTGTGTATAGCATTTTAATTTGTTTTGAGTATTTATTGCCTTATTTAAACATGCATGTATATATATTTTGGGCATGTGTTAACTTGATTGGAGATTAATGTGTTTAATTCCAATATATGTTTTGTAATATTTCTTTGGATGAAATATATGTTACATGCCTTAGTTGACATACTTGAGTTGTCTAAAATGTGGTATGCATAAGAGTCTATTATGAGTACTTATAAGTAAGCAAGGATGAGGCATTAGAGTTTCATTCATTATAAGAATAAAGTTGAGAAATAACTCAATGAACGTAATAAGTTCTTGATTATCGTAGAACTTGTGGGGGGAAGCTATCATTTCCATCAATTATTTGTTCATTGAGATGCCTTAATAAAAACCACTAAAACACCTTGTGAATTATGGAAAGAGTGATCGTCTCTCTATAAATTCTTTAAATGTGAGGGTGTTTGATGAAGGTGGTGATTCTTATTCCTATATGATAATGAACCATTGATTGTGTTTTCATTGGTTATAGTCATAACAGTAGTGTAGAGTGCTTTCTAATTTATGAGTCTATTATTCTTATATGAATGAAAATTATTTAGAATATACTTCAAGTGTTAAACTTTCTTAAGAGAAAGTTTGAGTCTGCATTTAGTATCTCTCATGATTAAGAGTTGATGGAAAAGAGGTAAAGCCTAAGCGTAGTAAAAGGACAAACGTCATATTTGTTTGGTCTAAATTTTCTAATTTAAATATTAGAAGATAAACTTAAAGCCTTAAAGAAGCGATATCTTGAGAGATGCCTTCTTGGAAAAGAGATTATCAATAGTGCAATAAATCCATCTTGGAAATCTATGCATAGTATTTGGTGGATCTAGCCCCTAAGAATTTGAGAGTTGATGGAATTATTGACTATTACAATGTGAGACTTGTTTTTAGAAGGCTACAAATAAAAGGAAGATGTGGGTTTTCTTGACACACAATAAACCAAAGGGGTTAATGGTTCTTGTACAAGGAAACAAAGTGTTTAAACTTGTTAAATCTTTATATAGATTGAAGCAAGTTTCAATCCAATGACATGAGAAATTTGACAATGAGATGATGTCAAATGAGTTTAGATTTAATGCAACTAGTGTGTGATGTGAAATATATCACAAGAGGCTATGTCGTTGTGGGATATACTCATGTATGTAGCAATAAGAAAAGCTACAAAGATGATGTTAACTAATGAGTTCAACTTGAAAGATGTAGGTGTTGTAGATATGATACTAGAAATAAAATTTTCTAATACATTTGATGGACTTGTCTTGTCACAATTACATGAGAGATATGAAGACAGTCTAATGAGAATACTTTATGCGAAGAGCATATGCATTTTTTGAGAAGTCTTTATAAATCTAAACAAACATGCATTGTTGGATACTTGTGCCTCCTATTTGTATATATTGGTAGGGCACAGAGTTATGGTAGTTCTTAACATATTTGTTGGAGATATAATACTATGAGGCAGTTGCTCTCAAATGAAAGTGATTCCAAATTATAAAACGGATTCGTAATCAGTTGTTTAAGTGAAGAGCAAATAAACTGCTCATCGAGGGGAATTGGGTTAAAACCTATAACCTAAAAATCTCCGGAATGGCAACCCAATCTAGCTTACTGGAGATCCTAAGATCTAGGTTCAAAGGGACAACTAAATTGTGAAGACTAGTTTTTATCACTATAGAGATAAAATCTCCCACCAATTCCTATGATGAAATATCAGCATGTAAGTGATATTTAGGGTAAGCTTTGCTTTTAATGGTTCTTATATTTTGGAATTCCAAGTGGGGTATAGCAGGATACTCTTAATAAGAGTCACCTATATGAGTGTGAAGTAGGCCCCTTCCATAAGAGTTTTAAGGCTGAATTCTTTATAGCACTTCATGAATTTACCAGGATATATTCAAGACCGAAATGAACACAACTATAAGAATGAAATATGTTCGAAAGGGAACTGTGTGAATTCTATTATCTTGGTATGCACAAATGGCTGAACATTTGAAGACATTATGTTCACTGGTTAGCCAGTATATCCGATAGTCGTTTACAAAGGAAAATTCAAAGCCACAAGCTACTTCTCCCGATACTGTAACTTTTCTTCTACTTTCTCTGTGTCTACATCATCATTTGTATTGTGTTTATCAATTTCTATTCATGTGGGGGATTGTTGGAAAAATAGTATGGAATAAATAAGAAATTGATGTTTTCTATGTTCACTTGAAAATGTAATTATAAGTGGTGAAAATCCTGAGTCCCACGTAGGAAAGGAAAGAGATAATATATGAGTTTATATGCTCATGAATTAGACATTGGATTGGGCTTTTGGCATATGTGGACTAGGCCTGCTTGTCCAAATAATAATATTTTATTATTTTAATTTTTAAGTCAGTTAGTCTGTGCACAGCAGTTATTACTGAAATAGAGTGCCTATTCAGTAACGTATAAATTTTCATAGTCCTTCATTCATAAAAACAACTTTTAAAAAAACTCTCCCAGTGAGATTTTTTGTGCATATCATTTTGTGTCCTAAGAGGTAAACGTTCGTAAGGCCTCGTTTAGAAGGAGGGAATGAAATGGAATGAAAATGAATGAAAAGAATAATTTTATAATATTCTTCCCTTCTCTTATTTGGGAGTTTTAATGGAGAAAATGGAAAGTCCATTCCATTGTTTGGGAGTTTAAGTGAGAAGGAATAGAATGGGTAGGAGGGAACACTCATTCCTCTTTATTCTCTTAAAACCTCAAATTTTCATTCCCCCTGAAATTGGCAGGAATGGGAGGGAATGAAATTAGATTTAATGAATTTTTTACTAAAACTTACAAAATACCCTTATATATTCAACCCTTTATTTTAAAATATGGGTCTAATAGTAATATTGTCATAAAATGATTCCATTCCATTCCCTCCATGTTACTTCCAAACAAGATTACTTACATTCCATTCATTTTCATTCTTTTCCATTCCTTTATTTTAAAACATTCAATCAAGGTTACTTAATTCCATTCCATTCCATTCTTTTCCATTCCTTTCCTTTACTTAAATACATTTTATTTCATTTCATTCCATTACATTCCTTTCGATTCCCTAATGATCATTCCATTCCATTCCATTCCATTCCTTTCCCTTATGAACTCCCAAACGGACACTAAGTCTTAAAGCACCATAGTGATTGTGTGAGGGGTGAAATCTATTTTAAGGAAATTGTGTCAAATATAAGACTTAATCTGAATCATTCATCCTTCACGCATTTAATCTGTGAACCCCAGATCTCTTATTCAAATATCAGAGATTTTATCAGTTGAGCTAACTGGAACCCACATTTGCTTTATGTGTGTTTAGAGAGTCTTGAAAAAATTACA
Source organism: Castanopsis chinensis (assembly GCA_032878915.1). Taxonomy (NCBI): domain Eukaryota; kingdom Viridiplantae; phylum Streptophyta; class Magnoliopsida; order Fagales; family Fagaceae; genus Castanopsis; species Castanopsis chinensis. Next base: position 21,070,496 of record JAVQMG010000122.1, read on the forward strand.
AAACTTTAAAATTTTGTAATAATGCATTATGGAATTATTGAAGTCAAGGCTAGATGTGATTATAAATTATATACGGTCGCACTACAAAAAACCCGTTTTTAAGCTGCGTTTTACAAAAACGCAGCTACAGGTCCTCATTTGAACCGCGTTTGTGAAAAATGCAGCTCCACCCCTGGTCGTATAGCCGCTTTTGAAAAATGCGGCTATAAACCAGCTTTGAAGCTGCGTTTCGTGATGTTGAGGCTGCGTTTAGTTGGGTAGGACTTAAGTCGCATTTTTAAAGACACGGCTCTCTACCCCATTTTTGCATTTTTTTTTTCATTATGTCTGGAGCTGCGTTTAAGAAACGCAGCTTAACAGATGCTTGGAGCTGCGTTTAATTAAACTCAACTTAAACTTGTTTGGAGCTGCGTTTTGAAGAGCTGTGTTTGGTTAAATGCAGCTTATACATGTCTGGTGCTGCATTTGATTAAATGCGGCTTAGGTTTAGTATAAATAGAAAAATAAAAATCCCTTAATAAAAAAACCCTAAATTACAAATCACTCTCAGATTACTCTCAAAGCTACCTCTCGATCCAACACACTCCCCTCCTTCCCTCACTTCCACCCTCTCGGAATCCCCTTCCTCCCTCTCGGAATCCCCTTCCTCCCTCCACTCTTCCCTTATCGGCGCTGACAAAGCCCAGTCCTCCATCACTGTCGACCTACCATTGCCAACCTCCAATTCACCGCCGATCATCCTTATCGTGCCGCCACCGTTGCATTGCAATGCTACCGCCGACAATTTGGCTAGCACTCTAGCCCGCTGATCCTCTCACTCTTCAAGGTATTTGGTTGGGGTTTGATTTGGGTTTTTGATTCGGGTATTTGCGTTGCAATGATTTGTTATGTTGTTTGTTCGTTTTTGATTTCTAGGTTTTGGTCCTTTAGGAATTTGAATGCTTGGGGATTATGGTTTTTGGGTCCTAGGGTTTTCGTTTCAATAAGATTGGTAATTATGGCATTTGGGGTTCTTTATCTACGTTTCAATTTACACTATAAACTTGTTTAATCCGAATTGTACTAGTATACTTACTAAAGTTTAAAAATTTTTCTTTCTCTTTTCCTTTTTTTAATGGGCTTTAATCCTTACCTTAATTAATTGCACTTGATTCCAGGGAGCTCCTAGCTGTCAAATAGGTTGCTTTATAAATATATTGCTTTCTTGTGGTTTTTTGTCTTTTGATTTTTGGTGGGTGTTGGCTAGTTTTGGTTTGGAGGTCAGTTTTTTAGGGTGTTTGACTGTTGATTTTATCTTGGTTTTGGTTAATTTTGGATTTGGAGATCAATTTTGGGGGTTTATCTTGTTGGTTTTTTTTGGGTTTTGGTAGATTTTGAGTTTGGAGGTTAATTTTGGGGTGAAAATTTGAGTTTAGTGGGGTTTTCTCTTGGTGATTTCATTTGGGTTTTGGTTCATTTTCGATTTGGATGTCAGTTTTTGGGGTTTTCTCTTCTTGATTTTATTTGGGTATTGGTTGATATTGGGTTTGGAGGTTAGTATTGCAGTGAAAAATGTAATTCTGGGGAGGTTCTCTGTTGTTGATTTCATCTGGGTTTTGGTTAATTTTGGACTTGGTGGATAGTTTAGGGGTTTTTTCAGAGAGGCCTTACCTTACTTACCCTCACAGCCCAGTCCCATCCATGGCTTCCTCTCATTTCTTCTGTAGTCACCATGTCTTCCTCCCTTCCTACAATTCCTTCAAGAAGAGCCCAAGCCAGAGCCAGAGCCATCTCTCTTTATTTAACCCAAATGGGTCATCTTCTTATGAATGTCATTGTTATTCATCTTTTTATCATATTGTCACTATTTTTTTATGCTGCTTTCGTTTAAGGTTTACATGGGATGCATTATTATTTTTATTGCTTAAAAAAAAAAAAAAATCTTTCTTTGTATGGTCTTTTGTCGTTGTCCTTATCATGTTACTATTTTCATTTTAGTTATTCTGTTAATGCCTTTAAAGAAGGATTAAAATTTTGACTTGATTATAGTGCAAATTTTTGTGATGTTGATGAAAATGGGATAAAACACTTGGTGTTATGCCGAGTGATAATGGGAATCATGGAGGTTGTTTGTTTATGATGGCTTTACTTATAAGTTCATCTGATGCTAATGCTTGATGATTGGCATCAGTAAAATTGACTTGGCACTTATTTATGCATGATCAAGTGGAACAAGGGTCTTAATAGGAGTAAAGCCTAGCTAGCCTAAAGTTTATCAGTCAACCTTCTGTCAGAGGTGCCACAATCTTCTGATACAGTACTGTTAACTTCAGAAAAATATTAAATAATATCTTGAGATTTTCTGAAGGTCATACCATTGATGTTTGATTGCATTGTTGGCTTTTACTAGTCTTAATCTGACACTGAACCAAATATGTCTCACCACTAGTGCAAATGTACATATCCACTTGAATCTTTTATGGATTATTAGTTATTAGAATTTGTCAGTTGCTCTTGCTATAGTTAAAGTGATGTAGCAAGGCTTAATGAATCTCCAGGAAGGGATTGTGAATTTCTTTGGTACAATACTAGTTGATATGCTAATTTGTTTCATTTATTGAAGACTAGTTGATATGCTAGAGATTACAGAGAAATGGTATTGTTTGTTATTCATTATAGCTTTATATTTGTTAATAGATATAATTTTGGTATTATTTTACTTTCGTAATAATTCTTCTTTTTTGTTACAAACGAAAATGGCTTGAATGACTAGTAAATAACTAAATATTAGGGAAAACAAAACTAATTTGGTTATCTATATATTTCTGCCAACTGTGATTTCAATTCAATACATCATGCATGTCTGTGTTGTTGTTTATACTTGAGCAGGATGGGGATGCTTTTGATGTTGAGGATGACAATTGTGACTAGAACAATGAAGACTAGCGGGAAATTGATGACTTCTCTTTGTCTTCTTCTTCAGGCTTGACACCTCCAAATGAAGAAACTGTTACTGGCTTTGGGGAGCTAAATAGCAGTCTATTCTAAATTTCTTTATTGTTTCCAGCATTCAAAATATTTATATACATGCATAGAAATTAGTAGCAAAAGGGTTCTAGTTATTAAATTTTATGGTTTAATTATGAAGATGGCTTGAGATGGAAGACTTCATATTTGTTAGTATCATGGAAATATTCAAATGCAAATTTGAGGCATCAGGTGGATATTAATAATCAAGGAATGATATACAAAAGAAATGAGATACTGATATCTGGTTAAGTGTCATGCATATACTTAATATTGTTAAAAAAATGCCCAATTCTTATTGAAAATATTTCTCTTCTGAACCAGCTTCTAAAAAATTTTGTATGTACTTGTTCATATGGTTTTATCATCCATCTTTAGATAGTAATTTAACCAGATTATGCATTTTTAATTTCATTAGTCATTTTGCTGTTGGATGTTCCTAGTTAATGCATTTCTCCAACAATTTAAACAAAACAAAAAAGAAAAGGAAAAGGAAAAGGAAAAAATAAAAAGAAAAAGGAAAAGAAAGAACATGGTTAACCGAAATGGTTCAGGTAGCTTAACAGATAGATGTGGTAGAAAACTAAGCATATAATTTAATTGGTTATCCAAGATTTAAGTGTGACTGTCAATGTTGTCTCTTGAGGTTCATTTTTGTTAAGCATATGTTTTATTGTACTAAGCTTAAGGATTTTCCCTAGATCATTAAATCTTTAGCGTCTATAGGAATTCCATTTGTGGTCTAGACTTGGAGGGATATCACAAAATTCTATCTCTTCTTGTTTAAATGTCCACTCATAAGTCATAATATACAAAAGGACTACCTTATGTTCTTTTCCATAAGGAAACCAACATCTCTATTGCTTGAATTCATATTATGGAATTTATGAAGATTTTCCATGCATTTATTTACTTTGTAGGGTACCTTGTTGCATTTCTATTGAGCTACATAGTTTGAGACAATTTTGAATTAAAAAAAAAAAAATCTCTATAGCTTCGATGATTCCAAGCACCCATAGGTAGTGTAGCCTAAGATTTTCTTTTTCTTGTTTTAATTTTTATTCATGCAAACCCATTTTGCATCACTTATTAATAGCTTCCTAATTCTTAGATGATGTAGTTGCTACTTCTATCTTGGCTACATAGTTCCATGTTATTCCCCTGTGCTTGCATCAATTACTTTTTTAGAAATAAATAAATAATAAAATTTTATCAGAATGGAGGACATACTTCACGTACACAGGATGATTACACAAAATTCTCCTCAAAAATTACAAAAACACCACCTGTGTTGCACCAATTACAACCAATTCCAACATTTAATGCAACAATGGTTCACCATTAATGCATAATTCCACTAATGTGGAGACTAGAGAACCCATTATTTAGAAACTTGGAGTAGCCGTTCTCAACAAGTTTTAAACAAACAGAATTGCTAGCTCTAAAATGCAGTGAAAAGTGTTGAATTAAAAAAATAATTACAACTAATACAAAATGACTTTAAACTGATGCAGGTCTTTTTGGTGATCATTGTTATTTACAAAAATGGCTATTATTAATTCTTTCAATATATATTTTTTTCCTAAGTCTTTCAATAGAAGTCTTCTGATATATATACACACATTTTCTACATGTTTCAAAGCACATCTTCAGATACATGGCACAACATAATATAGGATATGAGATGAAATACACATTAGCAACAAGGATCACATGAAGTGCAACATTTTATATATTAACTAAAATCACAATAAAATATATTAAAAAAAATTATCATCATGACTTAAGAAATTTTAATCCACAAGTAAAAACATAGTAACATTTCTACTGACAACATAGAATACTAACCTCAGCCTTCCGTTGCATTTTCGCTTATCCTTCAGCCTCAATGCCATCCAATTTTGGGTAATTGCCTTATAAGCAACTCTGTCAATACAACAAATTCTTTCTCCTCAACTTTTGTCCCACCATTCATAGCCTCTTCCAAGGCAGCCACCTACAGAAAATAAAATAACCTATTTTTTCGTATAAGTGGTTTCAAAGAAGATATGGACTCATCCTTTTCAAAAGCTTATCAACCTCTGCTCTAACTCCTGCAACTGCTTCACATGCCTCTGAAATCTCATTATTTTTCGTATCTCCTCAAGCTTCCTCTTTTTGCTTGCATGGTTCTCCTAAAGCAAAATCTTCGAGCTATCCTTCACACCTACGATGTGGAGATGCTCCTCATCCTCTTTCTCTTTTCCCCTGAACAAGAGTCTTTGGTCTTTAGCCTTTAAACCAGTTTTCTAGACAACAACGTTCTTATATCCCCTGTCATTAACGAAACACTTAACGCAAACATATATAAACTTCAATCAAAATAGATTATACTTCACACTAGTCGCCTAGAAGGTTCAAGTTATAATTTTACACAGACATACACCAGCGCATCAAAATAAACATCTGCACTCGAGAAAATAATGATATACCTATAAACCATAATCAACTAGAAGAAAATACATATTAGCAATTAAAAATTAAGAAAACCATTAAAAAAATTATGCAGTAGAAACTTTCCCAAAAAATATACATGGAGAGAGGCCGATGGGCAAATCTAACTTTTGTGTACGATTGTTAGTACACCAGTTTTATGGACTACATGAGTGTAGAAGAATTCAGTATGCATTCTCACCTCTTACAAGATAATAAGGGTACTAAATCTTACATGATAAACCTTACAAAACAATATGTCAGCTTTTTTAACACAAAACAAAAAAGTAATTTACCAATTTATGTTGCCTTGTGGTACCATCATATTTGTTGCTAGCTCAGTTTGTAAGTCATTTGTTGTACAATTAGTATTTCCTTTAATATTTTCCTTTCACAAAGAGTGCCACTAGGGACTGATAATTTTACTTCATAAACATTACATATTAAATACAATAAGGAAAATTCTAATGCTACTATCAATTGTACTACAAAAAGCTTACAAATTGATGTGTCAATAAGTGTGATTGGTGCCATATCAATAACATAGAATACAATTTTAATTTACTTATTTTTTTGTGTTTAAAGAAAATGATGATGAGATGATCATCTTGGCAAAAATTAGATGACAATTAGAAACTAATGTGGACTCTTTGATTGTGCTTCGACTTTGATTAAATTAAGTTTAACTCTTTGTTCTAAACATACACACAAAGTGACCATATAAAGACCATTTTGTGTCTTTCAAAAAAAGAAAAAAACATTTTGATTAAATTAAGATTAATTTACTAACATTAGGATTAAATTAAAATTAATTTACTAAACCCTTTTATAGGAAATATAATAAAGTTGTCCTAAAAAAAAAACCAATTGCCCATTTACTAAAAAAAATTCACCAAAAATAAGAGCTTGAGTACACATCAAAACTAACGATAATGCTCTTCATGCATATTCTATTTCTATGAACAAAACGATATTGTTTATCTCCAAATGCATTTTTTTAAGTAATAAATTAAATAAATATTTTTATTATATTATTTTTGTATTAATATTAAAATATATGTGTATGTATTATTCTTTATAACTAAATAATATAAAATAAAAATTACATAAGTAAGTTCTTTTTTTCTTTTTTTTTTGGTTTTTGGAATCTACACCTTAAGTGACCAAAGAAATTATTAATAAGTACATTTACAATAATGAAGCAAATTGAGAAAGAATTGATAAAACAAATAAAGTATAATTGACTTCAACTATATGAAATGTCCCTCTGTACTATTAATAAAAAATTCCCAATTTTTTTTGGGACTTATCTTGCTTGTTACAAGCATATTTATTCTAGAAATTATCACAAACGGCTAATGTGCTCTAACTTAAATGGCATCTTCTCTCCTTAAGAAGTTTTAGGTAGAGGATGAGGTCATGGATTCAGGACCCATTGGGTGCATGTATAACTTACTAATAAAAAAAATGGAATTATCATAAACCCAACTTAGTAACCCGATATTTTTGGACTCTTTAAAAATTGGGGATCATCTTTTCAAGATAGGGGAGAGTGGGGAACTGTAAATATGGATGGTATTCACTTGTAAACTGTTCCAAGACTTACTTTTGCTCATCCCCTATCTGGTTTGAGTGGCCTAATAAATTGTCTATCACATTGGATTGAAAATTCTTTTCTGTGGCTTAATGATTGGCTACCTTGTTAGACTAGAATTTATTGTCTATGGTCTGGCATATGATACTATTGTGAACGTCCTAGTGCTTCACCTTTCACAACTTGAATTAATCTGCCATTTGGGGTATCTATTTTTGACCTTTGTATTAATTATTTTTGCAGACTCTTGAAACATCTCCTCAAGAATAGCAACATATCGATTCTAATAATTACTCTTTGGATTGTGATGGGAGCTTTTTGGACGGTTTCTCTAATGTTGACAATTGGCCTGACAATGAGGTAGAGATTTTTTATTTTTTATTTTTTTGGGCTAAACTAATTACGTAGATAATGTTTACTGTATAGACTTTTGAACCAATTTTCATCTAATATACCCTTCTGGAAATATGAGCCCACTAGCAACTCTTTATTATTTATTATGCATGGCTTCCTAGTGGTTCTTGTCTTCCTACCCACCTAGATGGAAATATAATTATGCAATATCGTTGAAAGTTGTGCAATCATTGATGCACATACGAGATACATGTAGGATCATGACAATTGCAATTATGTTTTTTTTTTTTTTTGGCTGATAATATGCATATACATTGGATCTGTCTTGTAGGAAATCACAAATACTGTGTTTGATGAGGATAATAAATTGTCATCCTTAATGAGTATGGGGTACATAAGAGACGAGGCTTCAATAGCAATGGAGAGATGTGGTGCGTATTTCAGTGTTATGCAAATTTTCAAATGGTTTAGTTTTTTAATCATTTTTGTCCATGATCATGTCACATCTTGTGAAGATCTAAGATTTAGTGTCCCACACCCCAACCACAACCCCTAGTGGGGTGTGTGCACGCGTATTTGTTAATTGAACCCTTCTGAATTGTAGAGTAATGGGCTTGCAAAATTAATACTAGGTGTGCCTGCATGCATGTGCATGTGTTTATTGAACCCTATGAACTGTAGACTAATGGGTTGCACAATTCATTTGGCTCAATGTTTGTACTCTATATGCATATGTGTTAATTAAACTGTCTGAATTGTAGAGTAATGGGTTTGCAGAATCAATATTGGGTGATGTAAAAATCTTTGTTGGGAACTTGTTTTGTTTATGTAAATAATTTGGGCAATGCAATCTTTTGGCAATAAACTTGTTTTGTTTGATGGCAATTGGTTGGGAACTGTTGAGTGTTGGCAATTGTTTTGTTGGTTGCAATTGGTTGCATCTGTTGAGAGTTGGCAATTGTTTTGGGAAGGAATAACAGATTTAGCAAGAAAAAAAAACCTATAGCCGTGTTTTTAAAAACGCGGCTATAGAAAAACCCAATGTATGGGGCTTTAGCCGCGTTTCTAAACGCAGCTCAAAGATGGCCTATAGCCATGTTTTAGATACCACAGCTACAAGTCTGAGCCTACGGCCACGTTTTAAAAACGCAAGCTATAGGTCCAGGCTATAATTGCGTTTTAAACGCAGCTCAAAGCGAGTCTATAGCCGTATTTTTTACAAAACGCAGCTATAGGTCTCAGCTTATGAAGGGGTAAAAAACGCAGCTATAGACTGCCGCAGGGGGCTATTGTCGCTCAAGATAGGCTGCATTTGGAAACGCATCCATGGAAAACGTGGCTATAGCCTATAGCTGCGTTTTTAGGGTCTATAGTTGCATTTTCCAAACGCGGCTATAGCCCTCGTTTTTTGTAGTGTCGTAGACAACTTTTTTTTTTTTTTTTTTATAAGAGATGTAGACAACTATTTAAGAGATAAGAAATCCTATAATAGAGAGAGAGAGAGAGAAAGAGAGAGAGACAGAGAGAGACAGAGGAAAAGGATATTGACCAACAAAAAAAGTAGTGAAAGTATAAGTTGGAATTTTACTAGAGATCATATGCAAAGTTTTAGGAATTTTGAATTTATTTTTTTAAAACTATTTTAGCCTTAACCGTCCATCAAATTTTTTTGGCAAGAAATTGCCTCAAAAAAAGAAAAGAAAAAAGAACTTTGTTTGGGTTTTGTTAGAGTAGAAAGAAAATGTTTTCCTTATTAAAAAAAAAAGTAATTTGGTATTCATTGTTCACAAAAATGTTCTCAATCTATCGATGAATATATATTGAAGTTTTAAGTATAAGAAATACTGCAAAAGATTTGGGAACTTTAGACCAATAATACTCTTAGAAGAATGTGGAGTATTTTTGAGTGTATATATATATATATATATTTTTTTTTTTTTTCACAAAGGAGTTTATTTGTTCTTTTTTCTGGTAAAATATAATGAATGTCTAAGTTAAGAATTTGTCCATTTTTTAAGTGAGAGAACACCACTAAGACTTTTGGATTGTGTCTTGTTCAGTTGTTTGTGAGTTTGCTAATTCGCATTGATAGTTTGTTTTATGCGTAATGGGATCTTAGTTGGTTTATATTTGTGAGAGATTGCTAGAGACTGTAATTGTGAGAGTATCCTAGTTTTCTTTGGGCCTTAGTTGATCCAAGCCTATAAGGGCTTTTTATTATTGTTGGCTCAAACTCTCAAGGCCTTTATAGTTTATGTTGCTAGAAGTTTCAGTATATACAACATATAAAGAGAATGAGAAACCCCTTCCCCTCTTTTTGTTTCTCTTTAAGGGCATGACCTCCATAAAGAAAGCGAATTGTACTTGCAAAAGCGAATTTGGGCCTTGAGGCAATTCTTGATTCTTTAGAGTAGCAATGAACCTGGGCCTGAAAAAGCTTTGGGCCCCCATCCCTTTATGAAGTACCGATAAAGCACTCCATAGAAAATAAGTGACATTTAAAAAAAACGTGAAAATTAATTCTGTGTCTAATTTATTGTTATCTATTAAAATCTCAAGAAGTAAACAAAGTGCTGCTGCTATAGCCTACACCAGATCTTGCACGTTGCCTCCAGCTAATTTACTCAAAATAAACAATTGATTGCTCTCTATGCAAATTCCAGCCCTGAAATTAATAAATAACAATAAAATTATCATCAAGGCTTCAATAATTGTTCTTGTTCAAGCCCAAGGTTAGGCTAAGAAATCTTTACTGTGAATGGACTTTCTATATTTTATTTGAAATTTAGAGGATCCTAATTCTACATGCAACATATGTCGAACATGAACCTTATCAAACTACTCAAACCAACAAAATCTGCACACAAAGTGTCTGTTTGGATAACTTATTTTTTGTCAGTTTATTTTACTATTTAGCTTATTTTTGCTACTATTTATGAATCTCGTTACACTTTTTTGTACTATTTTTGAGTTTCACTGTACTATTTTAGCTAACTTTTACTTTTATTTATAGTACTTTCAGCAAAAAGTCCTCAATTTCAGCAAAATAAGCGGATCTCATACAGACCCAAAATATAATTTTTTTTTCTTTCTTCTTTTGTTTTTTCCTGAGCATTGTTTTAACTTTTAAGTGTATAGTTAAATAATTAAATTTACTATTTTCTAATATCTTAAGCTTTGAGCCGGTTGAAATTGATTATTTTTAGTTAGCTTGCTTTCGATTTAATTGGCATTTACCCCTTTAACGATTTGTGTGTTGCAGTGTCAGAAATTGAGCACTTTTGTATTTACTTCTATTTGAATTCATTATTGGACAAATTTTAATTACAAAATTATTTGTTACCTTAGCCTACAACCTTACTCAATATCTTTTTAGTGGAGGTGAATTTTGACAAATCCACCATTAGATTACATCTTCTTATTATATTCTTCACGTTTTTAGGATTTGTAAAAAACTAAAGATCAATAGATATATCATCAATAAATTATTTAAATTACAAGTTTTTGTAGTTTAAAATTATATATAAAATATCAAGTTTATAGATCATATAATAAATAATATCTGATTGGCACAAAAATTGACATGCGTATTAAGAGTGTAAAGAACGTTCAATTCAATGGTTAAATTTTCAAAATATGTAGTAATGTTTATTTTATTGAGTAAATTTGTAGCCTTAAGCTAAAACCAATTTTATAATTAAATTTTGTCCTTTTTTTATTTACCAGCCTTTTAAAAAAAAAAAAATTGTGTAACTTTTCAATAGCATAGCAGAGGAGAATATTTGAAGTAAGAAAATATTTTTCTCCAAACTAGTTTAGAGAGAAACTTTTCAAACTCCTTTTTATTAAATGTGAACTTTGAAAATCTAACCATTGGATTGCATGTTCTTATTATTTCCTCGATGCTTGCAAATTTTCAAAAAAATCAAAGATTAATAGTTATATCATCAATCAAATGTTTAAATTTCAAGTTTATACAATCTAAAATTATGCATATAAAATAATTTTATACATCGGATTTGGATGAAATTTGACAAGTATCTAATAGTTATATTTTCAAAATTCACATCTAATAAGAAGATATAATAAGAATTTAAAGTATTTCTTTCCAAACTAATTTGAAGAGAAATCTTGTACATATTCGCTTCATTATTATTAGTATAAGACTCATATTTGTTTCATTAGCTAGTATTACAGACCGGTTAGAGCTGAAATCGAGCATATCTGCATATGTCTATAGTACCAACATGTGTCTGCTTTGATATTGCCAGACCATGTGTTGGGCTGAAATTAAGCATGTCGGCTCTTGTGTCATCTTGTATAATTGGTATATATTTAGTGAGATGTGGTCGATGCCAGCCCACAACATGCAACCAAAATAAAAATCATCCCCTGATTGAAACATAATTTTTGGGGTTTCTTATTATGTAGTGGTTGAGACCATGAGTATTGGAGGAATATGTTACTGAAGAAAAAAAGTTTTCTATTTTAACATTATGGATTTTACACATCAGTTGTGGAAGCAATACAACGTCCATTTCAAAGTTCAAACAATTAACAATTTTTAAGGGGAAAAAAAAAAGCCTAACATGTCGGAACTTTAATTAGTGAGATAGCATAAACTTTTCAGAAAGTAAAAAAGAGAGGAAACAATTACACAAGAAAGACAATGGTTTACGTGATTCAGCCCACCTCTCCCGGCCTCCAACCCTTTGAAAAATTCACATTTGGTATATACAGTGGTGGATCTACTTGATGACCCAGGGGCCAGGGCCCCCCAAAACTTTTTAAAAAAAAATTAAATTTTTTTGTTGTTGAAAATATCCTTAATAATTTGAAAATTTTTAATTAACCTTATCATTTTGGCCCCCATACCTGATAATATACATATATATTTAAGAAAGTCTATAAATAAATTTAAATAAAATACAATCCATTAATACATATGTCAACAAATTACAATAATTAAACATTCATCATTTTTAAAATAAACACATAAGTATTTTAACAATTACCTCAACAAATAAAAGTGAAAAAAATTGAGTTATGAAGTATTGTACATTATTATTTTACAATTCATACACACATACAAAAAAAAAAATTATATATGGCCCCCTCCAAAATAAATTCCTAGCTCCGCCATTGAGTATATATATTTATTATTTACACACAAAATTTTACTTTTGTCCCTAAAATTATATACTTGGCCACCCTCTCCCAAAAAATTTAGAAGCTAACCCATAAAATCACAAAAATGAAAATTTTATTTGATTCAACCCTTTTATCTGTGAAGAATATCAAGACAAACTTTTACACAAACATTGTGCAATTTACAAATTTGGACAAGAAAAATCTAAAAAAGAATTCACAATTTTGAATAATAAGAAAAATATTTGGACAACTAGTATGTGTTATTAGTATCTGATGTCTCAAGAATATCATTCAAATTGTTTTCTGCCCACTGCCATAGCTAAACTGCAGCCTGAGTATATGTATGTGTTATTAGTCTATCGGTAATAAAAGGTATATATGCCTTAGCTAAATTAATTAAATGGGAAAAAATTAATTATTTATATATTTAGTTAACCGTCCATCATCCTGTGATATATTGTTTAGCAGCTGTCATATATTTTTTACTATTTTTTCAAACTTGCAACTTTTAATTTGAAAGAAAAAGATCTTACATCTTTATGCTCTATCACCAATAAATGTCACTCTTTTTTTTTGGCTCAATATTAATGCATGACCTTGATTAGACATTATTTTAGTTGTTTTATTAATGTGATGTTTGACATAAATTTGAACTTTTAAGTTTAACTATAGGTTTTTTTCTAAGAATCTTTTAACTATAATATTTTGACATCCAAGAGATACCTTTTTGTTTTACAAAAAAATTTATAAGTTGTTGTGATTAATTTTTACTAGTTCTCTTCCGGACTCTCCGCTAACATCACTTTTTCATTTACCAATAATTACTCACTACATTAGTAGTTTATAAAAACTTTTAAACAAAAAATTATATCTCTAATATTTTCCTTATTTTTATAGCATTACGAAGATGTTAGGAATAAAATTATGTGAAAAGAATAAGTGAATTGCTTTATTTTATTAAAAAATTTTATAATGTGAAAAGAATAAAGAATCAATTCAACCTCAGTCCAACGTTGATAAAATCAAAATATGTTGCATTGTTGTCAACCTCTAGTATTGATGTTCCAATGTTTGAGAATTCTTGAACAAAGAATTTTGGCCCTCTAAGTTTGAATCCCGGTTCTGTCCTTGCATTTAACCTCTTGAAACGTATTAGCTTAAATGCCAAGTTGTTTTGACCTATATAGATTGTTTTAGCCTATTTTGAAAATTTTCATTGTAATTTTTTAAAACATGGAAGAATTATTTCTTTTGAATCAAGATTATATAGGTTTTTAAAAAAATATAATTATGAGTTAGATGAAATTAGTTTGAGTTCTTGAATATTATACGCCAAAAACACACACATATACATTCATAAAAATATGTGTGGTTGATAAGTTAGATGCAATTGTTTTGAGTATTTGAATTAATATTGGTAATTCCGAATTTATACATTACTGACTGATTCCGAAATATTTTCTTATCCTAATTAAGCATGTGGCTTAAACTCCATGAAGTATCTCATCTCATGCCACGCTTGTGTGTGAAAGAGAGAAGAGAAGGTGGTTGGTCATGGCTGATAGCTAAAGCATGCTAAATGCTAACTTAATTAGTACATATCAAGTAGCGTGGAGGACCAACACATTCACGTGAGCTTGTGCCCTCATACCCCCTCCTTAATTTGTCCATTGCATAACGTTCACTACATTACATATCCCCTGATAACATCCAAGATTATTTACGATAAGAAAACAGAATCTGACATCAAACAAAACCCCAAAGACCAAAACATCATCGCAATAATAATAGTACATTATTATTGTGATTGGTACCATCCCATATATATATAGTCCAAAAACACCCACATAATACAATCAGTCCGATCCGTAATTATACACCATTTAATTAAGGAAAAGGACTTCCATAAAGCATGTGAACTAACAAAAAATATGCTATGCGGAGCTTAATAGTGTGAGCTATTGTAATCAAGTTGGGACATTTTGGAGGTTCAAAATATGTATGGTGAAATTTTGGCTTAGTTGAGACTATGTGGTCTGTTAGTCTGGTGGTGACGTTAGCATGCCCCTTAGCTCGTACTTGAGTTAATGGACAAATACTTAGGCAAAAAAACAAAACAAAAGAAAACAAAACAAAGCATGCCATCAAAGTGTAAATGCACCTTGCACGTAACAGACCATGAACTCCCAAACCTTGAATCATATGGCATAAATTATATTGGACCATTCATGCACCACCTTTAATTTTCATATATAGTAATAGTACTATTTCAAGCTTATTCTAAAAGTGATTTGTGTCTATTCATGTCACCTTCATTGAGGTTTGTGCACTTCGTTGTCATAATTTGGTTGAGGGCGGCCCCCTTGTAATTTATACTATCCCCCATTTTTAGCTTACTCTTAATTTGATAGCATTACTTGAATGCGCCATTGAGTTAATTAACCATCATATAGCAATAAAGTTCCTTTTAGGGTTTGTCATGCGTAGATGAAAAGGAGGTGATCGATGGTATATGTATTTCACTGTGAATGAGAATGACACTAAAGTAGTTAATTAATAGACTCCTTAAGTGAGGCAACACGCATTGATGCTCCATACCACCACTTGCCTTTTCTTTTCTTTTTTGGGTTTTATGAGTTTTTGCATAAATCTCCTCCTTTTATAGTGCTTCATGACTTTTTTTTTGGTTGAGGGTGTAGATGTCTGAGTGCTTAGACTGCCTTTGTAGGCTCAAAGAGCTTACCTTGAGCTATGTTGATTTTGTTTTATTTCCTAGTACTAAAGTAGTATTTGGTTGTAGTTGCAAAGAGAATGATTATTTATTCCCACATACTAATGTCACGGTAAAACCAATATTTAATGTCAACGTACTGTCACTATTGGAGAGGAGAAAGATTGTTAGGAACATTTGATGCTATGAAAACCAACTTGCAACAGTGGGAAGATTGAGGGCATAGCTAAAATGGAGCTAACCTCTAGGTTTATTTATGTGTACCAAAGATGACATGTTGACCAATGAATATGTCAGACATATATCAACCACTAGGAAATCACTCCCTTAATTATTTGCCAAACTAGTCTTCCCTTAGTTTTTCAGAGTTTAAAGGTAGAAAGGGCATCATGGGCATGAGTTGGATTGTGTTGATTTCAACGACTCCTTTATCCAGGGATGGCTATACATCGTTTTTCCCTGCATTGTTTGTGGCTAAATATAGGTCTGTAGGCCATTCAATTGGTCCATATTAGAGATATAAGACCTGTAATTAACTTAAGGGGTTAGGTCTTGCTTGTTCACTGACTTGGGTATCAAGGTCTAATGTATAATCAGCCTGAAAAGAGCCATTTCGTTTCTATGAAGAAAACGAAAATTGTTATCCAAAGGGCCAGGTCTTGCTCGTCCGCTAATCTAGCTTTAAGGATTTCTAAGAATTTTTTGAAGTGTATGTGTAGGCATTTTAATGCTAATAATCTACGTATAACCATCCAAAATGGTTCAACATATACCAAATTTCCAAAATAGACAAATCCCAAGTTCAATGTATTTGACCATCTATATTGTCCAAATAGCTCAACCTTCTCCACAAGCAAGATTCAAAAGTAATAATAGATTTTCTTATAATTACTTGCCAATGCCAACTTCGGTTTTTGAAGGAGGAAGATGTTATCCACTCAAAATACATTATTTTAAGTTGATTTTTCACATTGAATTCATTGTTTCTCATTGACCAAGTTAAAAATTTTCTATTAATTAAATTGAGTTTATGGTCACCAAAAAGTCTATGTGTACGCACTTTGCCACACACTTTATCACAATTTATGCATGTGTTAAGTGATGATTAAATTGTTTTTCACCAAATACCAATGATGGTCCTATGTGTAAGTAATGTAATTCAATCATAAGTTGACAAATATACAAGTTGTGGCAAAGTGTGTTCTCTTAGAAAAATTGATAAGATCATTTTTCACAAAATATTTTCGTTGAATCAAAGAGTAAGAGTGAATATATGAAATTGCATAACAGACATCTCACTTTACAGATGAAGTGATTGATATATATATCTCCACATCTTCATGTCATCCTCCTTGGTTCTCATCCAAAGTGGGCCAAATTCACCGATGGATTGGATGGTTCAAATTGGTAGCTTAATTGCAGCAGTCAAGGGCCCCTAAACTCTAGTGCATCTTGGCAGTGAAATGCAATGATAAATCATGAAGAAATGCCTTTACACCAAACATAGTGCTCAAAGTGGGTGGGCTATATATGCCTAGCTGAGGTGGCTAATTTAGGTTTTATATGGACCGGACCCATGTACATGTGTAGGCTCATCCATAGGGCTTAATTGGTGTATACTCTAGGGGCCCGATTGAGGAAAGCCCCGTACCCCGTTTTAGTGTACGAAACAGAAATTTTTTAGATAGTGGATAGCATTGTATAATGCATACTTGCTTAGTTCTCATGTCAGATTTCGATTAGGACCCAAAATCTACTTGGCTTGGTCAAAATAAGAAAAAGAAGAGGGACATTATCTTTGAGTACTCCATAGCTTCTATTAGAGGATGCACAACGTATATTGGGAAAAATTCAAATTTGGGTTCTAGTACCTCATTATTTTATTTTAAAACAAGAACAATGAGCTTGTGATCTGATTTGCATTACAAGGGCTTTTCAAATGATAACAATGTCAATTCTGGGGTAAAGTTATTTAAGGGAGGGCTAGAATGGCAAAGGACTAAGATTTGGTAGTCTTTATTTTAGCACATGGCAAAGAGCAAAAAGAATTGCCCAAGACAATAAGCTTTTTTCTCCTTAACCTTAGATATTATACATGTGGTTCGAGGAACAATAAAGTCAAAAGAAATCACTGACATGACTTATTGTGATCGGTGCATACTAAAAATAGTATTAATGGTAAATTTAGGTGAAAGTGATATTTCAATCATAATAAGTTATGTCAGCAATTATGAAAAGTCTTGTATTTTTAACATTAATTGTCAAAGAATTGATTCGACTTTGTGGCCTACAAAAAAGAAGGGTTGTACTATAACATCCTCTATACTTTTTTCTAGTCATTATAAGTTTATTAAACTTACGTGCTGCACAACAAGAGGTCTCTTTTTCTTTAAACCCTTATTCTAGTGTAAGTGAGATTCGATCCCACTAATAACCAATATAAGAGTCAAAAACACAAAAGTTGTTTTGATGACTTTAGAGAACCACATCAAACTTTTTTTTGGGGGGGGGGGGGGGGGGGGGGGGGTCGAAATATTATAAGAAGAAAATTTGATAGTTAAAAACTTTTAGAGCAAAGAACCATAGCATCAAGCCCTCTTAGTAATTTTACTCCTTTTTTTGTTTCTCTCATTCTCAGCATCAGTGTCTTTATCTTAAGCCTTAATTGGCAAGATCAATCATGTTAAATGTGTGTGCAACTAGGGACAAGGCAGGGCCACTGGCTACATAATCACCAGCCCATTCACGTGAAATTTTGTATATATCATTGTGATCAACATATCCGAAAGTGATTGAAGCCCCACCAGTCTAGGTCATATCCCTCCAAACATTTAATGCACTGTTTTTTTCATGATTAATCAAGCAAGAATGATATAAATTGGTAAAGAGGTGATTATGCCAATATGCTATGATGAAATATATTGTGATGGCACAACTCTAAATACTCCTCTAATGGGATTTTGCCTTTCGGTATGGCAATGTGCTTATGAATCAAAATGAGCCATTTGATATATGTTATGAGGGAAATCTCCATGTGCTTTGACAGTAATGTAGGGTCATGGAGGCTGCACTAATCCGGCTGTAGATTGAGTTTGATGTATACCCCACGAATCTTGCCTGGTTGAAGGTGTTTTTCTTGGTCCTTATATATATATTTATATATCTTTTGTACAACCTCTATTATATAGAAGCATCCTAACCTAACCAGAAAAATGCAAGGGTCATATCTCATAAGCTACTCTTTTAAATACTTCACGCATTGGCTAGGTAGGTTCACTACTATGAGGCACTAATCCACCATTTTTGCAGCAAAAGCTCCTAGATGAGTAGATTCTACCGGCAGACCCGGGGGGACTATGAAAATTTGTGCTTTAGAATCCTAGGATAATGCCCCCAAAAAATTTTCAGAAGAAAAGGTATGACTTCCATTAGAATACAGTGTGATATAGTGTTTTAGTCCTATGATGATGCCCCCACGAGAAGAAAATTTATGACTTCCATTACAATACAATGTGATATAACTGGATAACATTGTCATGAAAAACAGTAGGAGACATTGATGTTGACCCTATTAGACCAATCTTTTCAGGTAAAATTACACTAACAAATTCATGTCACAGTCACATACATCACATTTCCTAGTATCTAGCAGCAGGGTAGCAAGTACAATTTTATGAGTCTATATAAAGAGAGTAACTTAGATGAAGATGATATGCACAAAAGGAGATTCAATTATATACAAGAAGAGTCTGAGATATGGCTATATGCAAGCGCATTCTTCTTGTGACTTTTGTATTGCTTTGCTTCATCACTATCACTGCTGAAGGTAAATTTTTCTATATATATATATATATATATATATAGTTCATCTCTTAGCAAATTAATATTTCTAAGTGCAAAATTTGATCTTTTGCACCTTAATTTTCTGCAGCACGAAGTTTGCAAGGCGTGGCTACTGGGGAAGCTCCCAAGGGAAATGATGATTTGTTTGCACCAAACCAAGAACATGAAGTGGACAATGATGAATTCGTGTCTGTGGATTACACTCCAACAAAAAAGAATCCTCCAATCCATAACTAAGATGCCAGCTTTTGTTGAGCAATTACAAGCCTATTAGCTCCTATTTCATTCCTACTTTAGTTTTGAGTGTACATATCTTTGTTGAGGGGGGGGATACCAAAAATTTGGAAAATATGATTAGTAAAATGTAAGCAGAAACGGATAGTCAGACACTATGTAGCTAGGGTCAAAGGTGTTTTGAAGATGGTTATGGCAAGTTTCCTAGAGAGAGGGGAAACTTGGCTTCAATGTGCTTGATATGTTAGTATCTATTAGTTTCCTTCTCAAATACATATAATAATAATATTTTTGTGTTTTCACTGAATACCAAATGGCTTCCATGGGAATGTGAATGCATGCCTAATTCCTTTTATCAGCCTTTGACCAATGAAAAAATAAACTTGCTTTCATGATTAACGAGGGAGATATTCAAGTTGTTGATGGATTTTATAGTTTAATTATGTTTGTTAATTTTTATGTCACAGTTTTCCAATTTAATAATGAATCCACAAGCAACCTTAGATCTTTTACCAGAATTTGAAGTTTGGGAAGGTCAGATGTTAATTTATACAATAAGTTTAAGAACATAATATTTTTCACTACCATTAACATGGCTTTATTGTAATTGGTGCATAATAAGAAAAGTGTCAATGATGATTCTAAATGAAAGTGATATCATTTTGAACAAAATAAGCTATGTCAGCGAGAAAAAAAGGGAAATGCTAGTTTGTTTGTGCAACTATTACAGCTGGAGATCAACTATGTAGAATCCACCCCATAGGATTATAACAGCAGATCGATAAGATTGTCAACGAAATTGTCGGCTATTTAGTGAACCAGCTAAAGTCCAAAGTCAAGAATGTGTTTTGAAGAAAAAACTTTTGCAATAGTACATGAAGAATGAAATAAATTGAAAAAGGAGCAACTTTAAGGATGGACAGTTTGCATTATGAGCACCATAAGTTCTAACTTTTAAGTAATATCAATAAAAGTCAAAATTGACAGGCACTTAGGGTTCGCTTAAGACCTTATGCAATCAAGAAATTCAACCCCTTGAGTTAAAGTTAGGCTCTACCTCACCTAATATTTGAGTTTCAAGAACTGTGAATGATTGACTACAATAACACTATCTGCGACTGACTAAATTAAAATGCATCGCTCTTTTTGAAAATTTTATTTTGTTGCTCATATTAGACTGTTGAGAACAGTTTTTAATTAAATTGGGGTATTTGGTTAGTTGATACTACTCCTTGTGTGCTGACTGCTGAAGCGGTTAATTTCAATATGCTCAAGTTCTCATAATCAAACAACTGTATGACAAACCTGTAAAATTTGATGATTAATTACCATCGTTTTGACAATTAAATCAATCTAAAACCATTGCTCCATTTTGATGCTAAAATATGATCAAAGCTTTTGGGAGGAGATGGAAGGACAAGAAAAGGTAAAAACAGTAGTTTGGACTCAAGAACTTTGGAATTATATCACTTTGATAATGTTATTAAAAACAAGTCGTACACCTAATAAATAATGACATAATTTCAAAAATTAGGTGAAAAGCAAACTTTTGTATAAGATAATTTGTTATTATTAGTTGTACTATGATTACATAATAATTTTCTTAGATTGAAAATTAATGGACCAGGTATATATGCCTGCTCCTCTATACAAAGACCTAGTTTTCATAGATACACACAATTTGCATTAACCGGAAACTAAAAGCCTCTTAATTAGCTGAAAATCTCTCAAAGGAAGCCTTCCTTATTATTTGCTTCCAGCTCAAGAATCTCATTTAACTGATAAGCAAGAAATGGTCAAGACTCGAGAAAATGAGTATCAAAAGCGTTTAAGATTAAATTAATTAAAACCTCTAATCAATTAACTATTATACTTTTTGATTATCTTGTTGGTTTAGCATGTGTGCATGCATGCACTCAAACTTAGGGAATTGCAACTTCTTATCAAGAAAAATGGTTAGGTTAACAGCTCCATTTTACAGGAAATAACAAAAATGGGTGCATTACGTAAACTATGGGCAATTATATAGTAGACCAATTTCTCTGCTTGTGAAGCCTATAGTGACATTTCTTAGACATTGACTCTATGAGACATGAAGGATTTACCATTTGTGACTTATAGCTCCACATTTAGAGGTTTTTAGGGTCTACAAGTTCCTGGATTAATCATCACCCTTCTCAATAATTTACATCTTACCACAATAGACTCAAAGCTTTGCAAGACTTAGATATAGTGTTCCTCCACAAAAAGGTCTCAAGTAGCATAGGCAGTGAATTTTTTAGATCATAAAAAAAGGGAAACAATCTTATCATGTACGAGTGGTTTTTGTTTGACTTACCAATCCTTATCAATACTAATAATAATAAATAAATAAATAACTATGGTTATTGTTTATCTTGCTATAGATCAATGATAGAAAATCATGTTCAAAATGGTCAACCTTATGAAAATTAGTTCATCAAAATAAATAAGTGGGAACTCCACAAAGATACAATAATGGATCATAAGAATATCTTGAATTTTAGTGAACATAAAAAGTTAAGTGAAAATATAATTTTGATCCCTAAATTAATTATGACTTCTATTTCAATTTAGTTATTAAGATTTTAATAAAGTGTTTGTGTGTTATTTTTCCCTTGCTACCTTGCCATCATAGTATCTGAATAATAATTACTTATTTGAGAGACTTTTTTAAACACATGTCCTATTATGATCATCGTATCCCACATTAATTAAATATAAACATAATCATGTGTTTATAAGCTATTGGGCATCCTTTCCTTGCAAGCTGGTTTTTAAAAGTGAGTTCTACCCATAAGTTCCTAACATGTCCTTATAATATAGACATAGTATAATAGACCATATGCTTGTGTCATAAAATCAAAATAAATAAAAACTTGTGTATTTAATATTTTATAAAATAAAAACTTAATTGAAAAATAGGAGTCCCTAATGTGGATATCTTTTTTCTCCATGTATTTTAATTTTGTAAAACCAACATATATGTGACCTAACATGTCATATTATATATGTGTGTGTGTGTGTGTGTGTGTGTGTGTGTGTGTGTGTGTGTGTGTGTCAAATTAGCAAGTATCATTCACATAGTAATGGTTATAAAAGGTAGGATAAAAAATAATTTTCTAAATAATAGCACCTTGAATTGTAAGCCTAGAAGTCAAGCTTCCCTTTTTTCTAATTAAGGTGGTTTTTAAAATTCAAGGGATTAAATTGAGACCTTTACAGTTCAATGATAAAATTGAAACAGAAAATTCACTAAATAGGAATAAATTGAAACTTAAAACATAGTTTAGGGATCAAAACCATATTTTGAACCCCTTTTTTTTACAAAATATTTTGAACCTTTTTTTAATTATATAAACACATGACCCAAAATATGGAGGGGACTTTGGCTTGGTCAGAAGAAAGGGAGACTTGATTATTAAGGTGGGGAAGAATGCAAATAGAGTAGTGGACTTGAGGTTTTTGTTGTTTAAATTGTCAATATGTATGTATGTATGTATGTATGTATGTATGTATAAAGCTATGGTTAAGTTCTCTTTCATGGGAGATTTGGAAAATACTATCGACACAAAACTCATTCCTAAACAACACATATGGTTTCTATATATCGCACTCTCCTGCTATATAAGGCCTAATTTCATCATGTAAATGGGCACGTCAAATTCGCTTCTTCTTCTTCTTCGTTTTTTCCCCAACTAAATCATATTTTCAAAACTAATAAAAGATCTACAAAGAGTTACTTGGGGGGCCGTCAATACAAGCATTAAAGCGGCACCTTATATCAAAGAAGACATAATAAAGATTCAAAAAGAAATTGGGGGGCCATGGCAGTGGCACCCAATTGCCACCCCGACGCTAGCTAGATAGGCCCCTACTAGTAGAAACATTTGAGTGAAAATTTTAGTGTTTTCATACTTTTTTTCATTAGAAAGGTGACCCTAATGTGCATTAGGAAGGTTCCTCAATATAAGATAAAATAAATAAGTCAAACATTTCAAACCTTGCCCCAGCCAAAAAGAGGAGGAAAAAAAAGGTTATAAATTTAAGATTTTCATATAACGGGTTCCAATTAATTCAATGGATAAATTATTTTGTTCTTAAATTAGGGACCTTTTATCGAATCTCATTTACACAAGATCTTAGATTGTGTTTTAATGTGAAGATAGTGAATAAAGACAATTCTCATCATGAAGCAGATATTATAGGTGATATATGTGTGTGTTATATTTTTTTTAACTGCACACTTGGTCTCATTCGTTGTGCTTGACTTATTCACACCGGGGCCATTATCCCCGCAGATGAAGAAATTAAACCTCATTAACCACTCACTAGAGGTGATTAAAGTTTGAGTAGGGATGAGATATAATGCTTAATTAGTTTTTAAGCCAAAACTTAATCGGGAGATATCTTTGATCTGGTACTTCTAGTCAGACAAAGTCTATTGCAAGAATATCAATCTTAATTCGGTGAGGTAATGATTTGAAACTTCATGAGGTAATAAAAGGGTTGGGAGTTGCAAAACAAGTTTAGTTGTTAGTTTATCAAAATTGGCTCATAAAATATTGGGCTATAGGAGTAAGTAATCAAACTAAAACATTAGATTTTACCCCTAATTATCAAATCTGGTTTGTGAATCGAAAACATTGTCTACACAATGTAATTCTTTAAAAACAAGGGCAGTATTTACGACAAAGGCACTCAAGAAATCAAGGAAGTTGCTTCAAATGTATTTTATTCACACACACATGTATATATGTTCTTTTTATCTTATGAACTCTAGCTCCACTTTTCCATATGAATAAAAGGTGTGATAATTGATAAACAAATATTAAGAAATATGTTTTGTGCTTAGAAAAAAATCAATAATTTATTAGAAGTTTAGGACACGTTTAGTACACTGTAATGATTATTATATGGGAATGGGAATAAGTATTACAAGAAATACATTAAGTTGGAATGTAATAAGTACTACTATTCATTAGTTTGGTGACCATTTAAGAATAGAATTCTAAATATGCATCTACAATTTAGTAGAGTATAAAGAGAATGTGTAATTAAATCATTTTAAAGTCAAATTTCCTAAAATAAGTATATTTTATAGGGTGTTTAAAATAGAGCTAAAAATTAACAATAAGGAAAATTTATTTTCTTTCCTTTTGAAGATGTGGCAACTAATGGCTTTTTAGGATATTTTTTCAAAAAGTTATTACATAAGGTGAAGGAATAGATATTCAGTACTTTTTATAAGGAATAATTATTCCTCATTTTGAAGAATAACTATTCATAAGGAATAACTATTCATTGTAATAAAAATATAACAAAACAACCGAATAGTTATGCTATAGGAATATCTATTACATTACAGTGTCTATTACAGTCTACCAAATGTGCCAATAACCCTTCTATCAATAATTTATTAGAAGTTTAGGAAAATAACTCTTGTTCCAAGGGTTAAAAACTTTGATAGGTTTTTCTTCCCGGAAAACAATAATAATTTTTTTCACATCAAAACCTACAAGTATTTGTTTATTTCTATAGTTGCTTCTCTAATTCTTTGTCTCTATCGGTAAACTCTAATTAGCTAGCTAAATCATGTTTAGTCTATTTGCAATTCAGGGACAAAGCAGGCCCACTAAGTAGATGATCCTTGGTGCAATCACGTGATCATCTTTGTACACAACATTACATAACAATGTTGATTGCCTTATCTGAAAATGATTGTAGGCCCACCTGTGTTGGGTTTTCTCCTTCCATTCATTAATGCATGGTTTGTTGGATGATTAACTACTGAACCAGATTGATTAAATTCTTTGATAAAAAATTATATATCAAAAAATACTAAGCAAATTGTGGCCGCACAACATTGCATATCTTCTCTGGATAGGTCATGTATGTATAACACTGCCTTACTAGATTCATAACAAATACATTTGCCAGGTTATGCTAGGAGGGAAAATTGCCATGTGATTGTCAGTACTGGGTTATGAATGCTGCTTTGGTTAGGCTAGAGAATAGGTATTTAGTGAGGCCCACTGATTTGGTATGCCAAGCGAGCTGTTCCCAAGTCCTTATTTCTCAAATATCATTAATCATCTAAACATGGGACGAGACATAAGCAAGAGAATATATACAGACTTCATGACTAACTAAACTTATAGCTAGGTATCAGCCTCAATTCTAGCATTTGATGTTCTTTACTTCTAAAAAAATACAAAGGCACATTTTATGCTCTAATTTGGGCTTGAGTTACTCAGTGCACAAATCTCCTACTTCTATGGAATTTAGAATTAGTAGATGATCGGTAGGCAATCTTACATCTATTATCTTTAGAGAGGCTAATTCTAGGATGTTCTAAGTTTGGTCACTTAAAGTAAAAACATTTAGTCAATTCTTACTCTATTCAAATTTGAAATTTGGGTTTAGAAGTATATACTAATTTAATCACAATCTGTACTATGCACCTAAGCCAGTTAATGAAAGCATGATCATATTAATATAAAGCCACTTGAGTCTTGATGGAAGAAACATGACCAAACCCTGAACCCCACCCCAATCCTAGCTAAATGACATGAAAATTAATTCTAAGGAGTGCTTTATAGCCCCAATCATCTACTAATACAAGAAAAAGGAAATAAAAAACAAAATAAGCACCTTTCAATGGGAGACAAAGTCAGAGCCCTCTAACTGGTTGATATACACACAACTCTTGTATTTCTTGTCTTTGATTGAAACCTGTTTTTTAAGAACCTTGCAATCCTTTTCTTGCTATTTCATGCTAGACAAAAGGAGACATTGATGTGAAATTTGTTAGACCATATTAGTCACGTACAAATTCCCAATACGCAACTCGTCCAAGTGTCTAGGTAATTATAAGTACTACTTTTTGTCTATATAAGAGAGTAAAATGAAGAAGCTCTAAGCATAGAGATAAATTGAATTGTTCAACAAAAAAAAAGAGAGATTCTAAGATGGCTGCAGTACCATGCAAACGCCTTATTCTTGTGGCCTTCATCATTCTTTGCCTTTTCTCTACCACAACTAGAGGTAATTAATTTCTTCTCCATAACCTACATGACTTTATTTCAACAACAATGAAACTAAAATACATGGTTCTTATTTTTTCTTTGTGGATTTGTTGTTTCTTAATTTGATAGCAGCACGCAATTTGCGAGTGGTAAGTAAAGGATCCCAGATGAGCCATGATGGTCCATCATCACCAAGAGAAGAGAGGGTTCCGGAAGTTGATGTGGATTACACTCCAGCAAGAAGGAAGCCTCCAATACATAACTAGAATGCAAATTTTGTTAAACAAGCAGTGGTCTAGTTATTAATGTTCCTAGTATAGCTAGTTTGAGTCCATATGTAGCTTGATATATATATTGCAGAAATGTGATTGGGGAAGAAAAAATTGGTCATGTAAAAATGTAAGCGGGAAATAGATCTGGTACTATATATATATATTATCTTCGGATCTTTTGCAAACTAGGGTTATGGAAAGTTTTATATAGAAAAGCTGACTGTAACATGCTACACAGATGTGTTAGTTTGTATAAGGGTTTTTCAATAACTAAGTGGATGTATAATATAATTATCTTATAATTGTTTTTAAATTAAAATCTTTGTGAACAAGAAACAGCACAAATTAAAATTTTAAGGCTTCTATTAAAACCCTAGAAGGAAGAGAACCAAACAATAATTCCTCAAACCTATCATAAACCTATTGCAAACTGCAATATATAAGCAATCTACATTGAAGGAATCTCTAAACAAGTAATCAAGCTTTCTGCAAAACTTACTACACAGCCAATAGGATAGATGCTTCCTCGCAAAGGATTCAAGGCAAGCATCATAACAGTAGTCATAAGGCTAGAAATTAAATTCCTTCTAGTAGTGTTATAGTAAAATTATATACATATATATATATATAATTTCTTATTATTTGAAAACCAGGTTGCTTTCAGTGCTTTCACATGAATATGAATGCAACCCTAATTAAAGTGACAAGATATATATATTTATATATATCTATCTCTATCAAGTAAGATTATTTTTCAGATATTCTTCCTATGTTTAGGACTATTTACATAGAATTTTGTTAATTGACATTGGTTATTAAATGTTTTCCCTTTAAAATATGATTGAAGATTTTAGAAATTTTTTAATTTTCTATTCTTTAGCTTTGAAAAGCTTGTCTCTTTTCTTTCCTTATTTGGAAATTCAGCTCATAACAATGCTATATATGCACAGTTACTTATATGGAAGCTTATCATATGAAATTTTGTCTGGTAATGCATATTATTTTAATTATATATGTGTCTGTGAGTGTGAAACTGAGTAATGAAACTGATCACTGCATAGTCACAAACCAAACACCTTGGTTTCAGTTTCTCAAAAAAAAAAAAAAAAAAAAAAAAAACACTTGTTTTCAATTCCAAAATATTTCTATTAACAAACCAACAAAATCAACTCTGATTCTCTGAAAACTTTCTTCAGCCTGTTTTAGATGTAACTTACTTACCTAAAACAATGTTTGTTTTAAAAATATTCAATCCTTTTTCTAATGTCATCAAGAAACTTCTTGACTTCGATATATCTTCCAAATAAAATGCTGTGTCAACATAATTTTGTGTCTGTACACCGTGTGATTTTTTCATGCAGTAGCACATTGATGCTGCTTTGATCATATTCAGCATTTCAAGCTGTTGTGAACTACGAAACAATAATTTCCTGCTAATTTCTAATTATAATCATGTGAATTGTAACTAAACGGTTTCACAATCACATTAATCGTTAGTCTTTGTTTCACCTGATGTGCTAAGATAATTGCAAGCTGGGTTGGATAAATGGGGTCACCTAACCTGGCTGGTCACTAATGAAAAGGGCCCATTAATGATGGAATAGATGGAGTTAATCTTAATTAGGTTCAAGTTTTGTTATGCCACAGATGGTTTTGTATAAAAACTATACATATGATATGATTTTTACTGTAAACATGCTTGTTTAGGTATTCGATTATCAAAGGTTAAAATGAGTATGGACAAACATAATTAAGCACAAAATGGTGTCAGGTTGTGTTTAACTAGAGCATCAAATCCAAATTAAGATTCAAATCAGGCATTAGACATTCTATTTCAACTGGGTTCACTCATCGACATCCCTAGATGCTGAAATTCAGTCAATGTGTCAGAAATGAAAAAAGTGGCTAGAGAAATAGCTAAAAGCTTATTTATTTAAGTAACTCCTTGACATAATCTCTGCCTGTATTTTCTGGGCAGCAAAAATAAAATGGAGCGGTATTTGGGCCTGTAAAAAACAGATCGCTTTTACACTATCATGTATTCTCATACGTACAGAAGTGGCTATTCAATAAATTGAATTTCCCTGGTCACTCCGGTTCAAAGATAGATTATAGTAAGAGCGGTGGGATATGGCATCAATCCAACGGCAACAAGTCTAGGGACAACTTATCTCAAGAATCCTACATGATCTATTGTGTGATTAGTGTATAATAGAGTAGACTCAAGTGAAAGTGATACTGCTGTAGTCAACAAGTCACGTAAGCTATTGTGAAAAATGTTGTATCCCTAGCATTATTCAAACATACTTTGGGGGCATGGGGGAACAAAATGAGCAATTAAGACATACTGGATACAGTGGCTTATGAATCAAGAAAAAATTGATGGGTTTATAGGTAAGTTTTCTTTTGTCAAAAACATTATAGCACACTCGTAACATGGCATCCAAAGGGTACAGTGGATCAAATGTACAACTTACACTACAAATGTATATATATATATATATATATATATTTAGGGTATTGCTTTATACTCCTTGTGCTATGAAGGATGTACCAGCAGCAACAATAAATAATAACAGGGCCTTATACTCGTTCTTCCAGTTAGGAATTTTCTACTTTTTTATTCTCTCTTTTTGGTATGGGATTTTCTACTTTTCTTTTCTTTTTCTTTTTTTTCTTTTTTTTTTGATAAACTGGTATTTTCTACTTGAACCTTCAACTTTCCAGGCCACTCCAAGTTGCAAATGCCTCATGGCACAACCTCTGGTAGATTGAAGGCCCTTCTATGGACTCGTTATCAAGGCAGCAGCGCTTGGCCTTTCTGATATAAAATGGAAGTTTCACTACAAATAGATATAGTGTGTAATTTTTCAGCCTAAGACAATTTTCTCATAGAAGAGCAAGCTAGCCTCTGCATCAAGAACATCTTTTTCTGAGACCCTATGCACTTCAGAATCTGAAATACAAAACCAACTCACGGAACCAGGCTCAAATTGCTCATCAGGAACTTCTTCACATGAATCAGCTCTCACGCTTCTGTAAACAGTATAATGCCCACTACCGGCTCTTCCAAAGTGCTCCACAACAGATACAAGTCGGTATAAACAACTTTCTGGAGGGACAGTCACCTGCACCAATACATGTGCTTTATAAAAGACTGGATCTTGAAGGGTTTTTTTCTTTTTGGACAAGTACTGAACTTGATAGCTTGAAATTCATCAATTGAAAGCAAAAATATGCCACCAATGTCTACCATTGGTTTAACAGGTTTTGGAATGCTAAGTAAATTGTTGTCAATTGCACAAAAATAACTCTAGAATATTCTATATTAAGCCCATTCATACCAGTATTAGCAAACCTCAACCTACCTTGTCATCATCAGATTGCATATGCTTGATTGCAGACATGGATTTTGAGCATCCTTCAGCTTGGGCCATATTGGATTCTCCCTTAACAGCATGTAATTTTACCGTGCGTTCAGATTCATCTGAAGTAAATTCATTTGAATGTACATCCTCTCCCATCAGCCCATATATGTAATTCAGTTTTCTTGTATCAAATTGCATATTGAAATGATTGGAAAGAGGTTTTGGTTTCTCATATTGTAGCTTCACTTGCTTTCTTTGCAAATTTTCTCCCCAGCTATTTATTCCAACCCCCCTTGTAATAAATGGTAGCAGGTCTAAGTTCAATGGAAAAGAAATATGGCCCTACAATCATCAGCAAGAAGTTTTAATTTCTTTGCAAGGAACATTTCTTTGCTACTTATCCAAAAGTGTAGTGAAAAAGAAATAGAGAGAGTAAAGATTCAGAAAGTATTAAGGGATCAAGTATAACAAAAGAAAGGAAATCCAATTACCTGAAGCTTGACTGGCTCTCCAAACATATTTATTGATACACGTTTTAGATGAATGCATAGAATCTGCAAGTATATGATAATATTGACGAGTGCGCTAAGGTTCAAATACTAAAAGCAAAACCCATTTTTATAGACAATAACTTGGGTGTAGTACCCAAACTTGAAAAGAAAAAAATTATGGGATGGAAGTTAGGCTTTTCTAGGGATTTGATTCAGCCTTTTGGTGTACTTTAATGCAGGGTTTCAAGGATTAGGTTATCCCTGGTTCCAACAGAATCTTTTCTCTCTCTATTTCTTTTTTCTTTTTTTTTTGTCATAAGGAAGTTTTAGCTGCTTTTTTTTAATGTCTAAAAAGAGATCCATCCTCACCCTGGTTTTAAAAGTCCTCCCCTCCCTTATAGATCTTGCAAAGTAGTCTACCCATGCACATGTTAGCAGGCAGACACATTGCTCAATCTGTGTGCAGCAAGGATTTTATCTAGGAATGCATGAAAATCCAGTCCTTGATAGTTGTAATGACTCCCAGCCAGACTGATCCTACAGTCATAGCAACCACCTAAACAGTAAGCCACTCCCAGTTTTTGTTCCATCTCTACAATATCTTTCCATGTCAAGTTGACAGATGAGAAGTGCCTTAGGTTACATTACTAAAAAAAGGGATCAGAACATGTACCTTTGGACAACGAGCAAGACTTAGTTGCTTTAGCGTATATGAAAACTTATTTGACCACGGTAGTGTTTTAAGATGGAGAAGTCTTCGGCAGTCACAGGTTTCTTGCTCACTACATCTCCTAAGTTTTTCAATCTCCATCTGAAAAACAAATGCACAAAAACCACAAAGTTAAACATAAATAGAGGTCAATTGCTTCAAGTTAAAAAGTCAAAAAAAAATAAAATTCAAGATCCACACTTGGACCAACATAAAGAAGCCACTTCATTTCTTGCATGAGGTAAAACAGACCTGAAAGTTAAACTTTTATGATTGGGGTATAAATAGACTGCTCACATTGATTACCTCATTTGCCTCTACTGAAGACAAATACTTTATTCCAGCAATATGCCAACAGTTGTTGCAGTGGTAATTTTCAACATGCTCAGCAACAATGAACTGCTTCAGGCAATCCTCCAAAGTACATCCAACCATCTAGTGTTTTGTGGAAACAAGAAAAATGAAAGAACAGTCACAAAAAGTAGCACTACCATTGTAGAAAAAAATGACCATGAGGTTAGAAATCCAAGTAATGGGCTTAAACATACACAATGTTAAATGGTAAAATCTTCACTTAACATACAATGGTGGAACCATTATTGAGCACCGGTGACAGAGGCAAGCTATGAAAAGATTCAAAACTCATTGAGATCTGCAAAGTCAGTAAAGAAAAATAAAAACCACAGGCACGAAAGGACAACTGACAATTTGGCAAATGAGAAGAGAGAAAAAGGAGAAAGGAGATGTACAAGACTAAAATAGTTGCTTGGAAAGTTTATGTGCAAAAAAAGAAAAAGAAAAAAGAATGCTATTCTAAGAAATTTGCTCCTATTAGTTCTCCCAAACCCAAGACAAACTTAACCGGTTGAATTAAGGAACAAATTAAGTAAAACCCAACATGGATGGGATAGTGAAAATGTATCGCATAGTTCTATTTCATGAACACACAAAACAATAAACAGAGTCATATAATTGGATGCATACCAAACATAGCTTATGCATGCAAAACTGAGACAGACATGTGAATTAAATAAGCCTTTAAAAATTAAAGCATTTCAATTAGAGTTGTTCTTTGTGAAGGCCACATGAACCTGAGATGAACAGCTTTGACAAGTTAAGATGCTACCAAGAATTCCATCAAATGGTCCAAGGAAGTGCTTCCGCCATCTTTCCTGCTCACTCTGATCCTCCCTCCTTGGAATGAGAATCCTACAACTAGAGGCAAAAACATCAACTAAAGAACATTGATTTGGAAGATAACAATCTGAAAACTCCTCTCTTAAAGAGGACAAAAGATGAAGGAACGCTTCTGCTGCATCCTACACGGACATGAAATTGAAAATTAGGCTCTGGATCATAAAGTGCTCAAGCTGTTAAAGCATTCAAAGGGAACCACCGCACCTGCTGGGCAGTCAGAGTAAAATTTGGAATGTGATGAGACATAGCTACCATTAGTCTCCGTGGACTCAATACCACTCTTCCCCCACCAACTTCACATAACTCTGCAGATATGGACCATACACTAGTTAGGTTAGACCACCAAGTAAATTTTGTTCACAGAACTGTTCAACTTTCATTAACAAATCATAAGTCTGGGACTGAAAGATTAGTCCCAGAAAATTTTTCAGAAACAGTTGCAAAAATTATGAAAACAAAGTTGGGAGAGAAGCAAATATAATTGTTGTAGTCATAAAGTGGCAACTGTCCAGGTTAATGTAGTCCAGGAAATCCAAGATGACTAGGAGCCTTTCAATCAGTAGATTTTTATATTCTTTTAAAGAATCAAATGCGGAAATGCTGGGTACATTTTAATCAAAAAGCTAAAAAATTTAAAAGTTCAATATAATTTGATGCATAAATTGCAGAGTTTCATTGTAAAGGCAATTCAAGTTAAATTTATTTAATTGGGAACACAAATTGCTAATGAATAAATTGCTTTATGTTCATTAAACAAAGCGGCACAACATAAGATTGAAGTGCATGCCAATTTTTACCTAATGAACATTTTAAACACAATTCAAATAATACACAATATTTTAAATTTACCTTCTAATAAAGCAGCCAAAGCAGCTGTAAGCGGCAAGTTTGCAACCTGTTCCTCATCCATGGATAATTCACATTCCTCTATTACCTTTTGAAGAAAAGGTTGAAAGTATAAACAGCTAGCCAGAGCCTGACAAATTCTCTAAATTTTAGTTGCCGAACAAGAAGAAGATATCTCCATTTTAGGTCCTCTAATAGATAAAACTACAATTATATTCAGTTTGGTTACTAAGAAAGAAAAAAATTAACTTTGAATATCATAAAGTTCCCATTTTTTTATAACCAAATTAGAAGTTCAATCACACTAAGTATCTCTTCCTTGTTTCCCCTTTTTCCCCCCACCTTTCCAATTTTTCTCAGTAACCAAACAGAAATTGAGCAAATCAGAACAAAACAAAATGAGTAAACCTTAAGTACAGTTCTTAAGGTGTTGCACCTTAAGTTCCTCAATTGAATTCAGTTGAAATTAGTCATGTGATTGCATTGACCAAGAAACTACAAAGTTAAAATTAATTATCCTCGGTAAAGATAGCATTGTTTTTGCTGCATTGGTCAATACAACATCTAGTTTATTTCAATTGGTGGACCTAAGGTACTTTATAACAGTCTTTTTTTTTTTTTTACCCAAACAAAAGAAACACATTACATCAAAAGTAATCATACCTGTAAAATTACATTGAGAAAACAATTATTACCAAGATTTTGCAACCCTGGTACCAACCAATTCTTCTCTGAACCACTGGGTCTCTCAGAAAACCAAGGTAAGCTGGACAAGTTGCTAACTTTACCATCTCTTATAGCCAAAACCAAACCAACAACACCCAAAAGACCAGCCAAGTGAAACCCAGAAGCTGAAACCCAGTTCATATGAGACAAAGTCCTAAACCCATGTCTGAGATTACTTAGTATTGTCTTTAGGCTTATGCCTCCTTCAATTTTCATTCTACTTGAACCAATATGTCAGTATATATGTATTTGAATCTGTGACAAAATGTATAAACACAAGGAATCAGAGAGCACACCAAAAAAAACCTTAAAAAGAGTTGCAATTTAAGAATGAGAAATACAGAACTTTAAGTTTACAAAGTCAAATAAAAACACAGAATTACAAATCCAAAAAAAAAAAAACCCAGATAAGTGATCTAATAGAATCAGTAGTAGAGTACTTAGTTCATGGATTCTTTTGCAAAACCCTCGAAGATTTTTCCGTACAAGCTGGCTCTCTCTCTCTCTCTCTCTCTCTCTCTCTCTCTCTGCGCAGATTGATCACGTGCATTTCACATGCATTTCATGGAATGACAAAGAATGTCGCTGTAATTTAGGCCTGTTGGGCCCAAAAATTTTTGGCCCAGTAACTTTTTCCTCAACCAAAGACCCTGTAAATAAAAGGTAAAGTATTACAGTATTAGACACCTCGTGCATATTGCCTTTGGATGTTTTGAAATTATGTTTTAAAAATACTATTACAGTATTCTCTTATCTCACCTCAATTCCCCTATATATATATATATATATGTGTGTGTGTTTCTCAAAAATAAAAAAAGCTTGATTTCACGATTTTTAATTAAAAATGTGAAATGAGATCTTTCAGTCATATGATACTATATATTAAGTGTTAACAACAAATGTATGGCTGTTATTACTCTAAATAAAATATAGGTAGAAAAATTTAATCGTTGGACAATGAACAATGAGTTAGTGAAGGTTATTTTGAATCTATTTATAATCAAGCTTGAGTTTAAGTATTTAAAAAATAAAAAATGAACTCAATTCTTAAGAGGAAGTTTGGTTGTGTGCTTTACAACTTGTAGTTAAGTGTTGCTTATGAGTACAAGACTTGATTAAAGTATATATATAGTATTACATAATATGTGCATATGTTAAAAAAATGCTTATATGTATTTGAAATTAAATTATGTAAGTTTGTAAATAAGTTCATTAGATATCAAATATAATTTGTAATTTATAAATAAATAAGTAATCAATTTTGTAGAATTATATATATTTTATTCACATAAGGTTTGTGAATATAATCTTAATATTTCATAAACAAAAATCATTCTATCTATTTAACTAATTGAAAAATTTTAACTATAATTTAGTTACTAAAAATTAACATAAATTTGTGAATGGATAACAAATTTTATTCATAGTGTTTACTATATATGCGAATAAATAAGTTAATCAAGTAGTTCATCAATAAGTTCAAGCTTATTTGACAAAAAAGATGAACTAAACTTAAACATATAATATCATTTAGCAATAAGTTTGCGCTTGGCTTGTATTCAAAATATAATTTAACTTGTTTACTAGGGCTATCCAAGGACCCGCCGAAACCGACCCACTCGCTGCCGCCGACCGAACCCGACTCGCCGCCGACCAAACCAGACTGCTCCAACGGTCGGAGACGGATTACATTCTTCAAAATCCGAGATCATCCGGTCAGATAACGGATCTTCTCCTCTCAAATCCGAGAAACCCGATCCGACCGGCGATTAAGTGTAGACCCATTTATTTTTCCGGCGATAGTGTAGATCCAGAGTATCTTGGGATTTTCTAGGAAGATTTAAGCTAGATCTAGCAAAATCTCGCTAGATCTAGCCAAGATCTTGCCGAAAATGGCCGAGATCTGCCTGGATCTAGTGAGATCTGCCTGGATTTCGGCCATTTTTCAAAATTTTCTCACCGGATATCTGCCATTTTCATCTTTTCTGGGCCGGAATCTCACTATTTTCCAGACAATCAACTCCGACCGATCCGCCCGACATCCGTGAAAGCTCTAACCCACCCGATCCGATCAACCACTCTGGTCGGCGGCGGGTTGAAATATTGGTCACCCGATCTGATTGGGTCGGTTCCGGGTTGGACACAAACCCGACCCGGACCGACCCGTGGACAGGCCTATTGTTTACAAACTTATTTAAACGAAAATAAGATGACAAAGAGACCAAAATACCTTGAATTTGAGAGTTTAAGGAATAAGCAACAAAAATTATTTGAAAGGATACAACAAATGTTGAGACAAATATTAAAAATTCAAAATTGTTAATCTAATTATATTTTGAACATGAACTGAGCTCATGTTTATCATTAAACTAGATTGCATAATTAAGTTGGTCTCTTTTTTTGTCGCAATGTTTGAGCTTTTTTAAAATTCTTAGACAAGGTCAAAGAACTTCCACTTGTTATGGACTAGTTCTTTGCATTCTCCACCAAAGAAAGCCCCATTAAATGTGCCCTCGTCTCGATACTCAATAACACTCGGCTTGCATGTCGATATTATTGCTTATCTGTTCTATGAGCACAGAACCTTTATCTCGTACATAGCGGTAAATGACAAATTTTCAATAATGCGAGACTGCGAGTAAATACGAGTAAATACTGTGGGTGTGACTTGTGAGCTGCTGAATGAGGCTTTTGATTCCAGAGTCCAAAACAGGAATTTGAAAAGTAGTGTTTGTCACGTGTGCCGTGAAGCAAAGTTTCGTACTGACTTACAAGCAACAAAATACTACTACTTGGAATTGACTAGCACAATTTATGTATGAATTAGGACTTTGGACCTGCGACCATGGATTGATGTAAACTGAAAAAGATAATTCAATACTATATTTGAATTGTAGTACCTAATCCACCTTACCCAAAAAAATATTAAATATTAACATATATATATATATATAGAAATATTTGTTTTTAGTTATAATCAGAGTTTTACATAAAGCAAACCATGTTATGTTTATATACTGTGTGTAAAATAAAAAAGAGAGGACATCTACTTTTTTTCTTTTCTTTTTTTGGCTAAGACAACATTTCTATTAAACTAACCAGGAAGCCAAATCCAACTTCAAAGCATCCAAAACAGAGGGAAGCAAGAAAGAAACATTACAGAGAGACGTGGGTTAAAAGTTTAACTGTTTGAGGGAGAGACAACCTAAGCCAAGGCATGAGCAACAAAGAGCAGCTAAGGAAAGAACTCTTAAGATACAATACATTTTCAAGTACTGTTTTAATGTTCCAGCAACTATTCTCACAGTCATCGTTTAAAGCATCCATACAAAGCTTTGAGTCGCTAACTATAACGCCCAAGTAAATGCAGCAGTCTCTACCTCAATAGCATCACAGTATACTTGTTTCTTAGCCCAAGCTTTTAAATTCCCCACCCCCCCCCCCCCCCCCTTCATCCCTTGCCACAGCAGCAACAGCTGTAAAATCTGGGTTTACTGCCGCATCAAGATTGATTTTAATTGTACCTGGAGGTGGTTTTTGCCATCTCCCTTTGTTGATCTGATATACTCCAATATCATTAGTTCCATGTTGCCAATTACACTCACCAAGTTGACCTTAAGCTCCTTGTTGTGCAAGATTTGATTCCTTAGATTCCACATGGCCTCCAAGGTAATAGCTATTCTCAAAGGGGCATGCTCCAGAAAGTCCAGGTCACCTGTCACCACTTTTACAAAGTCTTCACAGCTATTGATATTAAGTAACTCAGATCTGTAGTAACAGTTCAACCCAAACGAGATAGCTCTCGTCATAGGGCACTGGAAAAATAAATGAACAACAGATTCCTTCTCCCCATTACAGCAAACACATACTGTGTCAGCTATTCCCACTCTTTGCTCCAAATTGTCCATTGTGGGCAACAAATTTGAGCTAACTCTCCATAACATCATTTTCAGTCTCTAATGGATTCTCAACTTCCACACTTTTTGCCAGTTTACACCTCTAGCATCACTGGTAGGGATTTCTTGGATGGATCTATATGCCAACTTGACAGAATAACACCCTTTGGGGTCTTTGATCCACATGAGACTGTCTTTCTTAGGGGAAAGAGGTAATGGAATTCTTTTAATGGCTGCTACAGATTCAGGTGCAAACAATTCAGATAATTTTCTCTCTATCCAAGTATGGTTAATGGAATTAATCATACTTGAGACCATCATTGGATCAAGTGAAACAGATTCATCCTTCGGTTTTGATTTAAACCCCTCAATCCAAGGATCCAACCAAACATTTACCAATTGGCCATCCCCAATCTTAAAGCAAGCAACTTTAACAATAATATCTTTTTGCATTCTCAATAGCTTTCCATACTTGTGATGAGAGCTGAGTTGAAATCCTTTGATTTTCTAAACCCCAACCCACCAACCCTCTTAGGAAGATAGCTTATCCCAAGAGTTCCCAGCCAATATACTGTGAGTTTTGTGGGTTCCACCAAAATCTTTTCATTTGGGATTCAAGACATCTACTTGACATAACCGCAACATGTAAGAAAATTAATATTATTTACCTATATTATGATATGCTTAGGTGGATGCTATACAAATGTTTACCTTACATTGTAGAATTTAGTTAAAAAAAACTCTGCAGCAGCTATATAATTCATCAAACCTTCTTTTGGTTTTTTATCAAATGAGACAAGATGTGATGAAAGGGAAATTACTACAGCAAACACTAGCATGGAATGCAGGGTCACTAAAGCAATGTTGGTTCCCATGAGCCCTCAGTAACAAATATGCCTCATTTCATGGTGAAATCATCCATTCTTTCTCTACCTCTACAGCCTGGTACTTTTCAAGTCATTTTCTCCAACTTTCTAACACTTCAGATAATCATAAATCAGCAAGACAAATCAACAACCCACAAGCATCTTGGCCAAGTGGAAATTTAAAAACTACAATCACCCAGTATCAAAACTTGTCAATCTAGTTTTTGAAATTCTATTGCCTTTTCCAAAGTACAAATGAGATTTTGGTAGTCAATTCCCCAACACAACTGCCAAATAGCTAAAATGCCTTGTTAAGCTCAAATCACATTGGACATTCCAGATTCAACAATGACAACAATAATAAATCTACACTAACCAGATGGTAGCGCTTTCTCTTTTTTTGGTGGCTCCAGTCACCTATCAATTATTCAACAACTTAGTAAGCCATTTTAATCTAGAATCTAAGTCACCCCCTCCAAGACCCAACCACAAAGCCGCAACTCATTTGATCCCATCCTCAATGAGCTATGTCCAATTACTTGACGTGTTAGCTGGCTCTAATATCAAATGTTAGGAACCCATGAGTAAAACTCACCCTTGAAAACTAGCTTGCAAGGGGAGGGTGCCCAAAAGCTTATAAACACATGGTTAAACTAACACTTAATCCATGTGGAACATTAGAATCTTAACACTACAAGGTTACTTATCTACACATATGTAATAGTAACCTAAGTGACTGCAATATAACAGGTTTTAGTTTTTTCAACCTCAGATAGATTTGGTCATGATTTCACTA
This sequence comes from Castanopsis chinensis, assembly GCA_032878915.1. Lineage (NCBI taxonomy): Eukaryota > Viridiplantae > Streptophyta > Magnoliopsida > Fagales > Fagaceae > Castanopsis > Castanopsis chinensis. Next base: position 21,110,094 of record JAVQMG010000122.1, read on the forward strand.
TAAAAAGTGAATCTAGATCCATAGGCCTAAGCTTGTTGTATACATGATGACACATTAAGTGCCATTACTACCTAAAGCTAAAGATCACTAACCAGTCTACCAAGGAATTTAATTATGTTTAATATGCTTACTTCCAGTGATTCTATAGATAATAATAAATAAATAAATAAAAATAAAAAATAAAAAGTTAATCAGGCTAAAGATAACTTGATTGCGAAGAAACTACAGCATATAAAGTCCACAAAAAGTTCACAGAAAGCTCAAATAATCTAGGTACACATATTGACAAGGCTACAACAAACCACTTGCAATTAACAACAGCAAATAAAGAAAAGCGAAAAACTATCTGCCCTTGTTACCTAGTAGGTCCATAACTCAACATTCTGAAAAGTAAAGCCTCAATGATGATACCAGCTGGATATTTTTTTAATTAAGATTGAGGGAAAATCAGAAGAAGAAAGAATGAAAAATATGTACACAACATATTTGATGATTCTCACCATCAAGCTCGTTTGTCTTATGGTTTACCGCTTAGCTTGGTTAGTGAAATAGTTGAGGGCCAACCTAGAAAATTGGACAAGGGTGAAAAACGTTTGCAGGATTGAACGACCCTTCACAACTCCCTCCCTTATGCCCCTTGCAGTTCTAGCCAACACTGGCACTGTTGTCTCAGTTTTCGGGCTGGCTACCTCCTGCACCGAAGCTAATCAAGTAAAGATGAGGTAAAATTCATTGCTCCAAATCATTTCAATGAAGTCAGACTAAACCATGAAATGCTACAGAAGACATAGATAACCTGCTGGAGCCATGCCTGTTAACCGGCGCAACCTCTCTTCAGCTAAGCGAACAGCTCGAGTGGAGCTTTTAACACCTTGGTTAATCTCCTGGCTAAACAACAAACGAATTGGTTTGCAACGTGATATACAAAATAGAGGCCAAAATGATTAGCAAAAGAGCTCTTATCTATGATGCTAACCCTATATCACTGAGCTCCATGGTAAGGTCACTAATCTCCATGCCAGACAACCGAACAGCAGCCATTGTGTCAGGGAGCTCTTCTCTTGAAACATCCATCAGCTTTTCTAGTGATTCTGCTGCTCTCTTGAAAGCCTTCCATATGCCACATTGAACATCAAATACATAACTAACAAGAAAAGTGAACACAATATGTATAAAAGAAGTGAATATTTCATCACGCACCAGAAGAGTTGGTATTGCAGAGAAAACGAGCCAAGTTGCTGAAACTGCAACCTACACGAGAAACGCACATCTATTAGAATCACCACATACTATCACCAAAAACACCAAATTGAGATAAGTAACAATTCTCTTTAAAAAAAAAAAAACATAGCTCCGTCCAAACCAAAAGTTCATTTTGTATCGAAGAAAATGAAATCATCAAAAGGAAAAAAATTTCACACCAATGTACATTAAAAACGCATAATCATAATCTACAGAGCCCTCAATTCTCACACAGTCTTACTCTATCCCTGTTTTCATTTGGTGTAACTGCAACTTTTAATATAAAATTCATCCTCCAATGTCCTTTCCTCGTTACAAATAGAGACTTACCTTTGAAATTTTCTTTTTAAACATAGAGTGATACTTCAACTACTACAAATTTTACTATATAAGCCTTATTACAAACTAACGCGTCAACTTTTAAACACGAAACAAACAAATCATTCATAAATTTATTTGTTATGTTGTTGATTTAGCACCAATAAGCCTATAAAATGAGTAGGATTAACAACCAGCCATCTCCACAGTTGTGTAAAATGCTGTGAGTAGATATCTTATTGTAAAATTGATAGTACTTTTTAGTATTTTTCATTAATATAACCACCAAAAAAAAAAAAAACTATCAATAATAGAACATGTCTCCATAGTCCATACATTAGTGTCTAATGGCATCAAGACTTGAAATCTAAAGAATCAAAACAATCATTTTTTTTTTCACACAAACATGAAATAATTGTCTCATCATGTAATTAATTCAACAACAAAACTTAAATCATCTAAGAGAATTCAAGTAAAAATTGTTTAACTTATTTCAATTTAGTTGAAACTAAATTTAAAAAAAAGTAAAGTAAATACCGCGCAAGCAATGAGTTGGAGCATGACGATGTGACGGTTGGTGAGGTTCCAATGAGGGAGCTGAAGAGAAGAGGATCCGACGGTTGATGTGTAATGAGAGGAAATCGACGGCTCGGATGCTGCGGTTGCATTGTACTGTGATTGTACGACCGACAGAGACAGTTGGAGAGGTCGTCTCATGAGATTGTAGTTTTTACGGCGGGAGTCGATGTTAATGGGGAAGCTGTATTTTTTGTAGTTTGGGTTTTTCACGACAACGTTAGCGAGCTCTAATTTCAGACCACACAACATTGTTCTCTCTCTCTCTCTCTCTCTCTCTATAGCTCTGTGTGCGTGTTTCTGTTTACCTTTCCTCGCAGTCTCCGAAGTGAGGAAACACCGAAACACTAGGTACGTTAGCAGTTCGTGATTAATCGGAGGGGTAGTTAGGTCATATGGGACCACTTATTTCTCATGCTTTTAGCACCGCCTGATTGGCACTCATGATCATGATCATGAATTTGAATTTGATTAATTTCGGCCGATAATTTTTTTTTAATAAATTTAAATTTGATTAATTTTGACGATAATGTTTTTTAAAAAATTATTTATTTTACCAATAAAAAAATATTTTTTTATAAAAGTATCTTATTTTCTGATGATCGGTAACAATTATAAATTAATTGAAAAAAATCTTCTAGCTTATTTCATTTTTTTTATGCTACTAAACACTAAAAAATATAAAAAATTATTTTTATACAAGATTTTTTTTATCAAAACAACCAAAGCGTAAGACAGAATTGAAGTCCGGTTTACACAAAGTATGTAAGTTATTACTTCATGTTACTTGTGGGCAAAAAAAAAAAAAATTGAGTAGTGGTAAAATTGGCCAATGCTCCATCTGATTTTGGTAAAAAAATGATCTTCAGCTGTGCAAGATCAGGACCTTTCAAAAAAGAAATTGACAGGATAATAGAAACACATTTGTTCTCCCATAACCAGAGAGTTTAGAATAAATAAATCTTAAAAAATAAGATTAAAAAAAAAAAAGTGCTTCACAATAATAAAATAATAAAAAATATTAACAATTTACATTTTATACTTAATAATATTTTTACTAAATTTTTTTAAATAGTTAACAAATCATACACGAGAAAAATCATACACTAATTTGCCCTCCCTGCAAAATCATAACTTTATTTAATGTGCTCGAAAGCCATATGTCAAACCTAAATAAGCAGTCAAACACCCGGAAACTAAATTCAATGTTCTAACTCTTTCAGCTCCTTGCTGATCTACTTTATTTTAAACAATAAATTATCATTTAAAGTAGAAACTTTGGGCCCCTTGCCAGTTCCCTGCAAAAATATGAGCGTTGGGATCATGGTCCAGCTAAACATGGCATTTGTTCTTTCTTGATGACTTCACAATTTGGTGCAGTGGCAAATACTGTAAATGGTCGGGTCAAAAAATTTATCAGCTAAAATTTATATCAACTGGGTCCTTGCTCAATTTTCTTGTCACATTTCACACTCGTTGAATTTTACGGATGGTCACCACTGGAAGCATCAAATAATAACATTAAGTTCAGTGTGGCAAGTTTGTTGGAGACTCCACGATATGGACAAGAAAATGTATCAAAATATACCCAAATTGTAAGTTCGCATCTTTTCTTTTTCTCATAATGAAGTGACTGAATCACAAAGCTCATATAGCATTTTAAGGTTGCAAAATATTTCACAATTATTTTAGAATTTAGCCCATTTACACTAAGGAACAAGTGAATAACATATCTAACACACATACAACAGAATCGAAACCCATTGATTCTACAAGCAAATGCAATCTACAACTCTTCTAAATAAGACCAAGAACCCAGTCAGCACCATAAGACATCTCTTTGACCCTCCAACAGAGTGCCTCAATTTGCCACAGCCAACAACAAAGCCATGCAACACTTGGTTCAATAAATTTTCCGAGCAGCAGCCAGGCAACACTAAGCCTCTCCTAATTTCCTTGCTATCTCCACACCAAATACTGTACATGGAAAAAAGGCAACAGAAAGAATAGCAACAGAACTTGTTTTATTAACAAAGCCAACAAATAGGATTTTTACTGAATGAAACAAAACAATATGTATGATAATTGTAAGATTAGTCTGAAAAGATTCATAACATCAATGTAGTTTATAAAAAAGAAATGTGTTAACAAGCCTTTGGATTTGTCATCATCAACAGTAATATTGTAAATGCATCGACATCTGATCTTAGAGTAAGAAATTAATGTGCTCAATTCCAAACATTAGAAAATTTTTTGAATCATAAATTTATTTGTAACAAAATGTGAAGATATAAAACAATTTAGAGGATTTTAAACTTATATATTATAAAGGAATGAACACCTCAAGCATTCAAGGAAAGACTAAACTAAAGCAGCAATAGCACTTGCAACCAAAGAAAGCAGAGCACTGAGGCAGCCGCTGCAATTGTTTTGAGAAACAAGCCATCTAATTACTCATCAGTGGATATAAAAAACTAACTAACCATTTAATTTTAAAAAGCAAAGACAGTACCACCAAAACTTTTCAAGACAAATTGACATTTAGAAATTTGGAGAATAAAATTCAGTCAGAAAAAAGTTTAATGGGAACAACTAAGAAATATGGATATGGCAATGAGGATTCCATTCTAACAAGAAATAATAAAAGCAAACAACCAGAATAACTAGGAACTCACTAAAAAGACAACACTCACTGTCAGCTAATCCTGTATGTGAAAGTAACAACTTTCAGACATCCAAGGAAATATAGAGCAGCATTAGCTCTCAATGCCTGGCAAAGGCAAAAGCTCATAGGCGGCCACTGCGAATGTTTGAGAAACAAGCCTTTGTATTTTTCATCATCAAGAACAATATTTCAAATATCCTATGCTACAGATTACAAATAGAATAAACTATTACCATTATAATAAGTAAAAACTTACAATGTCCCTACAGATGACAAATTTATTAGATGCATAATGGGAAGAATGCAAAATATCTAGAGAAATTGTACACCAATAAAATCAATATCACAGAGTATCATGGGGTGAACACCTCAGACATCCAAGGAAGGATAAAGCAGCACTAGCTCTCAAGCCTGGCGAAGGCGAAAGCTCTTAGGCGGCCACTGCGAATGTTTTTGAGAAACAAGCCTTTGGATTTATCATCATTGGTAAATATATTGCAAATTCCATAACTATGGGATATTTAAATCAAAGATAGCCCTGCCAGATCTAAAATTCATGATAATGAAAGCTAACAATTTGACAGCATGATTCCAGAGAAGGCAAAAACTTTCAGAAGTGTGTACAAATAAAAAAAATTACATCTAGGTGAAGAAGGTAATAAGTTTCAGACATCCAAGGAAGGAATAAGCAGCACTAGCTCTCAAGCCTGGCGAAGGCGAAAGCTCTTAGGCGGCCACTGCGAATGTTTTGAGAAACAAGCCTTAGGAGTTGTCATCATCAACATTTGTCCAAAAACCATAGGAAAATGATAACAAAAAAATTCATGTATAGCATTGGAGGAACTCAAAACAAATAATAGTTACTCAAAATCTAACATTGTTAAAAGAAGTTACTGTAACATTAATATGCATTAGTGTTCAAGTATATTTGGATCATAAACGCATAGAATATAACTAAGCATAGAAATAAGATTTGGATAGCATGTACCACCCTAAAATGATCAGCTAGACAACGAATAAGACAGCTGACAAAGTGAATCAGATGGATTAATATGAGGGGACTTGTTCATCCCTAGAGCAATCACACACACTGCGGAAGGGGCAAACGTGCAAGTCCCATCATAATTTCAAAAACTAAAAAAAACTGACACTACACTAACCATGCAATGTTCTTATTCCCACAGAATATATAACAAGATGGGTACCTCACAAAGCAAAAATACCAGACACACAGTAACCATTACCATTCCAATTACTGAACAATTGGCTAATATAAAAATTCAAGCTTTACCCAAAAACATAATTGCGGTGATGGCGATGGCGATGGCCGAAGCTTGAGGAAGATCAGCGGCGATGGCGAAAAAAAAAAAAAAAAAAAAAAAAACGCACGGACTAAATATCTGTCTGAAAATAAAACAAAACATAGTAGAAAATCACAATGAGCTTGCCAAAACATTTGACCAATATAAAAATATAAACTTTACACAAAAACAAAAAGACCCACATGGGCAATAATTTAGAGGACTGGATATCTATATACAAATCAACCAAAACATATTACAAAAGCACGATTGAGATAGCCAAAAACGAATAATTACAGAACCTGTTTGATGGAAAGGGTCAATGAGAGAGGCATTGCTAATGTGAAAGAGAAGAGGGGTTATTTTAGGGGGAGAGAAACCGTTGATGGAAGAGGATGAGGAAAGAGAACGGAGCTGAGGTAGTGATTTATAGTGGGTTGGGACAATTTAGGGTTTTGGAGATCTCAGGGTTTTGTGAAATGGACGGCCAAGATTGGTTGCGCTGGTGATGGAAGGTCCATCATGGAACGTTCTAGACTAACTTTGGGTTGGGCCTAATTGGGCCTTTTTTTGGGCCGGCAGCCTAATTTCTATTGGCCCAAACAATTATTACTATTGTTATAAAATAAATAAATAAATGGGTAAAATACTATTTTAGTTTCTAAACTTTCCCCAAAAAAAAAAAAAAAATTCATCCCTAAATGTTAAGAAGTTTATTTTTCATCCCTAAGCTATTAAAAAGTTTGTTGAGGTCTAAAAAATCATAACACAAGGCTCAAAGAAATAGTACATTGGGCCAACCTCATGGAAAGTAAAATTAAAAAAAGGTTGAGCTCACAAAAGAGAAGAATGATAGGCCCAAAAGATTTGAAGCCCAAGATTCATGAAAGGGCAGGTTTTAGAGCCCATGAAACAAAGATAAAGAAAGAAAATGGCCTAGCTTGCCAAGATTAGAGGACCAAAGAGAGTCTAGTAGAAAAAACTGGGTCGGGATCCCAAATATTGTCAGGGGCCCGGGATCTCTGGGACATGTAGCACAACCAAAGAGGGATTGAGACAGCTCAAAAGAGGAACTAAAAAGCACAAGAAACTAAGGACAGATATGTACTTCTCAAGCACTCAGTGATGCAACAGAGAACCAAAGAACTTAGAGAGCAACAACTCATGAGCAGAAGGCTAGTACCTCGGAGAACCCAGAAAGAAGAACCATAAGGGGAAGTAGCTGGGAAAACCTTCGACTTGGTAGGGAAGGATTCGGCTCACTTAGGAAAAATGACAAAAGGGAAGGGCAGCCAAAAAGCTAAGTCTAAAAAGGTAAAAGTGTGGAAGCATTGAAGGAAGAAAGATTGAAGGTCAGCTCCCCCAAAGACACCTCAGAATGGAAGGTCAGCAACGGGCTTTTGGAGAAAATGCACCAAAAGAAGAAGACTATAAGGAACAAGGAATGGGTCAGCCACCAAAGCTGCTGGCACACTACGGGCTCTGTTACCCAAGGGAGCAAAGAGAGAGAACCAGTGGTACTCCGGAACCCTAAAGTGACACTATAAAAGGAGGAAGCAGCAACAGTGAAAGGCAATTCGACAACAATGAATTAGAGGAGGATCATTGAGAAAATTCTGTAAAAACATTCAAATAAAATAGTGAGGAGATACCAAGGCAGCCACTATAGAACATACTTGATCCATAGGGGTTCAAACTTTGCAAGTCTTGAAGGCTGAAAGGGCCATCTAAGTCTATAATTTTTGAAGTTTATTTGGACTTTGTAACATATCTTAGTGAGCGCTTTGTAATTCCTCAAATAAAAGCAACAAAATATTCTTCATTGATTTAAGGATCCTTAATTTTCTACGTTTCTTCTTTAAGTATTGTTCCTATACTGTTTTGTTTGTTGTTCAATATATATATATATATATATATATATATATATATGTACAACCATGCTTGTTAGTATATATGTATTGTAGGATCCCCACTCTGTGCGCCACTTGATTCGTAAAAGAGCTCTTTTAGCTGGGGTGAGCCAAGCCCAGTTCCTTAACACAACAACAAGGCCCAGGGTCCTCGCTTCTATTGAGGGCCTGGACATTTTGTCAAAAAAGGACCCTCACAAAGTTCATATTTCATTCCTAAATTATTAAAAATGTTTTTTTTTATGTTCTTAAACTTTACTAGAAGTATGTTGTTCATCCTTAAACTATTGAAAAATTTTTTATTTTCATCCTTATTTTTATACTATACTATTCCAAAAACTATTTACAAAGTTTAGGGATGAAAAAAGAATTTTTGAAAGTTTAAGGACGAAAAACAAACTTTTAATAAAATTTAGGGACCAAAATAGTATTTTACCTAAATACATTCACCATGTTTCAACTATCAACTTGTTTTTCCCAACTTGCAAATAACTGAATGTACTATCAAATTTTTAATAGTTAAAGATTGAATTATAAAAATGAAAATGACAAACTTGGCCATTCACCTATTTTTATTATTATTATAATATACATGACCACTTTCTAATAAAAGAAAAATATGGTGAAATTACACTAACCGCATACATGGTTAGGCTGGTTTTAATAGTGTTTATCTGTGGTTTAGACTTTATAACTTTACCTACTTGAACTCACCTCTATTAGGCCTTTGTAATTTACCTCTCTTAAAAACAATAATAAATATGTCTGTCCACTTTTTTTGCAATTAAAAATATTATATAATATAAAATAAATAAAAACTAGAGAAAAAAAGATTAAAAAGTATTATTGATAAACATTTTGTACAATGTCTTAGAACTTGCATTTACACTTGCTATCTCAACAACTCCAAAATCCATCATCCCAATAGTATCCAAAAATTCATAGCCTGTTTGAGCCATACCTACATAATTTTTTTTTTTTAATGAGAATTAATATTATTTTAACATGTTGGCATGGTCTCACGACAAAAGTATCCAAAAAAATTCATAGCTTGGTTGAGACATACCTACATAATTTTTTTTTTTAATGAGAATTAATATCAGTTTAACATGTTGGCATGGTCTCATGAAGACAACTTTTTTTTTAAGAATCCAAACTCTTTGTGATTTTATTAACTAATTGGGAAATCAGCAGAAACAAAAAGATAAATATCTGGTAGAACATCCTCCATCCAGATTAAAACAGGAAAAGAAAGTCTCGCATTCCAAGCTAAGGCATGGGTCACTGTGTTACCCTACCTCCTAACATGAGAGAAGGATTTGGTTTGTAACAAACTTATCATAGACCCAATGTCTTTTTCAATGTGTCCTATACTAAGAATAGAACAATTTCCTTCAACAAGTGCCTTGATAATGATTTTAGCATCTCCTTCGAAAATGGAATGCGAGAAACCCAGCTCATGAAGACATAACTTAAACAAAAAAGAACAAGCTCATTGATGAGAATTAATGCCATGTGTATGTATGAGAATATTATTTAAGAGTTTCATTATATCATACTTAGTAATTCATAATAGTAAGACAATAGCAATAGTGGTTAGGCTATTGCATCTCAGAGACAACGTGCCTAATAATGTTTTGTTGCATCGGTTGATAAATTATCCTATAGACGACGTATATCATCTAAGAAGAGCAAGATAGTTTGCTAATCAACTTGGTAATCCCCCCCATCAAAAAATAAAAATTGGTACTCCCCAAACTCAAGAATAACGTATACAATTAGTATTTTATGTTATAAGATATGCTGAAGCCCCAACAAAGTAATATCTTTAAAAATTTTCTCTATCTTGAGATGAAAAAATATCTTCTATAAAATATTAAGGCAAAAATACATTTTTAATCCCTATATTTTGTCCCTTTATAATAGTATATCATAGTGATCCTTTAAAATCAAATGAAGGCCCCTTTAGCCAGATTGCCTGACTGTTAGTTTATTAGGCAGACCACACCCAATTAAAGCATAAGCTTTTATTAAAGCCTAACAAATGCCTAGACACCATGTGTCTTTTCTTTTTATTTTTATAACCATACAAAAATGCAATGCACTGTGTTCCTTGCATCTAAAACTGCGGCCAAAATGGCCAAATACCACAATTCTCAGGAATTAGTAGCAAAAAAACATTGTTTCGGAAATAAATAGAGAAATATCACTTTTCTAGTACTCGAGTTCTAAATGGTACTTGAGTTTAAGAAACTCGAATACCTAGAAGTTCAGCCACCGTGGCACTGCTGACCTGGAATTTGTACCATTTAAGAAAATAATATGGTACTCGAGCTTGGTAAACTCAAGTTCCATGCAACACAGTACTCGAGTATACCAGACTCAAGTATCTATTATAAATAAAAGTATGTTTATGTTTATTTCTAAGGTACTTGAGTTCACCAAACTCGAGTACCTTGTAAGGAACTCGAGTTTAGTAAACTCGAGTTCCTTATAACTTTTTTTTTTTTTTGGGATAATCGACAAATAAACATAAACATAAGTAGCTTTTTTATGTTTTTATTTATTTAAATAGAAGCATTGTAAAATAGATTTTAATTTCAAAATATGAATTAATTTCTACATTAATTAAAATTGTTCATTGTTTTCTCATAAAAATTGTTCACTATCTTCTACAAAATTTATTTCTACAATTTTGCATAAAATTATTTTTTGTTCAGCATTATTTAAAAAATTGTTCACTCTCTTTTCTGCGTAAATTATTTTCTATTCACTATTTAAAAAATTGTTTATTGTTTTCTCATAAAACACCTACTGAAATCGTGTTTTCTAAATTTGAACGCCAAATCAGAATGCTTTTTCATGCTTAAATTTCACAATAATCAAATTTTTTCTTCTGCATTGATAAAATCTATTTATACATTAATAAAATTTGCTCTCTGCACATTATGTTTATTGTATATTCGAATCTGCTTACTGCATTCATAAAATCTGTTTTCTGTATTAATTAAAACTGTTCATTGTTTTCTCATAAATATTGTTCACTATTTTCTGCAAAATCTATTTCTATGATTTTGCATAAAATTATTTTCCGTTTAGCATTATTTAAAAAATTGTTCATTCTCTTTTTTGCGTAAATTATTTTCTATTCACTATTTAAAAAATTGTTAACTGCTTTTTCATAAAACACCTACTAAAATCGTGTTTTATAAATTTAAACGCCAAATTTGAATGCTTTTTCGTGCTTAAATTTCATAATAATCGAATTTGTTTTTCTATATTGATAAAATCTATTTCTACATTAATAAAATTTGCTCTCTGCACATCATGTTTATTATATATTCGAATATGCTTATTGCATTCATAAAATCTGTTTTCTGCATTAATTAAAACTGTTCATTGTTTTCTCATAAAAATTGTTCACTGTTTTTTGCAAAAACTATTTCTAGGATTTTGCATAAAATTATTTTTGTTCAGCATTATTTAAAAAATTATTCACTCTCTTTTCTGCGTAAATTATTTTATGTTCACTATTTAAAAAATTGTTCACTGTTTTCTCATAAAACACCTACTGAAATCGTGTTTTCTAAATTTAAACACCAAATCTAAATGATTTTTCATGCTTAAATTTCACAATAATCGAATTTATTTTTTTGCATTGATGAAATCTATTTCTACATTAATAAAATTTGCTCTTGCACATCATGTTTATTGTATATTTGAATCTGCTTACTACATTAATAAAATCTGTTTTCTGCATTAATTAAAACTGTTTATTGTTTTCTCATAAAAATTGTTCGCTGTTTTCTCGAGAGTGGTGACCTTAAAATCACCCGGTGGGGTTTTTGTCGTGTTAGTTTTCCCCCATTCGAAAACAAATGACCATGTCAATTCAATTTCTGTTGCACTTAGTTTAATTGGTGATTTGTTTGTGCTGCCACGTGTTTTACATGTTAATTTGATTAATTAATAAACTTGGCTAATTAATCACTTGGGGTCAATATGTTTTTGGCCTATTAAATATTGTTGAAAGTACAAAATCGTGAAAATTTGAGAGAGAATTGTATACATTAGATGTACAAATCGTTCAAATTTGTAAAAAAAAAAAAATTATTTGTTGAATGTATAAAATCTTAAAAGTACAAATAAAATTGGGTAAATTAGATATACAGATAGTCTGAATTTGTTGAAAAATTTGGATTCATTAAATGTACAAAATCGTGAAAATTAAATGGAAAACTATGTACTAATGTATTGATCATCCGAATTTGTTGAAAAATTCGAAATCATTGAATAAACCAAATCATGTAAACTCAATGGAAAATCAAAGAACATACTAAATCGTTGAGCAGCACATGCAACACTGCGAACATCAATGTAGCAATGGTGGACATTAACAACAACGTCTAATATTCGTAGGTAGAAATTTTTAGAAATCAACATTTCTTGAATCTAAAAAGTCTGAAATATCTCTTTCATCATCTAATGCAGTAACTTCATTAATAGACTTAATGGCTCACTCTTGCGCCTTCCCCTTTAGATGCTTCCTAACTTTTTAGATTGCATGAAAACAGTTTAATCGCCTTTGCATTTGATTGTTCTCTTGTTCAAGATGAGCAAGTATGTTGGCAGGTTCATTTCTAGGTAACTCAGCTGAGCGTGCCTTAGGAACTCGTAACCCATGCCATCGACAATACACCTCCAACTGACACCTTTTCTCGTATAGGGTTGACCATGGTGGTTTTGTTACGGTGAACTCTATTGTGGTGGTATCTGTACTTAGTTTTGTAGGTTTGCCGACCATGATGTGCCCAACGCTTTCAAGACTCTCGTACGTGTATATTGGCATATTAAGGAAATCTCTACTCTTTCCAACCCATTTCTCTCCGTAGTGGTTTGTGTATGTCTGTAGTTGTTGATTTGTTGGAACTTGTGATAATCCATTTGTTGAAGTAGATCCAAACTTGTTTCGCATTGTATGATTTGATATTGAGGCGTTGCGACTCATAGCTTAGTCAATCTATGAAGTTAGTGGGGTAGAAATAAGATCATTATTTTGGTGCATTTATAACCTCATTTCATGTTCCAAGCATTATAATTTCAGTTATTAGAGCTTGTCATGTCAATACAAGCTGGAAAAACACTACATGAACAAAATTTTAAATGTTTCCAATGTCACAATGAGATTTGAAGATGTGGGTGGTAGTTGCAGTGTTCTTGAACAGAGTATCATATTTAATTGACACAGTGCTATGTCCCTGGCACCAGGGTACGATTATTCATATATTTAAGTATTCACGTGAACGTGGATGATATGACTAGACAGTGTGTGAAATCATGCGGAGCTGTTGAGCAGCACGTGTGAAACACTGGCATTTGTTGGTATATGTGGTTTGTATGACTACAGTTGGTGCTACAATAGCGAGTTGGTAATGTGTCTTCAAAAAACTACTCATGCCATAGTTGGTGCTACATCATGTTTACTGTATATTCAAATCTTCTTACAACATTCATAAAATCTGTTTTCTGCATTAATTAAAACTGTTCACTATTTTCTCATAAAAATTGTTCACTATTTTCTGCATAAACTAATTTTAGCATTCCACATAAAATTATTTTCTGTTCAGCATTATTTGAAAAATTGTTCACTGTATTTTCTGCATAAATTATTCACTGTTCATTAGATGTTTTATGATCCAAGTACTCTAATACCAATGACTACCCAGGAGAGAGCACAACACTAATATGGAAGCACAAACAATAATAAAATAGATAATAAAGAGAGTAAATAGAAAAATAGATATATTCAAAATAAGGTTAAAATGAAGTATGGAATATGAAAATAGAAACTAGTAAAATCTTACTTGAATAAAAACTTCAGTCTTTGATAAACTTGAAAACAAACTGTTGTCTTTGATACAAGCTTAAAAATAAAACTGTCTGAAGAGAAAGGTTACAAAATTACAAGAGGGGGAGAAAGTACAAAAGTCTTTCTGAGGGAGAGGGAAGGCTATTACAAAAGGCTTTCTAAAACTTGGAACTTAAAAGCTTAGAATCTTAGAAACTTAGAAACTTGTCTTCTGTCTTCATAGTCCGTCTCTTTTATAAGTGAAATGAACCATGGTAAAGTAACCTGAGTAGGTAAATTTAACTCAAGTTCATCTGTTGGTGGTATAGAAATTAGTACTGATAATTAATAGTCTGTCTGCGTCTGTCTAGGAATCTTTCAGATTTCGAGAATCTATCAGATCTCTTTTTACGCATGCTAGTAAATAGTAATAACTTTTGTACACTGTCTGTATCTATCTGGACTGTCTGTATCTGTCTGGACTGTCTTGATTTGTTTGGAAGCTATTCACTCGTGCTGGTAAATAGTGATCTGTCGCCAGAGAAATAGTGATTTATCGCCAATGAATAGTGATCTATTTGTCTGTCTTTCAATCTGTATCATTCTAGGATCCTTAACAATCTTTCTTTTCCCAAATAGCCTCCTTGCTGAAGGTATTGGACCATATACGGCTATCCTGTTTATGTAACTATATAAGTAAAAGCCTCTGTCTAATTCTTTATGTATCTCATTAACCTTATTACTCATGAAATTAGACCATTCTTGAGCCAGAGCATCCGGATCATTAAGTGGTAGATAAGTATCTCCTGTATACCATTTGTATTCAAGGATACAACCCCAATCATGAATAAGAACCAAAATATGTGCTGGCCGAGCTTTCATATAATAACTACTGTTCCAAGCTGGAAAAGTACTCCAGATAGTGATCTTCATATAATTAAGTCCTCCAATCTATGTGGCTACTTCTTGGATGACTTTGGGAAATAAACTAATTTGAATTTCAGAAGTTATGATTAATTTGCGGATAAACCCTGCTTCTAGCATTTCAGATAACCATAAAGTATCACGAATTACTGGATCTTCTGTCTCCATATTGAAAAGTAATCCTAGATAGGGATTGTATCTGTCTCCTGTTCCTTCATAAACTCTGTCTGCTTCTCCAAAACTTTCATACCATATAGCTTTATGAGATAGCCATATGTCGTCTGTCATGTCCTCTGTTTTGATAAATGCTGTAGAGACTAATACTTTGAAAAGGTACATCCATCTATCATGGTGATTTGTTTTGGCTTTATGGGTTAGTATATTCTGTGGGATTTTAGGGGGTAAGGTTCTAATGGCAAGTCTTTTTTTTGCTGAATCTTAGGGTGGAGCTTTGAAAAGCTTGTTCCTATAAGATAGCTTTTAGGAGACTATGATTCTGTCTTTGTGGAGCTTGAATCTCCAACCTCCTTGGCAGGGAGTTTACAACTAGATGCTTCAATAAATGCACTGGTTCATAGATTGACCTAACTTTAGTTCGCTCTAAAAAAAAAAAAAAAGCTTTAGTTGTTGCAGACTTATTTGTAGTGGGTACCAAATCCATACAATAGATAATATAATAACGAAAGGCTTTGCATTTATTTTGTTAATTGTTAAGCATATGTTGCACCATTATTTGTAATAGGTTACAAATCTATAAAATAAGATAATAGGTCATGCTAACGAGTGCCCTTAGGGCATTGGTTAACAATTTATTTTCGGAAAGTTTTGACACCACTTTTATGGGGAATAAAAAAAATGTCAAAACATTAATTGCTTTTTTTTTCTTTTTCCATAAAAACTTTTTTTAAATGAATTTTTAACCAATGCCCTAAGGGCATTCGTTAGCATTTCCCTAAAATAATATAATAACGAAGGATTTGCATTTAATATTGCTGAGCATATGTTGTGTCATTAACAACCTATTATGCCATGTTACTAGCAAAACCAATTTATGTCTTTTTAAATTTTTAGATATTTCATTCCCCATCTTAGTGTTGCACATTGTTATACATTTTCTTCTTCATTTTTTGGACTGTTTTTCTCCCCCATAATTTCACATTCCACCATTACTCTTCATCAAACCATTCTTCCATCTTCTTTTTCCTATAATTTTTTTAGGATAAAGTTTGGTTATAATTTTAGTTGTAGTTTAAGGCTACAACCTCACTAAATATCTTTTTATTGGATATGAATTTTGACAAATCTACCATTAGATTACATTATCTTTTCATATCCTTCATACTTGAAAATTTTTCAAGAAATCAAAGATAAATAACTATGTTATCAATCAATTATTTAAATTGCAAGTTTTTGTAGTATAAAATTATACATAAAAAATAAGTTTATTGATAATATAGTAAATAACCTTTGATTGGTACAAAATTTGACATGTGTGTAAGAGCATAAAAAAACATGCAATCCAATAGTTAGATTTTTAAAATATGTAACAATGTTAATTTTTTTAAAGGGAAATGGTAATAAGCACGGTGTGGTGTTTGTTAAGGTTTCTTTAATATGAGTCCTACGTAATAAAAAATGTAATAAATGATAGAAAAAGACATAAATATACTTATAAAACTATTAAAAAAAAATGACATAACTGCAAAAAAAAAAAAAAAGACAAAAAAATTATCATAAAAAAGTCAAAAAAATTGTTGTTAACCATTTTTTTAAAAAGAAAGTTGTAGCTTAAGGCTACAACTAAGTTTATAGCCAAATTCTATCTAATTTTTAATTACTCCTTTTGCATCTCTCGCTCTCTCTTTCATTCATTTCAAGTTTTATTTTACCAACAACAAAAGAGGTTATTTTTGTCCACTTGCTTTTTCTTATGTGGATTTTTATGGTTTATGTCATCAGTGTAGTGGATTTCTAATTATTTCTTACAAATTTATTTTGGGTTGAGACATTTTACTATTTTTGACATGTTTTAGAGGTTATTATCTATTTCTTTGCTTTTCTTTTTCTTTTGGTGGATTTTAATGATCTTGGACATCTATTTTGTGCTGATATATTTTACTATTTTTGGCAGAAATGTCTTGGCTTATGCATTTTTTGCTATTTTGGTGTTCTATGTTCCCTCAAGTCCTTCCTCTCTTCTCACTTTGGTTTGGTTTTAGTTTCGATTAATATTTAATTGTTTTAAAAGTGAAAATTTGAGTTTTACACAATACTTTGTCTATATATTTATAATTGTGTACCAATTGTTTGAGTGATTTTTTATTATAAAATTTATCTCATATGTATGATAATAATATAATATTTCTTTTGAGATAGAGTTTAAATTTATAATACCTGCTTTATTATAATTACTATTTATTATAGGCTAAAAGACCATTTAATTTTTGATGCTGACAAGATTCAAACTTAATTATTTTATTTGACGGTAAGAAACTTTATTTTTGTTAAGCTAACTAGATTCGCAAACAATGTTCAATTGATGATTGGAAAATTTCATCTCAAATTTTTTTTTTTTATTGGAATTTGTAGTTTATTATACCACCATTGTTTGGGTTTTTTTTTTAATTTTTTTTTATGACTTATGAAGTTTGGCAAATCTTAAGTTCATACTTCGTACAACTTGACCTATGATATTCAACAACACAAAATAGAATATCATAAGATGTAAAAAATTATTTCTGTGCACAACCAATAAGTAAACAAATCTATCTGTTCTTCAAAAAAAAAAAAATCTTATTCGTTTTATTTATTTATTAAATGTACATTTCTGTTCAAAAAATATATATATTAAATGTACATTCCAATTTATTTTAAATATATGATTTTTTTAAAGTGCATCCTTAAATATACTTTTCTTTTAATAATCCGATACCTACAACAAGAAAGATTGAGAATTTAAATCCTAATTTCTTATTAAATAAAGTAGCTAAAAGATAGCCTTTTAACATTTATGTATTTTACCAAAAAACATTTATGTAGAACCATTTTAAAAATTTTCATGTCAAAAAAAGTTTTAAATAAATAAAATTAGAGAAATGAAATAAATATGTTAATATTTCTTCCAAACATTTCCATCCACCCCATGGGTTAGTAACGTGTGCCAATAATAAATGACCAATATATAAAAAACCATCTTTTAAAAAACTAAAAATAAAAACCATCATGGAATCATGAACCTGCTAACATACTTTCCTTAAACTCACTATTTGATTATTAAAGAGACCATTTACATATAGTTTTAACTAGATTATTTTTTTAGTAAACCATATCAGCTGCGTTACTTAGAAATGAACCTGCTAACATACTTGCTCGTCTTGAACAAAAGAACAATAAAATGCAAAGGCGATTAGACCGTTTTCATGCAATCCAAAAAGCTAGGAAGCATCTAAAGGGTAAGGCGCAAGAGCGAGCCATCAAGTCTATTAATAAAGTTACTGCGTTAGATGATAAAAGAGATATTTCAGACTTCTCAGATTCAAGTAATGATGACTTCCAAAAATTTTTACCTACGAACATTAGACGTTGTTGTTAATGTCCACCATTGCTACACTGATGTTCGTAGTGCTGCATGTGTTACTCAACGATTTGGTACGTTCTTTGATTTTCCATTGAATTTACATGATTTTGTTCATTCAACGATTTCAAAATTTTCAACAAATTCGGATGATCAATACATTAGTACATAGTTTTCCATTTAATTTTCACGATTTTGTACATTTAACGAATCCAAACTTTTCAACAAATTTAGACTATTTGTACATCTAATTTATACAATTGTATTTTGTGCTTTCAAGATTTTATACATTCAACGAATAAATTTTGTTTTTTACAAATTCGAACGATCTGTACATCTAATGTACACAATTCTCTCTCGAATTTTCACGATTTTGTACCTTCAACAAAATTTGATAGGCCAAAAACGTATTGACCCCAAGTGATTAATTAATTGATTAATTAGTCAAGTTTATTAATTAATCAAATTAACATGCAAAGCACATGGTAGCACAAACAAATCACCAATTAAACCAAGTGCAGCGGAAATTGAATTGACATGGTCATTTGTTTTCGAATGAGGGAAAACTAACATGACAAAAACTCCACCGGGTGATTTTAAGGTCACCACTCCCAAGAAAACAATGAACAATTTTTATGAGAAAACAATAAACAGTTTTAATTAATGCAAAAAACAAATTTTATTAATGTAGTAAGCAGATTCGAATATACAGTAAACATGATGTGCAGAGAGCAAATTTTATTAATGTAGAAATAGATTTTGATGAAGTGAAGAAAATCAGTAGGCTGGATGCTTCGGATCAGAAAGGGCTCACGATTGCCTTGGTAGCCTGAAAAATGAAAGAGAAGTGATCAAAGGTGACCGGGGTTGCCGGCCAATAACCCTCCGATGACAAAGTCAGTTTCTCTCAAATATTTTCAAGTTCCAATTTTTTAGGAAATGATTTCACGTACCTTTTCCTGCTCTGAACCAGTGTTTATATAGTGTCTTAAGAGTGGTTATTGGATTTGTAACCTCCCCTTGAATTGAGGAGGTTTGTATTTGAATATAACTTCCAATTGTTTAGGAGTTACCTTTTTTGCGCGCAACGGTCACTTGGAGGTTACTCGTACAATACAGAGACATTTTATACCGTAAATTTTCTAAGTGCTCACGTGTCATCCGTAATTCCTTGTCCTGAGCACGTCAAGGCAGCTTACCTCGTCTTGAGCACGTCAAGACAGCTTACCTCGTCTTGAGCACGTCTAGATAGCTTACCTCGTCCTGAGCATGTCGTGACATTTTACCTCGTCTTGAGCGTGTCGTGACAGTTTACCTCGTCTTGAGCACCTTGCTCGTCCTAGACGATCTCCATGGACAAATTCAGAGTTGCATTTGTTTATGCCACATCAGTTGCCCCCTTGTCCATGGGTCGTCTAGGATTTACATCTACTAGCGTCGTTTTTTGGACAAGCGTCCTTATGCCAGCTGTTGTAGGTGCCACTTGTCATGATTTAACTGGAGACCAATCATGTCAGCTCGTTTTTCGAGGGACGTGCCATTTGTCTCTTTTTGGCTGGTCGCGTCGCTTCGTGTACTGGGGTCAATGCCTATAAATAGTTGAATTCCTCCACTACCCTCCTCATTTTCTCAAATTTTCTTCTTCGACCTCCCTCGTCTTAGCACCTCGTCTAGAAGTTTCCTGCGTCAGTTAGTCTCCTCTCGTCTAGTTCCAGGTACTTTCTTCAATCTTCGTCCTTAGATTTTAAGTTTCTTCCTTAAAAATATCTAAGGTAGTCCTTTCCTTGTCTAGCGACAGCACTGTCAAAGCCATAGACGAGTACCAAGACCCAAGTAGCTTTAGTGGCTCTAGTGATAGTTCTAGGAGTAGTAATAGCAGTAGTGATGGGAACACCACAGACGAGTATACGTCTGGTGTCCCAGGGGTTCCTTTAGAGGTGTTTAGGGAACAACATAGGACGAGGGTCAAGTCTAGTTTTAGGGCTGGCACAAGTGTTCCCTCGTCTTCTGCTTAAGACGAGGAGGAGGAGGTAGTTTACACTTGTGCTATAGGGGTTGGTTCTAAGATAGACGAGAAGAAGTTGGACCTTCTCAAGACGAGGTACCAAATCCCCGATAGATTAAACCCTAGGATACCCGTCCGTGACGAGTGGTGTTGTCAACCCCGTTTTGGTGTTGGCATTTACGAGGCTTACCTACTAGGGGGTTTGAGGTTGCCTCTAAATGCCTTCGCTAGGGAGTTGCTTTCTAGGTTAGGTATAGGGATATGTCAACTTAACCCCAATGCATGGCGTCTAATAGTAGCTATGCAAGTTTTGTGGAGGGAAGTGTTTGAGGGGAACCGTCCACTTTCCGTGGACGAGTTCCTCTACTGCTATAAACCCTCCGAAATTAACCAGTCCCTTGGCTTTTATCAATTTACAGCCAGATGGAAAGATTGTAGATTGATTAAGTCATTAGTCACATCAGACAAAAACTGGAAGACGGAGTTTTTCTTCGTCTCTAGTTTCTGGGCTGGCCGTCCTAATGACACTGCCAAGGATCCATTCCCTTCCTATACAGGGGAGATAGGGAACCTTCGTTCTGAAGGTATGCATTTCTCATTGTATTTGTTGCACTCGTCTTTAATAATGGTCATCTAACGTGTTTTTGTTTGTTTTGTTTTGAAGGTGTTAGACGACCCCATTTGGATATGTTCCATTTGGAACGAGTCCAAAAAGCTCGTCTTTACAGCGACAGGACCTTCCATTTTTTGGTTACCTTACGGCGTCTTGCCACTTGGGGTCTAGGTCCTGACCCTTTAGACGAGGCAATTGCCCACGAAGTTACTGTGAGAAGACGTAAGTCGTCCCTTCCCTCGTTTTCTTTTTTGTTTTTTGTTGTTGTTTTTTGTTTTTTTTTTTTTTTTTACTGACGTCTTTACTTGCAGGAATGGCGACGATGAAACAAAATAAAGGCAAGGATGCGATGGACGAGGAGACTAGGCCTAGAGTGAAATCCAACCCTCATCCAGCTTCTGGCGAGAAGAGGAAGAGCCTCTCTCTAGGCGTAGACTTGGGAAACCTTCCAAGTAGGCGCAAGGAGAAGAAGGCTAGGCACAAGTCGTCCAAGCCTCAAGACGTCCAAGCTAAGGAACCTGGCTCTCTTCTCGTCCTTCCCATCCAACCTGCTCAGATCTTGGATGTTGAGCCTGAACTTCCTCCACTTGCCCCGTCCAGAGTTGAAGTTCCAACTTTGTCTCACCCTTCTTACCAAGTTCCTCGTAATCTTCTCGAGAATGAGGACTTGGCTTGGGAGAAGTTTGAGAAAGTTGTAACAGACGAGGATGTGACGGTGTGCTACAACATGTCGTTGAAGGACTTTGAGCGTTCTGGCGTTCACGATCTTTTCAAGGAGTGTAAGTTTTATATGTTTGTCTCGTCTTACTATTAGCTTATGTATGCATTATAATAAAGCTTTGATTTGTGCAGGCAATGTCCAAGTTCATCGCCGCGTCTAGGCAGGCAACTGAACTAGACAAAACGAGGGTGCTGTTGGAGAAAACTGTCCAAAAAGGAAGGGATGAGTCCAAGAGGTGGGCAGAGGTAGCAGCTAAGTCCAAGGACGAGGCGGAGAACTTGAAGAACCGCGTCACTGAGCTAGAGGCTGAAATCCTTGAGAAGGATGCTCGTCTTGACTTCCTTCAAAAGAGGAATGAATAGCTTGACGTCCTTCTGGAGAAAGCTAAAAGAGATGCCGTTACGGAGTTCAAGGCGTCTAAAGAATTCACTGATTCAATGGACGCCAACTATGCAGCTGGCTTCGAGGATTTCAGGATGGACGCGATGGACAAATTCCCTGAAGTGGACTTCAGCTCGATCAAGCTTAACCTTGGCGGGGCGTCTACAAGCTCCCTCGTCCAGACCAGCTCAGAAGACATCAACGTGGAGGATGATGCTACCACCTTGCCACCTCAAGACGAGCCAAATGCCAACACTCCATCCGTTTGAGATTTTTCTTGCTTTGATGTAATTTGATTCTTCTCTTTTTTTTTTTTTTATTGAAATGTATTGAAGTACAATTATCTCGTCTAGAGTGGTATAGATGAGTTTATTAACAATTCCCTTTAAGGCTTAATTTATAAGGGTTTTTGGACGGTGGTCGTCTACCCTTTTTTTTTAAAAAAACTTCAATGAATATTTATCTTTATTCACTATTTGTTAATGTATGGACGTGTTTCCCTTTGTGGAAACTTGTATATTTCTTAAGTATTAAAGGGTCGTCCATATATTTTGCTTACGGACGATGTTATTGATCCATCCTTTTGTTCTTCTATAGACGAGTTAATGATAACCTTTTTTAGACGTTTCCTTCGTCCATAGGTCTGGCCTATTTGCCTCGTCCATAGGTTTTGGCCTATTTGCCTTGTCCATAGGCTTGATTTTCGCTTCGTCCATAAGCCTTTCTTTGGCCTTTTGTCAAGGACGTTTTCTAGCGTTTGACTTGTCCTAGAGCATCTGTCTTGGTCAGATGCTCGTCCATGGACTTGTAAGTTTTCGTGCCTTAGCTTCACTTTATCCTCGTCTTGAGGAAAGCTTGTGAACGTTACATCCCTACGTCCATGGATTTTTCATTCGTCTTAAGATTTTGCCCCCCTCGTGGTTTTCACCATAGGAATTAGACTTAGTTCATAAAATACATTAAAAATCCACACTGTCATTATATAAGCATTGTTCATAAACATGGCGCCTGCTTAGGGCCTTACGAAAGTACTTAGGAAAATATTTAAAAATACATAACCCCGTCTTTCACAAACTTGTCTGTAGACGGTGCAAAAGTTTAAGAACTAGTGCATTTTTATTCTTAGTACACACCACATCAGTAGTAAGAACACAACAGTAGATATTAAACATAGTAGAAGAGTCACCCATCATTGTAACCTCGTCTTTGATTAGCTTCGTCCAAGACCTTTACTGATAGTACCTTCGCAGGTGCTCCACATGCCAAGGATGCTCTAGCTTTCGTCCGTCCAGAGCTTCCAAGTAATACGACCCCTGCCTCTTGCAGTTGACTACCCTGTATGGTCCTTCCCAATTGGATCCCAATTTTCCATGAGCTGGGTTCCTAGTTGCCAAGGATACTTTTTTGAGAACGAGGTCCCCTACGCTGAAGCGCCTGGGTTTCACCATGGCATCATGTTGCCTGGCCATAAGATTCTTGTACCTTGCTGTCCTTCGC
Organism: Castanopsis chinensis; assembly: GCA_032878915.1. Lineage (NCBI taxonomy): Eukaryota > Viridiplantae > Streptophyta > Magnoliopsida > Fagales > Fagaceae > Castanopsis > Castanopsis chinensis. Next base: position 21,133,669 of record JAVQMG010000122.1, read on the forward strand.
TCTGCCTCCATCCTTACTTCATCAATAAGATCGAGGTCAAGACGAAGCAGTTCTTCATTTTCCTTCTCCTGATACTTCATTACTCGATGGCTAGCCATATGAACTTCTGCCGGTATGACCGCTTCACTTCCATAGGCTAACTTGAAGGGAGTTTCTCCTGTTGGGGTTCTCACAGTGGTTCTGTAGGCCCAAAGAACGCTTGGTAACTCGTCTGGCCATATCCCCTTTGCCCCTTCAAGCCGAGTTTTGATGATTTTCAACAAGGATCGGTTTGCTACCTCTGCTTGTCCATTTGCCTGTGGGTGGAAGGGTGAGGAATAATGATTTCTGATTCCGAAATGCTCATAGAAGTCCCTGAATGGTGCGTTGTCAAACTGTCGTCCATTGTCCGATACCAGTACCCTCGGTACTCCGAACCTATACAGAATGTTCTTCCAAACAAAATTCTTAACATTTTGCTGTGTAATTTTTGAAAGGGGTTCAGCCTTCACCCACTTAGTAAAATAGTCAATTCCTACTACCAAAATTTCATTTGTCTGGTTCCTGGGGGGAAAGAACCTAGGATATCCAGTCCCCACTGCGCAAAGGGCCACGGGGCCATCATCGGGGTCTGGTACTCTGACGGCTACCTAGGGACGTTGTTGTAGCGCTGACATTGGTCGCATACCTTGACATAGGCCTTAGCATTTGCCTGAACCGTGGGCCAGTAGTAGCCTGCACGAATGATCTTATGGACGAATGATCTTGCCCTCGAGTGATTACCACATGCTCCTTCATAAACCTCCCTCAAAACATAATTTACTTCGTCCGGAGCTAGGCACCTTAGGTAGGGCTGAGATAAGCCTTGCTTGTAAAGCACTTCATTTATAAGGACATACTTTGCAGCCCTAACCCTCAGTTTTCTAGCTTCGTTCTTGTCTTTTGGAAGCTTCCCATTCTTTAGATAGATAACAATCGGACTCATCCAACTTTCTCCCCCTCCAATTAGCTGTATTTCCGGGAGGTCTATGCTCGGCATGTATTGGACTTTGATATACTCGTCCATAATTCCACCTGCCGATGCTGCCCTTGCCAACGCGTCTGCTTCCATGTTTTCCTCCCTCGGGAGTTAAACAAAAATTACTTCTGAAAACTTTTGCACAAGCCTCCTCACTTTGCTGAGGTATCTCTTCATTCGATCTTCCTTGGCGTCACACATTCCATTCACCTGGTTGATGATTAGCTGAGAATCTCCTCTGACTATTACTGACTCTGCTCCTAAGGACTTAGCCAATTCCAGCCTTTTGAGTAGTGCTTCATATTCAGCTTCATTGTTGGTAGTTTGGTACTGTAGATGGGCTGCATACTCCAACTTATCTCCCTCCAGGGACTTAAGTATGACTCCAATCCCTTCTGCGTACATTGTAGATGATCCCCGTCCACGTCTATGATCCACCTTCTTGCCTGCTCGTCCTTGACCAGCTCGTCTTGGCTTGGAGTGAACTCCGCAATGAAGTCCACCAGCGCCTGCGCCTTGACTGCATTCCTTGGCTGGTACCTGACATCAAATCCTCTGAGTTCCACTGCCCATTGGACTAGCCGTCCTGCAGCTTCCAATTTGTTCATTGCTTTCTTTAGGGGATGATCCGTTAAGACAATGATGACATGAGCTTGAAAGTAGTGTCTCAGCTTCCTTGAAGCCGTGACCAAGGCAAAGGCTAACTTCTCCATCATTGGGTACCGTCCCTCCGCTCCTCTAAGTGCCCGGCTGGTATAGTATACTGGTTTCTGCACTTGTTCCTCTTCCCTGACCAGTGTGGAACTTATGGCATGCGGGGATACCGCCAAATACAAATACAGCTCTTCGCCAGGTACGGATGGACTTAGCAACGGTGCCTTAGTGAGGTAAGTCTTCAAATCTTGGAAGGCCCTTTGACACTCGTCCGTCCAGTCAAACGCCTTCCTGAGGACTTTAAAAAACGGTAAACACTTGTCAGTAGCTTTCGAAACAAACCTGTTGAGGGCGGTAACTCGTCCTGTAAGGGACTGGACTTCTTTGATGTTTTTTGGCGGTTCCATGTTGAGTATTGCTTGGATCTTATTTGGATTTGCCTCAATGCCTCTATGTGAAACCATGAACCCCAATAACTTCCCTGATGAAACGCCGAAGGCACACTTGCTTGGATTAAGTTTCATGTTGTACCGTCGTAGTGTGTCATAGGTCTCCTGAAGGTCGTCCAGATGTTTTCCCTCGTCCAAAATTTTTACCAGCATATCATCAACGTAGACCTCTACATTTCTTCCAATTTGAGGACGAAACATTTAGTTCACTAGCCTCTAGTAAGTTGCCCCCGCGTTCTTCAAACCAAAAGGCATTACCTTGTAGTAAAACAACCCTTGGCTGGTGATGAATGAAGTCTTCTCTTGGTCTGCCTCGTCCATCCTTATTTGGTTGTAGCCTGAGAAGGCGTCCATGAAGCTAAGCAACCTGTGACCAGCCGTTGAGTCTACCAGTTGGTTAATGCGTGGCAGCGGAAAACTATCCTTCGGGCAAGCTTTGTTTAAGTCGGTAAAGTCTACACACATTCGCCACTTACCATTGGCCTTCTTTACCATGACTACATTCGCCAACCAGTCCGGGTAGTAAACTTCCCTAATGAACTCCGCCGTAATCAACTTCTGTACTTCTTCTTTGATGGCGTTGTCTCGCTCAGGAGGAAATACCCTCTTCTTCTGACGCACGGGTTTAGAGGAGGGACATACATTCAGATGATGAGTAATAACACTCGGATCAATGCCAGGCATGTCTTCATGACTCCATGCGAAGACATCAAGGCTTTTCTTCAAAAATTGGACCAGTGCATTCTTCGCCTCTTCTTCCATGCTCGCCCCTATTCTAGTAAACTTCTCAGTTCTACTATCGTCTAAGGGGACATCTTCTAACACCTCAATAGGCTCCGCTGTGATTCTTCCCTCATCTATACTCATCGCCTGTAAATGCTCGTCCATAGCCAACATAGCTAGGTAGCATTCTCTAGCAGCTAACTGATCTCCTTGCACCTGACCCACTCCATGTTCAGTTGGGAACTTGATGGACAAATGGTAGGTAGAGGTTACCGCCTTCTAGCTATTCAAAGTAGGCCTTCTAATAATAGCGTTATATGACGATGAACAATCGACTACGAGGAAGTTTACCTCTCTGGCTATCTGCTGTGGGCATGCCCCAATCACTACGGGCAGTGTGACGGTGCCCACAAGTTGTACTTTCATTCCCCCAAATCCTACCAAGGGCGAACTCACTAGACGAAGCTGATCTCGTCCTAGCCTTATTTGTTGGAAGGCAGGGTAATACAGAATGTCCGCCGAGCTGCCATTGTCTACCAACACCCTTCTGGTCGTATAGTCGGCAATAAGTAAGGTAATGACAATTGCATCATCATGGGGTTGGTGAATTCTTCCAGCATCCTCGTCCGTGAACGTGATTGCTTGCTCGTCAGCTTCCCTTGTTCGATGGTTAGCAAACTGGAAGAGGAACGCTTGCGACGTTGTCCTCCGATAAAGTTGTTAACAAACATCTTACTCAACTCCTCGAATGACCTGACCGAATTTGGAGGTATCTTGCTGAACCACACCCTTGCCGGTCCCTTAAGTGTGGTAGGAAATGCTCTGCACATAATCTCGTCTGGAACTCCTTGGAGGTGTATGGTTGTCTTAAAGGTAGCAATGTGGTCACACGGATCGCGATTTCCATCGTACGAATCCAGGGAAGGCATTTTGAACTTAGGGGGTAAAGAATGGCTGTTGATGGAAGCAGTGAATGGGGAGTCCGTTCGGTGAACCAAATCTTCCACGGGGTTTGCCCGCCTCATATTCTCCTTCATTTCTTCCATGGCTTTTCTCATCTGGTCCATTTCTCTCTCCAAATGTGGCACCCTTCTCGAAGTAGTACCCCTTGTCTGATCCTCGGACTCAATATTTTCTCCTCTACCTTCTTGACCCTAGGGTCGTCCTTCTGCATGTCCTTCACTGTGTTGCCTCCTTATGTTGATCTCCCGGTTCAACTCCTGATTTTGGCGGGTCAGTTCCACCATAGCAGCAGCCATGGACTGCACTTGTTGAAGGGACGGCGGCTGCGCAGCAGGCGCTGACTAGCGATCACAGTAGGGATTACTAGAAGCATCCCTACTCTCCTGGTGGCCTGGGCTGGTAGCCCTTGATCTTGTCCGAACCATTCAGCCTTTTGTCTAGGAACAAAGAATGATCGAAATAACGAAAAGAAAACGAAGATTATTTTCTAAGTCCCCACAGACGGCGCCAACTGATGAAGTGAAGAAAATCAGTAGGCTAGATGCTTCGGATCAGAAAGGGCTCACGATTGCCTTGGTAGCCTGAAAAATGAAAGAGAAATGATCAAAGGTGACCGGGCTTGCCGGCCAATAACCCTCCGATGACAAAGTCAGTTTCTCTCAAATATTTTCAAGTTCCAATTTTTTAGGAAATGATTTCACGTACCTTTTCCTGGTCTGAACCAATGTTTATATATTGTCTTAAGAGCGGTTATTGGATTTGTAATCTCCCCTTGAATTGAGGAGGTTTGTATTTGAATATAACTTCCAACTGTTTAGGAGTTACCCTTTTTGCGCGCAACGTTCACTTGGAGGTTACTCGTACAATACGGAGACATTTTATACCGTAAATTTTCTAAGTGCTCACGTGTCGTCCGTAATTCCTCGTCCTGAGCACGTCAAGGCAGCTTACCTCGTCTTGAGCACGTCAAGACAGCTTACCTCGTCTTGAGCACGTCTAGACTGCTTACCTCGTCTTGAGCATGTCGTAACAGCTTACCTCGTCTTGAGCACCTTGCTCGTCCTGGACGATCTCCATGGACAAATTCAGAGTTGCATTTGTTTATGCCACATTAGATTTCATCAATGCAGAAAAACAAATTCGATTATTGTGAAATTTAAGCATGAAAAATCATTCAGATTTGGTGTTTAAATTTAGAAAACACGATTTCAATTGGCGTTTTATGTGAAAACAGTGAACAATTTTTTAAATAGTGAACATAAAATAATTTACGCAAAAAAGAGAGTGAACAATTTTTTAAATAATACTGAACAGAAAATAATTTTATGCAAAATCCTAAAAATAGTTTTTGTAGAAAAAGTGACCAATTTTTATGAGAAAATAATGAACAGTTTTAATTAATGCAGAAAACAGATTTTATGAATGCAGTAAGCAAATTCGAATATACAGTAAACACGATGTGCAGAGAGCAAATTTTATTAATGTAGAATTAGATTTTATTAATGCAGAAGAACAAATTTGATTATTGTGAAATTTAGGCATGAAAAAGCATTCTGATTTGGCGTTCAAATTTAGAAAACACGATTTCAATAGGTGTTTTCTGAGAAAACAGTGAACAATTTTTTAAATAGTGAAAAGAAAATAATTTACGCAGAAAAGAGAGTGAACAATTTTTTAAATAATGCTGAACAAAAAATAATTTTATGCAAAATTGTAGAAATAGATTTTGCAGAAAATAGTGAACAATTTTTATGAGAAAATAATGAACAATTTTAATTAATGTAGAAATTAATTCATATTTTGAAATTAAAATCTTTTTTACAATGCTTCTATTTAAATAAATAAAAACATAAAAACACTGCTTATGTTTATGTTTATTTGTCGATTATCCCAAAAAAAAAAAAAAAAGTTATAAGGAACTCGAGTTTACTAAACTCGAGTTCCTTACAAGATACTTGAGCTTGGTGAGCTCGAGTACCTTAGAAATAAATATAAACATAAACATAATTTTATTTATAATAGGTACTCGAGTCTAGTATACTCGAGTACTGTGTTGCATGGAACTCGAGTTTACCAAGCTCGAGTACCATATTGTTTTTTTAAATCGCATAAATTCCAAGTCAGCAGTGCCACGGTAGCTGAACTTCTAGGTACTCGAGTTTCTTAAACTCGAGTACCATTTAGAACTCGAGTTTAAGAAACTCGAGTACTAGAAAAGTGGTATTTCCCTATTTATTTCCGAAACAGTGTTTTTTTGCTACTAATTTTAGAGAAATGTGGTATTTGGCCATTTTGGCCCTAAAACTGCAGTGTATTGTTATGAAAAAACAAATATAGTGCACTATGTTTCTTTTATGAGTATTTTTTCTTCACAAATTTGATCTTTTCTCATCATCTCATATTTTCCCTAGCTAATTTTATCTTTTAATTTTGGTTTTATATGCTTGATCAGTTGTGCCAACCTTGATTTGTTTTTAGGAGATTAGTTAGGTTGCTATAGAGATGAGATTTATTATTATTATTATTATTATTATTATTATTATTATTATTATTATTATTATTATTATTATTATTATTATTATTATTATTATTATTATTATAAGGTTTGAAGAGAAAATTGCTAAAAAATTCCATGTAGTATTGACATTGAATTAATTTTATACTACGATGGATCGACGTCAACCATAACTTTTATAGGAGATGTTAAGTTCTTTTTAAAAATTTTAAAAAAATTGGTAAATGTTTATAGCAAATTATACAATTTATATACCTTGATTTGAGTTTAGAAATAATAATAATATTTTTTAAATTTGATCATTTTGAATGCCATATATTTATAAATTGTAAATAACATGTGAATATGTAATTTGCCCCCCCCCCCCCCCCCCCCAACTAAGTAAAAAATCCTAGGTGTGCTCTTGTTTTGAGCCTATTTATATTTTGATCCCTATTTTTTTATTTTACTCTTTAGACTCCAAAATCAAAAAGTGTTATTGTTTTAGTTTTTACCGTCATCTCAATAACAAAAATATCTTACATGGAAGACAAAGTAAACCGCTAACATACTAAATGCTGTCGTGGCTAATAAAATAATATTTTTAAAAACCCGTCATTTAATAATGCCACTTCAGCATCAAATAATAATTAAAAAAGACACATAAACATCCACATCAACCTTTGATTTAAAAAAAAAAAACTAATTTATCAATTTTAACAAAATAAAAAAAAGTGAAAAAAAAATTAGAACTCGAAATAGACATGAATTTAGATTTGGTTTCATCTTAAACATGAACACACAATAACACAAATCCAAAAAATTCAATCACAAGAACACAAACATAGAAAATTTATATTTACCAACGAGAACATGATACTAACATGAGCTTTTCTTGCATTTTCTTATGCTTAGAAACCAAATAAAAAAAAACACAAAATTCAACCCATATTTTCTTATGCTTTCTTAGAAACCAAATACAAAACTCAAATCCCAAATCAATGGACAAAACCCATCTTAGATAACCTGCAAATAGCCACACAACCTCAGATCCAACAACCCACACCACCTCCAACCCTAAATTCTAAACTACTAAACCCATCACCAAATTCAAACTTAGTGAGAATGGAAAAGAGAGAGAATGGGATCTGGCTCATTATTGTTGCAGACGTCCGAGTGTTACTGCAGGTAGTAGGCTTTACCTCGTTTAGATCAAAGAGAGATGATAGATTAGGTTTAGAGAGTGTGGGGTTTGGCCATGAGAAACAAGAACCACCATGTGGAGTGGCAGTGGTGACAAGCAGTTGCAAAGAACAAAGGGTTGCTCGTCATGGTTGTTCAAATTGCTCTAACCACCGAGTCCAAGCCAAAAACTCATAAAAAATATGGACATAATTTTTCAACATTAGGTCTGAGAAAGGTTGAGAGAGAAAGAGTAAGTGTGGGTTAGAGAGAGAGAGGGGGGGGGGCTTTGAATTTGGGTTTGATTTCGAGTTTGCTAAAATTTTGGTTTTAGAGATTCATGCTACAATCCCTTCAACACTTTTTTTTTCTTCCATTTAGGGGTTGACATTGCATTTAAATTTACAAGCTGAGAACATATGAATGTTCTTTGGGAAGAAGAAAAATCTAATAAAAGGCATTTTTTGAAATTTAATTAGATTTTTTATTTGTTTTTTTAATTTAGATGTTTTTTTTTTTGGAGAAACTATTTAGATGTTGACATGGCAATTAGTTTAGTTAATTAAAATATTTTAATATTATTATCATGGTCACGTCAGCATTTAGGATGCCAACGGTGTAATTCATCTGTTACATAGGTTATTTCTATTAGTAAGATGACGCTAAGGACCAAAACAAAAGCGTCTTTATGATTTTAGAGACTAAAAGCAGAAAAATAAAAAAAATAGGGACCAAAATGAAAATAAGGTAAAATTGTAGAGACCAAAAGTTCATTTACACAAAATATTAATTTTCAAGCATGGTTATTTTAAATTATGAAAATTATTTTATTTACTAATTTATAACATTACAACATCATATATGTACCTCCTTATTTAAATTTTCCTCGAGTACATAGGCAATTATATTTTCTCATATAGTAAGACATTGTTTTTCAAAAGAAAAAAAAAATCCATAAATTATTAGGAGTATTTCAGTTGCCACAGCTTCACTCTGCATTCCACATTGTTTTTATGCGCATACCTAGAATAAGAAAGATAACCGATTAAAACATATTTAAAGTAAATTCTAATATATGTTTTGAATAAGAGATCTAGGGTTCAATTTCCGTCTACACAAAAAACTAATTGGTGTCTTGATCTAATAATAAAGAACTATCATCAGGAGCGAATACAATAGAGTGAAACTTTCTATATAAAAAAAAGAGTTTTACAATTACTAACCCTTGTATTTGATTTGTTAGTAGAACCAACACAAAAATTAAATATCAACATATAAATAAATAGAAATAATCATAAACTATTTTACAATATTTTTATAAACCGTTCTTATTAGTTTTCATTTAGACCCACCACGAATATCATTTTTTCATTTATCAATAACCACTCACCACATCAGCGATTTGCAAATTTTTTTGTAAAAATGTTTGTATCTTTTGCATTACTCATAAATAAAGAATGAGTTAAATAAAAAAATAACCAAATGAAAAGAAATTAACTATTATAATAATATTACCATAAGAGTAATTCAAGACAATTTTTTTTTTTTTTTTTGGTTCAAAATCAATTCAAGATAAACTTTTGGTTAATTTTACACCACAAAATCTCATTTTTGTTGTTTACTATTATAATACTATCAAAAGAGAAACTACTGGATAATATTTTATCAGAACCACCTATTTGTTTTATTTTAAAAAAAAAACTTATAATCAGACTTGTCACATATCAAGATGGTAAAAACTGAAAAATCCCCTTATCTTTAACCTATCAAAATTTTGGTATTTTATGCTTTTACCTCAATACTAAGTTCATAAATATTTGAGTTGGATAGTATACGAGATATAGTTTATATAAATTTTGCATGCATATTTGCATAAGTGAATATGTGATATAATAATGAGATTTGACTCCTATAAAATAAAAGATTTACTAGATATTCATCTAATAATAGTTAATAAAATGGTGGAGCTTAAACAAAATTATACCATATACAACTCTTAATGTTTCAAAATTTGCAATAAATTCAGTTAATAATAAGAATGTTTAACATTCATACACAATGGAATCATGAAAATAGTGTATTATTGACGGCTATTAAATATATATAAATTTCTAACTTTTAATTGCATTAATGGAATTATGAAAAATGGCCTTGTATCATTGACTGATACTAGATATATATAATTTCGAACTTCGAATTGCATCAATAAAAGATATTTGAGTTATGTATTATAAATGCTATTTGATTTGTTGCAATTTAGAATTAAAAAAACCATCGTGCACCCTTGGTGCAGTAGTCACTCCACAAGTAGTTATACTTGTGGGGTGTGGGGGGGCAAGGGTCGGGGTTTGAAGTCTCCAAAAGAGAGCTTCATACATATATGCACTTAGATTAGGCTAAAGTAGAAATTATATCTTGTATAAAAAATAAAAAATAAAAAGTAAAAACACTAATAACCAAAATTATAAATTTGTAGGGTAAACTTATTATTATTAATTTTGTGGTGCAACAGTATAAAATTTGGAATATTCCTACATCACGCCATGTTTTTTTTAGCCATGTTTACAAAAATGCAGCTATAGCTAACTTATAACCGCATCTTAAGTCTATAGTCGCGTTTGTAGGTGTATTTTTTTGCTACGTTTTTTTCATAGGCCCTACTGCTGCGTTTAGAAAACGTGGCTATAGAACCAACCATATATATATAAGATGACCTATATCAGTGTTTATGAAATGTAGTTATAAGTTAAGTCTATAGTTGTGTTTATAGGTGTCTTTATCCACTTTTTTTGGATAGGCCCTATTACCGCGTTTAGAAAACGTGGCTATAAGATCAGCCGAATCATATTTTTTTTAAGATGACCCATACCTGCATTTATAAAATGCAGCAATAGATTACCTATACCACTAGTTGCATCAAACATAATTATGCAAACTGAAAATTTAGTTGAACGTTGCTTGGGAAAGAAATGTTAACTTGCTTACAATAAAAGAAAGAGAGGTGATGCGAATCTCAATTGACACGCTTTGAGACCCAACAAATAATATTGGAATATTTGACCAAGAAAGCTAAAATTCAGATTTTGATAGAACCATGACCCAACGTTTATAAGTGAAACATGAACCAAAAGTATAAGTAACAAACCTTGACCGAATGATTATAATTGAATCATGAACCGAATGTACAAAGTTTGAACGCCACAAGGAAGAATCCTTGATAAGTTCACAGTTCCTGAAGAACCAAAAGAAGAGCAAAGCCTCACATTCTCTTATTTTTATTCCATTATCCTCTATTACAATGAGGTCATGCTATTTATAAGACATGATTGAAAAATAGAAAATATAAATAAATAAAAAACGTACTAAATAATAAAACCCTAAATAAAAGTTGATTTGGTCTGAAATTAGTAGATCAAAAATAGGAAAATAGCTAAAAAACGTTCTAAATAATAAAAGCCCTAAATTCAGGTAGATTTAATCTGAAATAACAGTTCCAAAATAGGAAAAAAATCTCTATTAGCTAATATAGAATTGAAAAGTCAATCAGCCATTAATCTATGCCATAAATCACGCCCAGTTAAGTCAGATCAGCCCTCAATAGCTTGGGTAAAATTTATTACGCCTTCATCTTTCTTTGGGCCAAGCTTGGAATATCCTGCATTAGAATCAGCCCAAATTTTTTGAATCAGCCCATTAAGTGCTTCTTTGATCTTCTTAGATATTGTTCTTGTAATAGGTCTAACTAGAACATGCAATGGATCCTTGAACGCTTATTGATTCTTATCATTCCCATCCCTTCAAAAGGATTCGTCCTCGAATCGTCACCTACATCAAAAGGAGAAAGATCGTAAAAATTAAATTTAGCACTAA